>JAYRCH010000072.1:0-1382180 GCA_037179445.1 Phengaris alcon alcon | reverse complement strand
TCATATGACCTACATTAGTAACTAACTTAATGGCACATTTACTAGTAAAATAGATAGTATGTTGTGACCGTCTATTGGCGTAGCATTCAATGTTTCGGATCATTAACAATTTCAATACTAACCCCCTAATTTAAAAATATTTAGATGTTGTCTTTGTCTAGCTAAGAATGTTTAACGTTTTACTATCTTATGATCTCTCTCGCCTCAATAATCTCTCTTTGTACATACGTAGAAAAAAATATGCGAAAGACGACGAGAGATTATTGAGGCTTCATCCTAGCAGGACGTTTCTTTGTTACCGATTATTTAGGTCCGTTGAAAAGCCAATTTGCATATCCGTGGTGCAAAAATTTTTGTTTGTTTGTTCGCTCTTGAAGAGGCTCCGACACTAATGATTTATTTTATTGAAATTTGGCACAGATATAGAGTAGACCACAGGAAAGGACATAGGCTACTTTATATCGCGCGGGATTTCCTTTCGCGCGTACGAAGTCGCGAGCAACATCTAGTTATTAATAAGGGGGCGCTACATCTCTTCCCCTGCACCCCGCACAGAAACGATAACCAAGTTTACGCTGCAAATGGAAATAGTCTGTATTTATAGAGCGCGTATCGCCGGATCTCGCAAGATTTATTGTGTCCCACCACCAGCTTAGCGCACGACTTATTTATTTGTTAATTCACACAGTTTTAGTTAATGAACATTTTTAGGGTACGGAAAACGAGACCGTATTACTGAGACTTCTCTGTCTGACATACATATAGACAGCAAAGTTTCAGTAGACTTCACTGCCAGTCTGTCCGTCCATCCGTCCGTCCGATGGTCCGTACGTCATCACTCATCAGGCTGTATCTCATGAACCTTGACAGCTAGAGTTGAAATTTTCACGGATACTAATAACGATACCTTAACTGTCGAACTCCATCCAACCGTTTGCAAGATACGTGGAAATAAAGGAATTTACATACATACATATACAAGATACGCGCGAAAAACATAACCCTTCCTGGAAGTCGGGTAAAACCAGAACAAAATAAATATTTAAGCAGCGACTACCATAAAACAAACGTGAATTTTTAGCCGTTTTTACGAAACCCTTTATCGCGCGATTCGGACTCGCGTTTGGCCGGTTTCTATATCTAGCTATGGACTTTAAAGATTGGAGATTGTGTTTTTAAATTGCCGGCAAAATAAACTGAATTTATTTTGGGTGAGGGCTCGACACTCGAAACTTTCATTTTCAACTCTTTTGTATTACCGCAGAATTCTATTTTCAGTGCTCTTAATTTTCACCGGCGTTCCGGATTCCGGAGCAATTAGTCCCAGCCTTATTCTCTTTTGACGCGAAAATAAAAAATAAACGTAAATATGCCCCTTGTGCGTCAACTAATGTTATACATTGATTGCATTAACCATTACAATAATAGGAACAAAATAAATATTTCAATTGGATGATTTGAGTTTAGCCCAAATTCTCGTAATTAACTTAGACTTTCATTTTACTTTTATTGAATTACAAATGAATCGTCTTGATATCATAAACAGATTTTTGAAGTTTGGAACAATTAAAACGAGATTGACGTTTATGAGAATACCATTTTGCACTTTTAACATATCGGGACTGGATCGTAACAGTATTACAGGATTTATTTCGCAGAATCCAACTTCTGGCAAAGAAATATAAGGTGTGGTAAAATCAGGCACGGATATTTTGGGCATACGTTTAGGTTAGGTTACTGTTTCTATGAGGTTAATGACTTCAATGCCTTAGAGAGCACAGTCAAATTTTATTTAGTATAATATGTAATATATATTACATTCGAAATCTTTAAATTATTTTTCTACCTAAACGTCTTAACATAAGCAGTAGACCATATGCTCAAAATATCCATAATTGATTATACCAAACCTTATATATTACTAACGCTTCTGGCCTTTTTGAAAACGCCGAGCAAATGATTATAGTAACAAAACGCCTGAACTCAAATCTCTTACTAATTACATGTCGTTATTTTTCTTCATTTTTCCGTGGGGTTTTAATTAAAATAGAATTAAGGCTCTACGTTACGTTAATTATGTTCCCGATTAAAAATTCACTAGAAAATATTGTAGCGGAACTCAGCTATTCACACGGTGTTTTAACGTAAGTCTGTAAAAGGGTTAAAAATATTACGGTGTATAAATAATAATAAGGCCTTATCTTACTACTATTATAAATGCGAAAGTTTGTGAGGGTGGATGTATGGATCGATGGAAGGATGTTTATGACTCTTTCACGCAAAAACTGCTGAACGGATTTAACAGACATTTGGCATGGTATTAGTTTAGGCTCTGGATTAAAACATAGGTGCTATCCCGAAAAAGGACAGTGTTCCCGTGGGATATTGTGCTTACGCGGGCGGAGGAAGATATAAGCAAGACCTGTCCCTACTTATATTTGTCAGTGCTTTATATTAAGGAAAAGTAATGATGATCAATAAAGATGTCAATCTAACTGCTAAGTTAGCAGTTAGATTGACATCTTGATTTGAAGGTATTATAATGTAATGGTAATATGTGGTCGTGGTATCCTAGCAGCCATTACTTATGGAATAGTATCGTGACTAATTTCAGAAGTATGTCAATCTGATAAACATTTTATTTCATTGACTGTACATAAATAATTCCCTCACTTCCCCCATAGGACAGTTATTATGGGGGACAGGGGCAGGACTGGTTTTATTTAACAAAAACTTACTTTACGATTATTTGTTATATTTATTAAATATTCACTAACGATATCTGTTGGCCCCTTTTTAGGTCACAAAGTTAAACTTTTACTGACTAGCTGGGGTCGCTAACTTCAACACAGGAATTAGGATTCTAGGAACTGAATAAAATATGACGTACGCAGTGCACAGGGTAAATTAGTCCTTAAATATTTTAACCAATTGGTGACAATGGAACTAGTCGACTTATATACATAAATCATAATTATGGAAATATAATATTATTATCTACACACATTTTTGTATTTAAAATTACTGTTATAATATTAAACATTTAGCGACAAGATAATATAAAAAGTGGTAACGGCAAACGGCGTTTTACATTGAGATAAAATCACTAAATAAATTTTTAAGTATTACATTTAAAATGTTATGCAACCCCCGAGATTTCAAGCAGTAAGCGAGCTAATAATGATGAGTGATAGCTAAGGAAACTCTCGATCACATCAGTTTTCAAACAAAGAAAAACTAGATCAAAATCAGTCCATCCGTTTGAGAGCACACACACACACACACATACGTCAAACTTGTAACACACCTCTGTTTTTGTTGGGGGCTTAAAAAACCAGCCAATTGTGAGTCGGACTCGCGCACGAAAGCTTCCGTACAAAGCGGAGCGGTAAAAAAATAGCGTTTGTGGTACGGGAGCTCCACATAAATATTTGTTTCACTCTGTTACGGACGAACAGACATAGACAGACAGCGAAGTCTTAGTAATAGGGACCCGTTTTTACCCCTTTGGTACGGAACCCTACAAATCAGGCCAAGATTCCGAATATCCATTCACTTTATGTAGAGATTCACCCTCCTATTTAATTACTTCGAACTTTTTAAAGTCGCCGAGTCAGAATTTAAAAAGTGTTTAATGACCGAATCGTTTTAGGTAATAAATCAAGGGGTCGTTAGGGCATCGAAAGTCCTAGGTCTAGATTAATTATCTTCTAACTAAAGTAATTAGACTTTTGGTACTTTTGTTTAACCTTGACCTTAAGGTAAAGATTTACTGACTGATACGTAGACCATATTTTATGCAAAACTATTCTAGGTAAAATTAAAATATTATGTAAAAAGTATTTTTGTCATGAAAAATGAAAATGTTTTGTTTTTCCAAATGAAACTCATTCTGAGAGCGCGGCTTTGGTCCCGCCAAGTCTTAGGGTCAGCTCACAACAAAACGAGAAGATACGTGTTTTATTGCAAGAGCGTTGCCGTTTGCGATTCAAACTCTTGCAATTAAACGTGTATTTTCTTGTGAAGTGAATAAAGTTCAGTTTTGAATCGCTATCTTAATAATGATGCGCCAAATCACGTATCTTCTCGTTTCGGTGTGATCTGATCCTTAAGCAGCCGTACTATCTTTTCATAAAGCATTTCGCGGCTTTTCTAAAGCTCTTCTCGGAAAGTCAACAGAAAAAGCTACCACCGGTTAAAGCCCACTTTAACCTATAAAGGGAACCCCAGGGTGACTTAAGACCATACATAAGTCACTCTGGGCTTTCTACTTTTCAGCCTGGTAGATTTACTTGAGCCAAGCGAACTGAATATTTAAAATAAATAAATAAACAATAAAGTTTTTTTCTTATAAACATTCTTTTCCAATCCGACCCAAATACGAAACACGCGAGTTTAGAATGCCAAAACCCCTTTTTCCTTAAAATTATTTATCGAAATAATTCAGAAGCTCCCAAAACTTTCCATTCAATAATAAAAAATACCCGTTCTTTATTAAAAGGTTTGTTCTCTAACTTTAATTTTCTGTGAATTGGTTGTGTTTTCTTTTGTTTATTTCAAGTGTTTTAAAACGGGCTTATTTTAGCCTGCGGCGAAGCCAAAAGGGGGGGTAGTGATTTTGGCAGTCCATGTATGTATGTATGTTTGTATGTGTAAACAACTGATCCGATTTTAATAAATTAGGTGTTAATAGATTCGTAACAATAGCCCGGGTAACATAGGCTATATAATTCACGTGGTCGGGTTATAGTTTTTATATAAAATATAGTCATTTATAGACCGGTGTGAACCGGAATGAGCCACGCCTAAGCATACAAGTTTTTTTTTAGTATAATTTTTACAAATTTAATTATTTTAAATGATATTTTTTATTTAAATTTTCATTTAAATTAAAATTTTTTATTTCACTTTTTTTTTTATTCAATTTTAAAATTTATTTAAATTTCTTAAAATTAATATAATTTTTATTTTGAGTATAATGAAATATTTTATAACCTTAAAAATATGTAGTAATAAATACTGTTTGCAAAAATATTACATACATTTTTACTTATAAGAATATATTTGTTTCTTGTATGTTGGCAATAGCTGGAGTGTAGCAGCAAAACAAGTATCTCAAATCGGATAGACTGAAAGACTATTTTTATTCAGGAAGGCAATCGTATAAACTTTGCTGATTATCTACTTTACATATTCTATGTACAGAATGTAACTGTATTTTCAAACTTTATCCTGTTCACGTCCAATCCTACTAATCCTACTAATATTATAAAAGCGAAAGTTTGTGACGATGGATGGATGGATCTTTGTTACTCTCTCACGCAAAAACTACCGAACGGATATCGATTAAATTTGGTATGGTAGTAGTTTAGCCTCTGGATTAAAACATAGGCTACTTTTTATCCTGAAAAGTACAGTAGTAGTGAAAAAGTAATAGTATCCGTGGGATACCGGATACTATATTTAGGCGGGCCGCGGGAAAAGGCTAGTTTAATCTAAACGTAAAAACAAAAATATTAAATTCGACCAGATTAATGTGCAATTGTGATTTTTTTTTTTTTTTTTTTTTTTTTTTTTTTTTTTTTTTTTATTGCACGGCAAATAATGACATTTAAATTGTTAGCAATATATGCTATTGGGAATAGGTTTAGCTACTGTTTTTTTTTATTTACGTTTTGGTTTAATTAAATCTAAGCAAAGTATAGATTTAATGAGAACTTGCCATTGGCCGCAACTTAGTTGGCGTACAGAAACAGAACTCAAATATTTTCTAAAAGTAGTCCCATTTGTTACGCACTTAAAATATTTGTTACATTATAGCCCGGGTAAATAATATACTTTTTCTATTACGATGTAACATCATATACTTTTTTTTTTTTTTTTTTTTTTTTTTTTAAGCTATTGCATAGCTTTTATCGCGGGCTTTGAGCGTGGCGACCGAAACAAGAAATTCCGTAACGAAAATAAACCTAACACCCCCCACTCCGACCGGCACAGCAGTGCGGCGTTGAAAGCCGTGCATCGTCTAACGTCGTTTCAGTTCGGCAGACTTCGGCACGGTGTTTGTGTGCGTGCGACTAGACGTATGCGTGTATTTTTACTAAAAAAGCTGTGTGATATTATTATGCACATGAATTTTCTGCAAGAACGAACAGTACACTCAATCAGTCTTACAGAATAGAGTAATCTGTTAGACAGAAAAAAGTCCCTTCAAATATTAACTTGAACAAACAGACAATATAATATTATTTTTCAAATTGAAATTTTGATATTATAATATTTGACGTATACTAAGGTGTTTTGAAATGAATTTGGATAGAATCGATTTGGACAATTTTGAATTTAAAATAATTGTTGAAGGTCAGGGAAGGTTTAAATGGAAAGAAATATTGGAAAAATGCGAGGAAAATTGTAGAAACGACAATTGATTTTCACCTACGAACTTTTTACTGTGTTCAGTGTCACTTGACCGTCAAATATTTAATAGAATTAGAAAAATCATATAAAAAATAATAGCAATTATTTTTCGTGGGATATTGCTACATACATTATTAATTAATTTGTCAAATATTTATTTAGGTGACTTCAGGTTAACTGTTTGGCATAGGTATTTTAAAAAATCGGCCCAAGTAGGTTGGTAGATGTAAGTGTTGATGAATTTATGGCCGCTGCTGATATCGCCTCAGGCAGGTCCGGCGGCCCAGGGGACGATACCGGTTCCTCCACGTTGGTGTCCCTGGGCAACGCCTGAGTGCACCACTCCGCTTTTTACACGGGGTGAGGTACTCAGGCGGCTGAACGCCGGTCTTTCTCTATCTTTCACCACCTTTTTAGTTTAACTTTCTTGTTTTTGCTTTACTTTTTATTTCTTTTTTCTATCTTTTCACCATCTTTCTTTCTTCTCTTACTATCTTTCATTTTTTATTTAACTCTTGTGATAGGTGACCTCACACCTGAAAAAAGGCCGCGACCCGGGGTGTCGGAGGAAACGTACTATGGCAGATCGTATCCAAAAAAAGAATCTCCGGGTGGGTCCCGGCAGCAATGCTGGGGAATCCCACACTCTCCCGCAGGGGAGAGGTAGGCCCGTGTATACGGAGGGGTCAAAAGATGCGATGAGGGTAGAGGCGGTCGTGCAAACGACGGAGAGGCAGAAAGACGCGAGAATGCGAACGGGTCCGGGTCTGGCGCACATTACCGCGCCGGAAACGGACCCATTAACTGACGAGGATGTTGACTTCTCCAAGCCGCAGCCGGACGGCAAGCGTCGGCTGTTCGTGCTTCTGGAGAAGATGGAATTGAGAGGCAATATGAAGGGCGTACCGCGCGCGTATTTAGATCGCGTGCTGTACAACAAAAGCCCCGATATCGAAAGAGACAGCGAGGACTATACCACGGACTCCAGCTGCGTGTCTAGCATGTCGCTGGACTCCGTGGGATTGCCCGCATCACCGGACAGGACTGCGCGAAAACGGCGCAATACCAACGAGGACGTGGCGCCTTCCACCAGTAAGGAGGTGGCGCCCAAGTCAAAGAGGGGCCGTGGCCGGCCGCCTACGACCGGCCAGTATGTCGGCTGGGCCAAGGCCAAGGCCGACCTCAATAAAGAGAAGGCGGAGGCTCTTCGGCTCCAAGCCGAGGAAGAGGTCGCCAGGGTTGCGCGAGAGGCGAGGGTGACGAGAGCGGCTTTATGCTCCAGCCCCTCCCCCACTCGACTCCCCCCCACTTCTCCCGCTGGAGAAGGAGTGCCGGAGCGAGCAGGTGTCGACCTGAGCAGGACAGTGGAGACCTTGCTGGAGACCATTGCCATGGTCGCCGCGAAGTCGTCTAACCTAAAAGGTACCTACCAAAGGTACCTCAAGGAAGCGGTTGCGGCGATCAGGCTGGCCTTCACCGAGGTCAGGGGTCGCTCGGCATCAGACGAGGTGCAGAGGCTGGAGGCCCAAAATGCGCGGCTCGAAGGGCAAGTGGCAACTTTACGCCAGGAGCTCGACGAGCTGCGCAAGCGGGTTTCCGACCCAAAGGAGAAGGACGTGCGTGAGCTGTTGGCGGAGGTCTCTAGAGCAAACATAGAGACCTTCGGCAACATGCTCAACGCGAGGCTGGCCGGCTTGGAGGAGCGTCTTCCACCGGAGCCTCGAAGGAGGCCTCCGCTCGCAGCGGACGGGGCCCGGGAGTACCCAGCCCCGGCACCCGCGCCGAGCGTCGAGGTGCCGAAGGCGAAGGAACGGCCAAGGCCGAGGAAGGCGGCGGCCAAAGAGATGAGAGGGGCGGCGGAGGACACGGTGGCGCCTACACAGGCTCCCACTGCACCTGCACCGCCCAAGAAAAGAAAGAAAAAGGGGAAGAAGAAGTCTCTGGCCGCAAAGGAGGCTGAAGAGGCGAGGGCGTCTACGTCCGCCCCACTTGCGACAGACCCCCCGCGGACCACAGACTGGTCACGTGGGCAGGGTAAAAATAAGGCGAAAAGGGGTGCCGCCAAAAAGGCACCCACCAAGGCGAAAAAGAAGGCGAAACTGAAGCCCCCCAAAACCGCGGCGATCACCCTCACCCTCAAGGAGGGGGTGCTCGAGGAGGGGAGGGCGACATACGCCTCCATACTCACGGAGGCGAAAAGGAAAATCTGCCTGGCGGAACTCGGCATCTACAAGGTCGACTTCCGCCTGGCAGAAACGGGCGCCCGCGTTCTCGAGTTATCGGGAGAGGAGGCCCAGGAGAAGGCGGACGCCCTTGCCGCCAAGATGAGGGCGGTCCTGGACGAGAGCCTAGTCAGGATCGGTCGCCCGGCGAAGCGCGCGGAAATGTTGCTCACCGGGCTCGACGACACTACGACGGCCGCCGACGTTATAGAGGCGGTCGCCAAAGAGGGAGGCTGCTCGGCCGGCGAAATCCGGTCGGGCAAGGTCGTAGTGGGCCGAAGGGGCGAGAGGCGTCTCTGGCTGTGCGCACCGATAGCGGCAGCCAAGAGACTTACAGGTGCAGGGCGGCTACAGGTCGGCTGGGTCTCGGCGAAGGTGATACTGCTGGCCGCGAGGCCAAAGCGGTGCTACCGTTGCCTTGACACCGGCCACCTAGCCGTAAAGTGCCCGTCCCCGGTGGACCTCAGTGGTCGATGTTTCCACTGCGGAGCACCGGGGCACAGGGCACCGGACTGTACGGCCCCCCCGAACTGTCTCCTGTGTGAGACAATGGGGAAGCCAGAGAAGGGGCATGTGCTGGGGAGTAGTGGCTGCGTACTGGCCAAACCACCCCCCGGCACCAAGAAGGGAAAGGCTCGGCCACGAAGGCCTAGAGCCGAAGGCGCAAGGGCGGCCCCGACCGCCCCCGCCATGGACGTGGAAACCTAGGCCCGTGGGCGGCGATCGGGGGATCGCTGCCCACATTGTGGGCCCCGAGATGGACAGCTCCCCAATGCCTCGGGGAGCTCTCGGTGAGGCAGGCGGCGGCACTACATCCAGCCGCCGCGATAGAAGAGGGCCGGACGCGGCACGCGCTGCGGGGTCGTGGTAGTAGTATCACGCAGTTCCCATGACCCCGCAATAGGCGCAGAAGGAGGCATGGAGGGGTTTTAGTCGGTAAACCTCGGCGCTCTTCATCACCATTGCGCCGAGGGAGTCCGACATACCCCTGCTGCCCTCCCCCGGGGGCGGCGGGGGATACGTAACGTATTTCCCCTCAAAAAAAAAAAAAAAAAAAAAAAAAGGTCCGGCGGCCCAGCAGCGTAGCGGAGGAGGAGGCACCGATGGGTTTTAGTGGGTAACCCCGGGTGCGCTCCTCACCCAGCACCTGGGCGAGTCCCACATACCTCGGCGGTCCCCCCCCCTATCCGCTGGGGATTCATAAAGAATCGTTAAAATAAAAAAAGTGTAGATTTATTTAGGTGTAGATATTGTAGGTATTGGTGTAAGGCAGAGGTTCCCAAACTTATTCTGTCTAGCGCCCACTTTGAAAATCAGTTATATTGTAGCGTCCCCCATTTTCTTTTTCACCTTGAAAACCTCAATAACATATTCTTTCTCGCGTCGTCTCGCCTGGAGTTTAATTTTACCTATATTCTAAACGAGACATTTCTTACCAGAGAGAGCAATAATAATTTAATTAATTAATTAATTAATTAATTTAATAACGTTTATTTCGGGCGGCATACGCCCATATTATTTATAATATGGGCGTACTTTATACGGGCGTTAACGCCCACTTTGGGAAAGACTGGTTTAAGGCAAACCTTAATTGGTCCAAACCAAACCAAATTGGTCAAAACCAATTCATATGAAAAGTACTGGTCAAACGTTTAAACCTTTAATAGAGTTAAAGTTTAAGGAATACTTTTCATATGAATAACAGTAACAGACATTCCAATATGCACTTCAGTGATTTTGGGATAAATTTTGTAGCAGCCTGTATATTATGTTGTTTGTGTTAAGGAGGCAATCACCTGCAGGAAATTAACGAAACATCACATAACCTACATCTTGTGGGATAGAGTTTGATCGGGAAAGATAAATGTTTTCGGTCTAAGTTTTGGTTGTAATAAATTACGGATTGTTTTTGTCGAGATTATCGTAGCGTGGAACTGATTTACAGCCTGCTTTACAAGCTACTGATACGTAGTACAGAAATATTTGTATGTTTTGTCTCTGTCGCGCCTTATAAAGTAAGCAGCGACAAAAACTTTCCGAATACCACTTATTAGAAGTTTTTTGAAACAGGCCCTTAGAGTGTAATTTTGAGATCTGTAAAACAATTATATGTCACAAGTAAAAAATAGTACAATTACGTTCTCGCTATGCTATATACTATCGCTATGCTATGAAATATAGTTGCTAAGTAAGAACCAACATATATTGTATCTACATGTCGGTATATCACATTTCACAAGTTTATCTATCGTATATATATCGTATAGAAGTTCTTCAAAATATAATTACTATCCTAAGTATTTAAATAACTTGTTAAAGCAATACAATACAATTTATTACTTTAATTATGTATTATTTGTATTAAAATTAGATTAAACTGGATATTTCCCGAGAACCGTGCATTTTGCTGCGGTTAAAAGTGGTCTATGTATTAATTCAGAGTCTAAACTATTACCACACCATATTTCATCAAAATGCTTACAGCAGGTACTGTGTGAATGAGTTACATATATCCATACATACAAACTTAATCATTTATAGTAATAAATGCTGTAATCACATCACGGGGACACTGTAATGGTAGCCTATGTGTGAATCCGGAGCTCAAACTACTACCATATCAAATTTCATCAAAATCCATTCATTCGATTTTTCATGAAAGAGTAACAATCATCCATCCATCTAACCATCTATTCATCCATCTATCCTCACAAACTTTCACATTTATAATAGTAGTAGGAATAGTAAGGAATCCTTACCGCTTCCTTACTATTCTACTATTATAAAGTCACTTACTTCCTTCTAGTTCCTTCTAGTATTATAAAGTAATGATTTTCTAGAGACAGGCACAGGCATACAAAGCTTCTTATTAATCGCATATTCGGTAACCGCATTTATAGCACTTTCTGAATGGCACGAACATGTAAGAAAATATTGTGTTTTTTTCTATAAAATCCTCCGATGCTTTTGTTCTGATTCAGTATACATTTTATTTTCGTGTTTTATTCATATTTTATTTCATAGATCATTGAATCATTTGTTTTGTGAAAATTCGTCGTAGGTACTTGCTATATTTTCTGCACAAGACAGCCTTTTTCTATACCAATAATATAAAGAGGAAAGATTTGATTATTTGTTTGTTTGCATCGAATCTGATCGATTGGACCAATTTTGACGCGAATTTCACTGGCCGATCGGTCTGATGTTATAAATATTATTATTTAATATTAATATTAAAAAATATCTATTCAACATAATATTAACATAACACAATATTGAAACAAAGTTAAGAACGAATATAAAGCAATCACATTAAAGTACTTACACACACATAAAAAATAAACAGACAACAAAAATTCACTCCTATAATTATTAAATAGAAGGTTAATCAAAATCAACTACGGATATGTTAGGCATAATACTATGATTTAGAGTATTTGTCTTTCAAAAAAAAAAAACTATATAAAATTACATTGCGATCTTAACGGCAATGTAAAGGTCATTAACCTCACACAGCTGATTGATTTTATTAAGGCAAAGTCTTTGCTTCCTCTTTAAATCATCAGCTGTTTCTGTGAGGTAAATGAGGGCAACTTCAGGGCCATAGAGAGAGTATATTTTTTTTTCTTTTATATTTTTTTTATTATATATATATTTTCTTATTTTTCAGCCTAAACGTCTTTACATACGCAGTAAATCGCAATATGTACAAAATAACCGTAATTTATTTTGAGCAACTATTTAATGGGTCATTATTATTTTGGAAGAATTAATAATTAGCGTTCTGTATCCGTTCATTTTACGCAAAGTTGTAAGCAAACAAACAAGTGGAAAATACTAAAGTAATTTGAATAAAACGTTCATTTTCGTATTTCCTAACACATTACAGTGTTTGTATGCAAGTTTACTTCTCATGTATCCGCATAGGCCGGGTATTATTCATAAGCTCACTGAGACACAACTAACTTTGTTAATTGAATTCCTAGGTTACCTGCGATTTATGGCACTAAGTTTCTATATTTTGCGGTGTCGTGTGAGTACTAAATCTGGTGAACAGAAACTACAGAAGAGTACAGTTACGAAATGTGCATTCGGATTAAGAAAAATATGTTTTAGGGTTCCGTAGTAACTACAAGGAGCCCTTATAGTTTCGTTCTGTCCGTCCGTCCGTCTGTCCTCCCTTGACAACTTCCGTAATAAGGATCAGTCATATTTTTTGTGGGGTATGCAGAGTTATGGCGACAAAAAAACAGTAAATACTGTAAAGAAATTACAGATACAGCAATTTTAGTCCATTAGTTCCACAAACGCGCCCGAGACTGAAGCGAGTCGCTGTGACGTCATCTGTCGTCGTATCCTCCCCTCGCGAGGCACAAGCGACAAGAATCGGAGAAAATTTAATACTTGTACCGTGAAGTATGAGTACAATCAAGCCGTTGTCACACGGATCGCGAAAGATGACGTCATCGTAACCGATTCAGCGAAAGCGCGCATTTCAAACTAGCCGTACAGAAAAACTTTAATAAATCCACCATTTCCTTTAAGGATTTTATTAATTTAAAAAATAGAATGCTCAGTAAGTTAACACACATACGATGTACTAAACAAAAATCTTATTTGCTACTAAGTGATTGATCCTCATTGGTAGCGCCATCTATGAGCGTCGAACGCCACTATGAATGGCATCTCATAATATCAATAGATAAGCAGTATTTCCCCTCCCTCTCCTCTCCGACGCAAACCGAAGAGATACGAAGATACACGACGGCAATATATTTGCAAGGGTCGCGTCGAGTGCGTGTGCGATGGCCGACACCGCATGTGTTATTAGACTTTTCCGCTACTAATTCCCGCCCACGAAAGTGAGACATATTCCTATAGGAACACACGTTACAAGAACTCTGGGAAGACTAAACTGTTGTGAACAGAAGGAGGTGACGAAAACTCCAGCTGCAGGACGCCATTCGCCGAAGGTAATTCGGTAAGCGTATTCCTTTTCACCTTTCCATTTCATCTAATTATTACTGCATATTCACCTGGCGACGCCAGATACCTTCTGGAATACAGTCCACAAAAATATCGAAGAGAGAATATTCGCAAAACGCCAGAGAAAGGTGGCCCGCGTGGCCACTGATTAAGAATATAAATAGAATATATTTTGTAAAGTTATGACTGAATATAGACTATATTTGGGATCATTTATTGCGTGACAAGTGTAAAATTAACACGATTGCTAATAAATATTTACAGGAGATTGAAATAAATAAACGAAAAACATTATTTTTATTAATTTTATGTATTTCTAAACATTATTTAAAAAAAATATCTTTCTGCACACCTTACCCCACATAAACTGTAACTGTGCCAAATATAACACTCCTCCGTTCCCATAGTTTTCGTAAAACTATAGGTACTGAAAATTGTTACCACACGCATTAATATTATAATATACTTGATGGTATATATAAATTTTTTTTCTATAGAAATAGTATAAAATACCTCACTATAAAACAATATACAACAAAGCAATTCCAATGTTCAAATGACCATGACAAATGATAATATAATCGGCACCTCTATCATGCAAATAATCTCAAAACCGAATATTATTTAATTACGCTACCAATGGTTGACCAGGTATCTATAATTGGCTTCACCGCGAATATTACCTGCTTTCCACTTCCAACCCTACGCTTTCAGATTTAGAGTAGCCATTCGATTGTAGATGTTTCGCCTCACCGCGGATTCTGTGGGGGTACTCGATTTGGAATTCTACGCTTTTGCATTTATGGCAGGCTTTTGATTGTGTCGTACATAGGTGTTTTGCCGGTAGATGTCTGGTGGTGGACCGCGGAATGCTGCGGCGATTTGAAATTGCGTTGAGGTGACGTGTGCATGCCCTAATTCGCGAAGCACCTAATTAAATGGTTTTAGGTTTGTTTTGATTTAGGGATTTCACTCACTATGATACCAAAGTGGCGTCACCAGAAAATGGCCATGCCTTAAATTGGTGGCAACATGTCCAATAATTTTTTAGAAAATCCGAAAGAGTTCCTTGTTTACGATCCGAAGAAATTCTCTTCGGATAATAGTCAAGAGACTACATTGGCGATAATATAATGGGTGATTTTTGACGTGATAACGTCGTATAAATCGATGGAGCCGGCTGCACGCACGAAAAAACATGACTCATGCGTTACCTGTTACCCGTTATCGTTATCAAGTACCCAAGTACCAGCGTTACCTCGCATTGCCTTTACCTCATTATTATTATTATTATTATTGTTGTTGTTGTTGTTGACGTTGTCACGTTCAACTATCGACAGTAAGCCGACTTTACAGAAAACCGGTATGTTTTATATAGAATTTGTGTCAAAGCTCAAATATTTGAAAGTCTTAAAAAGATCATGAATTTAGGTCACCGTACTGTGCGGGTGACGGGGCGCCGCCACACGCACCGTACGCCGTTGTACGATCCAATCACGCTCAACGCCATAGAGGTCAATAGGGCGACAACTATTTGTAATTTCAATATTTATATTTTTTTATGAAATACGTTTTTAAATGTGTAAATTAGTAAAAATTGATTTTAAATTAGTAGTGCGATGTTGTAAAGCAAATTTTCATCAAGTTGAAAAAAAAAGTAAACTAAACGCATGGCATAGTACCCTATTTCATGAACCTATTATGCCCTGTTTCTGTCCAAACGGAATCCTACTAATATTATAAATGTAAAAGTTTGTGAGGATGGATGGATGTATGGATGGATGGATGTTTCTTACTCTTTCACGCAAAAACTACTGAACGGATTTTTATGAAATATAATATGGTAGTAGCTTAAGCTCTGGATTAAAACATAGGCTACTTTTTATCCCGAAAAAGTACAGTGATCCCGTGGGATACTGTATTTACGCGGGCGGGGCCGCGGGCAAAAGCTAGTAAAAAATAATAGTAACACACAACTTTTTTATACAATTTTCCACTTTATTTAGGTTACAACTTTTATAAAAATATGACGACCGATTTCGATTAACTCATCATCATTTTTATATAAATCACCCCCAGTAATAACTCGCGCTTATATCGCAGTGCATAATATTATATATCGCAGTACATAATATAATCTGTAAAACTGTAAATTCCTCATCGCTAGCACAGGATTTATTTGGCTTAAACAAACTCCCCGACTTAACTACAGTTCACCTTCGCTTTAAAAATGTTTCAATATTCGAGAATGTTTAATTAAATCGAATTTTGATGTATCAATTTAAAAAAAAAGAACTGCCCGTTGTTGCTTCTCCGAAAAATTTCGCTCACGAAAACCTTTATTTATTTTGCGAATGGAATTTTTATTCTTAGTGAAATTTTAAAGCTTCGTATCTATTTTACCGATGATTCTAAAGTATTAATCTTAATAATCTTAATAATAATGAGAATCTTAATCTCATTTTAGCTATCTGAGATCAAGATTTCAATATATTTCAACGATTCTGGGATTAACTTCACGTCAATTTACCTCAATTTTTGTTTGAGAATCTAAGATTGAATTCAATCTAAGATTTTAGATACGTTATTAATTTCGGGCGTAAGTATAGGTACAAAAGGTAAAACTTACATTAAAAAAAACTATTTATTTCACCATTCTTCTTCTAACTTAAAGAAGATATAATGTTAAATGTCTACTAACATGAGAATTTTGTGTAGAATAACACCGATTATAATAATCGTAGTTAGTAACTACCAAAATTACGACTTCAAATGTTATTTTCCATTGCCTTTAGCCTGAGCGTTAGTTCACACCGAAACTCGATGCGGCGGGCACTGTTAGCGATTCAAATATGAACTTCATCTACTACAATATAGTTTTTTTTCTTTAAACATCCACAAAAAACTTTTCATAGCAAGAGTTCGAATTGTAAGCTACACCACGCTGCGCAGTGCGGCGCCGCTCTTGCAATGAATTACAAGTGTATCTTTTTGTGTAGTAAGGAACGAAAAGTAACTTAAAAAAGACCAAGACCGAATATCCGGAATTCGTAATTAAAGGTTTCTACCGCAATAAAAATAACATAACTCAAAAATTGCGACATTAGGTAACAACACTGTATCTTTTCGGGAAATATAATTTTATTAGAAAATATATTTTTATGACTGTATTGCCGTGCATGAAAAAGTTTACGGCCGTATCGTCATAAACACGCTGACATAGAAAAATACACTTTGCCGCGGGTTTTGTTCATGCGAAATCAATTTCGAGTTAACCAAAAATATGATGGACCGCAACAAAACAATTTCTCAGCTAGAATTAAATAGCATAGCTAAAGTACAGAAATATTAAGCTCATATTTAAGGAAAATTTTTGGTCGAAACGTTTCTGTTGAAATATTAAGCTGATAGATAAAGAACGTTTTTGTCGTCTTAGTAATGTATATTGTAGGTATATTTTCGAACCATTAAATCATTATGAAAAGAGCGTACTCCTTTTTGAAAGGACTGCAAACACATTTGTAACTCTTCTGGTGTTGTGGGTATCCATGGTCAAGAAATGTCACTTTTTATCTGGTTTTTGGTCTGTTCGTTTGTCCTATACCATAATATTATAATTGCAAGATCAATTTTACTGGATAATCATGATGGATGATTGGATAGATGGATGGATGGATGGATGTTTGCGACTCTTTCACTCAAAAACTAATGGCCGGATGTTGATAAAATTTGGCGTGGTAGTACTTTAGGCTCCGGATTAAAACATAGGTTACATTTTATCACGAAAAAGGACAGTGTTCCCGTGCGATACTGCAATTACGCAGGCGGGGCCGCGGCAAAAAGCAAGTAATACTTAATACGAATCTGTGCATAGCTAGAGTGATGTTAATTGGCCAGCCTAATGTAGTAAATCCGTGCAATACATTAGACATGCCCAACCCTCATGGATGAATGGATGACTTAGTGTTAGATCGTAGCCATAATATTATAATAAGCGAATTATGTGTCGAAATGAATGTGCTAACACAGATTGGGTGAGACCACAACACTGCGTTGCGAAGACGCATCGCCAAAAAGGACGTCGCATTTTTTTTTAAATTTATATATGGCACCGCCTTATAACCATTTGCCAGTGTCAAGTTAAAAAGGCGGGAAATAGAACTTTTGTTTCAATTTTCAACACCGTCAAGACTAAAGTCTAGTCAAAGTCCAAATAAATAGTCAGTGCAGTCCAGGAGTCATGTCAGTCTATTCAGTAAAGTGGTAAAAGCTTTACTGAAAGCTCCTAGGGAGTTTTGGAGGGAAACTCAAAATAGCACGTTTTTAGAAGTTGTACCACTTGCCCACACTTGTGCACGTTAACGAATATTTAATGGTTAATATTCTACCAATATTACACATTAAGAACCGAAATAACACAAATTTATGAAGGAAATGCAAAATCCACAACGTCACCCATTGAATTCCCCGGCAAAACTCCACACGTCGCATTGACAATACAATTTACTAGAATCGTACGGCTTCAACCTTTATAGCGTAAAGTAAATAATATCAATAAAAATAATAATAATAAAGTGGCGAAGATTTTTTTTTTCCTTAAAACTTTCTTTCTCTGTGCTCAAATATTCTATAATCAATTTTACAAAACGTTATAAAATATAGATAGTATATTAGTATAATATATTAGTAATCCCAAGCTTTATTTTTTGATTAAATTATAATATTATATTGGATTACATTTTTCATATCCTAAAGATTACCTATTTGTAAATTGATATTATCAAAGATTTCAAAACTCAAGATAGGCTATCTCATACATTTGACAGAACAAATCTTCATACAATAAAAAGTTACGCCATCTTGTTCTCACCATAATTCAAATGTCAAACTGGCCATAAATCTCAAAAGTGGAGCCATTTAACTGGATACACTTTTTGCCTCAACATGCCTCGTCTATAATATATACGTCTATGGATATTATGTGTTTTCTAACAAAAAATTAACTATCAATTTCCGCGGTGGTTATACAGAAACAATAATATGAACAAACAAAGTTAATTTCTTTATTAAAAAATAATTAATGATCAACAAATAGGCCTAGAATTCAAAATTATTATTTATTTTTTTATGTACATAATTATAAAACTAAACTAAGACATCACAGTGATAAAGGTAGATATGTGCTCATCTCTACAAAGAGATCTCTGCCACCAAATAATCGAGAGAAGAACTACCGTGGAGGAAGTTTAAAATAAAAGCAACGTAAAGTAAAAAAAATACCAGAACTTTTTTTTCGCAAGGATCTATAACACGACTGCAAGAGCATAATATGCCCACATATATGGGGCTTAGTAATTACCTGATCAAAATTAAAACCATGGAGCAAATCTGTATTTGCTCCATGGTTTTATGTTTTGAAGGAAATTTTTTTTCAAAGCAAAATTCGCGTGCTAATTTCCGCAGCATCCATATTTTAATAAACCGTAATAAATTTCAAGAGAACGTTACTACGTGGGTAAACACGGCTTTATTAATTTGACGATAATTAATGGCGGGGCGGTACATTGCTGAAATATATAACATGCACCAAATATAATTAAATGAAGCGAGCTATGTTTGAGGTATTGCGAAAAGTCTTCGGGATTTTAGCGCAGTGCGAGTAGGTAGAGATTGAGTGGACTTCAATTTTGGTATTCTACAACAAATGGATGACTTACCAGTGGCGTGGACTTCCTATAACTCCATTCCAATCGGCTTCACTTACCATTTATCTTTTGGAGACCCTCATCCAAACCCCTAGCATACGAACAAATTATGCAGGCTAGCGCCTCCCTATGAAGGAGAACCAGCCTTCAATACTATGACTTACGGTAAATAGACTACCCCAGTGATTTCCAACTGCCGGGTCTCGACCCGATACCGGGCCATCAAAATAAAATACCGGGTCGCAACAGTCCCGCCCAGTTTAGAAAACGATACCTACTATCAATCGACGCATCTTAAAATATATTTGTAAGCGGTAAGGCGATACTAAAATATGTAGTATTAATAAAACATTTTTACTATTAATATATTTGTAATATTTGCTTTGCTATTATGCTTAAAAGTATTAAGTGGGCCACGAAGGGACAGTGTGAAAATTACCAGGCCTTGGCGGAACGATGTTTGGGAAACACTGGGCTAGACGCATGATGTTTTTATCACACAAATGACTAGTAGGTACTCTTAAATATGAGTAAGTTCAAAGAAGGAACTATACTTCGCAGAGTAATCCCTCTTTACCACGAGCGTTTTTTGTAGTCACGACAGAAAAAAGAGCACTGTAAACAGAACTGTGCGCTAATACATTAGATCTGACAAAATCGATTTTCGATTTTCAGCTCTATTGTATTAGCACAGCATTCTAAGAAGGCTAACGAGAGGTTGTGTGGCTTGAGAGCCTCTTAATTTGAAATTGGCTTTCACTATTATTGTTTCGAATAGGTTTGAATCCTAGCGGTAAAATTTTATTTTTATTATTCTCAGGATTTATGAATATCTAGCAAAGCTTTCAATCATTTTCCATTTTCAGCTTTCAAATCATAGAATATGATAGTTTAAATAATCAAACTAAGTATTTGAAATGTTCCTCAATCCTCATACATATAACCCGACAATCAAGCTATGGCGAGCTTCCAAATTTCTAATTAGGCCTTAAACATTGCAAGAGTAACAATTGAGTCATTTGTTAAGTCTGATATGTCCTGGTGTTTACTTTCACACGAAAGTTGTTTTTTCATTGTTAAAAGCACGTGATCGCTGCTAATTTTTCATTTTCTCGTGAAGATTTTAGAGACTACTATAGATAGCATTTAAAAAAATATAACAATATTGACGACCTCTGTGGCTCAGTGGTTAGCGCATCGGCGCTAAAGTCGGAGGTCGCGGGTTCGAATCCCGCCGAAGGAACAAAAAGTTTACTGTGTTCCTGTGTTCATGGATTTGTAATAAATATGTGTATAATAGAAATACAATATATTTCCGTTGTCTGGTACCCGTAACACAAGTTCTTCGAGAACTTACCACGGGACCAGATTACGTTGTGTGTAAGAGTCCATAGATATAATCATTATTATTATTGACATTGATTGAGGTCTACCGAGAAGCCTGTAACTAATACATAAATTAAAATGCCTGAAAGTATTTTAAAGCTTATAATCACAGATTACTAACTTGTTCATAACGTGATTATTTTTATCCGCATTCATCACGATCTTTGCTAATAAACGGGTCTGTTGCAAATAATTCAGTTTCACAACTAAAAAAAATGTACATTAAATATTATTTTGTTTGTCTTCTCTTTAAGTGTAACAACTTAACAGAAAAATTTGAGATGTAATTACATCGTAATTTCCATATAAAACTCATTCTCAACGCAATCAAAAGCTTTTCTCTGTATTTAGTTTCCAATTGTTTGTAATTAAGTTAGCCGAAGTATCGTTAGATGTAACAGTGCGGTCAACAGGGATACCAATTTAAATATCTATACTGTTTGTGTTTTGTTGATTTGAATTTAATCAAAATTACATTTGGGATGAATTTATTAAGTCAGTTAAAATTTTGAGGTTATATTTTTATGGCCAGTCGTTGTTTTAAAAAATATAAAGGATTTGTGTAACAATATTACAAGTGAAGTGCTTAAAATTAAAAGTATTATCTGCAAGGCTCTCTTCAGAGTTCACGTTTGTTTTTTTTTATCATGTTATTTCTTGATTTGTTAACTCAATTTATACTACAAACGGTACTACAAATCTAACACTTACCAAATAATAAACTCCGAACGGCATCACGACGACTGCCACCAAGAGGTCTGCGACTGCGAGGCTCACGATGAAGTAGTTGGTTACCGTCTGCAATGTCCTCTCCCTCACAACACTCATTATCACTAGCACATTACCGAACAGCGTAAAAAACGGGAAAATCAACAGCAACAGCGCCCAGAAATTGTACTGCGGCGGTACATCACCCCGCCCAAAACAAGACACGTTGAACGTACCGTTGATAGTACAGTTCGTGTACACATCGTTTAGAACGTCTATAGTGTTGTTGTTTATCGTAAATACATCATGGCTCGCGTTCCCGTAAAAATAATCACTAAATTCATCGACTAGCATTAAGAAACCACTCGCATCTTTGCTACTATTTTTAACATGACCATTCACACTTGATATTGTATTGATCTCTACGACTGTGCTTACACCATCGGGTGGCCTTTTCGAGGGATAAAAATAAGTATTATACGTGGTGTTGTAATGATATGCTGGTTTTGGGTATGCCATTTTTATAGTTTCGTCAAATCTCCTTTAATCTTCATCTTTGGAATGGATTTCTTTCACTTTCTCACTTGGCGATTCATCTGAAACAAACGTAAAGAATTCATTAGTGTTAACTTATCTTTTTTATTCTGACAATGATAAATGTAATGGATGTTTTTTGCTGATTTCAGCAAGACGAGCGACATGATGAATGCAAGAAAAGCTAAATGTGTGAACATTTTCCAAAATTCCAAATAAATAAAGGCAATATTATTGTGTTATCTGTATTTAGTACCTTATTATATTAGAAATTACATTTTATTTTTCATAAATACACTATGTGATGTTTCATGTAGTACCATGGATGGTTATAACTTACAATTTTAATATTGTTTTAACAATTTTGGCGTAAAATAGAACAATTTAGAAAAAAACTAGCATTTGCCCGCAGTTCCGCCCGCGTAAATGCAGTATCTCACGGAAATACGATCAGTAGTTTTTGAGTGAAAAAGTAACAAACATCCATCCATCCATAAGTATATCTATATCTACGACGCTTCCCACTAAATCGATCTGGCCCTGCGGTAAGTTCTCGGTCAGTTCTCGGTAAGTTCTCGGTAAGTTCTCGGCAAGTTCTCGGTACGTTCTCGGTAAGTTCTCGGCAAGTTCTCGAAGAACTTGTGTTACAGTTACCACACAACGGAAATAATATATTTTCGGGAAGAGATTTCGGAGTACAGACAG
This sequence comes from Phengaris alcon alcon, assembly GCA_037179445.1. Lineage (NCBI taxonomy): Eukaryota > Metazoa > Arthropoda > Insecta > Lepidoptera > Lycaenidae > Phengaris > Phengaris alcon. The sequence goes on along the minus strand of JAYRCH010000072.1, from coordinate 1,359,517 downwards.
CGCAGCGCTTACGGGTCGCGTCGAGGGTATTATTTTACGTGTCGAATAATACGTCAGATGGAATTGAAATCATCGCACGCTTCGTCTCTTTTATGGAAACATCCAAATAAAATTGTACACGACATTGAATTTATATTACACACATATTTTTACTTTATTATACACATGTTTAATACATATCCCATCACCCAGGAATACGGAAAACAACAAATAAAAATAACCATGTATAATCGTTCATTATGGAATGGGAAATCTAAAATTTTTGTACAATAAATTACAAATATAATTCTGTTTTTTTTCATTCTAATTATAGAACACTAAAATACGTACAAAGCAAGCGCGCGAGTTAAAAAAAGCAATGCATTTCTCTTAGAATAATAAAGTTTTCAGCTGAACAAATATAGATATTGTAGTAGGACGATTTACAAAATTCAAATGTGACAGAAAAGGACAAGTAAATAGGAAACTGCTAGTACCTTCCAAATGGATAAAAACGATATTGCCTTATGACAAATATCGATAAAAATATTTCGAAGCGCGTAATATTTGTGGGGAATTGTTTATTAGATTTTAAGGGAAACGGCGATGTATCGAGTTTCGAGCATATTGTCAAAATGAAATACGCTTTTAACCTCCGCTCGTAATAAGAGCTACAGCCTTCATACCCTGATGTTGTATCGGTTATGTAACTGCTTTTAGCGGTGATTTTTCGTATTTTGTCCTCCTTTTTCCTCTCCTTTTTCTGTTATTACTGTGTTCAAAAGTAAAAGTTTTAACGAAAAAAATGTAATTTTGATGTTACCACCGTATATTAGATATCTAGTCAATAGACGAAAGAATATAGAAGTAATCTAGAGTCAAAACAGGCGGGAGTCGCTAACAAAAGTTATCACCTATAATATTATACGTGTCTTGTACTCGAGAATAAAATCACAAAAGTCGTTTAAAGTCGTCCTATTTTCTCCAACTTTTTTCATATAAAGCTACAATCTTCGAATCACATTACGTCCGTACTCCGTACTATTCTATCCGCGATCCTGAGGCCATCAATCAAGTGGTGTCTCACAAAAAATATCAAATAATCAGCCGTCAATACCATTCATGAGACAATTTAAAATGATTGATATGACGAAATCTACTTTACAAGAGTATGGGATTAAAAAAACTCTAAGGCCGTTTGTATACTACATGGAATTACACCGTCCGGCATTCAGATTTTTTGCTTATAACGCCCTATGCATTTAATAATAAGAATTCAGTTGTAGTACACAACGTCCTTAGTACACATTGTTTGGCAACTTTGAGGGTTTTCGACCTATTACACTTCACTACAGCGAAACGTTTTTATTATAAAATGATTCAATTATTAAGGCTGGAATGACTGGACAATACGTCTGGGGCCAACCGCGTGCGGGTTTCCTCATGATGTTTTCCTTCGCCGTTGGAGCGTCCGTCTAATGTACTTGAGATCTAAAAAGTCTCACTGGTACACGCCACAACCTTGGAATCGAACCTGCACTCTCTCGAGAGCGAATCAAACGTACTACACACTAGGCCACGGAGCTCTTAAAAAGACAATAATGACATAAAGAATTAATATAACTTTTGCCACTAATAACACTCCGATAAACTAAGATAACAATCCTGTGGTAAGCAACATGTTGTCTAAGGACCGATATCATCTATATTCTATACTGTTAGCGGTAACTAATATCCGATGATATTAAGCTGATTACACACATTATGCAAATACCGCTTACACGCCTGTTCAATTACCGAACAAGGGAATAGATACCATAATCCTTAAGTGATATAATAAAGCTGCGATCACACTAAGGGTCATTGGATGACCAATCACTGTAGATCAGTGCTGTAGCGTGATTGTATTGTAGAAGGCATTCTACTATACATTATTACATTATAACAAATGCAAAGATTGTTTAGTAGTGTCACATATAAGATAACTACAATTTTATGAAAATATATAACCCGTTATAACTACTATTACTACGTAAATTATATAGCCTAGCTGTTGCCACGGGCTCCACCCGCGTAAATACGGTATCCTACGGAAACATTGTACTTTTTCGGAATAAAAAGTAGCCTATGTTTAATCCAGAGCTCAAGCTACTTACATACCAAATTTCATCAAAATCCGTTCAGTAATTTTCGCGTGAAAGAGTAACAAACATCCATCTATCCATACATCCATCTATACATCCATCAATCCATCCATCCTCACAAATTTTCACGTTTATAATATTAGTAGGGTGTTCCCCGGGCTATTATTACAAATCTATTGACTACTATTTTTTTTTTAAATAGGACTAGTAATTGAGGCGCTACGTTGAAACAAACATACATACAATATACATACATACATAGACTGCCAAAATCATTAGGCTTCCTTTTGGCGTCGGGTAAAAACATAAGGACTATAGTTTTTTTCAAAACGATTACTGGTGTTAGTAGGGTAACTCAATGAGGGTTTTTAAATTCGTGACATCGGACAGCTTTTTGACACGACAAGGACGACAAAAGGGTTAAGGTGACAGAAAAATAATCAAAAATTCTTATTGACCATTTTCGATACCACTTACGCCACCAGATATCGCTTTGTGTGACTTGGGTCTGCCCCCTAGCGGCAGACCCAAGTCACACTGGATATCGCTTTGTGTGACTTGGGTCTGCCCCCTAGCGGCAGAAAAAATATATAAAAAACCCTCATAACAACAATCCCATCGCTTAGTGCGTACGCATCTTTTTGGACAATTTAAGACTGTTTAAATACTGTTCAAATGTATAAAATTAACTTCATCGAAATCTATTACACATTTAGCGCAGCCGGTAGGATTGCATTTACAGATGGTCCTTATTTAATTACAGAAGCAATCTAGCTTGAAGAGGTATTCTAGTATTGGACCGGGAGGAAAATTTATGACCTCTTTTTTATTAGATGCTGGTTAATTTTATATTCACAAATAATTTTTTTTTATTTTATTTGTGACTATTAACTATTGTTTTCATAAAAGATCGAAATCACTACATAGTATAAAACAAAGTTGCTTTTTCTGTCTGTCCCTATGTGTATGCTTAGATCTTTATAACTACGCAACGGGTTTTTGATGCGGGTTTTTTCAATAGATAGAGTGATCCTACGAGATAGATCAAAATAATGTACTACATAATTGTACACCTTAAAAAGGTCTTCAAAAAAGTCCGCGATGGTATATGTCTATCTCGTAGGGATAACCCACAATAACCATTTTTATCCTTTATTTTTTACGAGAAATAATGGCTCATTTACGAAGCGATTTTAAGCAATACAGCATTAATCATTATCCAATTAAATGCTCGCAATATATTGTGAATTTTATATAGATCAATGTGGCTCTTTACAACATGTAATTTAAATGAATATTTTCGAAGATTTAAAATGCAAGGAAATTGCGGTTGCAGCACGGCGGTACCGACCGGCAGGAAACCCTTTTCAATATTGTATCCAGAAGTATATTGCAGTGAGTAGAGTTATTTGCTGAAGAAGTTTTTTCTCCAAGAGTATTCCACGCGGGCGAAGCCGCGGGCAAAAGCTAGTAAAATATAAAATTAAGACACTTTTTTGTCAAATCGACGTAGGACTAAAAATAGATAAAACTCACGTTTTATTCGACATCTAAAGGTATAGGAGAGAGATATATTTGATGATAAGACTTGATATTTTCGAAATCACCGTTTACTGGACTTAGGATTAACCTTTAGGTTCGAAAAGTCAAACGTCGAGTAATAATTATTTATGAGTTTCTCTTTACAATACAAGCCTGTATATAAGATACAGGACAGGCTTATATTATGAAGCTCGAGTAAGCCAGTTGAGGAGCCTGTAATTGTCCGAGAAAGTGCGAAGTCAGAGGATCCTTCAAATCGCCGTCTCCCCATTTACATAATGCCGTCTATTAAAAGTCGAACTTGCCGCCGCGCCGTTTGAATAATGACTTCGCTCATTCTATTATTTTCGATTAAATTATTTCAATATTGGAAGAGATATTTCATATTTAGTGTTATTATAGAAGTTTATTGCGATATTTTTTTCGTATAAAGTAATATGGTATGTGTCATGTAAACTGTATTTTTTTCACTGTATGCGTAGCTCGTTACATTGTTAGCGATATAAATTTATATCTTGTAGAAACTGTACCTTTTGATGGAATTACAAAGTCTCTCCTGTATTAATCCAGCGTAAACTCTTACCACTGGAGTTAATAGAATAATATCATGTTCGCCCCCACAAAGGCAAAAAAATACGAAACAAGAGGAACAAGCTATAATAAATCAGCATACATTATATGACTTACCATATTATGTATGCTGAAGTTCATTCATATGGCTTAGGCTTGCACCTCTTGTCTCCTATATTTTGGACACAACTGTACTGCACATCTGCAATCTTTTCACGTTAATAACCTAATCAAGAGCATGACAGGACACGGCTCATAGAAGGGTTTCGTACATATCAATGGTGAATAGGTTTCTTTTCCAAATTCCTTCAAAAGTTATTGGTCGATTTCGCTGAAATTATTTTCCTCAAGAGTTTTTGACATGAGCCATTATCATAGAAAGTACCAAATTTCATCTAATTATACTCATAATTATTACAAAACTTAGATGGATGGACAGACAGACAGACGGACGGATATTGCAACTATCAGGGTTGTAGTTACTACGGAACCCCAAAATATATTAAAATTAGGCTCTTTAATATCAGTTACGTTTGTTAGTATCTAAATAAGACAGAATGATAATATATAAGATGAAAACACAACTCATATTTCTATATTTTTTTAAGCTTATTTCCATTTAAGAAAGCAGCGATAAAGCTTTTGTATTTGTTTAATTCATATCTTAGTTTTCACTATTTTTTCTGTTTGATTTGTATATGCAGTGAAAACCTTTCGTTTGAGCCCTCATTCAAGGTCTCTGTGACCCATTTCTTGCAATATACAAAGCGTATGCTACAGATTAATTTTATTATGTCTATAGCCTTGTGGAAAAAATAGTCGCTTTCCAATAGGATGCAGTTACGCATGAAGAAAAAAACGGAAAGTCACGGCTCAGGCCCTTTAGTCAAGACGCATTCGATAATTTCGACAGCGAACATCGAAATCAAAAATGATAATATTTTGCCCGACCCACTTTTTTTCCTGGCCCAGAGAATAAGTATCGCAATCCAGCGAGGAAACTCTTTGAGCCTTCTAGGTACTCTGCCTGGTGGGGACGACCTGGGAGATTTCTTTGTTTTGTAGCATTTTAAGTTTTGGAGTAGTTATTTTTTTTTTAGTACTTACCTACTTTTATGGTACAATTGATTTTGTTATCATAACTAGTTTTCAATTCTTCTTTTTTAATATTGTAAAATGTACGAGATTTGACATAGGTCATCGCTAAATGACATAACGCTTGCGAGGCCTCATGACAAACCCGTTACGTTTTGTTTTCGAACTTCGTCGTCGAAATCACATAATATGTAACCGTGACCAAAAGTGACCGCGACTGACCTGTTGTTGATTTTTTCAAACATTTTAGACAGTCGCAAACATGTGATAATTGTTTTGCGAGAGTCATTGGTAGCGGCCACCTGTGGCCCATTTACGCCAAGCCTTAGATAAGTAGAGCGCTTTCAGGGTCAGCTTTGGGGTGCATCTCGTGTCAGCTGACCCACTAATGTGTAGTAACATTCATATGGCATCGAATTAGTTACTATTGTTTACCACCAGAGACGTTGTAGTTAACTGCTCCACGGCGAGTTATCACAAAAACTCTCAGCACACAGATGCTTCAATATGTACATTACGAGATATTATGAAGGCAATAACTGCTCCATTTATAAAACACTGGGCGATAATTCACAGAACACATAAAAAATATATATTTACGCCTATAAACTATAATTTAAAATAATCTATTTCTACAGAAAAAAACTATCCAGTTTTCTACCACTCTTTGAAATAACAAAAATGTTGGCTTTATGCCTAGTATCAATTATTTTTAAAACTATTTATACCCCTGTTTACTACGTGATTACAAGTTTCCCTATCATCCACATTAGTAAGCAATCAAAATCAAATAGAACCGAGTCTCTGGCAATATTTTAAACACATCTGCGATAAGGAATTGAAGACGTGATAACATCGAGCAGATGGGGGATTGTGAATTATTCAAATAGTCGCCTATTTCCCGTAATGGTGTTTTGATAGCGTTCGATAGCATTTACCATAATTACCCTTATATTGCACGGCTTACCTCTGTTTTAGGGTTACGTAAAAAGTAGAACGGGATCCTATTACTAAGACTCCGCTGTCCATCCGTTTGTCTGTCTTTCTATATGCGTCCGTCCGTCAATCTGTCTGCCTGTCACCAGGCTGTATCTCATGAACTAGACAATATGAAATTTTCACAGATGATGTATTTCTGTTGCCGCTATAATAACGAGTATTAAAACAACAAAATAAATATTAGAATAGTAAATCCTATTCGAAAATGCGTGATTCTTAGTCGTTTTGTATGGAATCCTTCGTGCGCGAGTCCGACTCACGGGGGCCGGTTTTGTTATATATTCCATTTGATATCTTATAAGATTAGATCGAGTAAGATGCTATATTTTTCTTTCGGACTGTACCTAATAAGTAATAGGAGGAACCGACTTTTTTTTACTTTGCTTCTTGAAAAAAAAACTCAAAAATAGGTATATGATATAATACAAAAATAATCGATTATCTTTTTGGATATAGTGAGTAAAGTTCAATTTTGAATAGCTATCTTAAGGGTGCAGCGGCGCGTCGCGTAACGTCTCGTTTCCGTATGAACGGACTCTAAGGCTAGGACTATATGCTCCGGAATCCGGAACGCCGGTGAAAATTCACACCACTGAAAATAGAACTCGGCGCTAATACAATAGAGTTGAATATCGAACACGTGAGTTTCGAGTCAAATGTCAATGTCATATATGACAGCTCGACACTCGAAACTTCCATTTTCAACTCTATTTTAGAGCATAATATAGTTTCAGCCTAAGCGATAAGAATTTAGAAAAGTAAATTAGGTTGAAAGATGCTACCAAAAACTTTGTATTGTAGGCTTCAAAATATTGATTAAAACAATAAAATAAGGTCGCAAACCAATTCAAGAGTTGGCACAATTTATCCGCTGAAGTAAAGGTAGTGAAGCTGTGGGGCATTTTATTTCTTGGGCTCGTGCCATGTAGTGAAATATTGATTACCCCACACACACTGTCAAATAAGTGGGGCAAATTAAATACAAATAAATAAAACTGAAGAGTCTGGTTTGTAATTTTAAATTAACAGCTTTTCAATCATTGAATATACTTACAATATATATTTTTTTAATTTTTGTCTGTCTGTCTGTTTGTTCCAGCTAATCTTTGAAACGGATGGACCTTTTCTCATTGGTAGATAGCTGATGTTATAAAGAGTAACTTAGGATACTTTTTATCCTCATCATCATCATCAAACAATGATTAACGCCCAACGAAAGTGGGCACGGGACAGCTAGTAGATAATAGATAAATAAAATAGAATACTACGATGCATCCTTTATGGTAATGGAAACAATCCAATATTATTTTTCCATTGAAAATAAATTATATTTATAGATATTATTATCAATTTAGTTACGTAGGCCTAGTAACTTATATTACTCCCGTGGTGCTTCCCCTTCTAGTTCTGACATTTTTGTTCTTGACAGGCTGTCTCCCGCTCTGCTTGGGGAGGAATTTGGAATACTTCACATAACTCCTCCTACCTTTCTTCTGATTAAATTCTTTGCGAGTTCCAAGACAGATTTAGCAAGTCCATCGAGACAGATCATATCAAATTGTTGATGTGGTTGGTTACCGCTCGATCCTGGCTACACAGGAGTTGTAGTGGTGGGAATGTGTAGTGGGTCATTTGCCCGTTTAAAAAAATACATTTATGGTTAACTTTGTGTCGTATCAAGAGGTAAAAATCACAGCTGAAGACCGAGAAGTATTACACCATCGACAAGTCCTGCCCCTGATTTCCAACCAGTCGTGTCGGTCATCCTTGGTTTCGAGGGTAAAGGAAGAGAGTGCTCCTGTGTACTGCGCAAACATTTGGGCACTATAAAATTGCTCCTGCGTAGCTGGTTTGGTTTCAACGAAACCGGCCACCGTCACCGAAATCGGTGTGAGGAGCTATTTAATATTCTTATTATTGTGGTATTCAGACCTGACCACACATCATTATAAGACTGTACATACATAAATTGAACTTAGAAACTTAGCGAGTACAAAGAACAACTCGGGAACTGAGAATAGTTGCGGGGAAGTTGTTTTTGTACTGAACTGTGACATTGATTTAGTGACGCCCTCAACTCCAGGAATTTATAGAGTGACACTCCAACGGTGAAGAAGAAAACTTCGAAAATAGTTGGCTGAAATATAGTTCGAAGAGTGTCCAGTGTCATATGTCCAGCGCCTACTTGGCAAAAATAACACCCTATGAAGAACTTTTGTCAAAATCTCGTTTCATCACTTGAGGTGAGTTTTATTTATTAGACTTTATGCACACAGTATGGTACAGAAGCGGGCATAATGCCTTGTGGCATTTTCTACCAGCCAACCTATGGGTGATGCAGAGACAGTGTGAGGTAGATGCATAGTATTAAAAGGAGACATAGACTTAGACATTTTGAGTATATATAAAGAATATAATAATAATAAATACTACAATATTAATACTATTGTAACTCTTTATTTATAATAAACCTACTTGATATTTTAAATATATAAACATAATAATATATAACTTAATGAGATATCTAAATAATTTACTTTTTTAATATATTCTATTTCTAATCTGCCAATGATTTTAAGTATAGTTCACGAACTCTGAGTTTGAACACATTTTTTGTCTCAGACATCCGAACTTCTTGGGGTAGTGAATTCCAAAGGAGAATGGACTGAATATGGAAGGATGAATTTTAGGAAATATTTATTCTAACGGATGTGGATTTTAAGTATGATGTCTGAATATGTGTATGAAACAATAATATTATTTAAGTAACGTTTTCCTTTTATGAGCATACGCAACAAGAGTTTGATTTATTCTTCTTCAAATATTTCGAAACTAAAAATAGGCTATGACGAATGATAATGACAAATCTTCATACAAGAAAAAGTTACACCATCTTGATTTCACGAAACCTCAAATATCAGCCATCTTGAGTTCATCGTAACGTTTGTCAAAAAGGCCCCAAGCAACCCCAAAAGTGGGGCCATATAAGAGGGGACAATTTTTGCCTCGTCTATAATATACGTCTTTATTCTTATATAAAAATGGATTGCAATTCCAATGTCTCGCTACAACTCGACAACGGCTGGACCGATTTGGCTAATTTTGATCTTGAAATAATTGTGGAAGTTCAGGGAAGGCTTAAACGGTGAGAATATTGTTAGGTAATTAAGGTGTAGGTCGTAGTTGTAGATATTGGTTACTAGTTCTAAAATTATTTTAGACTTTTTGATCTTTATAATAACTCGAACGCCTTTACTCCGTTTAATATTGGAATTATCAGTGTTCAGTAAATCAAACGGAGACTTAGAACTGGTATAAATCAGATTTAGTATTTGGAGCACTTTGAGACGTTCTGGAGATTTGGAGCATTTTGGGACTTTCTGGAACTTTGGAGCATTTTGGGAATATCTGGAGTCGGGCATCTGGCGACTTACATGACGACTTTAAATTAAACTTTGTAACAAACATCAGACAAATACGAATATATTAATAATATATATGGACCCTTTCACACCACGTCTATCTGGTCCCGTGGTAAGTTCTCGAAGAACTTGTGTTACAGGTACCAGACACCGGACATATATTTATAATGCTTTATATTATACATAATATATTTAAGATTTTTATTATATTCTACACATATTTAATACTTATCCATGACCCCGAAACCCAGAAAACTTTTGTTCCTTCGGCGGGACTCGAACCCACGACGTCCGGCTTGAGCGCCGACGCGCTAACCACTGAGCCCACAGGTTATATTAGGCGGTTTAGAAGTAGTTTTTAGTAGAAGTAGTAGGTACTTAGTAGAAAGTAGCCTCGCTTGCCTGACTGATCGACTGACGTAACTATGACCTTACAGACTATTGGGGTGAAATAAACTTGTATTTCACGGAAGAAATGACGGAGGTCCATGGGAAGGTTGAGTCTTAAAATACCAGGAATGCACCTGTCACCCCTAAGATCCTGTCAGAACCCCAACAAACTACCTTATTAAAAGCTACTAAGATGACTGACTGGCGCTCGAACCTGAGAAACCATTTGCCTTTAACGCGAAAAGACCTTCCCATACGTAGTTGAGCCACGCGCCCCGACAGTTAGAGAGTAAAGTAACTCGTATCTAATTACGCAACGAAAGAAAAATACATAAAAACTCAAAAATTCGCAGTTTCCCTGAGACGAGACCTAGCTAAAACGATTGTTCACTCCCAAAACGCCCTGCATACTAAATTTAATGGAAATTCTTGAAGCCTTTTCCGAGTTTCTGATTATATGTGTATAATATACAAGAATAGCTCGTTTAAAGTATGAGATACCAAGCTACAACTAAATAGGTAGGTACTGATAATAACCAGTGTCTAAACTATAATAGCTCCCCACACCGATTTCGGAGACGGTGTCCGGTTTCATTGAGACCAGGCCAGCTACGCAGGAGATTTTATAGTGCCTATATGTGTGCGCAGTACACAAGAGCCTCTCTTCCTTTACTCTCGAAACCTAGTGGGCAAGAAAGAAAATACTTTTTATAAAAAAACCTTAAACCGACGCCCTAAATTGTATACTCTATGTTAAGCGGACCATTATAACGAATTTATTGACACCTCATTTATTGAAATCGGACCAGTGGTGTAGGCACTACTGTGGAACATACATACTTACATAGACTGCCAAAATCCCTTCCTTTACCCTTTATTTTATATATATTATTACCCTTCCTTTTGGCTTCGCCGTAGTCGGGTAAAAAAGAAACAGTTATGTTTGAAAGTTTCTGTTCTGTGTTGGCTGTTTTTGGTTGTATGCTATAGTTAAGTATTAAAATCTAGCTCTCTATCAGTCATGCATTCTCAATCTTAAAGAGACAATCACACTTTTTAAAATATTATGATAATTTTATTAAAGAATTAGATCGAGTTCCTACTTCAGACTAGACTTTTGAATTATTCTGCCTATAAATAATTGCATATATAATTTGAAATATTTCAATAAATCGAATAGCTTCTATTGAAACTACTAGAAAACTAACTAATGAAGCTGTAATTATGTCAACTGGGGACCTTGAGGCTACTGAACTGAGAAGGTTAACCGTGTGGGTGAGTGAATGGAGTAGGAAATTCAATAGAACAGGATGGTTTTTCTAAATACACCATCTGCAATGAAATGAATCTGAATCGTTCAAAATTGTAGCTACAGAGCATAATATATTTTCTTTAATATCTTTATATTAAAGAAAATATACTGACCATGCTCTGTTGCTACAATTTTCTCTGTTGCCTTTTTAGCTTTCTCAATACACAGAGTAATTCAAGGGGAATGTTTAAATTATATTTAAAACAAGAATAATATAGGGCCTGCAAAAGACAGTACTACACACTTAAAATTTCTATTTTTTTTTAACCTGTTATAGAATTTACAATTTACATTTTAAATAGAAAACGTTATATCGGAAAATTTATCAAGCTCCTCAATCAAGTAGAAAACTGTTAAATTTTGCAATAAATCTCTAACTTCTATATAGTTAAAAAAATGAAAGGAGATCGGCAAGTCGCCATACATTTACTGCCTGGTAATTAAAATACGAGGCTACAAAAAGTTTATTGTAAGTTGTACTTTATGAATATAGGAACAAAAAAAAGCAATAATATTACACATCATACTCGAGGATAAAAGATAATTGACTAAATATAACCTAACCTATTATTCAATAAATTGCCCTAGTGGAAGTTTGCGGAAAAGCAACATCTATTAGTCAATTACGTAATGAAATTAATAACTAGTTTGTTTGGAAACGCAATATGCTAACAGATAAATGATAGATGTCACTTTCACGTTACGAAAATCAAAAAAATAATAATGATTTTTCTTAATATATAAATATAAATAGTATAGAGGGCTATTATTATTATTATTCTCTACTGGGCCACTAGATGGAGCTTTTACGCCACAAATTGACAATTTACTGGATGATAACCCTAGACTATAAAGATTTTATATTATGACAACGATTACCACAGATAAGTTCGTATTTTGCACATCCATTCTCTGATATTCGGAGATTCATAACTGTTGCATATTGACAAAAGTAAGTGTCAATGTCATTTTTGACACTGATAGATGTCATGAAGTAAAGCCTATTGAGTTAGTTTATTTTAGTTGGCCAATAGGCTATAAATAGTGTAGACGTATATTATTGTGTTAGGCATATCTCATATGTATTACGTATCAGTATTAAGCACCAATAAAGGAGAATATAAGAATTGTTGCTGTATTATTATCATCACCACTCAAGCACAAGAAGGACATACAAATCAAGAGCCCGCTACATGGTGTCAGAAAAAGAAGTAAAAAATAAGTTGTCAAGAAAACGAAAATCATGAACGCAAAAGAGGGTACAACGAAAAACTCCGGAAGTTTCGAGACAATCTGAGTGCGGAAACTTAACAATGGCAGGAAACGGAGTGCAGAAGCTTGAAATCTCTACGGAAATTATCAACAATAATGCTGAAAATTTTAAGAAATGGACGCAGTCATTTGAGACATTCCTAGTGGCGTCGGGGATGGATAAAACGGAAGACAAAAGAAAAATTGCAATCATGCTGCATCCCATGGGCGAAAAGGGCTTAAATATCTACAATTCCTTCAATTTGGTCCTAAGCACTGCTACATTCCAAGAAGTCAAGGCAAAATTCGTCGAGTATTTTGAACACAGACAATTCCTGGCATTATTCTCTTAAAATAAACAACAAAAATGTTGATTGCCTAATTGACACTGGAGCAGACATAAATGTGATGTCTTATCAAGTATTTAAAGAACTGAACCTTAAATTTGACAAACAGAGTATAGAAATGTGTAAAAAATATAATATCTTTGCCTACAGTGGGCACAGAATTCCGATAATTTCAGTGTCAAATATTTGTTGTTTAGTTGAAAACAAAACAAAACCAGAAAACATTACTTTTGTTGTAACTAAATTAAATTTGGACAATTTGATTGGTTTACCCACTTGTATAAAGCTAAATTTAATAACAAAAAACTTTCATATAAAGAATGAAAATGTCAAAAATGTTGAGCAAAATGTATATAATATGTATCAAAAAACTTGTGACAAAATTGTGACCATATATAATGATGTGTTTCAGGGTCTAGGCTGCCTCCCATACGAACACAGCATCGTGCTAAAGAAGGATGCTATACCGTGCGTTGATACCCCTAGAAAGGTACCCTTCGCGTTGGTTGAACCGTTAAGGAAAGAGCTTCAACTCATGGAAAACATGGGAGTCATACGGAAGGTGAACAAACCTACTCTCTGGGTGAGTAGTTTAGTTATAGCCATGAAAAAGAATGGTGGATTGAGAATTTGCTTAGATCCTAGAAATTTAAATAAAAATTTATTGAGATGTCATTATCCAATTAAAAACATAGACGAAGTCAGGTCTAAATTGTCCAAAGCCTCTTATTTTTCACATTTAGATGCGTTTTCTGGGTTTTATAATATAAAATTAACTAAAGAAAGTAGTGATCTATGTACATTTCAAACTCCCTTTGGCAGATACAAATTTTTAAGATTACCTTTTGAAATAAACACGCCTACAGAAATGTTCTATAAAACCATGATAGATCTTTTCGGAGACATTGAAGGTATAATAATTTGGTGTGATGATATTTTAATATACGGTGAAACAATTGAAATACACAATAAAAGGTTAGAAATGTTTTTGGAAAGGGCTAGGCAAGTTAATTTAAAATTAAATAAAGCCAAGTGCAAGTTTCTTCTAGAAGAAATAGCATATTTGGGCTATATTTTTAGTAAAGAAGGTGTAAAAATTGATCCAGCGAAAGTTAAAGCCATAAAAGATATGCCCATACCTAAGAATATTAAAGATTTCCAAAGATTTCTAGGCATGATTAATTTTTCAGCACCGTTTATAGAAAATCTAGCAGAGAAAACTAATACCTTAAGAAATTTGTTAAAAAAATATATTATGGTTATGGGATGAAAATTGTCAAAAGTGCTTTGATTTGTTAAAAGAAGTCGTATCTAAAGCACCTGTGTTAACTAATTATAATTGCAACTTACCTGTGATTTTGTCGGTAGATTCATCAAAGAATGCACTGGGAGCGGTCTTGATGCAAAACAAACGACCCATTGCATATAGTTCATGAACACTTACCTCCTCTCAACAAAACTACGCTCAGATTGAAAAGGAATTGTTTGCCATACAGTTTGGATGTAATGAATTTCACCAATTTATTTATGGCAGTAAAACAACTGTTCATACTGATCACAAACCTTTAATTTACCTTTTTAAAAAACCTCTTCATGAAGTACCTGCTAGACTACAAAGAATGATGTTATCGTTGCAGGGTTACGACCTAGAAGTGGTTTATGTACCTGGTAAATATATGTATATAGCAGATACTTTATCAAGAGCCTCACTTAGTGATACATACATACCTCAGTATGAACAAGACTTACAGTATCATGTAAATTCAATATTTTCTAATCTCTCAGTGAGTAAGCCATATTTAGAATTTATGTTATTAGAAAGTAAAAATGATGAATCTTTAAATCTGCTCAAGTCGTATATTCAGAATGGTTGGCCAAAAAGCAAAAACAAAGTAAGCTGTCTTGTAAAACCATATTGGAAATTAAATACATATAATGAACGACTTAATATTTAAAGGCAATAGGCTAATTGTTCCAAAATCCTTGCAAAAACAGATTTTAGATAAAATACACTGTGGGCATTTAGGTATTAATAAGACACTCAACATCGCTAGAGAAACAGTTTATTGGCCAAATATAAACGCGGATATTAAAAACCTAATTGATCAATGTTCGGCGTGTGCAAAATTTAGGGCAAACACACCCAATGAACCATTGAAATGCCATGAGATATCTTATCTTCCGTGGGAGAAGGTAGGTATAGATTTTTTTTTTTTGATGGAGAAAATTTCCTTGTCTGCATGGATTATTATTCCAAGTACATAGAGCTAGCTTCTTTGCATAAGAATTACACTGTCGATAACGTTGTTAAAAACTTCAAATCCTTCTTTGCTCGACATGGAATCCCGAAAGCATTGGTGTCTGACAATGGTCCACCATTTAACTCTTGCAAATTCAAATCTTTTCTTGTTGATTGGGATGTAGAACACATTACTACCAGTCCTTATTGGTCCAGGTCATTAGACCTGGACCAATAAGGACTGACTCCACTCCACTTTCATCCACATTAAGTTAAAATTGTCAAAAACATATTAAGAAAATGCAAGGAAGATGGCTCGGATATACATTTGGCGTTACTACACTACCGCAACGCTGGCAAGGGAGATTTTCCCAGTCCGGCCGCAATATTAATGTCTAGAAACTTGCGAGTAAATTTACCAATTCTAAACAGAAAACTTATGCCAAAAGTGTGATGTGGTAGATCATATTATGTTGTGGATCCAAATGGTGTTGTGTATAGGAGGAATAGGGGACACATTAGACCTAGAAAAAAGAATTTAAAAGAAACACATCCTCCACCTTCTTTTTATGGCATCGGCGGCACTGACAATATGCCTCCCATGCAGGAGAGTATAGATCCCATGAGTTCGGCACAGCTCGGAGACGGTCCTGTTCAAAATTGCATTATCGATGATAGCTGTGTTCCTGTGGGGAGGCTAGAAAATACCGGTTACGTAAACAGGTCTGGTGTGTGAAGTGTGAGATGTCCTAAATTGTACATACATGAGAAATTTGAGTAGATAAGTAATGTATTGTTATTAGTTATGTACTTATAATATTAGTTTGCTTTTTTCTCGAAAAGGGAGATGTTGCATATTGACTAAAGTAAGTGTCAATGTCATTTTTGACATTGATAGATGTCATGAAGTAAAGCCTATTGAGTTAGTTTATTTTAGTTGGTCAAAAGGCTATAAATAGTGTAGACGTATATTATTGTGTTAGGCATATCTCATATGTAATACGTATCAGTGTTAAGCACCAATAAAGGAGAATATAAGAATTGTTGCTGTATTATTATCGTCACCACTCAAGCACAAGAAGGACATACATATCAAGAGGTCGTAGCCCTCTTCAATAACCTTTTATCCCCGTCCTAAAAATATAATATATTTTCATACAATAACTTTTTAAGTACTATAAAACAACATATCTTCGAAACTTGATGGAAAATCAGACAGGATTCGCCAGTGTCCTTTGAAAGTGTAGTACTTTGTTGTGCAGGCCAGTATATTGCGGAGAAACTAAATGAATGCAGGCAGAGACACGGGCGAATATTAGTAAATAAACTTATGGAATTACATTTAAAAGATATTGATGAAAATATTTTAGATAATAATAAATCTAATATCGTGCCCGAGACGTGGCATATTTTATAAGAATACTGAAAAACCTAATACTCCTTAAGTCTTGTCACGCCTTTAAGATTCAATGGAAGCGTGCGGTATACATTATCAAGAAAATTTATCTAAACTAAAAAAAAAGAAAATTATTGTATTACGGAAAATAAAAATTCAATCAATATAATATTATAATAGCTCCCCACACCGACTTCAGTGACGGTGGCTGGTTTCATTGAAACCAGACCAGCCAGAAGTTATAGTACCCAAGTGTGTGCGCAATACACAATAGCACTCTCTCTTACGTCGTAACGCAGTGGGATTAATGACATATTTTTTACACGCCCATCCGACGCATGGATCATCTTTCTGATCAGCCTGCATTGTTCTTACACTTCTAAGAAGACTTAAAAGCAATAAATTGTTGTTCCAACGCGGGGATCGCGAGCTCATCACCTCCCGAGTTGAGAGCCAGGCTCTATTTATCCACAGGATGCGACTCAATGAATATATTATTTTACTTTGAAAATAAAATTGGTACTATTTTTTTTAATACTTACCTGTTTGACTGGTATTAAATATCACATTTTCTTAATTTCAAACAAGCATATACACTTACATAATCCTACTACTATTATAAACGTGAAAGATTGTGCGCATTGATGGATGGATGGATAATTGATGGATTGATGTTTGTTACTCTTTCACGGATATCTACAGAACGGATATAGATAAAATTTGGAATGGTAGTAGTTTAGGCTCTGGCTTAACACATAGGGTATTCTTTTTGTCCCAGAAAAGTACAGTGAAGTACAGTATTCCCACGTATACGCGGGCGGAGCCGCGGGGAAAATCTTGTAATACTATAACTACATTATTATATTTACTAGTCCAATGAACATGACTTAAATGTTACATAAAAATACACTAAAATCGCTCTACACCTTATCGTCTTAAAATAGCATCTAAGCTACGTTACGCTCAACAAGACATCATCAGCTAATTCGATAAAACTAGGATTTACTAACCCTTCTCAACCCTCACAAACGACTTGATAAACATTAGCTTAGGTTTAGAATAAGATGCTCAAAATAGAATTGTCAAGTAATTTTAAACAAACGTAAGTTGTCTAAGTTCCGATCATCACTAATAGCGGATGTCTGTCAAACATCAAAGAGGTTTCCCGATTTCGTGTCTAATTGAAATGTGATTACGGATTGAGGATCTTGATGGAGGTAATACGATTATTCAATTCGAAATTAGACAGAATCAGCACTCGTTAAAACTAAAGTTCAAATCGTACGTTTTGTGGCTACAGCCACAAAATCATTTGCCAGCCTCCGCATGGTTTTCCAGTATAGCGAGACTGTCCTATATATCTGACTTTATTACCTTTTTACCTGACTACCAGACGAAAAGTAGAAGAAAAAACTATTTTTCATTCTGTCACTTAGCCCGGCCACAGACGAACTTAATTTGACATAATTTTAGGATGTTAAATTCAAGTCGAAGTCCAGGTTCCCATGTTTCCAAACCAGTTCCCAAAACTCGCATGTCCCACAAACGTGCTGAATCGTTCAGAACCTGATTAAGTCACTTCAACATGTAAGGATGATGCCGAGATTACTCATTCCAGAAGGTGAATATTAAGATTAAACTGGCAGAAAACACGATTTTTCATACATTTCCATAGAGCTGACCACACAATACACACACTGAATTTCCATTTCATTACACGTTACAATCTGAATTTTAAGACATTATTAATAACATAGAATATCGGTCAAACAAAATAAGACCGATTTAAGAAGCAACAACTCATGACATAAAGTCTAAATTGGATATCATAAAACGAAAGTTGTCCACTTTAGCGCAAATGTTCCGACAAGATAAAAATCTAATGAGAAAATTTGAAGATTTATAATGACTCTTGGATGAAGGTCATTAACGAGGGTGATCGAGGATGATTAGATCGTTAGGGAAAAGGGCGGGGTTTTACCCCACGGCCTAACAGAAAACTGGTGTAAAATATTTTACGATTTGAAATTTGAGATTTAAAAAACAGGCAATTTGTAACCGGGTACCGGGAACCAGCTCAGGGGGTTGAAAATTTAAAAGACCGGAAATACACTTAACAATACATAAACTATTCAGAGAAATTTCGAAAAAACTTGTAGAGGCCACCCGATACCCCAGAGCCGGCACCTATCTGGCCCAAAGAGTTAGCATTGCCATCCAGTGAGGAAACTATTTGAGCCTAATAGGCACTCTGCCTGATGGGGACGACTTAAAGGCTTTCTTTTATTTATAGCCATTTAAGTTTATGGAAGTTTTAGTTTTCTTTTTAGGTTTTAATTTTGTCCGCGGCTTCGCCCGCGTGAAATGAGGCTTTAAACGCTATCTTTATAATAATTTAAAACTTTCATCCCTTATTTTACTCTCTCAGGGGTTGAATATTAGAAAACGCTGAAATACGTGACTCATAAGTTTTTCGTACTCAATTCATACGAAACTTCATGCGAATATGTCAAAGGAATAAAAAGTTTCATTAAAACTTTACCCTTACCTTACCTTGGGGGTTGAATTTTGAAAAGTCCTTCCTTAGTAGATGCCTTGGTCATGTGAGAAATACGTGTGCGAAATTTGAACTGGGTTTGGCCTGTGCGTTGATACATCAGTCAATCAACTTTGCCTTTTATATAATATTATATAGATAGAAGAAGATAGATAAATCATACTAAGAGATGATGCCGTTAGGGTGGGTAATATTGGGAATTTGGGAAATATTGCGTGGCTTATGAAGTTATCTCATTATTGGATTATGTGCCAATGTTAGTTACATCGAAGACCTTGAGTTTGATTGGGCTTGATTTTATTTATTGGGGTGAGATTTTCTAGGAACGAATTTTCATTCCACAGAAAGAATTTCGTTTTATTCCCAAGGAACAATTTACTCCCAGGATCAATACTGAATTGGACATTACTTTTAAAATTTTATGATGTGTGATTCAAAATGGGCAGACGCCTAACAGATTTGGGTAAGTAAATTTTTCTGATTTTTTTTGCGAGAAATACAATTCATTACGTATCTAACATTATGTATATCGTATGGTTAATTATATTACGACCTTAAAACCTTCTAAATCAGTATAAGTATAATAGTTCCCATGAAGTTAAGAATAAATAAAGTCATATTCTATGTAGTTAGAATCATACTCTATGTAGTTAGAATCATATTCTATATAGTTAGAATCATATTATATACAGTCAGAATCATATTCTATGTATTTGATTCATATTCTATGTAGTTAGAATCATATTCTATGCAGTTAGAATCATATTAAATGTAGTCAGAATCATATTCTATGTAGTTAGAATCATACTCTATGTAGTTAGAATCATATTCTATGTAGTTAGAATCATATTCTATGTAGTTAGAATCATATTATATGTAGTCAGAATCATATTCTATGTAGTTTGAGTTATATTCTATGTAGTTAGAATCATATTCTATGTTGTTAGAATCATATTATATGTAGTTAGAATCATAATCATGTATTCTATGTTGTTAGAATCATATTATATGTAGTTAGAACCATAATCATGTAAACTAACTTAAGCTTCAAAGTGGAAACATGAATAACACATTCTTTATTCTCAGTGTACGCTCGTTCACAGCGCTTTGTAATCTGTGGACACGTGTTGTGTGGACACACCTCTATTCTGTGTGGCTAACTGGCTGTTAACAACGTGACATATGAACATAGATTTAGTTTCCCCAAGTCCCAACGGTGAAATTGCGCACTATGTCTTGTGATAGCGAGATGGCTGGATAACTTTTGAGAATTGTGTTAAAAAACTGCACGTCTTGTTTTTTTTATACTTTGTAAAAAACAACAAGACGTGTACAGAATATATAGATGTGAGAGAAGGTAAATTTCATTCATCATTTGAAATTAAAATCTAAAACTACTCCTATCGTGTCTAATAATAAATTTCTTAAAAAAAAAGAATAGAAAAATTAAGTTTGTAGGCCCGAGGCGTCATCTGTGTATTGAGCCATACTTTAGACAGGAAGTTATTTTGTAAAAGTTTTCTGTGCTCCTGGATCATGAATGTGTATTAAATATGTTTATTATATAACAAAAATCTTAAATATATGTATAGTATAAAAAGTATTCAATATATTTCCGTTGTTTCTTGTGTCGGTACCCGTGATACAAGTTCTTCTCGTATCTACTACGGGAACAGATTGACGTGGTGTTCGTTCATAGATATTATTATTATTAAGTTTAAGCTTTAAGCTTTCAACAGATGGCGTAATATGCAAAAATGTATCGTGACGTGACGAAACCTTGAAATTTCAATCTCATCGCCGCTAAAGCAGTTTTACTTCGAAAACTTATAGCATAAAGCTTAATAATATTGAGAAATAACTTCATTTATTAAGAAGGCTAAGAATAATTGATTTATACCGGTGTAGGCTAGCACTTAGAGCGTTGGTTTAATGCTAGTATGATCAGCGTCAAAGTGAGCTTTGTCTACGGACGAATATACAAAATGACAGATATATGTAGAAAATCTCTCGTTTTCGCTTTAGAGTCAGTAATTTTACCTATTCTTTTCTTGGCTGAACCCATTTCTACGGTGGTATTTCTACGCGTGCGGGTCTCAGGTACCTTGAATTTTTCGAAAAAAAATTAATATATAATAACTATAACTATTTGTGTTCCGTGCTAAATTATATTTTTCAGTGGCCAAACATTCAAAAGTGCTGTATATTCTAAAATAATACTACTGTTAAAGCTGTCCTTTTACTATTCTTTTTTAAACAGTGAGTTACAGTTTTTTTAGCAGTAAGTTAATTTGTTTATATAGAAAATCCATACATCCCACACGAAATTTTCGTGATGCCGCGGGCATAAAAAGTATCTAAAGTCATTCAAGGCTAACCTATGCTTTTCATGGGATTAAATCATTGCTTTGATAATCAGCAAGCATTTGGACAAATCGAAAATGTCTCTTGTTCAGAAATCCCGATTTATTTACCAACTGGCGGCAAAATCCGCGAAATATTATGGGCCTGGCTTAGGCCTGTCATTTGTTGAGAACCTTTATAATTGAGGGCTCGTTTCGATGATAAAAGACGATTCGTCTTAACTTTCGTCTTCGACGGTGACAAATATAATTACACTCCGTAATATAATATATAAATAGATTATATAATCTCTTTGATGTACAATATACACTGTACGCATAATAATGTTATAAACAAATTCTCCTGTCACAGAGTTTGTTTCAGAAATGCTCCGAAACGGCTTGACCGATTTTTATAAAATTTCGCGCGTATATTCGGTAGGTGTTAGATAAGGTTGTACGCTATTCTTCGTACCTCTAAGTGAAAAGGGTGGTTCACCCAAAAAAAGAATGTTTTTTCATATTGTTTTAAAGTCTGGTCTGGTAAAGTCAATTATCTTAAAATCAAGGATCTTCTGGGTATAATTATTGTGAATTATGATCTACTGCTTATGTTAAGATGTTTAGACAGAAAAAAAACAACCTAACCTCAGGTATAGATGACCCTCCGCCTAGCGCAGGGTAGGTTACTATTAAATTTTGTTCCAATGCACCACCAATATTATACTAACTTTTAAGAGTAAGGCGTCCACTGACATTAATACTTACCCAACCATTTATCATATAGCTATTAGTGTGTTAGCTTTCTAGCTCTAAGGGTTTGCCCTGTGCGGTGATATAATAGGTATTTACCTATAAAATTGTCGTTCTGCAGTACTGGCCATTTCAAATCAAAATAATTTTTGTTTGGCTAAGAATTCTAATTTCAAATTAATTTTATTTTAAAAACATGGAATTCTTTTACCAAAAGTAGTCATTTTTTTATTGATTAGTGTTACATTTTCATCGCATTTCAATCTTTTTCGTCATCATGGATACGTTAAAAATTCGAGTAATTATGGAATATGAGTACTGTCGTGGCAGCAACGCGGCACAAGCGGCACGTAACATCAACGACGTTTACGGAGTTAACAAGCTGATGATACACAATCTACGGCTGAATTAGCAGCAGCTTTCGATGTTAGCGTCAAAACAATATTGGTCCATTTGCGTCAAATAGGTAAGGTAAAAAAGCTTGACAAATGGGTGCCCCACGAACTCAATGATCGCCAGCGCGAAGTACGCGTCGAGATGTGCCTTGCACTGCTCAACAGACACACAAATTAAGGAATTTTAAACCGCATTGTTACCTGCGATGAAAAATGGATTCTATTTCATAACCGCAAGCGCTCAGCAAGTTGGTTGGATCCTGGTTCAGCACCTAAACAATGCCTTAAACGAAAACTTACCCTACAAAAGTGATGGTCACTGTTTGGTGGTCTAGATCCGGTGTGATTCATCACAGCTTCTTACCAAACGGGGTGAGCATTACTGCAGATGTGTACTGTGAAAAACTGAACACAATGATGGAGAAGCTGCCACATCTCCAACCAGCATTGGTCAATCGCTCGTCTCCGCTGCTCTTGCACGAAACGCGCGACCTCTTACTGCACAGCAGACGGTCTCCAAGTTGCAAGAACTGGGGTTGGAAGCTCTACGTCATCTGCCCTACTCACCAGACCTTGCGCCTACAGACTACTACTATTTCCAGAATTTGGATAACTTCTTGGCAGGAAAAAAATTCAATACCCAAGAAGCAGTACAAAATGCCTTCGAAGAATTTGTTGCCTCCCGTCCAGCTGATTTCTTTAAGAAGGGAAGAATCAATAAACTGCCACTTCGTTTGTAAAGATGCATTAATTGCATGGGTGATTACTTCGATTAATACAAATAAAAAATACATGAAAAAAATTCGTTTAAATTTTTTCATACAAAACGGCAATTTCATAGGTATAGACCTAATATCAGTGAATCGCTTTTTATATATAGAGATAGATAAAGTGATACAAAACAACAAACATAAATTCATCACATTCTGTGATTGACAACTACAAACATATTATGATACGGTACAATCAGTCACTGAGAACAAAGGGAAAATATACATTATATAAATATTATGTAAATATTGTGTATTCTTGGAAACATTTGGTGTAAATTAAAACCAATGAAAGGCATTATATTTTCATAAACATGTTTATTTTTATCAATAGCTTGTTGAAAAATAATGTAGTTGGACACTACAATGCAACAAAGACGCAAATGATGGTATTTCAGGCTGGAAAGGGTCCGCAGAGGGTCCCATCGGTTAGCTTAGACGGACAAGAGGTAGAAAGGGTCGAGCAATTCGGGTACCTGGGGCACATCTTAATCGAGGATCTCTGAGATAATGAGGATGTAGTGCGCGAAAGACGGGCACTGGCTGTACGGTGCAACATGCTTGCACGGCGTTTTGCGCGCTGTAGTGTTGAGGCAAAGCTGACGCTCTTTAGAGCATATTGCCAATGCTTCTATACGTGTCAGCTTTGGCTCAACTGCTCCAAGGCCACGAGAAGCAGTATCAGGGTTCAGTACAATAATGCATACCGTACCCTGATGAGACTGCCAAAGCTCTGTAGTGCTTCGGGCATGTTCGCCGACGCCGGAATCCCAGACTATTTCGCGATTATTAGGGCGCGCGTCGCAGCATTTTGGTCACGCATTCGCTCCTCGGATAATGAGATCCTTCGTGTGTGTGCCGGGTGCCCGGAAAACTCGATCCCAGCCTAATACTGGCTTTCGGTGCATCGTGGCAGTAACCAGAAGTGAAAATTTTAAGAGATTTGGATTTTAACATTTTAAATGTATGTATCTTTATTTTTATTTATATTTTATTTTATATTATTTTAAACTTGTCACTTTTTAACTTTTATTTTAAATTTTATATTATTTTAAACTTGTATTGTGTTATTTTATGGGTCTATTGCCTGAATTAAACGATTATTATTATTATTATTATTATTATTATTACTACACTTCACAGATGTTTGCAGATACCTAAAACAAATTAGGCTATTGCTGGTGTCACTTTCTGTGTGGGAATTACAACTCTAAACAATCAGAATTTATCAGATTTTAGTATTTTTCTTCATATTTGGCTTTTGAAAATCTCAAGAACTGCATTTACAATTTACAATTGACGTTTGACGCGAAAATTAGCGAGTCTTGTGACAAATGAAAATTTTAATGACATATTTTGAGTTTGGCAGAGGTGCGTTCAAAAATGTTAGTAACTATACTTTGTAGAACTACTAATGTTTACAAAATTTACATACTTAACTACTTGAAATTGATTAAATATGTGTAAACATCAATTTTGTATATAATTAAAATTACGAGGTCCATAATGACGTATATTTTTGTAGGTAGTTAGGTATAAGGTATAAGGTATAATAGGTATAAGGTAGTACCCATACTCCTTACTTTTTGAATACCCTCATCTGAATCTACATACACTAAGAACCCTACTTAGTTTCGCCCTGTCTGCCCTTACGCTATGTTAGTAAGAACAATTAATTGTACCTAATCAAGGATTGAAATTGATGAAACTAGGTCATTGTCTTTTACAAAAAATACAACAAAAATGAACAATCACGATCATTAAACATTTTTATTATTCCGGGCGCAAGAACAATTTCCTAGCCTAAGAATCAATATTTATGTAGAACACATAACTTACTCAGAAATAGAACGCTAACGATATTCGAAAGAATATAAAATCAGCTGATGTATTAAAAATCCGCCATCTTATTCTTATCCACACGCTATACCACTTTTATACAAGGGTCTTGCCTTGTTTATGCGTTGGTTAAATTAGTGTGGAAATTATAACGTCGCTATACAGGCCTTATGTCAAAAAAATATTATTAGTAGAAGAGATCTTAGAACGCCTGTATACGCAGTGTGTAAATTTTTTATTAGTAAGGGGGCTAGTTTAAAATCATAGTGTCTCGTCAAGTTTAACTCATATTATGTTTTTTCAATCCTACCCTCCAGAGCCCTAACTGACACTCGAATTAATGAATAACCTCACCTAAATGAATCAACTATAGTTTCAGTTCAATTCAAAACATTTGAGTAATCAAAATATTTGACTCAGATTTTTCTAAAGAACCCTGAAATCCCTGAGTCCAAGATAATAATAACCCTCCTTTGTACAGTCGGTTAGGCTTAATTAATTATTTCTGAGTACGTGCGTCCATTAGATTCGTCTCTTCATTTTATCAAAAACACTTCGGAATTTGTTTCTCGTTTTTTTTTTCGTTTGTAATTTAGAAGGAAATTTAATTAATTTTCATTTCTAATGGAAAAATATTTAAGAAAAGGCTTTATGGACCTTTTGTGATAATTAAAAATAATAAATCTACTACCGCTATCTACTGATTGCGCTGTGTTCACTAGCTGAATTAATGTAATTGGGAAACCGAGAACATTTTACGTTTTTTAAAACATTTGAATATTCAAGTACCTAGGTATTTTAGTTTTAAGGGTCAATTCACGCCGAAATGAAACGATACCAGATGCGGCACTGCATTTTTAAGATAACTATTTAAAAATTGAACTTTATTAATTACACAAGAAGATACAAGTTTCATTGTAAGAGTGCAAAGGTCAAGTTGCAAAGCGCTGAACAGCGCATGTGCAGTGTATTACTGATGTCATATAAAACGTGTATCTTTTTACCCGACTACGGCGAAGCCAAAAGGAAGGGTAATGATTTTGGCAGTCCATGTATGTATGTATGTTTATTCCACCGTAGCGCCTAAACTTCTGGTCTGATTTGAATAAATGAGATGTCAATCGATTTATAATAATAGCCCGGGTAACATAGGCTACATAATTTACGCGGTCGGGTTATAGTTTTCTTATGAAAATTTGAGTTGTTTTGTAGTGAATAAAATTCATTTTTGAATAGCTGTCTTAAAATGCACATTGCGTATCGTCGCGGTGTGAACTGACCCTAAGTTTCAAATGGCTTTCAGCCAATCAGCGATGAAATTATGTGTGAGGGTACATTGGGCTATGGGGCTTACTTTATTATTCTTTCTAGGCCAAGAGGGAGATAATAATATCCTATCTACTAAACCTAATATTATAAATGATAAAGTTTGTGAGGATGGATGGATGGATTGATGTTTGTTACCCTTTCACGCAAAAACTACTGAATGAATTTCGAAGTAATTTGGTATGGTAGTAATTTAGGCTCTGAATTGAAACAAGGCTACTTTTATCCCGAAAAAGTACAGTGTTCCCGAGGGATACTGTATGTATCTGTATTTATCCCGAGGGATATTATATGTACAGCTAGTTATTTTATATGGCTCTGGCCGTCTTTTCCATTTAATATTTTATTCAATAAAGATTCATTAAATAACTGAAATTGATATCCCGCCAAACTATTTTGTGATGAAGTTTATTCGCGGGTATTCGCTCTTAATATCATTTTATTCCTTAACTAGACATAACTAGAGTAACGTGGTCTACGTTTTATACAATACAGGTAAGTAATTTAATATATTATGTATGTGTGTGCGTGTTTGTGTGTGTGTGAGAGAGGAAGACAGGAAAAGAAAACCTAAGCTGACAATATGCTTTTTATTGCATATAATTTAAATAATTTTAGCCAGAACATAATAAAGGATCAGATAATAATCGTTTACTTACTCCTACTGGTTGCCAGCAAGGTGATCCTTTCGGCCACGCTATTTTCAGCCTTGCAATACATCCAATCGTTGCATCGCTTTCATCAGAATTCAACGTTTGGTACCTGGATGACGGGACCCTCGGTGGAGATCCGGTTTCAGTCTTGCAGGATCTACAAGTTAATATTGAAAAATTCAAATCCATCGATTTGGAACTAAATTTCTCTAAATACACATTTGGAGAAATTTAGTGTGAAATGTTGTTTTTTAACGATCATTGGAATGAAATAACCACTTAACTTAATAATCTGGCCCCTAAAATAAAAATTCTCAGTAAAGAGTCCCTCCGCTTACTGGGTGCCCCCATACTTAGTGACGCTATTAATGCCTTTATTTCGGAACAAAATCGCAAATTCACAGAATCTTCCGGCAAACTTATTTCGATAAATTCCCACATGCCATACCTTCATTCGGTTCTATTGAGATACTCTTTGAGATGCTGTCCAGCTTTTCCGACCTTCTCTCACTTTGAAAGACACGTCTCCCGTCATTCAATATCGGAACTCTGTTAGATAACCACACCTTCACACTATCAGTCAGTCTGCGTTTAGGAACAGCCACTAAGATTGTGGTACCACGGTAGACCGCCAAGGACTGTCCTGCCGCCGCAGTGCCAGCCGCCATTCCATCCGCCGCCTCTATAAATGACGTCTAAATATAAATGACGTATAAATGACGTGCCGGCCTCACTTGAACCGAACGGTATAGCACGTGACGACGGCAGGAGACCCAAAGGTATGACCCTAGTTCCGTGGAGCCATGGGAGGCTGCAGGTGTGGGACGCTACCTGCGTGGATACGCTGGCGGCGTCACACGTAGCGGCCACATATATATATATAGGCCAATGAAAATGAAGTTTGGCTTTCAAGTTCTAATTATTATTTACAGATATGGTACAGATATTTAGATACGTTAATAAAAATGTCAAGTATCTATGTCATAATATTATTTTCTTAGGCCCCTTTTTATTTGTTTTTCATTTCAAATAGCCTGCTCAATAATGTATGAAAAACATAAAATAAATTTCGCAATTTACTAGTTCTTCTACCAAGAGCCTGATTTTAGACGAGAATTCTCGAGAGTCTCTTATTCTTACTAGCTTTTACATAATACAAATATCCTTAGGGAACAATGAACTTTTTCGGGATAAAAAGTATTTTATGTGTCAATCCAGACCTTAAACTACTACCATACCAAATTACATTAAAATCCGTTCAATTGTTTTTGCGTAAAAGAGTAACAAACATCCATTCATTCATCCTCACAAACTTTCACATTTATAGTAATAGGATTACTAGTTGATAAACGTAATATAACATAAAGTTTTATGTATATTATAGTAATTACATATAATATCTAAGAATCCCAAACAATTTAAATATTTTAGGCTTAATTAGTAAACAAACCCACGCCATTAGCTTACTTACATCTTGTACAGAAACATTTATGATGGACATATGCACATAAACGCACAAATATCGGAATCATTGGCAGTTATGTTCCTGCGGCCCTTTACCTAATCGTGACGTCACATTTAGGTACGACTTTCGAATGGAGCGTTTTCACGAAACTTACGAAATTCTGTAAACGAATCACTATAGCTTTGAAAATATTGATTTTTAGTACACTGTTTCTTCTAAGAACTTTCTCATATTTATCAGTACTATTCAATAATGCCACGCAACGCATAACCACGCACTACTGTAGGGGACTGTATAATTCCACAGGGTTTCAGCCGCCGGCTCAGATTAGACTCGAAGATAGCAAGGTTACACCGATTCGGGCAGAGCCGGGGCGATAATAAAACACTTATTTGAGGAGAATTCGATTCTTTATTAGGTACTGCGCCATCATCAAAAGAGATAGAGAGAGTGAGTGAGTGAGAAGGAGAGATATAGTGGAGATAGATATCATAGTGCATGAAAAATGCCATAATGCATGAATTATATTAAAATTAGGTAAGTAATTATATTTTGAATTTTTTATAATTACCCGAAAATTACTCATCGTCATAAACACTTACGCATTGTGTCGCAGTGCACTTTTCACGCTGAAACGTCGGGAAAAAGTAAAGTGCTCTGCGACACAATCCGAAAGGGCTTACACAGTGTTTCCCAATTAGTACCCCCCTGGTACTGGTACGTGAGATTGCATCAAGGGGTACGCGCAGCAATCTCTTAACTACCAGTCCCCCGGTGCCCTCCAATTATCGTGGAGAAGATGGACAATTGGACCGGGCACTTCCGACGTCTTAGAGAACTTCTAGGACACGCCCCCTCTGCAAAACCTCTAGGCCTAGGCGTCAAATTCTCCCCCCAAGGGGAAAGAGAATACAGGTGCGTACAAAAATACCTAGCTGAACTTACCGGAACGGAGCAGGTCAGCTGGTTTTCCTACGCCCTCCCCCAGGACCGTGGATTAAAGGTGGGTATATACGGCCTACCTACAAATACACCGACGGAGGAGCTCGCCGCCGAATTAAATAATCTAGGGTACGAGACTGAGCACGTGTCCCGTATCCTCGCCCGTAAGGACCGCCCCGGGTGTGTTTATTTTGCCCTGCTCAAAAGATCTCCGAATCTGGTACCCGGAATTTATCAGATAACAGAGCTTCTGAATATGCCGGGTATCAGGGTCGAAGCCTGGAGAGGTAAGAGCGGTCCCGCTCAGTGCCACCGGTGCCAACTATTTAGGCACTCCAGTAAAAATTGCCACCGCCCCTTAGTTTGTGTAAGGTGTGCCGAGGAGCACGCCGCCAGAGACTGCCCCCGCCCCATTTCCGACGAGCCCACCTGTGCGAATTGTAAGGGAGCCCATCCGGCGAATAGTAAAAACTGTCCCGTCTTCCTCAAAGAGAAGCGAAATCGCAATGCGGGGCCCATTGCACGCACCTCTAGGGAAACCCGTACCGCCCCCCCTAGGTCAACAAATGACCCCCCCATTCCGGACCAAGAGGTCCCCCCCCCTCCGCCTACCGCCACCTCACTCATGGCAGAGGCCAATGAACCAACCCCCCGCCTCGCTCCTTCCGCCACCCCCGCCCCTGTTGCTCGGAAGGCGAGAAGAAAGAAGAAGAAGGCCCCCAAGTCCAGAGCCACTTCTGCGGCTGCCACGGACTCAGAGTTTGAGCCTTTAGCGCTCCCACTGCCCCAAACCGCCGCCGACATACCAGCCCCCTCCCCCTTACCTCAGCGCACCCCGCGCCCCCCTCGCCCATCTCGCGCAGCCCGTGCTCCCAAACCGGCCACTATCACTACCGAAGTGACCGAGGTCAGCACTGAGCCTGCTAACCCGGCAGTTAAAACCGCCACCCGGCCCCCGCGTGCCCCCCCACTCTCTCAAAGGCGTGAGTCCCCCAGGACCACGGCCCAGCTCCTTCAAGCTTTGCTCTCCCTGGCCTTAGATACTTTCAACAAAATCATGGCCGGGGATGAAATCCTTCAAACCCTACTGAAGGCCCTCCCGGAGGGGGCCACCCTCATTTCCCAATTAATATCCCTATGGATCCCCACGCCCCAATTTCATTAAAGGTCGTCCATTGGAACGTCCGGGGGGTCCGCGGCAAGGTGACCTTGATCCGCCATCTCCTTCGGGAGTATGAGGTGGACGTTGCCTTGTTGAGCGAGACCCTCCTGTCCCCTCAGGACCGCTTCAATGCCCCCGGATTCCACGTCTACCGCCAGGACTTTCTGGGGGGCGAGCGTGTGTGTCGAGGCCTCGCCGTCTTAGTCGGCAGAAGGTTCCTGCATCAGCTCCTCCCCCCTCCTGCGGTCTCTTCATTATTCGCCCTGGGCATAGAATTGCTCCTCGGGTCCCACCGTACACGCCTTTTCGCGGCATACAAACCTCCGGGGTCGCGTTTAGATATCTCCGACATCCATAGGCTCCTATCAGAGGAGCCGACTGTGATTGCCGGAGATCTAAACTGTAAGCACCCCGGATGGGGCTCTCGCTCCTCGAACGCGGACGGAAACCGACTGCACGCCGATTCAGCACGAGTCGGTTACTCTGTGGTGGGCACATACACGCCCACCCATTACCCCGAGAACCCTCTACATTCCCCGGACGTTCTCGACGTTGCCATCTCCCACCAGCTACCAGGCGATCTTCACCAGGAGGTCCTCGATGTGGCCCTCGGGTCTGACCACCTCCCAGTTTTAGCCACTATACGTGCCGCCCCCGCAAGCGTCCCCCCTCTTCCTCCCCGCCCAGTCTGTGACTGGGACGTCTTCGCCTCGCGGCTCCACGGGAGCACCCCCAATTTCCCGGTCGACTCTGCAGAGAACGTCGAACTGATGACTCTGCAGATCACCGAGGCAATTGCAGCCGCGATGGACGCGGCAACCCAAACGCCTATCCACCGCCATTCCAAGCGGCCCCCCCTCCCCCGCCACATCGCTGACCTCATCGTGAAGAAGAAGCGCCTGCGCCGCGAATGGCAGCGCACGCGTTGCCCCACGCTGAAGGCGAAACTCAACCGCCTCACCGCAGAGGTAAAAGCCGCGCTCGAGGACCGCAACGCTGCGGACTGGACCCGACGCATCCAGGATGCGGGAGAGGATTGGCCCTCCCTCCACCGCTTCTGCCACAGCCTCTCCGGAGCCACTGCCCCCGTACTCCCCCTGCTGCACCCTGATGGTAATCTTAGGTACCGTGCAGAGGACAGAGCGGACATCCATGCCGAGCACCTAGAGCGCCAATTCTCACCGCGGCCGACGACCGCAACGGAACACGCCCGAGTGGTCTCCGAGGAGGTAAAGGTTTTCCTACTGTCCCCCTCCTCCCCCCCAAATTTCTCTTTCTCACCGAGGGTGGTCCAAAAGACCCTCAGCTGCCTTAAACCAAAAAAGGCCCCCGGTGCAGATGGCATCCCAAACTCCGCTCTCCGTCACCTTCCCTTCAGGACGGTGGCCGCCCTGACCCGCCTTTACAACGGCATTGTCAGGACCGGCCACTTTCCCTCTCCCTGGAAAATGGGCCTGGTAGTCACCATCCCCAAACCTCATAAAAACCTAAGGAAGGCTGAGGGCTATCGGCCCATTACCCTCCTTTCAACTCTTTCCAAAGTGTTCGAACTTCTCCTTCTTAAACATCTCTCTCCTTACCTCCCTCCTCGTGAGGAACAATTCGGGTTCAGGTCGCACCTGAGCACCACCCTCCAGCTGGTACGTGTAGTGCATCACCTGTCCGTTGCGGCAAATAAAAAGGAATCGTCGGTCGCGGTCTTCCTAGACATGGAGAAGGCGTTCGACAGCGTTTGGCATGAGGGTCTGCTCTGCAAACTCATCCGGGCCAACGTACCTTCGACACTGGTAAGGCTACTAGCCTCTTTCCTTTCTGGCAGGACCTTCGGACCTTTTCCCCGCCCTCCCCAGTAAGGCCATGCCCTCCGCGCCCGTAGCGCCTAAGGCCACGCCCCCTCCGACTCCCAGCTTCACTGCAGACCTCTCTTTGGTCCAGCAGTTTTTAAGCAACATCGGGCCTATTGACCCGATGGAGCTTTCTATTTTAGCGACAAAGCTAAAAGGTTCGGCCACAGACCGCATCCAAGCTTTGTCAGACCATCAGGTCTTGATCCGTCAGATCAAGGCCCTCTCCACAAACGGTAATTAATGGAGCCCTCGGGAAGGACAAAGCCGCACTCGTTACGCGTAGTGTCGTTCAATACGAACGGCATTAGGAATAACATTAGCGAAATTCGCGATTTTGTAAGCAGCCAAAATGTCGATATTCTTCTAGTGCAGGAGACTTTCTTAAAACCTAGCATGAGGAGCCCTAAAATAGCTAACTACAAAATAGTCAGAAACGATAGAACTCGATCCCGACTCGGAGGTACTCTTATCTACTATAAAAAATCACTACATTGTATTCCACTAGAGCCACCGTCATTGTTAACTTTAGAAACATCTGTTTGCCATATTAGTATGTCCGGTCACGGACCCATTGTTATAGTAAGCGCGTACTTAGCGTGCAACAAAGAACTCCATTCAAGCGACCTACAGGCGCTATTCAATTTAGGTAACGCTGTCATCATTGCCGGCGACTTTAATTGCAAACACACCGAGTGGGGCAATGTTCATAACAATAGAAACGGCACCATCCTTTGTAATTTAACCGACACTTTAAATTTTGCACTATTAGCCCCCACCGACCCCACTCGCTATGACACCAATGAAAACATCAACGGTGTCATACGCGATCCTAGTACGATAGACATAGCCTTAGTTAAAAATGTTTCTCTCAATATCAATATTGAGACTCTCCACGAGCTTAACTCAGACCACAGACCGGTTATGATTACACTTGGTAGTCTTAACCCCAATAATTCTAGTACTAGGAAGATAATAGATTATAAATCACTAGCGGAGAACATTAAAGTCCTTCATTCTAGCCACTTAGACAAAATCCCCGATATTATAGATAGTAAAGAGACAGCCATAGAGGCCGCCTCCCACTTGAGCGATCACCTGGTAGCGACCATAGAGAACTCATCTAGGGAGGTGCCAACGACCCCCAAGGGCCGTTGGCCCCTCCCTGAGGACATAAGGGAGTCCATCAGACTCCGAAATGCGGCTAAGCGCACATATGATCGCTACCCGTCGGAAGAGTGGAGGAAAGCCCTCCGTCACTACGAGAGGGAAGTTAAGTTTAAAATCAAACAGCACAAAGCCGAGAGTTGGGATCGACTTCTCAGTGATTTAGAACCGTCTCACGTGGCGTACTGGCCACTCGCGAAGGCCCTCAAAAACAACACGGAGAGCGACATGCCTCCGTTAGATAGACCTAACCGTCCTCCTGCATTCGAAGACATTGACAAGGCCGAGTGCCTAGCTGATAATTTCGAACAACAGTGCCGGCCGAGTACTCTCCCGATTGATCCCGTGCACCTTAGCTTAGTTAATAGCGAGGTCAACAGCCGACTCTCGAGGCCACCTGATGTAGACAGGGTGAGGATGGTGGACTCGGAGGAGGTCAGTGACATTATTAAGTGTATGAATGCCAAAAAGGCCCCAGGCCTCGACGGTATTTCAAACAAAAAACTTAAAATGTTACCGTCCGAGCTAATTCAACTCCTAGTGAACATCTTTAACGCCCTCTTAGTAGGATGTTCATTTCCAGACATTTGGAAAGTAGCTATTGTCATAGGTATCCACAAACCGGGGAAACCCCGGAAGGTGCCTGGTAGCTACCGTCCAATAAGTCTCATTAGCTCCCTAGGAAAAGTCTACGAAAGAGTTATTAAAAGGCGCCTTAATGACGTCATAACCGACAAAAAACTCCTTCCAGACGAGCAGTTCGCCTTCCGCGAAATGCACAGCTGTCCCGCTCAAGTACACCGCTTAACGGAGTACATATTATCTAGCAAAAACGACAGGAAGACGACATGCGCCGTATTCTTTGACATTGCAAAAGCTTTTGATAAAATTTGGCATAACGGACTGTTATACAAACTCTATCAAATGGAAATACCCGATTATCTCGTCTTACTAATTAGTAACTTTTTAAAAAATCGTAAATTTCATTTCCGCGTAGAAGGCGCACTGTCGTCGCCAAGATATATGGAGGCGGGAGTACCGCAGGGCTCGGTCCTCTCGCCCTCCCTATATAACCTGTACACTAGTGACATCCCCAAACACGCTAAGGTGCAATTAGCTATGTTCGCGGACGACACAGCCCTTTATTATTCAAACACACGAGCCCGTACCGCGTCTAAAGTCCTCCAGGAGTCAGTTACCGCTCTCGGTAATTGGTTCTCCAAGTGGAGAATAGAAGTCAATCCCGATAAAAGTCACGCCATTCAATTCAATGGTAATAAGACAGCGAGGCGTAATTGCCCCCGTAAAGTAATGAGCCCTATTAGCCTGCACGGCAACATTATCCCTGAGGTCTCTCAGGTCAAATATTTAGGCGTAGTACTAGGCAAGTCGATGACGTTTTCGAGTCACATCAGTAACACATTACGTAAAGCGAAATTTGTACTCTACAAATTATATCCGCTACTTAATTCGCGAAGCAAAATGTCCTTAAGACATAAGCTTACATTGTTTAAGGTTTGCATCAGAACGATACTCACTTATGCGTGCGTCTCTTTCGCACAGATAAGCGAGTCTCAAATGGACCGCTTGCAAAGAGTCCAGAACCGGTTTCTACGCATGGCAACAGGCGCCCCCTGGTACATGCGTAACATCGACTTGCATAGGGACTGCGAACTAGTCACTATTAAAGCCTATATCAAGGAACTCGTAGAGAGATTCTTTGATAAAGGCAAAAATCACCCAAACCCCCTTATCAATAAGGCACTGGACTATAACCACGACGCACAGACTTTCCGACACCCGCACAAACGGCCTAAGCACATCTTAGCCGATCCCGTTGACCCGATCACAAAATACGTAACGTACTGTGTACAGTTACGTAAACACAAATCACACGCACCCGCGACGCTAGCATCGCACCGGGGTCGACGCCGGCGCCTACCCCGAGGTCCCACATCCGACACGACAACACGTACAGACGTACAGACCGACCCTAACACGGGACCGGACCCGAACCCGAGTTCGAGTTCGAATCCCAGTAGTCTAGGTACACTCCTAAATAGTGTCCGCGACCGCGATATTGATATAGAGAGCTCTACCAATACCGCGAACCTCATCGACATTAGGACTTACGCGCGCGAGTCATCCCGACCGTACGCGGAAGGGGAGAGGGACGGCCCTCTCAGTACCGATATCGACCAAATCGAGAGCTCCTCTATCGCGATAACTCGCACGCCGCTAGTCTCTGCTACCGCGCGCGAGCAACCTCACTCATCAGCGAGTGAGGAAGGGGTCGGACCCCTCAGCAGGAGAGACCCGCGTCTCCCCTGTCAAAATAATAGCTTCTAATCCGTAGCTGTCCCCAATATCCGGTTTGAACATCACCCGGGTGATGTTAGGGAGGGTCAAACCCTCCCATCGTCTACCACCAAACAAACTAGCTACCAGGCTAGTTATAGTCCGACTTAGCTACAGCGGTCTTAACCCGACCCTTAGCATAGACCCGTTCGAAAAAAAAAAAAAAAAATCTCTTAACTAAAATATTAAATCCTTAAAAAACAATACATAATGCAATAACAATTGCCAACAATTATTCAATTAAATTAAACGATCCGTAGGTAAGTTTGTTTCTATAAATGAAATTAAAAAAGCAAATATAGGGGGTAATATAATCAACGAGGAAAAGATTACTTTCATACGTTTGGCTGATGACATCTGATCTGCATCAGCTGCCATAGCTGAGAGCACAGACCAAAAATAAAAATTCCTTTATCGCATAAACACAATATTTTATGAACAAAATATCTTGTAGCGGACAGTCGAGAGAGTGACCATGGACAACTAACGATTAATGGAAACACAATAGAGAGAGTTAATCGATTCAGATAAGAAATAAAAATAGAAATAAAAACATATATCTGGAGTTTAGCTTTATATGATAGGGAGACCTGGACAGTGAGGAGTAGGGATAGGGCACGATTAGAAGCATTCGAAATGTAGTGCTGGAGAAGGATGCAGCGGATAAGTTGGAAGGAAAAGAAAACTAACGAAGAAGTGCTACAGGTGATAGGAGAAAAGAGAAATATATTAAAAACTCTAGAAAATATAAGAGGAAAGATAATTTCGCATCTTATAAGACATGACACATTCATGAGGACAATATTAGAAGGAAATATATAAGGAAAGAGGGGTAGGGGAAGGCCAAGGAAAAACTATATTAGTCAACTTGTTGAGAATGTAAATGTCATGTCCCATAGAGAGCTAAAGGTACTAGTGGAGGGTGGAGAAAAGTGGCGGAAGCTGCACCGACAAGGGCCCTGCCCTTAATTTAAAGAAGAAGAAGGTAAGTCAACCGTAGGAATCAAGCGTTTTCTCCAGCGTTTAGGCGTCGGTAAACGTTCCTCCGACCACCTATTCATCTCTGATCAAGAGAAATTAATAGATATCTCATGCAACAGTAGACTCAAAAGTTGTTTTGCTGAGTAATCACTGGTTAATTTTTGGGCTGGTCTTAAAGATATTTATCTTATTAGCGAAGTAGAAATAAAACATTTATTGCCATTTTGCACAACGTACCTTTGCGAGAGCGATTTTTCCGCAATGACAATATTAAGAAGACGACTTGAGATTAAAGCTGACCAAAATTCAACCAGATTTTTCAAGCGTGCAAAGAAAAACGTGCACATTTGTCATTTGTCACATCAATCAAACATATTGTTTTCTCTTATATTAGAATGTCCTTTCATGATAATAAATAAAAAATACACCTGATTTCATTTTTTATTTAACGTTCCTGCAATACTTGCTCTGGCTTAAGACAAGGTAATTATATTCAATAATTATTGCAATAATAAAAGATGGTTATGTTGGGGGGTTATATTTTGTCATTTTTATTACAGGTGTATACTAAAACAGAGTAACAGATAGTAAATTATATTTTCAACCTTTTACTGATACAAAAGAAATATCGTATTTCGTGTTAAAATTCAACCAAATAAGTAGCTATTACTTTGTACTTCTACGACAGGAAAAACGGCGTGAAACTAAAAGTACGACATAATAATAAAGATAGATAACAAAATAACTAGAGCATATCAATAGACCGACTTACAGCCGATCTTGCTAATATATTCATGAAAAACATCGTAAAAGTTCACGCGTGTTACACTCGGAGATGGATACATATAATCCGAGATACCAAGGGACTAAAACGTACATAGAGGGATTTTAAACGCAAGGAGAGAAAGAAGCCAGGGGAATGACACTACAGGGGACTGTAGCTGAGACGCCAAGAGACTGAGACGTCAATGAACTGTTACAATAGGGATTTGTAAGCTCAAGGAAAGCTTAGACGCCAGAAGACTGACATGTCAGTTGACTGTTACTGAGATGTACCTAAGGGGACTATAACGCTAAAGTACTGCAAATTCCAGGGGACGGAGAA
Source organism: Phengaris alcon alcon (assembly GCA_037179445.1). Lineage (NCBI taxonomy): Eukaryota > Metazoa > Arthropoda > Insecta > Lepidoptera > Lycaenidae > Phengaris > Phengaris alcon. The sequence goes on along the minus strand of JAYRCH010000072.1, from coordinate 1,321,172 downwards.
GCCAGGAACTGAGACTACAGGGATTGTAGCTAAGAGTCTAAGAGACTGAGACGTCAGCAGTTACAATAAGGGATTTTAAACGCAAGTGAAGCTTATGTACGCCAAATACTTAACGTTTCATCGTAAAATTTTAACGATGTGATCATTACGATAATTCACTGCGATTTGCTATACACATGATAGATAAAACTGCACAGTTCGGCTTACATGGTTACGATAAAAATATGTTAGGTTAGCGTGTTTTAGATGCCAGGAGACTGACATGTCAGTCTTCTGGCGTCTAAGCTTTCCTTGAGCTTACAAATCCCTATTGTAACAGTTCATTGACGTCTCAGTCTCTTGGCGTCTCAGCTACGGTCTGGGGGCGTACTATGTTTAATTAAATAGATGTTGTAACTGTATTATGCATTCTGATAACTAATGTGTAATAGTTTTAATTTCATTTCTCTGTCGTGACAAAATTTATTTGTGCCGAACAAATACTTTTTGTTTTTGAAGCCTTTTGTCATCAGTTATTTCCATGATTTACTTATGTTACATCATAGAAGCTTCAGTACAGCTTAAGGTGTATTCGGGTCTCTTAAATGTGATGGATACAGGGCCTGTACGAGACCAATGAATCGAGACGGAATCTCGCTGAGGCCGTAAAACACGCGTCGTAAATATGACCTGGCAGGAACTGTTCTGGAAAGGGGGAGGTTAGGGTTGGCGGATTTTATTTTATGCTCTGTATTGCTGAGTGGTATTTTTACCGATTCCTTATGTTTTCGAGACTAGTGGTAAACTATATTATATTAAACTTTAGTGCTGCAATGTTTTCTGATTCTCAATTTTATTTGGTTAGTAGCTTTTATTATTGTGTCCCAAAAATATTATGGAAAATAATACTTGAAGCAGGAACTTCTTGCTCCTTTTTATGAAAATAAGGCAAACGAAGAAGTATGAAATTTGGCAGAGTTAAAGTTTATGTGGAGGAAGATGTGCAGAAGCTAATATTTTTTTAAATAATGATTAGAAACACCTAAAATTATTAAAAATAACAACATAACAATTGTCAATGTTTCTTTCTTATTAAACAATATTCATATATTTTTATTGTGTATCTAAGAGGCAAAAGAAGCCAAATAAATTTGAATCCTAAAAATTTTAACATGAATTATGGTTGAATCTCAATAAGTAGGCAACAACTAGTTACTGTTATCCTACTTCCTACTTCTGTTATAAAATATGTGAAAGTTTGTGAGGATGAATGAATGGATGTTTGTTACTCACGCAAAAATTACTGAACGGATTTCGATGAAATTTGGTATGGTAGTAGTTTAGGCTCTGGATTATAACATATGATACTTTTTTATCCCGAAAAAGTACAGTATTTCCGAAGGATAACTGGGAAAAAGCTAGTATTAAAGATACTCCGACATATAGTATAAAAGTATTTGAATAAAATAGTATATTCCCCGTTTTTGGTACCCGTATTCACCAAATTCTTGAAGAACTTGCTACAGGACCCGATAGACGTGGTGTGAAAGTGTCCTTAGTTACAAATGTTATTTCGTTAATAATAATTACAATTTAGATGAAAATTTAGTTTGACCATTTTAAACCTAACAATATTTACATTGATATAATATATCCTCGCAAATTATTTCAATGTAATTTGTAATTTGCCCCGCAAAGTTGCATCAACTTCAGTAAAACAAACTCTGTTTGGTAAATTATAAACACAAACATTTAATTTCATTTGTAAACCGGTGTAGCTTTTTAATCGCTTGTCAAATTCAAAGTCTGCTCGAATTAATGCAAGAAAATGAATATTTAAATATTATGACAACCCTGAGAAGATAAAAAAGGACATTCGAGTCGCCTTATAAGACAGTGGTACGTAATTTCTTTCATTTTAACTTGGGAAATGATTTAAAGACATTTAAAAAATGTAAAAAAACTTCATTGCTTATGTTATGAATGCTACTGCTATTGTAAATATGAAAGTTTGTGAGGATGGATAGATGTTTGGGACTCTTTCACGCAAAAACTACTGAACGGATTTAAATTTAAGGAGTTTAAAATTGACCCAGAGTTGACTGCAACGAATTGGTTGTCCATGTATTCACATTAAATCATATTTGATGTCACCAAAAGGATAATTCCGAGATACGCCGTCTATAAAAGTTACGAGTAAGAATAAAGTCAGTTTTTGTTTGGAAATCACAAGCGTGAGACGATGTGTGAAAAGCGACGATACCCGAAGGGCATTAAGAATATGGTTGTGATATAAGAGTGCTTAATAATGATAATAATAAAATCAATAAAATTAAACATAATAAATAATTCACGTAATTTCAACTGATTTCACGGACTATTACGGAAATTTGCTAAAGCCGTAAAATTTGGTAAAACCGTACTAGAGGTAAGTGAGATACAAAATCCGATGTCTTCTAGGTCTAAAATCTAATAATTAGAAACAAGATTGCAAAATATTATACAGTCTTTTCATGCAAAAATAATTGTAATATTTAATGAAATATTTAAACAATCGTTGAAATACAATGAAATATAGACCTTTTAATATAGGATCATCATTGTGAACCTTTCTCAGAGACTATATTGTGAATATCTAAATGGGTCGGATGAGTAGGGAGGGACATGACGCATAATTAATATATTTTACAGGCAGAATGTTATCGACGTTTTTTATCGTATTACTCCATCTTCCTTTAATTAATCCCGGTCTCAATGAGACTGAAAGTTAGATTATTTTGATAAGAAACGGAGCTCGGAGTTGAGTTGGGAAGTATTAGCATCGCGGCTGGAAAATTCTATTCAAAAAATTATGGATTTTAAGTAGGTTACATCTTTATCTGAAATGTGGTATACCTAATTCTACACAGTTTTGAGGCCAACTTTAGGCTGGCACTTCTAGGGCATTAGGCATATTAGGGCAGAGTTCTATTTTCAGTGCTCTGATTTTCCCCGGCCTTTCCTGATTCCGGTTCATATAGTCCCAGCCTTATAATTGTCTTCGACCCTAGGTATCACTTATTTCCGAAACAATCTAATCACTCGTCACCGAAAGTTTTCCGCTAATCTGTGTCACAGGCCACAGCTATCGGGGGATAGATTACTCTTAGAACAGGACAACGTTGACATTAAGGGAAGAAACTTTTGTTTTTTCCTGGAAAGTGAGCTTGTTGTTTTGGGATGAAATTGTATTGAAAACTATTGTTATTTGTAACTTGTAAAAATCATCAACTATCTCTTGCTATGAATGCTCGCTTCTATAGCTCAGGTATCAAAATATAAAATAAGAAATGTTGCCCGCGACTTGACGTGCGCGAAAAATTAATCTTGCGGAAAGCGATAAAAAGTGGCCTATATTTGCCGCAAAAAAGTAGCCTATTTCCCTCCTCGTCTATATCTCTGGTATAAATTTCATCAAAACCGATCCAGAAGTTTCGGAGCCTACTCAATGCAAACAAACATATAAATAAACAAACTATTTCTCTTTAAAATATTAGTACAGAAAGATATAAGCCTTATGGTAATAAATATTTTATTACATTATAAATTGAATTACGGCTGAGGCTACTCTATGCCTTCTATCATTTCTTCAATTATTGCAAGTTATCTTATTTCGTTCCTACTTAATAGTACTTACTAGCATAAAAATGTTAGTGCTTACATGTACAACTTAAGTTTGTTGTGTATTTATTATGTATTACACTATTTTAAAATAATTGAATATTACTCACATCCCTACTAACCCTTCAGAACTGACGTCACAGTCCAATTTTGTTACTTCGCCTTACACTGGACACATTCGTTTACAAACCTGTGCCGTTCGAATTAAACTGTAATTGGTATGGGATGGGTCAAATTATTGTTATACTAGCGGTCCCGACTCTCGTTGTTCCGTCTTAACTATGAACTGGGAATAAACAGATAACTACACCTAAGCCTGCAACCTACACCAACATCAGCACCTACATCTACACCCTACACTTACACCAAAAACTGCGCCTACATCCACACCTACGTTACTACCAATTAACCTACACAGCAACTCACATATACCTATAATTTCAAAACCAAAAATTTACACCTACTATCTACAGCTACAACCTACACCTACTATCTACATTTACAACTTACTGGGGCTGAACGATTTTTCAGAAAGAGTAAAATGTTTTCCAGTCCAACCAATCAGCAAAATTTAGCGCTCCTATAAATATTTGACAGTCAAATAACACTAGGGACCTGACGCTACCGAACAGTTAGTATAAGAAAATTCAATGGTCCTTTTTAGTATTTTCCCCGCAATTATTCCAATATTTCTCAAAGTTTGAACCTTCCCTGAACTTCCACAATTATTTCAAGACCAAAATTAGTTAAGTCGGTCCGCGCGTTATCGAGTTTTAGGGAGACATTGAAACTGCAATCCATTTTTATTTTTAAGAAAGAAGTTGATAGGTCAAGTAAGTACCCTATGAATTTTAATTCCCTTGAGAGTGTCAAAATATGCGTTTTTTATGGAAGAAAACGGCTGTATCTTTTTTACGTTAACTTTTAAAGTCTGATTATTCTGATTATGGGACCTGAGTATTTAGTTTTAATTTCAACTCCACGCGTTCCCGAAATAAAAGATCTCGAATCTGGACAGACAAATAGACGGACGGCCTGACGGACGGATGGACAGTCGGTTGGATAGACAACAAAGTGATCTTAAGATTTCCGTTTTTTCCTTTTGAGGACCGGAACTCTAAAAACCAACAAACAATCAAGTTTTATCAATCAATCAAGTGTAAATACAGATACTATTATGTTTTTAATTTAAAAATTATATTTTAATAACTTCTAAAGCATAACAGCGATTTACATCTTAAATGAAATGAGTTTTCCTGCAAATTCCAAACAGACTCCAATATCTGCAGCGAAGGGGATCCCAAATTGTTCCCTAATGGAGGACCGGAGGTATCCCAGCTGCGTTTTATTGACGATTTTAAATTAATCCCTGCAGAAATTACATTGCAGGAGATTACGATTTCATAAAGTGTTTGGATATAACTGCAGATATGGTCTTTTGAACTTTATAACATTTTAAGTTCTTTAACTTTGAGATGCAGTAAAACCATATTGCTAATGACTCTCGGCAATCTAAGATTTTCTATGGAAATAGAAATATATATAGAGCGTTGGTGCTCAAGCCGGAGGTCGCGGGTTCGAATCCCGCCAAAGGAACAAAAAGTTTTCTGTATTCCTGTGTCACGGATTGTATATAACTTAGTAAAAATCTTATATTTATGTATAGTATAAACGTATTAAATATACATACCGTTGTCTGGTACAAGTAACACATGTTGTTCGATTCGTTCATTCATTCGTTGTACCTGTATCAGTAAAATTGATAAGGAAATATTTGAAAAAAAAAAAATCCTTGACGATGCGGGCGCGTTTACCCTTCCCTACAAATATTTATTCTACGACACCCGAAACGAAACAAGTGGCATACGAAAATTCACCCAGCTATATTTATCTGGTTACACCAGTGAACCGAAAAGATAGGGGATTCGATTCCTTAAAAGGGTACTTACTTGGTGAAGGGAAAGGGAGGTAAAACGTAAAATTTACTCCCGAACCCATTTCGTAATGAATATTTACTGATTGGTACTTTGCAGTGTTTTTACTGTGTGAATAAATCACAGTGGTATGCTCTGTTCAGTTTCAATGTAATCCAATCGTAAAGAATGTAACAATATCATCAAAGATTTCAAAACTAAGGCGTCCCCCACATTAGTCATGCGCGTTTCTCGGGCGTGTGAGTAGCGCGCTGCGTGAGTGTCTCGTATTGCCGCCGTGTGCCGTGTATGCAGCGCGCACGCGGCGCGCACTCGGCCCTCCACCGGGCCAGCCAGTGGCCAGTGGGGTCAGCCTAAGGATGGGAACGAAACAATTGACCACAACCAGGCATTTGACAGAACAAATCACCATACAAGAAATAGTTACGACATCTTTATTTCACCATACCTCAAATTTCAATATGGCCCCAAAAACCTCAAAAGTGGGGTGATTTTAAGTGGGGACAGTTTTTGCCTCGTCATGCCTCGTCTATAATATATATGGTTTGGTAAAATCAATTACGCATTTATCGGGCATATGATCTACTGCTTATGTATAGACATTTAGGCAGAAAAATTATCTAAAAAATTCGAAAAAGAAAATACTACACTAAAGTATGTTGTTTTTGACCTCACACAGCTGACTGAATTGTTATTAGTTAGGTAAAAACTTTGCTTTCGGTTTAAAGTCAGCTGTTTCTGTTAGGTTAGTGACCATCAGCGCCTTACGTCAAAAATTAATAACGTATCTAAAATCTTAGATTGACTTCAATCTTAGATTCTCAAACAAAAATTGACGTAAAGTGACGTGAATTTAATCCTAGGATCGTTGAAATGTATTGATATATTGATCTCAGATAAAGAAGCTAAAATGAGATTAAGATTGATTATTAATTTCAGTAAGTAGTTAGAGAACGCAATTCAATTTTAAAACGCAAATATATTTTATTCGAAGTAGATCATAATATGCCCAAAATATTCGTAATTGATTTTACTAAACCTTATATATACGACGTAATTTAAATGCCACTTATTTTACCGTGCAATAAAAAAGTACAGTAAAAAATGAATTTGGTGGAATGCAATATTTTTGTTTACGCTCAGATTAAATTTAAAAAAAAAAACCTATCATATCAAAACCTAAGGATGTATTTCATTTCATTCTACTTAGAAGTGGCGTGGGGTTCCTATAACTCCATTCCTATCGGCTTGTCTTTACCACATACCTTTAGAAGACCCTCATTCAAATCCCTACCTATTATACAGGCTAGGGCTCCCTATGAAGGAGAACCAGCCTTCGCCACAGTACTGAGGATTGGATAGGCTTGGATGTGTAATAACCATTTTTCAACTGGAAATGTTATGGGCCAGGAATCCAAACCTACCAGGATAAGCGAAAAATGTTGAATAGAATTAACTTACGAGCTTGAATTGATTTTTCAATCAATTAGCCAGAACCCAAATTCTCGTAATTAACTTACACTTACATTTTACTTTTATTGAATTATTATTAATGTATAGTCTTGATATCATAAACCGATTTTTGGAGTTTTTTTGGAGATTTGAGGATTTTTGGACCAATCAAAACGGGTTTGATGTTGGTTATACGTATATGAGAATAGTTCCATCAGTATCCAGCAGTAGAGTCTGCCCATATTAATTAATGCCTTTCGATCAAATGGTATATCAGCGAATCCCAAGAAAAATTATGCAATTTATGAGAACAAACCCAATCAATGATGAATATGTAGATGTACTCGTATGAAAATGTCCCCAAACGTAGCCCAATAGAAAATGATGATGGAATAAGTTATGCCGCGCCGGCTGTTGCGGGGAATGGGGCATGGGGAATGGGGCATAAATAACAACGCACTTATAACAAATCCTATTACTTCAGATAGTCTGATTCGGATGTGGGAATTATGTGAGAAAATGAAATATGTTACTTGCGGTGAATATCAGATTGATACGGACACGGATACTTAAATCTGTTTATACCGTGGGAACCGTGTTTTTTCGGTACAAAAAAGAGCCTGTATTAGGTTATATTCCAGGATTTTTTAGATTCACATTATACTGCCTCCTTGACTTGATGAGCAAATCTTTTATGTAACAAAATATGACACAATGCATAATGTCACCCTATCTCGAGAAATGTGCAACCATCTTTTATAGAAAGACCTGTCCAAAACATATCGACGTAAGCTTCCATAAGTACATAAATATAGCAATATAACTTGTATATATCCCCAATCAGCCGATGAAAAAGCCCCAATCAGTGCAAAAAACCGTCAAAATCTTAATGAAGTGCTAATTAAATTTTATCGTCGAATTATTTACAACTTCTTCAAAAAGGAAAATTTGTTCGTTTATTAAGACAAAAAAGGCAACATGGCTCAATGAGCTTCTATAACGGAGGCCACGGTATCTTATTCTTGCTAAATTATTCATGTATATGAAATTTGAATGAGCGGTTTTTGAGGTGTAAAAAAGTGTAGTATTTTTGAAGTGAAAACTTCTATTGCTTTTGTTGGGCACAAAAATCGTAACTTACTTGTTGAAAGTCCGTTCAAAGTTATTTTACCTCCGACTTAACCTTTATGCCGACGACATAAGGTTATATAGTTTGTCATATTTTTTCTTTCGTCGTGTAATACAAATAAGATATGAGTAAATTGGAGAAGTAATGTCAGATACGCGTAGTGCAGTTACGTAGGCGCTTGGATTTTGGGTTGTTACCCAATTGGTCTCGGGTTGGAATGCCGGTCTGACGAAATATTTTTGTTCTTTTTATTTTTTTTCTTTAAAAATATTTAATTTTTCACTTCTATCGGGAGTCCCTACAACTACCAATTTTTTATTTTTAGTTCGATACTTATGTTAATAACTTGCTAACACAATGTGCTATGGACGCTTAAGCCGCGACGAAAAACTTTTTGAGAAAACCTACTACAAATACTGGTTGCTAGTCTCCAGTTATGTTGCATAATATAGCATTAATTAAAAGTAGAAGTATCAATGTCATATTAGTTAGTTTATTTCAGTTAGCCAAAAGGCTATATATAGTGTGGACGTATCTGTGTTAAGCATCTCATACAACATATTTTCGATAACCTCTTTCTGCCAACAAAATAGTAGTGAGGCTATTCTGTACTTTACGTGATAGCTTCATATGTACTTTCCGTGTGCTGAGTGCGAGTTTTTGTCACTACTCGCCGAGAGGAAGTTAACTGAAATTTGTATGGCATCGAAACAACGCCCCTAATGGCAAACAATGGTAATTAATTCGATGCTATACAAATTGTAGTTAGCTTCTTCAATGAATCGTCATCTGAATGCAACAAAAACTCACGCTCAGCACACAGGACATGTTTGCTCTACATCAAGTAAAGGTTCATGATTTTTTGGTATTAAGGACCTTTGATTGAACATAATATTGTGCACAAAATATTGTCTACGTAAAATTATGTTGTCTTTCTTAAGGTACGGCGTAGGCATTTACTGTTTTGTTTTATGTAAGTCGTTCGTTCTTATTCGCGCCTTCTGTTGATGAAAAAGGTCTTGCTGTAATTGCAATAATTTCTAAATGGAGAAACAATGTTGACAAATGAGCTGTCAAGTCGGCTGCTTGTAAGGCATTATCCACTTCATCAGCCGCTAGCCGCGAGCAACAAGTCCGAATAAAAAAGTAAAAAGTTCAGAATATTCAGTCTGAATGCGCATAAGTAGGCGTACCATGCTGCATGAAAAATTTGGGACAAGTCTCATTAAATTTCGTGGAGTGACTATTTTGTATAATATCATTGATATTTAGTAATTACCATCGATTTCTTAATATTAGGCCATTACATATGAAATTGGCGTTTTGTAGAGGAGGAACATAAAGTCGATTTTTTTAAACATAATATATTTATTTAATCAAAGTATATACCATTGCTATCTATGCCCTTCTGCCATCTCATAGGTAGTTCATTGATTCCTTTACTAAAAAAACCATTCGGACAGGAATCAATAAAATCTTTGAGGGCGCTTTGGACTGTCCCATCGGAGTTGAATTTTTTCCCTTGCAAGAAATTATATTTCGAAAAAAATGGTAATCTGTTGGAGCAAGGTCCGGGGAGTACGGTGAATGTCTTAGACATTCCAATTGAAGCTCCTCTAATTTGGTAGCCCTCTGTTGTGGACTGTGTGGTCTAGCGTTGTCCTGACGCAGCAGTGGCCTAGAGCGAATGACCAACCTCGGTTGGTTAGCAGCTAGCTTTTCCATCATGATTTGCAGTTGCTGGCAATAGACATCTGCCGTAATCGTCTGGCCAGATTTAAGAAAGCTGTAGTTAAAAAACCAAACGCTCACAAGTACCTTGTTTTGTGTCAATTTTCGCTTGGCAGGCTTTGGCGGGTTCGCCAGGGTTCAGCCATTGCGATGAGCATTTCCGATTATCGTACAGTATCCACTTTTCATCACAGGTAATAATACGATTTAAAATCCCTTCATTATTGTACCGGTTGTGTAATGTAACGCAGCAGTCGACGCGCGTTTGTCTGTCGGTTTGCTGTACTCAATTCATGAGGCCTTTTCAAGCTTTTTCACCTTCCCAATTTGCTTCAAGTAGATTAAACCAGTTTTATCACTAACACGGCAGCCTGCATCTAACTCGGACGTGGTTTACGATGGATTCGCTTCCACAATAGCCTTGAATCCTTCATTATCAACTGTGGTCTCCGGCTGTCCACGGTTCTTGTTCTGCAGGTTGAAATTTCCAGAACGAAACTGTTGGAACCAAAAACGGACTGTGTTTTCTTTTGCAAAACATATACATCATTAATCCTTCGAGCCGTTCCTGCAGCACTGGTGCCACGGTGAAACTCGTACTCGAAAATGATACGATATTTCAAGTTTTTCATTTTGTAAACAGAGTGACGCAAAGAAAAAACCAAAAGAGGAAAAAACAAATGAATTACGGTTTTCGAAACACAAATGTATGTTAATAGCGGTATAAATTTAAAATTGGAATTCCTAACCAAAGAAGATATATTTGAGATCAAAGTGGCCAGTACGACAAAACGCCAATTTCATATGTAAGGACCTAATTTTTGTACGAGTATACATTATAACTTAAACAACTTTTACTGATATTCTCGAAACTTCGGGACTTAAAAATAAAATGTTAAAAAACTGCGATTAAATCTGTAGTTTTTTTATTTAAAATTACCATAAAATAAACTATATGTGCGGTTAGGATTTTTTAAAATATCTATGAACACTTCCACACCACGTCAATCTGGTCCCGTGGTAAGTTCTCGAATAACTTGTGTTACGGGTACTAGACAAAGGAAATATATTTAATACTTACTTACTAGAACCCGCGACCACCTGCTTGAGCACTGAGGCACTCGACCACTGAGCTACAGGTCTGGAGCTGAGGTCGTCAAATTTAGATATTAGGTTCATTCAATTAGGCGTTTATGAATGTGGGACAAATCGCTATAATACACTGGATAATTTTCATAATATTACAATTATGCAGCGATCAAAATGTATGTTGTAATAATTAGTTTAATTAAATTTGCATTATCCGTATAATTTTAATTATTGCCTGCTATTGGGTGCCTTAATTACTACCATAATATTATTAGAATAACATTATTAATATTATTTTCTAGTACTAGTCACTTTATAGTATGAGTAAGCTACTAAAATATTATATTTATTTTGGTCAGGACAAAACTGTAAAAAAATAATAAGTATTTTTTATTAATTATGAACATTATGTACAATTTTATTTTTACTGTCTGATATAGTTACAAACGTCTGGTCACAATACACAGATTGTTCCAGTTCCCAGCCTTATTCTACAGTTTCGTTACAACAGACACTTGTTACTCGCCGATGGATCAGCCCCTTTACTCAGCTGTTCAACTTTCATTTCGTGAACAAAAATAATCAATCGAGTATTTGGTGAAAGTCTCTGATCAACGTATTTTTTGGCCGAATAATGGAATACAGATAGTTAATTATTATTGAATACCTAATGGATATATAAAGCGGATAGTAATACATGCCATATTTTACGGAACAAAATACTTTTTTCAAAACAACTTTTTGCCTTTTATGGATATTCTATGTTTTGATTTCGTAGTGCCTATAACTTATAACATGTAATAGCGAAGCAGTCCAATCAAAATTATGGCAGGTAACGGCTTCCTCGTTGCAAAGACGATAACTACCACAAAATCTTAAAAACTAGAACGTATTTCAAATAAAATCTGTCCAAAAAAAATGTTATATCATATTAATTTCCATAAATATTGCTTTTTATGTAAGTAGCTAATTACTAGTTAGCTAAATAGTATTACATTTAATTTCATTACCTAGGACTTTCATTAAATGCCTAGTCAAAGAGTGGGCAGCTCTCCAACTTAGCGCTGTTAGCCCCTTATAGGCGTCACAGCATAAGTCACTTCGTATTTCGTTCCCTATTAGTACGTACTCAAGATCGAAATGAGTGCTTTGTTGTGAGTGTCGTTGTAAGTACACTCTAATTAGGAATTATTGATATTTAGGCATTGCATATTTCGTTTTTTATTATAATCAGGATAACTACTTTAATATTATGTAGCTCAAAAATTATGTCATAAAATCCTTCCTAATTATAAAAAACTGATAACGACGTATAGATGTTTGTTACTCTTCAACGCTACGCTCTAAACTACTGAACGGTTTCGATAAAATTTGGTATGGTAGTAATTTTGATTCTGGATTAACACATAGGATACACAGTTAATAGAATCAGGTGGTACTTTGCGGAAATCCATAGCATACAATTCAATTAATATTATATCTAGCAATATCCCGCGAAAAGGATACATTTCATCACGGAAAAATATACGGTTCCCGCTTGATTTCCTTTTGCACGTCATGGGCAACATCTAGTATGATATCCGTTTGAATCACTGGTAACATATTGTGATTTATAATATTATTTACAAAAACTGCAATCAGTAATAATTTATTCACTTGTATGTATTAAATGTATTAAAAATTTGAATAACACAGGATGATTTCCTGTGTTATTCAAATTTTTAATACATTACTATCGCGACGTTCCGGGATACTCGGTATAACACCGGGATATCCCGTGAGACTATCCGCCTATAACTTGCGATAATGCCACCCTGTCGTTGTGTAACATGGATACATTACCCTTTTGCGTCATTCTTATCTCTTACTAAATTAATGATCGACGATCATCTACGCATTATAGTTTAATCAAAATCCTGTTGTTAAAATGTGTAAGTTTGTAAGTATGGATGTTTGTTACTTTTTCACGCAAAAACTACTGAACGGATTTTGATTAAATTTGCTATGGTAATAGTTTCAAGCTCTGGACGTTCCCTATTACAGGTGTGTGCAGGAGACTACAAAATAACTTTCATTCTCTTTCACACATACGATGTTGCGGATCTAATATGTATCTTATTCTTATTTATAGACACTAAAAGACTCACGAGTTGTTAGAACCATTCATTTAATTACATTAACTATTTTGCATTCGTATGGACAGAATTTTCGTTGCAAAGTTACATAGTTGTCACATAGAAAAATAATACATTTAAAAACATAACAAAACTTTTTATTAAACGTGTGGAAAAATCCACCACACACCAGCAACATGGACATCTTGGTGCTGGGATGATGATGACTATAGTACAAGTTAAGGATTGATAGTTTGAGTCGTTAAAATCTGATGGCCAATAAAAGCCCATGTGCTGCTAAATTGATATTCGTTTCCTGAAATGGAAAACAACCATTTTTATCACGTACTATGATATATTTTTATAGTATGACTGAAAAAGAAAAAAGAAGGGGAAAATTTTTATTTCAACGCCCACTAGCTTTTGCCCGCGCCTCCGCCCGCGTAAATGCAGTATCCCATGGGAGCATCACACATTGTTTGAATGTGCCTACACTAGGTACATGGGTTCACACATATGTATGTGTGTGCGTGTATGAAGGATCGCCTGTTCCAAGCCGATACAAAGGAACCTATTGATCGGATTTTATCATATGGGCGTTTCATCCTTAAGGGTTTAAATAAGGGAAAGATGTGCTCTGAAGCTCTTATAGGCTTTTGTTTCGGGTTTTGATTTTCTTAAAGGAGCATAAAATAAAGGGAACACACCAAAATACTCCAGGAAACTTAGTTTAAGTACGAGTATTTTATTAGCTTTTGCCTGCAGCTCCGCATGCGTGAAATAATGCAATAGTGGAATTAAATATGCACACATAAATACAGTATCCTACTGAAACACTGTACCCTTTCAGGATAAAAAGTAGCCTATGATTTAATTTAGAACTTATTAAAATATTACAATACCAAATTTTATCAAAATTTGTTCAACAGTTTTAAGTTCTTTTTCGTATAAGAGTAACAAATATCCATCCATCCTCACAAACTTTCACATCTATATAATAATAGTAGTAGAATAGGATAGGTGTAGGTGTGTATAGTAGGTTTAGGAGTAAATATAGTAGGTGTAGGTATTTGTTTCCAGTTCATAGATATGACAGAATAACTATTAGGTAAGTAAAAAAATATTTTTTTAGAAATGTATCTAAAGCAGGGATCCATTTTTTTTTTCGAAGTATTAGGTCATTACTTATGAAATTGGCGTTTTGTAAAGGAGGAACATAAAGTCGATTGCTTTCTAAGTCGTAAGCTTTCTGGTCGAAAGACCATTGCTATCTATGCACTTTTGCCATCTCATAGGTAGTTCATTGATTCCTTTACTAAAAAAACTATTCGGACAGGAATCAATAAAATCTTTGAAGACGCTTTGGACTGCCCCATCGGAGTTGAATTTTTTCCCTTGCAAGAAATTATATTTCGAAAAAAATGGTAATCTGTTGGAGCAAGGTCCGGGGAGTACGGTGAATGTCTTAGACATTCCAATTGAAGCTCCTCTAATTTGGTAGCCCTCTGTTGTGGACTGTGTGGTCTAGCGTTGTCCTGACGCAGCAGTGGCCTAGAGCGAATGACCAACCTCGGTTGGTTAGCAGCTAGCTTTTCCATCATGATTTGCAGTTGCTGGCAATAGACATCTGCCGTAATCGTCTGGCCAGATTTAAGAAGGCTGTAGTGAACGATACCGGCACTAGTCCGCCAAACGCTCACAAGTAACTTTTTTTGAGTCAAGTTTCGGTCGGGGCAGGCTTTGGCTGCTTCGCCAGGTTTCAGTCATTGCCATGAGCGTTTCCGATTATCATACAGGATCCACTTTTCATCACAGGTAAACAAAACATTCGATTTAAAATCAATTCATTATTGTGCCGGTTGACTAATATAACCCAGCAGTCGACGCGCGTTTATCGGTTTGCTGCACTCAATTCATGAGGTACCCACCTTTCAAGCTTTTTCACCTTCCCAATTTGCTTCAAGTGTATTAAAACAGTTTTATCACTAACACCGCAGCCTGCACGTGGTTTGCGATGGATCCGCTTCCACAATAGCCTTCGAATCTTTATTATCAACTTTGGTCTCCGACCGTCCACAGGGCTTGTTTTGCAGGTCGAAATTTCCAGAACGAAAACGTTGGAACCAAAAAGGCACGTTTGCGACACCGCCGCCATACACATCATTAATCCTTCGAGCCGTTTCTGCAGCACTGGTGCCACGGTGGAACTCGTACTCGAAAATAATATGATATTTCAAGTTGTCCATTTTGTAAACAGAGTGACGCAAAGAAAAAACCAAAAGAGGAAAAAACAAATGAATTACGGTTTTCGAAACCCAAATGCATGAGTAAATATCGGTATAAATTTAAAATTGGAATCCCTAACCAAAGAAGATATTTTTGATATCAAAGTGGCCAGTACGACAAAACGCCAATTTCATTACATATGAAATTGGCGTTTTTTAAAAAAAAGGACTTAATAATATTATATTATATTGTATCCCAAGTCTTCTTAGTCCGAAAATAATCTCTGCAAAGTCCGCGTTCTGATATCGTGAATTGAAAGCAATCTAAGTTCCCCATAGATTTGATAGTGAGCTGTCACAAACTATCGCCCGTTCTAGTGGACAGAGCTCGATGTGAAATGCTTTATTATTACATCTGGTTGACGACAGCATTGAAAAATACTTTATTTGTATCTATGCTAAATAAAAATCTAGTAATATATAAGGTTTGGTATAATCAATTACGGATATTTTGGGCATATTACGATCTACTTCTTATGTTAAGACGTTTAGGCAGAAAAATAATTTAAAAATTTTGCCAAAAAAAATTACATTATGTTCTTGACGGCGCTATGGAGGTCATTGACCTCACACAGCTGATAAAATTGATATCATTTAGGTAATGACTTTGCTTTCGCTTTAAAGTCAGCTGTTTCTGAGAGGTTAATTACCACAGCGCCTTAGAGAACGCCATGTAATTTTATTTAATATAGTAATATATTTTATTAGAAATGTTAAATTATTTTTCTGCCTTTATATAAGCAGTATATCATATGCCCAAAATCTCCGTAATTGATTTTGTCAAACCTTATTTTATGTAATAATGGAGTAATAATAAATAATTATGTTTAATATTTAGTTTATCCTCCTTAAAAGTTGAAACAAATTCATGGGAAAAATTCAATTTTATCAAAAATATAGTGATAATGTATTTTTTTAGACGATAATATTGGAAATTAAAAATTGAAATAAAAAAAAAACTTATTATAAATAACTATTTATATACTTTATTCAAACTGAAAAATATATTGAAAAACCTTCACTTGGAGTCATTAGTTGATCCTATCTCGTCTCATCAGCTAAGTCGGTTACCGTTGGTAATGTAGGAGAGTGGATTATATTATTATATTATCGGGGAGTTGGGTTCAATAGATTACCGTGTAACCGTGAAGAGTATTTGTATGAGATTATTGACTATGCCTACCGATAAACACAATTACTTTTAAATTCTTGGGTGATCTAGTAGGTAGTAGATCCAATTTAATATTTAAGTAAGCAAAAAGACAAAAGTACACTGATAAATCATGCTAGGTACCAATTCCAATGTCACTTTTTTACCTACCGTGCAATAGAAAAATACAAAGACACAATTTAGTCGAATTTGATATTTTTGTTAAAAAAAGAAGATCCTGCTAAATGTAAATGTAATATACCTCTTTATGTTAATCAACATTTCTAATGAAAAAAAAAATGAGCTAAAATATACGAAGGGTTTTACGTTCATAATAAGGTTTATTGCTGGGGAAAATAATGTGACACGAAAAGGGCCGATCCCTGTCAATAATACAAAAATAATTTATCTAATGTTTTCCGCAAAGGTTTGGAACATCTGACCTAATTAGTTTTGTATTTTACTCGAGACCGAGACGCGGTGGTAACATTTTAAAGATTCAATTTAATTAATATTATATATCAATATTATATAGCAATATCCCGCGAAAAAATACCCATAACCTGCAAGCAAATGCACGCATAAGCATGCGTAAAGCACCTCCTCCTCCAAAATACTTATGTGTACACTGAGAAACAAGATCGTGCAAACACGACCACCACACAAGCAACATTGTCAGCAAGATCGTGCAAGGCCCAATGCTTATGCGTGCACACATCTGCTTGCAGGTTGTCGGTATTTTGTCGCGGAATATTACTAGATATGATATTAATTAAATTATATGCTATGGATTTCTGCTAAGTAAAGCCTGATTCTATTAACTATTTTGAGGTTTTTTTAATGTCAAAAAATATTGATGAAATTAGAACTTAGGCTCGACGTTAATTTTTGTAATGATTCTTGGGCGCGTTTTTGGAACTAATGCAATAAAACAGCTGTATATTCGTCATTTTTGGTCCGATTTAAATAATTTATTTACAGCATTTACTGTTTTTTTTTATCGCCACAAGTCTGCATACCCCAAAAAAATATGACGAATCCTCATTGCTGTATGATACTGACCAACCGTTGGGTGAAAAATTACATTTTTGCTCATTGTTTAATAGCAATAGTTTTTTTACATAATATTATAATCGTTTTACATTGTCCATACCTATTTATAAAAGCTCCAATATTACTTTAATGGCTTTAAGTTATTATCTATAGTTAATTGACATCTATTAAATACAACACAAAACTTATAAAGCGCAGCACCAGTAGGTACTTATGGCCGTCTTTAGTGTAAATTTTACACTATTGACTGGCTGCTGGACTTACAGGCTGTACCGTGAGTATGGCTAAGCTAACAAGTGGCGCCCACGCCGCGCGCCACCACCAGTAAAATGTTAGCATAGCTTTTATGTGCATCCATCACCAGAGAATTTTCACATGGTAATTAGCGGTGACGCCAAAGAAATGTCACCATCAACACAAATTCTCTGGTGTCACCATAAATTCTCCGGTGTCATCGTAATAGGGTCTTTGATTTTATTGATGATTGCACACCTTGGGAATAAGATGGCCACCTGCAAGGCTGCTTCTATGTACTATATGTATCCTAACTTCTGTTATATTATATAGGTTATATTGTAATTTTTTTTTTAAATAACAATATTCCATCTTTGTGCTAAAAAACGGCCCCGTTCGAATTTCGTACGCCGGTTATTCTCACCGGGCTAGTTTCCGAACCAGTGGTATGCGTCGCGTAGGGACAATTCCGTGAATATTATTAAATAACCTATATGGAAATAAAACTTATTTGATTTGATAACCTGGTGAACAAGAGCCCTTAAATGGACAGTTATTCAACTCGCCACATATTCCTGTCAATTACCAACCGAGACAGGCATTTCGATGTGCGGACAAGACATTTTACCCTATTGAATACGGATAGTGAATTCTACCGAATACCTGTGAACTGTTTCTGAATATCACGCATATTCAATAACTGACAGATTAATTTTAGAGAGTCAGACGGCTAAAAACTTACGCTAGTTACATCTTAGGTCAAGTCGATACACTACTCAGGTTAACTATTATAACTAGGTTTAGCTTCGGGAATGTATTAGCATAATTTACAAAAGCCCCGAATTCTAAAACATCTAAAAAGCATTTTTTAATACAGCTAAGCTTTTATGCGCGGTCGCAAAGCACATAGAATTTTCTACATTGACTTATCGCTACTTGTCTCTTTCACTCGTTTTTTGAGTTCATTGAACTATTTAAAACTTAAGAGCCACATTAACTTTTCGTCCATTGCGTGACTAGTGTTGTAGCGTAATATTATAACAAAAAATACAATCAATAAAGACGACCGTATATTTCCGTTTATGTGCTCGAATTTGCCTTTTTTCTAAATACATATTCGTCTACCTATAAATGGGTAGAGTGAGTGGGTAGAATGAAAAATATTTTTCATACCCACTACAAAAGTACGGAATGCCACCCCTAAAATATAGAAATATTCTGAAGATTGGGAGTCACTTGAGTAAGGTACAAAAAATCACTATAGGTGCTCCACAGGGTAGCATTCTCTCTCCAGCTCTATTCATAATTTATATGAATGACATTCTCCAGCATATACTTGAAACGGAAATCATATCCTACGCTGACGACACGGTTGCAATATTCCGAGACAAGTGCTGGCGAAGCGCTGCTCACACCGCCGAAAAGGGTTCTCGAGTTAATGAGTGGCTAAATCGGAACCTCCTAACCCTTAACGTGTCAAAAACTAACTTTGTAGGTTTCCACATAAGCGGTGCCACAAAGCCGAAAGTCAACATCATAAAAATGCATCAGAGGAACTGCCCGGTTTTGTCGTTTCCTCTTATGCAAATTTTTGCATTTTTGCATTTGAGTTCTTGCGGCCACAAAAACCGAGTGGAATCGATGAAGTACTTAGGTTTACATATTGACCAAAACCTCACATTCCGACTACATAATAAGCTTTCGTATTTTATTGGCCAATGTGGCTAATAAAACACGAAAGCTTATATTTATTATGAGATTACTAAGACCAGTTGCAAGTCTACAAGTAAAAAAACTTTACTACAGTGCACTCTGTCAATCCTTGCATCCTTGCTGCAGTACTGCATCGGAGCGTGGGGTAGAGCGGCCAAATCTCATATGATAGAGCTAGAATGGGTGCAGCGCGCTATGATCAAAGTCACAATTAGTAAGCCTCGCCGTTACCCGACTGGGGAACTGCTGCAGGAATTTAATGTTCTTATTGTGAGACAGCTATTTATTCTGAGAAGTGTATGAAAGAAGTATATGAGAAGGTGTCGTGCTTTGCCATCGGAGGTGGTGCTACTGGCAATACTAACAGTATTCGAATCGCGATTACACCCGTATATTCACGCTTTTGTCATACGATCTGTAGTGAGGAATCGTAACATTACGACGGATCAAATACAAAGACTGACAATAACTTCAAGGATAAAGAGCTGGCTTATTTCTCAATCGTATGCTGGAATAGAGCTCCTAGTGGATGTACGCGCAAAAGGAGATGTTTGACGCATCTTCACCACTTCTTAGATCTTAACACTATCACACACAAACATACGAACACACACACATACACGCACACATTCTATAATTCTGTAATGGCTGTCAGATATATGACGATTTAAAGACCACCAAGATACAGGCTTCTGGCTAGTTTGGGGTCCACCAAAGAACTAAGGAAGAAAATTTATATTACATAACCTAAAACAAAATTGTACCAATTGTAAATGACGTCTGTATTCACAATCTGTAACTATATCAAATTATAAAAGTTAGAAGGGTGGACGAACAGACGGACACACATAGCGAAATTACTAATTCCTTGTACTATTAAGAACCCTAAAAACCAAAGCAAGCGACTAATAAACGATAAATAAGGCTTCCAAAAACCTTGGTGAGAATAGTTATTACGCCGGGGCTCAAAGATCCCCGAACTAAAAGTTAACAATCAGTTCATGTAGAAGAGATTTAACTTAGTTATAAACTAAAGTCAAAACCTCTTCACAAAAAGGCTGCTAATGCAAGAATTTATTTTCCGAACCACCGACGTGGAAAACATAACTTTATGATTTTCGGTTTTCAATATGTTTATGAAGTTAGTTTCTATGAAGTTTAATTAATAAGTAAAGTTTTGGGTTGAAAATACACGTTTTGACGGCTGTTTAATTTTTTTTCTAGCATAACACGAAATCGTAAAATGTTCGGCTCAACCCCTTGGCACTACGTAGAGATGTAGCATCGCTCTGCATCCTCTATCGGTTATATTACGGGGAGTGTTCTGAGGAATTGTTCGGACTTACACCTGCTGCAGTTTTCCGCCACCGTTCTGCGCGACATAACTTTCATCTTCATCATCTTGATGAGTGTCAGTCCTCTACTGTGCGCTTACTCGGAGTTTTCGCCCGCCCACAAAAAAACTCTGGAATGAACTGTCTACTGTCTCTGAAGTGAATATTCGAAAATGAAAGAATCGAATACTTTCTCAAAGGCCGCCACCGCACTTGCGACTCCTCTGATGTTGCGTGTGTAATGAGCAGGTGATCCATCTGCTCATTTGCCATCTATTACATAAAAAAAAACATTACTTGTAGAGAGTACTCGCATAAACTTAATTAATTATTAAAAATCCAAATATAGTCTAATGGTGCCTTAAGAACATCACTTTGAAAATGAATAAAAAAAATAAAATTAAATAAACGTTAGGTGTACCCTAACGTCATCTCTGTATTGAGCCTATTTAAGAAGTTAAGTTGTTATGTAAGAATTTTAAGTAACTTCCGACAGATGGCGTAATATACAAAATCGTGTCATGACGTGACGCGATCTTGATATTTAACTTTCAACGCCGCTAAGGAGTTTCACTTCAAAATTCTGTCTGTTATGACCCTGTATGTATCTTGTGTGCGGCGAGTCTGTATAAAATGTATGAAAAATCGTATTAGGTTGTCGCGTCGCTGTCTCTTATAAGTGACTAGACCCACCTGGGTCAATCTCCAAGAATCTGTATTTTGTAACATCTACTGACATTAGTGCTTGTGCACTACATGGAATTTTATGGCTGTCGGACGATAAAATTTCGTGTAGTGCATGCGAAAAGCCCTAATGTCATTAGTCGTTAGAAAATACAGATTTGAAGATTAACTCATCTACCTGTATGTAGATACAGGTAGATAAGTACATACCTGTATGTATCTAACTGTATCCAAACATGTAACATTTTATTTATGCATAATATTAGGTCTTTACCTATGAAATTGCCGTTTTGTATGAAAAAATTTAAACGAATTTTTTTCATGTATTTTTTATTTGTATTAATCGAAGTAATCACCCATGCAATCAATGCATCTTTGCCAACGCAGTGGCAGTTTATTGATGCCCTTCTTAAAGAAATCAGCTGGACGGGAGGCAACAAATTCTTCAAAGGCATTTTGTACTGCCTCTCGGGTATTGAATTTTTTTCCCGCCAAGAAGTTATCCAAATTCTGGAAAAAGTAGTAGTCTGTAGGCGCAAGGTCTGGTGAGTATAGCGGATGACGGAGAGCTTCCAACCCTAGTTCTTGCAACTTGGAGACCGTCTGCTGTGCAGTATGAGGTCGCGCGTTGTCGTGCAGGAGCAGCGGAGACGAGCGATTGACCAATGCTGGTTGGAGATGTGCCAGCTTCTCCATCATTGTGTTCAGTTCTTCACAGTACACATCTGCAGTAATGCTCACCCCGTTTGGTAAGAAGCTGTGATGAATCACACCGGCGCTAGACCACCAAACAGTGACCATCACTTTTCTAGGGGTAAGTTTTCGTTTCGGCATTGTTTAGGTACTGGAACCAGGATCCAACCAACTTGCTGAGCGCTTGCGGTTATCAAACAGAATCTATTTTTCATCGCAGGTAACAATGCGGTTCAAAATTCCTTCATTTGTGTGTCTGTTGAGCAGTGCAAGGCACGTCTCGACGCGTACTTCGCGCTGGCGATCATTGAGTTCGTGGGACATCCATTTGTCAAGCTTTTTTACCTTGCCAATTTGACGCAAATGGACCAATATTGTTTTGACGCTAATTCGAAAGCTGCTGCTAATTCAGCCGTAGATTGTGTATCATCAGCTTCCACAATCGCCTTTAATTCGTCATTGTCGACCAAAGTCTTCGGACGACCGCGAGGTTCATTTTTCAGGTCGAAATTTCCAGAACGGAAGCGAGCAAACCAATAACAGGTGGTGCGTTGGTTTGTAGTGTTAGCTCCGTAAACGTCGTTGATGTTGCGTGCCGCTTGTGCCGCGTTGCTGCCACGACGGTACTCATATTCCATAATAACTCGAATTTTTAACGTATCCATGATGACGAAAAAGATTAAAATGCGATGAAAATGTAACACTAATCAATAAACAAATGACTACTTTTGGAAAAAGAATTCCACGTTTTTAAAATAAAATTAATTTTAAATTAGAATTCTTAGCCAAACAAAAATTATTTTGATTTTAAATGGCCAGTACCGCAGAACGGCAATTTCATAGGTAAAGACCTATTATTTAAACCTCTCGAAATTCATGAAAATAATTGACACAATAATTTCGGTCCGGACCCTAAGAATCCACAAACCCCGGCCGATGGAAACTCTGTACTGGACCACTAAGTCAAACATAAGCGGTCTTTCTGACCCAAGATATCCCGAGGGACATCTAAGATTTCTATAACCCTCCTCTATTCGCTTGATCCCAAGGCATTATCGAAATAATAGACATTTGCATACTAAATTGTTTATGGTAATATCAAATCCGATTGTTCTTGTAATTCTGTGTCGAAAATTTATACCTACTGTTGGTTTAAAAAAACCGGTCTCATAGACTTATTGTCAAAAAGTTCAAAGCTGAAGATAGCCTATATATAGCAAATCTTCATACAAGAAAAATTTACGCCATCTTGATTACAACATACCTCAAATGTTAAAATGGCCCCAAACATCCCCATTTAAATGGGGTCTATACGTCTATGCTTAAGGGCACTATAGCTGTTAAAAACTTAATGTGCTTACTAGCACAAAAAAGCAGACATCTGAAAGGACAAGAGATTAAAAATAGTGTTTTGCTTCAAATATGTTATAGTGCTCTATTTTTACAGTTATCCTATTTTTGCAGTTTTCTTATATTGGTAAAGGATTTAACATAGCTGCTGTGAGTTATTACTCATACAAACCTATGGTTTATAATAATCTGATTTACTATTTTGTAATTATATAATAATTTGAAGGTTATTATAATCTGATTTACTATTTTGTAATTATATAATAATTTGAAGGTTATTATAATCTGATTTACTATTTTGTAATTATATAATAATTTGAAGGTTATTATAATCTGATTTACTATTTTGTAATTATATAATAATTTGAAGGTTATTATAATCTGATTTACTATTTTGTAATTATATAATAATTTGAAGGTTATTATAATCTGATTTACTATTTTGTAATTATATAATAATTTGAAGGTTATTATAATCTGATTTACTATTTTGTAATTATATAATAATTTGAAGGTTATTATAATCTGATTTACTATTTTGTAATTATATAATAATTTGAAGGTTATTATAATCTGATTTACTATTTTGTAATTATATAATAATTTGAAGGTTATTATAATCTGATTTACTATTTTGTAATTATATAATAATTTGAAGGTTATTATAATCTGATTTACTATTTTGTAATTATATAATAATTTGAAGGTTATTATAATCTGATTTACTATTTTGTAATTATATAATAATTTGAAGGTTATTATAATCTGATTTACTATTTTGTAATTATATAATAATTTGAAGGTTATTATAATCTGATTTACTATTTTGTAATTATATAATAATTTGAAGGTTATTATAATCTGATTTACTATTTTGTAATTATATAATAATTTGAAGGTTATTATAATCTGATTTACTATTTTGTAATTATATAATAATTTGAAGGTTATTATAGTCTGATTTACTATTTTGTAATTATATAATAATTTGAAGGTTATAATAATCTGATTTACTATTTTGTAATAAATATTGTATTAGGTATACATCTTTATAGAAGCATAATATTATGATGAGCAGATTGATTATCTATATAATATATACAAATAAATAAAATTGAAGTGTCTGTTTGTTATTTAAAATTAACACCTTTTCACTCAATGGGTATTAAAGTATATACGGTACCTACAATAAAAAATCAATTTTTAAATATTTGGTCTGTCCGTTTGTCTGTCTGTTTGTTCCGGCTAATCTTTAAAACGGTTGGATCGATTTTCACGGGACTTTCACTGGCAGATAGCTGATGTTATAAGGTTTAACTTAGGCTACTTTATCTTAGGGTTCCGTTTAAAAAATAGGGTTCTATTTCCGTTAGTTCTATGCAAACGAAGTTGCGGGGACCAGCTAGTATATTATAAGTATCCATTATCCTACAACTATCATAAATGTGAAAGTTTGTAAGCATGGATGAATCAAACATCCATCCAATGTATGTTTGTTACTATTTCACGCAAAACTACTGAACGAAATACTGAATACTGAATTTTGACGAAATTTGGTATGGTTTAAGGTCTGGATGAACACATAGGCTACTTTTTCTCCTGATCAAGATAGTGTTCTCCTGGGATACTGTATTTACGCGGGCGGAGCAGCGGGCAAAAGCTAGTAGTTTCATTTGAAATCGAAAAAATTACGGTTTAAGATCATTTATTTCCTCAAAAAAGAATACAATTCACTTACATTGAGGGAGAATACATTTTTAAAACTTATTTGACAGCGGCGCGGCGGCACACAAAAGTTATTATTTAGTATTTTTAAAACAATTAAATTCACAATAGCTCAAAATAAATATCACTCTTCAATACTAATTATTTTTTTCTTGGCAATAGATGTACATTTTGTTTTGAGGGTAAATTGAAAAATAATTGCAAAGCATTGGGTTCAAACTAGTTGCGCTTATCGGTAAGACATAGATCGAGCGTACCTGGAAGCGACATTAAATTTTAACTTAAAGTATGTACAATGACAATAAAGTTTTATAATTGTGTACTTTGTTAGATATTTAGTACCTATATTGTAGATTAAAATGATGAGTTATTCTAACAAGTTAATATTTATTATTTGTATTTATTAGTGTATGGTATGTATGGTTGGTATTTTCTTAATCTTTATATTTTATATTCTTAAAATTATTACTTATATATTACATTTTATTACAAAAGACGTTTAGATTATTGCATTTTTTTATGAAATAGTAGATAAACGAGCAAATAGCCCACCTGATAGTAAGCGACTAAGTCGCTCATGAGTCATAAGTATTCTACTCGATGTACACTGGCGGAATTACAGAGTGCGACGCTAGCCTTAATTACCTAAATGTAATAGGATTTTCTATATTTATTAAAGTGTTTTAATGTGCGAGTTAGTTATAATGTGATGTTTCAACTTATTTTTAAAAGATGACATATTTTTTGTTTCTTTTATGTCTTTGGGTAACTGATTGTAGATTTTAGCACCTTCGTGCATTATGCACCTCTTTCCATAATTTGTACGTGATTTGGGTAGAAATATGTCATTAGAAATTAGAAACATTTTTTCGATTTCATAAAATATGGTGAGGCGTAAAGTAATATTCGTTAGGAATTTGATGAATATTCCTGAAATATGTTTCTTTAAACGAATAGGCTCATAAAACACAGTCACCAGACGCCTACACGTTTCCCACATTATGTTTATACTTGACTTTTAATTAAATGTGTAGATTCATGAATAAAACAGAATAAGAAACATACGTTCGATTTGACAGTCTAATAGACCATCGTTTGGGCTATGTAACTTAATTCAATAATCTAACAGTTTAAATGTGTAATTAATAATGATATTCCTATTAAACGTGGGAGTAACATACTTCGGCACGAAGGGGCTGGCTCGAACGAGTACGGCCTCACAAAAAACTGGCGTCAAATAACGCTTAGGTACGTGTTGTTGCGCCGAGTGAGTGCGGTTACCGGCGGCTCAAGAGGGTTGGGGATTTAAGTACCAGGTACGCAAGTGCAACACCAGATAAGTTACAAGTGAAACTCACAGTGGCGTGGGCTTCCTATAACTCCATTCCTATCGGCTTCACTTACCACTTACCTTTTGAAGACCCTCGGTTTCCCTATGAAGGTGAACCAGCCTTCGCCCCTGGTGACTCATCTGAATGTCCATGGGTAGCGATAATCACTTCTCATCAGGAGATCCGTCATCGTATACTTGACGTAGCATCGCCATCTATTATAATAAGAAAGCTGTAAGCCACCTCGCTAGATAACTGTATGGCACTTTAGCGACTTCATTATAACCAGCACTGAGCACATAGTTTATTTATTTCACCCACAAACAAAAAGAATCGAAACTGTTTCTTATAATTTAAGTTGTTATTATGGACGCGTTTACAAAAACTTGTTTGACAAGTTCCAGAGTATAGAATGACATATCATTAGAAATATTTTGCTATAATACATCCAGACAGTGACCAAAGAAAATAAACATTATTGCCACGTACTAAGAGTCATAAGCAGCTGAAAATTTTGAGATGACTTTTTGTGTTTTTCCGAAATAAATGTTTAATATTGTTGGATTCTATTTTAACTAATTTTTAACTAAATTCGCTATATTTGGGTGTTTTTAAACAAACGAAATAAGTTACATAGGAACAGAAAATATCCAAAGCACGACCTCTTTTTGTAAATTATGTGTGGAGAGGTCTTGGAAAATTGTTTTTGCATTACTAAAAATCATATTTTATTTAACATGTGTTAGTTTCGTAAGATTCAGTTTCATTTAGGCTCAAAATCGACCGAAAAACGGCAAATTTATGTCATATTTGTAAACTCGCCTTTAACAGCCAATTACTATCAATTTCACTTAAAAATATAATATGGTATTAAAATTTTAAATATTATCCACTCGACAGCTAATGGCACTCCAGACTTCCGCAACCCTCTTGGGGTTCCGACACTACCGAGTACCGACGCTGTCACCATAATTAGACACTTACGTTTTAATATCACCTTGAAAAATGTGAAATTGTGTCAATAATGTTACAATTTTAATATTATAATATACTTATAGGTAGTGGCGTGCACAGGATTATGACACTGGGTATGCGGCGAAGTACTCGGTAACAAAAACTTTTTCGTTTATAGATTTTTAGCATAGCTACAGCCAAGCGACGGATCTCTAAGTCGAAACCATGCCAACAGAGCAAGTCTTAGATGTACTACTATTCATGTACATCTTCTACGGCAACGTAGACAAAACAGCGATCGATCGTCGCGGCGGAAGAAATTCTAATAAATAAAATAATAAGCATATTTTAAAATATTATAACAACTTACCAGTCAGTCAGCTTCAATTTTCACATATTCAAGGTTCCGGTTACTTGAGATTACTATATCCCGATGTAAATTACTAAATAATATGCAAGGAAAACAATATAATTTAATCGTGTGTACACAACCACACAGCCAGTTATACGTTTCATAACTTTTAACATGGAATTTTCGAGTTACATTATTTTTTTGCTGGTTTAATTGTTGTAACTCGGGTACACACCTACCTTTAGACAGAATTTGAATCTTTTCACTGAATGGCAATTGTGAGAACTTGTTATTTTTAATTTTTAATAAACACACATTTTCAACACAAACCTCACAATCAAATAACATTTTAAAAAAATCAACTAACGCACTAGTAAAATTAAATCATTACAATTATTATAGAAACTCAGTAATAAACTGTTAAATGTAAATTTCAAATGTTAAAATGAAAATCTTTTAAGAAAACTATAAATAAACTGGAGCGATTAAATTGTAAACAATACTTATCACATGAAATATGCAATATGGCCCCCGCGAAACACAAAACGATTCTTCTATTTAAACAAATAAAACCTTACTAAACAAAAATGCATAATGTGCATACGTGATTTATTAGATTTCCGTCTATTATTTTTACTCGGATTATAGGCAACGAATAATTTCCGACAAGCCAGTTCGGCGGTTTTCGGAAGCGTTCGGATAGCCGAGAGCCATCGCCTGCCGCGGGAGTTAACGCTATAATATAATCATGTCGATTTTCATGGGTGTGTGCGTTTGCGAAGTATGAAAATTACACATACATGCGATGATTTGTCCTGCAGAACGCAACGGCATGAGATGAGTTGCTATTTATAAAATATTAGGCGTTTTTAAGTTATTATATTTTTTAAATTAATTAATTTACTATTAATTAAAGTCATCTAAAACGTACGAACGTTTTATTAAAATATCTGTGAATGACAAGTAAAGCACTGCATTTCTGCCTATATGGAGCGCATGCCCCTGCTTATAGGTAACAAGTCTTCGTGTTCAAAAACAAGAAATGTTGTTTCCAAGTCTGGTTAGGACAATGCAGGCTGATCACCTGAATGTTAGACAAGAAAGATTATCCATGTGTCGCACGGGCATGTAAAAAGTCGGCCCTGCGCCTGATCTCTCGCCAGTCGTGTCGGTTATCCGTCCCACTAGGTTTCGAGAGTAAAAGAAGAGAGAGTGTTCTTCTGTACTGCGCACACACTTGAACACGATGAAATAACTGCTGATTTCAATGAAACCAGCCACCGTCACCGATATCAGGGGTGGTATTATTATTATTATTACAACTATAGGTGGGTAAAATTATACATTATTGTAGAATTTAATTAATATACAAAAGTTTGTAAGGATTTAAGTGTGTGGGAAGCCCACTTGTATGAATTTCAGATATCGTATATACTATAGTGCCGATCTTAGAAAACTTCGATAGCGCGACTCAGGATTGTGGCGCTAATTGATCCGCCACATCACCCCCGCCGAAGACCAGAGGTCGAAATCTTCGATGCGTCTTACGCTTGTATCGCCAGGTGCCAGTGGAGAGTCCCTTCCGAGTTCGAGTCCGAGAGTGGATGTAATCCCTTCAAGAATGGATTTGAATGGTATAAAAATAACGTATATCCTGTATGATATTATGATGGAATTAAAATATACTGATTTTTATCGAAAAGTTCTATTGCACTCTTCACCGTTTCAAAGTTTAAACTGGAAGTGGCTATCTTACAATATGACGAGTTACAAACTTATATTCATAATAAAAAGTAGTTTAGCCAACTTAACAATAACAGGTATAAACATTGCTACTTGCCATATTCAACAGTGTATTAACATTTAACGTACCTACTTTAAATATTATTTGTAATTACAATAATTATATAAAATTATTTATAAACTGCCACACATACAATACTGATTTTTATCGTTATAGTATGGGAATTCGTAGGGAATAATTTTAATTTTTAAACTGCAATTTCAATTCCTATAGATATTTCCACGTCCTCGTATAAAAACTTTTCTATCACTAAATTCAGGTGAGAAAAACACGAAAAACATCACCTCGAATTGATCACGTTTAAACTACGAAGTGACAAAGTCCGCATCCGAAATTAAGTTCGTTATCCGAACTCGCAACGGGGGATTTTATAGCGATGCAGTGTATATTATTTTTAAATTTGAAAATTCAACGCCAATGTCGATATTTAAATTCTTTCCGTATGATCTTCTGCAGAGGGCAAATTAATCTGAGTGTCAAGCCTTAGATCACAGACACAAGGAGTGTGACGTCGCATCGGAAAAATGATGTCGTGTCGTTTTTGCGATGCGACGTCGCATCGCAATTTCTGTACAAGGTATTTACTATCTTTGTCAAAGCATTTGGCGGCTTTTTCGTACCTCCATATACAATAATAATAATATATATGGACGCTACACACCACGTCAGTCTGGCCCTTGTGTTGTGTTACGGCGACCAACAACGAGAAGTATATTTAATTCCAAATACCATACTATATATATTTGAGATTTTTAGTATATTATACACATATTTAATACACCTCCGTGACCCAGGAACACGGAAAAACTTTTTAATCCTTCGGAGGGATTCGAACCCGCGACTCCCGGCACGAGCACCAATGCGCTCAATCACTGAGCAATAGCGGCCGATAGATATAATATATCTTCGTTAATATGATATCTATATAACTATTATTTATATTATTATAGCTTCGTTTGTAATAGTATTATAGCGGTCTGAATTCTACTTAATGTCATGAATAAATTTTTCAAATTTCATTAAAATCGTGAATACAGTTTACGAGATTTCAAGTGCTATTTAGACGGTATATTATTTCTTCTACACAGACTCACATCAATGGAGCGGGCTATTAGGCACAGGAAAAGAGATGTCGGCCGTCAACGCGATAGGCAGACGATATTGTTCGAGTGGCCGGAAAACAGTGCTAGGTACAGCTCACGATAGAGACACCTGGGTCTTTAGTCAAGATGTATGAGATTTGACTTAAGGCATCGTAAGTGACATGCCACTTAGCGATGACTTATGTCAAATCCCATACATTTTTGATTTCGAAGTTCGCCGTCGAAATTATCGAATGCACCTTGACTAAAGGCCCAGCTCACGATAGAGACACCTGGCAATCTCTGAAGGAGGCCTTCACCTTCGAATGAGGCGTTCCTATGTTTTAGCAAATAAAATAAAATAAATTATTTCACATGTGATTGTTCATTTTAAGCTAAAATATTTTTATGTTCCTTGTAGTTAGTAAGATATAAATGGCTTTTTTAATTTAATTTATTTTATTATATCTACTGAAACTAAAATGTTACTCTCGAAAACGTATGGAACGTCAAAATATAATTTTTGTCTTTGAACTTTCGAATGACCTGCCGTAGGGTCTTATATTTTATTCGAGCTCATAAACAATTTTCTTCTAATAAGATTACGGCCTGAAAAAAACATCTTATTTGATGTCGATATGTTCAAATGAATGTTTACGTTACAAATTGGTATAACTGGCAGGGTGACCATGATCGCCTATTTTAAACAGGACACATTAGAAGTTTGAGCACAAGTAAATAAATCGTTTGTTACGACAGAGGAGAAAAATATCGAAGGACACTTTCACCCCACGTCAATCTGGTCCCGTATTAAGTGTCCGAAGAACTCGTGTTACAGGTGCCAGATAGCGGGAAGTATAGTTAATACTTTTATAATATACATATATAATATATTTTTTAAATTATACACATTATATTTTGAAGACCTTTGTGACTCACTGGATAACGCGTTAGTTTACAAGCCTCAAGCCCAAGGTCGTGGGTTCTTATCCGGCTGAGGGAATAAAAGATTTTCTGTGGTCCTGGGCCATGCATGTCTATTATATATTAAGTTTATAATCCTTACTAATATTATAAATGTGAAAGCGTGGATGTTTGTTACGCTTTCACACAAAATCTACTGAACGGATTTCGATGAAATCCTGTATGGTCATAGTTTAGACTCTGGATTAAAACATAGGCTACTTTTTATCCCGAAAAAGTTGTGTTCCCGAGGGATACTATACTTACGCGGGCGGAGCCGCGAGCAACAGCTAGTATATTATAAATCTGAAATATAATATATACAACTTCCCTTTGTCTGGTACACTTGTAACACAAGTTTTTCGGATACTTAGCACGCGACTAGATTGACGTGGTGTGAAGCGTCTATAGATATTATTATTTCATAGCATTATGTCCAAAAATCATCAAAAGCCTGGTCACGCATATCGAAGTATGCTACAAGTAAACAACGTCTGAACCCCGAAACATTTTCAAGTAAATACACTATTCCTAATGAAGTTTCCGTTATAATGTGTTTGTGGAGAGTCTGTGCTGAAAGTGCTGAAACCCGACTCATTGTGATGTTAAGCGACGTGCGGCGCGTGCGGCACAGGATGTGTGGACGAGAAGTTCGTTGTATTTCTTAACATATATTGAGTTTTACTATGAAATTATTAAAATGGTGTTTGTTTTATATACCTGCCTATAGTTTTATCTGTAGAATAAGTTACCAATGTTTTAATAAATAAATTAAACAAAAATTATAGGTAAATCCCGAAATATCAAGCGGTGAGCGAGCTGATGATGATGAATTATAGCTAGAACACTATAGAAAATGAAACATATCAGTACCGGTTTATCCGTCTGGGAGCTACGATGCCACTGACATACACACAGACAGACACGTCAAACTTATGACATTCCTCTTTTTACGTCGGGTGTTAAAAAACCGTAATTGAATGATTTTCTTGCTTAATCCAAAAATAAATAAGATTCTTAAAAAAAACCAGTGCTATGCGCCTTATGTACCTGGGCTGATTGATAACTGGCCGAAACGACGAACTTAAAAAAATGATACGCAAAAAAGGAATATTACATTATATTCTGGCATCTTTTTGAAAATAGAACGCCAAATTTGAATTTAATCGAACTGATTGAATTTGTTTGAGAGGACGTAGAACTTTCTCTGTCGTAAATTTTCTTAACAATGGAAAGAAACGAAATTCGTGCGGTGATAAAGTTTTACGTTTTAAAAGAGAAAACAGCAACCCAGATTAAAACCAAACTAGACAGTGTTTTAGGTAATTCTGCTCCTGCATTGAGTACAATTCACACCTGGGTAACTGATTTTAAACGTGGAAGACAGAACTGCGAAGACGCCCACAGGTCTGGCCGTCCAAATGAAGTCACGAATCCGGACATGATCAAAAAAATTCACAAAATTGTATTGAATGATCGGCGCTTAAAGTTGCGAGAGGTGAGCATTTCATCTGAACGCGTTTTTAATATTTTGCACCAACATTTGGGAATGAAAAAGCTTTGCGCGCGATAGGTACCGAGTTTGCTCACTGTAGACCGAAAGAAACGTCGAGTGGACGATTCATCGTAGTGTTTGGCGCTGTTTAACCGAGATTCTAATGAGTTTTTGCGGCGTTATGTAACTGTCGATGAAACCTGGATACATCATTATACTCCCGAGACAAAAGAACAATCTAGGCAGTGGACTGAGAGCGGAAAACCTGCGCCGAAGAAAGCAAAAACGGTTTTGTCGGCCGGCAATGTGATGGCGACTGTTTTTTGGGATGCTCGAGGGATTATTTTAGTGGATTATCTGCAAAAAGGAAAAATAATAAATGGAGAGTACTACGCAAGCTTTCTGCAAAAATTAAGTGAAGAAATCCAGAAGAAACGACCACATTTGGGCAAGAAAAAAATTTTGTTCCACCATGACAACGCACCTGCACACACGTCAATGGTTGCAGTCGCCAAACTCCATGAATTGCGGTTCGAATTGCTACCGCATCCACCCTATTCCCCGGATCTGGCCCCGTGCGACTTCTACTTATTCCCAAACCTGAAGAAATGGTTAGGTGGCCAGAGATTTTCATCAAATGAAGAAGTCATTGTTGCCGTGGACGAGTATTTTGAGGGGTTGGAGAAAACATTTTATCAAACTAGTGTAACGGCATTGGAGAAGCGCTGGACTAAATGCATCGAGGCAGAAGGAAACTACGTTGAGAAATAAATTTATTTTAAATAGATTTTTGAAGTTTTTCTTTGTCGTTTCGGAAACTTATCAATCAGCCCTCGTATATGCTGCACATGCAAAGAACTGATCTTAAGTCACAACTAATTTTCCATGTCTACATTCTCTTTAGTCTACGTAAACAATACAATCGCCCTGTCCACCACTTTCTACGGTCTATGTCGTTGATATACAATTCCGGCTGACACAAAACATTTTAAATATTCATCAGTTGCGGGCACATTGTTCTTCGCGCCTGTCGGAAGAGATTATCTCCACAGCTTCTATACAACCTTCATACAGCTGTATAAAACCACTATATAACCTTTATATAGAGCCATACTGGGTGTTTTACCAGTTAGTGGCCAAACTTTTACGAGTGAATATTATACTGTTGAATATAAGCAACTTTTACTATGTAATCAACTTTCCATGAAAAAACATAAAGAAATATATTCTGTATAGCCTATATTCATACGTCGTAGCTCCGTGGCCTAGTGGGTAGACCGTTTGATTCGCACTCGAGAGAGTGCAGGTTCAATCCCCAGGTTGTGGCTTGTATCAATGAGACTTTTTCATATCTTAAGTACATTATACGGACGCTCTAACGGTGAAGGAAAACATCGTGAGAAAACCCGCACATGATTGGCCCCAGATGTATTGACGTCATTCCTCTGGACTAGGCTGACTATGTTGTGAGAATGCCGTGTGTGCTTGGGCAAGCATACGACATTTAAAAAACAACTGTCCCAAGTACTACAGTATTTCAAGAGTGGTTACTTCGCTCAGACAATACTGTATAAATCATCAAATAACGGATGAAAAGGACTAAGTTAATATACTATAATATTCAAGCGTAAAATCGCTGTGTGCGCAACTAGCAACAAAACAATGGGTTACCTAGTTACGAGCAGTAACATAAACAGTTACACGGTTTTTCCAAAAATATTGTATGAACTAAGGATGTGTGTAAAAACCGGCCAAGTGCAGCGACTCGAACATCGCGCGACTAGGGTTTCGTACAAAACAGCAAAAAAACACGTTTGTTAATTGGAAGCCCCACATAAATTGTTATTTTATTCAGTATATCAGTATTATTGTTTTTTTTTTTTTGCATTTGTTGTTATAGCGGCAACAGAAATACATCGTCTGGGAAAAAGAAAACGCCCACACAGAAATTACAAAACAATAGAAAAACATAAGGTTATTTGTTATTAATTATAAGTACGCTTACACACGAGCCGCAGCTCTCGCGGCGCCGCTGCACTAGAATTTATGTGTAATTTTTTGCTTCATCGCCGGCGTTCTCCGGCGTTGTCCGTCGTCAACTCTGCAATGTAAAACGCACTGCAAAAAATGATATCGTGCTAAACAATGTAATATATCGTAAAATAACTGTTGTGTAGGATAACGACGCGCGCCGTGCGTGGCAAACATTCAAATAGACATTTAGGTTTAGGTATTAGAGAAGAATAGTAGAATATTTCATTTTTAGGAAGTGTTTTTGCGAACAGATTGAGAGTTCAGATATGCAATGATTTATTTAAAGTACTATAACAGTCACAGAATATTTATTATTTTCCACTGAAAATATCAATTTACAGCTGTGAGTGATCCATCACGCTTGTCCCAGAACTCTGCGACCGGAACGTAGGGCTTAGTTTTATTTACACTGGAATTCCTACACATTCTTTCAATCACGACTGACTTTAATGCAATTTTCACCAAATAATTCGACATAATATAAATCACATATATTATTGTCTAGTGTCCTACTAATAATATTATAAATGTGAAAGTTTGTGGGGATTGCTCCGCCGGTGTAAATGTAGTATCCCACGGGAATACTGTACTTTTTCGGGATGAAAAGTAACCTCTGTTTTAATCCAAAGCCTAAACAACTGCCATATCAAATTTCATCGAAATCCGTTCAGTAGTTTTTACGTGAGAGAGTAACAAACATCCATCGATCCATCCGTCCATTCAACTATCCATCCATCCTTACAAACTTTCACAATTATAATATTAGTGGGAAGTACAAATTAAATCTTAAAACTGATGGAAGGACTCACCACGCAGGTTTCACGCAGGAAATTTATTTTAAAATATTACCCGTACCTGAAAATAAAAATAAAACATTTTTATAAATTGTACTTTAAACTTTTTCGACTTCTAGAGGCCGCTGCCTCGAATTTAGCGGCGACAGCAGCGGCGACGCAGGCGGGCGCCATAGTCACTGCTTGACAGGAGTGCATTTCTGTAACTGCCGCCGCCGCGCCGCTCACCGCGATATACGAGGCAGTGGTTACGCAGTGACTATTCACTAGCCTTACACACGCGCCGCATTTCCGTCGAGCGGTAACTATGGCATCCGCCCGCGCGCATTGCCGCTGCTGTAACTGCCGCCGCCGCGCCGCTCACCGCGATATACGAGGCAGTGGTTACGCAGTGACTATTCACTAGCCTTACACACGCGCAACATTTCCGTCGAGCGGTAACTATGGCGTCCGCCCGCGCGCATCGCCGCTGCTGTAACTGCCGCCGCCGCGCCGCTCACCGCGATATACGAGGCAGTGGTTACGCAGTGACTATTCACTAGCCTTACACACGCGCCGCATTTCCGTCGAGCGGTAACTATGGCGTCCGCCCGCGCGCATCGCCGCTGCTGTAACTGCCGCCGCCGCGCCGCTTACCGCGATATACGAGGCAGTGGTTACGCAGTGACTATTCACTAGCCTTACACACGCGCCGCATTTCCGTCGAGCGGTAACTATGGCGTCCGCCCGCGCGCATCGCCGCTGCTGTAACTGCCGCCGCCGCGCCGCTCACCGCGATATACGAGGCAGTGGTTACGCAGTGACTATTCACTAGCCTTACACACGCGCCGCATTTCCGTCGAGCGGTAACTATGGCGTCCGCCCACGCGCATCGCCGCTGCTGTAACTGCCGCCGCCGCGCCGCTCACCGCGATATACGAGGCAGTGGTTATGCAGTGACTATTCACTAGCCTTACACACGCGCCGCATTTCTGTCGAGCGGTAACTATGGCGTCCGCCCGCGCTCATAGCCGCTGCTGTAACTGCCGCCGCCGCGCCGCTCACCGCGATATACGAGGCAGTGGTTATGCAGTGACTATTCACTAGCCTTACACACGCGCCGCATTTCCGTCGAGCGGTAACAATGGCGTCCGCCCGCGCGCATCGCCGCTGCTGTAACTGCCGCCGCCGCGCCGCTCACCGCGATATACGAGGCAGTGGTTACGCAGTGACTATTCACTAGCCTTACACACGCGCCGCATTTCCGTCGAGCGGTAACTATGGCGTCCGCCCGCGCGCATCGCCGCTGCTGTAACTGCCGCCGCCGCGCCGCTCACCGCGATATACGAGGCAGTGGTTACGCAGTCACTATTCACTAGCCTTACACACGCGCCGCATTTCCGTCGAGCGGTAACTATGGCGTCCGCCCGCGCGCATCGCCGCTGCTGTAACTGCCGCCGTCGCGCCGCTCACCGCGATATACGAGGCAGTGGTTACGCAGTGACTATTCACTAGCCTTACACACGCGCCGCATTTCCGTCGAGCGGTAACTATGGCGTCCGCCCGCGCGCATCGCCGCTGCTGTAACTGCCGCCGCCGCGCCGCTCACCGCGATATACGAGGCAGTGGTTACGCAGTCACTATTCACTAGCCTTACACACGCGCCGCATTTCCGTCGAGCGGTAACTATGGCGTCCGCCCGCGCGCATCGCCGCTGCTGTAACTGCCGCCGTCGCGCCGCTCACCGCGATATACGAGGCAGTGGTTACGCAGTGACTATTCACTAGCCTTACACACGCGCCGCATTTCCGTCGAGCGGTAACTATGGCGTCCGCCCGCGCGCATCGCCGCTGCTGTAACTGCCGCCGCCGCGCCGCTCACCGCGATATACGAGGCAGTGGTTACGCAGTGACTATTCACTAGCCTTACACACGCGCCGCATTTCCGTCGAGCGGTAACTATGGCGTCCGCCCGCGCGCATCGCCGCTGCTGTAACTGCCGCCGCCGCGCCGCTCACCGCGATATACCAGGCAGTGGTTACGCAGTGACTATTCACTAGCCTTACACATGCGCCGCATTTCCGTTGAGCGGTAACTATGGCGTCCGCCCGCGCGCATCGCCGCTGCTGTAACTGCCGCCGCCGCGCCGCTCACCGCGATATACGAGGCAGTGGTTACGCAGTGACTATTCACTAGCCTTACACACGCGCCGCATTTCCGTCGAGCGGTAACTATGGCGTCCGCCCGCGCGCATCGCCGCTGCTGTAACTGCCGCCGCCGCGCCGCTCACCGCGATATACGAGGCAGTGGTTACGCAGTGACTATTCACTAGCCTTACACACGCGCCGCATTTCCGTCGAGCGGTAACTATGGCGTCCGCCCGCGCGCATCGCCGCTGCTGTAACTGCCGCCGCCGCGCCGCTCACCGCGATATACCAGGCAGTGGTTACGCAGTGACTATTCACTAGCCTTACACACGCGCCGCATTTCCGTCGAGCGGTAACTATGGCGTCCGCCCGCGCGCATCGCCGCTGCTGTAACTGCCGCCGCCGCGCCGCTCACCGCGATATACGAGGCAGTGGTTACGCAGTGACTATTCACTAGCCTTACACACGCGCCGCATTTCCGTCGAGCGGTAACTATGGCGTCCGCCCGCGCGCATCGCCGCTGCTGTAACTGCCGCCGCCGCGCCGCTCACCGCGATATACGAGGCAGTGGTTACGCAGT
Organism: Phengaris alcon alcon; assembly: GCA_037179445.1. Taxonomy (NCBI): domain Eukaryota; kingdom Metazoa; phylum Arthropoda; class Insecta; order Lepidoptera; family Lycaenidae; genus Phengaris; species Phengaris alcon. The sequence continues at coordinate 1,282,349 of JAYRCH010000072.1, read as the reverse complement.
GACTATTCACTAGCCTTACACACGCGCCGCATTTCCGTCGCCGCTGAACTAGCATTTGTCTGGTTTTTGTATCGCTGCGCCGGCGGTGAAATACCGCTGCTGATATCCATACAATATCCGGCGGCGTCGTCATAGCTGCGGCGCGTGTGCACTTACTAAAAAAGATAATATTTTCAAAATAAAAACGCTCAACGTATGTGTAAATTGTTTTAAAAATTCAATAAAAAAACTAACAACATCCGTGTTTTTAATACTTTACTTCGTGCTTAAATATTTTAGTACGAAACACAAATTTTTGCACACGCTAGCTGTGTATGACATTTTTAAATCGTCGATAGAGTTAGATTGTAAATTCTGGCGGAAAGCCAGGAGGCTGACCTCATGCTAAACACTAATTATCAATTATGATTTATACTCTAATGGTAATAGAGAGCATAATAGAGGCTATAGAATATGTTGCCAATAGGGTTTTTGTTAAAATACGTACCTATTAGGAATACGTGATTAAGCTTTTTTATCTCTGTATTGAAAATGGAATTAACATTATGAGTTATCCATGTAAAAAAATAGAGCTCGCAAGGCGCTATATGCATATATTTTTTAAGTTAGACGTTGATCACCACCTCTGTATTTCTCCGTTTTAGAGTTCAAAATCAAAAATCAAAAAAGTTTTATTTCCATATAAGTTAAAAAGCAACAAGCGAAAGCAACGCTTGTGGAACTGTCCCTACGTGATGCCTACAACCTACCTACCTACCACCAGTGCGGGAACTAACCCGGCGAGAACAACCGGCTTCGGAAGAAAGCTCCGTCTAGTAATAATCACTTTGTATATCTGTCTTACTCAAACACTATACGAGGGCGGCACTGAAAATTTCGGGAATCAAGGAAGTAACACAACATTACTATTTAAAAATGTATTTATTGCTTTTCGAAGTATTCTCCGCGAAATTTGACACATTTTTCCATACGATGGAACCAATCATTGAAGCAACCATTCCATTCGGAAGTTGGGGTCTCCAAAATGGCCGTTTTATAGGCGTCCACAGCTTCTTCAGGTGATGAAAATCTCTGACCACGCAATTTATTCTTTATTTTAGGGAAAGTATAGAAATCATTAGGGCTTAGGTCGGGGCTGTACGGCGGATGGTCTAATAATTCTATGATTTCTTGTTCTAAAAACTCTTTTGTTCTGTGCGCGGTGTGAGAACTCGCATTGTCGTGATGGAGGATGATGCGGCGGTTGCAGTTCTCTTTACGGAGTTCAGAAACGACCTGTGGCAAACAAATGTTAGCATACCATTCTGCATTAACCGTTCTTTGTCCCTCAAGAGGAATATTCGCAACATGGCCGGTTTTGGAGACAAACGTGGCCACCATTTTTTTTGCAACACTCCGTGAACGAACATTTTTTGTTGGCTTTAACTCATTTTCGAACACCCAAACTCGTGACTGGTTTTTTATTTCGGGTTCGTACGCGTATATCCAGGATTCGTCACCTGATACGATGTTGTATACAGCATTTGAGGATCCTGCGTGGAATCTTTCGAGAGTTCTGACGCACCAAGTAACGCGAGCCGCTTTTTACTCTTCACAGAGCAAATGCGGTATCCATCGGGAAAACAACTTTTTTACACCTAATTGTTCATGCAAGATTATTTGTATTTGACTCATGCCAATGTCTAAAGTTGCCTGAATTTCGCGGTATGTCACATGTCGATCTTCCTCAATCAGCTTACGCACAGCATCAACGTTTTCTTGGGTGACTGCAGTTTTTGGACGACCTTGACGGGGATCATCACTGAGCTTGACACGTCCACGTTGAAATTCAGCAAACCAGCGATAAATTGTGGTTTTGGATGGGGCTTCATCACCAAATGCAGAAATCATCCGGTCGACACACTGTTTTTGTGTTAAATCACTTCGAAAGTCATAATAAATCATCGCTCTAGAATTTTCTCGAGTCAATTCCATTTTCTCAACGACTAAACAAGTTTGACAGGACCTTGTGACAAGACCGAGAATCTTTTTTTAAATAAATAAACGGTATTCGATTTTTAAAACCAAGGAGTTTTAAATTAAAAAGATTTTAATATGACAGGAACAGTGGACATATTCCATTCCCGATACTTTTAGTGCAGCCCTTGTATTACTCGTGTCAATCTATTTAAACTGCACTTATGAAGACGACTATTGGTCCGTTTCAATAACCTATCTATTAAGAACTATTTGTTAGTAACGTCAAATTTGTATCGCAAACAACCGTAAAACGATTGAATGACGACGTTTTAACAAACAGTTAAAGATAGATAGGTTATTGAAACGGGCCGTTATTCAAAACCATAATATTATCTGCACTCCATCTGTCTATTTAATCTGCGCCCGTGTAGACACGAAGTAATCACAGTCGTATGTTACCTCACGCCGGTACATCGAACGCCAAACTCTCGCGAGTATCGCAATTAGTTCATGTATTGATTTAATTCACGCTAATATTAGCCGTATTTGATATAACTATAAGGATGTGACGCCCTCTGATCGAAATTTTCCCATAATAATTCATATTATTATAAGCTTTAAGTTTGAACTTCATAATTTCATTTGCCTCATGGATAGAAAAAAAATTATCTAAATGTTGTGACAGATTGACAAACGTCAACGTGTAACAACATTGTATCTGTCAAACGCACGTTACGCATGTGTGTTAATAATCTGAGGTAGGATGTCTTTGTTTTTTTTTAATAATTTCTATCAATTTTTATGTTTTTTTAAGAATTATTTAAAAAAATATTAACTTTCTGCAGCACTTTCTCCACATAACATTTAATTAACCGGCCAAATTTCATACGTCTAAGCAATCCTGCTAATATTGTAATTGTGAAAGTTTGTAAGGATGGATAGATGGATGGATGGATGGATGAATGTATGGATGTTTGTTACTCTTTCACGCAAAATCTACTGAACGGATTTCGATAAAATTTGCAATGGCAGTAGTTTACACTGGATTAAAACGGGCTATTATATAGTATTATATATAGTATTCATGCGGGCAAGCCGCGGTATTAAGCTAGTAGCTTAAGTCCGTAATTGATTTGAAACAACCTTGAGTGAACCTTATAATATTATATTTCATAGAATCAGGCGTTACTTAGCGGAAATCCATAGCATACAATTTAATTAATATCATATCTAGTAATATCCCGCGAAAAAATACCCACAACCTGCAAGCAGATGTGTGAGTCATTGCTTAAAATATTAATTGAGTGCTTAAGAGTGCTTGCTTAAAATATTAATTAAATTGAACCTTATAAATTTTATGAATTTAGTTAAATCTATTGTCTATAGTCTATACTGCTAATGTCAATATGTATGGGGATTGACACGATTGATTGTATCGTGTATGGCTGCTGTAACACACCACTATCGAAACATACACGTGGTCATTTAATCAACACTAGATAAAGTACAAAAACAAAGAGCGAACCCAGAAACTCAGATTACCAAAAAGCACCGCTAATATGACAAAATTGGGTTTGTCTCACGCGGGAAGTTTTTACTTCCATATTTAATTACGAGTTCGCTCAGTAGAAGTTTGAACTATAAACAGATTTCGCACGGTTGGGGTTTTGTGAGTTAGTTTGTTACTGTGGTGTTGTTACGGAATTTTGTACTAATAATGCCAGAGTAGAAAGAGTAAGAGTAATGCATTAGCGCCCGTCACACGTAGGTACAGTTCATACCGCGGGAAATAGCACGCGCCGTTCAAACCCGCGCTCCAAACGTGTATCCGAAATACGCGGGGCTGATAGTCCGATCTCCCATGTTAATGAGTAATGACAGCGCATTTTCCGCAGTTTTAACCACTTCCTATGATGCATTTTGACGTATTATGTAAGACGCCGGCAGTATAAGCCGTGGATGAATTTTACGTCGTAATTAGCATGATCCTTCCGCGGTTTGGAACATAGTCCGATCCGCGGTCCAAACTGTACGTGTGACGGTCGACACTATTTTTCAAGCTTCCAATTTCTTTAAATTTTCTTCCTTCCAATCACATAAATGTTAAAAGAGTTTTAATTTCGTTTTATCTCAGATATAAATAATATTAACATAAATCGAATTATTTTTAATTCAATAATAGGGATGTTGCCTAGTGTGGAATATCACATTTTTATAAATTAAAATTTAAAATTATTGAATAAAGATACATAAATCTAAAAGAAATATGTATTTAGATTGACGCGATTAAAAATTATAAGCCAATAAAAAAATTTCCCATCTCTTTCTCGCCAAACGATTTGTTACGTCACAAGTTGCTACCGCCATACATTTTGTAATGACAAATGTACACTTGCCGATATATCGCTCTCTTTCATATTGTAAACTTAAATTGTTTGTATCTTCGTTATTATTTAAGATATACGAAAATGGGGTCTTGATTGTTTATTATCATGTTGTCTAACATCGAATGTTAAAAAATATTTTTTTAGTCAACGTGCATATTAAACATATCATTTATGGGTGCATACTACTTTTCCAAGTAGGCTAATAATATTATAAGTTATAACTCACATAGGAGAGTTTTGGCGTGGATGTAGAAGAGTGCCGTTGTGTTTTTGTGTTTCTCCCATAATTTTGTGTAATTTCGGTTCTTAATGTGTAATATTCGTAGAAAAAAACAAAATTAAAAAACAATTAGATATTCGTTGATGTGCACAAGTGTGAGCAAGTGATACAACTGCTACAAATGTTTTGCTATTTTGTGTTCTCTCCTAAACTCCCTAGGAAGTTTCAGTAAAGCGTCTACCACTTTACTGAAACGACTGATTTTACGCATTGACTGCATTGACGATTTATTTTCTTTTTTTGGACATTTTTAGAAAAACTGAAACGAAATTTTCTCACCTTTTTAACTTGGCATTGGCAATGGCTGTACCGCCATATTTATATAGAAACTTTCACAGCTGAACACGATAAAATGTAACCCCTTTCAAAAGGCTCTACCATCTGTAGGCCCACAGGGACATAGGGAGAACCGTCCTGTAAAGCGATAAACGATTTGTATGATGTTTTGTATTCGATTTGAATGTTAGAACATAAATACCTAGTCTTGCCATAAATACTGAAACAAAGAAAAAAGAATAATTTCTATTGCAAATAACATTTATTACTTTTACAGTGTGTTAGTTTAATACATAAATATAAAACGTTTATTCGAAACGTTTATTTCAAATATAAAAAGTTTATTCGAAGTGGTCTCCATTGGCTGCAATACGAGTCAATAGAAGCACGCACTCTTTCCATGGGAAAATTCTTCACTGCCAATCGTAGGGATTGTTTTAGGTTCTCAAAACTATCATAGCGTTTAGAGTAAGCCGTACTCTCTAAAACTGACCATAAATCATAATCCAATGGATTAAGATCGGGACTAGACGACGGCCAGTCTTCAGCTCTGATGAAGTATGAAACGTTCGTTTCCAACCAAGACTGCGTAGAACGAGCTTTATGACCCGGCGCCGAGTCTTGCTGGAAAGACCATTCTTGGTTATTGAACATGGTGTTGTCAAGGTCTTCATTACCTTCTCAAGAATGGTATCTTAATACACTTGTGCCGATGTTTTGATACCTTTTTCACAAAAGTATGGCTCAGTCACTCCTTCATAGCTCATCCCCACCAAGCCATCACTGAAGTCGGATAGTGCCCACGTTGCGCTCTGTCGACTAATTGGGAAGCTTTGAGCATAAATACGGTAATTTTTTTTGTTAAAATGTTGCTTAATTGTCAAAATTATCTCATCCGTAAACAAAATTTTTCTGTGACCACCGTTTGCGTACCGTTTCAGTAGTTGTTTCGATTTTACCACCCTATTCTTTTTTAAATTATCAGTTAAGAAATGACCAGTACGTCTCTTATAGGCTGCAAGTCCTAAGTCATCTTTTAAAATACGCGACATGGTTGTAGGTGCTATCTTCATCTCCCGAGATACAATCTTTTGCTTTCGGACAGGATTTCTTCGAATTATTTCCCTTACTGCTTTGCACCTTAATCGTAGGAACAGTACGTGGACGGTCAGATCTTTTTCTGTCACAAACAGAGGTCTCATTGTACCTATTAATAGCCCGGTGCACAAACATTTTACTAATACCAAGCGTATGGAGAGTTTTAAATATTGCATTTGGCTCCATACCTACTTTGTGTAATGCAATCACAGCGATTCGGTTCTATTTATCATCCCACTCCATTTTAATATCGCAAAATATTGTCCAATGTATTGGCGCCAAAATGAGGATTCCAAATTCAAATGTAATTTTTTGTTTATTTTTAATTGTAACAGTATTTATGACCAGACATAGTATATTGTTATAGGTACTAGCTTTTTCCCGCGGCTCCGTCCGCCTAAATATAGTATCGGGTATCCCACGGGAATGCTGTGCTTTTTTAGGGTAAAATCTAGCCAATGTTTTGATCCAGAGTCTAAACTACTACCATACTGTATACGTCCACTGACAGAATACTTGAGCAGATTCCTACCGCAGAAATTGTGGTTTTGGGCGACTTTAATGCCCACCACTCTGACTGGCTTGGGTCAACACGTACCAACCATGCGGGAAGGTCTGCTCACGATTTTGCCATCGCCAATGGTATGACGCAGATGGTACCTTCTCCCACACGTGTGCCGGATGTGGAAGACCATTCGCCTTCCTTATTGGACCTTCTGCTGACCTCTCGCCCCGAACCCATTCGGGTATGGGTCGATGCTCCTCTTGGGTCATCGGACCATTGCCTAGTTCGGAGCGTGGTGCCTCTCACCATCTCGTCGCAACCACTTCCATCTGGTACACGACGTGTTTGGCACTACAGGTCGGCAGACTGGGACGGGATGCGCTCTTTATTTGCAAGGATGCAAATAAAGAGCAAATCTACACCCGTGGGTAGGAACCCATGGGGGCAGATTTGCTTCAAGTCAGAGGATCCTAGCACCTGCGCTGACTCGGTTGCCGGCGTCGTGCTGCAGGGCATGGAATTGTTTGTTCCTAGCTAAGCGGTGCCCGTCGGTGGCAGGTCTCGGCCCTGGTTTGGTGGGTCCTGCCGTGACGAACATCGTCGCAAGCGGGACTGCTACCAAGCTTGGGCTAGGGCAAAGGCCGCTAAGGATGTAAACTCTGACTCACTCAAGAAGAAGTACAACTTTGCTTCCAGGTTCTTTAATAGGCAAATTGCATTGGCAAAATCGAATTACGTTGGGAGAATTGGCGAGAGACTGGCACGCCTGCCATCTGGCTCTCGTGCGTTCTGGTCTCTCGCCAAGGCTGTCCAGGGTAATTTCTGTCGGTCGACACTTCCACCTTTGCGCGGGGAGGATGGTTCATTGGCCTATTCCGCAAGGGAGAAAGCCGATCTTCTTGGCTCTATCTTTGCGGAAAACTCGACTCTTGACGACAGGGGGAACACTCCTCCTACCATCCCGAGGTGTGAAACCACAATGGCGGACGTCCGCTTCACACAGTGTGCTGTGCGGAAAGCACTATTCTCCCTGGATGTCAACAAGTCGAGTGGGCCCGATGGAGTATCTCCTATTGTGCTGAAGGTGTGTGCTCCAGAGCTGGCACCGGTTTTAACGCGCTTATTCAGACACTCTTATGTCCTCGGCGTTGTCCCACATTCATGGAAGACGGCTCTAGTATACCCGATCCCTAAAAAAGGCGACCGCTCAGATCCGTCCAAGTATAGGCCTATCGCCATCACCTCCTTACTCTCCAAAATTATGGAATCCATAATCAACCGCCAGCTCATGGGCTACCTGGAAGAGCACCAGCTGATCAGCGACCACCAATATGGCTTCCGCAAAGGCCGATCAGCTGGTGATCTTCTGGCTTTACTAACTCACCGTTGAGCGCAGGCGATCGAGAGTAGGGGTGAGGCACTAGGCGTTAGTTTGGACATAGCGAAAGCCTTCGATCGGGTTTGGCATAAAGCCTTACTATTGAAGCTTCCTTCTTATGGGCTTCCTGAGAGACTTTGTAGGTGGATTGGCAGTTTCCTTGCGGAACGGAGAGTTAAAGTCGTCGTAGACGGCTCATGCTCGGACTCCCGGACCGTAAATGCTGGTGTTCCCCAAGGCTGCGTGTTATCCCCGACATTGTTCATTTCAGAAAAAATTTAAAAAAAAAAAACAAATTTTGATCGAAATCAGTTCAGTTTTTGCGTGAAAGAGTATCCATCCATCCATACATCCTCACAAACTTTCACAAATATAATTTTAGTAGGATGATAGAGACGAATACAATTATTATTTTGCATGAGGATTAGGTTAAAATAATTTATTCTTAATTGCGTGATTGGAAATTTCTTAGGCTCGAACGATTATGTAATTAATATATTGTATTTAATACAATTGTATCGTAAAACCCATAAGGAGCAGGAGAATAATTGCTTGTTAAGTGTGTAAATCTAGTATGAGACGTTGGATCTTTATCTTTACTTCTATAAAAATTTTAATAAAGAGGAAATATATGTTTGTGTGTAGGTTTGTTTGTATTTAATAGGCATCGAAATTATTGGTCTGATTTTGATGAAATCTGGCACAGGCATAGAATAGAACACGTAGAAGGACGCTACTTTTTATGGCGGCAAAATGTATGGTTTCCGCGCGATTCATGGGCAACATCTAATAGATTATTCTTCTCTTTAGTCGTATCCTCATGACTGAGGGACGTGACCACCAAAATTTGCTGTATAAGAGAGGGTTCTCTACTTCTCCCTGTTATTGACCTGGTGAAATGCCTCCTGGAACGTGCAGCTGGCAGTATCTACTCCTTTTTCCTTCCATTTGCCCCGATAGTATGAGCCTCTCAAGGTAATTAGGCTCCCGGCGGGCTATGTATCCGAAAAAGGCGAGTGATCTTTGCAGTCAAAGAGTGGACAGGCGGATTTTAATTTTGAGTTATGGAAATGTTTGTCCGGTATGTCATCCGTGGAATCCTGAGCATTCTGCGCCAGCACTACATTTCAAATGCGTCTATCTTGGCTCGTGTACGTGCTTTTAGTGTTCATAGTCTCGGATGTATATAAAAATATTGAAATGATTAAGAACCGCATAAGTGTTATTCTTGTATTGCGATAGATGTTTCTATTCTTCCATATCATTTCTAAGCGTCCAACTGCGGTTAGCCATCTGAGCTCATCTGACAACCTCGGTCTCGCAATTTCTATCGCTGCGAATCATCGACCCGAAGATCTTGTAATAAGGATGCCTTCTGCATCTGGTTCAGCTTGTCGACGTATATCGGATTGGTTTTACTGCGATTGATCTTAAGGCCATAGTACCGACTAAACCTTTCGAGCCGTGTTGGGAGTTCAGCTTGTTTCGCTAACAGGTTATAATAGCACACAATTAGAATACACGTCATTCATTTATAACATCTCATAATCACCACACAATATATCAGTCATGTTAATTATTATAATTCACAAATGGCACAAAGCAATTAAAATCTTTAGCGGACTTTGTTTCATCTTTAAAGTTTATATTCGATAATTCCGAACGATAATACATTTTACCAAAAACCAACGAAATAAAAGCCTCATAACAAACTTAATTTCGCGAAATTAAATTACTGAATAAGAAATATAAATTCTTTACATAACTTTTATTCTATTGTCTTAAAAGTTTTTTGAAATTAATTTCGTGGAAAGTGTTTATGAAGGTCCCTTTGTCTTCTTCTATTATTTTTGTGAATAGCTATCGGCGTATTGGCATACATGAATTATAATTTTAATTTAATAATTATATTATAATATAATGTATATGGACGCTTCCCACCACGTAAGTCTGCCCGTCTGCCGACGTCTGCATAGTTGTGTAGCGTTATAAAAAAACAATTATTTTAGGGGTCACTCTCCATACTTGTGAATAGGCGATGAAAAATATTGTTTCATTTTACCCCTTCGTGTGGGGTATCGACGATTAGGCATTTATATATAAATGCAAGGTTTCGTACATGACTTTTTATAAAGTTAACCATTTTCCAGTAATCAGCCTCCAAAGTGGTTTAGAAGTTGGTTTCTCCCCTGGCATTTCTAAACTATAATATAATATATAGATTACAGGCATGACCAACTTGTGGCCGCGGCCCTTTGCCATGCGGACCCTGAGCTTATTTAAACCTCGAATCATCTAATCGGGATTGTATACAAACACGATCTATCGAAAAATCCCTATATTCGCGGATAAACGTGGTAGCCGACCCTTGTCTATAACGGTACGCACGATATTCGCCTGGCGGCCGAGCAACTAGTGTGACAATATTTGGTAATGTTTGAGAAACATTTATTTTTGGAGTTTTCTAGACGAATTGTGGATTTTTATAGATGGGTTTTACTGAAATAAAAAATGGCACCCGGCTTAGACATTTCCTGACATGCTCTTGGTTAGGTAGGTTATCTATACTAACATATTTTCGGTATAAAGAGGTAAAGTTTGTGAGTTTGTGAGGTTGTAGGGGGTAATCTATGGATCTACTGAACCGATTTTGAATGATGAATGATCTTTTACCAATAGAAGGCTACGTTATTTGATAGTGACATAGGCTATATATTTACCCGAAAAATAAAAATACTTTTTCGTGGTAGCCGAATTTGCAAAGTAAGCCGGAGAAAAAACGATCGAAAGAAAACGTTTCTTACGAACGCTGCCTTACCAATGGGATATATATTATGATTAAGTCCTATATAAAAGTTGTAGAACTTGCTAATGCCTACAAAAATGTCAGCGACAGCATATATCCAACTTATAAAAATGTCTAAAAAGTAGTTAATCATATTTAAAAAATTATTAAGTAAGACAAAATAAAAACGTTGGTATTAAGATTATTTTTTAAACCACACTTATAGTAAGTACATTAGGCTAGATAAGATTAGATTGAAAACCATAATTTACTATAGCATTTCGGGCGGGTCGCTATTTATTATTAAGACCCAATTTCACGCGGATGAAGCCGCGGGAAAAAGCTAGTTCAATATAAAAGAAGAAGATTGTACTTCAGTACAGTGAAATTTCGTACAGTTTCGTGTCAATATTTTTGTGCTCTAAAATTTGAACCACTTACGCAGTTATTGCTTCATAAAGCTTTTGACGTGATAACGTCATATAAATCGATGAACACCGGCTGCACGCACGAAAATTTGTCACGTTCCGCCTGATTGTCACGTTCCGCCTGCGCCGAGCGTGCAAGCGAGAGCGCGGAACAAGCTATAGAGAGGCACGATCGGCCTAAGCGTTCGGCTTGTGATGACGTTATCACTCACAATATCACAATTAATATCACAATTAATTATAAGGACGTACACCGACTTAACAACCTTTTTTTTTGTAGTAGTTTAGCTGTCCCGAGTATTTGAGATAGAGGACTATGTATAAATATGAATACATATGTTATTTTATGGATGACATTTAGTATTTCAATTTCATTTCGAATGTTCTATACCTACAATATGTGAACTTGAACTGAAGGTCGATTCTGCTATTTTAGTTCAACAATAATGCAGCTTCGATACTTTGATTTAATCCGGATCCTATCAAACAGCAAAATCGTATTCTACTTAACTTCAAACAAACGTCAAACGACGAATTTCACCGCTTTACAATTATTTTAAATGTACTAAAATAGTGTAGTAGAATACTGACTCTCGGTCAATTTATGATAACAGGATAATTAACTTATAATGAATTGATGGTAAGTTGAAAGACTAAGTTAAATACGAGAATCGGGCCACCAGTTCAAGAAATTAAATTATGTAAATATGCTACGACAGACTGCTGTATTTATAAACGACTTCACATTTAAGATACTCAAAGTACCGCGCATATCCTTTATAATGACTTGAAGTCATCTTTGAAGATGTAAGCACAAATATTGTTCTAATAAACAAAAACACACACACATGTAAAAAAAATAACCTCGAATTGCTTCGAGCTCGCAAAGGATGAACTGACGTGGATCGCTTTTCTTAGATCTTTTAAACATTTTTTAAGGCAAAATATATGACCCCTAACTCAAGAGTAACTTTTTTGCTTAGAATATGTGAAAAGTTTCCAAAAGGCTATGCGGAACGCATATTACAAAACAGCTTTTTAGGGTTCCGTAGTACTTGAGGAACTCTTATAGTTTGTCTCTGTCCATCCGTTTGTCTTCCTGTCTGTTTGTCCGTCCTTCTGACATCTGTAATAGGTAATGAATATAGATTGGTGAAATTCGGTATAGTTATAGATTATGTATAGATTTCGTTTTGGCATCATAAAATATAATATTTTTTATTTTTATTTAGAGGTGGATCTCCATACATGTAAATATAATGTGTAAATCCATACAGTGGATCTCCATAGATGAAAAATATCTTTTCATTCTACCCCATCGTGTGGGGTATCGTCGAATAGGTCTTTTTAAATAAAGGCAAGATCTATTGCATGAGTTTTTTCATAAAGTCAATCATTTTCGATCTATCGGCCTCCAAAGTGGCTTATAAGTTGGTATTTCTAAACTATAGGAGATAGAAACTTATAACTTTCCATACTGATAGATCATGCTAAATACTCTAAAGGAAATACTTTTGAACGAAATCGGACGATAACTTTCTAAGTAATTTGAAGAAAACCTATTGCGCGTTCATATTTACAGAACCCTCCTTAAACATACCCTGACCTGCTATTGGTTAGGTTTTTTTAAATAGTTTATTTGCGTAGTATACGTGTTACACTCGTCGCCAATTATCGCCCACACTTTTTCCGCATTAAAAGTGACCTCTTTTTATTGAGGTTAGTTTTTGACCTTGATGTAGTGGGTAGGACACTACGCACTACACACACGTCCGTCACGTACACGCATTACGGTTTATGTTACTCTCATGTCCTACTGTCCTACCATTATCCTTAGAGAGTGTGTGAGGAAGAATTGTATGACCACTAGTTAATTATACATAAGGCTAGTTGGGGGAAGAGAATTAGGGTTAGTTCACATCGCAATGATGCGCGTCGCTAGTAGACGTAGCTATTAAAATTAATAATAAAAATTTAAAAATTCATGATAAAAAAATACACGTTTCATAATATTATGACATCAGTAATACACACTGCACATGTGCTGTGCAGCGCGGTGTAACTTTACATTCGAACTGTTACAACGAAACGTGTATCTTCTTGTGTAATGAATAAAGGTCAATTTTGAATAGCCATCTTAAAAATGCATCGCCGCGTTGCGTATGGCTTCGTTTTAACAAAGAATTGAGTTCCGGGGCTTACTGCCCAATGGGGATTGGGGATTTTAAGCAATGGATTATGGGAACGAACTTGCTCCTCCTCTGGTGTATCGAGTGTCAATGGGACGGCGGAAATCGCTTACAATCAGGCGATCCGCCCGCACGTTCCCTGACCCATTTCATAAAAAATAGCTACTCTTGTCATAATGTCATCTGGATTGTTTCTGTGAATAATACAAATGACTTACACAAACGTGGTTGTAATATTATGATCCCGCATAAAGAATTATTCGAAATGAAACAGACGTGAAATATGCGGGTCAAAATAACCCTCCTTTCCGAATGTGCTTATAGAATATAAAGTATTAATGTCATCAAACGAATAGGAAAAATAGCCGTAGGTGCATTTCGTATTAGAATGAAAGGATAAATAAAATAAAGAGTAAAAATAGTGAAAGATATTTACGCGTCAGGCGTAACTTTACTGTTACGTATAAGCGTTATAATTTGTTTTATCGTATAAGCTTTAGAAATCAAGCGCTTTTCTGAATTATTCTATGAATTTACAATTTATATATTACCTATGCTAGTAAATATTTTTGACCAGAACTTCCAACACCAAACAGTCTTTCAGAAATTTATCCATTCATTTATATTAAATTATTACGTGAAGCAAAAACTTTCTGTATAGTTTTACGACAATTGTGCAACCGGACGACTATGAAATTTGGCTATTTAATTTAGAAGTTTAATTGGTTTTTATATTTCTTGTGGTGGCAACAGAAATACACAATCTGCGAAAATGTCAACTATCTAGCTATCACAGTTAAAGAGATACTTACAGCCTGATAACAGACGGACAGACAGACGGACGGACAGCGAAGTCTCAGCAATTCCCGTTTTTACCCTTTGGGTACGGAAACCTAAGAAAACAACTCGAATTTCAATCCACAGTGTCGTGGATTCAAATGGAATTAGCAAAATAGTCCAAACACTGATCAGAATAATATCCGGATAATATTCTTCAGTTCTTAGTACGTGATTAAATGAAGCGAGCAGGTGCCCACGTTGCCCACGTCGCCCGCGCTCCGGTGGGCACGGGCTTTGATTTTCCGCAGACTGCGCGCCCGGAATAGACCAGACGGAACAGACCCGAAGCCGGCTATCATAGTTTGTACCCGGTTATTATTTGAACTGAATTCTTTTTTTTTACGACCGGAACTACATGATCCGGAATCCGGATTAGCGCAAAGTTCTCCTTTCTGTGCTCTGAATTTTCACGGGATCGCCGGATTCCGGATCATGTAGTTCCAGCCTTAAATTGAACAGATCAGAAAACGAGCAAACGGGTCGCCTGATGGTAAGCGATTACCGCCGTCCATGGACACTCGTAATACTGGGGTTCACAACGTTCCCAATCCTTAAAATCCCCCAACCTCCGGTAACTTCACTCACTCGGCAAAACACACGCTAGCGTTATTTTACGAGACCGTGGTTTTGATCAGGTTGAGCCGATCCATTCGTGCCGAAATAAGGCTGTCCCTGCGCTCGCATCGACATACCAGACTGACAGCCTCGTGCATGTTCGTTTCAAAGCGAGGGTTGGAACGGCGCGGGCTTTTTCCCGGGTTCCGAGCGGTATGTGTGGAGGACGCTTTATCCAGCTCGTATCTGTGGCTGAGAACCGAAAACAATTCCACCTCAATTTATTTATACGCTAGGATCGTTTGAATTGTATGGGAGTACTGATTGTATCTTTATTGTATCCTTAAACAAGATGTTAGCATCCACAATTACAGTAATGGAACTCTTAACTCTACAATCACGCGTTTTTATCACGTCAATTACGAACATGAAGCGTAATTGTTGTAAAAAATGATCCAATTTACAGTAATACGTATTACAGTAATTACAGTAACTCAAATTACACGTTTAGTAATTACAATTGTCTAATTAAAGATGTAATGAAAGGCAAATTGTTAACTGTTTTCTCTTTGATATTGTGACTTCGTAATATTGACATGAAATCTCAAATAGATGTTGCCAGAGACTTCGTACGCGCAATAGGTATTACGCGTACGCGAAAAACCGTATATTTTGCCGCGATAAAAAGTAGCCCTTAGTAAAAGTAAGTTCTTTCCTGTAGTCCATTTTTGCGCCAAAGTACACTGGGCGAATTTTGCCTCGGTTAAAAGTAAAAGAGTTCAAGTTTGAAACAATATTATATTTATGTAGTTTAATAGTACTAGAAAAGTTTAAATCAAAAAAAATATTTTTGAAGTTAGGAATGAAAAGATTCGACGCCGAAAACAAAGAAATTTAACATCGAAATAAAAGACAATTAATTTGTGCTGTATGGCAATAGTTATAAATATGGCAAAAGTTGTCATGCTGTCCATGTCAATCACTTTGATAGTTGGATGACAAAGTGATAGTCGGATGTCACATCCGCATTAGATTATTATTTACATGCCATTTTAAAGAAAAAGAAGAATTATTTACATGAAGAAAAAACTTTCATTGCAGTTTTAATAGAATATAATAACAAAAATAAAAGAACATAATATTACATTTTGTATGATTATTTGTTTAATAATAGATTATTATTTATATGACAAAAAAAAACTGCCTCCGTGGTCCAGTGGTTTAGATCTTGGCTCACGACTCGGAGGTCGTAGGTTCCATTCCCGCATTGGAATAACAAAAAATGTTGTTTCCAAGTTTGGTTAGGACAATGCAGGCTGATCACGCTTGGGCACTATAAAATAACTGCTGCGTAGCTGGCCTGGATTCAATGAAACCGACCACCGTCCGCGAAACCGGCGTGGGGAGCTATTATTATTTATTTATTTTTATTAATAGATTTTAATTTTTATTGAAATATTATATTAGTTAAAGCTAAGTTGCCTTACCAGTGGTAGGCATTATGTAGACGTCCAGAATGTGTATTTAAAAATACCAACTTTGAATTTAAAAAACTTACTTTGACTTTGAATTATAGGTGAATTGCAAAAACTGGAATTCTATTCAAGGATAATATTTTAAAATGTCCCAAGCATTTGAACGGACGAAAGGTAAAAATATCTTACGGTCAATTTAATATGCCCTATATAAGAATGAGGGTTTCTGACGAATGTATTTACTATTCAGGAGGTACGGGCTCCTGGGACCCTTAAATTTCGAGGTTAAGGGTAATGCTTTTAATAGAACGCCCAGCACATTCCTACGAATTTCGACTTGATTTGGCCAATAAGGCTGGAGAGTTACTTGACAGAAACTCGAAAATATAATTGAGAACTTGAAAACAATATAATTATGAACTTGCAAATACGAATCCTTATTCTGAAGGAATATTGAGTGCGACTATTTTCCTCAAGTCATTTCGGGAAACTGAATTGAAGCTTTAGCGTATTAGGAGTGCGCTAGTCAACGGCTCGAACACATTTCGGCGCGCAAATACTTATTATTTCACCAAACATCGGGAAAAAAGGATATACCCATAAAATAATAATCTATATTTTTAAGAGATAGAGTAAAACGGGACTCTATTACTAACACTTCGCTGTCTGTCCGTCTATCTCCTTCATCTTGATAGCTAGACAGTTGGAATTTTCACAGATTATGTATTTCTGTTGTCGCTACAACAACAAATACTATAAACAAAATAAAATAAATATTGAAAACTAACCCAACAAAGTCCTTAGCCAAGATGCATAAACTACGATGACAAAGTTAGTAAACAAAAATTTATGGTTTTGAAGTATCTCGCTATGTCACTTAGCGCACTTTATGTCAATCACACACATATCCGACATATGTATATTTCATACTGCGTCATTGGAATTAACGATGGCTTGTTGGCTAAGCCCTCTGTTATTTAAAAGTGTCCTTTATTGAAATATACATATAAATAAACCGCAAGAATTCCTGCAAAATGTCTCGTAAGTTGAGCACATTGTATATTTACGAAACAAAACACACCCGTGTATATAAAATAAGACAAATGGCGTGTTATTTTATTTTATGTTCCCGAAAAGTTCGAAAGAAGTGTCATATGTACTGGGAAGCCATATTTCCCGAGGGCACAGTTTAAGAAGGAACGAGCCATCTATATTCGAGGCACAGATTACTGTCTGAATTTGTGTTTCGTTTCCAATGATCGACAAACCACGGGCTGATTGTAGAAGTTATGGGTGGAATATTTTGTTGATATGGCTATGGTACCCACATGTAGACGACATTATAATAATAATAAGCCCTATATTTCAGTCCCAATAGTCCATACATAATCAATAAACAACAATAACACAATTACAACACGACACAATCAACACAACAACAATAACATTTATTTAAAATATTTATAATGAGAATTTCAATAATATATTATGTGCTTGTATTATGTTACAAGTTGTTAAACTTGTAAAAGGGCCTTGGGCGGGGAAACATGACCAGGGGCTATGCCCCTCTACATGTGGTGATCTTTATTTTGGGATGGACGCGCCCAGTACCAGTACTGGACGCACAGACGTCCTGTTTTATGGGAAGACCCCCCGCGACAGAACGTGGGGTAAACCCGATGCAACAATGGATAATTAAAACAATGAATACAAACGACGGCCGAGGTCGGCCAAGACCGGCAGCCGACTCCGGCGGAGCGTGGGGTCCCGGTCCGAAGACCAAGGAAACGCGTATGGTGCCGCTCCCACACACTCCGCATTATGGCTGCCACTCGTCAGGCACCGGGCGATTAACTTGTAAAAAACGGTTTTTATTAATAATAATAGCTCACCACACCGGTTTCGGTGACGGTGGCCAGTTTCATTGAAAACAGGCCAGCTACGCAGTGTTATCTTTTATAGTGCGTGCAAGTATAGTACAAGTGTGTGCGCAGTACACAAGAGCAGTCTCTACTCCCGAAACCCAGTGGGACGAATGACAGACACGACATGCGAGAGATCAGGCGTAGGACCGACTTTTTACAATCCAATCCGACGCATGGATGATCTTTAGATCAAAAACCGTTAGATTGTAATATAACTAGCAAGATTTTAAAATGTCGAAAGATTGCGAACCCGAATATACTGCTTACAATTTAACGCATTATCTTTCGTTAGATTATAATATATCGCCGAGAATCTTTCCACATATTTTTACAATCTAACGGTTTTTACAACTTCTCGGTGACATATATAATAAGATACAATATAATATTATGAGGACGTCTCCTGGGTTTGTTTTTACGTTAAGTTTTAAAAATTAATATAAAACGTCTAGTGATATCTTTCTATAATTATTGTGATATTTACCTACCTATGTAAATAATAAGATAAGCATAATAATCATGTGTATATATTTTAATTCATTAGCTATAAATAACGATTGCACACCTCGAAAATAAGAATACAAGGCTGTTTTAATATATTTATTGCACTTTTATTATCATATTCAATGGGCTTGTTGACTATTTTTTTTTAATATTTCATACATAAATAAATAGTACTCTAAAATATGAGTAACTTTACAGAAGAAATAGTATGTTTAAAATCAATATTTTCAAAGGTAGCGATTTGTAATACAGAATTTCGCAAGTCTCGTGAAAACGCGACATACAAAAGTCTAAAGTCACGCGTTTCTGCAGTTGTATGAAATATTTAGATCGGAAGAGCATATTTACTAGTATCTCCGAAATTATAGCGTTTAACTTTATAATATTTCCCATATATAAGGTTTTGTATTTCATATTAGTAAATTTTATTATGTCTAATTTTAATAAGTAGGTTTTGAACACTAATTATGTAAAAAAAATACACCAACTTTTTTGTAAGTTTGAAAGGCACCTAATTACAAAACTACACATAAAATTTTTATATATTTTTTTACATTTATTAATTTACAGTGCCTTGATGTTTCAGAATATATAATATTTTCAACTAAATATTTTACATGAAGTCAATTACCCTATTCTATGCATTTCGAACTATGAAATATCTCTGCTAATAATTCATAATAACTGTCAATCACAAAGGTTTATCCAATAAACTAATCTTCCATTGATAGATCGGTCTCGATCCTAAATTGTAATTTATTCTACAAAATAAATTAATAACTTTTTCCCAACGTTCGAATTCAATTATTTCATGAAGTATTACGTTGGAAAACAATTTGATTTATTCATGAAACGTACAAATCATTCAACAAAAATCTAGTTTCATTTAATCCGAAGCTTTATTAATATTTCAGGAATATCTAAAAATCATCAATTGTTTGCAGGATTTTGACAATTTAAAAATGACGATTATGTATGCCTACATGTGGGGATTTTGGACTTAAACCGATATAACACGGAAATTATACAGATTGTATTCGCAAAATACAAACAGATTTCAGTAAATTGAAAATTCTATACCGTATTTTACATATTATTTGCCGCGGGAGAGCCGCGCTTTCAGATGCGCGGACGAGTACATTGCAACGGGTCGCGTCGAGTGCGTGTGCGAGGGCCGACACCTCATGTGTTATTTAGACTTTTCCGCTACTAATTCCCGCCCACGAAAGTGAGATATATTCCTATAGAACGCGATAAGAATTCTGGAAAGACTAAAGTGTTATGAATAGAAGAAAGAGACGAATACTCCAGCCGCAGGACGCCATTCGCCGAAGCGGTAATCCCGGTAAGCCTACCTATCTCCTTGTACCTTTCCATTACATCTAATTATTACTGCATATTAACCTAGCGACGCCAGATACCTCATGAAATACAGTCCACAAAAATATCGAAGAGAAATTATTCGCTTACGCCAGGACAAGGTGGCCCGCGCGGCCACTCACAGAAAATCGGCGTACAATATATTTCATCGAGTGAGCGGGGTTACCGCAGAGCCAAGGGGAGGTTGGGAATTTAAAGACAGAAGCTGCACCTGTAACTGTTCTAATTTCTAGTGCGGGTGAACACATTTGACGGTAATCGCTTGGGTGATAAAATCCACATCTCCAGTAGTTGTACATTCATTTTAAATTTTCACTTTTTAAATTAACTCACTACACTTTTATATTATAATACAATTCAGTATAATTATTCTAGATATACATATAGTTCTTGCTGCTGTTCTAAGAAGAATTCCCCTTCCAAAATGCAGATCCATAATTTATAGATCACAGACCGGAAACACGATAGTTTAATAATTTAGAAAACGCATTTCCGGCCTATGACATGCCCTATACGACAATCCTCAGATATCTTATAAATTGGCATTCTCCTTAGTCGTCTTAAAAATGTGAATGAGGAATAGATTTGATATTCTAAATATAATTCATTACAAGAAATATTAAATAGCAAAATACGCAAAATATTGTAAAAATGTTATTTAAAATTGCATAAAATAATTTAAAACATTTCAAACTCATTACACTTGCTATCATTCGATCCGCTAGCTCGTTTTCCGGATTATACCATAAAAAAATACGCTTTATCTCAAAACGTAGTCGCGGGCCCACCGCAGTAACAAGAAACGACACGGCGGCCCGAGAGAGCGCTGCGTAAAAACAACTTATTAATTTTCACAAATTAACTGGAACGGCGACTAATGACGGGGTAAATGTGTGTACACACTACGGGATAAGACTGGGGCCGGACTGACTCAAAACCGATATGGATGACGTGAGGTGTCAAGCGACTAATCGGCTTCATTGTAGCCGATAAACTCGAATAATCCTGTACATATTAATTACATAAACAAAAACTTTCAGTGAAGTTTTACGAATGGAGGAGTATGATCTTTTGGCACAGTTAAAGCTTAGGTTGAGGAAGGTGTGCTGATAGCTGATATTTTTTAAAATAATGCTTAGAAATATAAAAAATTAATAAAAATAACAACAACACGCACTACCTTAGAATTGACTTCACAAACTTAACTGTTCCAAATATCATACTCCTCCGTTCGCACAATTCTCGTAAAGCTGTCCTGAAAGTTTCGCTCCATGTATATATGATTATATTAAATCGTATTGTGGTGTCCACTTCCGCTATGTGAGGACCACTCCTTATATTTCATACGATTTCACACAAACACTGCCTTGCCTACTGCTGGGACTATATGAGCCGAAATCGAGCGGTCCCTGAGAAATTCAGAGCACTGAAAATAAGAACTTTGCACTAATAAAAATAGAGTTGAAAATCGAAGTGTCGTGTGTCGAGTTGTCATATAATATGACATTGACATTTGACGTGTTTGATTTTCAGGTCTATTGTATTAGCGCAGAGTTCTATTTTTAATGCTCTGATTTTCCCCCGCCTTCCGGATTCTGGATCATGTAGTCCCGATCTTACGTCTTCTGTCATGTCGCGTAGTCTGTACGTCCCTTTACTAGGGTACTCGGAGCTTTATGGCCCGGACTCTTAGGGCGGTAATGGCGAGGAAAGTAGAAGGCCAGAAGTTCGGGCAGGGAAGTAGTTCGAGGTAATGTTGCAGTTTGGTTGGAACGGAATTAGGTTTAGGTGTTCATACCATTGGAAGAGGTTTTTTGAACACTGTGGCTCAGGGGTTAGAGCTTTGGCGCTCAAACCGGAGGTCGCGAACAAACAATTGTTCAGTGTTCCTGGGTCATAGATATGTATTAGATTATATATTATGTGTTTAATATGATATAAATCATAAATATATGTATAGTATAAAAGTATTGAATTCACAGTCGGGGCCCCGCAACACAAGTTCTTCGGGTACTTAGCACGAGACCACATTGACGTGATAAGAAGCGTCCATAGATATTATTACACACGCACCTAAGGTAAGACGAAGTAATTATGAAACGGAACGATAAAATATGTATGAAAATAAATTAACGTCCAATTACACTATTACATACCTAAATGATAAAATACAAGAATCAAAGAAAATCATCTATACTTATATTATAAAGAGGAAAGATTTGTTTGTTGTTGTTTGCATTGAATAGGCTCCGAAACTAATAGACTGATTTGATGAAATTTGGTACAGACGCAGAGTACCCCACGGGGAAGGACATAGGCTACTTTTTATTGAGAAAAAATTTACGTTTTTGTCTAGTTTTTTATTAAACACTTATATCACCAGGTCAGCTAGTTGTATATAAAGTCAACCAATTAAGAAAATACTCCTTTTGACCAGCGAACTAGATACATTAGTATTTAAAATGTCATATTTAATATAAAGATAGCGAGTCTGAAAGCTGGAGGTACTCGGAATATTTGAAAGACGTTTACAGTCCTAGTTTGTATCTGAGAGTAAATAAAATCGGTCAAAGAAAAATCTTATATTTTCCAGCTTGAAAATGTTGTAGAAGCGAAATTCAGAATAGATGGGAAGGATGCATCCCTGATAATTTGATAGATTACTTAAATGGAGAACATGCATAGTTTGCAATGGCATATCTACGATCAACCGTTGATGAAATACAGTCGTCACAGAAGTGAGATCGTTGGAGAGCATTTAAAATGCTCTATACAAAAAATTATGCACGAGTTACGTGTTGAAAATGTATGACGAAAAATACAAAATTGATTTTATCAACTTAAGTACCTCGTTTATGTATATGTATTTGATTGTTCAAATTCTTGTGTAATTTTTTTTATGAACCACTGTTGGTTTTCGTTTTCAATCAGCAAAAAAATCATCGTCTTTTTTATTCCTTTTTATTGCTGTAACTTTTTAATTTAGCAACTGAGTACTGTACTTTCTACATTTCTCGATCCATATTTATGTTGCATTTCGGAAATTATGAGAATAATACCGATGTAAAACAAATGCATGTTTCATATTTCATAAATTAGAGTGCGCTGTACCGTGAGTACACATACAACATATGTATATTGTGGTTGTTGGGTTACAGTTCCGGTAAGATTTTACTTAAGTAGGTACTATGTCTTATGTCTAAGCTTAAAAACTTAGTCCTCTTTATCCGTGTTTGGGTAATTTGTACAGTACATTCTGCTAATTTGTACCTACAGTTGATTTTGCTAATAAAATCCTGCAATAGTTACAATCCTGTCCCGATATGTTAAAACTGCAAAATGGTATTCTCATAAACGTCCAACCCGTTTTTATTGGTCCAAGCTCCAAATGTCAGTTTATAATATCAAGACGATTCATTTGTAATTCAATAAAAGTAAAGTGCCACCACGGCCTCACAGAAAATCGGCGTGAAATAACGCTTGCGTTGTGTTTCGCTGGGAGAAGGAGGACACCGGAGGCCCAAGGGGGGTTGGGGATTTTAAGGACTGGGAACGCAAGTCGCAACACCAGAGGAGTTACAGGTGTAATTCCTCTGGTGTTGTGAGTGTCCATAGTCCATCTCATAAAAAAATTTTTTTAAAAAAAGCCGTGTGGTGTCGTTGGACACCGGATAGGATCGAAGTTCCTTATTATACAAATATTAATTTTAAGTTCTATTCGAGGTATAAAGAAAATAATAAAGACTATACACAAAAATCTTACGTTACGGACGTTTTTTCCCGGCTAGGGTATCCCTCCGCATCGCCCCATGAGGAACTTCGTTCCAAAAATTTGATGAAACTTAAAATCAGAACAACGATAGGCTATAGATCATAAAGATACTGTGTGAATCCCAGTTTAATGAGGGCGTTGCCGCGGGCAAATGCTAGTCTAGTAAATAGCTGCAACATTAATAACTATTATTCCAAATATTTTCACTCTACTGATATTAGAATTTTTCGCAAGCTGTACAATAAAAAGCCTTGAGATTTGAGTGTAAGAAGATCTACACAGTTCTAAGAATATCGTCGACAAAAAAGGATTCTACAGGGTGTACAATAAATATTGATGTTGTTTACACAGCATACAGAGTGTTTCCACTTCGGTAATGTATACACAGGATGTAAAATGAAAATGTGTATACAAGAATATCTAGTACTTACTTTTATACTTTTATATTTTCTATCTACATAAATGATTACTATCTATTTTTATATCCTAATAATAATTATCCATAAATGTGAAAGTGAGTCTGTTTGTTTGGTTGTTTCTCTTTCGAGTAAAAACTACTTAACCGATCATTATGAAATTTGGCACATATAAAATAGACCAAATAGTTTTTGTGATTGTTGAAAAGACGGCGGACGTTGCCGGACCGTGCACTAGGACGACGCGGCACCGCACCTTATCCCGTAGACGACGTCATGACGTAAAGATGTGTGCAGGCCATATAAGCTCCAGTATAGATGGCGCCACTAGCGCCACTCCCGCCACAATAGTTTTCGGTCCAATATAGATGGCGCCACTAGCGCCACTCCCGATACAATAGTTGTCGCGAACGAGTCCTTATAAAACCGTCAAACATTCTAACGACTGCTTGTTAGTGGCAAACTGTGGTGAAGTGAACAGTAAATAATATCCTGTGTGGTGTATCCGATAATTATTATTAGTGTTGATTATAACAGTGTCAAAGTGATAAGTGTTAATTGGTGGTAAAGTATTAATACGTTAATATTAAGTCTGTACAGTAATATTTCAAATAAATCAGTGATTGTCTGTGAAAGCTTTGGTTAATGAATATATTGTATTAACTATACTGTGTTATTTTTCCTTATATATAGGCTTAAGTCTAGCAAATAAGTCCTGTAAAAAACGACCAAATGTACACTTTTCACTTCAGTATTAATATGCGTTCAACAGGGTGTTCCATAAACACATTTAGCGCGTCGTCCCATATCGCTCGACAAATAAACCGGAGCAGCAGCTATACGTCTTACACTTATTTGAATTGTATTACCGCCGATCAGGGCTGCCGCAAGCGAAAAAAAATGTTTGATTTTTTTATAAATTAGGATCTATTTTACGACAGTTTATTTATGTTGTTCAGTTTTTTTGACGTGATTTTTTTTCTAATGATTTGATGATATTTCTTACGCACTTGAAAGTGGTTAAATTTTCAAATTGTATCAAACATAAGGAGTACTGCAGCATTGTGCTTTTTTAAAAACATGATTTAATAATAATAATATAATTCAGACAACGGAAATATATTTCATGCTTTTAAACTATACATAATATAATTAGGATTTTTATTATATCCTTGACCCAGGAATACAGAAATCTTTTGTCTCTTCGGTTCGAAATTCGAACCCGCGACCTAAAGCTTGAACGCCGACACGCTAACCACTGAGCCACAGAGTCGTTAAATTCTTACCACCTCTAATCGACGAGATATTTTCCTTAGAACTATCAAAAATTATTTGCCAACTTTTAAGATTTGACAACCCTAAAGTGTTCGTATTGGCAGGGCCGTGGAGTAGCGACTGATAGCGGATATTTTTACCCGACAGCTGCACACGCGTAGCAGTCTGATGTATGATCGTAGAAGAGCTACGACTACGTAGCATCGCTACGTGAGTGCTACGATTGGATTCTCTATAAAACATTGTAGCTTATTAGCGTGAATAAAAAAGTAAGCATGGCTGTTCACCATACAGCCCATCGTCCAATCGATATGCCGATTGGATCAGGAACTGACTGTATAGGCGTGCGATTTGCATGACTGTGGTGTATCTGGACGAACTGCAGATTGGATCAAGCCTGCAGCGTCATGCAGATATAACGATAGGCAGTACTGCAGTATTCCTAAGTAAGTAATATAACTTACTCAAACTGTTGGTTTTTAGAACGCATAGTCGTTAATTCAAGTTAAGAAAAAATTAAAACCGGCCAAGCGCGAGTCGGAATCGCGGACGTTTATAGCTCGCAACCTTTGATCGAATTGAAAAAAACAGTTTCGTCTCTACCTAAACTCTTTACTAACGTGAATAACAAATCTGTTAAATTTACTTAAAAATGGCACACACCGAGCCTACCCTTGGCAAAGATTTAATATTTCTAACGTAAATAACCGTCATTGAAAGGACGTACACGAATGACAGCTCGCGGCTGTGCGTGTGGCTAGATATTTCGGGGGGTGCGCGCGGCTTGCGGGATGCTGAGCGATGAGTTTTTTCAAGCCAAGACATTCGTTCACGGGGCTGGTCGCTGGTCGTTTCGTGCTTTGATATAATTGACATTATAATTCCATAATATTTACTATAGGTTTCTCTGACGCGACGTTTAAAATTGTTTCAGTGTCAACCTTACGCTTCCGTCAACATGGCTGACATTGGGCGGTGCTCGCGCTGTCATTAGTAGAGAGTGTCGCCCCCGTGGCCGGGCAAAATTCACGTGTGTTATAATCCAAGCCAGTGAAATTGATCACTAGTTTCGAATGATACGTATGAATTTGGAATTATTTTTATTTTGACAGATGATCCATGGTCAACATAAATTATTATTTCTTAATTTTTTGCGTCTTGTAATTATGAATATAAATTAATTAAATGTGGTATAGTTACATATTCTGTTTTGATATCATATAAAATAACAATATTTTTATATTTAAGGGGTGGCTCTTCATACATGTGAAGTGGTAATGAAAACATAATAATCATAGCTGTATTTAATAAAATTCATTTATTTTTTTACATAATAGATATAACCTCCAAATAACCAAAATATCGATAAATACTCAGTTAACGTTAAAATTAAACCTACCAGGGTATTGCGTGTTGAGTTTAACACGCACTTTACAATTAATGTTTAAATTTTAATTTAAGTCTATTTTTAAGGAAAACATTTTGAATGTGTTGTAAAACTAACAATTAAAAGGACATAAATACGTAGAAATAACCACAAAATTATATTGAAAAAAAAATCTGACTGCGTCATTTTGATGTACCCAGTGTCACTCTCACGACGAATCATAAGATGCCTCTCAAGCTTAAATGCGACAAGCCGTTTAGTGTTCAGGTTCTAGAGTGTGCCAAAAAAATAGCATACATAAACACACTCGAAAAACATTACCCACTTTTTAGCGCAGTCGCAGTAAAAACCGCAAAGTCGACAGTAATAAAATGTTTGGCAATGGATTCACTTTAAATGATATTTGATGTCACCAAAGGGCAAAGGGGCAACCCTGAAATACGCCGGGTAATTTATGAACATCACCATTTTTATCTATCTTTAGATATATTTTAAATTTGTAAATTGACTTAAAGCGAAAATATATTAGGTATAGCTTCCCTTTCAACCGTGTGGAAATAAAATTGTATCTAATGTATTACTAGCTACTATTAATGCGTATGTTAGTCAGTACCAATATAAGGATACGTTGACTATATGAACCGGAAAGGGAAGGCCGTAGAAATTTCCGAGCATCGAAATTGGAACTATGCACTAATACAATAGAGTTGAAAATCGAACACATGAGTTTCGAGGCAAATGTCAATGTCATATATGACAGCTCGACACATGGAACTTCCATTTTGAACTCTATTGTATTAGCGCCGAGTTCTATTTTCAGTGCTCTGAATATTCACCGGCGTTCCGGATTCCGGAGCATGTAGTCCCAGCCTTAGGTCACGGTAAACAGAACAGTAGAACAATTTCATACAAACGTGCCGCGATCGGTCTGAATGTGTGCGTGCGCGCCGGGCGCCTATCCGCACGCAGGCATATGAGACACACTTTTCTTTGTTTTTTTGAATTTTTATTATTTTTTGCATTTACGTTTTTACAGAAGCAGTAGATCATATTATGCCCAAAGTTTACGTATTTGATTTTGAACAAAATTTATAGGATTTCTTATAGAAAAGCACGTTCCTTGACACGGATATGGCGTGAAGATAGCACACACAAGTAGTTGCTTAGCTAGATCAATAAACCTTACCATTGATTACACTAAATACTAGTTGTTACATTATCAAGGCAGTTCACAGATCAAGTTCAGCTCAGCAGTAAAAATGCCTCGTACTCCAAGATCACATCGAGCTTAATTAAGGCGATAATATCGCTCCGGCACATTACGTTGACGGTCTAGTACTTATTATCTTTTACTAGCTGTTGCGCGCGAAGTGCCCGTGAGTGGTAAATTTCTAAAAATCCTTTTGAATAACTTATGTCAACGTCATAATAACTATCTGCGTAAAAAATTCAGAGCAATACGTCGTCGTCGTGGTTGGTATTTCACTATCACTTATTACAATAACTTTGGATCTCCATTTCACCCTTTAGGAGACGAATTTCAAAAAACTCCAATGATTTGTATTTATTAGCTTAGATATTAAATTTCATGGAAATCGAGGCAGAATTTATATATTTTTTCATTCAAACTTTCCACCCATATTTTACACCCTCAGAGGGTTAATCCTAATGAAACCTAAAACATATTTAAGGAAATGATTATAAAAGTATGAATCTCAATTTTCAACATAATCGGTGCAAATTTAAAGATTTTATAGGGATGGAACTTTTCAAAATATCTCCTTAGTGTGCGTCTACGTTATGAATAAAATCAACTTTCCAAAATTTGACGTTTCTACCATTGGCGTATCTTTTGGCATAGCGATACGAGTAGTTTGGGCTCCGGATTAAAACAGGGCACTTTTTATCTCGAAAATGTACAGTATTCCCGTGGGGTACCAAATTTAGGCAGGCGGAGCTAGTTGGACCATAATTAAATGACATTAATATCCTGCACCTGCTCCTGCATCCTGCACTGTCGGTTCATTACCATCATCATAACGATACGAAGAAGCAATGTATGACTAGTTGTTATAATAGCTCGTCCTTTTGGTTAAAATTCAAGAGGGCTTATTGGTATTTAATAGATGAAGCGTGAATTTGATTTAAACAAGACTAATTATTAAACGAAATAATTGCAAAAGCATTTTGCTTTAGAATTTTGCTAGTTCTTGGGATCAATTAACATCGAAACGAAACGATACGTGACGGGGCGCTGAATTTTGTAAGATAAAGTATTCAATATTGAACATTATCGTCAAGTCAAGTTTAATCTATATCTTTTAGACATATGTTCTAATTTAAGGTATATCGCTATATATTATTTTTAGGTCAAAGCCTTCAAACTAAACAGCTTTAAATATTAATATTAATTCAATTAATATTTAAAGCGGTATAAAAAACTAGTAATAAAACCTAATTATGCTCGGCCTACAAATTTTCTTAGCATCAGCTACAAAATTATTAATTTTGGAAACAACAGGGCCTACGAAATAAATAAGTTATTTCACCCGGAGAGTAAGTTGATTAAAATTAATCGTTTAATTCAACCAACGAGATTGGTAGATAAGTTCATAGTTAATTTGATCCTAAGATTTAAGAACAGTTAACAACAGAATTGGTCATCCTGTCTTGTTTGTAAATTATACAAAAAAATTACATTGTGATGTATAATTTTATAACTTCGCTTTGAAATACCGTCGGTAGGTAGATTCTGCTAATTAAATCTTACAATAATTCAGTTTCCATGAAGTCTCGATATGTTCAAACAGCAAAATGATATTCTCATAAACGTCAAACCTATGTTTAATTTGTTTTAATTGGTCCAAACTCCAAAAGTCGATTTATGATATCAAGACGATTCATTTATAATGCAATAAAAGTAAAATAAAAGCCTATTACTATATATATACTAAATATTGCCTACGAGTATTATTATCAGTAAATATAATAATATCCTACTACTATCCTACTACTATTATAAATGTGTAAGTTTGTGAGGATGGATGGATGTATGCATTGATGGATGGATGTTTGTTACTCTTTCATGTAAAAACCAACTGAATGGATTTCGATGAAATTTGGTATGGTAGTAGTTTAGGCTCTGAATTAAAACATCGGTTACTATTTATCCCGAAAAAGTAAAGTGTTCCCGTTGGATACTGTACTTATACGGGCGGAGACGCAGGCAAAAGCTAGTATGAAATAAGGGGCAAATTAGCAGTCGGATCACCTGATGGAAAGCGATTACTGTCGCTCATGGACACCAACAATACCGGAGGAGTCACAATTGCGTTGCCGGCCTTCTAAAATGTAGTATGCTCTTTTCTTGAAGGCTCGAAGGTCGTGGTAGTCCGGATATACCGCTGGCGACAGTTCGTTCCACAGGTACTGTGCGCTGCAGAAATCTCTGAGAAAGCGCACTGTACCTCGAGGACTGCCACTCATCAAGATGATGAGGATGGAAGTTTTGTTGCGTAGAACGATGGCGTAAGGTTGCAGCATGATGGTATGAGCCCAAACAATTCATCAGAACGAAAATATAATAGTGATTAACGACCTCAATGGTTGAGCGCGTTGGTGCTTCGGCCGGGCGCGTATTCGAATCCCGCAGAAGGAACAAAAACTTTTTCCGTATTCCTAATTTCCAAATATAGTAATTCGATGTGTATTAGTATAGTAATTGGATATGTATAAAATATGTGTAAAATATAGTTAAAATGTCATATAATATAATATGTAACTATAGTATAAAAGTATTAAACATACTTCCTGTTGTCTGGTCCCCGTAATACAAGTTCTTCGAGTATTTAACACGGGGACAGATTTACGTGGTTTGAAATAGATATTATTATTTTAACACAATTTTGACGTCAATTTTATTGTACTTAAATATGCCGAAATCTATTAAAAATTCATGTGATATTTTTTAACAATAAAATATCAAATGACTTTTTAACAGATTTTGACATAGTTTTCGAATGAACTTAAAATGCACGTTTCGTACCGCGGCAAATCAAACGATGTGTTTATGAATAAATCATCTTTGCCCTTCCTTCAAAGGAGAGTTAGAAATTGTATACGAATTGTTTTAAAAGCGGCCTGTACACGGTTCCACGTCATGACGTCGACGACGTGTGTCGGTGCAGTGTCGCAGCACCACCTGATTGTCTGACAAGAAAGATAATCCATGCGTCGGATGGGCATGTGAAAAGTCGGCCCTGTGCCTGATCTCTCGCCAATCATGTCTGTCATCCGTCCAACTGGGTTACGAGAGTAAAGAAGGAGAAAGTGCTCTTGTGAACTGTGCACACACTTAAAAAAAAGTCTTTATTTACATACTACATAAACTATTTTATCAAATGTACACTAGACTGTGCCAAAAAACAAAAAAATTTTTTTCTCTTGAGTAAATGCATGTAAAAATTTGCTTTAATAGACAAAAAAAAACTCCTAAAATGTGAGCTCGATATCTCAAAAATTGAGCTGGCTCATGAGGGGGTCCCCTTTACCATTGAAATACATTGCAAAAAAATGTTTTTTTTTAATTTTCACTATAAATAGTAGAATTTTTTTTTTCTCAAATTTCCGTTTTCTCAATATGTTTTCTCAAATAAATTTTGTAACAACTGAGACTTAATTTTCTAAATAACACTTTATTCATATGAATATTATCTAAACTATAGTTTAGATAATAAAATTAGGGAGCTGGACAATAAGCTGTATATATATATATATATATATATATATATATATATATATATATATATATATATATATATATATATATATATATATATATATATATATATATATATATATATATATATATATATATATATATATATATATATATATATATATATCTTTGTTTTTCTTTGTTTATATTCTCTGATCTAGAATCTGTAAAAATGTAGTAGTCGCCTCTACAGCGAAGGCGTGTCCTAAATTTTCCCAAACAATTCTTTTTATAGCTAATTGCATCCAGCTATTGTCACACCTTGAAGACAATATCTCTATATTTTTTGCAAGGTCTTGCTTACTCCTTTTCCTGTTACTTGGTATCCACTTTGTTAAACGTTTTGTTCATCAATTATTTTTATTATGTTCAGCAATTATCGGCCTTATTACCTAGCAACACGGTTGAAGGGTACACCAGAGCTGTTGGCGACTGTTCTTACGTAGTGAGATATGGGATAGAAGCGCGAACAAGCGATCGTCATAATACATGTTTACTTTGGGAAATTGTGTTCAAATTCATGTGTTCAAGTTCATTGTGTTCAAAAATGTTAGTCCCGGTGTTTGTTAAAAGTTATGAGATTTAGAACATACTTATGTTTACTGAGTATCACCATCACCATCACCATCGATGATTGGTGATGGTGATGTTAGTGGCCTTCCCTCATTGTAAGGAGGCTATTTTAGACCTGCAGGCTGTACCGAGCTACGAGTAACTTACTGTAGGTTGTCAGAATTCATCATAGTAACTAACTTGTTAACTTGCGACTGAGCGGTGCGTAGTACGCGACGGCGCGAACTCCGGGTGCAGTGTGACGTCACGATACTGTTAGCGGGATTCGAAGATTTTTGGAACTTTGAACGCGTGTAAAATCGTAACTACTTAATATTTTTGAATTCAATATAAACTATGTATAGCTGTATACATAATAGCTTGAATGTAACAAAGTTTCAAGTAATTTTACATAACTGGTAAGTTACATTATGTATGATACATTATCCATTGTAAGATCCTAGAATAGATTAAATACTTCTTAAGCCAAATGGATTTTATGTAATCCGTTCAAAGGTTATATTATAGTCTAATCAAAATATTTTATCGTAACTATAATAATTAAGCCCTAGTAAAATTCACAAAATAATTGAAATTAATATTTCAGGACTAACTGAACCAATATTCGAAACTCATAAATAAGTAAACTTCAAACCGTAATGGTAAACCGTATGAGGTTAATTATTAAAGGGAAAACCAATAGAATGTTTCAACGTGAAATGGGAAAATATTATGATTAATGTATTTGTTTTGGGTATTGGTATATTACATGGCCAAAATTTAAAGGTACTTTATTCTTACAAAACTTCATTTATCGTTATTCATACTTAACATGATAAATTGATTACATTTTAATTTTAGAAGTGCAGGAAAAGTATAAATAAAAAAAAAATAAAAACGTTAAAAATAATGTAACCTATTACATTTTAACGTTTTTAGCTTTTTTATTACCGATGTTATACCTATATAACATCGGTAATAAAGTGTGATATTTTCATATTAATGTGTTATACCTACATAATAACATCGGTGATTTAACCGAAATAATAAATGGTTATAACGAACATATCAATATCACGAAATCACTAGTGTAACAAACGGGAAAAATCATAAAACCTTACCGAAGAAAATATTTTTAACGAAATGTCCCAAATGTTTGGAATACACCAAATGTCCCAACACATAAATTACAGCGGTAAAATTTATGCCTAACACGACACTCGAATATTAAATCGGCTAAATACTATTCCGGGCTCAGGTAAAAAAAAAATTCTCGTACCTTATCTATTTATTTTCTCAAGCAAACTTTTTCGACTACCTTTTATGTGGTAGGTACCTTTACGTATTCTAGGAGAAGTTATATATATATATATATAAATATATATATATATATATATATATATATATATATATATATATATATATTAGAATGCGGTTTTATGGAGAACTTGTCTTCTCTATCTTATACTTTAAACGAGACAATCTTGTATATATATATAATCGGTTTCTCGACAACGGCTGCTAGTATTACCATGAAATTTAGTATACAGGGAGTTTTGGGGGAGAAAATTGATCCAGCTTAGTGTTATCCCTGGGAAACTGCGAATTTTAAAGCTGTATACGATTTTTCTTACGTCGTGCAACGATATAACAATATTTTACCCTCTATTATGTTAGTCCGTTTGACAGTTTGGTATGCGTATGTATAATTTTTGCTTTATTCGAAAATTCGAAATGTGGTGGATTCGTCGAATAAATATTTTTGTGATTATTTTTAATTTTTTTTATAATAATTAATCAGAACGCCGAGCGAAGCTCGGTTACCCAGGTACTATTATTACTCGTATTAGTGTAAAAGTTAGTATTGTTGCGCTTTCCAGCCC
The DNA here is from genome assembly GCA_037179445.1 of Phengaris alcon alcon. NCBI lineage: Eukaryota > Metazoa > Arthropoda > Insecta > Lepidoptera > Lycaenidae > Phengaris > Phengaris alcon. The sequence continues at coordinate 1,248,323 of JAYRCH010000072.1, read as the reverse complement.
TACATGCCTAAACTGCTGAATATATTTTTTTATACAAAAATAGGAGGCAAACTCGAAAAATGCACACTGCTGCTGATCTTTGATGAAATTTGGATTGAATTCTTATAGGAGAAAAATACGTAATATATCAGATAATTTTTATACTTTTAAAATGTCCCGATTCCTGGGGGATGGGTATGTTTTAATTCGACAGGAACAAATTTGCTGAACTTTTCAAAATAATACTTAGTAATATATATTTGTATTTATTAGTATGTGTTATTAAAGCGGCAACGAAAATACAAAATCTGTGAAAATTTCAACTCTCTAGCTATCACGGTTAAGGAAATACAGTCTAACGGCAGACAGACGGACAGCGAAGTCTCACTAATAAGGTACCATTTTTACTCTTTGGATAGGTTAAAAATTAAAATATAATTATTTATTATATTATTTAAATATAACCTTAAAAATTTACAATTGCCATATAATGAAATAGTGAGAACTTTATTTCACTGACAAATAGTTTTCAGTTCAACGTCATCATTATCATGACAAGAAAAAAATATTTAACCCCCAACGAAATGGGAGCTTGTGTGTATTAAAAAAAACTTATTTTTACTCACAATTATCCTACTGCGACTTCTTTTTTGTTAAGAAAGGAAAAGAAAGAATATATTGTATATTTACACCTTAAAACGGGGTAAAATATAAATGGGACAAGAGTAATGTTTTTTTTAACGCACCTCCTTCTTCGCCCCAAAATGCTCTCCGATAAATAGCTATCATAACTTTCATCCCCCGTGCAGAAATTGTGATATATTATGTACCAAATACATACGCAACAGAAAGTAGAACAAGTATATATTTTTACTCTGCGGTTGTACTAATCGGCAAAATAATATTATCCATGAGTGGAATTCGGAAATCTTCTTTTCTCATATTAAAGCGTGTGTCGTTTTCATAGAAAAGAGAGAAGCGAGGGCCGTTAGCAAATTGGTCGTATTGTAGTAAGTTCATATTTTACTTTCATTGTAATATTAGTTCAATAGGTCTTTAAAATATTTTTACGGTAGCAATTACGTATGAATTAATTTGAATTGAAATTTGAATTATGAATGATGATTTGAATTGAATTGAAATGAATTCCATTCATTTGAACATCATAAGTATGATTTTAAGAATAACTTTCATGTCAATTATTACAAATCTAAAAATAATATCACACTGCTATTTAAAATATGATAGTTTGTGAAGATGGATAGATGGATGCATTTTTGTTCACCCAAAACTTGAATGTATTTTAACGGAATTGGGTATGGTAATAGTTAAAATCTGGATTAACACATAGGCTACTTTTTATCCTGAAAAAGTGCAGTGTTCCCATGGGTTACGGTATTTACACGGGCGGAGCCGCGGGTAAAAGCTATAGTTTTACTAAAAACGGTGAGTTTAATAGCGGAGTAGTTTTTAATGTTATAATATTATAATCTTCAACTTTGAAATTCTCAATTTGTAATACAAATTTTGGATGCTAAGTCCCGAAAACCAAGTTCCCTCAGGACAGGATCCTTTTGTCCAATTCTTTATCATTAATTCTCAACCTTTCAAGGACACACGGCAACAAAAACTCTAATTTACCTCCAAGTTCGCGTCAAAAACATTTGTCAAAGGGAGTATTAATAGATCGTTTTAACCTATAATTAAGTATAAAATAACTACTTTTATATACGTCCACCAATACTAGATTTGCCTGCGGCTCCGCCTGCGTAAATACAGTATCCCACGAGAACACCGTAATTTTTCGGTATAAAAAGTAGCCTATAAATCAAGAACGCAAACTACTACCATACCTAATTTCATCGAAATCCGTTCAGTAGTTTTTGGGTGTAAAAGTAACAAACATCCATCCACACATCCATACAATCCATCCTCACAAACTTTCACATTATAATAGTAGTAGGATTATAGAGTGTTTTTTGAAATGAGAGTCCTGAAATGTCAAGATGCCGGTATCCACAACCTTTGTCGCGGGTTTTTTTTCCTATTTATGGGCGTATCTTCTTCGTAACTAAATTATTATTAGTTACTTTAAATTTTTAAGAATTAAAACAAAAGTAGTAATAACTTTTGCGGAGATTGAAGATTGCGGAGGCAAAATGGGACCGAAAATTTTAACGAATTTTGTCAATAATTTTTTTAACAAAAAATTTAAGTCAATATTTGAAACTTATCTTTGATAAGATTTAATTTATTCGCATACAAAAAGCCAACTTAAAAAAAGTTTACAAACTAAAACTTAGAATCCTTACTCAAACTTAAGAATCCTTAGTGACATCGCAAATTCTTACTTACCGTCATAATCCATCATCACTCACACACCACACACGAACTACAACACGTGTCGACTGACACGCAGCCAGACGTCCTTCGCATCGGCTACACCGGACACTACTAACCACATGTAGCCCCAACTTGGCGCGCATGCGTACCTAGTGTTTATATTTTACAATTTAATTACATTTCATTAATGTTTGAGGAGCTCTGTACGGATCGCGAAAATTGTCTGAGAAATTGATTGTTAAATCTATATATATACGAGAAAGTCCTGTTAGCTACACTGTTTATAACTCAAGAATGGCTGAACCGATTTGGCTGAAAATTGGTGGGGAGGTAGCTTAGAACCAGGAGACGGACATGGGATACTTAAGTGCCCGCCGAGTCTGTGTGTCAGAACGGCTGGAACGATTCTGCTAATTTTGGTCTTGAAATAATTGTGGAAGTTCAGGGATGGTTTAAACCTTGAGAAATATTGGAAAAGCTGTAGGTTTTAGGAGTAGGTGTTGTTGTAGTATTAGGACGTAGGTCGCATTATAGGTGTAGTTATTTATTCATTAACGTGTGTCCTAACCTCTATAACTATTGACAGAGGTTAACGCACTGTTGCGCGGCACTTCATACTGTCTAATAAAATGCACACAAGCACATTAAGCTTAGGTATTTCAATAAAATAAAATATTATAATTTACTAAGCACTTCACTTTCCATAAGAGAGGATTAACTATGGCTCAACTCAACCGTTCAACTTATGCGAGATTCACACGTAAATCGACCGAAAATTTACGATCTACAAGGCAACTTTGATTGTCGAATTGCCATTTGGACGGTCGATTTTTGTCCTCCGTGTAAAACCCGCATTATGCTTAACTGATAGTCAACTGTTTTGGCTCAACTGATGCAAAACGTGTGGTGAAACGTTTATATTATATTTTTAACAGCACTTCAGCAATTTACCCGCATTAAGCGCGGATATAAGAGCACGCAAATTAAACACTCCGTTCGTGTGAATCGCCTTAGCTTATCTATTATTTAATTCATAATATATATTAGGTATTTAATTCTAGACTAGCATTTGCCCGCGGTTTCGCTCGCGTTAATAAAGTGTCCCACGGGGACACTGTACTCTTTGGGAAAAAAATAGCCTGTTTAAATCCAGAGCCTTAACTACTACCGTACCAAATTTCATCAAAATTTGCTCAGTAGGTTTTGCGCAAAAGAGTAACAAACATCCATCCATCCATCTATCCATCTATCCATCCGTTCATCCATACATCCATCCATTCATCCATTGACACATATTTTACACTCAGGATTCTCAGACATAAAGTCTAACATAGCAGATCAATGTTTAAGCGGTGTACACAAGGAACTCACTAGGTCGCGATACTGAAAATTCATTATTTTTCTCACAATTTGTCATTGCGTTCTCAATGTCACTGTCCAAGTCTTGAACAAAAGCCACCATCGTTCTGCTCCCCGATAACCGAGCCAAGGTTGACTCACCGCCTTTGTCAGGAAGGAAAATTAACAAAATACACAAACAAACATAAATATATTGTGAGTGGTTTAAGTGTAGTGATAGGTTTGGATATTTTTATCTGTAGATGTCTGTTCTTGTGTAGACAAAACTCATTTCATTGGTGGTCGGTCGTGGTGGTGGTCGTGCCGAGGTGTTTCTCGTGTTACAGGTGCCCATGGGCGGCAACTATCGCTTACAATCAGGCAATCCTTAAGCTCATTTTCCATTTACTTCACTGTGCACCGTATAAGGTGTATTTTAAAACAACCATTCGCATCGAAAGTATTCGTTTAAGTATGAGCTATGATTTCACACACAAGTCGTCGTTCGTTAAACTTCTCACCACCTTTTTCTCGGGGGTTGAAAATTAATCACACAATTGTAATTCTGTCCCTGTCGCAATAGGGCACATAATCTACGGGCTCGGAACTTTTGTTTAATTAATTTAAGCGTAAAGAAGTTACCCTCTGTTTACTGGGCAAACATTAAATAAGATACTCGGTACAGAACAGTTTATATTAGATACTGTTTATTCGGAACCGAACAACAATGACTCTTGCTACTAACTTTATGTACTCTTGCTACTGACGTATTTTAACCGGTTTTTTCATCAATTGTCTTTCAACCATTGTTGCTCGTGAATAATTTATATGATTGAAAAAAAAATTGTTAAAAAATGAGAAACCCAACGCCGTAAAATATCAAAAGAAAAAAGAAGAAAGTCCAGTAATCAAGACGTTTGAAATAGTTTCGTGATCGTTACATTCAAAACGAAAACATTCTACTAAGGAACTAATCGACTTCAACAGTCGGGCCCGATTATTAGGAAGGAAGCCGGATTGTTGATGGGTCCCGTCTAAAAATAACATGGTTTTCCTGAAAACTCTGAATAAGTATGGATACTCTCGCACTGCCGTATTCCGCGCTTTGAAGATCGCGCGCCCGCCGCCAGTATGAGCCACGCGGTTGTGAGTCCGTGTTAAGTGTTTTATAGAATAATCTGGTTAAAATTCAAGGTCGCATGATTCATATATTTTTGGAACGAGAATCGAATACTGATGAATAACTCCATGAATTTCTATTTTGTTATGAAACCATCCTGTAGAAAGTAATACAAGCGATTGCTTTGATCCTTAACGTACGGAAGACGGATTGCTTTATCCTACAATATCATTATTACGTACTAGCTGTCCCGACAGACGTTGTTCTCTCTTAACTACGAACTGGAATAAATAATTGACTACCAACATCCATCTACTACAGTTTTTACAGAAACAACTATGTATGGTAAAATTTTAGTAGTCGTTTTCCTTGCAAGTTTTTCTTGCAATTCTTGCAATCTTTAACGGCTTAAACCATCTCTGAACTTCCACAATCATTTCAAGACCGAAATAAGTCAAATATAAGTTCTCGAGTTTTGGCGTGACATTAGAACTGCAATTCATTGTTTTATATTTTATGAATATTAACATAATCTTCTAAGGCTCACTTGCGCAGATCTGGTTTAAAGTTAACCCTGGATTAAATATCATGTTATATCTCTCGTTCTGCGTATTTATCAAAGAGAAAGCATATGCACGGACAAAAATTTAAAAACATACTTAAAAGATAGTTAACTGAAAAGGTATTTTATAATTTAAAAGAGTATTTTTAAAGAATATATATGAATCTAAATTGTAATGAGGAAACAATTTTATATGATCTGGTTATAACTAACACTTAATGACATAACTACTTACATATGTTTTATTTTATTACTACTATCACCTACAATTAATGAAATTATAAATAATATTAAAATTAAACCCGACAAAAACCTTATGTAAATAAATTATTAATACTAAGTAAAATTAAAATCTTATAAAATTTTAATTAATAAAAATATAATAAAAGCGTATGAAACAAAATATGAAGTGAAACAATATTCTATTCTTTGTATTTACTATAATAATTATTGACATAATTGGTAAAATAACCTGACAATGATAGAAGCAATGAAACTAATAACAGGCATAACTAATATAATATACTTTAATAGACACCAAAAATATGTAATACCAAATACTGTCTCTATAAATTCTCCCTAAATTATGTCTATACTGCAACTATTCGTTTCAGTGTATGCTGTATTTCATAATATTTAATGTAAAGGTATTCTAAGGTCTGACAATTAACTATTGCATGCCCGAACGGGCAAACTGTTGATACTAACCATACACTGTAACACATGAACTACTGTACGGTTTTTAAGTAATAAATAGTTCCTTGCCTTTGTCTTTGATATTTTAACCCAGGGTTAACTTTAACCCAGATCTGCGCAAGTGGGCCTAATGCGTACAATGCCTACACGTCAAACTTAAAACTTTATCAGCATGTCGACACTCGCCATGAGTATGTTATAAGTTATAATATTCTTGTAACTAACTGAGTTAAGGAGTTAAGATTGATCCGTTACAAACTTGCTGCACTGTAAACTAATAAAGTACAACTTGAACCGTTGAACGTTAATGAAATAACTTTTATCCTCTCCAATACTTTAACAATTAGTGCGGTTTTACACAAGTTTTCCAAGATGGCGCCGACCGCGCAACCTTGTTCGAAGTGTAAATATAATATTGAACCTTTTAATTTTGGAAATAACTTATGTTATTATAAACATCTCATGTATAAATACTAATGTTATAAATACGGAAGTTTGTGAGATTTGACATAATAAATAGCTACCCTAGAAAAATATTGGTCGTTCCCGTGTGATAGATTTTTGATCGCAAGCATAAGATAGTTATAAAAGTTAATAAAATGTAGTCATTTCATTTTATTTACTTTATTTTTAGGAGGGGGAGATAAAAATACGACATCATTTTGTTTCAATTAATTATTATCAAAAAAGTGATTTTAGTTGATACTGTTTACTTGAGTCTAAATTTTATTAAAATGTTATAAGTGGATTCAATACACACATATATCAGATATTTAAAGTATCACATTATTAATTTTTACGTACGACAGACCGACAAATTCATTGCATTAATTTTTATTGAATTTTAAATTTATAAAAATACATGGGGGCCAGAGACACAGAAGCAACAATGTCAAAAACAAAATAATGATACTATAGTTATATGAAATAATAGCTGACGAGAGAAACTAGTTACATTTTTACTATTAATCATATATAGAAGGAAACACCACAAGTATTCTAAAAAGTCATATGCCATAGTTTTTCAAGATGCGGTGATTTCTCCTTTTTTATATTTCGCAATATTACGAATTATTGATTTGACTTATGTTTCTAATGTTAACAGTCAGATAACTAAGGATTATTTTAGTACTGAACATGTTTAAGAAACCATAAAATTCTTTGAGATAATATAATGCTCTGATCCTACTAGGATCCGTACGTCCCCACCCTCCCATACTAAACGCATAATGCCACTAGAACTAAACTTTCTTTTTTCTGATACATCTGACACCATGTAGAGAGCTACGACCTCTTGGTTTTACAGATCCTTCTTACGCTGGAGTGGTGATAATTATAATACAGCAACAATTCTTATATTCTCCTTTATTGGTGCTTATGAGAGAGATGCTTAACACAGATACGTATTACATAATATGAGAGAACCTTAACACGGATACGTCTACTCTATATATAGCCTTTTGGATAACTAAAATAAACTGACTAAATAGGCTGTACCTGTGACATCTATCAATATGACATTAACATTTATATTTTATATTACTGTTAATATTATGCAACAACGAGGACTATGTAATACTATACTTATACATGCAGTACAAGCAATCTAATACAAATAGAAACATTATGTGTTCAGAATTATAGAAATATTCATGTGTGTAGAATCTTAAAAAATGTTATTCTATTACATATAGTGTGTGGTGTAATATGACACATAGATGTAAGACAAAAATAGAAATGGCATATTTTTAAGGGCGTAACTTCACGATAGTAATTAATTATTATGAGCGTCGTGTGTTTCATTATTTAGTTACTATAGAAGTCAATCACCTTTAGGGTCATTGAAATTTCAACGTCACGTCACGTCACAACATACGCCATGATACGAACCTGGATGAAACACCATCGATATAACACCATCTGTGAGAAGCTACTTATACTTCTTTGACAACAACTTAATTTCTTTCTAATGGGCGCTAGGTGTCCAAATGTTAATTTATCTTTTTTTCGAAGTGATGTCCTTTAGGCACGATGAGAGAATTTTTAGGATTTTAAATAATTAATGAAGTTTTACTTCTGCCACGTGTGCTCTGTACGCGTCATGTTTTTTATTTACTAACAGTTAACGTTTAAAATCGCGTCATCGCCTGTTTTCTTTTGTGTGGACGCGGAACAGTCCCAAGATACCACTTGAGTCCGATTTCGAATACAGTGTGTTAATTTTGTTTTTTTTTATGAAATATAAGGGGCGAAATGAGCAGACGGATCGTCTGATGGAAAACGATTACCGTCGCCCATGGATACCCCACCAATCTATACAACCAACACCGAAGGAGTCGCAAGTGCGTTTCTTGTCTTTAACTATGTGTGAGCAATGGACATTAAGTACGGTATACTCTGTTCAAATCTAATATAATCTAAACGTATACAAGAAGACGATGTTCGACCAAATAAATGTCATTGTATTTCTTGGTAAAACATATAAATTGATAAAATTATGTTCTCTTCGTGTACGTTTAGATTATATTGTATCTGAACAGTCAACAAAGTATATCCACTGATTATCTATCTGTCTGTCTGTCTATGGCGCCTGTGGTGGGTGTTGTCGGGGCGGACGCGAATTGCCCTCGTTAGCGCGACTCGCGCGAGTTCTACTGCGTCGTTACACCTATAATGGAGTCCACGGCTGTCACGCTGTGATGCCCACAGAGTACCTATGCACAGAGACTGGATTAAAAATGAGAATGAAATAACGACGTCACACAATGTAGCCGCGCCGAGTGAATGAAAGACCGAATTATGTATGAATTTCGGTTTAGAATGTTAGTCTTTAAAAACAAAATATAAATTCGCGACAACCTACGACGAAACTTATGGATAGCTGCATATGGATAGATGATATTTATAAGCTGCTTGTAGAAAAAGAAATCATAATCAATTTTATCTTTGCACACAGTACAGAAATAAACGCGTTATTTTTATCACTAATTTAAGCTAATTTTATCGAGCAATGTTAAGCAACTTAACTGCGAACATAAATTAATAATACTCAGAACTTCGCAATTCTCGGTACAATTATCGGAAAGTTTCCGCGTATCGAAACCCGGGGACATCACTCGGGGCTGAATAGTGTGATTTACTAGTTCAAGTTTGTATGTACTCGAGTACATAATATAAAGCGGGGGCGAAGAACTTGCCTGTTTTAATGGTTAGTAGGTGCAGGGGCAAGAAATTAAATAATAAAAAAAAAATCCATATAAAACTTAATAAGCTTTTTTCGGAAAGTCAACAGACCACCGGTTTAACCCTAACCCGCTGAGAAGAAAAGAACAGTTCTTTAAAAAGCAATAAATAGGTATTTTACATTGTAAACTTAATTAATGTTAGATAATATATGTCCCCATACAAAAAAATAATATCTACTCTAATAGTGCATGCTATATGGCAATAAAATTATATAATAAATTACCTGAAGAATACAAAAATAAAAATTATACAATGTTTATTAAAATGACATTTGAATAATTACTCGAAAAATGTTACTATACAATTAATGATTATTTTAATGATAAAAAAATAAATTAGAGTAATCGAATGTTAACCTGATAAAAATTTACGTACTACAAACAGGCAACTAAGTATGTTATAAAAATTACAAAAATATGTAAATGTTGACTTATCTCAATTATAATGATTCATATTATTAACAATTGACATTAAAATTAATAAACATTGATTTAATTTTAACTTCATAATTATGACGAATTAAAATATAAATAAAAAATAATTAAATTTAAACACATCACAACAGTTTAACAAACTAAAAAATTTTTTTTTTAAATTCTTTATAAATTATAATAATAATCATTAAAAAAAATGCTTTCTAATGTATGACTTATATTATGTCCCTAAGATTTAAGTTTTAGACAGTTTTTTAAGATGCAGTGGTTGTAAGAATTAATAGTCTTTAAACGAAAATTTGCACGCCACTTAAAAGGCAAAATAAGAAGGATCTAATGTACCTAAACTGTAACACCATATTGTACCATATTCATGCAAATAAATGATTTCTATTTCTATTTCTATTTCTATAACAAAAGTAAAGAGTACACTAGACCATAGAGACAGCCTTGCAGGAAGGCATCTTATTCCCACGGTGTGCAATCGCACACCTTTCACACCTTATTTTACCCACCTAGGGGCCGAATTATACGAAACGTTACTGACTATTTTTTTCGTTCTCAATTTATCCCCTGTTTTACCCCCTTTTGAATTTTAAAATTCCTTCCTTAGTGGATGCCTACGTCATATGAGAAATACGTCTGCAAAATTACTAATTCCTAGCCATAAGAGTTTGGCCTGTGCGTTGATACATCAGTCAATCAGCTTTGCCTTTTATGTATTTAAAAAAATAAAATACTTATAGAGTACAAATGATAAAAATGTTTTTAAAACTACGCTACGTACACACTACACACAAGTAGGCAAGAAGGATTTGTTAAGCATTTCTAGATTACCTATATTTTTTCATGTGTCTGAGGAGCGATATTTGAGTAGATTTATTTAGTTTTGTTTGTATTTGCATTTATATATATTATTCATGAGCATGATAGGTAGAAAAGTAACTGAAACATTTTGCGACCAAATCTATTTTCTAATTAAAGTTATTAAAACAGAAAAAATTAAAAGATCAAAACAACCTAATCTGCATGATTACAGTATCAATTTTCGACTGCTAAAGGATATTTTCAAAAATCCATACTAAAAAAACTCAGAGTCGACAGCAATGAAATGTTTGCTACTGGGTTCATTTTAAATCTAATATCACCAAGGGGGAAACCCTGAAAAGTAATCACCCAGAGTAAACAGCAACGAAATGGCAACCGTTTCATTGTTGTCGGCTCTGGGTCAATTTTTGACCATTACCTTCAATCTGAACGAAATTCCTTATCTTCTATTAGGCAAGATAATAATATTAATATGACACGTAGCATCTCGTGGCACATCGTAGCTCGTAGCTCGTAGCCCTTGCTACGGCGTAGCGGAGGTCTGAGTTAATTAGGAGCCGAGATCAATATAATTGCCGGTAATGGAGGTCACGGCCGTCATACGTCGCCGCAGAGTAGCTACATACAGAGATTATATTTTTTTTTTATCCATGTAAAAATATTATCTTTTATCTTATTTGTTTAAAAGTGAGGTCATTATTGTGTAGATGGTGGTTATAGAAAGATAGTGGGGATAATTAAGAATAGTTTTTCATATTGTATATAATTAAAAAGAAGCAACCCTATTTTAACTAGCAGTGTTTTTTTTTTATTGTGTTGTGTTTCTTTATTGTGTGTCGGTAGAATACTGAAACGATAGTCAAATTAAGTAATGCTCAAGTCACATGCTGTCCTTGTCATTTTGGCTAGCAGAGACAGCGACAGCCTGTTACAGGTACCAGACAACGGGAAGTATAATTAATACTTTTATACTATACATATTATATTTAAGATTTTATTACGAGGGCTGCACTAAAAGTATCGGGAATGGAATATTTCCACTGTTCCTGTCATATTAAAATCTTTTTAATTTAAAACTCCTTGGTTTTAAAAATCGAATAACGTTTATTTATTTAAAAAAAGATTCTCGGTCTTGTCACAAGGTCTTGTCAAACTTGTTTAGTCATTGAGAAAATGGAATTGACTCGAGAAAATTCTAGAGCGATGATTTATTATGACTTTCGAAGTGGTTTAATACAAAAACAGTGTGACCGGAAGATTTCTGCATTTGGTGATGAATCCCCCACAAACCACAATTTATCGCTGGTTTGCTAAATTTCAACGTGGACGTGTCAAGCTCAATGATGATCCCCGTCAAGGTCGTCCAAAAACAGCATCAATGTTTACTTGGGTGACCCCAAGAAAACGTTGATGCTGTGCGTAAGCTGATTGAGGAAGATCGACATGTGACATACCGCGAAATTCAGGCAACTTTAGACATTGGCATGAGTTAAATACAAATAATCTTGCATGAACAATTAGGTGTAAAAAAGTTGTTTTCCCGATGGATACCGCATTTGCTCTGTGAAGAGCAAAAAGCGGCTCGCGTTACTTGGTGCGTCAGAACTCTCGAAAGATTCCACGCAGGATCCTCAAATGCTGTATACAACATCGTATCAGGTGACGAATCCTGGATATACGCGTACGAACCCGAAACAAAAAACCAGTCACGAGTTTGGGTGTTCGAAAATGAGTTTAAGCCAACAAAAATTGTTCGTTCACGGAGTGTTGCAAAAAATATGGTGGCCACGTTTGTCTCCAAAACCGGCCATGTTGCGACTATTCCTCTTGAGGGACAAAGAACGGTTAATGCAGAATGGTATGCTAACATTTGTTTGCCACAGGTCGTTTCTGAACTCCGTAAAGAGAACTGCAACCGCTGCATCATCCTCCATCACGACAATGCGAGTTCTCACACCGCGCACAGAACAAAAGAGTTTTTAGAGCAAGAAATCATAGAATTATTAGACCATCCGCCGTACAGCCCCGACCTAAGCCCTAATGATTTCTATACTTTCCCTAAAATAAAGAATAAATTGCGTGGTCAGAGATTTTCATCACCTGAAGAAGCTGTGGACGCCTACAAAACGGCCATTTTGGAGACCCCAACTTCCGAATGGAATGGTTGCTTCAATGATTGGTTCCATCGTATGGAAAAATGTGTCAAATTTCGCGGAGAATACTTCGAAAAGCAATAAATACATTTTTAAATAGTAATGTTGTGTCACTTCTTTGATTCCCGAAATTTTCAGTGCCGCCCTCGTACATATCCATGACTCAGGTACGCAGAAAACTTTTGTTCCCTTGGCGGAATTCGAACCCGCGACCTGCGGCTTTAGCGCCTGCTAACCAATGAGCCACAGAGTCTTATATTTCCAACTACTGCTACAACTATTTAGTTATCCCTACAATCACATGGCAGCAGCTAAATAATTAACTTGGCGTATCATCGCAATAAAGGCAAGTGTTTGACCACATGCCTAATACGTAAGAGGTTGCAGTTGCATGGTTGTGTGCGGTTGTGTTGGTGTGAGTGAATTGAGGGAAATGCAGTTACCGCGAGTGCAACGTCTTTAGCGTCGCCCAGATATTATCTGTCGTACTTAACAGCGCACAGAGTAATGTGACACAGATACTACAAATTATAACTAACTAACTTTTGCCCGCAGCTTCGCCCGCGTGGGTGAGTGTTCGTGACATGAAACTTCTTTATAATAAATTTAATAAATTTTCACACGTAATTTTAAATTTTAAGATATCTCCTAGACGAGGATAATCCAATTGTATCCGTCTAAATAGCTTCTGAAAATACCACATTATTTCTAATCATTTTGTTAAACTTAGAATGGGTATGATAACCTATTCTTAAAAGATATACATATCTATGACATAGCGGACTTTTTTGCAGACCTATAAAAGACAAACAATGCCGTCATACATTGTTATGCTATTTATCTCCAACGGGTTAGGTTAGGCAGCGTTTTCGATAAAAGTTCTCAGACGGCTTGATTTTTTCCGTCACCTTCAACAATTGTCGTCATAAATGAAGCAATTTCCATAAAACCTTAACAAACTATTATCGACCTATACCTTCCCAAGGAACCACTCTGTCCATAAATGTAAACGGCATGAAAATCATTTCAGTAGTGAGATTATCGCGAACATACAGGCAGACAAACTTAAGTATTCTATGTCCGTCTCCTAGTTCTAAGCTACCTCCCCACCACTTTTGTGTTATATTATACGATTATTATAATAAGATTAAACGACGAGACAAATCTATCATAAATATTATGTAATTATTTTGTCAAAGCACGAAGCGACCAGCGGCCAGCCCCGTGAACGGAAGTCCTGGCTGGAAAAAACCCCGCCCGCCTCCGCATTCGCCCAGCCACGCACACACGCACGCACGCACACAGCCGCGAGCTGTCATCCGTGTACATCGGTGGAGTGACGACTCTTGAGGCTAATAATATATATTCCTTGCTAACAGCGACATAAAACATTGCCGTTATACTATGCTCAGATCCAATTTAATCTAAACGTAAAAAAGGACAGTAGCACACTATAATGCGGCCAATTTAAAATGTCACTTATTTGCCGTGCAATAAAGAAATATGTACAATGAAACATTCATTGATAGAGTTTAATATTTTTGTTTACGCTTAGATTAAATTGAATCTGAACAGAATGTAGTAATGGCACATATTAAATAAACGGGAACAGATAAACAGAAAAATAGTTAGCTTTCGATTTGATTGCACTACTACAAGCATACTAGTGTGTCCACGAATTTGTGGAAAAATTGTGGGCCGTTGAAGCGGACTTCAAAATTTTTAAATTCGGATCGATTTTAATCGATTTGGATCGATTTGGATCGATTTGGATAGATTTGGATTGTTCTATGAAAGCTGTTTCTCTGTACGTCAGTATATATATTTTCAACTCTGTGGTAATGTGGTGGCATAAATCACTATTATTATTTAACGTTACATTACCACTACCTTCACTTTTTACGACCTAGCCATGTTTGTAGGTACTGACATGGTAGTAACATGAATTTTTATCCAAAACAAAATGGTTCTCTTCATGAAATTAAAAAAATATTTAACAATTTAATAATATTATTTTGTATGATACTTTAGGAATTTACGTTGAAAAACTGTTACATTTTAATGATGGCACGACAATAATAGCGATATTGTAGGGGACTGTATAATTCCACAGGGTTTCAACCGCCGGCTCAGATTAGACTCGAAGATAGCAAGGTTACACCGATTTGGGCAGAGCCGGGGCGATAATAAAGCACGATTTTGAGGAGAACGATTTTCACTTTTTTTGCTTTGCTTATCTGGCTCATGGCAATGCCGTATAGAGAGCCCCGTACGCCTCTATCGGGCCGATTTGCCATCTCACTTTTACCTCTCTATACGGCTATTTTCCATATTTTTTCCTATTTTTCATGAGTCAGGTGAAACAAAACGCGTTGTGTGAAATTCTTTATTGTTAAGACCATATACATAAACCCTTACCCTATACTAGAGATCTTATTCTATAAAAAAGATATTTACAACTTAAAGCTTACCATATAAGAAATGTTCTACATTTTACCATTATTTTCTTAATAACTATTTAACCCTTTATTATATATTTTTAATAGTTACGCTACACGTTAGGTATTATGTTTATTCATATAAATCAAAAAAGGTTACGTTAAAATTAGCTTTAGTTAAAAATATATAAGCAAAATAACCTGCACTTGATAAAACACCATTTAACATGACTAATACACACTGATGCCATATAAATCTATACATATAGTCACTGAGTATTCAGTATTATAGTTTTATGTACTGTTTTTAATTACACGTTTATCGTTCACATTTAAATTCACTCATATTTTACGTTACGAGGCCGCTGTCCTTAACATTAAGCGACACGTGAGCTTGTTCGCCGGTCCTGTAACATGAGATTAAGAATTATAATATTGTTTACATATTATTGAAAATTGTTATGTATCTTTGTTAGTGCTGAGTGAAGTTTTTTTTTACCTACAAGCAGTTCGCAATCTATATCACATACGGTCTATATAAATTGGATTATTTCAATGCCAACTCTGAAGGCCCTGTGGCGCAACGGATAACGCGTCTGACTACGGATCAGAAGATTCCAGGTTCGAATCCTGGCAGGGTCGCGAAGCTACTTGCAATTTTTTATATTTTTTCATTGTTTAATTTATTAAATTTGCCGAGTCCTTAAAATGTAAGAAGAATTTTAACACAGTGAAACGCATTTTCTTACAGTTGATATTTACTTCTCGCGGGAAATGTGGCTTTTAGCGTAACACTTATTTATTTTAAACCGATTTGGTAATTTTTGCCTTTGTCTGCTTAAAATCAATAACGTAATTGCAATTTCAGGTAAGTCTATATAATGTAGGCACTAGGCGAGGTCATTTAGTGTGCCTACATAATATTTTGTAAAGATGAAAATTCTCTCCAACAAAATACTCTGCGCACATTCTCTCTACATAATCATTACTCTGTATTCATGCTGGCCTCACATGAAATGAATTCACACTTCCACTGAATGTGTGGTAATTAAGATGTTCTTATGGCATAATTAGTGGCTTCCGAGTTGGATACAGCGAATGAGGTTAGATTCAGGCTTAGAAATGGCTATTGGATTAGGTTTTCTTGGTATGTTAATAGGTTAATTAATATATAAATGTGTGAACGTGAAGAGAATTTTGTGCGCAAAAATGTTGTAAGTCAAGTGAATCTTTCATACTTAAGTTCCAACATAATTTATAACTTCAATATTTAAAACCCCACAGCGTAATTTTGATGTACCCACTGTCACCCCCCCGACTAAGGCGAATCTAATGATACATCTCAAGCTCAAATGCGACTAGCCGCTTAGCTCTAGAGCATGCCAAAGAAATATACATACATACACTCGAAAAACTTGACCCTCCTTCTGGTGAATTCGGCTAAAAACCTGCACCACTTAACTTAGATTAATTTGTGTAACGTGCAGCATATGCAATTTTCATAAAAATATTTTGCATTTATGTATACAATATGACGTGTTTAACAGCCAGCGTCCTGGGGTCCAGTGGTTAGGAGCTTGACTCACGACTCGGAGGCCGTGGGTTCGATTACCGCGTTGGAACAACAAAAAATGTTGTTTCCAATATTGATTTCTTATGTTTCCGCGAATATTGTTCATTGTTTTAAACACTTACGGATTGTATCGCGGTGCACTTTTCTTTTTCCCGACGTGTTGGCTACTTTCCAAAAGCCGTGATCATGCCGATCAGCCGGGAGGACTGAGGTGTCAATAGTCCTATTTGTTCTATTTGTTGGAAAATTGACACCTCAGTCCTCCCGTGACCACGGCTGCTGGAAAGTAGGCGAAACGTCGGGAAGAAGAAAAGTGTACCGAATACAATCCGTAAGTGTTTAAATCAATGTTGTTTCCAAGTTTGGTTAGGACAATGCAGGCTGATCACCTGATTGTCTGACAAGAAAGATGAAGACATGCGTCGGATGAGCACGTAAAAAATCGGTCTTGCGCCTGATTTCTCGCCAGTCGTGTCGGTTATCCGTCCCACTGGGTTACGATAGTGAAGGAAGAGAGAGTGCTCTTGTGTACTGTGCATACACTTGGGCACTATAAAAATAACTCCTGCGTAGCTGGCTCCGTTGCAATGAAACCGGCCACCGTCGACGAAATCAGTGTGGCGAGCTATTATATTAATCATAACATAATAATATCTATGGACTCTTCCCACCACGTCAATCTGGCCCCGCGCTAAGTATCCGAAGAACTTGTGTTACAGGAAAACGGGATGTAATTTAATACTTTTATACTATACATATATTTAAGATTTTTACTATATTATACACAATATATTTAATACACATCCATAGCCCAGGAACACAGAAAAACTTTTTGTTCCTTCGACGGGATTCGACCCCGCGACCCCCGTCTTGAACACCAACACGCTGAACCACTGAGCCACAGAGGTCGTCGATATTGTGTTATTAGTAGCATGTATGTGGGCAAGTGCCTCGTTTTAGTGTTTACAGTTACTTCATTAAGAACTGTGCCCCAACTATCGTAATTAACTTACATTATCATTTTACTTGTATTGATATATTTACATTTTACATTTATTGAATCGTCTTGACATCATGAACTGTTTTTTGGAGTTTGGGCTCCAACCAAAACGGGCTTGACGTTGGTTTGACGTTTAAGAGACTACCATTTTGCAGTTTTAGGATATCGGGAGTGGATTGTAATTTTATTATTGCAGGTTTTAATTAATTATTATGAGTATCGACTTTAATTTAGTGATCGTAAGGGTTATGTCGCCGTACGTTGTAAAGTAACTTTAGAAAATATATAGACGTAACTTTTACCTACGATGAGTTCATTTATTTCTTCACTTTACCTCGTCGTCCTAATGTTAGCAACACCTTCTGTGGCGTTTTGTCACTGCTTACCAAATTATTTTCACGACTAGTGCGTACGCTTCGCACATTTTAATAAAAACGTTATATTGTTTCATGACAGAACTGTCTCCTGTCATCTGTCAATGTCATTCAAGTCAATATGGTTCTTCATATTGACTTGAGTTTTGTTTTGACACAAGATTTGTGAAAATATTAAATAAACGTAGGTAAATTTTTCATCTATATGAAAAATATTAATCACAAAAATTATATTACGGATTGCTTGAAATACATAGATTCGCCTTTATAAAGAGCCGCTTTTTTACCCGACTGGTTAATGTTTTTTTCGCGTGTATTACCCGACTGGGTTGTTTTTCGCGCGCATCTTGTATGTATGTATTTTTTTTTAATTCCTTTATTCCCACGTATCTTCCAAACGGCTGGATAGATTTCAACAGTTAAGATATCGTTAGATTTCTCTTAAAAACACAAGTGTTTTTAGATAGCTAGTTCAAAGAAGAAGAAAAAATGGCGGATTTTGGCGCCAAATTGTAAGTAGTTTAAAAAAAATTAACCAAACATATCGAGTAGGTACCAAAATAAAGGAAATTAAAAGGAAATATCAAAAACATACATGTCATGTATTTAAATTTAATCAGGAATAATTACAACCGTTTTAATTAAATCATTCGAATAAATTTGTAATCAATTGCTTTAAATCGGCCAAGTGTGTGTTGGACAAACTAAAAAATCTAAAATAAAATAAATCATTAAAAAGATTTAAAACTCCCGACCGCAGAAAGAAACATACTTAAAATACCTTATATGGTTTAATTAAAATAATGTTATAGTGGTCGCTGATAACCTATGTAGTTCCAAGCGACCTTAAATAAATAGGAAAAAGAAAGATTGAGAAAACAAAGTCCAAAAATCTAATTTAACCTCTCAGAATATACTATGATTGTGATTTGTGTTAAGACGACGGAGCGGGCGTCGCACGTAATGGACAAGTGCCACTTAAATTGGTAGCATTATTATATTCGATCTGAACAGTGCGGCGTTGATATTAGATATTATAGTTCGTAATAAGCTACTTGACCCCTTTTTTTATTTTTATCCTAAACGATTATTAGTTGTTCCGTTACCCCAAAAAAAAATGTAGTATTATTTGAAAACTATTATTTGAAAACTATGAAAACCCTCAAAACTTTAATTTAAAAGTACGCTTTTTAAAAACAGCTTTAAATGCCTTCCACCATATTTGTCGATAGATAATCTGTGCTCTGACGTCATACTAACCGTAAACAATCACTTGACAGCTCAGTGCACTATGCAGTTTCTGGCAACTATGACAAGTGACGTTTATTTGTTTACTACTATTATAACGTCACATCATGGCCGATCTCACAATAGTGTTAACATCATTTTATTTTTTTTATTATATTTATTTATGTAAATCTTGTTCTTTTATTTCATGATTTCACTATATTACGTTTTCTTATGCCAAGTACTAAAGGAAATACTCAATGTTTGAAATTAAGTATGAGTCAACTAGCCTATTAACTGTAAATGGATTTAATTGTAATGCAAAAATTTGTGTTTAGTTTCATGGGACGCCATGTTTAGTAGTTTGGTACACACACTACAATAGTATACTTCAATACTTATTCTGGCATAATGAAATTTCCACTTCATGTGTGTGATTCATATTGTGTGATTCGATTTGATTACTATCCTCCACAGAGTACCAAGAACGGATACTATTCACTCAGATAACATTACGGCGCACAGTGGCTCAAGCGCGGAATTAATTAAATTTTGAGGTGGTTGGTTGATTTAAGTCAAAACTTTTATTTTATATCTAGGTATATAAAACACTTGATATAACCCTAGTCTAACATATTTTGAGTATATTTTTTTTTAATTAAAAAATTAGACCACTGCGTGCCTTGAAGACGACCCCTTTAAAAAGTAGCCACTTTAACATAAATTTCTTTTTACGGTTTTAAAGGAGCATACAATATATTGTTATTGTAAATGAAATAACATTTGTCATTTCTATTAAATTTCCTAAAAACTTTTGAGCTTTACGCAATTGATAATTTTTTCGCCCAAATATAACTTTCAATTGAGTATAAATTTTTTGCCTCAAGAACCCTCGGGTTTTAATATAGTATGAAAAACAGGTTAACTATCTGAAATTGTTAATTAAATAATTTTAGCTGCAAATTTGTTCAAACTTTTAAATAATACTCCAGTAATGCTCATATTTTGATGTTATTGAGGCTATTAATATGAAAATATTAGATGAACCCTACAGACGTTCTGTTTTTACTACAAACATGAATAAATAATAACTATACCTATTAGGTAGTAGGCATAGGTAGTAGGATAGTATGTATAGGTAGTAGGATAGTATACACCTACACCTACTACCTTCAGGTGATAAGATAAATAGTTAGATAGTAGTCTTTAAAAAATAAAATTGTAGTAGTCTGTAAAATCCTGTAGAAGATGGGATTTTATTAATACCATACATACGTGGAGTCAGTATTATAGTATTCAGTAGTAGACAAAGGTTACGGGTAGGTAGGATACGGGTTGTATCATTCCAGGAAGTGTTCGCGTGAATTTACAAATGGGGACGTGATGAATATGATGATGTTTACTTCTTCATATCTTCTTAAAAGTTTTAGAGCGGAAATCCTCAAAAACACTTACCGTTAAATAACGACGTAAACATACTCATTAACACATTTTCTGTATTTTATTGCTATTATATCTATAGGAGATTTCAGCACAAATTTTTCTGTTTATAAATATATTTTGCTGTCAAATTTTGCTTTTAATATATTTTTATTTGATGTTTTTTTTATGTTAATAAAACAATATATACAATAAACATACGTTTACTTTCATTTAAACACCAGACAATAATTAATTCCGCCGCCCATACAACTTGAACCACTGTGCCGTGGTATTCGGTAATTGCTTTTTTATGTATGAATTAATAATTATTAATACAGAAATAAAACTAAAATAGTCAAAATGTTAAAAAACTTACAGTCATTTTGGTTCCTATATTTAATTTGTGCATGCTTTTGGATAAATAATTTTAACAATTACTGTCCTTTTTGGGGTTTCATAGTACTACTATGATAAATAGAAATACTACTATGATAAATAGAAATACTACTATGATAAATAGATATACTAATAAAATACTATGATAAAATGAAATAATTTGAAACTCTTATAGTTTCTCCGCCCTTCTAACTTCTGCATTATCAATTTATTCTTCTAAATTCGTTATGAATATAAATGGATGAAATTTGGTATAGTTATAGATTGTGAATAGATTTCGTTTTTGGCATATAAGTTTAATTTTGGTTTTAATATTGCTAGATTAATTAAACCATAATATTAATTAAATTGTAAATATTTTTTCATTCTATCCCATCGTGTGGGGTATCAGCGAAAATGTATTTTTTATAAATAAATGCAAGGTTTTATACATGATTTTTCAACTTAGTCAACCGTTTTTGAGTAATCTGCCTCCAAATTGATATATTATAACATAGTCTCCTAGGCAAACTATAAAACATAGAAACCAAACTATAAAACAGAAAAATTGTAATTTCATGCTAATAGATCTTGCTTAAACTCTTTGGGAAATTTATTTTGTTTGAAACCGATCAGTAACTTTTGAAGTAATTTAAAAAAAATCCTATTGCAAATTGATAGCTAAGGAAACCTCCTTAGATCTCCTGATATGCTCTTGGTCAGGTTTTAAAATAAGTCAGGTCCAGTGTCAGTCAGTCATGTGAGACAAATCTTAAGCTAAAACTCTTTAAGCCGTTTAAGATGTAAGGCGTGTTAAAGAACGAGTCATATTATCCTTTCTTTTTCGTCGGGTAAGGTACAGTTCACATATTATTATTATTATTTTGAATAGCTTAATCTTAATGCAGCGCCTCGTCGGGTATCGCTTCGTTTCGGTGTGAATTGAAGAAAGCATCGCTTGTTTCTAGTATTATTTATGTTAGCGATAAAGTAAAGCTATATCATAATGCCCGTGTAGTGTAAGTTACGCGGTGAGAATTTAATAAAATGGCTGAGAAACAGCAATTTTTCCTCCAATCTCAGTTGAGAAGTTTCTACTTTACAACCTGGAAGGTATTACGTAAACATAACGACTGATGTATTTCACTACATCTGTGCCTTTATGGTTAGCACGTCGGCGCCCAAGCCTTTGGTCGCGGGCTCGTGCCGAGGGAACAAAAATGTTCCGTGTTTCTTAGACATGGATGTATGTTAAATATGTGTGAAACCCCTATTATTTATTCATTTTCCACAAGCGAGTTCCACAATCTGACTGCATGAACGGTGAAAGAGTAGGAGTAAAAGTTGGAGCGATGGGATGGGAGGGAAAGATTTGTTCTAACATTAGACCTACTAGGGATATAGAAGGGTCGAGAAAAGATAAATCGATCGAGAAGATAAGAAGGAGAGAGGGGATTATACAAAATGTTATAAAGTAGACAGAGGATGTGGGAGTTACGTCGAAGTCGGATAGGGAGCCACTTGAGCTTCATTCGTAAGGCTGATATGTGATCGATTTTTCTCAGTCCAAACACAAAACGGATACAGAGATTCTGCAAACGTTCCAGTTTTGTTAACAGCTCTTCGGTGATGTCCAAGTAGCAGGAGTCAGCATAGTCGAGGATAGGATAAATGAATGTCTGGACAAGGAAAATATTGGTGTTCACGGGCAAGGCTCTTTAACATGTGCAACGAGTAGTAGACCGCTCTGCTTACTTCACTAACCTGAAGATTCCAGAAAAGATTGCTGTCTAAGGTCAACCCTAGATTTTTGGCAGAGTCTGTGTACATCATACATGACCCTAGGCACATTATATAAACGCTGAGTCATATATTTACTGCCTATGATCATGGCCTTCGATTTATTTGGATTGACTAACAGACCAAAAGATTTAGCCCAGACTGCTATGCGCTGTAGATCAGCGTTAGCATATGTTACTGCGGAATGAATCTCATATATATGTGAATGACGATAGAGTTGTAGGTCGTCTGCGTAAAGATGGAAATTTAATAAGATTAATGTGGAAACAGTGTTAATAAAAATAGAAAAAAGAAGGGCTAGTGGGAACGCCACCCTTTAATTACCTGGGCTGATTGATAACTGGCCGAAACGACGAACTTAAAAAAATGATACGCAAAATGCCAGAATGCCAGAATATAATGTAATATTCCTTAATATTACATTATATTCTGGCATCTTTTTGAAAATAGAACGCTAAATTTGAATTTAATCGAACTGATGGAATTTGTTTGAGAGGACGTAGAACTTTCTCTGTCGTAAATTTTCTTAACAATGGAAAGAAACGAAATTCGTGCGGTGATAAAGTTTTACGTTTTAAAAGAGAAAACAGCAATCCAGATTAAAACCAAGCTAGACAGTGTTTTAGGTAATTCTGCTCCTGCATTGAGTACAATTCAAACCTGGGTAACTGATTTTAAACGTGGAAGACAGAGCTGCGAAGACGCCCACAGGTCTGGCCGTCCAAATGAAGTCACGAATCCGTAAATGATCAAAAAAAATCACAAAATTGTATTGAATGATCGGCGCTTAAAGTTGCGAGAGATAGCAGAGATGGTGAGCATTACATCTGAACGCGTTTTTAATATTTTACACCAACATTTGGGAATGAAAAAGCTTTGCGCGCGTTGGGTGCCGCGTTTGCTCACTGTAGACCAAAAGCAACGTCGAGTGGACGATTCATCGGAGTGTTTGGCGCTGTTTAACCGAGATCCTAATGAGTTTTTGCGGCGTTATGTAACAGTCGATGAAACCTGGATACATCATTATACTCCCGAGACAAAAGAACAATCTAAGCAGTGGACTGAGAGCGGAAAACCTGCGCCGAAGAAAGCAAAAACGGTTTTGTCGGCCGGCAAAGTGATGGCGACTGTTTTTTGGGATGCTCGAGGGATTAGTTTAGTGGATTATCTGCAAAAAGGTTAAACAATAAATGGAGAGTACTACGCAAGCTTACTGCAAAAATTAAGTGAAGAAATCCAGAAGAAACGACCACATTTGGCCAAGAAAAAAATTTTGTTCCACCATGACAACGCACCTGCACACACGTCAATGGTTGCAGTCGCCAAACTCCATGAATTGCGGTTCGAATTGCTACCGCATCCACCCTATTCCCCGGATCTAGCCCCGTGCGACTTCTACTTTTTCCCAAACCTGAAGGAATGGTTAAGTGGTCAGAGATTTTCATCAAATGAAGAAGTCATTGTTGCCGTGGACGAGTATTTTGAGGGGTTGGAGAAAACATTTTATCAAACTGGTGTAACGGCATTGGAGAAGCGCTGGACTAAATGCATCGAGATAGAAGGAAACTACGTTGAGAAATAAATTTATTTTAAATAGATTTTTGAAGTTTTTCTTTGTCGTTTCGGAAACTTATCAATCAGCCCTCGTATGTGTATGACAAACGATTCTGACGACGTCTGTGGCTCAGCTCTGGTTATCGCAATGGCGCTCAAGCCGGAGGTCGCGGGTTTGAATCCCGCCAGAGAACAAAAAAGTTTTCCTTGTTCCTCCATCATCATAAAATCGTAACTGGTCGCTGTCTGTACATGGAAGATATATAAGAAAAACTATTACAGGGGGACTTTAGGAATGACAGAACTTTAGAACCCAAAACAATATTTTTTTTTAATTTTGTCTGTTTCTCTATTTGTCTGTATGTCTGTTTGTCTGTTTATCTGTTTGTATGTGCGCTGTACATGCTAATCTCAGAATGTACTGAACGGATTTTGATGAAGTTTGATTTCAATTGTATCATTGGTATGATAGTAGTATACGGAAAGCATATGCCACTATGTCAAGTAATCATCATCATCACCACCTTCATCAAACCATACACCATCACATTTTGATGATAATATGTACTTCTCATAGTCTTTTACACCGATACGTATATCTTTGAACATTACTCTGCCGTTTGTCGAAGCATTTTCAAATTTACAACTTACAACTTAGAATTTTAAAATCAAAAGTTTCCCCAAATATAAAACAAAAACTCGTCAACCTTGTTGATGATGAATTATTTAATCACTGTAAAGTTTTACCAGTATTTACTAAATTTAAATTTACCCTGTTAAAAGAACAATATTTTAACTAAGGTTTAAAAGTATTAACTGACCAGCCTGAACTCGAGCCGTCGCACACGTCGCCTTGTCTTATTAATGATTTACCTACAGATGTAATAAAAATTTAACTGAAAAAAAAAAAAAAAAATGCAAATTAAAATCATATTACTTAACTATCTAAAATTAAAATGCTAATGTAGAATGCCTAAAACATGTAAATAAATTCTATCTGGTTCCAAACTATTTTAATATTCATAAAAAAATTATGTTAAAATGTAAGCAACTGTGTATTTAAACTGGTATTGCGAATAATGCTGTATCCACAGATCGGTAACGCTTATTTGGGGAACTACCACTCCTCTCAGAAAACCGGCATAAAATCGCTTGAGTTTGTTTTTCTGAGAGAGTGAGAATACCGGAGGCTTTGTTTGTATTAATAACTTTTTTAAAATGTGTTAATAATAATAAATATAACTAAAAATGGAAAAATTTACTTCCAAAGTAAAAATGCACAAAAAAGTATGCAACAAAACTTATTTTCCAAATAATTCCCCTTTTAAATTCGGCTGAAATTTTAACTATTTCTCGACTTAATCTTCATATTTTTCAAGTCGGTATGGTGTTAACAAAAAAGTTCGCGATGCCATAGATATATTATGTCCTGTAATATTTTACGGATAGGTTACTATACCCATTCTAAGTTAAAAAAAACTATCACAACTAATCTGGTATTTTCAGAAGCTATTTAGACGGATACAATATTACCTAATCCTTATCTAGGAGATATATTAAAATCAAAAAGTACGTGTGAAAATGTATAATAATTGGGTATATATTTTTACTCGGTGCTATTTCTATATTGCAGTAGCATATAGCATATTTGCTAAAGAAGTTTATTGCCACGAACATCCTTCCACGTGGGCAAAGCTGCGGACAAAAGCTAGTCTTAAATTTGTGTATAGTATAACATCATTAAATATATTTCCGTTGTCTGGTACCCGTAACACAATTTCTTCAAGAACTTACCACGGGACCAGATTGACGTGGTGTAAAAGCGTCCGTAGATATTATTATTATTCGTGTTGCTTTTTCATACGTTCGATTAAACTGCGTTACGTTTTCTTGCGTGCGCGTTTCCCAATCAAAATCTCTATTGAACATATAAACCACCGACAAAAAACCTTAAAATGCACACTGCATTAAACGTGCGGATAAGTGAATAAGTGAAAAACGTGGTAAGTGAAGCCGATAGGAATGGAGTTCCAGGAACTCCACGCCACTGGTACCTACTGGTACACACGCCAGCACCCTGGGTCGAACCTGCTCTCGAGGACAACTGCCACTGGGCCAGCATACACGTCCAGTAAAAAACAAAACAAATCATTTAGCAAAAATGTTTCTGCCGTTTTCCTGTTCTCCCCAACCTCCAAGTACAGTCGCCAACTTATATGGTGTATGCACAATTTTGAACCTTATTACAATACTGTTATGGTCGAAACGTATGCTACCTACACCATGTTTGTCGACGATTGTAGGTATATTCGTGCAGAAAGTGTCTATTTCATCAAAGCTCCGCGTTTTTAATTCGACATAATGAGCCATTCCCAGTCCTGGGCGTGGGGTAGGCGTGGGGGTGGGGGTGGGGTTTAATAAGAGGAAATTGGCCAAACAAAATGAAGTTGAATTATTTTGACTTATTTTAAGACAAGTGCCTTTTGAATGAAATTAGAAAATTATCATTTTACTACATAAGTAAAATGATAATTTTCTAATCAATACTACCTACCAATATACGTACCAAAATAGGTAGGTACCTATTTTGGTTGAAAATTAAAATTAGGAAAAACCTTACTAACTGAAAATATTATGTTAAATTGCTAATTGAACGTATGGATATTTGTTTTTCTAATCCAAAAAATTTAGTTTTACTTTCAATAATATCACTTACTTATTACATTTTTATTTTGACTTTATTATATTCCAATAATGTAAAAAATTGAGTTTCCTAAACAAAATTTATGTGCGAGAACCATGCTTCGGCCGAATGGGCCGGCACGATCGGATAAATACCACGGCCTCACAGAAAACCGGCGTGAAATAACGCTTGCGTTGGGTTTCGCCGGGAGGGTTATAAATCTTATGGGCTAAAAACGCAAGTGCGCAATACCCGAAGAATTACAAGCGTCCTCCTCCTCCTTTGGTGTTGCGTGTGTCCTTGAGCCGCAGTAATCGCTTACCATCAGGCGGTACGTTTGGTCGTTTCGTAGGCCACCTCATAAAAAAAATTAACAACCATCGTTAAAAATACCCATCCTTTTGTCTATTTACTATCTTAAACAAATCTCAATTATTCTATTAATTCCAATTTCATTTAAATACTTCTTAATTGTTGAATTACACGGAGCGTGAACGCGAGCGCACATCCGCACGGCTGGTGGATCGCAGCTGCGACGATGTACATTGTTATTTACATAAGGGCAATATTGAACTGTGATGAAAATAAAATGTATATATTGGAAGTTAAGAACTAAAGTCGAGTTCATGAGACAAAATACAAATGCAAACAAATGTCACTACGTCGTAACTTGAGTAACACATTTGTTTTTACTTTACAACGGCGCCCGCGCCACACCGATAATCAACAAATCATGTGTCAGACGCTAGATTATTATCCGACGATGTGAAATAGCTTTTTAGTTTCAAGTGACAAATATGTTATTTAAGGATGATTAATTTAGAATTATATTCATTTCGTCACATAAAATATACATTGTTTACATTAATAATTATTCTCTCTCGTGGTTTCTACTTTAGAAGAAGTAAATTAATCAATTACGTCCAGTATTTTTGTCCGCCCGTTTGTTCGGTGTCTATGTGAACGACGTGAACGTATAATAAAAAACCGGCCAAGTGCGAATCGGACTCGTGCACGTCGGGTTTCCAAGTAAGCGCTATTTACAAGTTAGGTGTCTACAGCTTCTGTACTAACAAAGTTATATAAGCCGTTACAGTTTTCCTTTAAAGTTCATCACAAGTTGCAGGTACTACCATCATGATTTTTTTCAGATATTTCTAGCCAGCCGTTTAGCTTTTTTATTGTATATATATATATATATATATATATATATATATATATATATAAAAGGCAAAGCTGATTGACTGATATATCAACGCACTGGCTAGAAATTTTGCACAACTATTTTTCATATGACGTAGGTAAAAGTTTGTATGAATTTTTTTATTCCTCGGACATATTTGTATAAAATTTCGTATGAATTGATTACGCAAAAAATTGAGTTAAGTATTTCAGAATTTTCTAAAATTCAGCCTCTAGGTGGGTAAAATAG
Organism: Phengaris alcon alcon; assembly: GCA_037179445.1. NCBI lineage: Eukaryota > Metazoa > Arthropoda > Insecta > Lepidoptera > Lycaenidae > Phengaris > Phengaris alcon. The sequence goes on along the minus strand of JAYRCH010000072.1, from coordinate 1,219,746 downwards.
GGGATGAAAGTTTAAAATCTAATTTCACGCAGGCGAAGACGCCGGCAATTAATGCTGGTTTTAACATAAAAATGCGCTTTAAAGTTGAATATCTCGCAAATGGATACTTTTAATGTTACCACACACTATGGGGTAGACGCGAGAAAAAAATGTTCCCCACTTTACGTGTAGGGAAGGTACCCCAAAGAAAATATTTTTCGTGATTTTATTTTAGCCTTTGTCGACATAGTATATAAATAAAATAAAATAAAAAAGCCTTTATTATTTCCCAACCTTTTACAATATAAAAATATAGAATATAGCTCTTAATTTAATTAAAGTCAAATTTATTTCGGATCAAATGACATAAGTATCAAATTTATTATTAGTTAATTTATAAATCTCAATCAATATTAAATTAAATAAAATTAAATAAAAAAGCCATACCCGTGCATATTTATTTTATTTAAATTTAAATCTAACATGTTTTATAATTTATTTATTTTTTTCCCGTTATTGTTATTATTTACTTTTTGAATGAGAACCCCTTTGGCAAAGGCCTCCTCCATTTTAGTCCATTCCTCTCTATCTTTGGCCTTTTCTTGCCACACTTCTCCTGCTATATCTTTAATATCGTCGCTTCATCTTCTAAACGGTCTGCCTCTTTTCATTTTTTACGACATAGTAAATGTAGCGGGCGGGCTGTAGCGGGCTACGACCTCTTGATTTGTATGTCCTTCTTGTGTCTGAGTGGTGATGATAATAATACAGCAATAATTCTTATATTCTCCTTTATTGGTGCTTAACACTGATACGTATTACATATGAGGTATATGCCTAACACTGTAGCATAGCTACATTTTTTAACGTATCGTTATAACTAATAACGATGCGTATAGCGTCATCTATTAGCAGTTGTCGATATTAATAATAGCTAATTTGTGCTATACAACGCCATCTATTGGCAAATGCTTCTAACTAGAGCTTCATCTCTAATATTTCTTTATTGTGGCATTTGTATTACGCATTACCGCTAATTGTCGGTTAAAAAAAAAAACAAATGTCAGTAGGGGTATAAAAGGGTTGTCGCGACAGGACAACGCCCTTTTTTCCTGCCGAATTTTGGTTGTTCAACTTCTTCAAGATATAGTCGTTTATAATAATTATAATATTATAACCCCGTGTTCACGGTGAGTAATTTGAAATATCTGTGTTGTGAATGTTTGCTAAATCACGCTTGTAATTAAAACACATCATTTTTTCCTGTAAATTAGCACCATTGTAAAATTTGTTGGCAAACCTTTTGATTGGCCACGTGCTCAATTTGTAGTTTCATTTTTCCGATCTTGCATTATTAGATATTATTAGGATGTTTGTATCAAATTAATTGTCCTTAATATCATTTTATCTTTTTATCTTTTTTTGCTTATCTCTTATTTTGTGATGGACACACAGCCCATGGTTTGGATCGTTAGGGGCTAGAACCATGGCTGCTGTGGTCCACACTCTTCACTCGCTGGTATGAATATTTCCAGGGAACTAAGTTACGGGCACAAGCACCGCCAACTCCGTTACGGGCACAAGCACCGCCGACTTCGTTACGGGTTCAAGGCACCGATTAAAAGGGCTTATACCCAACTTTTTTCCTACGTCTGGAGTTCAGAGCGTCGCTAGATGTTCCGGACTGAAACTTGCTTTTGAAATCGGACGAACTATCTACGACGAACAGACGCAGCGGTGACTGGGAGACGCTTCCAGAGGTTGGAGCCCCCATCCCGTTTCTCTTGCCACGTGCCAGACCCCTGGACTCAAGACCTGGATTCCTCAGCTAAGTTCCCACGTGGTTTAGACCCCCTACGATACCCTTCAGACACCAAGAGGCTAGACCAGACCGTACGGCGTTCTGCCCACGACCCCTATTTCTTTTTTTAATATATATATATTGTCACGGGAAATCTCTTTTTATTTTAATTTCCCCCGTAACAACACAATAATATGTCTACACTATTTATAGACTTTTGGCCAACTGAAATAAACTAACTCAATAGGCTTTACTTCATGACATCTGTCAATGTCAAAAATGACATTGACAGTTACTTTTGTCAATATGCAACAACTATAATGCAAAGTTTCATCTTTCTAGCACTAACCGTTTGGACGGTAAGCCGAAGACGGCCGGACAGACGGCCACGACTAAACTATAGCGGTTCCGAGACGTGAACTACGGAACTCTAAAAAGCTACTGAATATTTTGAAATACCACCGAGCTACCGGTCTGCTCGTTAACAATACCTACACATTTACATTACCATACAAATCCGTAGATATGTAACGCTCGCAGTCGTGACTGTACAAACTTCTATAGTGGAAAGTATTTAAGTGCTAACACCTCGGAGTTGCGAACTGTAATGATCAGGAAAGTTCCACATGTTCACGGTACTTTTTGTTACCAATCAATACTGAAAGGAAAATCTTTTGTTTCGAGGGGAACTTTACATTGGGGATGTGTTGGAGCACTGTAACCGTAACCGAATCCGATATAAATGTTTCATTTAAATTCGAATCAAGGCGAAGTCTAAATTTCCTGAGATAGGACCTTTGATTGATTTTTCACCCCCATTACTTGTCGTGGAAATTGTTGAAGCAATTCCCGATATTCATATCATCTATACTTCTATATCTATATCTAATAAATAAAGTTATAGTATCTATACTAATATTATGAAGAGGAAAAGTTTGTTTGTTTGTATGTTTGTTTGTATTGAATAGGCTCCGAAACTACTGGACCGATCTTGATGATATTTGGCAGAGATATAGGGTAGACAAGAGGTAGGACATACTTTTTGTCGCGGATAGGCTACTTTTTATCGCGGAAAAATGTACGGTTTCCGCAAGATTAACTTTTGCGCGCACAAAGTCGCGGGCAACACCTAATATTAATGTACAAGAATTGTTCGTATAACTATAATATTACGTCCATCGCAGAAAACTAGTTTACCTACTAACGCTTGCGTTGTGTTTGTAGAGTGAGTCCAGTCTCAATTTTAATTTTAAAAGTTTATTTAAACTGATACCTCCCAAGATACAACCCTTAACGCCTCTGGGCCTAAAGGACTAAAGTCAAGATGCACTCGATAATGTCGCCGGCGAAGTTCGAAATCAAAAATCTATGGGATTCAACATAAGTCATCGATAAGTGACATGTCGTATGCGATGCCTTATATCAAATCCCATATATTTTGTTTCCGAACTTCGCCGTCGAAATTATCGATGCGTCTCGATTTCCGGCAAAACTAAAAGTCCTATGGAAAAAAGTCAAATGGCAAAGTTGTAGGTAATAGAAAGATCTAAAAATTTTGTATTTACACTTTTTTCACATAGCCTCAAAATTTATGTGAAAAATTCAATTTTTTATTTTTATCTTTTATTCTTCGTAGGTCACTCAGGTATATAAGTTATCTTAAAATAGTTATAAATAGGCATCTACGCATATAATTTAAAGAAGATTCGACAACTTTCTCCAAGTATTGTAGATGTCTTATTAAATATTAAATTTAATAACTTATTTTTTTGTTAATTATAGTAGTATATTTTGATTTGCAATTTTTGTTATCAATGTAACATGTAATCTTTTTTTTGAAACAACTTTTTGAAAGAAGCTGATATTTTGACGGGTGAATTTTCGTTTGAAAATTAGGGTGCTTTTTCGATATTAATTCAAAATAAGGTGAAAAAATAAATATTTATAATCAAAAAAATTACAGCGTATTTGGGACATAAAAAGGTATGTTTTCACCAAATTTCGTGACAAAAAAAAAACATTTTTGTAAAAGATAAAAATAAAAAAACAAAAACTTGGTTTTTTAATTTTTCACATAAATTTTGAGGTTATGTGAAAAAAGTGTAAATACAAAAGTTTTAGATCTTTATATTACCTACAACTTTGCTATTTGACTTTTTTCCATAGGACTTTCAGTTTTGCCGGAAATCGAGATAAACCGTTTTTTACCCTTAAAAACTCACCCCCATACGAACCGACCAAAAGGGTCGGTTCCCCCTTCGTACCCCCTTCCCGACCTCAGATCGCCCGTAAATTATTTTTCCTTTCATTTTTATAATATTCTCCTCCTTTTCTAATGGGTTTTATCCTACTTTTATTTTTTTTCACTTTTTATTATTTGTAAAGGCTTCTACCCTGGTCTATAGTGATTTTGGCAGTCTATGTATGTATGTTTATTCCACGATGGCGCCTAAACTACTTATCCGATTTAAATGAAATAGGTGTCAATAGTTTTGCAATAAGCTAGCGCTTGTAACATAGGCTATATTATTTACGTAGTCGGGTTATAGTTTTTATAAAAAAAAATCAATTGTAGTTATTGTGCAAAAACTTAGCTAGCTATAATATGCGCATAAGCAGAATAATCTTACGATACTATTTAAACAAAACGCGAGTACTTGAGACGTTATCCAAAAGAAACAAACGCCCATCTCGAGGATTAGGGAATCACAAAGTATAATGAAGAGACACTTCAGGTTTTAGAACCGTAATATTCGTATGACTTTTCCCCATTCAACCCAGTTTAAAAATCGAGGGGTAAAGCTTTGAGTGTTGGTGAGTTGCGATAATTGTGCGTTATAGTCTGTTCAGATCAAATTCACTCTAATCGTAAACATACAAGACAGTATACACTAATATGCTACAAATTAAAACGTCACTTATTTACCGTGAAATAAAGAAATATTACATATTAATTTAAAGAAAATTTATCATTCTATAATAATATCACACAAATTTTTTAAACACTTATCCACTTTATTAAAATAGAATGAGGAAAATACAATATAAAGTGGAAAAGTGTATAAAAAAGTCGTGTGATATTATTATGAACATGAATTTCCACCAAGAACCAACAGCACACTGAATCAGTTATATCTAATCGTTTTGTTTACGTTTAAACCAAATTGGACACGAACGAATATCGATTTTTTAAAGCTATTTTTATATTACCACCCGCGATTTTACTTGCTTATTTTCTTTAATACTATAGCTATCATCTGCTATGAAATAAAAAAATCCTTTATGTTACTTGCTGTAGTTAATGTAATGTAGTTTGCAGTTTAGTAATTTGAGTTTATCCATTGCCATCAGCGAATTTTTAAATTTGCTTCTCGTATAACGTGGTGGTTATTGGTTTTGGATTTACCCCTTCAATCTTCGTATACTCGCGCGTTGGTATCTCAGACCGACAAACTAATAAATCGTTTTTTTTTTCACAAAAACTATCAACACAGCGACTTTGCGCCTTTAGCAGCTTCTTCATTAGTTTTCTGGCATTGTTTAGTGAGGCACAAGTCACGTATCAGGTGCATGGGCATTTTAGCTAAGTTGCTATTAGTACTTTTTACTACCATTTTTCATATTTTTATAACGATTAATACTTTTTTATGCTATTTTATTTATTTTGTTACTTTCCTTTATTATATTGCATTGTCTTTTTTTGAGTTAACACAAAAAAAGTTTAATTATGTTATTTAACTTAGAGTGCTAAAACTTGTTATTTGTTAAGAGGCTGATTTAAAAGAATGTTTCCATTAAGAAAAACAAAACAATAATACCTAATAAGTATATAATTACAAATATACAGACGAGATCAAATTTCTGTCTGAGACACCGTGTGTGAGTACATACCTATTGTGTAATGCTTTTGCGCGCGAGTACACAAAGGTTAAGAGGTCTTTAACTATTCCAGGCTTCCTACGTTTATCCTAGGTTTTATTACAACAGAAACTATCGTAATTGGCGGTTTCAGTAGGTGAGAGCTGAAGTTATGAGAGTGTTAAGGTAGCGGAACATCTGAACCAGCTCGATAAAGAGAACAGCGGAGGGAAGACCTCTAGTAAGTAAGGATCACACAGGATTGTTTTACTGTTTTTAAAATAATTAATAATTTACTGCAAATATTAAGTTTTATTATAATACAATATATAAATATTATTAATTATATTCATATATTGTATTTCTTAAAAAAAGTTCCAATCCCCTAAAACAGCTTAAAAGCTTAAAGATCGAGAGATAAGTCTTTTTTTTTATGGTTCCTTATCGGCATCGTCCTCTCCGTCCCTGCTAACGAATATAAGTTAAAGAAATTTAGTACACTTACAGATTTCGTATAGATTGTAATTTTGCTAACATTTAAAATATGTATATAACATAATATATATTATTATAGTTTAGGAGCGGCTCGCCAAACATATGAAATAGGCTATTTTTGTGCTCGTGCTAAAGCACGAGTTGCGATATGCCTGGATTTTAAACGTTAATTTTCACTTGAGTACATCGACCTTAAGCCTGGCCCTTAAGCCAAGATACCATCGCTAGTTACGATGATAAAGTAAGAAATCAAAAATGTGTGGTATTGACGTATCGTCACTTAGCGAACGTTATGTCAATCCCATATATTTTCAATTTCGAAGATCGTCACTGTAATTAACGGTGACATGGTGGCTAAGCCCTCTTCGCTACTGCAAAATAAATAAAATGTTCGATACTCCCCCGACAGAAGATTTGTGCTAATCAGGTTTCACAACAATTACTTTTTTTTGATAAAAATTTACTTTTCACAGGAATATATTATTTAGTAAAAACTGGTGTAAGTTCGCAGGACGCCGGTGATTAACAAAGTTTAATTGTATTTTTAATTCCGCAGTCCGTACTCCGGACCTGACTTCAAATTGTTACGAACAGGAAAATCTGGAAAAACAAATTGCTCAACTCGACTTCGTTTATGTGATTAGAAACATGAGACCGGGAAAAGTTTATTCATTTTCAGATAATTAAAACGCAAATTATTAAAAATATGTACAGTCATGTACATATACACAATGTACAGTCATGTACATATACACAATGTACAGTCATGTACATATACACAATGTACAGTCATGTACATATACACAATGTACAGTCATGTACATATACACAATGTACAGTCAGTCAAAATGAATATTTAACAGATAGATCGACTATCTACAGCTATTACTTTTATACGTAATATTTAAAAAATTATATAAACCAAAATTATATTGAAATGAAATATTTTCCTAAAGTTTGCCGTAAGTCATTACTTTCCAGAATTTGTTCCTTATTTATAATAAGTAACAAATTCTGGAATTAGTCGGCTTATAGTTTTTATAAGAATTATATTTTTAAATTAGTATACAAACTATTGTTATGACTCTTTTACACTACTCAAATATTAGACGACCTCTGTGGCTCAGTGGTGTGGGGCCAGTGGGGTGCTCAAGCCTAGGGACGCGGGTTCGATTCCCGCCGAAGGAACAAAAAGTTTTTCTGTGTTCCTGGGTCATGGATGTGTATTAAATCTATACTTATATCTATATATATAAAAGAAAGTCGTGTTAGTTACACTATTTATAACTCAAGAACGGCTGAACCGATTTGGTTGAAAATTGGTGGGGAGGTAGCTTAGAATCGGGAGACGGACATAGGATACTTAAGTGCCCCGCCGAGTCTGTCTGTCTGTATTTTCACGATAATCCCAAAAACTACTGAAAGGATTTTCATGCCGTTGACATTTACCTACAGAGTGGTTCCTTAGGAAGGTTTAGGTCGATAATAATTTGTTGAGGTTTTGTGCAAATTGTTTGATTTATGAAGGTGTCGAAAAAAATCAAGCCGTCTGGGAACTTTTATCGAAAACGCTGCCTAACCTAACCCGTTAGGAGATAAATAACAAAACAATGTATGGTGGGATTGTTTCTCTTTTATAGGTCTATAAAAAAGTCCGCAAAGGCATAGATATGTCTAGTTTTAAGGATAGGTTACTATGCTCATTATAAGTTTAAAAAATGATCGGAAATATTGTGATATTTTCAGAAGCTATTTAGCCGCGGATACAATTAAATTATCCTTACCTAGGAGATTATATCTAGGAAATGTCTTAAAATTAAAAAGTACGTGTGAAAATTTATTATAAAGAACATATATATTTATTATAAACTAGAACGCTTGCAGAATCTCTATATCCGTTTTGTTTTTGGTTTAAGAAAGTTCGACCACATATTATCAGCTTTTCGACTAAAACTCAAGTGGCTCCCGATTCGTTTCCGTCGCAACTCCCATATCCTTTGTTTATTATATAATATGTTGTATAATCCCCTGTCTCCTTTCTATCTTCTCGAACGATTTAACTTTTCTCGACCCCTCGATACCCCTTGTAGGTCCAATGTAAGAACTAATCTTTCCCTTCCATCCCATCGCTCCAACTTCTACTCCTACTCCTTCACCGTTCACGCAGTCAGATTGTGGAACTCGCTCCCCCACACCGTACGAGACAGTCCCACTGTTACTATTTTTAAAAGAAGATTTAAAGAGCACTATATCATTCTGCTCTCAAATTCCGATTTGGGCGGCAGCCAGAATTGGTAACTCACAACTGCTAACGTTGATGCACAGTTCTTTATTAAGTGATTATTATAATACGCAACACAGTGCCAGTGCTTTCACCTCGGGGCTTCAAGCATCGTTGTGACGCCGGAATTGTTTCGCGGGTTCCATCACGACCGTTGGGTTTTTCCCGCCGTGACCGTTATTTTTCGCGGCGACCATTATTTTTCGCGGCGACCGTTATTTTTAGGCGCGACCGTTTTCTAACACTTTTCCACCTTCGCGATCGCTTCGCATAGCGATAGTGTAGTGTCGGTGTGTTCCTGCGTCCGAGGAACAAAAGAAAAGTAAGTAGAGTGAAATTGCCGATTAGGATACACACCTGTGGACTCCTCCACGCACACACCTCCCCCCCCGGATGCCGGGAGGGGTTGAATCCCCAAATTAAAAATTTTCAAATAGAGAGCAGACCCAAGAAAGTCAGGGTAAATAGCCTGACCATGGACAGCACCATGGTAAGGATATTCCTGACCTGCTTGGAGAAACAATGCCCAGGAATCTTAGAGGCCTGGGAATCATTTAGTACAACCTATGTCCCTACCAGCTCACCGGCTTCCCCGGCAGCTACGTCCGAAGGATCGCCGTCGTCACCGGTGACGACGGCGACTACAAAGTCATCGCATGAGAGCGATGACAATTATACTGATGTATCCCAGTCGGAGATGTCCTGCTCCGAGCAGGAGATCTCCGAGGGGGATGACGGTTTTCAAACCGTAAAGAGTAAAAAGACCAAGAAGAGGAAACGCGCGAACGGCGCTTCCTCTGCGGCCTGCTCCTCGCCGACACCACCGGCAAAAACCGCGAAAAGCGGAAACGGTAGAATCTTCAGGGGTTTTAAACCCGGAACCCCCACCCGTACTGAACCCATGCAGACTGACGACCAAACAGTCGCAGCCCCGAAAAGCCCCAAGGCCCCCAAATTGCCGCCTCCTGTTATAGTACAGGAGAAGGCAAAGTGGAACCTTGTAAATGCAGCAATAAACGAGCAGTGTATAAACTACTCGTCAGCCCGCAACACCCCAAACGGGATCATGATGCAGGTCCCAACCCCAAACGATCATAGGAAACTGACTGCTTTTCTCAGAGAAAAGCAGATCGGTTATCATACGTATGCCCTGGAGGACGAACGCACTCTGCGAGTCGTCATCAAGGGTGTCGATAAAGAGCTCTCCACAGACTCCGTCCTCGAGGACCTCTGCAGACAGGGGATCCCCGCCAAAGAGGTACACAGGATGTACCACCCAACAAAAAAGTACCTATACAACATGGTACTTGTCGTGCTTCCCCTCACTCCGGAGGGAAAAGCCATCTTTAACATTAAAAATATATGCCACATTACAGGCTTAGCCATCGAACCCCCCTATAAGAGGGGAATGCCGGGGCAGTGTCACCGCTGCCAATTATACGGCCACTCAGCGCGGAACTGCTTCGCCAGACCGCGCTGTGTCAAATGCCTGGGCGACCACGGCACGTCCGAATGTCCGCGTAGGAACCCAGCTGAGGAGACTACTCCCCCCAGCTGCGTCCTATGCAATTCTTCTGGCCATCCGGCCAACTACAAAGGGTACAAACGCGCACCCCAAGCAAAAAGGCGCAAAATTCCTCCAAGTAGAGATGCCCCTCCAAAGCAGAGGTACGTCCCTGCCCCTCCTCCCTCCAAACCTGCTTGGGGTTTACCAAAAAAGAGTCCACAAGGACCTCCTCCACCTTCTCAAAGGTCGACGGCCCTCCCAGCCAGTCCGACAAAGGTCCTCCCTCCCCCGGCCAATAGGGCCACAGAAACGGGACCTGCAAAACCGCCCCCGACCTCCAATTTCGGCGCCGACATAGCGTTCGCAGCCAGATTTCTCAGTGAAATAGATTCGACGGAGCTAAACGTCTTCGTCACAAAACTACAAGGTTCCTTCGAGGACCGCATGTCAGCACTAGCAAGTCACACGGACTTGATAAACAAAATAAAGGAGTTCTCCTAAACACAAAACATGCACCCGCGTGATTAGAAAAGCACCGGGGTAGACGCCGGCGCCTACCCCGAAGTCTTACACCAGACACGATCACACGTAAAGACTTACGGACCGACTCTAACACGGGACCACCGGACTCGAACCCGGATACGAGTTCGACTCCCTTTAGCGTAGACAAAAATAATTATGACCGCGACCGCGATATTGTTATAGAGAGCTCTATAAATACTGCGGAAGCACTCGACATCAGGACATTCGCGCGCGAGTCCACCCGACCGCACGCGGAAGGGGGGAGGGACGGCCCTCCCAGATCCTTAAAATCGAGCTTCTCTATCCGTACAAATACGCCGTTAGTTTGTGCTACCGCGCGTGAGCAACCACACTCGTCAGAGAGTGTGGAAGGGGTCGGACCCCTCAGCAGGAGGGACTATCTCTCCAGTCCTAAAAATAGCTAAACCGAGGTTATTCCCAAAAATCAGTTAGCACATCACCAACTAGGGGGTGATGTAAGAGGGGGGTCAAACTCCCTCTTTGTTTTTCCCACCAAACGACTGCCAAATGGCAGTCACCAGACCGACTAAGCTAAGAGGGCTTAAAGCCATTAGCGTAGACCCATTCGAAAAAAAAAAAAAAAAAAAAAAAAAAAAAAAAGAGCACTACCTCGAATCTCTATCCATATAAATACTGTTATTATAAATACATATAGTATTTATATATTATAGGCATTGTAGGGGACTGTATTATTCCACAGGGTTTCAACCGCCGGCTCAGATTAGACTCGAAGATAGCGAGGTTACACCAATTTGGGCAGAGCCGGGGCGATACTAAAACACTATTTGAGGTGAACGATTTTCACTTTTTTCGCTTTGCTTACCTGGCTCATGGCAATGCCGTATAGAGAGCCCCGCCCGTACGCCTCTTTCGGGCCGATTTGCCATTTCACTTTTACCTCTCTATACGGCTACGAGTATTTTCCATAATTTTCCCTATTTTTCATGAGCCAGGTGAAGCAAAACGCGTTGTGTGAAATTTTTTATTGTCATGACCATATATATATACACCCTTATATACTAGGGATCTTATTCTATAAAAAGATATTTACAACTTAAAGTTTATCGTTTAAGAAATGTTCTACATTTTTACCATTATTTTCTTAATAACTACTTAACTCTTTATTATATAATCTTAATCGTTACGCTACACGTTAGGTATTATGTTTATTCATATATATCAAAAGAAGCTACGTTAAAATTCGCTTTAGTTAAAAATATATAAGCAAAATAACCTGCACTTGATAAAACACCATTTAACACGACTTTTACACACTGATGCCATATAAATCTATACATAAAGTCACTGAGTATTCACTATTATAGTTTTATGTACTGTTTTAAATTACGCGTTTATCGTTCACATTTAAATTCACTAATGTTTTACGTTACGAGGCCGCTGTCCTTAATATCCTCCCCCCGGCGCAGTAGCCAGGGTCTACGCAGCCTCCTCAGGTGACTGCGGGCTCGCCGATCCCGCCGTGGACTGCTCCGGTGACTGCGAGCTGCTCGAGCTCGCTGTTGGCTGGTGCGGCGGCGACTGCGGGCCGTTCGCGCCCGCCGCAGACTGCTCCGGCGACTGAGAGCCGTTCGCACTCGCTGCGGGCCGCTCCGGCGACTGCGAGCTGTTCGCGCTCGCTATAGGCTTCTCTGATGCTCGTTCCGCGCCCGGCGCCGTCCCTGGCGTTGTCCGCTCCGCTCCCGGCTCCGTCTGCTCCGCCAGCGGTCGCAACTGCGACTGCGGCGCCTCCTCCAGCACCGCCAGCTTCGACGTCGGCCTCCGGAACACGCCACTGCGCGTGCGAACGTCCGCACAGCGCACTTGTCTGTCCTGGCCGGGGTAGACTCGGTGCACGACCCCCCCCCCCCCCCCCCCGGCCACGTATTACGCGGCAGCGTCGGGTCTACCACGACAACCAGGTCCCCCGGTACAAGGGCTCGGCTGCTCTGCGGGGCCCCGTAGCGTGGTGTGAGCGTGGGAAGGTATTCCTTCACCCAACGCCTCCAGAACTCGTCGGCAAGGGCTTGCGCGACTTTCCATATTTTCCTGTCCGCCGGCACACACGGTCCGACGTACGGCAGTCCGGTGGACGACCCGAGAAGGAAATGATTCGGTGTAATCGCCTCCGGGTCGTTGGGGTCCACTGATACGTGAACGAGCGGTCGAGCGTTCACTGAGTACTCCGCCTCGGCCATCAGCGTCTGGAGTACCTCTTCCTTGGGCGACTTCTCGTTCAGCGTGGCTAACAGGGCGGTTTTCACTGACCTCACCATCCTTTCCCAGGCACCTCCTTGACTCGGCGCCCCGGGCGGTGTAAACTTCCACTGCATCCGATGAGTGAGGCCCAGCTGAGCTATAGCCGGCGCCCACTCGGCGTACGCCTGCCGCAGCTCGACGTCCGCGCCTCTAAAATTCGTCCCATTGTCGCTGTACATGACTGACGGCTATCCTCGCCGCGCAGCCATTCTTCTCATTGCCATCAGTGCAGAGTCCGTCGACAGCGAAGCCACCAGCTCCAGGTCAGACATGTGAAGAGAGGTCCCCACCTCTTCTCGTGACGTCGGCCGATGGTGACCGTCATCGGGCCGAAACAGTCGAGACCACAGTACGAAAATGGTCTCTGGAACGCCCCCAGGCGCTCGGCTGGCAGGTCTCCAGTTGGCGGGGTCCTCGGGTGTGCCCGTCGTAACCGACAGAACGCACATTGGTTCATTATAGTACGCACCGTCGGCCGCAGCTTTAATATCCAGAATTTCTGCCTGAGGTCGTTCACGACTCTCTCGCGGCTCCCGTGTCCCGCTCTGGCGTACTCCCTTGCCACCAGTAACCTTGTGAAGTGATGTTTTCCATCCAGGATGATAGGGTTTTTCATTTCGGCCGGCACCTGAGCTGCTTTGATCCTTCCGTCTAGTAAGAGCAGCCCGTCCTTGTACACCGGGTTGAGCCGGTACAAGGAGCTCCATCTAGGCACCGTCTTGCCACTTGCCATCTTCTCGATTTCTTGTGCGAAGCTGTCTCGTTGTGATTTTTGATACCACAACCTCTTGGCCTTCTCCAGGTGTCGTACGTCGTGGTGGGCCCGACGATCTCGGCACTTCTCGACGAACAGCAAGACCATCGCCGTGAATCTTATGAGGCGCTCGTAATTTGAAAAGCGCGTCACATCTGGTAGACAGCTGACAGACAGTATTCTTCTTGATTTTCAATTCTAGCGGGACTTTTCACGGGCCACTCGTTCATAGGCCTGCGCAGGTAGTCCGGCCCCTGGAACCAAGGGTCCTCGTCGCTTTTCGGAACATAGCCCGTTCTGGAGGCTAAGTCGGACGCTGCTCTTCGTGCTCAGCCATCTCCACTGGTGAACAGACGTCAGCTCGGCGATCTCCCCTAACCGATGTGCGACGTACGCTGTGTATTTGCGGCTGCCGTTCTGTATCCAACACAGAACTACTTGTGCGTCGATCCAGTAGAAACTGTGTTCTGCTACGACGGCGTTTCCCAGCCTCGCTCCGACCAGGGCAGCCTGTAGCTCTATCCTTGGTATTGTTTGTGCCTTCAGCGGCGCCACCTTGGCCTTGGCGGCGGCCAACACGACTCGTACTTCCCCATTTTCTTGTTCCAACCTCCAATAGACGGCTGCGGCGTATGCGTCCTTACTCGCGTCGCAGAATACGTATTAAGAAATACTCGCCGGACTCCCCCCGTTGTAACTCCGGGGCAGCTCGAGCTGACTGATGTACTCCATGTCGGTCAGCCAACGGGCGAAGTCTTGGGCTGACTCGGCGGGCAGCGAATCGTCCCAGTCCAGCTTCTGACGCCACAAGCCTTGAAGGATGACTTTGGCGGTGATCGTGTCAGCAGCTGCTCAGCAGTCCCAGCGGGTCGTAGATGCTCACCACCGTGCTAAGGGCCTCTCTCTTCGTCGGCGCGCGCTGTAGCTCGCGAACCTCCTTGTGGACTCTGGATAGCGACGTGTTGAATTTTAGTTTGTCGCCTCGGGAGTCCCACAGCATGCCCAAGGTCTTCTGCTCGGCTTTGGTGACACGCTGTGTAGTGTTCTCGGCCAGGCGGTCTTCAGGCAGTCCCTCTAGCACCCTCCGGTCGTTGCTCGTCCAGCCTCGTAAGTGAAAGCCACCTTTCCTATGTATTTGGTCCACTTGTTCCACGGTCTGCATGGCCTTCTGGTGGTCTGGATAGCTGTCTACGTAGTCATCCATGTAGTGGGTTTCGGTAATAGCGCGATGGGCTTCGGGATGCGATTCGGCGAATTCTTCCGCGTTCCGATTCCGGGCTGAGTGTGCCAGGAACGGTGAACACGATGCTCCGAAGATCATTACCACCATCTTGTATGCGGACGGCGGTTCGCCTTCGCCTTCTCTCCACAGGAACAGCTGGGTCGGTTTGTCTTCTTTTCTGACATTGACACGAAGAAACATCTCCTCTATATCGGCCTTCACAGCGACGGCTTCCTCTCTGAACCGGAACGTATCTTCGGCAGTGAGGTCAGAAGGTCAGGCCCTTCTAACAAGTGATCGTTGAGGCTCAAGCCGTTTGTTCTCGCTGCTGCGTCGAAAACCAGCCGCAACTTGCCCGGCTTGTTTGGGTTTTTAACCGGGAAGTGCGGCAAGTACCATGTGATGTCACTTCCGGCCTCTGTCCCGTCGCATTTTTCCGCATATCCCTTGCTTATGAGATTCTTCATCTGCCCATGATACTGCGCCTCGTCCAGGGGGTTCTTCTTGAGCTTGTGTTCCAAGTTCTTGAGCCTATTTAGCGCATTGTTGTAGCTAAGAGGTAGCTTGACGCCGTTCGTGCGCCACAGAAGTCCCACTTCAATTCGACTGTCTTCAGTTCGTTTGGCCGTTTTGCCAAAGAGGTCGATGACTCGCTGCTCCTCGTCGCTCAGCTTAGCCTTGAACGCTATTCCCAGTGCGTCTATTTTGAAGTGTTTCTTCACCATTTGCTCCAGTCGTTCGCCTCGGGTCTCGATCGTAGACACGTGCAGGATGTTCTCGTGTTCTTTCTGCTTTATGAGGCGTCTGGGGATGCTTCCATGGATTACCCAGCCGAGCTTCGTCTTCGAGGCTGCAGGCTGGTTTCTCTTGCCGATCCTCAGCTCCCTGGATACAATGAGCTGCCAGTTGTCCATGCCGATGAGAAGTTGGGGTTTCTTGTCTTCATAGCATATCTCTTCGTTCTTGAGATCACGCAGGTGAGCGAGTCGAAACAGTGATTTCGGGACAGACTGAGTAAGTAGGTTCAATCCGTCCACGGTTCTCGCAGTGACGTCATATCTGGTACCGTCGTGACCCCGTACGCCAAGTTGTACGAGTCGGCTTTTTTCTTCCCTTCTCTCGGCATTGATCCCATGCATTCTCAGCACCTTCGGTGGGCCGTCTGCGCCGATAGCCTTCGCGAAGTCTTCATCCAGTAGTGTCACTGTCGAGCCCTCGTCGAACAGCGCGAAAATATCCGCTTCGCCCCGTGGACCGACAACTTGAATTCTTCTCATCTTAAGTATCACCGCGCGGTCGGAGGTGACCGATGCGGTAATCACGGCGTCCTCTGTCTGTGGGGCGCCGCCGGACCTGTCTTCGTGCGGCAGCGCATGATGAGGCAAGTTGCAGCCCTTCACGCCGCACGGCTTCGCTCTGCAGTTGTATCTTCTGTGCCTGCTTCGTATGCACCGGAAACACAGCCCTTCCCCCTTTTTGACTGTGTCCCATCTCTTTTGCATGCTCAGTTTCTTGAAAGCAGCGCAGCGAAATAGAGAGTGAACTTCGGCACATATCGGGCACTTCGTTGACTCTTCGCGTATTCTCTTTGGCTGCCTGTGACTCGGCGAATCCCTGCCCTCGTCTGCTATCGCGAAGACTGGCCATCTTGTTCGGGCTTCGTTCTTGTTAGGAGGTGGACGCGGTGTTTCCTTCTTTGGTGCCGTGCTGAACCCGTGCAGCGCCCTGTCCGCTTCTCTCATTAAGAATTCAGAGAGAAGAACGACATCGGGCTCGTTTCTGAAGCGCGACGTCTCTTCTGCGTAGTCGTACCACTTGCTCTTCTCGTATGGGCTGAGCTTCTCCAGGATGTCTCTCGTGAGCAACGGGTTAAAGAGGTGTACCCGTGCCTCAGCTTCCTCAGGATGGCTACCATGTTGTGAATCTTCACTGCAAATTGGTTGAGTTCTGCCGCCGAACCTCCGAGCCTCGGTATCTTCTTCAGGTATCTTCTTCGGTATCTTCTTTCATGCGATCGACCATAACCTCGGGTCGACCGAAGCATTGTTTCAAGGTCTTCATAATTTGTTCGGGCGGCGTCGCGGCGCTCAGCAGTGGTGCCACGGCTTCTCTTGCTTCTCCCCGTATGCAGCTTCTCAGACGAGCTAAGTTTTCGATCGGCTTGAGCTTGTAGAACGCAGTGGTATCTTCCATGGCTGCTTTGAATGGCAACCATTCGGTGGGAGCGCCCAAGAATATGGGCAACTCCGTAGTGTGGCGCGACTGGCGTTGGTTCAACAGTTTATCCAATGTTTCGGCAAGATGTTCCACCCTATTAGCCCTAGATGTGGGCGGTGTGGGTGAGCGTGGGCGGCGTTGCAGCGGCCACTCGAACCTCGTCTTCTAGGCTCCCTTCGGTGGCATGTCTTCTGGCTTCGACGTCTCTCTTTCTTCCATTGATGTCGGCTCTTGTCTAGCCTCTTCGGGTTCGGGACCCTGTTCGCTTAGCCAGGCTCGGACACGTTGCTCCACCTGTTCTGATGGCTCGTCGTCGTCGGGGCTGCTACCATCTTCTGCAGCGGCGACGTCAGCGGCGAGCTTCTTCTTTATAAGTTCTGCTTCGATCTGCAGTTATTTCTTACGAAGAGCGGCGAGTTTCTCCTCCGTCTCGTAATGCATACGCGCGACGACACTTGCTGTCGATCGACGCGATCTAATTGAAATAGCCTTCTTTCTGGCTAGGGTTTGTACTTCCGAGGCTGCAGGCGCCTTGCTGGTACCTGGTCTCGGTTTCAAAATAGTTTGAAGCAGATCCGCTCTTCCCTCGGTCGGCGGCGGCTGGCTCGTAGCGGCAGCGGACGGCGATCGTGGCGGATCCGGAAATCTACGTGGTTGCTGCTGGTTCTCCTCGGCCCCACTCTGACTTCTTGTCATAACCATCTTCAAATGTTATATTAATCTTCAAATGTTATTCGTCAATGTTAATCTTCAATGTTAATCTTCAATATTAATCTTCAATGTTAATCTTCAATGTTAATCTTCAATGTTCAAATTCCCTTTCGAGAATCTTCGGAAAAAGAAAAAAGGAAAATTTTTCTATGTTCAGAACAGCTGACACAAATTTTCTAAATCCGGTCTTCAGTAAAAATTTCTATCTTGAATCTTCGGAAATTTTTTTATGTTCAGAACAGCTGACGAAAATTTTCTAAGTGTCGTCTTCGTTATTTTCAACCTGATATGGGCTTCGAATATTTCTTCGATCTTGAAATTCGGCTCGCCAAAGGACCACGCACTACTGTAGGGGACTGTATTATTCCACAGGGTTTCAACCGCCGGCTCAGATTAGACTCGAAGATAGCAAGGTTACACCGATTTGGGTAGAGCCAGGGCGATAATAAAACACTATTTGAGGAGAACGATTTTCACTTTTTTCGCTTTGCTTACCTGGCTCATGGCAATGCCGTATAGAGAGCCCCGCCCGTACACCTCTTTCGGGCTGATTTGTTATCTCACCTCTCCATACGGTTATTTTCCATAATTTTCCCTATTTTTCATGAGCCAGGTGAAGCAAAACGCGTTGTGTGAAATTCTTTATTGTCATGACCATATACAAAAACCCTTATATACTAGGGATCTTATTCTATAAAAAATATATTTACAACTTAAAGCTTACCATATAAGAAGTGTTCTACATTTTTACCATTATTTTCTTAATAACTACTTAACCCTTTATTTATAATCTTAATCGTTACGCTACACGTTAGGTATTATGTTTATTCATATAAATCAAAAGAAGCTACGTTAAAATTCGCTTTAGTTAAAAATTTATAAGCAAAATAACCTGCACTTGATAAACCACTATTTAACACGACTTTTACACACTGATGCCATATAAATCTATACATATAGTCACTGAGTATTCACTATTATAGTTTTATGTACTCTTTTAAATTACGCGTTTACTTATAGTATTTAGGTATTGTATTTTATATTAATTATTTTGATAGTGTATATATTATTACATATTATAATATTTTATTTATGTTTTAGTATAGACATAATATGTAAGTGTATTTGTAATTGTGCACGTTCTATCTGCTTTATTTTATCCCTTTTCTCTCCGTAGGGCTGCTGGTTGAAATTTCTTTTTAGAAATAAGCAGAACCTTTGTGTCATTTTTCCATGTAACACTTTACATGGAAAAATGACACAAAGGTTCTGTTTGTTGTTTTAAATGTTGTTTTAAATGTTTCTTGTGTACAATAAATTGTTAAATAAATTGAATAAATAAAAAAATATTTTTACTTTGTGGTACTACTATATTGCAGGTATATTTGCTAAAGGAGTTTTTTGCCACGAGCACTCTCCCACGCGGGCGAAGCTGCGGGCAAAAGCTAGTAATATATAAAATAAAGTCGTGTTAGTTACATTATTTATAACTCAAGAATGACTGAACCGATTTGACTGAAAATTGGTGGGGAGGTAGCTTAGAACCAGGAGACGGTCATAGGATACTTAAGTGCCCGCCGAGTCTGTCTGTCTGTATGTTCGCGATAATCTCAAAAACTACTGAAAGGATTTTCATGCCGTTTACATTTATCGATCGAGTGGTTCGTTATGAAGGTTTTAGTCGATAATAATTTGTGAAGGTTTTTGTGGAAATTGTTTGATTTATCACGATCACTGTCGAAGGTGTCGGAAAAAAGCGAAAACGCTGCTTAACCTAACCCGTTGGAGATAAATAGCATAGCAATGTATGGTGGGATTGTTTCTCTTTTATAGGTCTACAAAAAGTCCGCGATGGCATAGATATTATGTCTATCTTTTAAGAATAGGTTAATTTACCCATTCTTAGTATAAAAAATGATCAGAAAGATGTGGTATTTTCAGAAGTTATTTAGACGTATACGATTTAATTATCCTTATCTAGGAGATTATGTCTAGGAGATATCTTGAAATTATAAATAATAAAAAGTACGTGTGAAAATTTATTACATTGCATATATTTTTACTCTGTACTATTACTATATTGCAGGTATATTTGCTAGTGGAGCTTTTTGCCACGAACACGCTGCCACACGGGCGAAGCTGAGGGCAAAAGCTAGTATGTAGTAAGAATCTTAAATATGTATGTGTATAGTATAAAAAGTAATAAATATTCTTCCGTTGTCTGGCATCCGTAACACCAGTTCTTCGAGAACTTACCACGGGACCAGATTGACGTCGTGTGAAGCGTCCATAGATATCATTATTATTATTATTATTATCATCATGGCTTAGTATCTATTAAGCTTATATACGGTGTGTAGATGTATGTATTACTAGTTAATTTCTTATATTTTATGTTGAGTTATCCTAATTATACCACTTCCGCTTACATTTAAGTTTTCCGTTGATACTATGGTTGTCTGGATGAGATCGCTCCAAGCCTTTAGGCCGCTTTTGCCCACGCTCTGTCTAACCGTTTTTATGGCTAAGTCTATTATTTTGTAATTTGTGAGCAATAAAGTGTTTTATTATAATTATTATCATCCTTCTTTACATTGTAAACGTGCCCCAGACTGCCCCCATTCGATGTTAATGTACGAAAATGATAACAAAATGTCTAAAAAAACTATTTATTATTCAACTAAACTATTTAAAAAAAAAATGCAATTTAATTTTGTTTGGGCGTTTTATTTTGAACACTTTTGATAACAATTTGAGTTTAGTAGATTATCAAAATTTGAGTCAGTGTTAAAAATTACAAAACTTTTAGATGAAAACTATTGTCTATTTTCATTTACATATTTCATCTCCTTTTTTATTTCTACTTCAATAGGATATAAATTTATTTTATTAAAGACAGAACACTTAAAACGTTAAGTACTATTACTGGTGTAAGGACGGGGCATTTCGACGTTTAAGCACAGATTATAGAAAGCTGGGACCAGATAAACATGTACATAAACTGACGATTAGATTTCACTACTACAAGCATAGAATGTGTGCACAATTCTCCTATCATGTACGGCAATAATGTCAAATAGTGTCAAGATTGTGCCCTCTCTAAGGGACGTCTAAATTTTCAAATTTCGTGATTGAGTTTTATGTCCTGTGAGATTGAGAATTGCGATGTGTTGTTGGTTGTCATGAAGACAAATAACATTTTTTTTTTAAATAATCTTATGTTTGTGTCCAATGAATGTTTAAACTTTATAATATTAGGTCCTTACATATGAAATTGGCGTTTTGTCGTACTGGTCACAACTTACAACACAACAACTTACAACTTACTTACAACTTACACTTTGGTCTCAAATATATCTTCTTTGGTTAGGAATACCAATTTCAAATTTATACCGCTATTTACTCATGCATTTGTGTTTCGAAAACTGTAATTCATTTGTTTTTTTCTCTTTTAGTTTCTTCTTTGCGTCACTCTGTTTAAAAAATGGAAAACTTGAAATATCGTATTATTTTCGAGTACGAGTTCCACCGTGGCACCAGTGCTGCAGAAACGGCTCGAAGGATTGATGATATTTATGGCGGCGGTTTCGCAAAAGAAAACACAGTGCGGTTTTCATTCCAACGTTTTAGTTCTGGAAATTTCGAAAAAAGCACGGTTCATGAGATGACGGACAGACGGACGGATATTGGAGTCTTAGTAATAGGGTCCCGTTTTGAAAATGTCCCGTGGGGCTTATACAGCACTTATGGGTCTGCAGCACAAAATATTAACGGGAACAGAACATATTTAAGTTGAGTCGGTACATGTGTAAGTGAATGTTTTTCAATATGAATTTTCAAAATTCATAAGAATTTTATTGTAGGTATGGAATAAAGGTTTTACGAGTTAAATATATGTTATTTATGACAAAACTAGGTAAATATATTAATTCTAATGCTTACGCGACTATTAATTATTGCAAATAAATAATAAACAATAAAACTAGTTTACGGATTTTAAAGCGGTTTATTTTCATTTAAGTTTATGTGAATTTTTTGTGTTCCGATCCACGCAGGATCGGAAAACAAAAAATAATTGAATCTGCCTGTTTCACAGCACATATGTGATCATTTTCACATATCACCTGTCACTTCAGTCCTCCCGTGACCACGCTCGCCGTAAAAGTCCTAACAGACACTCGAACTTGGTCCGCGGACCATATCCGCGTACCAAATCCGGTGTCGTTACAGACGCACGGATATGGTCCGGCAGACCGGATTGAAAACTCGACACTCGTGTGTTCGATTTTCAACTCTATTGTATTAACGCAGAGTTCTGTTTACAGTGCTGTTTTTCGACGACGTATATGATTCCCGCAATCCATTGAAATCGTGCAGTGATACCAACTCTCAAAAATATTTCTCCTCAAACTTAACCCTAATTCGACCCTGATAAGTTATACTACTTACGAGATAAACGCTAATTTAACTGGACTATAATTCGGATAATCCAATTATAATGTTTAATTAACTTTATGTGTTTATACACATAAAGACTGATATGATATGATTTCACTCCCTATAAATTTTCATACCCCGGGCTATATACACATATAAAAATTGACTCTTAAGGAGTAAACTCTAAATAATCCTGCCCCCTAGTATACCCCCATAGATTTTTTCCATAATTTTGGGTGGAAAATCACTAAGGCGGCAACACTGAGATCGTTGTCCGCCCGTACGGATTTGGTACCCGCCGAAGGAACAAAAAGTCTTTCCGTGTTCCTGGGTCATGGATGTGTATAATATAAAAGTATTAAATATATTTCCGTTGTCTGGTACCCGTAACATAAGTTCTTCGAGAACTTACCACGTGACCAGATCGACGTGGTGTGAAGCGTCCATAGATATAGATAAAATGTCTATTCCTTCAGGTTTATTTACATCATGAATATACAATATGAAAAAATATTATGAAACCACGGCTAAATTGTTACTTAGTTCCTACAAGGCAGCACACAATTTAATATTTTTTGTAAACATCTGAAAGAAAAAAGTGCACACCTAACGATACCAATTTAAATGTTACTTATAGGGGAGAGGGGGGCATAATGGGGACGTTAAGGAAAATACACAATAAAATAATCAACGCAATGTATTTATTAATTAAAACTAATCACAACACTTTGGTTACTTATTAAAATATCATTTGGCATAGAATTTGGTGATGTAAATAATCATATGACGTTATAATTTTAATTTGTTGAAACTATAATGAAAACCCCATCGTGCCCCAGGGTAGGGGCAGTATGGGGTACATATTTATTTTGCATCACAGTACAAGCAGATGTGGATTTCTTCTGTATTGTCGTCGTCTACACCAGCACAAGCTGTATGAGCCCACCGTCCACATAGTTGGCAAGCCACCCAACCTTCCGAAGACTTTAAATACGTGTGGTTCACGTCAAGGCAGTACAGGCACATAGTATCCTCGTCGGTATTCTCTACACCAGAGGGAGCTTTTTGGGTCTTCTGTTTCTTAGAGTTCTTCTTTAACTTGGGGTCATTTGGATTAGAACACTTCTTTGTTCTCTTAAGTTGTTCTCGTTCTTCTAACTCAATTTTGTAGGGGGTTGAAGTGAGAACAACAGTTTTCCCTAGGCGATAGTTTTTTCTCGTTTGGTTTCTTTGTTCGACTGTCGGGATCGCGAGAATTTCTTGAGGCGAAGTATTTGCAAACGAAGTTGTCAAATCACGACATACTTTTCGAATCGGAGATTGGATTAGGCTATGTCCATTAAGTGTTGATGGTCCAGGCAACGCAAGGCAGGCAAATCTGCTTCAAGAGGATTTTCTTCAAGAATAGGTGGCGGCGGTTGTTGCCGAATTCCGACATTTAAAGGACCTGTTTCAGACTCATTGTTTGCTAGCGGTACGTCTGTGGTTGATGCAGCTAAAAAATCGGAATCTGTAAAGTTATTCTGATTGAAAGGCCATATGCAACATTTTTGGAAGGCTTTGATTGCTGTAGACATTATTGCAGCTTGAATATATGCATTTGCAAATATTTCTTTATTTATTTAAATGTTGTTATTATTCGCCCCGGGTGTGACCTTAACCAATCAGAGCAGGAATGGTCATAGTATACACTTAAAGGTTTCATAAAGCCAACATCTAAGGGTTGGAGCCTATGGGTGCAGTGCGGGGGAAAGCAAAGCATTACAACGCCATGTTGGCGTGCATATTCAATAACTGATATTTTTTGCGTATGTGTTACATGACCATCTAAAAGAAGCAAGACCGGGTTAGTTATTGACGCACCAGAAAAATTGACAAACCGTTGGAACCAGCTCATAAATATTTCACTTGTCATCCATCCTTTAGCGTTGCATTCTGCTGTCGTCCCTGGAGGAGCTCGATCCAGCAACTCTTACTTCATTCTCTGTCGAGGAAATATTTGCGTAGGAGGCATGTAAGTTCCTGCTGCATTAAAACATACCTCAACCGTAACTGTCTGCCCTCGTTCTGCTGAAGTAAGCGATCCTACCTGTTTTCTCTCCTTTTCTGCAATAATTTTGCTCTTCGTTTTTGAGACGCATGATATGCCAGTCTCATCGCAATTAAAAATTCTGTCTGGCGTCAAATTATATTTGTCATATTCCTTCCCGAGCAGAGAATAAAATTTACCCACAGGCACTTTATTAAAGCCCATTGCTCGAGCTGCCGATGTAGCCTCCGGTTTTCGGATAGATAAATCTGGGTGGCGCTTCAAGAATGGTGAAAGAACCAATCTACGCCAGCTATCTTTTTATCATGATTAAAATTGTGAGCTTTGCCACTTTTTTCCGCTAGCTGACAAGCTAGCTTACGTAGGACGATAGTGGTTAAACCAAACCAACGTTTCTCCATTTCTGTAATGTACCTTACCAGCTCCTCTTCTTCTTGTTTGGAAAACACGGGCTTGAAGTTACCTGGAGTAGAGTCAAGAGACAGCTCGCCTTTCCTTATTTTAGCGACGTGACGCTCTAACGTGGTTTATGGTACACTATACAGGTGAGCCGCTTTTCTATAGCCAGCAGTTTTGCTTAAGACTGCATCAATTGCCTGTTTCATGTTTTCAATGGACCAACTAAGTCTCGAACCTTTCTTCTTATACGTCCGTACCATTTTTATACCTAAAACAAAATATTTTCTATTATAAAATGAACAAGAACGATTCTTCAGTTAGTTTACAAAACAGGGGCATAATGGGGACAACGGTTGCGGGGCCTAACGGGGTACCCCATCGTACCCCGTATCTATGTCACCGTTATGCCCCAATTCTCACATTATTTAAAATAACAAACCGAATAAAATAAGTGAGGGTTAGAGTATTTTTGTTCAAAACATATCAATAAGTAACTTATCTGCAAAAACAAAATAAATACATGATAGTAGTGACATAAACACTTACCTTTTTATATGCGTATTCGTAGTCACTCAAAATTACATAAAATTACGTTGAAAATCGTTTTTTGTTTTAAAAAACAAACGCGCGTAGTCTAGTCGCCGGTCACTGTCAGACTAAAGAGAGATACAAAATGGCTACCTATTAGCGAAAACAAAACACATCTTGAGCGTATAGTTTTTTGTAAGTGTGGATGGCCCCGTCGTGCCTCGCGTCCCCGTCATGCCCCTCTCTCCCCTATACCGTGCAATAGAGAAATACAATGACACGTGAATTTGGTCAAATGTAATATTTTTGCTTACTTTTTAGTTATATTTGGTCTGAACAGAGTATAGTGTAAAATTTAGATTCTTCGCAATTTTTGCGTTGGCTGTGTGTAGTTTTATTTACATAGATGTAGCCTCACACGGTCAACCACACTGCCTATCGTCCAATTGGCATGACGCTGCTGGCTTGATCCGATCTGCAGTTCGTCCATATTGACATAAACAGTATAAATCATCGTGCCAATCCACGTCCATACACGGTCAGTTGACGCTACCGATTGGACGATCAGTATGGTGTATGGCTACCGTAACAAAAGTAACGTGCCTAGGATAATTTAAAAATAAATTGTAAGGTGGATTACGCGGACGAAAATAATATATTAGGCATAGCAGCTCCATCTATTAGTACTTACTGAAACGCTATTGTTCGTTGCTTGAGGAATGTTTGAGGTTCATACCACGTCAATCTAGCCCGGTGCCAAGTACTCGAAGAACTTGTGTTACGGGTACCAGACAACGGGAAGTATATTTAATACTTTTATATCATACATATATTAAGATTTTTATTATATTATACACATAATACTTAATACACATCCATGACCCAGAAACACACTAAACTTTTCTATCCTTCGGCGAGATTCGAACCCGCGACCCCCGTATTGAGCACAAACGCGTTCAACCACTGAGCCACAGAGGTCGTCGGTGACATAAGAGTTATGTGTTGGTGCAGTTTATAAAAACTCCGATGACGGCTAACGTAAGAAAAAGTTTAGTTTTTTATACAGAGAGGGCGCTGAACAGTATTAGCAACGTCATCTATTTGTATAATAATGAAACGCCAATGGGTAGGTAGGGAAAAATAAGTTTCTTGGTATCTACTGAGAGGACGCTGTCTATTGATGTGAAAACTTTGGTGTAATTTGCACTTAAGGGTCCAGCGTGCAGATCAAGCGCTGCGGCCTTGAGCGTAGTAGGAGATAAAATTTAAAAATGATTAACACTATTGTGCTAGTTGATTTTTTTTATTGCATTTAAGAATTATGAATAGTACTTTAAAATATGAGTAACTTGTCAGAAGAAACAGTATACTTATAGTGAATAGTTTCAAAGGTCCAGCGATTTGCAATACAGAAGTTCGCAAGTCTCTTGAAAACGCCCTATATAAAAGCCGCCGAACGTCACTCGTTCCTACTCCCTATGGGTCTCGGCTATTGACATAATATTATTGTGGGTTAAAAACTGGTTTTGAAGATTTCACTTCTATTGCGACTGCATACAGGCTTGGTTTTTTTTCGTTGTTGCGTTGGAACAACAAAAAAGTTGTTTGTAAGTTTTTGTTATGACAATGCAGGCTGATCACCTGATTGTTTGATTAGAAAGAGAGAGTGCTCTTGTGTACTGTGCGCACACTTGGGTACTATGAAATAACTCCTGCGTAGCCTGGTTTCAGTGAAACCGGCCACCGTCACCGAAATCGGTGTGTCTATTATTATTCTGTAAAATAACCGCTATCTCATCATCATGAACCAATAACCGGTCCACCACGTTATCCCACTGCGGTTACACCACAATTCCTGTTACTTCCGTAGTGCTACACCTGACCTTACAGCGCCAAACAATTAGCCGTTACAAATACGGCT
This sequence comes from Phengaris alcon alcon, assembly GCA_037179445.1. Classification (NCBI taxonomy): domain Eukaryota; kingdom Metazoa; phylum Arthropoda; class Insecta; order Lepidoptera; family Lycaenidae; genus Phengaris; species Phengaris alcon. Next base: position 1,192,787 of record JAYRCH010000072.1, on the reverse strand, counting down.
TTCACATGCGATTGCAGTAACCATGCAGGTTTTAACCGACTTAAAAAAATGAGGTTCTCAGTTTGACCTGTATGTTTTTATGTATGCAATATGTATGAATACATATTTGTCCTCAATTATCTCAAAAACTAGTGATGCTCTTTAGATGGGGCTTTCGCTATTGCATAGCACAGTTATCAGGAAAGGTTATTGTCATACAATGTTTCAAGGTCAGATGAAGTTCTTCGGACATAAACCACTTTTCAACAACTAACATCAATTAGTGATAACTCGCGACTGCTATTTTGATCCGCTTTAACTTTTTTTACCGACTTCAAAAACAAATTTAGAAACTAAAATAAATGAAATACCATTCAATAAAAAGTATAAAATTTATTACTTTTTCACAAAAAACAGAAACGCCTTCAAATAACCGACTCACTGAAAAACTAAAAAATAATTCAATTTATATTTTTTATATAAGATAATATTAATTTTAATTATTGTTATCTTATATTTATTTAAGATATCGTAAAATGTGTATTCTAGCGTCGAGGTGATAGGGTCCCGTTTTTAACGGACTTCAAAAAAGGATGTTCTCAATTTGACCTGTATGTTTGTATGTATGTATGTATGTTTGTCCTCGATTATCTCAAGAACTACTGATGCTATTTAGATGTGGTTTCCACCATTGAATAACGCATTTATCAGGAAAAGTTATTGCCATACAACATTTCAAGGTCAGCTGAAGATCTTTGGAGATAAACGATGGAACTCTTCAACAAGTAACACCAAGTGACGCGCGAATTTGGATGAGGTTTTCACCATTGCATAGCGCATTTATCAGAGAAGGTTATTGCGTTACAGTGTTTCAAGGTCAGATGAAGATCTTCGGACATAAACCATGGAACTTTTCAACAACTAACATCAATTAGTGATGACTCGCGACTGCTATTTTGATCCGCTTTAACTTTTTAAACCGACTTCAAAAATAAATTTGAATCTGAAATAAATGAAATACCAATCACTTAAAAGTATAAATAAAATATTTTTTAACAAAAAGAGAACTGCCTATAAACCGACCACTGAAAAACTCAAAAATAATTCAATTTATAAAATAATATGCAAATATAATTTTCCTTATTTTAATTCACTCTTTGAAGTCGGTGCCTCGACTCGGGTCGACTCTTGAATAATTTAGATATTAAACTAGAACTAACGGAGAAGCCATTCAGAATTACGAGATTTCCTTTTGCGCGCACGAAGTCGCGAGTAACGTCTAATACTAAATATACCTAAAATAATGTAACTACAGTTCTTAATTTTGACATTTTTGAGTTCGTGGTTATTGTTACGTACTATGATACTTATCCTCGAGTTCAGGCACTGTCTTCTGTTCATCTGTAAACGTATACACGGGGAAGAAAAGATATGAGTCTCTATACTGACTATATTTTCTGACTGAATTACACTAAGTGTTCGCGTGTTCCCTACTGCCCTGTAACCACGCAACTGGCGAGCCGCGGTCCGACACCACGTCGCCTTACAAAGATTACCAAGTCAGCATTCTATGAAATAAGTAAGTACCTATGTAACTATGTCCCAACAATATTCCCCCCTTTTTTTTTTTTTTTACAAACAAATAAATCTGTCCTTAGAAACAAATAAAAAAAACATGGTTACTCTATCATTACACTGAATAAAAATATTACCGATTACTTGCTACGAGTAATACAATGCATTGCTATCGCTACAAGAATGCGCTGACGTCGTATATTGGGCAAGCAAAGAACACCATCATACAATGTAGACTTAAACTAATACACACAAACTTACAATAACTTCTAAATTGACAAACTCGTAATATTAATATTACAAAACCACTAACATGTGCAAGTTGTTGTACCCTAGGCCTACGACATAGTCTTGGCGTCGGTAGATAGTAGATATCTACTACCTACCACTAGCGTGAACACGTGGAGCATTTTTTAGTTATCACACAATTAGAGTTCAATATATAACAGGCGTTCCTGTCACTGGGTTCTGCGGATTTACTTGCTCTTTGACACTAGAGCGTCCTTGCTCAACTTTATTTATGATACCCTTGATAACTTTGCCTTTTACATGTTTACTGCACTTTTTAATACACAAAAATAAACACACACTGAAGAGTACTGTCGTAATTACAAAAATAAGTATGCTATATGCTTCGATTTTTCTTTCAAGCGCGGCCCTAGCAGAGTTTTCCGAACCTGACTGCGCAATGACAACTTGCTCGTTTTTTGCCTGGTAATTGCCCATATTGCCAAAAATAGCCATAGTCTACGTGCACAACTCAATTTGAAAATGGTATAGAACTCTAATAATATATTATTTTATATAGTACTAAATTGTTATAACAACCTACTATAGAAAACGCACAGGTGGCTTTACGTGCCTACCGCTGCGTGTGGTACGAGTTACAAACTTACCGCAACTATGTGAGTCTGACTGTTCGTCCAAGTTCTCCGCATTGCTACTCTCTTCGTTCATACTGTGGGGAATGTCCACATTAATTCTATCGGGCTCTACCAAAATGTATCCCGGCTTAAGCCGATCTACTGAAATATCTACATGTCTGTTATTTAATTGAACTTTAAAAACTTTATCTACTACCTTACCTACTTATAACGCGGTAGGGGGCATCATAAGTGGGCGTTAAAGGCTTCTTTACGGCATCATTCCTAATAAACACATGGGAACATGTTTGCAAATCCTTATACGTGAACAACTTACGTGTATCGCTATCCGCTCGTGCCTTGGGTCGCAAGCTATGAATCGTTTCTCGTAACTTCTCTACGTACGTGTAATAATTAAAATTAGCTATTCCACTTACCTCGTTGTAAAAATCGCCGGGTAAGCGCAAAGGTTATCCTAGCACCAACTCTGCTGCGCTAAGACCGGTGTCACACCGACTCACAGCACGGAGCCCGAATAAAACGGTGGGCAATTCGTCATCCCACGACGTTCTACTCGTTAATCTACACGTAAGAGCTACTTTAAAAGAACGATGCCACCGCTCTATCTTCCCGTTACTTTGGGGGTGATAGGGGGTGGTCCTTATTCTCTGTACACCTAACATTTTTAGTAAGCTGCTAAATAATTCGCTCTCGAATTGTCTGCCTTGGTCACTTGTTAACCTGGTTGGACATCCGAATCTACAAATCCAGTTTTCATAAATCGCTCTGGCGACCGTTTCGGCTGTTATGTCGCTAGTGGCTACTGCCTCTGGCCAAGATGTGAACCTATCTATAATTGTAACGCAATATCTATTACCTCTTTGTGTTGTTTGTAACGGGCCTACTATATCGACGTGTATGTGTTCAAATCTTTCGCTCGGTGTAAACGATCCTAAACCCGAAATAACATGACGATTCACTTTACTCTTTTGAGACGGTATACAGTTTTTAGTCCAATCCCTAACGTCTTTATTCATTCCTGGCCAAAAAAAACGAGAGGATAACATTTTTAGTGTTGTTCTGATGCCTGGATGACTAATGTTATGTACTGAAAGAAAAATATTACGCCTGCATTTTTTTGGTATATATGGCCTAACATTACCAGTCGAAATATCACAATATATACTTTTACTCAAATTAGGTAACATAACTTGTTTTAAGTTTACAAGTTCCTAAAAAATCTGTAATCTGATTATCATCATCCTGTTGCAACGCTATTTCTTCGTAATCGACTACAGTCGGACACACAATAGTCTCAACACGCGATAAGGCGTCCGCTACTGGATTTTCGCTACCACCTACGTGTTGAATACTATTTGTATACTCGCTTATGTACATTAACTGGCGAATACGTCTAGGTGTCTCTTTCTCCGAATTGATCTTTGTAAGCGCGTGAGTCAAAGGCTTGTGGTCTGTAAATACCGTTAAAGCACGCCCTTCAATCATGTTTCTAAAATGCATGATAGACATGTATATGGCAAGCAATTCTCTATCGTATGTACTGTAATTTTGTTGCGTCTGCGACAGTTTTTTTGAAAAATAGCCTAAGGGTTGCCATGCACTACCGACATACTGCTGTAAAACGGCACCAACACACGTATTTGAAGCGTCTGTCATAATTGATAATGGGACATCCGGGGCCGGGTGAGCGAGTGTCGCGGCGCTTTTAAGGCTCTCCTTACACTGCTCGAATGCCAACTACGATTCTCGATCCCAAACTATCATAGTTTTGTCTTTCCTTTTAGCGTTGTGCAAAAACTTATTTAAATGCGCATGACTTTCGGCGGCCTTAGGTAGATGCGACCTATAAAAATTAATCATGCCTAAAAACCTTCTCATACTTTCCACAGTTTCCGGCTTTGGGTAGTCTGTAATAGCCTTAACCTTATCGGCCAGCGGGCGTATTCCTTCCTGTGTAACTTTATAACCTAAAAATTCGATTTCTTTTTAACCAAATAGACATTTAGATAAGTTAATTGTAATTCCTAATTTACTAAATCGTTCAAATACTTGTCTTACGTGCTCTTTATGCGTGACGACATCCTCTGACGCAATTATGACGTCATCGATGTAACAAAATAAGGAACTTTGTTGTTTATCTCCCGTTTTAGACTCTATTTTTGAAATATTTTCTAAACCTCGTAATACTGTGTTATCCATGAACCTCTGGAAAGTTTGGGCTGCATTCCTTAGTCCGAAGGTCATGCGAGTGAATTCATAAAGACCGAACGGAGTAATAATCGCTGTCTTCTCTATGTCCTTGGGAGCTATTTTAATAATATGATATGCACGGTTTATGTCTAATCTAGTGAATATTTTTTTACCTGTCAAACTATCTACTAACAATCTAGGAACGGGGTATCTGTCCGGCGTAGTCACCGCATTTAATCTACGATAATCGCCACACGGTCGAATCTGGCCATCCTTTTTAGGGACGACGTGCAAAGGACTAGCCCATTGGCTGCAAGAAGGCTGACAAATACCCATTTCCTGCATTAAACGAAATTCGTCTCTTACCTTTGTATACTTCTCCGGAGGAAGCGGGCGGGCGCGCGCATGCACCGGCGGGCCTGACGTCTCTATGAAATGGTAAACTGCATGGTCCGGCACGTCCTTGAAAGACGCGGGTCTGGTAATCTCTGAAAACTGCTCTAATAGGTCGCGGTACGGGCTATCAGACTGAATTATTGTTACCGAAGGCTCACTATGACTTATGATGCTCCCTATCGCGTATAATGTTGTAACCTGATCAATTAATTTTCTATTGTATAAATCTATCACTAACCTATGTGTTTTTAGGAAATCAGCACCAATAATCGGCTTACTGATATCACATATTACAAAAGGCCATTTATAACTACGTCTCAATCCTAAATTAAGTTCTAATGTTACCACACCATATGTATTTATTACAGTGCCATTTGCCGCGTACAAAGTATATGCACTCCTATCATATTTCTTACAACTATTAAACTTAGAAACAGGAACGATGGATATGTCGGCACCTGTGTCAATTAAAAAAGTCATACCGTTTTTAGAGTCTGTTACACACAAACGATGGTTTTCATAAAAACCGGCGCACTCTTCCATCGCTGCAGACTGCGCCACCTCTAGTTTCCCGACGCCGTTCTCCAGTTACACGGGGACTCACAATTCTTGGCGGCAGCCCGATATCTAAAATGGTACTTGCATAACCAATCTGCACTCTGTGGTGTGCGCCTGGGACCTCTGGAACGTGAGCGAGACTTGTTCCTGTAGCCTTGAAAACGGAAACCTCGCCGATGTTCTCTTCCTCTTATCTCGTTCACCTCTCCTCGTAAATTTTTTATTTCCAGGGACATGTTCCGCATCTCCACCAGCAGCTCAGCATTCACCGTCTTATCGTTGGCTGAAATCGACGGCTTATTTATCGCCACTATATCTCCGCTCCGTAGATTATCCATGATCTTATCAGCCATGCCGGCGAGCTCGTCTAGCTTGGCTTCGGCGCTGCAGCTTGCGAGGATTGCTCGCACCCATCCTGGCAGTCGCGCCATCCACAGGTTCTTCAAAGTGTCACCAGCGGTAGCTGTATTTCTGGCCAGCTCCTTCATTTTAGCGAGTAGCTGCGATGGACGCTGCTGACCAAGATCCATCTCTTTTACCAGCTTGTGAAATTGAGCTTCAGCGTTTTCTTGGTATATTTTTAACAACCTATTTTTCAGGACTGTGTAACGTTGCTGTGCCGGCGGATCATCGATCAGGTCTGCCACCTGGCTAAGTTCCTCCTTGTCTAACTTTGCCAAAACTAAATCATACTTCACATTTTCACTTTGGTGTTGCGGTCCCACAACGGCTTCGAACTGGGCGAACCACATGCGTGGCATATCAGTCCAGAACGAAGGTATTCTCGCTGAAAGGCTGATGGCAGCCAGATCGTGGTTGATGTGCTGAGTCATAGGTTGCTGTAGAGCCGTCGGTTGCTGCACTCCAGGGTTAGCCATCTTTCACTTGCACTGTGTTGTTCGGTACACGTGCACTAAATACGCAGAGTCCGTATGACGCAATATGTAACGTGGCACGCGGCGCGGCGGTACGGTGAGTTGGGAGGGCAGTAGGAAACTTATCACGTCGGGGTCACCAATTTTGAGTTCGTGGTTATTGTTACGTACTATGATACTTATCCTCGAGTTCAGGCACTGTCTTCTGTCCATCTGTAAACGTATACACGGGGAAGAAAAGATATGAGTCTCTATACTGACTATATTTTCTGACTGAATTACACTAAGTGTTCGCGTGTTCCCTACTGCCCTGTAACCACGCAACTGGCGAGCCGCGGTCCGACACCACGTCGCCTTACAAAGATTACCAAGTCAGCATTCTATGAAATAAGTAAGTACCTATGTAACAATGTCCCAACAACATTATAGATTTTTCGCAATTGCCAAGATATTATGTAGCAGGTAAATTATTATAATATTTGTTCCAGCAGGCATCATGGTCACCGCACACGCTAAAGGATGTTTCAGTGTAGGTTACGGTGTAAATGTACAGTTGAACAACATACTTTATGTGCGCTGTAATTAATTAACTAATACCTGTGCCTCGGTCGGGTTAGGCTTGGGGAACAATAAATTAATATTCTAAGCAATGAGGTCGGCCATTAGTCTAGAATAAGCTATCCCACCAAAAACATTTTCATGTAAAGTGATGCTAAGACAATATCATATGACTCGCACTGTCAAAAAGCTATCAGATCTCATGTAAAACTGAGCTTCTGACTCTACCAAACTTCTAACTCTACACGATTTAACTCTACTAGCCCAACTGTTCAAATTCTATACCTTAGACAAAATATGTGGCTTGGCCGTTTCGCTAAATTCGCTTGGGCGTAAGGAGAAAAATTTACGGACTGTTTTGCTGTTATACTATTCTTGTAGGAACGAAACGGCCAAGCCACATAACTTGACTAAGGTGTAGAGTTTGTGTAAGTGTAGAGTTAGAAGTTTGGTAAAGTCAGATCAGTCTTGATTAAAATGAAGCTTCTGACGCTACCAAACTTCTTGATATCTGATAGCTTTTTTACAGTGCGAATCATATGATATCGTCTTGGCATCACTTTACATGAAAATGTTTTTAGTGGCATTTCACTACTTTTTGAAATTTGTTATGACAACATTTTTAGTTGCTTTTTTATTATAACAATAATAATAGCTCCCCACACCGATTTCGATGACGGCGGCCGGTTTCAATGAAACCAGGCCAACTACGCAGGAGTTATTTTATAGTTCCCAGATGTGCGCAGTACACAAGAGCACTCTATCCTCCTTTAGTCCCGAAACCCAGTGGGACGGATGACCGACACGACTGGCGAGAGATCTGGTGCAGTGCGTCTAACAGAAACATACTCATAATTCCATCACAAATAAACATTTTAACGTCACAATAAAAAGTAACCTATGTCCTTTCCCGTAGTCTCTCTCTTTATCTGTGGCAAATATCATCAAAATCGGTACAGTAGTTTAGGAGCCTATTCTTTACAAACAAACAAAAAAATCCTTCCGTTATAATATTAGCTAAGTTAATCATAAGTAATACATTAAATTATGCGGTTAAAACATATTTTTGGTAAAGTTTTTTATAAAAATTATGTATAAAAAATATTATTTATAAAATTATTTATAAATAAAACTTTATACTCAGAAATTAAATCATTCGTGTCTTCATAATATTGAAGTTTAAATTCATTAGGGTTTATTCATAATAAATCATTTTATTAACGACACCCAATTTCCCCGTTCAAAGGCAAAGTTATTTTATTACGAACTGTTATGTCTGGATTTGAACCCATTGTACAGAAGTGAGGCAATAAAATATGACGAATTTTTGTGGTAAAAGGTACGGTTTAAATATTTAAAAGCTAATATTGTATTAAGTATTTTGAATTATATTCACTTAGATTGTATTTTCAGCAAATTACAATAATTTCATATTTTAAGGTAACAACCCCCCCCCCCCCCCCCATACGTGTGAAGTGGGGATGATTTTTTTCCTCTTAACTTCGTTTTTTTTTTAAAAGATGTCTGATATGACATTTTTTATGGTGATTCTTTTTCGAGTAATCGGCCTTTAAAGTCCAAAGTGATTTACAAGCTGCCTCCCTGGCATTTCTGAACTATAAGAGGTTGAAATTTGTAAGATTATGAATACGTAGGTAATATAAATGAAATTTATTTTGAGCGAAATCGGATACTAGCTTTTGAAGTAATTTGTAAAAAAAACTATTTGTGCGTTGTTAGAACCCTTGTGCCCTTTTATAACCCGTGTCCTGACTCCTTTACCCAGTCCTACCCCATGTCTTAGTTATGTTATAGATAATAATTAAAATTAAAATAGTTAAAAAATATTATGTTTGCGTTTCCTTCTCCAAAGAATTTAATACGCCGGGTTTTTTTTTTAAATTGGTTTAAAAGGCTCAGCGATAGTTAGGTACTATATTCTTAACGTTGAAGGTTTTACTTCTGTCGTCAGTGACTGCACACAGGCTGATATTTTTGTAATATGTAAGTATTATGTTATGTGAATACAATATTATAATCAATACTTAAGTAATATTGTATTAACTTAACACAATACATGCATTTTTAACAACTTTTACTAATAAACTTGTGGGCGGCTCTTTTGTGAGCTTCGAACATTTTACGATCGTTAGCAGTTTAAAAATTTTACTACAGTTTTTAATTAACACATAGTATTTGCTTATCCTCAAGAATAAAGAGTCTTTTGCCTTTTACTGAACATTAATTTATAACTGGATAGATATTTAATTTTTAGCGTGCCGTAAGGTTAAAAACGGTATCTTGTTACTGAGACTTCACTGTATGTCAACTGTATCTAGATAACATGACGTACTCGTATTACTGTGTCCTCTGTAATAACAAATACTAAAAACAGAATAAAAAACTTTTCACGGGGGCTCCCAATTCTCATACAGCAGATGTAATTTGTATGTAGGTTTTTGGTCGATATTAACTACAACAACAGGTAAACGCGTGAAATATTCACTGAATATTGAGTTGTATATTCTCCTCAAAAATCAACAATTAAAATAATATTCAAGGTTTCATTTATAGTTAATCTCATAAAACTTGATTTTTTCCCTGTTTTTGACGTGATAACGTCTTATAAATCGACGAACCCCGGCTGCACGCACGATAAATTGTCGCGTTCCGCCTGATTGTCACGTTCCACCCGAGCCGAGCGTGCAAGCGAGAGCGCGGAACAAGCGATAGAGAGGCACGATCGGTCTAAGCGTTCGGCTTGTGATGTTATCACGTAAAACTATCGCCCGTAAACCGACTTTAATAGACAACCGTTTTTTGTTCAATATTAGTAAGTATTAACAGTTTTTTAATAACTATATTATTATTATTTACTATAATATAATAAAGAGGAAAAGTTTGTTTGTTTGTATGTGTGTTTGTTTGTTTGCATTGAATAGGCTCCGAAACTACTGGACCGATTTTGATGAAATTTTCACAGATATAGAGTAGACGACGGGGAAGGACATACGCTACTTTTTAATGCGGAAAAATGTACGGTGTCCTTGAGATAAACTTTTGGGCGCACGAAGTCGCGGGCACCATCTAGTATAGAATATAACCGCCACACATGGCCGGTTTCTATAAGTATTACCAGCACGTTTGTGCTACTCACTGTAAAATGAAATTCGACCAAATGAATGTGTCTTTGTGTTTCTTTAATGCACTCTATAATATACAATAATAATAATAGCTCCCCACACCGATTTGGGTGACGGTGGCCGGTTTCATTGAAACCAGGCCAGCTACGCAGGAGTTATTTTATAGTGCCCAAGTGTGCGCGCAGCCTCTACTCTCGAAACCTAGTGGACGGATAGACCGACACGTCTGGCAAGAGATCAGGTGCAGGTCCGACTTTTTACATGCCCATCCGACGCATGGATCATCTTTCTTCTTGTCAGACAATCAGGTGAGCATCCTGCATTGTCCTAACCGAACATGGAAACAACTTTTTTTTGTTCCAATGCGGGAATCGAACCCACCACCTCCGAGTCGAGAGCCAAACTCTAGCTCTATGGCACTTAGGTACATTATACCTAAGTGCCATATAAATTGGTTGAATCATGTCTTGTACTGTTCTTTTCGTTTACGTTTATATTAAATTGGACCTGAACCAAAGAATATATATTACTAACGTAAAGAACCGTCACTCCGCCGATTTACACGAATGACAGCTCGCGGCTGTTGCGTACGTGGCTGGACGAATGCGGAGGCGGGCGGGGCGTGAGGTTTTCATGGACATTCATTCACGGGGCTGGTCGCTGGTCGTTTTGTGCTTTGACATAATTGACAGTATAATTTCATAATATTTAATATGATAGTTTTGTCTTACGCGACGTTTAAAACTATTTCGGTGTTAACCTAAAGGCGCGTCTCCTGTTCGTTTTTTTTTCGAAACATTACACAAAAACATCGAAACATTGGGGCGTGACTATGCACATCTGTGTAGGAATACACAATGTTTTTGTCTTCTGAGACGGACGGAAAACATTCCCCGCGCGGGTAGAGAGGGGAGGGGATGTTACTTTCTGTAACAACTGTCACACCACTCACATGAGAAATTATACATAGAAATACGGAAGAAATTATCAATCCCAAATCGGTCTTCTATTCGTAACTCCTGATAAATATTAAAATTACGGGTCAGTAAATATGGCCGAACTCGAAATCTGTGTTTTCTTCCAGATAGTTACTGTATTATGTATATTATGGAATCGCTTAAACTGCGAGTACGTCTTCCTCATCGGAACTCGTGATCTTTTCTACACTTTTTTTTTGTTATAATCAAGAACATTTTCTATATCTGGAGACTGCTTGTGTATGAAAACAAATGTTTTTGTTTCATGTTTTCTGTGTAATGTTTCGAAAAAACATAAGCATGAGTCACGCCTTTAGGCTTACGTCAACATGTCTGACATTCGCAGGTGCTCGAGCCGTCATCAGTAGAGAGTGTCGCCTGTACGAGTACTGTGCCTGAACGAAGTATACTGTCATTGTTAGTGGATGGGATAATATTGTCCCAAAGTAGCAACGCTTTACGACCCAATACAAATCCTAATATAATTTGCCAAAACGCTAAGCCAGTAAAACAACATTGTCGCTTAAAATACATTGTCGCACACAGAAGAGTTGGTCTTTATTGTCACGGTGTAGGGGTTAATTTCCCGTGAAGGTAATGTATTGCTGAACTGAAAGTTTGGTCTGCGAGTATTAATCAGACGAACACGGAACAATGTACAGGAGTGAAATATTAACAAAGTTTGCTGCAGCTCGTGTAATTTAGCTTGGTTATATGGTCTGTTTCATTTTTCACCCCCGATGCAAACAATAAGTTTGACATGTCTGTGTGTCTATCCGTGGCATCGTAGCTTCGATACGGATTAACCGATTTTGATTTAGTTAATTTTGTTTGAAAGCTGACATGATTGGGAGTGTTCTTAGCTATAATTAATCATCACCACCTCGCTGACTACTTGACAATTCGGGGGTTACTTACAATTTTTAATTCTGTTTAAAGAGAAATACGTATTTATATTTAATACTACCATTGAACTGAGAATTGCCTTTGCCAATTTTCTATATTAATTATGTATTATATTTCTATTTAGCTACACTCTGTTAAGATCTGTAATACCTGTTATTGGACCTGTTATTGGCCATATTCATTGTTAATTTTTATTACCCGACTACGGCGAAGCCAAAAGGAAGGGTAATGATTTTGGCAGTCTATGTATGTATGTATGTATGTTTGTTCTCTCGTAGCGTCTAAACTACTGGTCCGATTTTAATAAATGAGGTTTCAATAGATTTGTACTGATGCCGCGGGTAACATAGGCTAGTTATGTAAAGCTAAAGTTAGCTAAAGTTATGTATTTCGAAAATTAAACCATAGATTCTAGCATCTAAAAAAATTAAATCGAGATAATTAACACAAGTTTGGTATCAAAAGAAAGGTCTTGGCAATCACACTACAAATATTTACATAATTTGTATATTTATATATATATATAATTTATATATTATGTTCCTTCATAATATTATATTTTATTTTATAAATATAATTTTTACAGGCAATACATAACAAATTAATAAAATTAAATAACACCTATATTGTCAAGCAGTGAACAAGCTGATGATGACATATAATTCATATAGCTAAGACCACTCTTAATTATGTCAGCTTTCAAACGAAAAAAACTAGATCAAAATCGGTTAATTGGTTCATCCGATTTAAATAAGAAAATGAAGATGAAATCAGTTACTCACTCGTTCGATAGATGTCACTATACGAGTCTTAAATTTTTCTGAATCGCGGTACCGTTGTGTTTAAAAGTTTATGATATATTCCACTACAATTATTGTATAAGATTAAAATACGATTAAAAGTGAATAAGTGTTTAATTTAATATGACACTTGTCTACTCTAAAAAAATTCGGCAGGCTCGCTTCACTCTCACACAAATTTAAATTTTGTATTATTCGTCAAAAGCGATATTAAAGATGGTACTATTTTATTCTATTTATTTGACGTACATTACTTAAAAACATTAAAGAATATTTTGAAAAGTGCCTGGCTCGGTCCGCGCTTTCTTTCTATTTTGATAATATACTTATAAAAGTTTTTGGTTTGTTATTTTGTCAGTCTTTTGTCACAAAAAAAATGTAAAAAAATTTGCCCGCTTGTGGATAATTTGTAAAAAAATAGTTAGATTGGGAAACGGAAAAATATTAAATAAAAAAATAAGTTTAAAAAGCTATAACCCGACTACGTAAAAAAAAGGTAAAAAAAGACTAAAAAGGCTTCGAAGAAAAAAATTCAAATAGAAATCCAGAAATGCATAGTTACAAAAATGGTCAAGGTAGAGCCGTGGTCGTACCTACTGTTCGGAACAGTCGATGTCAAAACGCAGCCGTCTGTAACTGTCTTGGGGTATGCATGTGTACATGACGATATACGCAGTTTCAGTTTATACCTAGACGTCACGCATCTCGGTGTGAACTGACGCTTAGATGACGCCATTAGTGTGTGCGACCACGGCTCTACCTTGACCATTTTTGTAACTATGGATTTCTGGATTTCTATTTGAATTACTTTCTTGTTTCGGCCTTTTTAGACTTTTTTTTGACCTTTTTTTACGTAGTCGGGTTATAGTTTTTTAAACTTATTTTTTTATTATCTATACGCCTTTGGTATTATAATAAAGAAAAATAAATAAAATAAAATTAGAGGATAGAAGAGAATTCAAACATTCCCCTTATTAAGGGGATATTTTTTTTTATTCATTAAGTTACGAAAAACACTGTTTCGTAACTTTGCTGCAAATAAATTATGAAAACACTCTACTGCTTATGAATTAGATTTCCTGATAGTACATGATATCAGTCGGTATGGATAGAAAATACACTGATAGTTCTGCTGAAATATTTTATGCAATGAACTTTTCAAACCATACGCTAGGCAGTTCATCGATAGTAATACCTATAAAAACCGAAGCATACTCCAGTTAGATTTCCCCAGTTAAAATGAAGGTTAATTTAAAATTGATTGGAAAATATTTTTAACGAGGCCAATACGGGCTTAAAGTACTTGGTCCTATGAAAGGTGAAAATTTCGTGAGCTAATGGTGCGAAAATTGATTTTAAATTGTTTTTTGTTGAGAAATCGCTGTTTTCTTTCGCCTCTTTGATGTTTAACGTTTTGTAAATGGATTAAAGCAACATCTACCCGTTGACTCGAATACAACTGGCTGACTGAACCTAAAATTGCCGATTGTATGCCAGATACTTTGCCGTTTTATGCCCTTCAACAATTTTATAGAATATCTTTTTAGGGTTGAGGGTTCCGTAGTTCACGTCTCGGAATCCTTAGTTTACCCTTGGTTTCGTCATATCCGTCCGTCCTCGCCTCACCTTCCAAACAGTAGATGCTAGAAAGATGAAATTTTTCACTGATATGTGTATTTACCGACATAATCACTAAAAATAAATTTTTCGGGGTACCTCCCCATGGTTTCGTTATTTTTGTACGAAGTTTCCCAAGTAAGCACATTTCGCAAGCTAGGTCTCTCTAACTTCTTGACTAAAAAAGTTAAATAAGCCTTAAGCATGACATGGATATCCGTAACGAATTGTTTCCGATTTTTAAAGCCAGCCGTTTAATTTTAGAGGGGGGGCGGGTCTCTATTTTAACAAAAAAGGCACTCTGAATATCTTCTCAATTTTTTTAAAAGGCCTATCTAATGATACCCCACACTATAGGGTAGACGTGAGAAAAAAAAAAGGCATTCCCACTTTAAGTGTACTCCGGGGGTACTCCGAAAATATATTTTTCGTTATTTTATTTTAGTACTTTGTCGGCGTGGGAAATACAAATATCCATTATTCATCTTTCTAGCACTAACCGTTTGGGCGGTTATCCGAAGACGGACGGACGGTCATGACGAAACTGTAAAGGTTCCGAGACGTGAATTATGGAACCTTGAAAAGTAACGAAACATAGCAACCAGTTGCATAGACATTAGTACTTTAATGAGAGCCATCTGCGGTCTGCGTACTTGCTACGGACAGATGTTATTGGACCATTATATAGGGCATTAAGTAAACTAGACGACGTACTACTGGTTCTCGAAAGTTTTTAATTTCATACTCTCTATTGCATTTCGACTATACTCGTTTCTAAAACCTCAGAGCATTCCATGATGCTGAAACAGCATAAGATAAGCGTTAGAAGCTGTTGAAACGAAGAATTATTTGTGCTAATTTTGTTGGCACAAATCATACGCAACAATTTAGCATAGAATAAAGCAAGTAGACGATAAATTACATAACATTAATGGTAGAACACGACATAACAATATGATTAAATACAAATAAAACAGACTACATAACCTTAATATTATAATTTATATAAATTTGATAATAATTACTATTATATTAAAAGTACTTAACAGTAGGTCGATTCTGCTAATTACATACTTACAATAATTTAATAATTAATATAAACTTAAAAAAATTAATTTTTAATACAGTCTCGAGATGTGAAAACAGCAATATAGTATTCTCATAAACGCCAAAACTAAGGTTTAACGCATTTTGGTTGGTCCAGATTCCAAAATCAGTCTGTGAAATCAACACATTTATAATTGAAAATCTAAGTTTAATACGAGAATTGGGGATCGGACCGATAGTAGTGGCTACCCCGTCGGCCGCAGCTGCTCCGCCACATTTTTATGCATTTTGCCGATATACTGCATGCGCACGCTCAAAATGTCGGCAAAGTGGAAACAATCGCCTGTATTGGTTACTTTATTCACTTCATATTACTTGAAGCTAGAGTTTAAAATGGCTTGTATCGTTTTATGAAAAAGTTATATTTTAAATTGAAAATATTGTTTAGAATAAATAATGAACTTTTTAAGTTTTAAAAAGACACATTTTAAAAAGAGCTTCCAGGGCCTAATTAGTGGCCTAATTAAATCGATTGATAAACATAGAGGGTGCAGGTTATATTTCAGATTGTGACATGACTTCTCAAGTAGGTAAGACTATCTTCTACCCAATTTAGATCCGATGCCCGCTGGGGCCGAAGGTTCTCGAGTGGAGACCACGAATTGGGTATTTGACAACATGTAAAAATTTTGTTTTTTTAATTAAATTAAGAAATAATTTGGTATTACAACTTGATAAAAGTAAAAAGAATTAGAATTTTACGTGTAGTTCTGTAATTATATGCATTTCGAAGTCACAAAACAGTTGAAATATTTTTTTTAAAACATTAGTGTACTACATATTAATTAGTTTACTTACATCAAATACAAAAAGATTTATGTACTATGGTATGCATCAATATAAACGCGCAAAATTACGAAATACCAGAAATTTTGCGCATATTGTTATACATTTCGTAGCAAATTACTACCGTGTGACGTCACATACTTGTACGACTTTTATATGGGGAGTATTCACGAGACTCACAAAAGTGCTTCAAACAATCCGCAATGTCTTTGAAAATTTTGATTTTTAGTATACTATTCCTTTTGTAAACTATCTTATTTTACAGTTTTTACAGAGTACTATTCATTTATGTAATAAAAAAACAGGAAAATACCGTATTGGACGTAGAAGCGTAGGACGGCCTCCCACCGGTTGGACCTGAGTAAAGTCGCAGGGAGTCGGGGGATACAGGCCTCAAGCGACTGGTCGCACTGGAAATCTATGGGGGAGGCCTATGTCCTGCGGGGGACATCACCAGGCTGAAACGAAGACTATCTTTTTAATCCCCTACGAAAACAAAGGGGTGTTATAAGTTTGACGTGTTTGTCTGTGTATCTGTCTGTGGCATCGTATCTCCCAAACGGATAAATCGATTTTAATCTAGTTTTATTTGTTAGATAGCTTACGTGATCGCGAGTGTTCTTAGTTATAACTCACCATCAGCAGCTCGTTCACTGCTTGACGATTTGGGGATTATTTAAAATTATAGTTGGCCAAGTGCCAACCCGTGTAGCGTAGTTAAAACCTAGGCCCAGAGCGTTATTGGTATGTGATGACTGATTTGTGAAAACACAAGATGTTGCCCATAACTTCGTACACAAAAAGAGAAATCTCGCGGGAACTGTACATTTTGCTGTGATAAAAAGTAGCAAATGCGTTAATCCAGAGCCTAAACTACTACGATACCAAATTTTATAACAAACATTTATACATACATACATAAAAACTTATGCGTTTATAATCTTACTCGATGATATTCGCGACTTCGTGCGCGCAAAAGGAAAACGCGCTGGAACCGATCATTTTTTGTCGCTATAAAAAGTAGCCTATGTCCTTTCTCGTGGTCTATTCTTTAAAATATGTAAAGTCAAAGTTTCTATTCAATGCAAACAAATAAACAAGTCTTTCCTGTTTACAATATTAGTGTAGATTAGTATTATTATTTCAGTACGCCAACAGACTGAATACCTGCTAGTATTATGCAAAATAGACAGACATTTAAGTGTATCTGTATCTGAATCTCTTTAATCGCTTAAAACACGAGGCGGACCTTTCCTTTTACTAATATTATTTTCCTTACCTGAGGTTAAATATAATGAAAGAGCTCTCCTTTCCCGAATTCCCAGCAGGGAAACCAAATCATTTCACCCACACAAACTCACCCAAACGTATTCACCCAGGCGGTTTCACGTTGAACGTTTTCTGATAAATTAAAACTTAAAAGGCTCCATTCGTAGAATTCCGTTGTTTTGATTGACCTTTGGAATTTAATTGTGTCAAACAAAACTAACCAGTCCTAATATATTTTTATTAAAGACCGGCCAATTGCGAGTTGGACTTGAGCATGAAGGGTTCCGAACAAAACTAAAAACAAGCCCTGTCTTGAATTGAAATTGAAATTGAAAATTGAAATTGAAAAAAAAAAATTGAAATTGATACTTTATATTAATTATCCTGTTTTTACTATTAATTGTTGTTAGAGCGGTAAAAGAAATTTCTGTTCTTGTAAACATGTTCGATTTTCAGCTCTAGTGTATTAGCGCAGAGTTCTATTTACAGTGCTGTTTTTCGACGATGATGATGATTCCCGCAATCCATTGAAATCGTGCAATGATACCAACTCTCCAAAATATTTCTGCCCAAACTTAAACTTTAATTCGACCCTGATTATTATATATAAACACACCGGCATATTTAGCGGAACACAAAAAAAGGTCCATAATTAAAAAAATATGGTTTTATTTTAAAATCTACTTACTACACTTCTTTTGTTATTTAAAGTTTCATTTGTTTTACTTAAAATGAGATCACATTAAGAACAGATTTTGCGAGTAAAGGCTATTTGTGAAAAATGGTACATTTTTGAAAAGTGAAAATTAATATTAAAATAACAATTAATTAAATTAGAAAAATGGTGATTAATATCGCGTATTTCCTCCACGTGCTCTTATTAAAGTTTCTACCCGTCTAGGCATACTGAGAATGATGTTATCGATGGTCTCCTGGGATAGTCTCCGCCATTCCTCAACTACGGCGATTCGCAGTTCACCCACGTTGGCAGGAGTTGGAATTCTGGACTTAACTTTTCTTTTCAGCAAGTCCCAAACGTGCTCTATTGGTTTCATATCCGGTAATCTCGCCGGCCACTCCATAACAGTGATATTCATATCATTAAGAATAGCTTTAGTTTCCCGAGCGGTATGCGGCCGAGCATTATCCTGCATAAAAACAAAATCGTCACCGATATATGGGGCAAACGGTATGACATTTTCTTCTAAAACTTCTCTGATATAGCGGTCTGCAGTCAGACTCCCTCTGTCAATCACTACCAAGTCTGTGCGAGCCCCCAAACAAATGCCCGCCCAAACCATTATTGATCCACCACCGTAAGCAACTGTAGTTTCAAAATTTGTCTGAATGTATCGTTCTCCTTTGCGTCTGTATATTCTTTGCCTGCCGTCAATTTTATTTAAGAGAATTCTGCACTCATCACTAAACAATACCTTACTCCATTGGTCCGCGTTCCAAAGTCGATGTTCCTGAGCAAAAGTTAACCTGTTTCTACGATGATTTACCTCGAGCCTTGGAGCCTTGGCGGGCACAAATGAACCTAAACCAGCTTCTTTGAACCTTCTTCGTACCGTACGCTCACTTACGGTTACACCCCGCACTGCTTCTAACTCATGGCGGGCTTGGACGGCCGTCAAACGGGGGTTCCTACGTACACGAAGCCGAATGAAACGATCATCCCTACTCGAAGTGCGTCTTTTTCTGCCTTGTCCTGCTCTTCTCACATAAGTATCGGTCTCCCTGAACCGTTGGATACTGCGATGGATCGTTGAAACTGGTTGACGAAGATCTCTGGATATCACTCTGTAGGTTTGACCATTTCTTCTCATTTCGAGTGCCCTGGCAATCTCAGTTGGGACTAAGTCAGGCATAATTCAGTCCTCAACTCCAAAAAGATACGCGATTAAAAAAAAACTAACAAAAAACAGTACCTATTTCAATGAAATTTTAAATCAAACTCAGAAGGAAGAAATACTCGAAGTTCGCTCCAGATAAGGTGTATTTGAATAAAATTAAAACAATTGCATAAAATGTGATGTTCAGTTGTTTTCTTAATTTGAAAATATTTCTTTTTAAATTAAATGACGTATAAACCAGCCAGCAACCTTATATGATACAGATATCAAACCTTTATTTTATGTTCCGCTAAATATGGCTGTGTGTATTATATTTTATATATATTTTATATATGAGATTTACGCTAATTTTATCTTGGGTTGTCCCAATTATAGTCCAATATTAGCCTAATCTCGGTATAAGAGATAATAAGTTAGAAACTCTAAAAAATTTGTGTTTATACACATAAAGAATGACGCGTAATTGACATAAAACTAACGTGTTACTTTATATGATTTCACTCCCTATAAATTTTTATACCCCGGGCTATATACACATATATAATTGATTCTTAAGGAGTAAACTCTAAAAATCATGCCCCCTAGTAAACCCTCGTAGATTTTTTCCCTAATGTTGGGGGAAAAATCCCTAAGCTGGCAACACTGAAATCGTTGGCCAGCCCAATCGCCTGACTATTCTACGCACGGTCGGATTTGGTACGGAGCGGACCAAATCCGTGCCTAATTCATACTTTAAGGAGATACAGCCCGGTGACAGACGGACAGACAGACAGACAGATATGATATGGTACCTTTTGGGTACGGATCCCTGAAAATAAATTGGCTCAATTATAATGTAATTTTTCTGACTGACATTATAAATCAGAGTGAACAATGTATAAATCTTACACAAAAAAAAATATCTGCTAATTTCTTTATCCTTATCTGCTGAAGACATTTTCCTTAAAAGTCACTTATTACATTTAAATGAAAATCTTTTACGATGGTAAATTATTTAAATCCCCTGTCGTCGCTTGTTTTGTATTAAGTAAGTAGAGTTGAGTGCTTCTAATAAGGTTTAAGGAAATACACAACTCTTTCCATAGACCGTTTCATTGTGTAAATCTAAGTCAGTTAGTGGTCAAAATAAATAAAATATAAAAACGTTTATTATTCCTCATCTAAAAACCTAATATGTACAAATTTAGGTAAAACATAGAAGATTTGTACAATTTAACAAATTTATGTGCGCGGGTACACTAAGAGTTATATATATATATATATATATATATATATATATATATATATATATATATATATATATATATATATAAAAATGTTCCTTCGGCGCGATTCTAACCCGCGACCCCCGGCTTGAGCACCAACGCGCTGAACCACTGAGCCACAGAGGTCGTCGCGTCGGGATGACGGTCCTTAGTGTACACACTAGTTGTGACAGCACAGACATCGAGAAACACCCATAAAAATAAAAATTGAGTGCCCTTAATATTATATACGTTGCTAATTTTTTACTTTCATTGCCCGTATTAGTATTAGCATAGAGCATTATATTATGTAAAAAAACAGAATAAAAGTTTTAAGTAACCCCAACGACAAGCGATGAGCGAGCTGATGACGATGAAATATAGATAATAACACTCTCGATTATATCAGATTGCAAAGAAAAAAAAACAAGATTAAATCGGTTCATCTGTTTGAGAGCTACGAATCCACGGACAGACATACAGACACAGACACGTCAAACTCGTAGTGCTCAAAAAACCTGAAGTCATTGTCCATTACAAAATAATTTTTCTTGGAGATTGAACCAAGCGGCCCAAGTTTTTACCTTTGATTTTGATGTACTTATAAGTATATTATCTGTAGTTTCAGTTGTGGAGACAATATCTATACAAATAATAATTTAATATTATAAAAAACTTTCGGAGTTTTGCCGAGAATGTCAATGTGTGACGTTGTTGTTTTTGTATTTCCTCCAAAAATTTTGTGTTGATTCGGTTCTTAATATGTAATATTGATAGAATATTAACCATTAGATATTCGTTGATGTGCTTGTGCAACTTAAAAAAGCGTGCTATTTTGTGTTCTCTCCAAAACTCCCTAGGAACTTTCAGTAAAGCTTCTACCAATTTACTGAATCGACTGACTTGACTCATGTACTGCACTGAGCATTTATTTGGACTTTGACTAGACTTTAAACTTGACGATTTAGAAATATGGTACTGAAAGTTTAAACGAAAATTCTATTTCCCGCCTTTTTAACTTGACACTGGCAAATGGTTTTAAGCCGGGGCCATTTATTTTATTTAAATAAAAAAAATTAAATACTTTTATCATTGTCATTTAGTAAGTATCATAATAATTGAAAACATAGTTTTAATAACTTTATGGTTTTGCAAGAGTTCGAATGTTAAAATAGACCGCACAGCATGGCGCGGCGGCGTTCTTGCAATGAAACGTGTATCTCTCGTGTACTGAATAAGTTAAAAAATACAGTGCCACGTTTCGTATCGTCATTTCGATGTGAGCTGACCCTAACTGTTATGTAGGACTTTACTTATTACCGAAACAGAAAAATAAAAGGCACTTGCGATATATTTTTTCGAGATATTTAAGTATCCAAAAGCCCTTGAGGAAGCGGAGACAGCGGATTCGTAATTTCTCTGGTAACTTTCGGCCATTAGTATTCTAATGTTAAACTTATTAACATAACACTACATTATAATAATAGCTCCCCACACCGATTGCAGTGACGGTGGCCGGTTTCATTGAAACCTGGCAAGTTACGCAGAAGTTATTTTATAGTGACCATAATATGTGTGCGGTTGAGTGAGGTGAGGTCCAACGACGAATCCAACTCGGATGGGCAGCGTTCGGGAAACTACGCAGCGTCTTCGAGTCCGAAATACCTCAGTGCCTAAAGACAAAGGTCTTTGAACAGTGCGTGTTGCCAGTGATGTCTTATGGATGTGAAACGTGGTCCCTAACTGTTGGCCTCTTAAATAAGCTCAAAGTCACTCAAAGAGCGATGGAGAGAGCTATGCTCGGGGTTTCTCTGCGTGACAGAATCCGCAACGAGGAGATTCGCAGACGAACTGGAGTAACCGACATAGCTCGCAGAATCAGCAAGTTGAAGTGGCAATGGGCAGGCCACATCGCTCGTAGAACTAATAATCGCTGGGGAGTAAAGGTTCTAGAGTGGAGACCACGAACTGGAAAGCGCAGCGTTGGACGGCCTCCCTCTAGGTGGACCGATGACCTTATGAAGGTCGCGGGCCGCCGTTGGTTGCGGGTGGCCCAGGACCGTTCGTTGTGGAAATCTTTGGGGGAGGCCTATGTCCAGCAGTGGACGTCCTATGGCTGTTAATGATGAATGATGTGTGCGCAGGTCACTCTCCTTCTTTACTCTCGAAACCCCACTAGGATGGATAACCGACACGACTGGCGAGAGATCAGATGCAGGTCCGACTTTTTACATACCCATCCGACGCATGGATCATCTTTCTTGCCAGACAATCAGGTGATCAGCCTGCATTGTCCCAACCAAACTTAGTAACAACATTTTTTATTCTTCCAACGCGGGAATCACAGCCACCGAGTCGAGAGCGAAGCTCTAAACCACTGGACGACGGAGGCTGTTATAACATTATACTTAAATCAATCGTACACGACATATGTTACATGAAATGAGTGATTAATACCTTAAAATCCGGACCTACGTGACGGTAAGAGAGATTTTTCATATAAATTCCTTGTGTAATAGCGGGCGAGTGGCGCCCCCTGCCGCTCTAATTGAATCGAGAGTGTAAGAGTTTTAACGATCACATAACTCTACAATGTCCGCGCCGAGCCAAGAGACCGTGGTGGCACACTGGCGGGTCGCTGCGATTCACTAGCCGTGATGACGTGAAATTTATCTGAACTTGAAATGGACATCTCACTTGATGCGTCGAAATGTAACGTCATTAGTTAGCGTCTGCGCAAAAATTAAAAAAAAACAGTCGCGTCATCAGACCAAATAAAAAAGAGCTTCGTCAAACAAAAACTGAGGCCGGGTGTAGTGTGCGTGCAGCTACGCACATAAAAAACCGTCATCGCAGTAGCTCGCCTTACAAGGCAAGGCATAGCTTAGACCTTCCTCTCTATATGGTTCTATTTCTGTCTTCACATTCATATAAGATCAGGTTTGCAAAAAATACTTCTCGGATATATTAATAGTATATTTTCTCCTTACAGAAGTTCTGTCTATTAAACTACGAAGGGCTCTATATTCTCTCTATATGGTTTTGAAGGGCCTTGAAGACATATTTCTTATCGTTCGTATGCAAGATATAAAAAAAAAACTTTTAAGTAACCCTTGAATTGTCAAGCAGTGGCTGAGCTGATGAAGATCAATTATAGCTGAGAACACTCTCGATAATTAAGACTAAATACCTAGATCATAAATGGTTTATTCATTTGGGAACAACGATGCCACCGACAGACACACAGACATATACATACATTGACAGATACGTCAAACTTATAGCACCCCTCTGTTTTCGTCGAAGGTTAAATAGGCAAAAATAAAAGCTTAACTGCATTTCAAAGTATTAGCATGTCATCAAAGAATTCGAGCGTATCCGCAACGTTAAAATTCACAGTTAGCTAGCACCTTCAACTCTTACGAGGTTTGTTTGTCGAGCTATATCAGGTATCTATCATGAACGGGTAACTGGGTCACCTAATCCAAAGTGTAATCACCTAATGCCCCGTGGACTGCAATGTGATATATACTAAAGCGCTG
The DNA here is from genome assembly GCA_037179445.1 of Phengaris alcon alcon. Classification (NCBI taxonomy): domain Eukaryota; kingdom Metazoa; phylum Arthropoda; class Insecta; order Lepidoptera; family Lycaenidae; genus Phengaris; species Phengaris alcon. The sequence goes on along the minus strand of JAYRCH010000072.1, from coordinate 1,168,525 downwards.
TTTAATAATTTACATATTCAAAAATCAATAACTTAGCCTTGCATTTGAACTTATATCCGTAATCGTTACTAGTAAGTTACTAGATACGAGCAAAAATTTTCAAAGAAATATAAACTAGACAGTAACCCTTTCACACGTAAAGTTCGGACCGCGGAAAATCGCACGCGCCGTTCCAACTACCAATCCTCGCAAACGAACATGTAGCGCAAGGCTGACGACCAGATTTGACATTTCGATGCGAGCACATTTTCTACAGTTTTATGCGCGCATCACGCATGAACGCAGAATAAAGCATGTCGTTTTGAAGCGTCGACTAACTACAGCTGACAGGAAAACTTTTAAAATTTATAACCTTCCAGCACATTCATGATATGTGTCATTAACATTTTTGTTTTTTAACCTTTTTGGATCTCTTTTTAACTGACTTCTAAAAAGGAGGGGTTAAATAATTATGTTCGTCATGTCTTATCTTCCGATTCTGTAGGTGAGAATTGTGAATTAGGATACAAATGTGTAACAGGAAGTCAAAAGGATGATTCTGTCAATTGAAAATACCAGTCTCAGTATATTTTGTCGCACGCGCATGAGAATGCGACCGCTTTACTTGAGACTGAAGCCATACTGCGAATTGAATATTTTTAATTTGCAATATGTCTGGTGTTTAACTATTCATTAATTTTATTACCTAGAGGAGACGTAATACCGATCTACGAGACCGCTAGGGTTCTTTGGCCACGTTCACCGGTATCGCGACTCCGGAATTGTTTAGTGCTCCATATAAAATCTTACTAAGGCGTGGGTCGCGCGACCTGGTCTCGGCTGCGCATCGCGGTCGCGCGTCGCGGTCGCATAGATCGGAAGTCTACCCACAACATAATATGGGCAATAACATGTAATTCATTTTCAGAGCATAAACGTTATTTTAACCTAGCAAATGATTACTATCAAAATTTAGAACTTTATCTAAGTTACAACTATAGGTACTAAGGCCCCCCAAATAACAATATAATATAGTTTATACCAGGAATGACCAACCTTTTCAAGATTGTGTGCCATTTTTATTTTAGCACAACCCTAACGGGCCCCCGGCGAATTACGGGTTTACTGTTATAGACACAAGGTCGGTTACCGTTTGTCCGCGAATATCGGGATTTTTCGATAGATTGTGTTTGTAAACAATCCCGATTAGATGGTTCGAGCTTTGAATCCTTGGTTTGTAATGTGTCGAGCTAGCGAACGATCGCGCTCCGCGTTATACACATGCAGCAATATATATATAATATTAATAATTATTATTTAATTAATATTTTTGTGAATCGCGCGGCTGATTTCCGCTGCACGCGAACATGGCGCTCGTGGCCAATTACTTGCTAGAGTTTAGCCAGTGTCGATGGCACCATCGACACCATGGACGAGGTCAGCATAATGCAGATCTGCAAGTCTTCCTTAACCAGCGAGGAGATTAGCAAAGGCAAGCATTTGCTGTACGAGACGCTTGGCCAGAGCGCGAACATGCCATCGCGACGAAGAGATGGAACGGAAAGAAGCGTACAGGACATCATCTCCCTGCTGAAGCATTCGGATCCAGATGATGTGCCTTCTTTTATAGCGAGAGAACTGCAATGCAGTGAAGCTGCCTCCAGTGACGATGGACCACGTTGACGTCGTTAGCCCACTGAAGGATATCAAGGTCCTGGAGGAATAACTGGCCGAAGTTCGAGGTAGATTGCAGGCATCAGAGTCTACCATAAGTGATCTACGTAGTGAATTATCACAGTTAAAAAGTGTTAATTCAATATGTAAGTCACCTGATGGAGCAAACGTTACTCGTCGTCGAGGCGCGCAGGCGGTCACGTTTAGCTCGTCAGCATTATCCGACGGGTCAGCGAAAATCATCAATGCCCCTGCCGCCCGCTCCCCGCCGCGAAGGAGCCGGTGCTGAGTTACGCAAGTGTCGCCGCTTGCGTGTCCCCGCTTGCGTGTCCCCCCCACCTCCTATAAGGTATATAAGGTATTTATAATATGGGCCTATGCAGCCTGAAATCAACGGAATTTAAATTAATTTAGACCGCGGGCCGTATGCAGCCCCCGAGCCGCAGGTTGATCATGCCTGCTTTATACCTACATAGATTAACTCCAACATTTTTCATGTAAAAATTTTTCAGTAAAATGCGCGCAATTTCCTTCGGAACCACTTTTGGAGTGAAATGATTTCTCCATCGAAGACTATTTCGAAGAAATCCTTTGGCGGCCGATTTCAAAGCCCTTTTCACGTTTACAGAAATATTTCAGTCAGCCATAAAATTATGAATATTCTGGTAAATGGTTGTATAATCAAAACTTAAAAACTAAATTAAATAAAATGAATTTAATAACTTATATTTCAGGCTGCAGGCCCATATTATAAATACCTTACAGACTAACATACATATTATATACTTAAAACTACACTTTGTCACGTGTTGTCAGCGACGTGATGCGCGCTTCGTTCCGGAGTCTGCCCGGAACCTCTGGTAAACCACACTCGTCGGCCAGAAATCCTCCACCTCGAAGGTCGACAGAAGATGCGTCAGTACTCTCACCAGAAAGGAATTGAAGTTGACCTTTTGGTGAGACTCCAGACACTCGACCCTTAAGGCGAGGGACGTCTTCTTGTGGATGTAGTCCACGACGTCCTCGACCTCCATGGACCAGTGCAGGCGGGAGACGCACAGCGTAGTCGCAGCTACTTCACACCGCAGTCGCAGCTTGGGTACGCAGTGTGCGGTGTTGCGGTGGTGGCGGGCGGCAGGCTGCCGCTTCTTATTTCTCTCCACCAGTGTGAAACCCTCCTCATCGCACCTCCTACTCTCGTCCTTGTCAAGTCGAAGAGTCTCAGCCTTGTGGATTTCCGTAGCCTTACGGCTCTCCGTAGCCTTGCGGCTCTCTTTCTTCCCATTTGTCCCGCGGGTGAGGTGCTGGGCGAGCGGCAACACGAGGTGAGTTGACGAAGGCAGTTGAATGCTCGGATAACCTACTTAATGAATTATTACATTTTAATTGTAATTATTCATCACACAAATAGTAAAAGTAGATTCCGATGCATCCAACCTACCTTGCATCTCGTCCAGCTCTGCCTTCATACTATTGAAGTTCTTCAGCAGGCTGGCGTTGTCGACGTGGTCCATCGTTACCACCGGCAGCTTGTGGAGATCTTTCGCCACAAAGACCGACACGTCGTCTGGATCCTTCTGCTTCAGCAGGCAGATGATGTCCTGTACGCTTCGTTCGCCACTATCTCTTCTTCGTGATGGCATGTTCACAATCTGGCCGAGCGTCTCGTATAGCAGCTGCTTGCCCATACAAATCTTTACTAGTGAAGGTTGACTTGCAGATCTGCATGATGCTGACCTCGCCTATGGTGTCGATGGCGTGCTGAATGAACGCCAATAACTCGTTGGCCACCAGCGCCATATTCGACGTGCATCGGCAAAACAGCCGCGCTACTCGCAAAAAATTAAATTTTGCACCGAGAGTATATTACGGAGCGCGACCGTACTATAGCGCTCAACGCGCGACACTGAACTACCTAATGAAAACCTGACTACGCAAACTTATTCTACTTCCAAAATCATTATCCTTTCTTTTGGCTTCGCCGTAGTCGACTATCTAAATCTCATACTACTTTGTATTATCAGCAATTTATAGGCGGATCTACTTACGTTTTTCCCGGAGTTTTCTGCCGCGCACAATAAACTCTGGGACGAACTGACGCCAGCAGTACTTCCGGACCACTACGACCTTTAAACTGTCATGAAAACAGCGTCTCTCTAAAAGGCAGGCAACGCACTTACAATTCCTCTGATGTTGCGGGTGTCATGATGTGAGCGATTGCTATCGATCTGGTGATCCGTGTGCTCGTTTCCACCCTAATTCATTTAAAAAAAGTCTCTATTTGGTAGTAATGCACTTACAGGCAAAACTACATAGAAACGATAGTAATAATATATCTTAAGCCCCCTAAAAATTAAATGATTTATATTAATTCAAAGTCCCAATTTCACCAACACCTGTTATAGTTAGTTAATCGTTGAATCATAATCATGTTATCTCTCTCGTTATTCGTATTAATTAAAGGGAAGGCATGATATTTTAAAAAACGGTTAATATTAACCTATTCACGCTGCAATTAACAAACGATGTGTGTTCCTTATTCAAAGCAGTTGAAACGAGAAGCAAAGGACACTTCACATACAAACTTTCACATTTTTATGTAACGTACCTCAGGTAGGTAGGAGACTGCGCTTTGCTTAGAGTTTAAAGTAAAACGATAAAATAATAAAAAAATATAAAACAAATAAAAAGAACTTCGTCTGACCAGTATTCGAATACGGTACACAACATCAACAAGACCATTAACTAGCTAACCAAAACGCCAACTGGATTTGACATTTAGAAATCGAAATCATTCATATCTTATTACGCGATGAAAAAAAAACATAATATAGAACTTAAAACAGCCTAGCAACCAAAACTATCGCATACTAAATTTCATGGAAATACATGCAGCCGTTTCCGAGATTCCGATTATATATATATATATATATATATATATATACAAGATTAACTCGTTTAAAGTATTAGATTTATTTGGTTTTCTATATCTTTATAAAGTCGAGATTGCAACACACAACTATTAAAATTTATTCATTTTAACTTATAATACAAAGTATCGTCTTCACAAAAGCAGTAAAAGTCAACAAGTTGCTCAATTCATAAACTTTACTATGTATTATATTGTAAGAGCTATAAGTTCTACTAATGTCGTAACAACTTAACAAGCAGCTCTTCTGTATTGTTAGCTACTGATTATATCACGTGTAAGGCTGGGACTATATGATCCGGAATCCGGCGGGCCGGGGAAAATTCAGAGCACTGAAAATATAGTTCTGCGCTAATACAATATATTATATCTAAAATCGAACACACAAGACGTGTCGATCTTAATCAGTCTGTAGGGGTGGTCACCTACAGGAATGTTGATGTTGATGTTGGATGTTCTTAAGTCAAAAATAAATCTGATCTCAAAGAATGAAGCAGGGACCCTGTTCTATTTCCAGTGCTCTAAATTTTTCCGGGCCCGCCGGATTCCGGATTGTATTATAGTTCCAGCCTTATACGTTCACGCCGAGACGCGACACGGTGGGCAGGGAAACATGTGTCTTTTCGTGTAGTGAATAAAGTTCAATTTTAATAGCTATCTTAAAAATGCAGCAACGCGTATCATGGCATTGTGAACCATTAAGGTAGCCTTCCGATGCATGCGACGCGCAACGTGTGACCGCGACTCGAGACCGAAATAGGGTCGCGGAGCCACTGCTTAGATTGCTGCTGCTGCTGAATTTATATGGAGCACTAAACAATCCCTGCGACTCGCGACACGCGTGCGAAAGCGTAGCTAGAGAACCTGATTGGCTGGTCTGCTGGTCGCGGTCGCGGGTCGCGGTCGCGGGTCGCGGTCGCGGGTCGCGGTCTCGCATCGCGGTCGCATGGATCGGAAGGCTACCTTAATAGCGCTTACAGTATAGCTTAGTAATCTATTTAAGCGAGTTAGTGATAAGATACTCATCTCATTTGACATTGGTTCGTTTGTGAACAGTACACGAACGAGATGATACGTTTGTGATTGGCCGGAGCCATCCGCACACTTTTTTTCCTGAGCTAGTACTGAATTAGATCTTGTGAAGGGTGCTAATATCTCTTTTAAAAGGTCGATGTATGTTCATTATGCACTTAATATGTATCTTGACTTTCGTCTTATAGATTAAGCTACATTGTTAAAATATATTTTTTTGAAAAGAACAATTTTGCCATCTTTTTACTAAAAGGCCCCGCGCGAGTTTCTTACGCCGGTTCTTCTCTTCTTCTTCTGCAGGACATTCTATAAGTAAGTGTTATTTAATTAAAACATTAATATATCCTCTAACAGCCAGCACGTGTAAACGACTAACGAATCTGTAATTAGGTAAAGTGATCGCTGGCCTTTTGCATATTCATACGACTATCCGTCTATTTTTACTCAGTACGTTAAGTTTTAAGGCTGAGAGTATATTATTGAAAATCATTCTGCATTTTTTTAAATGACAGTCAGCTTAGCAGGCGGCCCCAGAACGGTTCCACTGGACGTCTTAGAGTAGCTATGTACCAAACTGCCTATCGTGCAATTGGCATGACACTACCGATTGAATCAGTTAGAACTGACCATGTATGAGCGTAGGCTGGTCTGACAGTTATACGTTTGTGTTATATGGGCGAACTGCAGATTGGATCAAGCCTGCAGCGTTATGCCTATCTATGTACGTATGTGGCTACCGTTACGTACTTATAAGTAAAAATTTGTGATCGTGCAGTATGTCGGCGTGGTGTGAGACATTTCTTTATTGTTTTTCGGGATTGAGTCCCTAGATTAAATTTTTAACAGAAAGTTTAGCCTATCCGAAGTAAATAAATAATGCTTTTCATGATGTTGCCTCTCCGTATCGGCCACGCTTCGTGTGTAAAATATCCTCACGAGCATACACTCGTATTAATTTTCATAAAAATGTGCACATCTTCTTCTCCTTTAGATATAAAAAATGGATAGCAATTCCAAATTCTACCTATAACTCAAAACTCTAGATCAATTTGGCTAATTTTGGTTTTGATATATTTTGTTATAGTATAGTTTAACGTTAAGGTATAAAAATTGTGTTGAAAATATTAAAAACGACGATTGAATTTTCCCATACTAATTATTCACAGTGTACAATTTATCACTTTACTGTCAAATCCTACTAATATTATAAATGTGAAAGTTTGTGAGGATGAATGGATGGATGGATGGATGTTTGTTACTCTTTCACGCAAAAACTACTGAACGGATTTTGATGAAATTTGGTATTGTAGCAGTTTAGGCTCTGGATTAAAACATAGCCTACTTTTCATCCCGGAAAGGTACAGTGTTCCCGCGGGATACTTATAGTATATTTACGCGGGCGGAGCCGCGGGAAACAGCTAGTATTTAGATATATCGTTCAGTTTAGCTGTTTTGTTAATTTCAAAACAATTGGCCGGCCCCAGCAGGTTGATAGGTGTATATATACGAGTAGGTATAGATATTCCAGTTCATAGATAAGAAAGAACACCGGGTGTCGGGACAGTAGCTGGTATACAATAAATATAACTTTCAACTACGTAACATTCGCAAAAGTTTCGCGATTCAATTATTTTCACGCTTACAAACTCTCTCATTCATCAAATGTACAACCTCGTAAACAGAATTTCAACTTTGTTGCTATGTTGCTCCTTGTTGCTCGTGTTGCTCTGTACCGGTAAACTAGAAACAAGAAACTATTTACAAACAATTCCAACATTGTAACCTCCGCTTTGGAACCACATAATGCAATCTCTATGCGCTAGATCCAGGTTCTAACTTAGTTTGAGTACTAGATATTTCTAGTGCCTTGAAACGGGCATTGCTGTCTCATGGTAATCATTTTAATGTTAGCGACATAAAAGGGTTGTGTATGAAAATGAGTTTTAATGAACTACTCTGACCTTCAGAACTAAGTATTTGTACTATTAGGGAAGCTAAATCTTATGCAGGTTGACTGTTGATTTGTTCGTATTATGTTATTAAATATGGTAAATATATTTAATATTATAACACACACTCTCACAACACACACACACACACACACAAAAACAAAATAAATAAGTTTATCACGATACCTATATTGTCTCTTTCGGCGACGTGATGCGCGCTTCGTTGGGGAGTCTCCCCCGGAACCTTCGGTAAACTATACCTGAAGGCCAGAACGCCTCCACCTCGAGGGCAGACGAAAGTGGTGCACTCTTAACACAAAGGAACTGAAGTTCACGTTGTGGCGAGACTGCAGACGCTCGACCCTCAAAGTGTATGTGGTCTTCTCACGGATGTAACTCACGACGTCCTCGACCTCCATGGACCAGTGCAGGAGTGACACTTACAAGTGCGTTGTGGGTACATCACACCGTAAGCGCAGCTCGGGTACGTAGGGTGCGGTGCCGCGATGTTTGCAGACGGCGGGCTTTCTCATCTTTCTTCCCTCCACCAGAATGAAGCCCTCCTTATCGCACCTCCTGCTCTTGTCCTCGACAGGTCGAGGAGATTCAGCCTTGCGGCTTTAGAGATTTAATTAAATAAATGACAGTATATAACAAATCAACTTTCAGAAACTAGAAGAAAATAAAAATCACGTACTGCGAACTCCTTTATAGAATTTTAAAAGTGAAGCAAGTATCTACTCTCTACCAGTAGGTACATTTACTATACTATAATATTTTAAAAAAGAAGGGACAGTCAGAAATTATGACTTCATTTCTGTCTCATCTCATGACTCATGACATGACTCCATGTCTGTATTTAATACGAGTATTTGGCGTCGTATTGTATGTAGACTTCTTTTGTCTCTATCACTATTTATTTATCATAACACGTTTTAATATTATGCTGGTAGCATAATAAAATAAATTTAAATTATTAAAAAGCAGACCTGTGTCTGATTTCATCTGCATCACATTTATTTTTATAAATGAGCAAAACACACCTTCAACTACTAAGCGGTTTATTCTACAAATTGATACGTATAAAATCCGCCAATAAAAATTGAAGATGAATCGCCTAAAACACATTTTAATACAAGTAATTTGGGAATTCCTCTGTCATTTGCTAAGGGACGGAAGGGACGAAGTTAAGCTCGCTGCAGACAGACGCTGCGACATTCTAATGACCTCGCGTAAAGGTGGCGTGTTATAAATCGAACCTGTTGAGGTGAATTGTATTTAATTCTAAGTTAGATTTGGCTTTAAAAAGTTTAACACAAAAGATGTTACCAGCTACTTTGTTTACCCAAAATAAAATCTATCCATTGATCCTAAATTTTTTCTAAATGCCTGGCTAAAACACATCTGTGTATCCAAATCCAAATTCAAGTATACACCACAAACTATCACATTTATAATAGGTTTCAGTGTAAAAAGACTTAACTAGCAACTTGCGATTAAATTTTAACGACTGCTTGAATATTTTAGTAGCCGTTAAAATTCGAATTACATATTTTTTGTTTGCAAGCTTGTCAACTCCTTTTACACTAAAACCTATTGCGATAGTTTGTGTGTATACTTGAATTTGATTTTGGACACACAGTTATGTTTTAGCCAGGCATCTAGAAAAAAACCTGACCTTTCAGTTTCGGTTGAGGCTTAATCCGTGTCACAGAAGTACGGACGACCTGTAGGGCAAGCAGCAACATTTCTAAAAATTTCAACTTAACGTAAAGTGTCATCGAGACGAATACTTCGGAATTCTTAGGGACGTAGCACAAAGCGCTTTGTAATCGTATCGTGAACACATGAGAAGACACAATCCTACGTAATGAATGATGAATGAATGAAAGGTATATCATATGGGTTGACTAAAACAGTGTTGCCAAATATGCGGATTTGCCCATGTGTTTGCAGAATTTTTATTTTCTAGAACATTTAAAGCTAAAATTCGGAAATATCTGAGAAGTAAATAATAATTACTTTCCATTAATTAGTCATGCTATAGTGGTACAAATGGGGGGAAAAAATATCGAGTGCAACCATTATTATATTTCAAGATATTTAATCTTCTCATTACATTTTCACTCAAAGTTGTTCATTTAAGTACCCCAAATTATATCAGTCAAAGATAAGATAAGTCAAAAAAATCTATACATATTTTATACGGAATTTGGCTTTTTTTTTTTACGGAAAACTGTTTTATGATGTGGACATCACTGACAGCTGATGTATGTGTCTAAATAACTCATGGCGATTGTGTCCTTATTATTTTCATAGTGTTATGTGTAAAAACTTGTTAATCAATCAAAATAAAGACATATTTTGTTTTATCAGAAGTTTTGGACAAATTCAGCCTATCACTAAGGATCCAATGTATCTACTTTATGTGTCCGTCAAGCAAGTTGATTCTCCGTATTAACTAGTAGTTAACAGTTCAACAACAATAAAACGGATTTAATTGAAAAGGTGCCTATGCTTTGTTTTAATAGTATTGAGTCTTTTATTTTTTTCTTTGTTCAAATACCTATACCATAAATTCCCTCTAATATGAAGTCTATTATATAAAAAAGGTCGTGTTATTCCTTTGTAGATACTTAAAATTCGACGAAAAACATTTTGAAATAGGGATTTATATGCTTAATTCAACATTTGTTTTAGGGTTGAGTTGCAGCAGTTCCAAAAGAAAAGCAATTTACGAGGCTCATTATCATTTACAGCCCGTTAAACTGTTTAACAAGTGAAGGTGTCCAATGTTTATTTGCAAGGACTAGATTATTAGCACAATAAAGCTCAAATGAAAGTAGAGACATTTGGTGTCAATAAAACAATTATAAAATTTGTGACGTTTTATTTCTTTCCTTTTAAATAATTTAAATTAATTTAAAAATGTGTATAATATTGTTTTATTCATTACACTTCATACATGTGCACATAGATGTATTATAAAGCATGTGCACCAATTATTATTCCACATCAATTTTAACAAATAAATGCTTATGACAATTTATAACAAAGTTCAATCCTAATTCCTAACCTATTGAGAAGAACCAGCCCAGTGCCAAATACCAAATATTATGCAAATATTAATTCCAATCCAGTCATGTAACACAAACAAAATACTGTAAATTTTGTTCTAAAAGAATCATCATTTATATTTTAGTGAACACACTTGGTGATGATGATGATGATGATGATGATGATGATGATGATGATGATGATGATTATTTAATAGTGATATATGCTTGCAGTTATATAAACAATTCTAAAATTTCCAAACGTTTATCTTCAAAGACTGAGGAATGCCGTTCAGTGCTTTTGGATCCAGGGTATACCTTGGCACAACATTTTAGTTTTTAGTGGCATATGCTCGAGTCACTTCAAAAAAAGTTAAAATCATATAATCTATGGGTGTCCCTATAAATTTTGGAGACCTCTCGATTCCTCATGGATCCCATCACCAGGTCTACCAGTTGGTGACGATAGGACCAATTTGGAAGTCAACCCTTTAAAATAAAAAAATATTTTGAAAATCGATCCACAAACGGCTGAGTAATCGCGTAACATACACACAAAAAAAAACATACACAGGAATTGAGAACCTCCTTCTGTGTTTTGGAAGTCGGTTGACAATGACAAATTATTTGAAATTCGTCTCTTGAGAGTGCAATCCACGCGGACGAAATCGCGCGCAAAAGTTAGAGATAAACTGTTTTAAAAAAATCTATGTGATTTTAAGATTTGGCAACACTGACTTGTGTTTATAAATAAAAATGGCCGTTAGGCATAGTTATTAATCGACTTATAGTGTTCTCTATCGGGAGTTCCAAAAAAAAAACGATTTTATTTAAAAGATTTATTGAAGTTAAAATTACAAACTACTTTACATTTAAACTTAACAAAAATGAATCAGATCTATGTTGGATCTAAACTCAAGAATTATAACTAAATTAAGACTACCGACTTTGACCGATGTAAGATCTGAAGTGTCCAAGTTAACTCCAAATTCACGGTCCCACGGAGTTGGGACCACCGCGATGATGCGGCGACAGCATTTCCAGTATATGACGATTTCTTTCGTAATTTATGAAGAAACTGCACGACATGTATTTTCTCTATAGTCCAAGAGGTAGCTTCAATTATTATATGTTATATGTTAATTATAGTCCAAGAGCATGTTCGACTGCGACTGGCCGATGATGATGATTCCCATATAATGGTATTCGGCAATTCGGTGCTAAGTCCATATTACATAGGGGGTACATATGTAACAATCGTAATATTTTTATAACAAAATGTGATTATCAGAAATTGCTATATTTGATTAGGATTTACACAAATTATTGGAAGTTTTGTACAAGTCTGCCTTTCACTAGGGAATGAGGATCCAATGAGTCATCAAGCAAGTTGATTCTCCAAATTTAATACATAAATGAACTAAAATACGAGATGTAATCCAAAAGTACATCAATACATAATAGGTATGCTTTGTTTATACCTAAACAATAAATTGCCTTTAGTGAAGTGTTATTATTTTATTATTCTGTTGATTTCATCATAACAATAAGGACAGTACATTATTCCCTCGTAAATACTCATGTTTAACAACAAAAACTTTTAAATAGGTGTTTAAATGATTAATTTAACCTTTGTATTAGATTGATGGAAGATCCAAGGGAAAAGCTATGTATAAAGCACATTTAATAATTATTAGCCCATTATGCTGTTGAAACTTAAAGGCTTTAGTGTCTATGTTATGCGAGGATATATCGGCACATTAAAGCTCAAATGAAACTAGAAGCATGTGGTTCAATAAATCAAATATAGCATTTGCGACAAGTTTTATTTATTTCCTTTAAAATCAATTTAATTTATTCCAAAGAAAAATAACATATTATGTCTATTTATGTTTTCATTCATTACATTTGATACTTATACATGAAATATTATTCAACTTAAATATTTACAGATAAATGCATATGATAAATAATAGGAAAGTTCAATTGTAACCCATCGTGAAGAATCATCCCGTTGCCAAATTACTGTATCGTTAGACTAACAGTGTAAACCATGACTTGTACCAATATACTAATATTTGTACTCGCATATTTAATGTTTATTTATATGCACGGACTGAAACATATTAGCACAAATAAAACTAGAGGCATGTATGTGGTATTAATAAAATAAATACAAATTTTGTAACCAGTTATACTTATTATATACATAATATGTAATGTAAGGTACATTATATTTTACTCATTACTTACATTTTACACAAATTAAAAAGCTTTATTCTACATAGAAATATCTTTAGATACAAAAACTGCTTATGATAATTTAAATCAAAGTCAATCCTTCCTCAATGGGAAGAACCGGCCTGTTCCTACCAAGATGTTATATTTATACAAAGTAAAATTAAAGTGTCTGTTTGTAATTTAAAATTAACAGTTTTTCACTTGATTCATATGAATTTATAAACATAATTGCCTATTTTGAAAATCAAAAATTGATGTTTGATGTTGGCATCTACTGTAGAAGTGCTATCCACCTTAACGTTTTAAATAATATATGTAATAATTAAGTTTTCCATTTGTATATGAATGTTATAATAGTATACAATATTTGTGATAATGGAAGCTGTTTTCTCAAGCTTCTTTTTTGTAACAATGCTTGTCTTATTATTGCAAAGCTTCGATATTAGTGCTCTGTGTGGAACCAAAAATAATTAGTAAATAACTTAGATTACTGTTAACATTATGTAATATTTGTTGAGAACATGAGCATACTTTACCTGTAGACTGTATGAGTTATTTCAAAGAATGCACCGGCTTTAAAATGTATGGCTTTTCTAATGGCAATTATGTAATTCACAATTATAACTGAATAAATCTTAGAAATTTGTGAATTTTCTTCGTTTAGCTCGACGGCTTGTTTCCCTGAAATGAAAGATGATTACAAAAAATTAACACAATGTATTGTTTGTATTTTGTAAGAAGGTATGGACTATGGACAGCCATGAATAAAGCCCCTGCCTGGCTGGCTTGCGGGTTCGAATCCCGTCATGTAACCAGAAAAACTACAAAATAATGTAAATTCTGTAACCAATTATTTATAAGAATCTCAATAATATATTTTATGTCTTGCTTTGTAGCAAACTTACCTTGTATCTCTTGTTCTTGTTCCATAGCATTAATTGAGCGTCCTAGGTTCAATTGGATTTGCACCTTTCATATATAGGTTCTTATCAATAAATAACTTAATATTTAGTTTAAAAATACTCTAAAAATTACACGAGATAGTTGGACGTAGCCTTTGTCACCAATAAATTTTAAGTGATAGAGTATTCGTAATTTTACGTAGCACGTAACTACACCGTCCGTCAAATTAGTGTTCCTGCTCGGTATTTTGATACAAAATTTACGTAAAGTTACGTAAGTATCAAAAAAAGGTTCCTGCTACCGATTTAGTTACCTTTACGTCCACTAGAGGCGCTGTTATGGTTTTCATACATTTTTTTTCGTTTACGTACACGTAACTATATTCGCAAAATGTTCCTGCTTGCCCTACTGTACGTGTCTCTCTCGTCACGACGTCGTTAACGCGAAACGGTGCGGTGTCGCGGCACGGTGCGTTGACATAACGTGCAAATTCACGTCGCCGTAATAATGCACGTCACGACGCCGGATCGTTACGTAACAGGGAATTCATAGCTTCCTCACACCGATATCGGTGACGGTGGCCGCTTTCATAGAAACGAGACCAGCTAAGCAGGAGTTATTTTATAGTGCCCAAGTGTGTGCGCAGTACACAAGAGCCCTCTTTCTTACTTTACTCTCGTAACCCAGTGGGACAGATGACCGACACGACTGGCGAGAGATCAGGCGCAGGTCCGACTTTTTACATGCCCATCCGACGCATGGATCATCTTTCTTGTCAGACAATCAGATGATCAGCCTGCATTTGACAATTATTAACCAGACTTAAAACCAACATTTTTTTTCTAACGCAGGGATCGAACCTACGACCTCCGGAGTCGAGAGCCAAGCTCTAAGCCACTGGACTACGAAGGCGTCAAACACCAGAAAATTAATCGTTAAACATCGTCGTATCGTAAAGATGTGGACAGGCTCTTAGTGGTCGGTGATGATGATGAGTAATTATTACAACAGCTAGTTTACTACATTAAAAGCTAAACGTAAAAGCGTTAATATTCCCTCAGAGAAAAGTTTATTATAGTAATTTTACGAGAACCCTTAATTTCCACTAAACCATTTAAAACACATAAATTCTATTTTTAGGTTTTAGCACTTTTGCACCCGGGAGTGGTTAAAACCTACGCTTAAAAATATAGATTTAACTCTTATATATAGACAATAATAACATTACTTGTACCATAGTAAGTAATAATCTTTATAACCTAGTATCTACTATCAATTATTATTATTAAATTTTGAGACGGTAAATAAAAATACATGGTAATTTTTCGCGATTCCATTAAAAATTGCTTTGAACAAGAAACAATGATTATGTTGTAAGACTATATTAGTATTACAGATATCCTACTACTAATATGAATGAGGAAGTTTGTGTGGATGGATGGAATTTATTGGACAATTAGTATGGGAAAATTCAATCGTCGTTTTAGAACTTTCCCTGCATTTTTTCTAATATTTCTCACCGTTTAAACCTTCCTGAACTACCACAATTATTTCAAGATCAAAACTAGTCGAATCGGTCCAGCCGTTCTCGAGTTTTAGCGAGACATTGGAATTACAATGAATATTTATTGGAAAGAAGAATATAATATATAAAGGTTTGCTTCATTCTTAAATTTTGCTACAATATGAAATTTATTACACCAACAATCTAACAAACATAATATTTTGACGTCTCGAAAACAACATTGTGTGTATTATATTAACTTAATTATAATATAATTTAAAAAATATATATTATAATAACTACACTTTTAAAAAACTATAACCCGACTACGTGAATAATATAGCCTATGTTACCCGGGCTATTATTACGAATCTATTGACACCTCATTTATTAAAATCGGACCAGTAGATTAGGCGCTACGGTGAAACAAACATATATACATAGACTGCCAAAATATTTACCCTTCCTTTTGGCTTCGCCGTATTCGGGTAAAAATTAAAGACATCAGTTGGGAAAACGAGTCTGTATTCTGTATGTATATTAAGTAGGTAGCCCCAGGAGCACGTACGTCATTGGCAGAGGTTGAGAGATCGACCTGGCATCAATTATTCAATTAAATCTAATTTGCCAGACGTATAGGTATTTTTAATGTGTACCTATTATATATTATGTATTTTACATGAAGGTATTATTTTCCAAGACCAAGTCAGGGAAAATCGATGAAGCAGTTTGATTGTCTCCACAATTCGTCCATATTCAATGTCTAAGTAACACGCAGCAGCACAGAGTAAATATAAAATAAGTAAGCGTAGGTTCATGTCGAGATGCGATGCGACGCGCACTTTTTAACCGACTTCCAAAATGAAGGCGGTTATTAAGATAGCGATTTAAAATTAGTACACTCAAAGATACACGTTGCATTGCAAGATTTCGAATTGCGCGATGCACCGCGTTGAACAGCGCGGCGCTGCTCTGGCAATGAAACGTGTATATTTTTGAGTCGCTAGTAAGTAAAGTTTTATTTTCACTAGCTATCTTAAAAAGTACGCAATGCGTCACGTCTCGGTGTGAGCTGATCCTAAGCGAGAGTAATAGGATGAATAATTTTACATGTACATATCAATATGTAAATAAATACTAGCCCTAAAAATTTGCAAATCGCGCAATATACTAACCTATGTGAACTGTATATTGCATCCCCATAGATCCTATGAGCGAAACATGACACAACTCGTAGTTTATTTGCAACTCAACTCATTTGAACAGATTCAATTATAAACTACATTCTTACATCCATAAATACAATACACCAAATAACTCATCTGAGAATAAAAACTACACGATATTATACATCCATAAAATAAAATAAAAAACTCATCCTAATTACGTTAAAAAGTTGCGCGAATGCGCGGTAAGAGGGTTAGTTAGAATCCGCCCGCCCTGCGTAGCAGACGTTGTATAAGGCCGGAGTTTACGGTTCGTTGGTGAAGTTAACTTAAAGTTTACTTGTGAAGTGTGTAGCTTTGTGGATTTTCTGAAAGAAATTGTGAAGGATGTGATAATATTTGAAGGTAAATATTTTTTCTTTTTTTTTATTGATTTTGATTAAGTTGTAAGGTAATATACAATGAGGGTATTAAATTAAAGATGATAATTGGTTGTCTATAGTTCATAAAATACTTATAATAGGGATTAATAAATATACATTTGTTTCAGTAAAATTGATACACTAATTTATTGATAACTAAACTAAACTGTCGAATTTAACCAAAAGGTTTATAAAAATATTAATTCCTCTTTTGTAGTATTTATTACTCTAAAACCTATTTACAAGTAAATAAAATTGGATTGTCTGTTTGTAATTTTAAATTAAAAGCTTTTCACTTAACGCATAATACGAAAGTATACGGTTCTTAGTACTTACAATAAACAAATTTTTTTTTTTTAATTGTCTACTCGTCTGTTTGTTCCGGCTTATTTCTAAAACGGCTTCACTGATTTTCACAGGACTTTCACTGGCAGCTTGCTGACGTTATATGGAGTAACTTAGACTACATTTATTTACGTTTTTAACAAATAGGATTCCTTTTTCGTTATTTTTACGCAAAGGAAGTTGCGGGCGTTTAATATAATTTGTGAAATAAATATTTATAGATAAAAAAATTGCCAGCAAATTTTAGCAGCAAAACAATCATATTATATTAATACGTCAAGCAAAACTTTGTACTCCTGTTTTACGAAAATTTTGCGAGCAAAGGATTATGAAATTTGATACAGTTAAAGATTATATTATGGAGGAGGAGTGATCTGCACTAAATAATTTTTAAAATATGAAATGCATTAAAATTGATAAAAATAGAATTACACACACACTACCTCAAATTAATAGCTCACACTACCATGCGTTTTATACAATTTTGTCACACGTTTGTCAATCTGTCAATTGTCAAAACATTTACTAAATGTAAATTTTTATCGTAGTATTTTAGTATTTCGTATCTAAGAGGCAAAAGATCTCATAAAAAGTTTAAAGTTAAAAATTAAGTGAATTTTGGTCAAATTTCGACCACTTGGTGATCAGAGTGTATTTTAAAATCCGCGAGAGACTTGAACGTTCAGGGATTTCAATGTTTTGGCGGGTCACACTAGCGGTTGAGGGATTTTTTATTTTTTGTATTAATTTTCAAGTCGTAAGTTGGCAACACATGTTTTGTGGGTTCATACACAAGTACGAAAGAAGGAATTTACATTACAAAAAACAATTTCAGAGATTACTTAAATGTGCGGTTACCAAAATAATATTATTATGTGCTTTGGTAGCATTACAACCGTATTCCTAATGTCTTCTGGAGAATCCTTGTTTTCCTAACGTATGTAATTTCCATAAAAAAATTATGATTGTCGAGGAACATGACGAACGTGGTTGTACAACTGTATGTTTGTCTAATGCTCAATGAGACGGTAATAAAAATATAGTAGGTAATGAATATGACTCAACAAAGCATATTATAAAGCAACAAAGCATTAAAACATTGTTTTTTTAGTCTAACAGGAAAGGATATACATTTTTTTTTCTAAAATAATACGGCATACATTGGTTTTCTTTTTGGAATAAATAAATAAACGAATATTTTATTTGCATAAAACATCGTAGGTACAAAAGGTGTTAACACACATACGTAGGTACATTATAATTTTAGTCACAAATGGTTTGTCATAAACTGACACGCAAATATTATATTATTGCAGGAATATAAATGAAGCCAATTATTACATTAAAAATAAAAATAAAAGATTTCATTACACACAGAATCATTAAATTATCACGTCATACTTAATTCACTGACCCTGGCCAATCGATGCCGAGAAAATGTTATTAAAATAATGTTAAAGCAATTATGTTTTCTTACGTCGCACAGTGTTTTATAAAAAGAAAAAAAAATAACATTTACTGTTTCTTACACTTATGATAAAACCCCAATACAGTATAAAATGAATTAATACGTTTCATTTCATATCTATAATAATAACTATTCATTACAATATTTTATATTAATTATTTTCAACTTCATATCTACCATACATTATAATATTCTTCATTAAAATGCATTAAAATCATGATACAATACCTTGAGGGCTCGACCCTGGCGCGTGACCTTCACCACACAATCACATACAAGAGGCGAAACGTTAATTATAAAGTTATACGCTTCCATTCACTCCGCTTCACTTCTCATCACTTCGCCTCACTCCGCTCCACTCCCCTTCACTTCAGTCTGAATGAGATGAATCTTACATCGAATTATATGCTGTATAATATTTTCATAGGGCATATTTTTAATTCTACCCGGACTATTCAAACTGTAATTAAAGTATACTTAGTGGGCATAGCAGGAGCAATTGACAGCGACGTATTCGTTACATTATCGAGTGAGAATTGTATGAAAATCATTACAGCGCATATACAAATTTCATTAAATACGTTCATATCAATGGTTCCTGCTAATCCCCAGAGTTGCACCTAGATGGTGGAAGTTCGATGCCAGGCACTGCCAGGCACCGTGCCCGTGGCAGCATGTTAGATGTACCAGTGAGAATAAGATGAAAAAAGGATACATTGTAATGGAATTCGTATGTCTAAAAAAACTAACCAGGACAAAAAATGTACCAAAACGCACTAGGCCAAGTCTTTTCATATCACATAAGAATATAACATCATGTACTGTAAATAAGAATAAAAAGAATGAATAAATACTTTTTATCAGAAATCATTTTTAGGAGTGGCTCTCCATACATGTTAAGTGCTACATGTATGGAGAGCCAAGAGCCAAGAGCCAAAACATAAAATTATTATTGTTTTACGATGCTGAAACCGAGATCGATACACAATCTATAATTATACCAAATTTCATTCATTTATATTCAGAATTACCAAAGTTAGAAGGGCGGGCAGACCGACGAATGGACAGAATGAAACCTTAAAAGCTCCTACTCCTACCACGGTACCTACGAAAACAATTTGTATTTTATGGCAATTGTTGACTCATCTACCAACTCCATTTAAGTACTCGAAGCCTGGCTTTCGGCCAGTTCTTTTAATCTGGCCACCTGACCACCACCTTCTATTGTACGACCTAAAAGCTTTGTTAATTAAAAATAAATACTTATTTAAAAATAAAAAAAACTGCAATTATTTTTAACGCCCGACGCAAAACGAGGGATGTTGGAAGTTTGACGTGTGTGTTTGTCTGTGACCTCGTAGGTCCTAAACGATTAATATCTACGCTTTGACACTACGTAAAACTGAAGGTCCATTCTGCTATTTAAATCTTACAATAATTCACTTTTGATGCTATGTTAAAACGTAAATTGGTTTAATGATCTGATGGTTCCTAATAAAATGGTATTCTTACATCACTCCAAATCAAACCATCAAGCCAAAGTTTTTACTGAACCAAACTCCAAAAATCAGTTTATGATATCGTGACGATTCATTTATAATTCAGCGAAAGTAAAATGAAAGTCTAAGTTAAATATGAGAATTGGGGTTCTTGTCCCGTGCTAAGATCTTGAAGAATCTAAGAATCTAGAGTAACAGACAACAGAAATATATTTTATACTTTTATACCATACAGATTTTACGATTTTATCTTATACTTTGAACGAGACACTTATACTTTAAACAAGACAATCTTGTATAGTATATTATAATCGATTTTTCGAAAACGCTGCAAGTATTACCATGTAATTTAGTATGCAGGGACTTTTGGGGGAGAAAACTCGATCTAGCTAGGTCTTTTTCCTGGGAAACTGCGCATTTTTAAGCTATTTATGTTTTTTCTTTCATCGTGCAACAATATATAAAAAATTTCGACTTATGGAAAGTTTGGTATGCGTATGTATAATTTTTGCTTAGTTCGAAAATTCTGAATGTGGTGGATTCGAATCCCGGTCAAGTAAATATTGTGTTTCTCTTTTTTTTTCAGAACTCCGAGCAAAGCTCGGTGACCCCGTACCCGGGTACTTTTATTAAACACATGAACATGTTTACAAAATTAAAGTAAACTAATACTCCATGTTCAACAGCTGTCTGAACAAAGAACAAGCTATAAGCAGCTACGTACTACTAAGGTTTCCTACATAATCTCCAGGAACAACAAAATAAAACAATGGAACGGAATTACCTCGAAATAAAAACAATTTAGGAAACTCAGAAACAAGACAATCGTAAATAAATAAAAGAAAGACTCGACATGTTTTTGTGTAGAGTGATTTATCAAAGCAACGAGAAACGGGGAATTAATGAAGAAATGCAACGTAATTCAAGTAACGGTATATTTATACTGTCCGATGTTATGTTTTTACCCGACTACGGCGAAGAAAAGGAAGGGTAATTATTTTGGCAGACTATATTTGTATGTACGTATGCTTGTTCCACGTAGCGCCTAAAATACTAGTGCGATTTTAATAAACGACATGTCAATAGATTCGTAATAATAGCCCGGGTAACGCTATATAATTTACGTAGTCGAGTTATAGTTTTTTAAATAAAAATTGAAGTTATTACTTTCATGCTTCGTATACTTATAAGTAATAAATTATTTGAGCTCGCCCTGTGGCCGAAGTTCGCCTATGACAATTAATATTATTTGTAGGTTCCAACTTTTTATGGGTACTTTGGCCACAGTACACAATGGCTTATGATGGGCCATGTTTTGCAATGCATAACTGTAGATCATGATCAATTGGTGTTCATACAATGGCGCATGGCTCATTGCTGTCTGGCGAAACACTCATGATGGACGTGGAAGTAGCTACGGCCGCAGCTATTTATTTATATACTGCTTACAAGTATTACAGAATTAAAGTATATATATAATAGGTCTTTATTGCTCCACGATACTGAAATTTTGAGCATTCTAAACAATATCCCGGTCAGCGGTTGGTGACGAACTAAACAATGGGCGATTGTGTGAACACCACAGGCCACACTACGCCACGATTCCTTTGAAGTGTGCCCAAAAAACCGACAACTTTCCGGTTGCGCGCCGTGATAGACAATTGTCCGCCACTGTGTACCTGTCTGTGCATCCCCTGTACACAATAGCGATAGCCTGCAGTAGGCCAGTATGGGCAACTGGATGCTGGGATCTTTAGATAGAAAAAAATGTAAATGTTCTGACAGACTGACAATCTTCAACGTTCAAAATTGTATCTATCAAGCGCACGGTAGTGTGTGTTAATAAACTGAGGTAGTGTGTGTACTTGTTATTTTTATGTATTTATAAGCGTTATTTTAAAAGAAATATTAGCTTTCTGCACACCTTCCTGCACATAAAATTTTACTGTGCCAAATATTATTCTCCTCACAGTTTACACAATTCTCGTAAAACTGTACTGAAAGTTTGCTTCAGGTATCAATATAATAGGCATGTTGCCTAAAAATTTTTTTTCGTCTTTTCGATGTTAGACAACATTTTAATAAACAATCTAGAATCCATTTTCCTATATCTTAAATAATAACGAAGATACAAACAATTTAAATTTACAATATGAAAGGAGCGATATATCGGCCTGTGACTTCACGAGTTACAACCGCCATACATATTTTGTCATTACAAAATGTATTTACAAATCGTTTTGCGAGAAAGAGATTCCTTATAATTTTTCATCGCGTCAATCTCAATACCTATTTCTTTTAGATTTACGTATCTTTAATCAACAATTTCAAAATTTAATATATAAAAATGTTATATTCCACAATAGGTAACATCCCTATTACGTAAATTTCTATTCCAGGGTAAAGCTTTCAGACAATAGTTCGGGAAAAATCTCCGCGATAAGAAAAAGCTAATTAAGCTTTTGTGACTTCTGACTAGCTTCGAATAAAACAGTTCGGGAATATGTATGTGAATGTTTTGTGAAAAATTAATTGCTATGATTCCGCTGCAAATATGTTCGCCATATTTGCTGTTCGTTTTACGTAATTATGTTCAGGGCTTATTTGAAAATTGGTTTAAAATTATTATGTGCAATTTGATGAACTATGAATGTTAAGTTTTTATTTTAGTCTTGTTTTTCGGCAAGTGTGACCAATATAAGGGATGGTAAAAGAATACTACTTAAGAAGAATATTTTATATTTAGATTACTCTTTTTCGAACATATACTGTTTAATGAAATAAAAAATATCGATAAACACATACGACTGAGCCCTAGTCTTGAAATAATACTTTTATATATTTCTACGCACTTTCGCATATTATATAACAATAATCCGTTGGATTTGTGATGGCGATAAAAGTCAGTAACGTGTAACTCGCACGGGTATCGCCCTTGAAAAATCACATTACAGCTGTATGTCCCAACTATATTTACTGTGCTACGTGAGTCTTATATGAACAAGCGAAGAAACTCACAAAAACCGCGTGAAATAACGTCTTTTGGGATTAAACTGCTGTTATTAAACACATGTAATTGAAACGTAAAACAATGGCTTGTAGACAGTTCGGATTTTGTCCAAGAATAATGCCTCAAATAAAATATATAATACGTTTTGTTGTGCTGAAATAAATAATGTCAAATAAAAATAAAACAAGCGTAAAAGTCTATCCAAATTATTTAATAATGCATAAATGCTACATTATATGAAATTTAATATTTTTGCAAGTATTTTTCAATTTCTTGCGTACATATACTATGTTAATTACAGCCTCCGTGGTCTAGTGATTAGAGCTTGGCTTGACTTGCAGGTCGTGGGTTCGATTCCCGCATGGGAACAACAAAAAATGTTGTTTCAAAGTTTGGCTGGGACATTGCAGACTGATCGTCTGACAAGAAAAATGATCCATGTGTCGGATGGGCACGTAAAAAGGCGGATCTGCGCCTGATCTTTCGCCAGTCGTGTCGGTTATCCGTCCCACTAGGTTACAAGTGTAAAGGAAGAGAGAGTGATTTTGTACTGCGCACACACTTGGGCATTATAAAATTACTACTGCGTAACTGGCCTAGTTTCAATGAAACCGGTGACGGTGGCGTCACCGAAATCGGTGTGGGGGAGTAACTGTTATTTTTATAATGTCCTTCCTACTCACATAAAATTATATCTAAAATATAAAGCTCAGTATTATTTCAAAAGTCTCGACATATTTTTGTATGAAACTGATTAATATAGTCGTGAAAATAATTTTACAGAAATCCCTAAATTAAATGTTCATTTGGCGTTGCCAGGTAACACTCCCCTGGCAAAAGACTGTCCCATGGGCGAGATTTTATAAAAAGTTTTCACTAAGCTTTTCATGGTATCTGAAAGTATGAAGCTTCAAGGCTTCAAGTCTTTGGAGAATTGCTAACCTTATTCTTATCTAAGTTACTTTTTGCACAAACAAAAATGAAATAAAATCTTTTCGGATTACAGAACCAGCTGAATTGTTAAATAGCTGGTTCTTGTAATAGATAATAAGGCTGTGCTATGCTGATTCATAACACGAAACCTACAATATAATAAAGATTTTTTTAAGATGTATGCCTTTTATATTATACTAGATGTTGCCCACGACTTCGTGCGCGCTAGAGGAATATAACCAAATATTTCCACGGGAAGTGAGAATCTCATATTTCGTCAAATAAATATATATTACTAATGTAAATAACCTTCATCCAACGATTTACACGAATGACAGCTCGCGGCTCTATGTGCACGGCCAGGCGAGTGCGGGGCTCGCGGGACGTGAGGTTTTACAAGCCAGGACAAAGCGTTCACAAGCTCGTATCGTGCTTTGACATAATTGACAGCACAATTTCATAATATTTGTGATAGATTTGTCTGACTCGTCGTTTGAAATTATTTCGGTGTCAACCTTAGGCTTACGTCAACATGGCTGACATTCGCCGTCCTCGAGCTGTCATTTGTAGAAAGTATCGCCCCTGTTTCGTGGTCCAATCTATTTCTGCTAGACATCAAAAGTAGGTACAGTAGTTACGGAGCTTATTCAATGAAAACATACAAACAAATCTTTTCTCTTTATAATATTTGTATAAAGTTCCAGCTTTTTCCTGCGGCTTCGCCCGCATTAAATTGGGTCTTACACGATGTCTTCATAGTTTGTAGCATTTTTGTTATTTGATGTATAACCATTATTACTGTAAATTTTCATTCACGTTCTTTTCCGTGAAAGAATCCCAAACATCCATCCATCCTCACAAAACTTTTACACACTAGTAGGATTTTAATAGTTAATTGGTGTTCGTGGTTAGTCTTCTAGCTATTTTGCGTGTAGCAATCACTTTGTATCTTAAGTAATAGACATAGACAGAAAATAATCGCTACACGTAAGCCCCGCAGATCTGTATAACATACAACGACCGATGTGAACTCTGTAACAGCAAGCTAATGTAAACTAGAGACAACTACGATCACGGCATATTACATAATAACTACAAGTTATTCCGGTCCACACGCAACGATTATTATTTATTGAACCCTTTAACCTGCGTTTATAAAATCGATGAATGATTCCATAACCATTCATTTGATATGGTTCGTTAAAATTTAATAGGGTTAAGTCATAAAACGTAATATCGTATCGTAAGTCATATCGTACAATACGATAGTCGTTATAAATATTTTGTCCTTTTTTCCTATTGGCTATTAACTACTGAGCTTGAAAATAGGCAGTATTCTGGGATTCTTTTGTATATTAGTATACATTGACCGTTAAAAGATTTACTTACTTTTCTAATTTCTGATCACCGGTATATCTAACTTGTTCTTATTTAACAATGATTGTCGCTCCAAAATGTATTGAGTAATGACGGTCGGAATAGACTTTTATCTCAGATATTCAATTTTAATTCTTATCATACCGTGTAAGCTTATTCCTTTGATCAGCTTGTTCGAGCCAACCATTTCGCATCTAGGGGGGGGGGGGGGGGGGGGTTTAGGCTTGTTTTAACAAAAATGCACTTTAAAGTTGAATATCTCGCAAACGGAGACCTAAATCAAAAAATCTTCATACTCTTCATAGCAACCTCTTATTGTTTTTCAAAGTCAAAGTCAAATTTTTTTATACAAATTTGGTTTATAATATTTTTATACACTTTCTGAACGTCAGTCTGTCTACATGATGCCTACCACCGATTCGGGAACTAGCCCGGCGAGAAGAACCGGCGTAAGAAACTCGCGCGGGGCCATCTTTTATCAAAAAGATGCAAAATTGTTCTTTTCAAAATATAAAAAAGGCATATATAACAATGTTATGACTGAAACTACATAGCAAGAATAATTTTGAAGTAGCCTTGCAGCGGGCCACCTCATTCCCAAGGTGTGCTATCATTCATAAAATCATTAATTTTATAATACATGCATAGGCTTTAGCACACTAACGTTCTTTAACTACTTTATTACATTTATTGATTGAAAATTTTTTAACGCTTTCTGGGATCTTACTGTATAGGCGTATACCAATGTATTAAAGGTCCAATACCTTTAAACGAATTCTTTACTTTACTAAGTCTAGTCACTGGTACATCAAGCTTATGCTTATTTCGTGTATTTCTATTGTGGTTGTCACTTTTCTTTTTGAATAGGCTTTAATTTATTTTAACATATAATACATTTGATAGAACATACCGAGAAGCTACAGTTAAGATTCCAGTTTCATTAAACTTCTCTCTTAATAAAGTGTTGGGGGCCAGCTTATCGATTTCCTAAACAGCTCGCTTCTGCAGCACAGCAGCGTATTTATATCGGCAGCATTTCCCCACAGTAAAATGCCATAGGACATTATACTGTGGAAGTAACTAAAATATACAAGCCGTGTGGGGGGTATCCGAAAAAATTATTCGTTATTTTATTTTAGGATTTTGTCGACGTAGTATACGTACATATCTACGCAAATTTCATATTTCTAGCACTAACTAACCGTTTGGACGGTAAGCCGAAGACGGACGGACGGAATGACAAAGCCATGAGGGTTCCGAGACATAAACTACCTACGGAATCCTAAAAAACATGGCGTGTAAAACAGAGTACACGTGAAATAAGTAAAACTACATTCATCGTTTAGAATCCAAAAATACTCTCATCGTGCCTAAAGCCATCACTTAAAAAAATATTAGAAAAATTAAAATTTGTACATCTAGCACCTGTCTATTTGTGTAATAAGTATAAGTAGCTTCCGATAGATCGTATGACCACAAAAAAGACCTTTCTAATACTACTTACTGAAGCAAAATACTTCAAAACATATTATAACTTGTGTGTATACAGTAGGTAGACGTCAATGTCCATCCTCCTTTCGCTCTCAAAAGATAATTCTCTGAGATAATCTGAGGTAGTGGTGATGATGACGGCGCGGGATATTTTGTAGCCGCACATTAATCAGCCGATATTAATTTTGCCCTCTCGTGTGACACATAACCGGTCCCGGTCACTGGTGAGGCGAGCGACTATTTCATAGCAGCCATTGTGGCGTCGTAATGACTTAGATTTCAAAGAATTATTTAATGAAATATTTACGCTAATGAAAATAAAAGTAATGCGTCGTCGCCAGAGTCTGATTTGGAGACAGTGAAAATATGTTCCACAAGAAATATATTTATTACTTTTTATACTATACTTATATAAAAGAGTTTTATTATTTTATATATAACATAATATATAATACACATCCATGACCCAGAAACACAGAAAACTTTTTTGTTTCCTGGCGGGATTCCGGCTTGAGCGCCAATGCGCTAACCACTGAGCCACAGAGGTCGTCAATATTGGTCGTCTTATCTATATTATGTCATTTTTAAAACACTATACTAAGAAAACTTGTTTTAGCTATAAACCACCTGATAGATGGCGCTAATTGCAATAAAAATAAAATATCGTTGTTCTGTATGTTACAATAGATACTAGCTTACGCGGCTTACGATTCCGCTGATCTGACACTTCGCCACTGTCGGGCTCCTATTTCATTATAATATATTATACTATCTGTCCCGACACACGTTATTCTGTCTTAAATATGAACCGGAATGAATAAATAACTACACCTACGATGCAAGCTACGTCCTAGTCCTGCACCTACATCTACTCCTATAACCTACACCTTTTTCAATACTTCTCACCGTTTAACCCTCCCCTGAACTTCCACAGTAATTTCAGGCAATCAAAATTAGTCAAATCAGTCCAGCCGTTCTCGAGTTATAGCGAGACATTGGGAATTGCTATCCATTTTTATATACACAATACGACGTTTTATGTCACGTCCCTCGGGAACGGGATACAAAGTATACTATGTCCGGTTCCTGTACGGTCGCCTGGTTCTAAGATACCTCCCCACCAATTTTCAGCCAAATCGGTTCAGCCGTTCCTGAGTTATAAATAGTGTAACTAACACGACTTTCTTTTAAATATATATATATATATATATATATATATATAGATTACTAGCTGTTGCTCGCGGCTCCGCCCGCGTAAGTATAGTATCCCTCGGGAACACTACTTTTTCAGGATAAAAAGTAGCCGATGCCGACTACTACCATACCGAATTTTAATTTATAATATTAGTAAGGATAATGAAATAAGAGCCTAATATATATATTATAATATTATATTAGGCTCCTGTTTCATATCTCGACGAAATCAAGTGGCAATAGCGTTTGCTACACGTAATAGTCTCTCTCCTGTTGACTGAGCCCTCAGCACGAGCGCACTCACTGCAGTGGCTTTCGTCGTAATTATTTTAAATATCTCATGTAGATGTAACACTACATGTGACATAGGCCACTGCCCTCTTCCGTGATGTCACTAAAACAAGATTACTTTGTCACCATAATCTTACGAAAAATAGTTTTACTGCTTCGGGCTTCCGGGCCGAAAATGACGTGTATCTATCGCAATCGTCTCGTAAATAAACCAACTAATTGTACGCCGTTCATTAAACGCCGGCAGTCAAATTAATACCTAGTCTAATGATTAATCGAACTAGAATCGCTATATGTTTAACAACTTGAAATATTGAAAGTCAGCTCTTTAAAGATGACTGACCAAATCTCAGCCGAGTGATTCAAATTTAGTGCAATTCTTTCACTGCGGCGCTAGTAGTCACCAAAACAAATATCGGCCCGTTTCAATAACCTGTATATCTATAACTATTTGTAAAAAAAGTCGTCATTCAATCATTTGACGGTTTTTACCGATACAAATTTGACGTTTCTAACAAATAGTTACTGGTAGATAGGTTATTGAATCGGGAATTATTCATTTTTGTATTTTTACACAACACAAAAATAACATATTTTACTATCACTAGTTACTTGTATCGAAAATTTTAAATATCATATTCTAGAATGTGATTCTCCCTCTATGTAAGGATGTGCGGTATGACCATGGTCTCAATACCTTTTGGGAATCGTCGTTTTCATATATCGTGTGTCATTTCGCACGATACGCGCACGAAGAGTTCCGTACCACTATCTATACAACTATTAGTACTAATATCGAGCCCTTATGTTATGCCAGTCGGATATAAGCAGCGAAGAAATTAAGTGTCTTGCATGATAATAATCTATTTAAAAATGGCAATGGGAAATATCTATTTAAAAAAACTTAATTTAATTTTACGTCCAAGCGTATCTTCACTCACTGACATGTTACATTTACAAGATTCGTCTCAGAAATTATTCGACCGCATCAAATTTGCGCAGATTGTGCTAAACCCACTTCTATTACATAGGCTGTTATTCAGAGATATTTGCTGAGCGCACACCTGACTAGTTCGTATTCACGTCAAATTAACTTTGTATGTATCGCATTGATGTACCATTTCTGAGGATGTCGACAGGAAATCGACACGCTAAAATATTCTGATAGCAAAATAAAACCTTAGTGAAAAAGTCAGCAAATTTACAGTACTTAAATGTACTATTGAGGAATTTGATTTATAAACAGGTAGAGTGGTCTCATAAATTATTTTATTTTAATGACGACATGCAGTCACAATACAAATGTCATGACATGTCAGTTTTTATCAGAATATTAATACAATACGAACAAATTATGACAACGGTCAACCTGGTTATGAATACGATTCCCCGATAGTGCTTACTTTCGGATATCTATATTTCGGATTAAATACCACGGCTTCACAGCAAACCGACATGTAACACTAGAAGCCCAAGGGCCGACAATGGCTTAAAAGACCTGCA
Organism: Phengaris alcon alcon; assembly: GCA_037179445.1. Lineage (NCBI taxonomy): Eukaryota > Metazoa > Arthropoda > Insecta > Lepidoptera > Lycaenidae > Phengaris > Phengaris alcon. Next base: position 1,138,559 of record JAYRCH010000072.1, on the reverse strand, counting down.
ATGCTCTTTAAACTCATTTTATATTGCAGATGTCTAAGTATGAGCGACAATAATAATCTAATATATTATAGACTATAAGAAAACTACGTTGCTTGGGCTTTACATAACACTGTTTACTCTTTATCATGACTCTACAGGACAACCTTTGTGATGAAGACATTTCAATATGCAATGCGACATCTATAGAATATAGATGAAACATCGATGTCAATATGTAAGAGAGTGTTTGCATACGAAGCGCTTTGACCGTCCTGTTAGTTTATAATATTGTCTGTCCTAACACGAGTCCGAAATGTAGCAATTTTATTGCACACTGTCGAACCATAATGAATCGGAGTTTGGAGTAATAATAGTGAAACAAAACCGTTTTCCAAAATATAACAAAACTAATACATAATATATTGTTTGATTTTTTAAATTCATTTACATCGCCACCAAGTGAAGACTCCATTTAGTGGAGTAGTTTAGACTCGGGGCAAAAAAAAAAAAATGTGCCTGGAAAACCGATCAAATTATTTGACAAACTTTACATTTTCTCTGTTCTTCGCTTGACAAACCGGTTCAAACCAAGCCATGGATTATCAACATATATAATGATAACTGGGTAAAATTTGTCAAATAATCTGATACATTTCCGGGCGCTCAGGGGTTCGACGTATTAATTCGTATATCACGACACGTAACCTAGCTTGCCGGTTCCGGGTGCTGAAGACTTCATTTTAACGGGAAAATCATATGGAAAATATTATAATAAGTGCCCACTGTGGCAATGGAAAAGTTGTATCAAAAACGTTTCGCTTTTCAAAATCCCGATATATTGCTAGATTTAATATTAATTTAATTGTTTACTATGGATTTCCGCAATGTAACGCCTGATTCTATTAACTATTAAGGTTAAACATAATGCCAGTGCACACAGCACTTTCTCATCCAATACCCACTCGGTAAATGTATCTATATTATACGTATAAGTTATAAGTACAAAGCCGTGTCGAGAATACTCCAAACATAATCTACTAATGTTCCTAAAGCATGTCCCGAATGAAAAACGCTTAAGGCCATTTATTTCAAAGAAAGCTAATTTTAAATTATTCTATGTAGTACTTTTCCTTGGCGAAACGTATTTAAAATTTATCAAGTATTAAATGAAAGAAGTTTTCTTTGAGCACAAAAATAAATGTTTATTTTATTTATTTGCTGGCTGTACACTTTATATTGTATTTTAATGATTCAGTAAATTCTGTGAACGCATTACTTGTAAGCCCCGAAATAGTGTTCTTTTATTTAGGAACCAGACGTTGTATGCGACTACGTTCGCGAAGAAGGGAACCCAGCGGGAACCCTGTATTTTGTTCTGGATACAAAGTGTTAATATACTTAATCTGGCCATAAATACTGTTACAATTAAAAATAAACACAATATTACATTTGAATTTGGAATCTGTAATTTTTATATGATTGTTCATTGATTTTTCTCATTTTGGCGCCAATACATTGTGCAATATTTTGCGATATTAAAATGGAGTGGGATGATAAAGAGAGTCGATTGCTGTGATTGCATTACAAAGTAGGTATGGAGGCAAATGTAATTTTTAAAACTCTCCATAGGCTTAGTATTAGTAAAATGCTTGTGTACCGGGCTATTAACAGGTACAATGAGACCTCCTCTGTTTGTGACAGAAAAATATCTGGCCGTCCACGTAGTGTTCGTACGAAAATGGTGGTCAAAGCAGTAAGGGAAAGAATTCAAAGAAATCCTGCCCGAAAGCAAAAGATTTAATCTCGGGAGATGAAGGTCGCGTATTTTAAAAGACGAAGTAGGACTTGCAGCCTATAAGAGACGTACTGGTCATTTCTTAACTGATAATTTTAAAAAGTATAAGGTGGTAAAATCGAAACAACTACTGATCGGTACGAAAAGGGAGGTCACAGAAAAGTTTTGTTTACGGATGAGAAAATATTTACACTTGAGCAACATTTTAACAAACAAAATGACCGTATTTATATATATTCCCAATTAGTCGACAGAATGCAACGTGGGCACTATCCGACTTCAGTGATGGTTTCATTTCAGCTCAGTCACTCCTTCATAGCTAATACCCCACTATTAGCTATGAAGGAGTGACTGAGCCATACTTTTGTGAAAAAGGTATCAAAACATCGGCACAAGTGTATCAAGATACCATTCTTGAGAAGGTCGTGAAGCCCCTTAACAACACCATGTGCAATAACCAAAAATGGTCCTTCCAGCAAGACTCGGCGCCGGGTCATAAAGCTCGGTCTACGCAGTCTTGGTTGGAAACGAACGTTTCGGACTTCATCAGAACTGAAGACTGGCCGTCGTCTAGTACCGATCTTAATCCCATGAATTGGAAAATCAATTTTTTTAAACCGAACCGTAAGATAAAAGTAGCCTAAGTTACTTCTTATAACATCAACTATCTGCCAGTGAAAGTCGTTTTGGCCTTTTCACAGATTATCCGAAACAAAATGGCAGACAGACAAAAATTTTAAAATAGATTTTTTGCTGTAGGTACCGTATACTATCATAATATGCATTTATTGCAAATTTATAATATAAATATTTTGATGGAAAAACAGAGTTAAAGTTAAAAAAACTGAACACTTACATAGATTATTAGATAGTAGCACCTGGGAGACCGAGCTTTGCTCAGAGTGTTAGTGGAACGATAGAATAATTAAAAATAAATGCAAATTATAAAAAGCAATAAAAAGAATCACAAAAATATTCGTCTGACCGAGATCTGAACCCTCGATTGCCAATAACGCTGAAAGTCTAACGCCAACCAAGCCACCAACCAGATTTGACATTAAGAAATGCAAATCACTCTAATTATCATAATCCAAATCATATCTTATTAAGTAGATACGCGAGGAACGAAAAAGTTTTTATAACATAAAAATGCGCAATTCACCAGGGATAAGACCTAGTTATATCGATTTTTCTTCTCCAAAACTACCTGCATTCTAAATTTCATGGAAATACTTGCAGCCATTTCCAAGATTCAAGATTTGCTCGTTTAAAGTATGAAATTTGATAGCTAAGGGCAAAGTTTACTCCAGTATAAATATAATGAGCATATTGTAAAAATAAAATATTATGCAATATATTCAAATACAATTCAAAAAGTTTTATTTCCATATAGGTTAATAATAACACTCACGGAATTGTCCCTACGTGATGCCTACCGCCAGTTCGAGAACTCACCCGGCGAAAATTTATCAAAACCTTTCTCGTATTTTTTCTTTTGGAAACACTATAATCTTTTTATTTTCAATGCCACCAGTATCTTCGTCCATCGCACAAGTCGTAAATAACATTTTGGCACCGGGATATGGTGTGTGTAATTTTTCACGTCCGTAAAGGGTTCGTATCAATCTCTCTGAGCGCACGAGTGCTTCGATTGCCCGCCATTACATACAGTACGGACTTTACACGCGACCTCGCTTAAGGGTCAGCTCACACCGAAATGAGACGATACGTGACGCGGTGCTGCATTTTTAAAATAGTGATTCATAATTGAATTATATTGAGTACACAAGAAGATACTACTCGTTTCATTACAAGAAAGGCGCCGCGCTGCAGAGCCACAGATTATAGAAAGAGGAACAGATAAACAGCTACATAGTTAACTTTCGAATTTGATTGCACTACTACAAGCGTACGGTGTGTCCACGATTGTGTGGAAAAATTATTGGCCGTTGAAGGGGACGTCAAAATTTTCAAATTTGCTTTTGTTTTGCGCTTTAACAATAAAAATGCGCCTCCGGTTTAGACTGTGAACGTTTAAAACTCTGCATGTAAATATGATTTCAAGAGTTTCAACTAAAGCTTAGCTTGGCGCATAGAACGTTATAAATTTTAAAAGTTTTTCTGTAGTTAGTCGACGCTCTAAACTACCATGATTTTTTGCGTTCACACGTGCGGTTAAAACTAGAAAATGCGGTCGCATCGACATGCCAGATTGGACTGTCTGTTTCCTGCAGTTCGAACTTATTGTGTGACGGGCGCTAATATGGTATCTCACTCTATTTTATAGTGTTTAACGCTTATGTAAAAGCATCTTACATAGCTTATGTAAGAGCCCTCAAGCTAGACAAGCTTAAACGGATTTGATATCTAGTTAAATACTAAATATCAAAAAAGTTAACGTTGTCATGTCACCCTAAAATAAATTGAACAAAATATTGAAAATAAATCGATAAAACCAATTTACGTGACGCCGAAAGTAAATAAATATACATGTTTAAGTATTTGCAGTAGAACCAAATATAATTTATAGCGCCCCAAGTGGGCCAAACTGTGAGTAGATATCCCAAGCAATTCTCCCATACAACTGACAAGGCCCGCGACGGAGGAAGGAACAAGGCCCGCAACAGAGGAAGGAACGAGGCAACTCCGAGAAGCCGTATGCTAATTTTTTTGCGAAAAGTGAGCCAACTGTCCCACGCTCAAGCCTACATTCCCCCAGAAAATGACCATAATATAGTTCAAGGTTTTTTTTAATATTAGTTAAGCAGTTTTTTAATTTTTTGTCTATAGTTTATGCCAGAGGGTGCCAGAGTGACTGTAGCCCAGAAGCTTGCCGAGACGATACGCCACACAGTGCTGGAGAACTCGAGGCAAGCCTGGGAAAATCTACTCACCTTTCCCTACCGTTTTCTGCATATCACTAGAGATCCGCTGAACAATGCCTCCCTCACTTCAAGAATCAAAAAGAATTGTGTTTCGGATATTAACCTCAACCCAAATTTTTCTTCACATTCCACGGTCAAACATAACATCGTGAAAACTGTGGAAAATAAAATAAGTGAGGGTGAGACATTAAGGGTGCAGCGCGGCTCCTGTTTTCCAATGACACGGTCGCCCCCGACTGCCCAGAAACCCTCATCGCCCTGGAAAACAAACATCCATCACAATCCAATCCTTTCACAGTTTCCGATGACGCATTACCACCACTACAAACGTCGACAGACAAAGTACGCGGAGCCATCATGTCCTTTCTTCCGGGTTCAGCTGGCGGCCTCGACGGTCTCACCCCTCAGCATCTGAGGGACCTCACCAGCAGTTGCTGCGGGGAGGCCGGCGAGAAGCTCCTGCATGAACTTACGAATCTGTGCAACCTGATGCTACGTGGAGGGATCGCATCAGATATCGTAGACATTCTGTATGGAGCTAACCTCTGTGCCTTGAGGAAGAGAGATGGTGGCATTCGTCCGATTGCTGTCGGCTCCACATACCGGCGCCTTACAGCCAAACTAGCTTGCAAATCGGTAACTTCCCTCGCGTCATACTTTTGCCTGCAAAGGAGGTTGTGAGGCCGCCGTTCACTCTTTCAGGACAGCTATCCACAATCAAGGCGATGATGTGTTTCTGAAGGTCGATATCAAAAACGCTTTCAACTCAGTTGACCGAGGCGCCTTGTTGGCCCAAATTAAATCTAAAGCACCTGCCATTTTACCATTTATGCTCCAGTGTTACAACGACCCCACCAAACTCATTTACAAAGACCACCTCATCTCATCCGAAGTGGGCTGCCAACAGGGTGACCCTCTAGGTCCAGCAATCTTCAGCCTTGCTATACACCCGGTCATCGAGCTTCTAGATTCAAAATTTAATGTTTGGTATTTGGATGATGGGACCCTTGGAAGCGATGCACCCACTGTACTATCAGACTTCTGCACTCTGATCCGCGAGTTCCAAAAAATAGGTCTGCAGCTGAACCTAGGTAAGTGCGAACTTTTTGTGCCAGACAGTTGTGGGGATAGAAACGCGATTATATCCAGCTTTAAAGAAATAGCTCCACAACTGTCTGTCATTGACAAGGATTCGCTCTTCCTTTTGGGCTCACCTATTTTAGACGAATCTCTCCCGGACTTCTTAGATAACAAATTACAAAATTTTAATGAAACTTTAGACCGCCTCCTCCAAATTAACTGTCACATGGCCTTTACCCTAATCCGTTTTTGCATTTTCGTACCTAAATTGACATATGTCTTACGGTGTTGTCAACTGTGGAAGTTCCCTTAACTTCTCAAACAGTTGGATGATACCATAAGACAAACGCTCTCCACTATTTTGAATACAAATTTCGATGACCGCGCATGGACTCAGGCAACGCTTCCAGTTAGGTTCGGTGGCCTGGGTGTTCGAAAGCCCTCTGACATATCGCTTCCGGCCTTCTTGTCCTCAGTCCACGCGAACGATAGTCTTATCTCCAAAATACTACATCACCCATCCTACTCCAATACAGTTGTACCTGTCTAGTTACCTTTCTGGACGAGGCCAAGGATGCCTGGAGCGTAACTAGTGCTTGTAGCGAATTGCCTGACAATACTTTTTCCCAAAGGCTCTGAGACGAGCCACTCTGCAGACTGGTACGGAATAATCTTCTTAATACGTCCTCCAGTCCTGTGGAGCAGGCTCGCCTCTTAGCTGCGGAGAAGTGGGAGTCGGGCCTTTAGCTACAAGCATTACCGTCACCCAATACGGGCACATTTCTGGATCGAACAGCTTTCCGGTTAGCTACTTCCCTGCGTCTTGGCACCCCCCACGTCGTCCCCCATCGCTGTGTTTGTGGTGCAAATGTGGACAGCCTCGGACACCACGGGCTGTCCTGTCAACGAAGCGCCGGCCGCATCTCCCGACATCACTGTCTGAACGATCTCATCCGTCGGGCTCTTGTCACCGCCGGAGTGCCAGCTGTGCTGGAACCCTCTGGTTTGGCGCGCGACGATGGCAGGAGACCAGACGGTATGACCCTGGTCCCTTGGAGAGTGGGACGGGCTCTTGTATGGGACGCTACTTGCGTCGATACACTTGCTCCGTCCCATGTCCAGGGCACCTCGAGTTCTGCAGGTGCGGCCGCCAATCAGGCGGAAAACCTCAAGCGGCGCAAATATGAGAACCTTAGTGGGGATCTCATATTTGAACCGTTTGGGGTTGAAACCTTAGGTACATGGGGTCTGGGTGCGCACAAACTTTTCGGAGAAATCTCCAAAAAACTCATTGAGGCCACCCGAGACCCCAGAGCCGGCACCTACCTGGCCCAGAGAATAAGTATTGCAATCCAGCGAGGAAACTCTTTGAGCCTTCTAGGTACTCTGCCTGGTGGGGATGACCTGGGAGATTTCTTTTTTTTGTAGCATTTTAAGTTTTGGAGTAGTTATTATTTTTTTACTACTTACCTACTTCTATGGTTAAATTATATTATTATGTAGTATAAAAGATTTTGAAATAAAATAAATAAATTTTCCTAATAAATAGTTGTAATTAGTTAAATACTTCGTTTGAATATTGAATATACAATATTATTCACTAAGAATTACAATACAACACAATCTACTGAAAGCCCGCAAACGCAGCCAAATGGAAATATTAAATCGCAATACACGCGGTAACATCAGTTGACAATAAACGCCAATAATATTATTGTGACGAGAGCACGTGAAAATACAACAAGGTACGGCGCAGACGGGCGACAAGACTGCGATGCGACAACCTTTTGACAGGATATTTTATCTCTATGTATCTACGAGCACATCCTACTACTATTATTAATGTGAAACTTTGTGAGCATGGAAGGATGTTTGTGAATAACGCAAAAATTACGCAACAGATTTTATTGTATGGCAGTAGTTTAGTCTTTGGATAATAAATAGGCTACTTTTATTCCGAAAAAAGTAGAGTGTTATCCGTTATCCGTTGGATACTGTATTTACGCGGGTGGAGCCGCGGGAAGAAGCTAGTCTACGCGAATAAAGAGTATATTTATATATTTGTTTGTTTGCATTGAATAGGCTCCGATTTAGTGATCCAATTTTGATGAAGTTTGGCTCAGATACGATGACGGGAAAGGATATTGGCTACTATTACCGCACTTTATTGTCAATTAAATCCCGCATGCCAGCCACTGTTACAAAAGCTACGATCACGACAGTGATCAGACGCGGTCGCTTGTGGCCCATCTGTACTGACCCTACAATAATAGATACAATACAGATAGCGTTTGCGAAACAATCGCTCAGTTTGCGAGATAAATTCGCAACAGTTTTATGCGAAACGGAATACGTTATGAACACAAACGGGAAGAATACTTTAATTCTAATTTCTAATATTTATTATTATCATCATCATCAGCAAGCATGCCTTTTAACCACCGGGATTTATCCTTAACAGGGAATATGTATATTTATTATTGACTTTCCGAAAAGCACATAATAAGCTAGGAAATATTGTTCATATACAATCAATATTGGAAGAAAGTAGGTAGCGGTCGCCGGTCGCCGGTCCGGGCTTAGCCTTACTTTTTGATTAACATTATTTAAATAAGTTTTGATATTCAATAACATTTTACTGTCGAGCTCAAAGATGTAAATTACGAAGTCTTTTATGAAGTTTTTAATTTCCATTAAAATATTATAGGTATAATTCGTTTAAATAAAAGTTTTTTATTCAATTTTTCGAGGTTATTAAGATTATCATAAAATATTCGATTTCAGTTGAATAATCACGTTCACGACATGCTATGGAATGTTTCTGAGTGGCTTCCCTAGAAAACTTATGAACTGCTAAATACAATGAAGTGTGATAACTATTTTGAAACATTTACATTAACAGCGGAAAAATAAATCTACTGTGAAGTATATAATATTACAAGCTGTTGTCCGCGGTTCCGCCCGTGTAAATCAATTAACAATCACTAAAATATTTGATGTCATGCGAATTAAGAAACAAATATGTTGGCGCGGGACGCATGCCGTGTTTAACCAATCAGCGCGCGAGGTGCGTACCTTCGAATGTCACTTTACAATCTGAAGAATTATTTTGGATATATTATAATCTAATGAAAAATAATGCGTTAAGAAGTATGTCCGGGTTCACAATCTCTCGACAGTTCACAATCTCGCTTTTTATATTAAAATCTCACCGTATTTACAATTTTGCTGTGAAATATAGGTATGTAACTTACGTAAAGAATTATCATTCGATAGACTTACACTGATGAGAGCAGCTGTGTGCGTGGCTAGACGAATGTCGAGAGAAAATTTGGCGTGAAGGTGTCAAGCGCGAGTTTTAGGAGTACGGTCAAGTGTCATATTGAGAAATAATCTTGACTATTTCTTGCGGCTATTTCTTATCTGTAATTAAAATTTGAGAAACACACAAAATGTCGTCCTCACTAACCTTTTGTTCCTTAGCACCTTTATCACATCTCTAAGCGATAAAGCACAAGTACTGAAATGAAAAAAGTTGGACATAAACAGGCGTTTGTTTGAAATTATGACATAAGATGTGCAATTTATCTATTTAATATCTCGGTCGGGGTATTCGAGGACCCTGGGCGTTTTGGCAAAAGGCATTAATATTCCTACTAGGGTTGTTCCAGAATTTTCGACCGTTATACAAACTTAATTAAGTTTCCTTAGGTCCACATCGCCCGCAAGATAAAATGTTTGTTACACATTACGTACGCATATCGGTGTGGCTGGAAACCACCTGAATTGTCACATTGTGTTACATACTAATGGAATATTTAATTTTGTTTTTGCGTCAGTTTTATAGCGCCGCAGTGAAAACTGTGCGTTCTCGTCATTCCACCGATTGACACGGATGACAGCTCGCGGCTGTGTGTGCGTGGCTGGACGAATGCGGAGGCGGGCGGGGCGTGAGTTTTTTCCAGCCAGGACTTTCGTTCACGGGGCTGGCCGCTGGTCGTTTCGTGCTTTGACATAATTGACAGTATAATTTCATAATATTTATGATAGATTTGTCTGACGCGACGTTTGAAATTATTCCGGCTTCCGTCAACTTGGCTGACATTCGCCGGTACTCGCTGTCATTAGTAAAGAGTATCGCCCCTGTGGTAATATTAAACTGCACGCTACAATTCGTAGCACTGCTACGAGCGTAGTGCGTAGTGGCAGTGCTACACTCGTGGAATGACGTAGCTCGTAAGTCGGCTACATGCGTAGTAATTGGTAGGAAAGCTACAGCGTAGCATGTCGTAACACTGCTACGAGCGTAGTGCGTAGTGGCAGTGCTACACTCGTGGAATGACGTAGCTCGCAAGTCGGCTACATGCGTAGTAATTGGTAGGAAAGCTACAGCGTAGCATGTCGTAACACTGCTACGAGCTTAGTAGGGTGTAGCAGTGTTGTATTAGGTCATTACATAAGAAATTGGCGTTTTGTAAAGGAGGGATTATATATAAAGTCGATTTTTGTTAAGCATAATATATTTATTTAATCAAAATATATAACCATTGCTATCTTTGCACTTTTGCCATCTCTTAGTTAGTTCATTGATTCCTTTACTAAAAAAACATTCGGACTGGAATCAATAAAATCTTTGAAGGCGCTTTTGACTGCCCCATCGGAGTGGAATTTTTTACCTTGCAAAAAGTGATCCAAATTTCGAAAAAAATGGTAATCTGTTGAAGCAAGGTCCGGGGAGTACTACTACTGGCAATAGACATCTGCCGTAATCATCTGGCTAGATTTAAGAAAGCTGTAGTCAACGACTAGTCCACCAAACGCTCACAAGTAACTTTTATTGAGTCAATTTTCGCTTGGGGCAGGCATTGGCTGGTCCGTCAGGGTTCAGCCATTGCGATGAGCATTTCCAATCATCGTACAATGTGTGTGTGCTAGTCTGGTTACAGTTTTCGAAACACAAATGCATGAGTAAATAGCGGTATAAATTTGAAATTGGAATTCCTAACCAAAGAAGATATATTTGAGATCAAAGTGGCCAGTATGACAAAACGCCAATTTCATATGTAAGGACCTAATATATAGCAGAGCATAGTATATCGTAGCACTAGTACAGGCGTAGTAGAGAACAGTGTGCTGTTTCGAAAAAAATAGCCTATGTGCTAATTTAGAGCTTAAACTAATATCATACCAAATTTTATCAAAATATGATTAGTAGTTTTTGCGGGAATGAATAACAAATATCCATCCATCCTCATTAACTTTCACATTTATTATAGTGGTAGGGTTAGGAATTTCGAACGCAAAACAGTTAAGCTATTAAGTAAGACTCCATATTATTATTTTGACGACCTCTATGGCTCAGTGGTCAGCGCATTGGCGCTCAAGCCGGAGGTCGCAGGTTCGAATCACGCCAGGGAACAAAAAGTTTTCTGTGTTTCTGGGTCATGGATGTGTATTAAATATGTGTATAATATAATATAAGTACAGTATAAAAAGTATTAAATATATTTCCGTTGTCTGGTGCCCGTAGCACAAGTTCTTCGGATACTTACCACGGGACCAGACGAACGTGGTGTGATGCGTCTATATATATTATGATATTATTGTTTGATTTCACTATTTAACAAGTGATTTTGTTTATTACATAATATATGTATAATTTTTTATTGCATTGGCCGCTACGTGTGACGCCGCCAGCGTATTCACGCAGGTAGCGTCCCACACCAGCGGCCTCCTACGGCTCCACAGAATTAGGGTCTTGCCATTGGGTCTCCTGCCGTCATCACGTGCTATACCATTCGGCTCAAGTGTGGCCGGCACGTTGACGGTGGCAAGAGCCCTGCGGATGACGTAATTTATGGAGGCATGGCGGGACTGGCGGCCGGCAATGCGGCGGCAGGACTGTATCCTTGGCAGTCCACCGTGGTACTACAATGGCAGCGACGAGGCTCGTTAGTGGTGGTTCCTAAAGGGAGACTGACTATCGTGTGAAGGAGTGGTTATCCAACAGATTTCCGATATTGACTGACGGGAGTGCCTGGAGTCAATACTTCGATTCCGGCTCAGTGGACGCTAAGAGACGGGCGCGATCAGCAGTGGAGGAGAAATTTAACAGGTCTGATTGTGCCAAATTAAGGAGGGGTTCGTTCCAATTCTTTTGAATGGTGGGATGGACTGGAATGTCGCCTGGGCAGATTCCACGCCAAGTATTAACAACTTCCAGTAATGAGTCAATACCCACGCAGCCTAATAAATTTGTAATAATTTTGGTGAAAAGTGGGTGGATGCTATGAGCAGATGAAAAATAAGCAGGAAGAGCCACACTGGACACCTTCCTGATACCCAACCCGCCGAACCGAATGGATAGAGCGGCTTGGGGACATGAGTTGCAGTTCAAAACATTGACCAGTGTGTCTTTCAAAGTGATATCTAAATGTGAGAAAAGGTCGAAAAAAACTCCATATGGACAGCATCTCAAAGCGTACGTCAATTTGGGCACAAACAGACAGAACCGAGTGATTTGGTATGCCATGTAGGAATTTATCGAAAAAAGTTTGCCGGAATATTCTGTGAATTTGAGATTTTGTTCCGAATTAAAGGCATTAAAACCGTCACTTGGTAAGGGGGCACCCAGTAAGCGGAGGGACTCTTTACTGAGAATTTTTATTTTAGGGGCCATAACATAACATTATAATATTAGTATTAGAAGTTCAATTTGTTCAGCTATACAGCAGAAGAACCACCTCACAGAAAACTGGAAACAGTTTTCTGTGAGGCGGTTCGTTTTTATGTCTACCCCATAAAAATATTAAAGACTAGATGCTGCCTGCGACTTCATACGCGAAAGAAAAATATAGCGGATATCGTATATTTTGCCGCGATAAAAAGTAGCCTATGTCCTTCCCCGTAGTCTACTATATTATCTTTAGCAAATTTCATTAAAATCGGTTCAGTAGTTTCATACAAACAAATTATAACATTATTATGTTAAATCGACCTCAGGTGAATTCTAAATACATATGTTCTTATAGGAGAACAATCAGTAAGTTTCATAAATAAACCACGTGACATTGGCCATTGCCGGCATTGCTGGTATTAGTTTAATCGGAGAAAATACTACATTTAGTATTTTCTCCGATTAAACTAATACCAGCATAAATTAAAAGTCGGTTGGCCAGTCGGTTGGCCTGTCGTCAAGCGGAAAGCAATTCGGTTGACCGCTGGTATTGTCTATCAAGCAGACTGCACACTACACAATGCTAGTTTTATAAACGTTAAAACGTTTAGTGTGCACCCCGCACAGGCCAGAACTTGTCCAACAATAAGGCACAGTGAACACTGCCACGCTTGTCAGTGTGCACTCCACATAGGTCGGAAATTGATTCCGTTGGACAAGTTCCAAGCTGTTCCAGCGTGGAACTGTTCCCGGGAACTGAGACGTCTTCGTTCCGCGTCACAGAGTTTAGATTTAAGTGCCTATCCACGTGAAATGATGTTTAATTCGTTTCGATAACTTATAATGATAATAATAATAATATTTATAATGATATTTATGAACGCTTCAGACCACTTGAATTTGGCTCCATGCTAAGTATCCGAAGAACTTGTGTTACAGGTACCAGACAACGGAAATATATTTAACACTTCCATTTTTTTATATTATACATATATTTAAGATATTTATTATATTAAACACATATTTAATAAACATTCATGGCCCCAGGAACATAGAAAATATTTTGTTCCCTCGGCGAGATTCGAACCCGCGACCTCCGGCTTGAGCACCAACACGCTAACCATTGGCACGCTAACCTCTGTGGCTACAGAGGTCGTCATCACTTGTGGATGATAATAGTTACATGAGCAGTATTTCCGGATCTTCATAAATATGTATACATTCTTTAAAATTGTCCACCTCTAGTAATCATTACTTCTATACAAATATCATAAAGAAGAAGACGACGTCTTCTCACGCCAGGCCCCTGAAAAGGGCCTTGGGCGGGGAGCCAAAACCAAGGGCAAAAGCCCTTCTATTTGGGGTGGGGAAATATCATAAAGAGAAAAGATTTTTTGCATTAAATAAGAACTGAATCTACTCGACCGATTTTGATGGAATTTGGCACAGATATGGAGTTGACCACGAGAAAGGAAATATGCTACTTTTTAACGCGGCAAAATGACCCTTATCTTTTTACTCAAATTAAGTCGCGGGAAACGTCTAGTAAAACATTATTGAAGCAGATGAGCAAACGCATCGCCTGACGGTAAGAGATTGCTGTCCATGGAGAATCGCTATAACATGTTGGTTACAAAAGCGTGCATTTCCATAAAGACTATCCACGTAAACATCACATTATATATTCCTCCACATCCCAGAGACGTCTTTGATCCCAGGTCTGTATTTCACATAAGGTTACAAAGTGGCTAGACAAAGGCCTTCGTAACAGGGTTATTTGATATTTCATACGTTGTAAACATCAAACGAATCACCAGGCATCACATGTATAGGAAGCCTTTACTACGAGAATAATTAATGCAAGTCCTTTCAAATTACTGAGATTAGTACACGAGGGGAGCATAAGATAGATAAGTATGAGTAGCACATACTAGTCACACCGAAACGAGACGACATGCTACACGACGCTGCATTTTTAAGATAGCTATTCAAAACAGATCTTTATTCACTATAAAAAAAGATACACGTTTCATACGACATTAGTCATATGAATGTTATACATGGACTGTGCAGCGCGGTGCGACTTTACATTCGAACTCTTACAATGAAACGTATCTTCTTGTGTAATGAAAAAAGTTCATATTCTAATAGCCATGTTAAGAAATGCAACGCGGCGACGCGTACTGTTTCAATTCGGCCTGAATTGACCATAAGGGATTGTTGAACCTTCTAAGAAGTGTCGGATAGCTTGTTGGGAAGTTACATTATGTCGAGCGACAGAGATAAAACACGCAAATAAGCTATGTGACACTTAACTTAAGTTTACAATATTACTAGCTTTTGCCCGCGGCTTTGCCCGCGTGGAATAGTGTTCTTGGAGAAAAAACTTCTTCAGCAAATAGCTCTACTCACTGCAATATACTTCTGTATACAATATTAATGTTTTTAGGGTTTCGTACCCAATGGGTAAAAACGGGAGTCGGGACCGCATCACCTCGACGTGACGTGCGAGACCGCTTGATATATTTTTCGCGCCTTAATATACATTTTACGATTTCTTCCAAATATAAGATAGTAATTTAAACTGTTTGGTTTAAAGGGCTACTATAATGTGTATAAAATGCTTATATAATTTGACGAAAAATCAATTGTATTCGTCTAAATAGCTTCTGAAAATACCATACATAATAGGTATGAACCGGGTACGGGTAGCTAGTTTTATTAAGTAAACCGCTATGTCACTGCATTTAAAATCTGTAATATCTTCGAACATATTCATTTAAATTACATGCTGTAAATGGCAATATTGTTCTATATTAAATTCACAACGTAATTAGGGTACTTAATTGGAAAAGGATAAATGCTGTATTGCTTAATATCGCTTCGCAAATAAGCCATTATTTCTCGTGAAAAGTAAAGGATAAAAAATGGTTATTGTGAGAGATAAACATATACCATTGTGGACTTTTTTGTTGACCTATTTAAGGTGTACAATACTGTAGTACATTATTTTGATCTATCTCGTAGGGTTCAACCAGCGTTTGCAATGTAAGCGCAAAGAATGTGTCTATTTAGGACATTAGAAACCTCTAAAATTATTATTAGTGTTTCTCTACTATATTATGCATGTTATATATAATATTATTATAGATTTTGGACAGATACCTTATCCTAGTAGACTTGACTAATAGACCTAGGGTCACATGCGGTCCGGGTGGACACAAATTCATTAGAGAAATTATTATTATTATTATAAAATTTCCAAAAAACTCGTTGAGGCCATCCGAGACCCCAGCGCCGGCACCTACCTGGCCCCAAGAGTATCGCAATCCAGCGAGGAAACTCTCTGAGCCTTCTAGGTACTCTGCCTGGTGGGGACGACCTGGGGCATTTCTTTTTTTTTAGCTTTTTAAGTTTATCTAGTCTTCATTTTGTTTTTAGTACATTTATTGTTTGTAAATATTTTAAGTAGTTAGCGATGGATATTAACACCAATAGACTCGATAGACTTCCGTGTCAAACTACTTCGTACTACTATTATAAATGTAAAAGGTTGTGAGGATGGATGGATGGATTGATGAATTTATGGATGGATGGATGGATGGATGGATGGATGGATGGATGGATGATTGTTACTCTTTCAAAAGCTACTGATCGGATTTCGATGAAATTTCGTTTAGTAGTAGTTTAATCTTTGAATTAAAACATAGGATACTTTTTATCCCGAAAAAGTACAGATGTTCCCCAGGGATACTATATACGCGGGCGTAGCCGCGCGCAGCAGCTACTATTATGAATGTTAAGTTTGTGGGGATGGACGGATGGATGTTTGTGACTCTTTCAGGCAAAAACTACTAAACTGATTTTGATGAAATTTTGTATTTTAGTAGCATAGATTCTGGATAACACACGGGCTATATTTTATCGTGCAGTGTTCCCGTGAGATACGTATTTACGCAAGCGAAGCCGCGGCCAAAAGCTGGGAATACATATAAAATTTCAAATAAATATTGATTAGATTGTAAATATTTTTAGCCACTAAAATTATACACTTATTGAAAAGTTCAACAACAAAGATATCAATCTTCAAAGGGATATATTATTCTAGACTATAAATATATTTATAGAACTTAATATTGGCGTGTAATTAACGAGCGGATCATTAGTAAAGCACCTGATGGAAGTTCATCGGTCTGGTAAGCCGTGATCAAAGGCAAGTAATCCGTATACGTCAATAGTAACAAAATATTGGATTTCGTCTTGAATATATTTAGAAGAGACATTTTAAGAAAATATATTAATAACTAGATATTATCCGTGACTTCGTGCACATAAATGGAAATCCCGCGGGAACAATACATTTTGCTGCGATAAATAGTGACATGTGACATTCTTTATCAATGCCAATATTCTTCTACTATTTTCATAATACATAATATTATATTTTGGACAGGTACCTACTTTGTCCGATGACTAGACTTGATAGACGTAAGTATCGATCCTACTACTAAATGTAAAGTTTCTGAGGATAGATGAATGTTTGTGACTCATTCACGTCAAATCTACTAAACGGATTTTGATGAAATTTATCAAAATCGTTTCAGTAGTTTCGTACCCCATTCAATATAATTATGCAAATATATTCTCTTTAAAATATTAGTATTGATAAGAGCTTAGAAACATACACAGGGCACATACGAACTGAAAACCGTTCAAAATTAATAACAAAATATAAAAGTATTAATTTTAAACATGCAGAAGTCTACAAATATATCTACATTAGGATGATGAGTTAATACTTACTACTCATCAATAATATAAATGCGACAGCAATAGTTATTCTGCTACGCAATCACATCTTAGGGTCAGATCACGAAACGCGCCTCGACGCTGGGCTTCATTTTAAAAAATGAACTTTGTTTAACGCCTTGGAACTCGGTCACCAATTACTGATTCTGTTACTAACATGAAATTGGTAACGCCACCAGAGTGCCAAGTGTGAGTTTTTCTGTTCGCATTCGTTCATGAGCGCGTTTGGCGTTTACTAGAAATTTGTATGTGATTTGTACAGCGCCACCTAGTTGTAAGCGCGAGAATCAAAACATGTGAGTGCGAGTTTTTTATGTACTTACTCGGTTTTTTTTTTTTTTTTTTTTTTTCGAACGGGTCTATGCTAAGGGTCGGGTTAAGACCGCTGTAGCTAAGTCGGACTATAACTAGCCTGGTGGCTAGTTTGTTTGGTGGTAGACGATGGGAGGGTTTGACCCTCCCTAACATCACCCGGGTGATGTTCAAACCGGATATTGGGGACAGCTACGGATTAGAAGCTATTATTTTGACAGGGGAGACGCGGGTCTCTCCTGCTGAGGGGTCCGACCCCTTCCTCACTCGCTGATGAGTGAGGTTGCTCGCGCGCGGTAGCAGAGACTAGCGGCGTGCGAGTTATCGCGATAGAGGAGCTCTCGATTTGGTCGATATCGGTACTGAGAGGGCCGTCCCTCTCCCCTTCCGCGTACGGTCGGGATGACTCGCGCGCGTAAGTCCTAATGTCGATGAGGTTCGCGGTATTGGTAGAGCTCTCTATATCAATATCGCGGTCGCGGACACTATTTAGGAGTGTACCTAGACTACTGGGATGCGAACTCGAACTCGGGTTCGGGTCCGGTCCCGTGTTAGGGTCGGTCTGTACGTCTGTACGTGTTGTCGTGTCGGATGTGGGACCTCGGGGTAGGCGCCGGCGTCGACCCCGGTGCAATGCTAGCGACGCGGGTGCGTGTGAATTGTGTTTACGTAACTGTACACAGTACGTTACGTATTTTGTGATCGGGTCAACGGGATCGGCTAAGATATGCTTAGGCCGTTTGTGCGGGTGTCGGAAAGTCAGTGCGTCGTGGTTGTAGTCCAGTGCCTTTTTTATAAGGGGGTTTGGGTGGTTTTTGCCTTTATCAAAGAATCTCTCTACGAGTTCCTTGATATAGGCTTTAATGGTGACTAGTTCGCAGTCCCTATGCAAGTCGATGTTACGCATGTACCAGGGGGCGCCTGTTGCCATGCGTAGAAACCGGTTCTGGACTCTTTGCAAGCGGTCCATTTGAGACTCGCTTATCTGTGCGAAGGAGACGCACGCATAAGTGAGTATCGTTCTGATGCAAACCTTATACAATGTAAGCTTATGTCTTAAGGACATTTTGCTTCGCGAATTAAGTAGCGGATATAATTTGTAGAGTACAAATTTCGCTTTACGCAGTGTGTTACTGATGTGACTCGAAAACGTCATCGACTTGCCTAGTACTACGCCTAAATATTTGACCTGAGAGACCTCAGGGATAATGTTGCCGTGCAGGCTAATAGGGCTCATTACTTTACGGGGGCACTTACGCCCCGCTGATTTATTACCATTGAATTGAATGGCGTGACTTTTATCGGGATTGACTTCTATTCTCCACTTGGAGAACCAATTACCGAGAGCGGTAACTGACTCCTGGAGGACTTTAGACGCGGTACGGGCTCGTGTGTTTGAATAATAAAGGGCTGTGTCGTCCGCGAACATAGCTAATTGCACCTTAGCGTGTTTGGGGATGTCACTAGTGTACAGGTTATATAGGGAGGGCGAGAGGACCGAGCCCTGCGGTACTCCCGCCTCCATATATCTTGGCGACGACAGTGCGCCTTCTACGCGGAAATGAAATTTACGATTTTTTAAAAAGTTACTAATTAGTAAGACGAGATAATCGGGTATTTCCATTTGATAGAGTTTGTATAACAGTCCGTTATGCCAAATTTTATCAAAAGCTTTTGCAATGTCAAAGAATACGGCGCATGTCGTCTTCCTGTCGTTTTTGCTAGATAATATGTACTCCGTTAAGCGGTGTACTTGAGCGGGACAGCTGTGCATTTCGCGGAAGGCGAACTGCTCGTCTGGAAGGAGTTTTTTGTCGGTTATGACGTCATTAAGGCGCCTTTTAATAACTCTTTCGTAGACTTTACCTAGGGAGCTAATGAGACTTATTGGACGGTAGCTACCAGGCACCTTCCGGGGTTTCCCCGGTTTGTGGATACCTATGACAATAGCTACTTTCCAAATGTCTGGAAATGAACATCCTACTAAGAGGGCGTTAAAGATGTTCACTAGGAGTTGAATTAGCTCGGACGGTAACATTTTAAGTGTTTTGTTTGAAATACCGTCGAGGCCTGGGGCCTTTTTGGCATTCATACACTTAATAATGTCACTGACCTCCTCCGAGTCCACCATCCTCACCCTGTCTACGTCAGGTGGCCTCGAGAGTCGGCTGTTGACCTCGCTATTAACTAAGCTAAGGTGCACGGGATCAATCGGGAGAGTACTCGGCCGGCACTGTTGTTCGAAATTATCAGCTAGGCACTCGGCCTTGTCAATGTCTTCGAATGCAGGAGGACGGTTAGGTCTATCTAACGGAGGCATGTCGCTCTCCGTGTTGTTTTTGAGGGCCTTCGCGAGTGGCCAGTACGCCACGTGAGACGGTTCTAAATCACTGAGAAGTCGATCCCAACTCTCGGCTTTGTGCTGTTTGATTTTAAACTTAACTTCCCTCTCGTAGTGACGGAGGGCTTTCCTCCACTCTTCCGACGGGTAGCGATCATATGTGCGCTTAGCCGCATTTCGGAGTCTGATGGACTCCCTTATGTCCTCAGGGAGGGGCCAACGGCCCTTGGGGGTCGTTGGCACCTCCCTAGATGAGTTCTCTATGGTCGCTACCAGGTGGTCGGTCAAGTGGGAGGCGGCCTCTATGGCTGTCTCTTTACTATCTATAATATCGGGGATTTTGTCTAAGTGGCTAGAATGAAGGACTTTAATGTTCTCCGCTAGTGATTTATAATCTATTATCTTCCTAGTACTAGAATTATTGGGGTTAAGACTACCGAGTGTAATCATAACCGGTCTGTGGTCTGAGTTAAGCTCGTGGAGAGTCTCAATATTGATATTGAGAGAAACATTTTTAACTAAGGCTATGTCTATCGTACTAGGATCGCGTATGACACCGTTGATGTTTTCATTGGTGTCATAGCGAGTGGGGTCGGTGGGGGCTAATAGTGCAAAATTTAAAGTGTCGGTTAAAGTACAAAGGATGGTGCCGTTTCTATTGTTATGAACATTGCCCCACTCGGTGTGTTTGCAATTAAAGTCGCCGGCAATGATGACAGCGTTACCTAAATTGAATAGCGCCTGTAGGTCGCTTGAATGGAGTTCTTTGTTGCACGCTAAGTACGCGCTTACTATAACAATGGGTCCGTGACCGGACATACTAATATGGCAAACAGATGTTTCTAAAGTTAACAATGACGGTGGCTCTAGTGGAATACAATGTAGTGATTTTTTATAGTAGATAAGAGTACCTCCGAGTCGGGATCGAGTTCTATCGTTTCTGACTATTTTGTAGTTAGCTATTTTAGGGCTCCTCATGCTAGGTTTTAAGAAAGTCTCCTGCACTAGAAGAATATCGACATTTTGGCTGCTTACAAAATCGCGAATTTCGCTAATGTTATTCCTAATGCCGTTCGTATTGAACGACACTACGCGTAACGCTTACTCGGTATTGTTTATACGGTATATATATGAATACGGCCATTGTTTACGCGGTCGTGAGAGCGTTAACGCTTGTGATTGGTGGGTTAAAGTGGTGGGGCTAGTGCGAGTTACAATTTTGACATTTCGAGTCACTAACTTCGGTGAATTGTAAATTAGATTAAATAAAGTAAATTTGGTGAAGAGTTGAAGTAAAGTGATCACTTGGGTTTTTCATAGTGAGATCGTGGAAAAATAAGAAAATTTTGCAGACTTATTAAAAATTTAATTCATAAATGTGGTAATGCCGGTCCCTTTTTTTCACCTGGAGAAACTTGTTTGTTTGTTTGTTTGCATTAAATGGGCTCCGAAACTACTGGACCGATTTAGATGAAATTATGCAGAGATATAGAATAGACCACGGGGAAGTACATCTAGGCTCTTTATCTCGAAAAAATGTACGGGTTCTACAAGATGAACTTTACTTTATTAAAAACTTACCGCTACTTGAGTATTAACTTTTACGAACGCGCACGAAGTACCCTACTTCGTGCGTGTAACAATTAATCTTAGTTAGCGCAAGTACTTAAAAAGCTCGCTCATGTTTGTTTCTCGCGTTTACAACTAGGTGGCTCTGTACAAATCACATACAAATTCCTAGTAATCGCCAAACGCGCTCACGATCGAATGCGAAAAGAAAAACTCACACTTTGCGCTCAGGTCTGGTAGTGCAACTGGTTTGTCACACATTTGCAATCAAATACAACGCATTCGTTGTTTAAGCCAGTTTTCCGTGTGGCTGTAGTATGACTTCACTTACTGCCTAAGCATAACTCTTCTACGCCTAAGGGTCAGATCACACTGCGATGATTCGCGGCGCTGCATTTTAAAATAGCTATTAAAACGCAATAGGATACACATTTCATTGCATGATTCCGAATTTCGATCTGCACCGTGCGGCGAGACGAGACGCGATGCAATGCGGAGCTGCAATTCTTCGATCAGAGTCATTTCAAATGGGCTACATGGTGGGGTAGCCCAGAGAGAGGGGGTAACCCAGAAGGGGGGTAACACAGTGAGGAGGTAATTTGAACAATAAGTTTCCGTCACATTTCACGCGCCATTTCTGCGAGCTTTCAAAGTGATCATTATCGTAATTCGCGCCGTAAAAGTTTAATGATTTCATACAATTCAATATAAGAACCAAAAATATATTTTCATTTTAAATTATATTTTATATTTATTTATTTTGAGAGACTTTAAATGGCTGGCGGGAATAAAAACAAGTTTTGACGACGTAGCGGGGACTCGACGCGGTCGGACTCGAAATCAAAATATCAAATCCCAAACAAACTGATATCTCCAAAATATCCGTATTTTACTATGAATTTCGTAGTACTCGTATTATAAACATGACTTACGTTAGTATATTATTGAATACTAGATATTCAGCACTAACATACTACAATATTTTAAACTTTAAACGAGCTAATCTTCTATATGTATTTAATCGTAAACTCGGAAACGGCTGCAAGTATTACCATGAAATTTAGTATGCAGGTAGGTTTGATTTAGAAAAATCGATCTAGATAGGTCTTAAACTGCGCATTTTTATGTTATATTATATGTTATGTTTTCGTCGTGCAACAAGAATATATTAATAACTCAACTCTATTAATATGTCAGTCAGATTAGCAGTTTGGTATGCGTAAGTGTAATTTATGCGTTGTTCGGAAATTCGGAATGTGGTGGGTTAGAACCCCGGTAAAATATTTATGTGATTCTATTTTTTTATCTACTAGAGCTGCGAGCAAAGCTCGGTTACTCAGGCACGAATAATTAGAACAGCAAGAGCAGTAGCAACGCAACGAGTACCTACCTAATTGTATTTTTTTGAACTTTCTAGGTTGTTGTACAAGCATTTTTATTTAAAATACGTAACAAATAAAAGTGCAGTAAATCACACGGTAGCTGTAAAAATGTACATTTGCTTGATTCACCGCCGCAATAATGTGTCCCGGCAGTTCTAGTGGCTATTGTAGTAATATATTGTAGGATGCCCACCGCTAACGTATTTTTCTGCTCAAATAATGTAAGTAAGAATATTTTAATAAACTTACAAAATTGGCCTCCCCTTTGGTGACTACCGCTAACGTCACTTTTGTTTCCTTCCCCTTTAATTTTTAATATTTCCCCGTTTGGGCGCTACGACAAAGGATATATAACTAACTTAAAGAAACGTCACTGAATAGACTTACACGAATGACAGCTAGCAGCTATGTGTGCATGGCCAGACGTGTGCGAGGGTTGCGCGTGGCGAGCGGGACGTGACACATTCATAATATATTTTATGATAGATTTGTCAGCCGCGACATCTAAACTTATTTCAGTGTAGGCTTACATCAGCATGGCTGACATTCGCCAGTACACATACAGACACCTCAAACTTATAACACCCATCTGTTATCGTCGGGGGTTGATAAAAATATGGGCTTCTGACTTCGTACATCTTCGACATAACTAGCTAGTTTTCTTACACAGAGAGTCTTGCTTTTCAACTGACCTTCAATGTCCGTCGAAGGACCCAGGACAGTAGGGTGCGCATTCCCATGCTTCGGCCCGTATAACAAAGACGGTAGATAGGGCCATGGGTTGGTGGAGGGATTTGACCGTCAATGTACTTATTTTCGGATTTGCCTATAAAAGTAATGTCTATATCCGATCTCCTCAGATTACTCAACGAACATGACCATGAAGTACTTCGATAATAATTTCCTCTGAGTAATAAATGCATACACAATCAACTTATCCTTTAATACCAGCGACCGTAAGCGGACATACGAATTGAAGTTCAGCCATGTGGCAAAATATTTTCAATACTTCATAATTTACTGAATGTTGAAGGGTAAAGTTATTCATTTATTGTAATTTATTCACAGGATGACAACAGAGGTAGTTTAACGCCGTTTAACTTAGTTGAGGATAATGACAGTTGGCGTGCCAGTAACTTGCACAGATTATGTTAGCTTGCATATGCGGAAAAAGGGAACATTCATTTGTTTTTAATCAGCAAAATTCATATATTTCCCGAAAGGTAATATAAATAGAATTTATATGGACCGAAATGCAAAAGTTACAGTAATCAGTGGCTTCAGCAACGGCGAATTTTTTGCTATGATTGAAAAAATAAAATTACTGATCAAATACTTATGTTATTTATGTAATTTTTTGTTTAAACAATAATATACACAAACGGAGTATTTAAGTTAGTAAAATAAATGTTGTATTTATCTTCATACATTTTCAACTGCGTCAAACAAGAAAAAAGTAACATATATAAACTAATTTTAACTTAACTGTCCATTGAGGGCCGCTTATCGATTCCATAACTCGTGATTGACACTGCTACTGATAGATGTCGCTGATACTACGATCAACTGTTGACGAAATACAGTCATCATAAACGTGAGATCGTTGGAGAGCATTAAAAACGCTTCAAAATTAAAAACAAAAAATTATGCAAGAGTGACGTCACTATTCATTGTATTTCGTCAACGGTTGATCGTAGTGTCAACGACATGTATCAGTAGCAGTGTCAATCACGAGTTATGGAAGGGATAAACGGCCCTCAATGGACAGTTAGGTTAAACTTAGTTTATATATGCTACTTTTTTGTTCAGAAACCCGATTACGAACCAATAGCGCTAAGAAATAGATAAACTACTTATAAATTCACCTCACAAACCAGGCATTAGTCTTCTGATAAGCAATCCATAATGAGTGTAGTGTGCAAAGTGACAATTGACTTATATGTGACAAATTCTAGTGTGCGTGAAAATTGTGATCTGACATTTCCTTAACTTTTGCCTGATTTAATGGGAAAAATATCTTATGCTGTGGTCTATTATTTAAGTTATTGGTTATAAATGTAGCTAAGAAAATACTTCAAAAACTAGCTTTTTCCCTTGGCTCAGCCCACGTAAATACAGTATCCCACAGAAACACTGTATTTTCAAATAATTAAGTAAGTTGTAGTAGGATAAAAGGATTAACAATTATTTAAAAGCGAATGTATCAATAATCAATATATTATTCTCATGCGCTTCTTCTTCAGAAAAATGGTAGGTGGGCAGCAGACGTGTGTCGAGGCAGCTAGTAAGAAAATAATATTACACATAATATATCTAATTCTATTCATTATAGTCTTCATATTTTTTTCTATTTTTCGACCTATGCTCCTTGCGAATAGTTATTTTTAGTTGCATGGGTAGAATTATTAAAACTAGGTTAGATAAATTAAAAATGATATAATTTATTGTATTTCATTATAATATTTAATTATAATATAATAAAATACAGTGAGAATCATAAGAATATCAACTACGGGGAACTTGATGCTTGCATACGCGAAAACACTGAATGGCGTTTTGAGTTTTTGAAATTTCGGAACTATACGATACAGCTGATGCTATCTGATCCCAGTGTCCTTCTTATTTCTTGTCGAATTATTTTGACCAAATTTCACTATGCAACTTGGCATTTTTTCCGATTATAACTAAAATTAAATTAAATATTTGGAATTCAATATGACTGGCTCGGGTATGCCGACCTAAGCTGAGTATTTATTGCAGTATTTGACAAGCACGTCAGCTCGGTCTGGTAGAGCGCCCAGCGAGACCAGTGATCTGTCTGGGTGCCTACACATAAACCAGTTAAGTTAATCTCCATACATTTTCAACTGCAGTTGTGACCAGTGACGTCATTTCACATGCATTTTTATCATGCATGTTCAGTCTATAATATCCTCTAACGATCTCACTTTTGTGATGACAGTATTTTTTCAACGGTAGATAGTAGAATTGCCATTGCAAAAGACTATATTTCCCAGCTTATTATGTACTTTTCGACAAGTCAATAACAAAAAACAATTAATATTCCCTATTAGGCCAAAAAAGCGTAGCACAAAATATTTACTAAGGCAATAAATTATTTGAATATTAAAACATTTTATATCATTAGGGTCTCGACGCGTCAGGCGCGGATAAAATTTAGTAATTCGCTAGCAACCAGACGTCAGCCCTCGTTTAAGCTAACGTGGCAAAATATAGCCTACTGTGTTTATGTAGTCTCAAGCCTGTATATATAGCCTACTGTGTAATTATATTATTTGCTCGTGTGTTATTGGGATAAAATTATCACTAGACCACGAATGCTGACTGTCTACACCGTTCAGATTCAATCTAATCTAAATGTAAACAAATCTCAATATGGCGTCTGTAATTCTTACAATTTAAATGTCACTTATTCACCGCGCAATAAAGTAATCCAATGTCACATTTATTTGGTCGAATTCATTTATATATCTTATATAACACCTTAAGTTTCTGAAGTAAGACTCAATACACAGATGGCGCTAGGAGTACAAGTTAAAATTTTTGAAATGATGTTTTTCGGAGGGACTCAGGTTTGACTGCGTTTATTTATCTTACCTTCAGCAATACCAGACTTGCTTGACATTTAACTAGTTCATTTTGATTAAGACTCTAGTTTACTAACATGTATTTATAGTATAACTGAAATTATCACAATTTTTGCTACATTTAGAATCACTTTTACACTTAAAACACAAACTTTACTAAACTTTGAAACTTTAAGTAATAATAATAATAAAGAAATATAATAATTATGATTCTGACGTATTTAAGTAACAATTTTAATAACTTTTAATAACAACTAGGTGTTTCTTGGACCAACGTCCCCCGTAATAATAATCTTCCTCCCGAGCACGCTGTACTCCCCTCTTCATAGGGTGGGGCGAATCCTCATTATCCCCACCTTGCGAATTCATAGGTTGTCAAGAGTAGCTCGATGAGTAACATTGCACATGGGCATGACAAACAACAGCAGGGCACCTAACACCTGCGTGGACATGTTCTTTAGGCACTATGAGAGTATTTTAGATTTTAAATGATGAATGAAGTTTCACTTCTGCCACGTGGACTCTGTACACGGCATATTTTTTTTTATTTACCTACATTTAATTGAATCGGAAAGGAGTATACTGCACCATAGATCCTTGCTCAATACGATGATTAGAATTCAGTCCACTACGCTGGGATTCTGCAAGTTCTACTAATGAATGTGAAAGTTTATGAGGATGAAAGTATAGATGGATGTTTGTTACTCTTTCACGCAAAAACCACTGAATGTATTTTGATAAAATTTGGTATAGCAGTAGTTTAAGCTTTGAATTAAAACATAGGCTACATTTTATCCCGAAAAAGTACATTGTTCTCGTGGGATACTGTAATTACGCGGGCAGAGCCGCTGGACTGAAGCTAGTCGTTTATATTTTGTGTGAGGAGCTTCACTGATCGCTGCCGTCCCCAGTTCCCTGCTCTCAGAAGATTCATCTATAGTCCACCAAACTTGGCTACAGCAGATTCGGAAATTCGATTTCACCACGTCCGAGACTCACGTGGTGTTAAAAATAATATTTGATTGTCAAAAAAAAAACAAAAAACAGCGACTAAATATTAAACCTATTAACAACAATTTAAATATAATATATAACATATACTAAAGTATTTAAATAGTACCTACACACACGATACAAATTATGTAAATTTCTCTGCTACTCGAAATAATCAGCATAATATAATATAAGTACTTCCCAGCTCTACTTGTAGTCTCGTCTGTTAGCGTCAGTTCAGTCATTTGACACAGAGACGCGACGCGACGCGGCGCTGCATTTTTAGGATAGCTATTGAAACTTGAACTTGATTCACAACACAAGATGATACACGTGTTTCTGTTTACCTAATGACCTAAACAAAAGGTTGAATTTATATATCATAAAATAGTATGTCACATAAAATACAATGAAACTTACGCTTTATAATGTGACACGACCAAAACCGCGGGGCTACCTTAGTCCCTTCTAACAAATTTACCTTGTAGTGTTTTTGAATTGCATCTTAATGTAACCCTTCATTAACCTTTCGGGGCACCAAATGGCATATTTTACATTCGCATGGAACAAGTATACCTGATGCTGGGCAGACGGGGCACAGACGAGAGGAACCGGTCTAAGTTGCCGCGACCAGCCTCGTAGGAATGGGTCTTGTCTACGGAAGAATAGACAAAATAACAGAGTACCTTTGCTTGTATTCGCTCTTCTATTAGTAATTAAAAGCGAGCGTGCTTTAGACCAGACGACTGAAGTGAAACTCGCAAACGAACTACTGACTGAGGTATATTTCATGCACTGGCTATGATAGAAAGAGAGAAAGATAATGTGCGCGCTGCTCTCTGTTACTCCTACAGTAATGCACTCTCTCTTTTGATCTTCACTAACTTATATCTCCCTCTTAACTTCCGTTCGCCTCGCCCGATCACACTTTTCGTAACGCTCTCGTCACACATTCACCAGCTTACTCCCCAAGTCAAGTGTGCGTAATAAAGTTTTGCTTCAAAAATCTTTTCTTTAGTATACAAAACTCATTTCGATAGTGATCATGGTACGCTTGCGGGTAGCTTTATAAGAAACTAGACGTTGCCCGCAACTTCTAACGCGAAAAAAGTATCCCACGGAAACCTTACATTTTTTGCTATAAAAATAGCTTATTTAATATATCCAGAGCCAAATCGTGTGCGTCACGATTGCTCCGCCACTTTATCTAAACAGAAAGAAAATTCGCCAAAAAAATTGTCGAAATTTGTCAAAATCGAAGGGTACAAACCAACAATTTGTCAAAGTAGAAACAAATAAGTTACAAGGATTTTAAGTTGGCCGCGCGAACGTAACGTGGACGATTGCGCGGCCATGAAGATCTCAGGAATCACGTAGGTCAGAGATCTTATTTCTTTTGTCATATAAAGACTGAATTTGTCAAAAATTGTCGGAAAAGGAATTATAAACTCTAATTCGATATTTTAAGAAATATTTACCTAAGAAGTTCTGGCCGCGCAATCCTCCACATGTCGTTTTTTAATGTTGATTATATCTTTATAACTTACGACTAAGTACAAAAAACTGTTACAGGAAGAAAGGTCTTAATTTGTCGAAACTAATGAAAGCAATAAATACTACAAAAGCTTAGTTAAACAGACAAATCAGTCCGAAACAATAAATACATGGCCGCGCGGTCGAAACGTTACTTTGTACGCTGATATCTCAGTATCTGTAATTGCTAGGATTTCGGTGTAAATATTTATTTATTTGACATATTAACCACATTAGAATGACATATCGTTTTACTCTCAGAACAGTTATAAACGCATGTAATCTCGAAAAATATGTTCTCTCGTACAATGTTCGAGTAGGGTAACCATAATTTTGACTTGATTTGGTTTTGGTTGGATTTGATCTTTTGCTCTACTAGACGAAAATGTATCTATTTCATCAATAATACCAATTTGGCCGCAGACATTTCCTATAGTCAAATTTCGACCATTTACTCGTAAAATCAAATTGGGTAAGTTATGAGCTACAAAAAAAATCATTAACTTAGTTATCGCTATGTATATTAAATATGCAGACCAAGGTGAACTAGAGTGAAGGAGGAAATGCAATAATAAAAAGGTATACTTTATCTCCCTTACCAGGCCTCTGTCACTAGATGTAGTTTACTCGCGCTAAGTGCCTACCGCAAGCCGGAACATGGTTGATCCATTTCGCAGTGGGTTGTCGACAATCGAGCGCGACGCGCTCGTACTAATATTAATTGAATCGATATGAATTTCCCTGGTAATTTGTGTACTGTACATGGATGTAGACCAGGTAGAAGAAGAAAAAAAGGAAACATATCTTTTTTCACATTACCTAGTGATGAAGACAGGCGACTGTCATTGTTTTTAACTAGATTTTAAAATCTGTCTAATACACTGATGTCTATTTTGTTTAGTGTTGCTTTATGTAACATGACTATTATAGGAAAAAATATTTACCTAAATCTTATATCCTAATAGCACATATTACTAAATAGTTACTACGTAAGTAATAATACCTACTTGTACTTTTATTTATTCTGTGCTAATAGTATGCATAAAGAAACATTTTATGGGTAGCAACGTCGGTCTTTGTTTTTGCTATAGGTACAAACTTTGATTTTTGTTTTTTAGTAAAAGTTAGTACTTTACGACTTCACATAAATAAAACTCAAAAGTAATATAACCTATAAATGTAGTTTTTTTTATTGAATGTGATTAAACATATTTGAGTAATATCGTTCGCTAAAGTACAGTAGGTTTACAAGAAAAAAGTTGTAATTAAATATAATTCTAAAAAAAGACAACCCCTATTTGGACATATTTGGCCAGAAAAGATAAGAGTTATGCAATAGGAAGAGACGCAACATATTGTAGGTAAATATAACCGTAGGCCAATTTCTACTTCACTAAAAATAGTCAAGGATCAATCGCTGAGCGATTAGAATTGAACTTAATCGTATCCTAGTAGGAATCAAAATTTCTTTTAAGACTTTTCTAAATGATTCTTCTGTATTTGTACTCTTATTTATTCTGTGCCCTTACTAATAATTAATTAAAAGAGTAACACATTGAATAAGCTATAAAATTTTTTGTCCTTTTCTGTCAAGCTACTTTTTCTATACCTATATCAAACAAGGACAACACATTGTATATGTACGTATACAGTATGTATGTATCACGTATTCATTGTGTAAATATTTTTAATTAGTATTTAATATAAATAAAATAAACTTACATAGAGAAAAATCTTATATTTTTATATGCCAAACGTTTTAAGATGTTAGCATAAAAAATATGCCGATGGACTGACTGTCTTGGTTGATCCATTCGGTCGCGCGAGAGTTGTCTGCGAAGGATCGACGCGAGTTTGCTTTTTGGGCTCTAACTCTAACATAATATGTTAGAGTGAGAGCGCTAAATGAAATTTATGATTTCTCACTCGAACAACTGCTAGCCAGCGGACCACCGACCGAATGATAGCCGCTTAGGTTTAAAAAATGAGCCGTTAGTCTTGTTCGAAACCCGGCTGTGTGATTTGTGTCTATTCGGATCGCAATGTAAGTGCCATGTTCTGTATTTCATCTAATAAACCTGGTTACCTATATTTTTTCAAGAAAGTTTATACTTGGACCTAGCATTTGTGAAATAATTTACCATGACAAGCACGGTAAGTGATTTTTTTACAACTTAAATTTGAGTAAAATATATGAAAATATATATACCTTTTTAATTAATATTTAAGGTTTAGTTAAGCTATAAAATTTCATTAGTCGTATATATGTACATAAGAAAAAGGGCAGTGAAGTTTGTTTCAAAATAATAATAAAATGTGAGTTTAGTTTACATAATATAGCTACAATGTTATATTCCCATTTGTTTGTTGAATGTCCGCCGTATAATAGGTACAATTTTACATAGATCCTAGATTTCTTATTCAAAATTACCAACTGCAATTCATTCGATATTTGGGTTATTCCTCAAAAGGTTTTCCTAATTTTATTTCTAAACCACCCCTACAATAGCGAAATAATTAATCAAATTGATTAAACAAGTATTTATATTTTTTGTAGGCCCTAGGGACATCTATTAATTTTTATATAAACAGTTAGGTACTTATTTTGAAATTGAGAGTCCTTGAATGCGTTTTGTACTAAAAAATTAACACCAAACTTTTACTTTAGTGAGTATTTACCAAAAAATAAAAAAACACCTTACATTATTACGGAGTAGACATTCTAAATGTCATATGCAAATTGTTCAAGTTATCATTTTCTTGTCTAAATCTGTCGATACTTTTAAGCTCCTGGAAATCTCTAATTATAGTAGTTTTTTTTTGTATATCCTTACGGGATACTAACTTTTTTTGTAAAATGAACGCATTTCTTTTTCAGATTAAAATAAGAGGCCGCAAACGGAAAGTGGATAGTGAAAATTTTTAAAAAGTATTAATGAAATACGCAGATGTATGTAAAAACCGTTACATTAAGTACAATGATGCAGTGTTTAAATCTATTTCTATAGAATTAGATAATCTGATGTCTCCATACGCAATTTATAAGACGTTGAAAAGACACTAAAGACGAATATTTCCAAAACGATGAAGATGAAAACCATGAAGATATTCCAATTCAGAGCAGTTCATCTTCACCGTCGCGTCATGGTATAGTTTCATCACCATTGACATGTCAAGACAAAAGAGACCAAATAAAAACGTTTACTTTTATAATAGAAGAGCATGACTGGAAAAAAATACAACCTATCTCGGTACATTATACTAGAAGAGACATAAGAACCACATCAACACACCAAACATACAAAAGTCTACCAAAGTTTAAGTGGGCGACTTTCTTAAGAGAAAAGCTCTGGGAATTATCTAGGCTACCGTGTACTTGGAACTTTAAAAATAAAAAAGTTGATAGTAAAAATAGTATTTGGATTAAAGGAAAGTGCTCACAATGTGAAAGAAAAACTATAATCAGAACATAAGCCATTACTGAGAAAACTGTAACTATGTCATGCGATATAATTTCCTCTAATGAAGTCATTGTACCACATAACCCTAAGAAAAAATCAAAATTAACGCCATATAGAAGAGGTCAATTAGCAAAAAAATTACAATATAAGCCTGCAGTTGCTGTACATAAAGAACTTGCGGCAAAATTCATAATAGAGCCAAATAATGTCTGCCCACCGATGTTGCCAAGCTTAGTAGCTCTCCGAAAGATTAAGTATGACAAAAGACAAGGCAACAGACTTAATTCTTACCCAATTCTATGTATACTTATGATGACACAAATTGTACAAAGAAACTTTATTCGTGAAATGACATTGATACCACATTTTCATTTGTATTATTGGTCTGATCAACAAATTGATTATTATGATATGTATCATCGTAGTTTCTCTAAAGTAACCATTACTGTAGATGCAACAGGGTCTTTTTTTTCGGGCTATAATGCTTCCAGATGGATCTATACTGACGAAACGATTATTTATTTCTATTGCTATGATTTCCTCAGATTCGATTACGATTCGATTAATAGGTGTAGATTTCTACACCTATTTTTCAAATGATTACCGATTCCCACAGTAAAGACTCAATTACGGCGTGGTTAAAAAATGGTTAATTGAGGTAAGAAGCGCACCACATGAAGTTATTACAGATGACTCTTCAGCATTAATTGCAGCTAACGTTTGAGCTTTCACAACGTTTAACAGCGTAAAAGATTATATTAAACGATCGTTTCTGGTTTTAGGAGGTTACAATTACGCATTACCAGAAGTGTTTATAAGACTTGTCACTAGTCATTTTATCAAAACCATTTACAACTTACGTTGCTTTGAAAATATCGATATAAATGTGAAGATGTTTTACGTTCGTTGCATTTTATTTATAAAAGAATGTGAATGTTATCAACAAATAAAAGTTCTCATTACAGATGTTGTCAAAATATGTCTAACTGAATACGACAATACAGAAAATCCTGTTCGTAAAATTTATGTAAAGAAAATAAAATGCTTATTAGGCAATAGCGAATATAAGGAACCTAACCAAGAAACCGACGAAAATGAAAATATAATCTTTGATGATGAAGACGGCTTACTTTAATGGTTTGAAGAAATAGTTGAGAAGGAAAAAAACCTGGATAAAACAGAAAAAAGTGTTTCAGAATCGCGCAATTTCTTTTATATGCCTCATTTAATAACAACGCTTAAATGATTACTTCTCAAGTTACCCCTCTGGAGTAATGTTATGTGCCCACTATATAAGTCTCAAAATAAAAATCCAACATCCTCAGCTATAGAAAGCTATTTCAAAACAATTTATTATTTGCAACAAGATTAAAAAAATACAGCATTGACGAGTATCTAAAATCCATCATGATTATTTATTAGGTGAAATAAAAATTGCTTTTAACTGTTTAAATTTTACCTCAGAAATTAACAAAAAAAGAGAGAAACAAAAACAGGAAAAACAAAAAAAGGAAAAAACTAATATCAAGACAAAAATGTAGCAAAAAACAAAAAATTGATGTAATGAAAACGTTTTCAAACGATTCAGTGTTCTCTAAAATACCTTCGTATATTGAAAACTGGAGAGGCGAAGGCGTTTCTACCAAAAATGACGACCGTCTGAATATTATGATTTAAAAAAATGACAATTTAACAAATATTTTTTTTGAAAATATAACTTTAACAAATACATGTGCTTTTGATTCCGTTTTTTTTTGCTGGCCCTCGGATATAAAGAAAATAAATTATTACGTGAAATATTTGACGGTTGTAGAAATAACGACGTTACAGCGTTTTTAAAACTCATAATCGATTCTGATAACTATACATGTATAGAACTACATATGTATAGAAGCTATATAGTACTATATATGTATAGAAGCTTACAGGCTTAGAATAAAAATTGCTTCGAATTTTTTCAAAAATAATGGATATAGTTGTGACTGTAACGCCGCATTTATTTATGAACACATTATAAATGGCATTATTTTCAGCGCGAGTTCTATTAGTAATTGTTTCAACAGTACGTGCAGGAATTCGGGCCCATTAGAGAGAAAACATGTATTTCTACCATTGAATTTAGATGTAATAACATCTTTTCCATTCACAACTTAGAAGATGCTATTCTTATAAATGAGTGGGAAAATAAACGATGTAGAAAATGCAATGAATTAGTTAAATTTACTTATACATTATCTAAAATAATAACGTTTGATTTAAACGGTACATAAATGATGATGTTACAGGACATACCTCAAAATATTATACTAAAACAAAATATTTATAAATTGTTAGGTGCAATTGAATATATTCCTCCAATTCTTGGGGCAATAGGTCACTACAAATGCCATTTTACAAGAAATGACAGAGTGCTTTGTTACGACGATAATATAACCAAAATATGTGACAGTACAAAAGACCCTGTTTACATCCATTTTCTAACATATGGTGTTGTAGATGTGTGTAACCAATATTATTATTTGTGTTATTTGATTTGTTGATTTTGTTGAATAATTACTGATTTTTTATTTTCTTTAAAATGTTTCTGTAGTGGTTTTCAAATTATTTTTTGTTTGTTGATTTTTTGTAACATGTCTATTTTTGTTAATTTTGCAAGCTGTGATGAATAAATATATCAAATCAAAATCAAATCAAAAATTTTTTATTCAAAATTGGTATTTTTAAATACTCTTTTTGAACGTCGATACTACGTGATGCCTACCACCGGTTCGAGAACTAACCCAGCGAGAAGAGCCGGCAAGAAACTCGTCTGGGGCCATCTTTTACCAAAAAGATGGAAAATTATTCTTTTAAAATCAAAATTATTACAATGTTTACTTATGTCTATGTAACAAATAATAAGATAAGATAAGGAGCCACCTTATTCCCAAGGTGTGCCGTCTTGAATAAAGTCATTAATTTTATAATACGCTTTGGCACACAAACGCTCTTTAACTACTTTTTTAAACTTATTAATGGGAAAGTTTTGAACCTTTTCTGGGATTATATTGTATAAGCGTATACATTGGCCTTTAAAGGATTTACTAACTTTGCTTAGTCTGAACACTGGCATATCTAACTTGTTCTTATTTCTAGTGTTTACACAATGATTATCACATTTCTTTTTGAAGTTGTTTAGATTCTTTCTTACATATAACACATTTTCCAAAATGTATTGAGATGCGACGGTCAGAACTTTTATTTCTTTAAACTTTTCCCTTAGAGATTCAAAAGTCGACATCTTATAAATAGAACGTATAGCACGTTTCTGCAGCACAAATATTGTATTAATGTCCGCAGCGTTTCCCCACAAGAGGATGCCGTACGACATTATGCTATGAAAATAGCTAAAGTAAACTAATCGCGCGGTCTCTATGTCGGTAATTTCTCTAATTTTTTTAACAGCGTATGCTGCAGAACTCAGCTTATCTGCCAATTTAGCAATATGTGGTCCCCACTGTAACTTACTATCTAATGTTATACCTAGAAATACAGTGGTGTCTACTAATTTCATTTTCTCATTATTTAATAGTATATTGGTTTGTGCCTGCGTAACATTTGGCAAGCTGAACTTTAAACATTTTGTTTTATTAGAATTCAACAGTAAATTATTAGCATTAAACCAATGTACTATTTTTGAGAGAGCACTATTTACCTCGTCATTGTTAGATTGTCGTCGCTTCACATTAAAAATTAGTGAAGTGTCATCAGCAAAAAGTACTATCTCATGCTTATCATTAACTAGATAAGGTAGATCATTTATATAGATGAGAAATAGAAAAGGGCCCAAAATAGACCCCTGTGGTACTCCTAGTTTAATTTTAGTACCATTAGACCTTTTGGAATTAACTTCTACAGTCTGTGTTCTATTTATTAGATAAGAGCTTAGAAGCTTTAGTGCCGTGCCCCTTACACCATAATGGTATAATTTCCTGAACAGCGTATCATGCTCCACACAGTCAAATGCTTTGGATAAATCACAGAATATACCAAGTGCATCCTGTGACCTCTCCCAAGCTTCAAATATACTGCACAGAAGACTGATGCCTGCATCTGTTGTGGACCGACCTTTAGTAAAACCAAACTGATTACTATGTAACAATTTATTCGAGTTGAAGTGAAAAAGTAATTGATTTAGAATAATTTTCTCAAAAATTTTACTTAAAGTCGGTAATATGGATATTGGTCTATAGTTAGCTGGGTCTGATTTATTCCCAGCTTTAAAGAGAGGCATCACCTTGCTGTGCTTCATCAAGTCAGGGAACACGCCACTTTTAATACAATTATTAAAAACTAATGCTAGGTGAGGGGCAATGATGTCAATTACTGGTTTTATAACTTTTGTGGACATACCCCAGAGATCAGTTGTACTTTTAATATTAAGTAATTTAAATGCCTTGATAATGTCTCTAGAGTCTATTTCTTTGAAAATAAAATTTACATCACATTCCTTCACATTATCTCTAAGTAATTTTTCGGCAACTGTAGGTGATGAATTTAAGTTTTTTGTAGTTGAGATCGGAATGTCTGCAAAAAACTTCTCAAATACTGTCGCAACTTCAATGTCAGAACTAACTTTTTTATCATTAATATAAATTTCAAATTTAGAGTTGCGACTGGCGACTCTTCCAGTCTCATCTGCAATTATTTTCCAGATGGTTTTCACTTTGTTTTTAGAGTTCTTAATTTTTTCTTTGATGTGAAGAACCTTCGCCGCTTGACATACCTTCTTGAAAATCTTCGAGTATTTCTTGACATATAGTTTAAAAGCTTCACTCCTGTTCATTGACTTCTCGTTATACAAGTCATACAATCTTTGTCTACTAACAATAATATCAATATCTAAATATTGAAATATACAAGCTTAGTTTTATTTAATACTTTTGCAAATCGAGTTAGATGTTGTTCAATATAATTGTAAGTGTCCAGTTAGAGGTATTCCCAAATCAAATCAAAATTATGGTTACCCTACTCGAACATTGTACGAGAGAACATATTTTTCGAGATTACATGCGTTTATAACTGTTCTGAGAGTAAAACGATATGTCATTCTAATGTGGTTAATATGTCAAATAAATAAATATTTACACCGAAATCCTAGCAATTACAGATACTGAGATATCAGCGTACAAAGTAACGTTTCGACCGCGCGGCCATGTATTTATTGTTTCGGACTGATTTGTCTGTTTAACTAAGCTTTTGTAGTATTTATTGCTTTCATTAGTTTCGACAAATTAAGACCTTTCTTCCTGTAACAGTTTTTTGTACTTAGTCGTAAGTTATAAAGATATAATCAACATTAAAAAACGTCAAGTGGAGGATTGCGCGGCCAGAACTTCTTAGGTAAATATTTCTTACAATATCGAATTAGAGTTTATAATTCCTTTTCCGACAATTTTTGACAAATTCAGTCTTTATATGACAAAAGAAATAAGATCTCTGACCTACGTGATTCCTGAGATCTTCATGGCCGCGCAATCGTCCACGTTACGTTCACGCGGCCAACTTAAAATCCTTGTAACTTATTTGTTTCTGCTTTGACAAATTTTTGGTTTGTACCCTTCGATTTTGACAAATTTCGACAATTTTTTTGGCGAAGTTTCTTTCAGTTTAGATAAAGTGGCGGAGCAATCGTGACGCGCACAGCCAAATCTACTACCAAACATCAAAATCCTTTCAGTAATTACTGCGTGAAAGAGTAACAAACATCTATACTTACAAACTTTCGCGTTTAACATAATAATAGTAAGGATGTATGAAATACGTAATTTCATCAGCTTCAAAAGATTGTCGCATCGTTGCTTGTAGCCCGTCTGCGCCGAGTCTTATCTTATATTCAGACGGAACAAATATAAGGGCACAAAGATTTCAACATAAGTAATTAATTTAGGCCAATTCTTAGAAAGGCATTCGTGTTGGTTTTGCAGAATTTGCGAAAGGGTTTGAATGCAAGGCCTTGATTCTTAGGAAGTGGATTAATATTTTAATGTATGATATTATTATAAGATATTATATATTATAATGACCTATGTTGTTTAAATTATTTGAGCTTACTATTTGCATTAATAGCTGGAACCCGCAGAAACACGCCAACTCCATCTTTCTTAATACAACACGTAAGTATATTATATCTTCATTATGAAGTATAAAACAACCACAAAGTACAATTTTCTTTAAATTGTTCTCAAAGATATTTGTGATCATCATCATCAGCGGCGACTAAAGTTGCGAGTACACTGGCTCGGGTCTCTCGGTGGATCCACTCCAGCCCACTGCGGTCTATCAATGGGCTAATGTGTACTAATGTCCACTACAGACCACAAAGATAAAACTAAACAGTTCGGTCACAGTAGACGTATACAGTACTACATCTTCATACTGGACCGCCCGAATCGGCGTAAGCAGACATACTGAATATCTCTACTGTGACCGAACTGTGCAGTTTTATCATTGTGGACTCTAGCGGGCGTTATGCAGGTGTTATATTGTGGAAACTTCGTATCAACTACATTAAATTTTTCATACACGTTCGCTAGTTCTGGATACTGGCTTTACATTTTTCTGTGGCAAAAAATTCATTGTTTTCGAGTACGTAAGAAAAAAATTAACACATTGTGTTAAAAGTTAAGGCTGAAATATGAACCGGAATCCGGAGGGCCGGAGATAATTCAGAGCATTGAAAATAGAACCCTGCGCTAGTACAATAGCGTTGAAAATCGAAGTGTCGACGAGAAGTGTGAAGCTTTCATACATGACATTGACATTTAACTCGAAACTTGTGGGTTTGAATTCCAGCTCTATTGTATTAGCGCAGAGTTCTATTTTCAGTGCTCCGAATGTTCCCCGGCGTTACAGATTCCGTATCATATAATCCCAGCCTAACATGAATGTTTTTTTTTTTTTAAGTTTTTATAAAACATGCATCGCGTTAAAACATTTCTAAAATATTATATTTTAAAATATATTTCACCTTGCCTCGCTTTCATCAGAAGCCTCGTTTCATTAAAAATAGCCGCCATTACCATGTTTAACTAACTCAGATGTTGATATTACACTGGTTACTAGAGTTCACTACATTTTAAACTTTATTTTTCTTGTAAACCTTGAACGATATTACTTAATTTATGCTAGGAGAAAAAATGCATGCATGCAAGCATGGTGTATTGTCAGCGTAAGAGCCGACCTTGGGGATTAATAATATACTAAAGAATATTATTTTTTTAGTGTACGACTGTGTGTGTGAAGGTATAATTGATCGTCTCGTGCATTGACGTCACCGACAACAGTGACAGGAGACGTCAGTTAGTCATCATGTAGCTAGCTAGCTAGCCAGTCCAACTGGCTGGTATGGCGAAGTGTTGGCGAGCCAATTTAAGGGTATATCGTACGATTATTTTTAATGATCTGTTTCTTCATTCTCTGTGCTTCCATTGACTTGCCGTTTGGCATAGGCCTCCGCTAACTTATTCCATTTTTGACTATTTTGTGTTTCTCGGGTCTAGGTTGGACCCGCAATATCTTTTATGTCGTCACTCCATCTTTCATAATTTCTTTCTTTTTTTCTTCTTATGTATATCTTCTATACTAAAGAATATTACGAACGAGTAAATAATATTACTTTATATCCAGCTTCACACTGTCCATTTTTAGCACCCAATTAACTGATCACTAAAAGAATTCTTGTTTTTTTTCAGATACATCTTCTCTTCAGATTCGCGTAATTGGTAAGTTCTTTGTATTTAATATAAAATTATATCTTGTATTATTTTGATACCCGTGATTAATATTTTATATGAATCCTATAATGCACACCTATCACCCTGATTAGCTACCTACTTTTACTATACTTTAGTATACTTTTGTATATTTTTACTCACAGACGAACCTATAATATAATAAGATGTAAATACTAATGTAATTACGTAGAAATATCGTTACGAAGTTCCCTATAGGAGGAATTATTCTGTGAATGACACCAATCAGCCGTAATGATGGCAGAATCTCCGAGAATATGCCTCTATTATTCGTATTTCGATATAAGTTCATATTATATTAATAAGGTTAACTAAACATAAATTATTATGTTATTACATTAGTATTATAGTAATAGATAATAGTATATTATTTACTGTAATTGAATATTTTATAAGTAAATGTGAATTTATTAAAGCGTTTTTCTTTAGAAAGTTGAGTACGGCCGGTTTCAATAACCTACTCGTATCTACCAATAACTATTTATTAAGAACGTCGTCATTCCGGTTTTTGGGATACAAATGTGACGTTTTTAATAAATAGTTATAGTTAGATAGGTTATTGAAACGGGCCGTAAATGACTTGGTAAACAGAGAGTATGTAACTACATCTAACTAGATACAAACTCTGATAAGATATCTCTAATACCCTTCTTCTAGATAAAGCTCAAAATTAGTCAAATCAAAATTGTGGAAGTTCTGAGTAATTATTTTTGTAGGGAAATGCTTTAGTGGCGTTGAGAGTGAAATTTCCAGGACGCGTCACGTGACGAGACTATTTCAGACATAGCTCCGACGATATGACGCCATCTGTCGGAAGCTACTTCTTACCTTATAACTTAACTTTCTAAAGTAATGCTCATATAAAGGCTCAATACACGATGGCGTTAGGTGTACACGTTTTAATTTTTCTATTCTGTTTTGAAGTGATATCCTTTAGGCACGATGAGAATATTTTTGTATTGTAAATGATAAATGAAGTTTCACTTCTACCACGTGTCCTCTGTACACCTCATGTTTTTTAAAAAAATACATTACTACTTTTGAGAAATTGCATAATATATACTTAGGTGACCCGACCCAATTTCACTTGAAACTGATTCTGAAAACATGCCATAATAATAACATTATTCCTTAGTATGTTGTTATGTGTTTTCGCGTAGGTAGCGTCTTCGAATCCTCGTTCAAAGCATTTCATATTCAATAAGTTACATCTTATTACCATAACCATGCCATAACCGGCATTTCCTAAGCAAGAACAATAAAAACTAATGAATATTTTTAACGACAGCCATCTCTTTATGCGAACGAGTATTTGAAAAATATTATTTTTTTAAATAACTGGAAGGAAAATAGGATTTTATGGTGAGTAACAATTTTTTCGACTAATCGAATTTTATTCATTAAAATTCGTGTGATCTTTTGGATAAAACTTACAAATAAATACACAATTATTTTCTTATAAACTAACAAATACTCTCCGTTAGTTAAAATACTATGTATACCTACTATCGAACAAGTTGCCGCTCGAC
The DNA here is from genome assembly GCA_037179445.1 of Phengaris alcon alcon. Lineage (NCBI taxonomy): Eukaryota > Metazoa > Arthropoda > Insecta > Lepidoptera > Lycaenidae > Phengaris > Phengaris alcon. The sequence goes on along the minus strand of JAYRCH010000072.1, from coordinate 1,096,814 downwards.
CAGGCATAAGATCAAAATCGCTTAACAGGCTGAAGAATCGCGTACACGCACACATACTCTCGGACGAATAAATACGGACTTCAACCATTTTTGCAATCGATGCGGTTACTTCCTTTATGTTTAGAAACTAGTCGAGCGGCAACTTTGCTCATCAGTAATCATAAATTGCGCCTGGAAAAAAGTAGCCTGTACTTTCTGGAGCACATAGTAATACAACTATCTATAGGTCAAAGTTCGTTGTAATCTGCTTACGGCCCGTTTCAATAACCTATCTGTAACTATTTGTTAAAAACGTTGTCATTCAATCAATTGACGATTTATTGTGATACAAATTTGACGTTTCTAACAAATAGTTATTGGTAGATAGGTTATTCAAACGGACCATTAGCGGTGTTTGCATTAAAGAGTAACAAACGTACCTACATCCTCACAAACTTTAGCATTTGTTTTAGTTAGTAACAAGTTAGTAACTTGCGATGACACTTTTAGGTAAACCACTCTCAGTCTATGCAAATAGACTTGAAGTGTACACTAAAAGCGAAGTCGCTTAGTTGTTGTGTGACAGAGTCGAGAGGTAGAGTTACATTAGTATGCAAATAGCTTTAAAAGCACTTACCTTTAAACATCCAATTGTATATTTTATCTACATACATAATCTATATTATTATGAACTTAAAACCATTAATCATCGGTTTGATTCAATGTCATGACAGGAGCGTCACGGTTTTGGATTTTAATTGATACTTGAAGTTCTTTTTCTGCCTCACCTAATTATATAATGTGCAGTAGCGGAACTCAGCCGTGTCCTTCTAATTGTTACCTACGCGTGAGCGTGGCCGAGCGGAGCGCTAGGGCTGATACTTCTACAAAAATAAAGCAGTCATAATCATTTTATTTTTTATTGCATTTGTGGGTTTGAGCTTGGGAATGAAACATTATTTTATTATACATGTAAGTAACAGGTTTTATTTACATAACCAATATGCATTAGATAAGTATCAGCAGGAAGTTAAAAATATGTCAATGTTGTTTTTGTCTACGCTGAATTTAGGCACCCGTAAAAATTGCAATATACTCGTCGAGTGTCCATAATTATTAATTTATTAATTACTAGAAGTTGACCCCTACTTCGCGCGCGCAAAAAAAACAATATCCCGCGGGAACAGTACATTTCGCAGCGATAAAAGTAGCCTATGTTTCAAGATGAGAAGAAGAAGAAGTATGATGCTAAAAATCCGGTTGTTTTGGAGCCTATTCTATGCAAACAAACAAATCTTTCCTCTTTATAATATAGTATGCGTGTATAGTATGCGTAGCGCGGGTAGGTACTAATGTATAACTTTCTTTGTAATAAAACTCGTTGACAGTGCGCAAGCGTCGCGGCAAAAGTCACAACTCACAACTCACAACTAAACTAAAACTCGTTATTCGTTCAACGCAGCGCCAAGTCCCGGCGGCGACGCGGCGCGCGGCGTGACACTGCATGCTTCTGCTATTTGAGGTTTCGTTAACAACCGTGTAAATGAGGATTGTGAGTGCGTGCGCTGATTCGGGCGATCTAGTATGAAGACGATCTACAGTACATTATACATTATTTATGTTATCTCTGCATCGTGGACTGGGTACACGTCATCCTCTATTTTTAAAAAGTATAAAATTGCGTTGCGTTTTGCCGAGTTAATGAAGATAGCGGAAGCTCAAAGAAGGGGGTTTTAAAGTCATCAAAACGTGTAGCAAGTGTCCGGAGGAGATGGCAATCGCTTCCTGTAAGACAATCCATCTGCTCATCCAAGTTATCAATATATTGATTGACTTTTTACCCGACTACAGTGAAGTCAAAAGGAAGGGTAACTTAGGTAGGGAAGGGTTTTGGGTGTCTATTTATGTATGTGTGTTTGTTCCACCATAGCGCCTAACCTACTGATCGGATTTTAATAAATTAATTGTCAATAGATTCGCAATAATAACCCGGGTAGCATTACATATATTTATATATATAATTCTACTGTACGTGTGTATGTCACTGAACTGACCGATTTGAATGAATTTTACTGTATGCGTTTGGGTGGCGCCCTGGATGGTTTAGATTCACAAATCAGCCCGGCAGGACAACGTCTGTTGGGTCCGCTCAAGTTAATATGAGTTTTGCAACCTGCATGGTGGTGTGGGGCCTTACACGATATCGCTGACATTGTTGCTTGTGTGGTGGTGATGTTAGCACGATCTTGTTTCTGAGTGTACGCATAAGCAGTGTGGGAGGAGGGAGGTGCTTTACACATGCTCGCAGTCACACATTTGCTTGCAGGTTGTGGGTATATCTTCGCGGGATATTGCTAAATATAATATCAATTAAATTGTATTAAATTATTGAATAATTTTAAGAAAACCTATGCCGCGGTGATAGTTACGGAACCCTCCTTAGTCATGTCCTGACATGCTTTTGACTAGGTTATTTCAATAAGACAACAACTGGATGAATATGAACAGTCTCATTTGATGCAGATGTCGTCTTATGCCCTCCTTATGTTCGTTAATAGCAAGAAGAAAATAGGAGGATCACACACTGAAAACTTCTCTAGTGATCCTTACCAACGCTTTTCAGGCGAATCGCTTGTCTCCATGTCAAAAAAAGTAAAAACACAAACTTATTAGGCGGCCCGTTATCCAGTGCGCTTCATTAGGCTTATGACGGATGAATTCTCGTTACATAATTAAATTAAACCAAGAGGTCGAGAATCGTGAAATATAATCTGATTCGCGACAGGAGTGAAGAGCCCCGAACCAAAGTTAATTCCAAGAACATAACAAAACTAAGACGCCAAATTTTGAATACTACGGTTGGCTTACATGATGTCAAGATATTTTGGACGGATCGTCTCTCAAAATATGTATATTGCAATATATACACAGCAAGGTTTCTCTGTTATAGCCGTCCGTAGTACTTCGTAGTGTGTAGTAGCACTCGTAGGTCGGAAACAGGAACCAACATTATTGTCCGAAGCCAACCACAGAAGAAAACTTTTTACACGAGGGTATAAAAATATTTCAGGTGCCCTTTGTATTTTTGGCCAATTTTATGGAGTTGTACTTCTTCACTTCAATTGTGATTATCTTTAACATTTTTATGTTTTAAGTTTTATTATTTTTAAGTCCAACATTTATAAGGGCGGAATTTCAAAAATATTATTGAAACAGAATTTAATCTCCCGTCATGTAAACCGGGGTTCTTCTTTGTCAGGGTGTATCTACCTCAATGTGGGTAATGTAATTTTTTTCCTGAGATTTTAATTATAATGAATACTCTTCAACCCGTCAACATGTTTCTATTGTCTGAGAGAAAAACCTTCCAGAATTAATAATAATCTTATCTTATACTTTAAACGAGACGATCTTGTATAGGTATATATAATACGAGCGGACTCGACAGACGTTGTCCTGCCGGGCTGATTTGTGAATCTAAACCATCCTGGGCGCCACCCAAACGCATACAATAAGATTCATTAAACTCGGTCCAGCCATTAAGGAGGAGTTCAGTGACATACACTCGTACAGTAGAATTATATATATATATATAAAGAAGGACACGTCCATCACCGGACCTATTTTTTGTTAAAATATTATTGAGAATAATAATTATAATTGGGTATTTCAATAACAGATCAACACATGAGACGATAACGCCGCTATTAATTAAACATAATCCCGCGATTTCGTAATTAATTAGTGGGAACAGTACAATGAGTGTATTATTATTGTAGGTGTAAACGAATATTATAATATGACTAGTTGTTTCCCGCGTCTCCGCCCGCGTAAATATACTATCGATTATCCCGCGGGAACACTGTACTTTTCCGGGATAAAAAGTAACCTATGTTTTAATCCAGAGCCTAAGCTACGACCATACCAAATTTCATCAAAATCCATTCAGTAGTTTTTTGCGTGAAAGAGTAACAAACATCCATCCATGCATCCATCCATTCATCCTCACAAACTTTCACATCCTGCTACTATTATAAATGTGAGGATGGATGAATGGATGTTTCTTACTCTTTCACGCAAAAACTACTGAACGGATTTTGATCAGATTTGGTATGGAAGCAGTTTAAGCTCTGATTTAACACAAAGGCTACTTTTTATTCCGAAAAAGTATAGTTTTCCCGTGGAATAATGTTTCTACGCAGGCGAAGCCGCGGGTAATTCAAGATGGCTTATAATAGTAGTAGGACAAGCTGTCCCGCCAGACGTTGTTCAGCTTTAACTATTAACTAATTATCTACTAGCTACACCTACAACCTACACTTACCACCTACACCTACTGCCTACGGGTGATGTGTGAAAGAGTTATCGATTACTGAGGGTTGAAGATTATTACAGTACTAATATCGCCGTTAATCATTGGGGGTTGGTGTCAGAAGGGTGAAAATTAGCGTTCATATCATAAATTTTTAATGCCAAAACATAAAACAAATCGGTCAAGCCACTATAGAGGAGTTCTGCCAAAAACACATTTCTTTATGTAGGAAGGTATAATAATAATTATAAAGCGGTTAAGTTTGTGAAGTTATCTGCCCTTTGCTAAAATAAACATTCATTGCATTGTTTACAAGATCTAAGCGTATAAACTGCGAATGCGAAAAACTTAACAGTTTTATAAAATAGCAAGAGTTACTTTAAGTAGAAAGATAAAAATGTGAAAGTCGTTTTTAGGGAATAAACAACATTTGTGTAAAAACGTAATTTTAAGAACTCACATAAATCATAATAATGTATCCCCCTTCTAATAAAAATATTTACTCAACTGATTATGTATTCAATGTTGTATTTGTCTGATACGTTGGGAAAGTCATTTAGCAGACAAAGACAGCAACATTGAATCGTTAATCAGTTATGTAAATGTTATTATTTGTAGACGGGCTAGTCTTTAAATAGACTACTTTCCGTTAGGAAAAAATAAATCAAATCCATAATAACCGTTTCAAATACAAACTAATTTCCTTTATGAAGAGATACTTATTAAAGGAATTGGGTAAAGTGAAGTTGTGTAAGCTAGGAACTTACACATACGACTTTGAGCTGAGGGAAGTAGGTATATAGGTTAATGTGAGGGCTGGAGAAATCTGGGACTGACCTTATTGTTGAGCTGGTGGTTCTGTATCTGGGCGGAGGTTTCTTCTCACTACACTACACAGCTGTTGAGCGGATTATCGATAGATTTATCACGGTTCGCCGGCGAATTTGGTATTATATTAACGAGCACAAATAAATATGCGCACACGCGTTCGCGTTCACTAGGTTTCGGGATGAGCTGAAAATGCATCCGGCGCGGAAGGGTATCTAAATGCAAGTGTTCGTCACTCTCTGACAGCGCCCCTTTCGGTCGGCCATACATCACGTAGTGATGTCCTTTGTGTTTATTCTAAACGTCGCGCTAGTGTTGGCGCAAACATCCTGGGGGGCCCGCACAGGCGGCGAGCTGAGCCCCATCCTGAGCAGAATCCAGTGGGAGCCGGGCAATCTTGCCGACAGGCCTCCGCATCTGGCCTTGAGTCGTGTCCAAGTCCACAACTCTGATGACTCCATCCTTCCCAGGTAGCAGACGTGAGATTCTTCCCATCTTCCATTGTAGAGGAGGCAAATTGTCCTCCTTGAGCAGAACCAGTTCTCTAATTTTGGGTGGAGAGGAAGAGGAAAGCCATTTGGAGCGGATTTGAAGGGTATGGAGGAAGGACTTGGTCCAAAGGTTCCAAAAGCGCTGAGAGAGTGATTGAATGAGCTGAAAGCGTTTGAGCGGAGATATTACTCTTTCATCTAGAGTCAGCTCGGGGAGAGCTGTGAGCGGACGGCCAATGAGAAAGTGGCCAGCAGTAAGGGGCTGATAGTCCGTGGGATCGGACGAAAGTGGACTGATGGGCCGAGAGTTTAACACAGCTTCGATTCTAGTGAGCAGAGTTAAGAATTCCTCGAAAGTGAGGTGTTGCTCACCGATAACACGGTATAGAAGTTGCTTTGTGGATTTAACATTAATCTCATGGATAAGTAATGCAACGACGATTCACAATTCTGTTATGAGCCGAACGTAATTCACAATACGCACTAGTTATTACTTATTTTATATGCGAGTCAAACATTAAAATATTTTGTAAGTAATTAAGAGCTGAGAAAATTATATAAGATATTATTGGCACAAATTATGTATTAGGTACGTTAGGGAAGTTCTGGAATGTTCGAGTTCTTTGTTCGACAATAAGCCGACAACCTACCCACTATTTTTTTTTTTTTTTTTTTTGGGTTTTTCCTATGAATTTATGGGCCGAAATATGCACAAAATAATTTAAATAATTAACATATAGGTTAATATCAAAGTACAGAATAGGGGTTTAATGTTAAATGTGCCGAATTGATAATGGGAATGGACTGTAACTTGGTTTTAAAATGGCGGGGCGGCCTGGCCAGAATTAATTGGACAAAATATAAATAATCGAGCTGATTTTATGTGCAGAATTGGGCGGAGTGGAACTGTAGGTGCTGGTTCTAATGAGGCCCAACGCCGGTAATAGGGAGAAGGGCTTCACGAAGGCTCGATGGACCAAGAAATGTGTAAGCTAGGAACTTACACATACGACTTTGAGCTGAGGGAAGTAGGTATATAGGTTAATGTGAGGGCTGGAGAAATCTGGAACTGACCTTATTGTTGAGCTGGTGGTTCTGTATCTGGGCGGAGGTTTCTTCTCACTACACTACACAGCTGTTGAGCGGATTATCGATAGATTTATCGCGGTTCGCCGGCGAATTTGGTATTATATTAACGAGCACAAATAAATATGCGCACACGCGTTCGCCTTCACTAGGTTTCGGGATGAGCTGAAAATGCATCCGGCGCGGAAGGGTATCTAAATGCAAGTGTTCGTCACTCTCTGACAGCGCCCCTTTCGGTCGGCCATACATCACGTAGTGATGTCCTTTGTGTTTATTCTAAACGTCGCGCTAGTGTTGGCGCGAACAGAAGTGTAAGGCAACGCTTAGTGAAGCCGACAGTACCATTGTTTCTCCCTATTCAGCTTATTAGGATCTATAGATCTATATTATGATATATAGATCCTCTATTACAGCTACCTGATCATTATTATTAATATAATATACTAGCTGTTGCTCGCAGCTCCGCCCGCGTATGTATAGTATCCCTCGGGAACACTACTTTTTCGGGATAAAAAGTAGCCTATGTTTTAATCCAGAGTCTAAACTACTACCATACCGAATTTCATCGAAATCCATTTAGTAGTTTTTGCGTGAAAGCGTAACAAACATCCACGCTTTCACATTTATAATATTAAGTAAGGATGTGAAGCAAAAATGTTCAGTACAGTTTTACAAGAATTGTACATCTGGAGGAGTATGAAATTTGGCCGGTAATTTAAAGTTTATGTGGAGGCAGGTGTGCAGAAAGCTATTTTTTATTAATACTTAGAAATACATAAATAAATAAAGTCTGTGTGTCCGTCTGCTTTTTTCCGGCTAATCTTCGAAGCGGCCGGACCGATTTTGACCGGACTTTCACTGGCAGATAGCTGATGTTATAAGGAGTAGCTTAGCCTACTTTTATCTTAGGGTTCCGTATAAAATAGTGCTCCGTTGCCGTTAGTACCACGCAACGACGTTGTGGGCGTCAGATAATATTGTATGAGTCTAGATGTCGCCTGGTTTTTTTATCGATATAATATAATATTCAGATCACAAGACGAACGTACCAGTTGTTTTGTCAGCCTGTGACACAATCCGGGACATATTTCTTGTTCGGGGATATATTACATAGACACGTGACGTCACGAAACGCATATTAATCTTACACACTTCAAATATTGGAAACATGGATAATAATTTTGTTGGATTCGAGCTACGAAATAAAAAAAAACTAGTACTCCCATTATATTATGTTGCACGCCATGATGAAACGTGATCTACAGTATATCTGTGCCAAATTTCATCAACATCAGTTCTCTTGTTTCGGAGCAATGCAAACAAACAAACAAATCTTTCCTCTTTATGATGTTAGTGTTGTGGGCTGCGACGTCTTGGTTCTTACAGATCCTTCTTACGCTTGAGTGGTGATAATCATGATACAGCAACCGTTGTGATATTCTTCTATATTGGTGCACATGAGAGAGATGTTTAACACAGATACGTCTACACTATATATAGCCTTTTGGCTAACTGAAATAAACTATCTAAATAGGCTGTGCTTGTGACATCTGTCAATAAGACATTGACATTTTCTACTTTTTATTACTACTTCATTATGCAACAATTACTATTGAAGATAGGTAAAATTATGTACATCGTACATGCCTGATATATAATGACAATCACTGACATTTTTTTATTAAAACAGATGGCGTCGACTTAACACCATTTGCCAGTGTCAGGTGAAAAAGGCGGGAAATAGAATTTTCGTTTCAATTTTCAACACCATATTCCAAAATCGTCAAGTCTACAGTCTAGTCAAAGGTCAAATAAATAGTCAGTGCAGTCAATGAGTCAAGTCAGTCTATTCAGTAAAATGGTAGAAGCTTTACTGAAAGTTTCTAGAGAGTTTTGGAGGGAACACAAAATAGCACGTTTTTTGAAGTTTAGTTTAGAAGTACCACTTGCCCACACTTGTGCACGTTAAAGGTTAATATTCTACCAATATTACACATTGAGAACCGAAATAATACAAATTTATAAAAGCAATACAAAAACCACAATGTCACCCATTGAATTCCCCTGCAAAACTCCTCACTGACATAATATTAATAAACTCTGTTCCGATTCAATGTAGTCTTAGGGTAAGACCGCACTGAGCGGCAGCGGAACGACGCGCACACCATTGCGATATTCCTAGTAGGGATGCGTAGTGCGTTATATCTCATACAATTTCATACAAAGAATATTTGGCCGTGTCGTGTCGCGTAGTTCCGCTGTCGCGTAGTGAACGAACGAAATCGACGAAATTAATGTGTCGTTCTTCTCCTTTATTGCGCGGTGAGTAATTGAAAAATGAGAGAGAAGTTTTAATTGGAAGCATTATACCCGTCCATATTGAGCTTTGTTTACATATACATTACATTGAATCGGAACGGAACTTAGACATGGGGTAGATATTATTAACAGCATTTTAGTTTTACATTCAAATGTCTGAAATATGCTGCATTTTCCAAGTTTCAGTGAAATCAGGCAATAAAAGCAGGCGGATAACATCTATTATACCATATAAGCGTCCCTTTATGAATACACAATATATATTGTATACGTTATGTAAATCGCTGTAAACAGATATTAGGGTGGGATATTTTTATCCTTATTCGGGCCAGGAGTCAGGACAGTTTTATTTATAGGTTTGTGAAAAAAACTAGGCTTGAGGATAATATTATTCGTTCCCGTTATACTCCTACTACTATTATAATTGTGAAAGTTTGTGAGGACGGATGGATGAATAGATGGATGGATGGATGTTTTATCTCTTTAACGCAAAAACTACTGAATATATTTTGATGAAATTCCGGATGTTGGTACACTATCTATCCCTTGTGTTAATCCAGAGCCTATGTAGGCTTAGTAGGATTAACACAAGGGATTTTTTTCCGAAGAAGCACCTAGTAGTAGTTCCCGTGGGATCCTGTATTTTCGCGAGCGGAGCCACGGGAAAAAGCTAGTATAGTCTAAAAATAATATATATGCACACGACGCGGCGCTGCATTTTTAAGATAGCTATTCAAAATTGAACATTAATTATTTCATAAGAAGATACACGTTTCATTGTAAGAGTTCGCGAATGTCCACGAATTTTTTAAATGATTTTTTTAAATGACAACTGAATAGGCTACATCTGAAATATTTTCTCATTAATATACTTAGAAATATTGAGGTACTCCTACTTGGTAAATGAAAATATATAATGTTTTATGTAAAAAAGTTTAATAATTAGATAAATACATCTAAAAACTACAAAAAAGTTTTTTTTTTTTTTTGCTAAATTAGTAAACAAAACCTACATCATTAGTTTACTTACATCAAATACAAAAACATTCACCATGGTACCTAGGTATGAACTTAAACGCACAAATATCGGAAATATTTACAACTATGTTCCTGCGGCCGTATACTTCATACACTTTCACAGACACCTAGGCGTGACGTCACAGCTAGGTACGACTTTAGTATGCAGCGTTTTGACGAGACTTGCGCTATTTTGTATACAAATCTCTGTACCTTTGAAAACATTGACTTTTGATATACTGTTTCTTCTGAGAAGTTACTCATATTTAAGAGTACTATTCATTTGTGCAATAAAAAACATTCAGTCATCTAGCCAGCGCTTTTTTAAAATTGATTATCATTAATACTTCCCTAGGTTTTGAACTTGTGATTTCGAGGTGATGATGGATTCCCTATACGTGTGATACAAGAATATAAGTAAAAATAAATTTTTTTTTTCTTTTTTTTCGAATGGGTCTACGCTAATGGCTTTAAGCCCTCTTAGCTTAGTCGGTCTGGTGACTGCCATTTGGCAGTCGTTTGGTGGGAAAAACAAAGAGGGAGTTTGACCCCCCTCTTACATCACCCCCTAGTTGGTGATGTGCTAACTGATTTTTGGGAATAACCTCGGTTTAGCTATTTTTAGGACTGGAGAGATAGTCCCTCCTGCTGAGGGGTCCGACCCCTTCCACACTCTCTGACGAGTGTGGTTGCTCACGCGCGGTAGCACAAACTAACGGCGTATTTGTACGGATAGAGAAGCTCGATTTTAAGGATCTGGGAGGGAATAAACCGTCCCTCCCCCCTTCCGCGTGCGGTCGGGTGGACTCGCGCGCGAATGTCCTGATGTCGAGTGCTTCCGCAGTATTTATAGAGCTCTCTATAACAATATCGCGGTCGCGGTCATAATTATTTTTGTCTACGCTAAAGGGAGTCGAACTCGTATCCGGGTTCGAGTCCGGTGGTCCCGTGTTAGAGTCGGTCCGTAAGTCTTTAACGTGTGATCGTGTCTGGTGTAAGACTTCGGGGTAGGCGCCGGCGTCTACCCCGGTGCTTTTCTAATCACGCGGGTGCATGTTTTGTGTTTAGGAGAACTCCTTTATTTTGTTTATCAAGTCCGTGTGACTTGCTAGTGCTGACATGCGGTCCTCGAAGGAACCTTGTAGTTTTGTGACGAAGACGTTTAGCTCCGTCGAATCTATTTCACTGAGAAATCTGGCTGCGAACGCTATGTCGGCGCCGAAATTGGAGGTCGGGGGCAGTTTTGCAGGTCCCGTTTCTGTGGCCCTATTGGCCGGGGGAGGGAGGACCTTTGTCGGACTGGCTGGGAGGGCCGTCGACCTTTGAGAAGGTGGAGGAGGTCCTTGTGGACTCTTTTTTGGTAAACCCCAAGCAGGTTTGGAGGGAGGAGGGGCAGGGACGTACCTCTGCTTTGGAGGGGCATCTCTACTTGGAGGAATTTTGCGCCTTTTTGCTTGGGGTGCGCGTTTGCACCCTTTGTAGTTGGCCGGATGGCCAGAAGAATTGCATAGGACGCAGCTGGGGGGAGTAGTCTCCTCAGCTGGGTTCCTACGCGGACATTCGGACGTGCCGTGGTCGCCCAGGCATTTGACACAGCGCGGTCTGGCGAAGCAGTTCCGCGCTGAGTGGCCGTATAATTGGCAGCGGTGACACTGCCCCGGCATTCCCCTCTTATAGGGGGGTTCGATGGCTAAGCCTGTAATGTGGCATATATTTTTAATGTTAAAGATGGCTTTTCCCTCCGGAGTGAGGGGAAGCACGACAAGTACCATGTTGTATAGGTACTTTTTTGTTGGGTGGTACATCCTGTGTACCTCTTTGGCGGGGATCCCCTGTCTGCAGAGGTCCTCGAGGACGGAGTCTGTGGAGAGCTCTTTATCGACACCCTTGATGACGACTCGCAGAGTGCGTTCGTCCTCCAGGGCATACGTATGATAACCGATCTGCTTTTCTCTGAGAAAAGCAGTCAGTTTCCTATGATCGTTTGGGGTTGGGACCTGCATCATGATCCCGTTTGGGGTGTTGCGGGCTGACGAGTAGTTTATACACTGCTCGTTTATTGCTGCATTTACAAGGTTCCACTTTGCCTTCTCCTGTACTATAACAGGAGGCGGCAATTTGGGGGCCTTGGGGCTTTTCGGGGCTGCGACTGTTTGGTCGTCAGTCTGCATGGGTTCAGTACGGGTGGGGGTTCCGGGTTTAAAACCCCTGAAGACTCTACCGTTTCCGCTTTTCGCGGTTTTTGCCGGTGGTGTCGGCGAGGAGCAGGCCGCAGAGGAAGCGCCGTTCGCGCGTTTCCTCTTCTTGGTCTTTTTACTCTTTACGGTTTGAAAACCGTCATCCCCCTCGGAGATCTCCTGCTCGGAGCAGGACATCTCCGACTGGGATACATCAGTATAATTGTCATCGCTCTCATGCGATGACTTTGTAGTCGCCGTCGTCACCGGTGACGACGGCGATCCTTCGGACGTAGCTGCCGGGGAAGCCGGTGAGCTGGTAGGGACATAGGTTGTACTAAATGATTCCCAGGCCTCTAAGATTCCTGGGCATTGTTTCTCCAAGCAGGTCAGGAATATCCTTACCATGGTGCTGTCCATGGTCAGGCTATTTACCCTGACTTTCTTGGGTCTGCTCTCTATTTGAAAATTTTTAATTTGGGGATTCAACCCCTCCCGGCATCCGGGGGGGGAGGTGTGTGCGTGGAGGAGTCCACAGGTGTGTATCCTAATCGGCAATTTCACTCTACTTACTTTTCTTTTGTTCCTCGGACGCAGGAACACACCGACACTACACTATCGCTATGCGAAGCGATCGCGAAGGTGGAAAAGTGTTAGAAAACGGTCGCGCCTAAAAATAACGGTCGCCGCGAAAAATAACGGTCGCCTCGAAAAATAACGGTCACGGCGGGAAAAACCCAACGGTCGTGATGGAACCCGCGAAACAATTCCGGCGTCACAACGATGCTTGAAGCCCCGAGGTGAAAGCACTGGCACTGTGTTGCGTATTATAATAATCATTTAATAAAGAACTGTGCATCAACGTTAGCAGTTGTGAGTTACCAATTCTGGCTGCCGCCCAAATCGGAATTTGAGAGCAGAATGAAAAAATAAATATTATACCTTAGTAACAATACCTATACGATTGTCGGAGTATGTGGTGGCAAGACCCAAAGGTGCTATTATGCTCGGTCAGGCCGATTGCGATTCAGGATTGTGGCGCTAATTGGTCCGCCACACGATTTTAATCAAGCTATTAATTGTAACAAAATAAATAACAAATCCCATTGCGTCTCATAAATTTAAAGCATAATTTACTCAAAACGCTCACGAAAACAAAACTCTCAGGAACCAGACAATATCGCGAGCCCATTAGATTGTCAGCAAAACCAACAATGATTCACAAGGGGCTTAGGAGATTCGAACTCTCACCCTATCCTCTGATAAAAATACTTGGCTTTAAGTTAGCGTTAAAACTAAAGTAGGAAATATATCTTGCGGAAAAAAGACTACAATTTTCAAAATAAAAAGGTTTTGTTAGTACTATAAAACATTGATTTTCATTAGTAAGTACGCGCTAAATCGAGAATATTATGTACTATTCATATAATATCCTTTTACGGCATAAAATGTAATGAAATTTATATTATGTAATAACTTGCAACGTTTCGTCTTTTTTACCTAACCACAAACAGACTAGAACGCATAAATACAACCGTTAGAATAATCGTATTGTAAATTTAATTAAAATGCAGTGGTAATTTAAGCCGGCGATATTTCAAAGGTAAGTTCGAAGAAATACGACGAACTCCAAACTCATTCAAAGCAATTTTATGTTTAACCGTCCGCTGCTCGCGGGTCGTTAGGATCCGTTTTTTGTACAACTTGCAGTTTCTTGTATTTTCTTGAGTTAATTACTCTAAAAAAATATTTATGCAATAGCATAAAATGCAATTTTATTATATTAATTCCCTTATAGCTGTTTCTTAGCCTTATTAAGATCGGTGTACTTTTTCAGCCTTTTTATAACTTGTACGGAGATTTGTTTTCTCACTGAATAGAAGCACAAAGTAGCAATATACTTCTATAATATTATAATAAGACAATATGGATAAAAGCATTTAAGAATACATTATAATATTATTATTATATTTAAAATTATCTAATATATAGATGTTGCTCGCGACTTCGTGCGCGCCAAAGAAACCGTACATTTTCCGCAATAAAAAGTAGCCTATGTCCTTCTTTTCATCAAAACCGGTCCAGTAGTTTGGAGCCTATTCAATGCAAACAAACAAACCAACAATCCTTTCCTCTTTAAAATATTCGTATAGATAATTGAAGAAATAAAGTAAGAAGCCAGCTGCTAGAGTGTGCATTAAAAAACTTTTACATAATACATATAAACATCTTTAATGGTATTTATCGTGAGTGAGCTCCACTATTTTACCTCTCTTAATATTTTATTACAATGTCTAATTCTCTCTATCTTGGATAACTTTTTTGTGATCTAAAGAAGTGTTCGTCCACCACAAACTAAGTTTCCAGAAGCAGTTAATATTCCATTTACTAACAAAAGGGGTACAAATGACTCATACACATTTTCCCCAACCACAAATTTTAGGGTTAAGCATTCCTTAGATGTTAATAAATAAGTTTAAGATATTCGAAGTAATTTAAGCAATAAATGCAAAGTTTTTACTGGTGAAATTTTAAAGAACCTTTGAATAAAAGTTTCGCTTTTTCAAAGCTGGATTCCGGTAAAGTGTTTCTTTTAATTTTATAATCTAAAACTAAAGTAACTAGGTACTAAAATTGAGCCACCTCCTAATAATATTCCTAATATTTTTATTTGTTATAATTAAAGTATAATTACACAAAATAGAAATATGAGCTTAAGTATCAAAAAATAATTTTTACCCGAATACGGCGAAGCCAAAAGGAAGGATAATGATTTTAGCAGTCTTTGTATGTATGCAATATGCATGTATGTATGTTTGTTACACCGTAGCGCCTAAACGGACCAGTACCTAATAGGTCCGATTTTAATAACTTTTATAGTTTTTGCCTCCACCTCGGCTTGATCGGAAATTAACCTACGAACCCAGGACGCGTGGAGACAATGGTGGTGCTAAATATAACACATGACGACATGCGTGGTACGTGTTAATTATAACACGTGACCACACGTGGGGACACAATGGGTTAGGTGTCGTATTATCGGGCTCTTATCCCATCTATTGTGTCTATTGAGATATTCGATTACGTGAGTGTCTTTGATGTTATCTGATGAGTCCATCATCATCACTTGTAATCTGATGAACATCTACTTTGCAAAGGTTCTAATGATTTTAGACAGGTATGTAACCTATACAATATGATTAGCATAGCTATCGTCCTGTAAATCGCTTTTTTTGCACGAAAACATAATATACCTGACGACTTACCAATTTTATTTGTTAAATTAATTAGGTTTATAGGTATTAATTAATTAGGTAATATAGGTTTCTTTCCCGATTAATTCAGTATTGTTATTAGTGTTACTTTATTTTTCATACATTTCATCGATCATGTAAGTTAAAAGGGTTTTTTTGCTTGCGTTATCAAAAAATGGCTGCTCCCAAAGAAAAGAGCTCCGTGGCCGTTTGATTCGTACTCGAGAGAGTGCAGGTTCGTTTCCCAGCTTGTGGCGTGTACCAATGAGACTTTTTCAGATCTCAAGTACATCATACGGACGCTCTAACGGTGAAGGAAACATCGTTAGGAAACCCGCTCATGGTTGGCCCCAGACTCCTCATTCCTTTGGATTAGGCTGACTATGTTGTGAGAATGCCGTGTGTGCTTGGGCAACCATACGACATTTTAAAATCAACTGTCCCAAGCACTACAGTATTTCAAGGGTGGTTACTTCGCTCGGAGAATACTGTATAAATCATCCAATAACGGATGAAAAGGCCTTAGTTTTATCGAAAGATTTTTTTTTCGAGGCTTTAAAAGACATTATTTTCAACATTCTTCCCTCGCGACTCTAACTAGCAGCGGTGAACTCATACTAACAATATTTGGCCAAACAATTCAACTTATTTAGCAATTAGACTTCGGTTTAACTGGAAGTTTTGATTAGACATTCAATTAGGAGTAGAATATAACGAGGTGGCTTGCAAGGGACAACTTGCTTAGAATATTTCATGAAAGGTCAACTACTAAGCCCTAGTGGTTGACCACATAGTTAGGTGGCGGGAGGGCTGAAAGGAAACTCCTTTTTTTTTTTTGGAGGGGAAATACGTTACGTATCCCCTGCCGCCCCCGGGGGAGGGCAGCAGGGGTATGTCGGACTCCCCCGGCGCAATGGTGATGAAGAGCGCGCCGAGGTTTACCGACTAAAACCCCTCCATGCCTCCTTCTGCGCCTATGCGGGGTCATGGGAACTGCGTGATACTACTACCACGACCCCGCAGCGCTTGCCGCGTCCGGCTCTCTTCTTCGCGGCAGCTACTTCGTATGCCGCCGCCTGCCTCACCGAGAGCTCCCCGGGCATAGGGGAGCTTATCTCCTCGGGACCCATCGTGTGAGCGGCGTTCCCCCGATCACCGCTCACGGGTCTAGGCATCCAGCTCCATGGCGGAGGCGGATGGTTCCATCCTTGCGCCTTTGGCCTTGGGCTTTTGCCGGGCCGTCAATACCGGAGCCTTACTCTTCCTCTTGTTGGGGGGCGGCTTGGCTGTTATACAGCCGCTGCTACCCAACACATGGTCTCGTCTCTCCTTTTTCAGCGCCTCACACACGGGGCAATTGGGTGCCGCCGTGCACTCGGGCGCCTTGTGTCCCGGCTTCCCACAGCGGAAACAACTCCTACTGAGGTCCACCGGGCACGAACACTTAACCGCCAAATGGCCGGTGTCCAGGCAACGGTAGCACCACCTTGGCCTCGCGGCCAGCAGCACTACCCTCGCCTGGACCCAGCCGACCTGCAGCCGCCCAGAGCTGGTAAGCTTCTTGGCGGCCGCGGTTGGTATGCCGAGCCAAAGGCTTCTGACACCCCTGGGGCCCATCACAATTCTGCCCGACCGAATGTCGGCGGCCGGGCAGCTACCTTCTCTTGCGACGGCCTCGACGATGTCTGCGGCCGTCGCTGAATCGTCCAACCCGGTGACGAGAACTTCTGCTCTTTTCACCGGGCGGGCTATTCGCACCATACCATGGTCTAGGACCGCCCTCATCTTATCGGCCAGGGCGTCCGCCTTCTCTTGGGCCCCCTCTCCAGATATCTGGAGGACCCAGGCGCCCGTTTCAGCCAGGCGGAAGTCGACCTTTGTTATGCCGAGTTCCGCCAGGCTGATCTTTCTCTTGGCCTCCCCAAGGATGGAGGCGTATGTCGCCCTCCCTTCCTCGAGCACCCCTGCCTCCAGGGTGAGGGTGATCGCGGCCGTTTTGGGGGGTTTTAACTTCCCCTTTCTCCTCTTGGGGGGTGCTGTTTTGGCAGCAGCTCCTTTGTTTTTCCCCCTCTTATTTCGCCCGCGAGTCCCGACTGTGGTCCACGGGGCGTCCGTTGCAGACGGGGCGGATGTAGGTGCCCTCGCCCGTTCGGCCTCTCGAGCGGCAAGAGACTTTTTGCTCTTGCCTTTAGTCTTCTTCGTGGGAGGCGCAGGTGCAGTGGGAGCCTGAGTTGGCATCACCGTGCCTGCCGCCGCCCCGCTCCTCTCCCCGGCCGCTGCCTTTTTCGGCTTTGGCCGCTTCGTCTCCTTCGGCAATTCGACGCTCGGCGCGGGTGCCAGGGCTATGTCACCCCGGGCCACGTCCGCCGCAAGCGGAGGCCTCCTTCGCGGCTCCGGCAGGAGACGGTCTTCCAAACCGGCCAGCCTAGCATTGAGCATATTGCCGAAGGTCTCTATATTTGCACGAGAGACCTCCGCCAACAGCTCACGCATGTCACTGTCCTTGGGGCGGGAGGCCTGTTTGCGCAGCTCGTCGAGCTCCTGGCGCAATTTGACCATTTGTTCTTCGAGGCGCTTGTTATGGGCCTCCAGCTTTGCCACCTCCTCTGTCGCGGTGCGACATCGTACCTCGTTGAATGCCGACGCGATGGTCACCACTGCCTCCTTTAGGTACCTTTGATAGGTACCTTTTAGGTTGGAGGACTTTGTGGCGACCATGTAGACGGTCTCCAACGAGGCCTGCACTGCTCCGACCAGCGCAGCGCTCGTCCGCTCCGACGCTTCTTCTTGCGTAGGAGAAGTAGCGGGGAGTCTGGTGGGGGAGGGGCTAGAACGGATGAGCGCTCCAGCATTCCTCGCCCCACGAGCCACTGCGGCGACTTCCTCCTCAGCCTGGAGCCGAAAGGCCTCCGCCTTTTCTCTGTTTAGGTCGGCCTTGGCCTTGGCCAGGCCGACATACCGGCCGGTCGTCGGCGGCCGGCCACGTCCTCTTTTCGGTTTGGGCGCCACCCCCTTACTGATGGGCGGCGCCATGTCCTCATCTGTATTACGCCGCTTACGGGCAGTCCTGTCCGGGTTTGCGGGCAGCCCCTCGGAGTCCAGCGACATGTTAGACACGCTGCTGATATCGGAGGGACAATCCTCGCTGTCTACATCTGTGGAAGGAGGTTTGGGGTGGGCGCCAGGCATGCGTTCCAGGTACACGCGCGACAACCCCCCCTTATCCCTCCTTTGAGTTCTCTCCGGTAGTAGGGCCGTCTCCGGTGCGGTAAGGTGCACCTGTTTCGGTCCCGCTTGCGCCATAGCGCCTCCCTCTCCACTACACGCACGTTGTGCCGCCCCCGTATACGTGCGGCAGACTTCCTCTTTCGAGGAAGTGTGGGATTCCCCGGCATTGCCAGGACCCACCCGGGGAGAATTTTTCATCTTGCGCTTCTCCATCATGACAATTCTCCGACACCCCGGGTCGCGGCCTTTTTACAGGTGTGAGGTCACCTATCGGAAGAGTTAAATAAAAGTGAAAGATAGCAATAGAAGAAAGAAAGATGGTGAAAAGATAGAAAAAACAAATAAAACTAAAGCAAAAACAAGAAAGTTAAATAAAAAAGGTGGTGAAAGATAGAAGAAGAAAGAAAGATAGAGCCAGCCTTCAGCCGCGTGAGTACCTCACCCCGCAAAAGACGGGGTGGCGTACCCAAGCGTTGCCCAGGGGCACGAACGTGGACGCACTGGCAGACCCCCAACCACAAGGAAACCTGTTAGTTTCGCTCTGTCCATCCGTCTGTTCGTCTATCTCCCCTTGGTGAGTCAGTTTATAGGGCATTATTATCATTATTTATTTACGAATTTTCTATAAACCTAGATTATTTTAAACAGACTTCACCAATTTAACTAACTTTAAAAACACGGAGGCTGTGTTTTTTAGCAGTTTATTTATTAATTCATTAGTATACTGTCCATTGTTGGACAACAAAAACATTCTGATCAGAACGAACCTCCGGAGGGAAATCTCTCCTGAATAAACACAGAGATTGCTCCTTCTGTTTTTTCAGTTAAAACCCTATTGTTCAATTGATCCATATTTGAGTTAAACAGGTTTTTGTAAAATAAATTATATAATACTAGTTTTTGCCTGCGTCTTCGCTCGCGTAAATTAAGTGTCCCACGGGAACACTGTACTTTTGGGGATAAAAAGTAGCCTATGTTTTTATCCAAAGCCTAAACTACTACCATACCAAATTTCATGAAAATTGTGACCAAACACCCATCCATCAATCCATCCATCCATCCTCACAAACTTTCAGATTTATAATAAATTAAGGATAATTTTCTACTGCTAATAATGTCTTATCTATTATAGTGTGATTCTTTAGATTGTTAGCATTGAGTGCTCGAATAGGATACACTGTTAGCACCTTTTTCCCCAATGGTCTTATCTATTATCATCCACACAGGAATGATGTTTAAATATTAAATTTAAAAGAGGTCGCCATTTAAGTATTTTGAATCACTATGAGCGGTCATCTAGCAAGGTCGATATGATTACAAGCTAAGAAATGCCCTACACAAGAGCCTTGGAGATATTTTTAGATTTACTCTCTAAATAAAAGGCTTAAATTATATTTTTCATAACTTCATTTCGGGCTGTAGTTATTAAAAATTGGGTTAATTAATATTTTTATAAGATAATTAATATATTTATTGACATAATATATTAATTATTTATATTACATTTTATCTATACAGTTATATAGAAGACTTATTTTGACAGCCTCTGTGACTCAGTGGCTAGCACGTCGGTGCTTAAGCTGGTGGTAGCGGGTTTGAACCCCGTCGAATGGACAAAAAAAATCTGTAGGTATTCCTTGGAAAACACATGGGATGTGTATTAAATATATGTAAAAACATATTATAATAAAATCTTAAATATATTATAATATATAGTATAACAGTATTGAAATATATACTTCCTGTTGACTGGTACCTGTGATACAAGTCCTTCGGACACTTAGTACTGTAGGTCGAGTCTGCAAATTAAATCTTAAAATAATACAGTTTCGATACAGTATCGATCATCATCGAGTATCATGTTAAAATAGCACAACGGCATTCAAATAAACGTCAAATCAACGTCAAACGCGTTTTGATTCAAAATCAGTTTATGATTATCGATATAATTATCATCATGACGGTTCGTTTATAATTCGTTGAAAGTAAATTGAAAGTCTTTAAATGCGATAATTGGGGTTCAGAAACAGATTGACATGTCAATCTTATATAATATTATTATATTATTAGTTATGGTGGTTACCACGGAAACCGGCGTGAAATAACGTTTACGCTTCCAACTGGTGAGTGTTGGGAGTTACAAAAGCGGCAACCTCATATTTTGTGGCACTTGTCACTCCTCTGGTATTGCGTCCTGAGTGGCCGCATACCATAAGACGATCCTAACCTACCCATAGAAGTTTAAACGTTCTTCTCTGAAGGGATGCTTAAAATGTAAATATAGTACACAATACGCCCTGATTAAATCTCACAGCGCTGTAGTCGCTATATCATTGTAATAAATTATGCCGCAAACGGATATTATAAAAGTTTCCAGCTGCATTTGCATTGAAAAACATAATTAAGTTATAAGGTAATACATAGCTTATGTACTTCAGCTTTTTTAGGGTTACGTACTCAAAGGGTAGCAACGGGACCCTATTACTAGACTTTGCCGTCCGTCTATTTGTCACTAGATTGTATCTCATGAACCGCAATAGCTAGACAGTGGAGTTTTACTGCCGTGACTTAGTAACTCTAGACGTGACGTGACGTCCATCCATCCGGCCATCTTTTAGCTAAAAGATGGAAAATTGTTCTTATACAAAAGAAAAGTATTTTTTTCAATATGTTAACCTAGTTGACGACCTCTGTGGCTCAGTGGTTCAGCGCGTTGGTGCTCAAGCCGGGGGTCACGGATTCGAATCCTGCCGAAAGAACAAAAAGTTTTTCTGTGTTCCTGGGTCATGGATGTGTATTAAATATGTTTATAACATAATAAAAATCTTAAATATACGTAAAGTATACAAGTATTAAATATACTTCCCGTTTTCTGGTACCTGTAACACAAGTTCTTCGTATACTTACCACGGGGCCAGATTGAATGGTGTGTAGCGTCCATAGATATTATTATATTATTGATATTAGTCTATACAATATAAACAAAAGTAAAATATTTAAGTGCGGGTCCCATACAACGAACGTGAATTTTTTGTCGTTTTCTACGGAACCCTTCGTGCGCGAGTCTGTAATTTCCCTAGAAAAACGATGTTTGCCGAAGGGCTTTGAGAACTGTAACTGTAATGAGCTGTCCTGCTACTATTATTATATTATAGCTTGCCCCAGCCAAGAGCATGTCAGGACATGTCTAAGGAAGGTTCCGTAACTATAAACGAGTAATAGGTTATCTTTGAATTACTTCTTACTTCAAAAGTTATTGTCCGATTTCGCTCAAAATAATTTTCCTTAAGAGTTTTTAGCATGATCTATCAGCATGGAAACTTACTATTTAACTTAAACTGGGGTACAATGTAAACATATTTTTCATCCCCACTTCACACGTATGGAGAGCCACCCCTAAAATATACAATTATTATTATTTTATGATTCCAAAACCGAGATCTATAAACAATCTATAGATATACCAAATTTAATCTATTTATATTCGTAATTCCAGAAGCTAGAAGCGCGGATAGACGGACAGACAGACATACAAACAGATAGATGGACGGACAAAGCGAAACTATAAATAAATGTGAAAGGATGAATGGATGGATGTTTCTTACTCTTTCAGGCAAAAACTGCTGAACCGATTTTGATGAAGTTTGGTATTGTAGTAGTTCGAGCTTTGGATTAACACATAGGCTACTTTTTATCCCGAAAAATACTGTGTTACCGTAGGATACTGCATTTACGCGCGCGGTTACTACATAGAACTAAGAGATGATGCATTTAGTTCTGTTCAAACAACAACAATCTGGAATGGCACACCGCTAAGATGTTTGCCACACAAGGTTCAGCCAGATAACTCCTCGGTTATAACTCACTAACTGACAGTTAATGGATGTTGTTTACCGAATTGTTAATTATCAGTTCAACTTAACCCTAAAACTGGGTCAACGCCTTTGTCGACATTTGGGCCTTATGCAATAAGGTTCAAAAGTGGTAAAACGCGGGTAACGGCGGCTGTACATCTTAATTTAACTTTTTTATTAAGCTACATTTAGATTTAGAGTCGATTTCATTACTTTTTGCACAACTTGAACTAGTTAATCTCTCTCTTTTAAACCCCCTAGGGTCGGCGTAACGGCTTGATCGGAGAGATACCACGCCCTCACAAAGAACCGATATGAAATAAATTTTGATTAGTAGGAGTTTGCCGAATGTCTAAGGCCCACTGGCGCAGATCTAGGTTAAAGGTTTAAATTTAATGATAACTCTCTCGTTCTTCGTATTAATGAAAGAGAAGGCATGATATTTTAACCCAGGGTTAACTTTAATCCAGATCTGCGCAAGAGGGCCTTAGTGTACAGGCAGGAGGCAAAATTATAATAGACTCCTGACATGACCATCCATCCATGACCTGACATGACTGATGACACACTTGTGTCATCCGCAAGGCTAGTATCGCCTCATAGTAAGCGACAATCGCTTCTTATCAGGCGAAACTATCTGCTCATTTGTCAATCTTACTCCATCCGAAATTGCTTGAACCTGAGCCACTTAGACCTACGTAGATCCAGGTCCACTCTGCAATCATCATGACCTTTGCCCCTGACCATTAATAATAATTATCAGCACGCCACCAGCTACCCGCCTCTCTGACATTCAAAAGCCATTTCCTGAGACTCAAGGGTGCATTTTATCGCCATTAAATTACATAATACATTAGCCCGTACGGTCCGCAAAAATTACCACAAAGCTAGCGTATAAGGTTTAAAGCTATTAATTTTAATAAAAAAGCTATTATGAATAGTCGTTTGACCATAAACGACGGATGAAAACAATGATTGAAGATCATTCATTTTAACAATATACACGCACGCTAAATACAGATATGAAATAAAGCCATTTGACCATAAGCGCTGGATGAAAACACGTTGACATAATATCATTTCATTAGTAAGTATATTTTGTGTAATAAAACCTCAATGAATGATACTTACTGCGTCTTACATATTATGACAACCAACTGAATCAAAAGTTTGAGTTTTGGCAAG
This sequence comes from Phengaris alcon alcon, assembly GCA_037179445.1. NCBI lineage: Eukaryota > Metazoa > Arthropoda > Insecta > Lepidoptera > Lycaenidae > Phengaris > Phengaris alcon. The sequence continues at coordinate 1,073,084 of JAYRCH010000072.1, read as the reverse complement.
GTTTGTCAGGTCACGCCTAACATCAAGACACGCACTTTTCAATTAAGATAGCGATTCAAAATTGAACTTTATTCATGAAACAAAAGGATACATGTTTAACTGCAGCGCGGTACGGTACGAACGCTTTCAAAGAAACATGTATCTTTTTGTGTAGTAAATAAAGTTAAATTTGAAGTGCGACGTGGTTGCGTCACAAGAGCATTTTGTCATAATCTTATTAATAAAAAAATAATTCGCCTAATTTGAATTTGTTTTATGAAAAAAAAAAACTGTAAACAACAGAAATAATTACTAATTACACAACTCTTGTAAGTAATAATTAATATGTGAGTAGTGAATTTGATATAGATTGAACAATTTGAGAAAGAAATACTCATGTTTGACTGTTTTGCACACTGTACACACATTAGAATTCACTTCCCAGCAGGCTTAGCATGCGCACCATAGAAACACCGAAGAATCGACAATATGACAGATTGAAGAAACATTAATACCATTCGGAGCAAAATAGGTCTATTGTAAGGCAGCAAGGTCGACGCATCGTCGTTATGAGAAATAACATTTATTTTCTTCCCGAGCATGAGCTCACAAAATGGCCTCTTTTTACAGCTCAAGTAGAAACGATTTCTTAATTCAATATCAAATAGTCTTACAATAATGTCAACTACTCCACATCAATCAGTCATTTACTTGAAGATTTGTTCGTTTTTGACAGAAGATTTCACGGCAGCCATTTAAAAAATATGGCTGTTTAGAAATATTGACTTCTATTGACGACCTTGTTGCCATGAATTAAGAACTATTTTGCAACGAACTATTTGGATAGAATATTTAAATTTATTTCTTCGGGTCGCTATGCTAAGCCCGCAGGAATTAGAATGCAAATAGAATATCACATAAAAATTGCTACTTTCCTATCCTTTTGATGTGCGAATACAGAGGTATATATTAAGATAGATCATTAGTTTATTTTCTGTATTTACCTAACATTATGTTTGCACCTGCTGTTTTCTCAAAGCTATTTTAAAAATGCAGCGCCATGTCACGTATCGTTTCGTTTCGGTATGAATATGGTATGAATATGGTATGAATATATGGTATTTAGTTGTCTATACTCTGTTCAATACTAATTCAAACTAAACGTAAACAAAATACAATGACCGATGAATTTGTTAGAATTAAAAAAAAAACGTTTAAATTCAATTGGATTTGAACAGAGTAGGTATAGAGAAAATAAAGTATTAGGTTCTCAGTATCAATGCGCACCTGCAGGTCTAAACTGGCCACATAAAGTGAATCGTACTATAAAACATCTATTCAATTTCAATAGATAATGTTTCATATTACGATTCACTTCATGTAGCCATTTTAGACCTGTTGAGTTATATAATTATTATTATTTTCTTGTTTTCTACTTTTTAGTCTGCGATTCTGTCCGTACCTAGTCGAGTTTTAAATTTATTTAGTTAAGTGACTTTCTAAAAAGAGGCGGTTATACGTTCGACTGTTTTTTTATTATTATTTTCAATCAGTGGTCGCCTAGTGATTGAAATTTGCCCATAATACGGTATTTTCCTGTTTTTTTTTTTATTATACAAGTGAATAGTGCTTTGAAAAATAAGACGGTACACAAAAGGAATAATATACTAAAAATCAATATTTTCAAAGATATTGCGGATTGTTTGAAGTACTTTTGTGAGTCTCGTGAAAACGCCCATATAAAAGTCGTACAAGTATGTGACGTCACACGCTACCTACTGATGTTGCTACGAAATGTATGGTCATATGCACAAAATTTCTGATATCTCCGAAGTTTTCGCGTTTATGTTCATACATACCATAGTTAATCTTTTTGTATTTGATGTAAGTAAACTAATTATGTAGGTTTTTTACAATAATGTTGCAAAAAAAATTATTCAACTTTTTCGTGACTTCGAAATGCTTATAATGACAAAACTACACGTAAAATTCGAATTCTATTTACTTTTATAGAGTTTTAATACCTAATTATTTCTTAATTTATTTAACAAAAAAACTATATTTTTACATGTAGGAAAATACCCAGTTCGTATAATTTTGAACTCTCTAAGGATTCCTTTGCCTCTTCAATAGAAAAAAATGTAAAAGTTGTGACAGATTGACAAACGTCAACGTGAAACAACATTGAATCTATCAAGCGCACGGTAGGGAGTTTTTCCGGGGAGTTCAATGGGTGACGTTGTGGAATTTGTAATATTTCATAAATTTGTGTTATCTCGGTTCATAATGTGTTATATTGGTAGAATATTAACCATTAAATATTCGTTAACGTGCACAAGTGTGGGCAAGTGGTACAACTTCTAAAAACGTGCTATTTTGTGTTTCCCGCCAAAACTCCCTAGGAACTTTCATTAAAGCTTCTACCAGTTTATGAGTCGACTGACATGACTCATGGACTGTACTGACTATATATTTGGACTTTTACTAGACTTTAGACTTGACGATATAGGAATACGGTGTTGAAAATTGAATTGAATTGCCATATATATATATAAAAGAAAAAGCGCACGGTAGTGTATGTTAATAATCTGAGGTATAGTGTGTTGTCCACTCAATCTGGACAAATTTCGTACTCCTCCGGTTGTGTGCAACCGGAGGAGTACGAAATTCTCGTAAAACTATACTAAAAGTTTTTGCTTCACGTATTATAAGAACAATACCTATTGCTTCGTATGTGTGTTTTGGTCTCATTTTATCTGTCAAAACCATATATGCAATGTATCTCGAAAAAAGCTTTCGAGGTGCATTAAGCGACCTCTATATTAGAATAATTCCGATAAAATATATCCCCGAATAAAACCACAATCGCATTTGCTACGGAACCCTGATGCCAGCTACGTGATAGCGGAAATTAAATACGTAAAAACGGCGAAGCGAGAAGATGTTGGTTTCGACTGTTATTTCAGTATATCAGATTATCGGCTTCGTGTTCATCGTCATCAATATCACAACGCTGATAGTATATTTTATTGGTTAGTCGCATAACCGATTCATCCGTTTGGGAGCTACCATGCCACAGACAGGCACACACACACACACAGACAAACTTGTAACACGAGGGGTTTGCGATGGGGGTTAAAAAGAATAATAATTAATTTTTGTATCGCTGAATACTCGATGATTTATTACTGCATCCTCAATATAAGACATTACATGTCTTATATTGAGGATGCAGTAATGACCTTACATGACGACCCTGCCATCCGAGACGGGCTGCCGTGTCCGGTCGCTAAATTTTAAATTCTTGAAAGTTTAAATAAAAGTTTTAATAAAAAGACATTAAGTAAATTTTCGCGATGTGCCGGTCGAATATTCAACAAGATAACGTTTTTATTACACAAAGTGGTGCTTCAAATTCGGCTTCGATGACATACTATCGTTTATCGAACATTAGTATTGTTATGTTCGTAATCTGCACGACACGAGGTATCGCGGTACTCTACGCTATTTATACCAAAGGTGCCATTATTCGTGGATTCGTAATGAGGTTTTAGCTCGAAACCTCACGCGGGCGTTCCGACGATCCACCCCGGAGGCTCGTGTCTGCTACGAGTGCCCCCAGCACCGCCAGGAGCCTGAGCATCACCACAAGGTGGCCGTTGTGAGACTCTCGAGCAGTAAGTGATTTGTGATTATTAACATAAAAACCAAAAGGCATTCAGTGAAAAGTTCAGTGACGAGTGTTCTATCGTTAAATTACTTAATTAAGATGGGACCTTATTTTAGGATTTTTTTATGTTTCAAATAAATACTTACGCCATGGCAAATGACCTTAAAGATATATATGACCAGTTAAAAAATATTAAAGATAATTTAACAAAGCTTAGTTATGCTAGGAGAACAAAAAACATTTTAAAACAAAATGTAGAAGAGGCTATGTTATTAAAATGTCAATTTGATGAAAGTACTAATATTTTGTCAAAACAGGTCGAAAATAAACAATTTACTGCTAATATTTTGCAAGAAATTCAATCATACAGTGATTTGATTAAAAAAAAAATTTATAGAAATAGAAACATTTTGTTCAAAATCATATAGTCAGTCTTCTTGTGCCGAGTGTACGGTCGAAATTCAAACCGAAGCAATTATGGAGTATTTTAATTATAGAACTGCGGTCGCTTTATAACGGTTATGAATGGTGATGAAAACGTCACCAAATCTTTGATAGATGCTATAGAATTGTATAGCTCGTCGCTCACTACAGAAAGTAATCAGATGCTCGTTAAATTTATTTTAAAGACGAGATTAGACGAAAATGCAAAATTACGAATCGACGTCGACTTCGCAAAATAGTTGTGACTCACTTATTAGAGACATGCGTCAGCATCTTCTCACCACAAAAGTCGAATACAGAGCTATCCATAAGGAATTGCCTCTTATTGGCCAAAATGGTTAGACTTTAGACAAGTATGGGTCTAAAGTTGAACAACTTTTTGCAACTAGCATGACCTAGAAAAAATTTTGGTGCTGGTACCGTTGGCTTCACACAGTAATCTATATCCGTCTAGATTTTCATAATTATTATTACAGTGTGTCAATGTCTCGTCTCGCAAGTTGTTTGTCTTTAATTATTAAGAACTTAAGAAATATTTGCCTTATAACATGTTACAATGTAACGTACATGGTATACCATAAATATAAATGGTATAGTGGTAGTGTAATGCGAGGACCTTTGAATATTCATCATAATTCTGTCACAAAATATCTTAGCGACTATGCAGACACAGCGGTAAATATAATGTTTCACTAAAATATTATTTTATTATTGTATTATGGTTATTTTATTATTTTGATTTTATCTTATGTAAGATTACGTTTTACTTTATGCCGTTCCGTTCGCTATAAAATAAAATTTTATTTAATTAGCATCTTTACATCTAATGGACTATATAACAATATTATTATCTCAATAACTCTTCTTTTTGTTTTTTCATACATGACAATGTACATAATACTCAATGGTCATCTAAATGATTAACCCACGCAAAGTAAAAGTTGGTTTTCTAAATCCTGGGTCTTTAGGCTCTAAACATGACGAGTTCATAGTCGCGTTACACAGATACAAGGTCACAACCTTATTGCGCTCAATGAAACCTGGCTACGACCGGGTGAGGAGGGGCGTGCACCACGGGTCCCGGGCTATCGCATCGTGCATAAACCGAGACCCGAGAGCGTGCGCTCCCGCGGCGGTGGAGTAGGTTTTTACATAAGTAAAGAGCTTAACACACAAATAATAAAAAACCATAGCACAACACCTACGGTCGAGCAGATGTGGCTATCATTTAGGTCAGGTGGCAAGCTTGTTTTCATAGGTACGGCATACCGGCCCCCTTGGCTGTCAGTAAGAATATTTTTAGATGAACTTAGTGATACAATTGGCGCCTTATCGGGTTACGACGATCTTTACTTGCTTGGGGACTTTAACATAAACTACTTGAAGACCGACGCAGCTCACTACAAAATGTTAATCGAATTCTTGTCCATGCATAGGTTGCGCCAACGTACAACACAGGCTACTCACTTTACTGCTGAGACGGAAACCTTACTCGACCTCGTATGCACGAGCGCAGACCTGGACCGAGTGTTGGTTGACCATATACCAGACCTAAGCAGCCACGCATTCATTTCATTTGAAATTGACTTACCTAAAGTAAAGAGCGCAGCAAAAAAAATTACTTACAGGGCTCTAAAGGATATTGATAGTGATGACTTTAAGTATGTTATGAATACTATAGACTGGAATTACATTATGCAGTTAACCGATGTTAATGAAATGGTATGTATATTTAACACTAGCCTGTTATGGGCTTATGACTTACTAGCACCGGTCAGAACACTTCACATAAGAGAACGGCAGTATCCTTGGATAACTCACAATATTAAAATGATGATGAAAAGACGGGACGATGCGCAGAAACGGGCGCGTAAAACAAAAATAGAATCACATATAAATTACTATAATGTACTTAAGCGTGAAGTGGCTTGCGCCTTGACTCGCGAGAAGGTAGTCTACTTTAATTACCACATCAAATCAAATGTCAAGTCCCCGCGCGCGATGTGGAAACACCTAAAGAAAAATATCAATGTGCGTAAGCCTAAGTCTGATATAGAAATACCTAATAACCTTTTTGATCCTAACATAATTAATCACTTCTTCCTGGATATTCCGGGTGGAAATTTAGTACCTACGTCATCGCCTACCTTTTCGTATGCTCAAGCTTTCAGTCCGTCCGCGTTTAGTTTCTCCATGGTTAGCGAAAGTGATGTGTTAAAGATGCTGAAAGCAATAAAGTCTAACGCGATGGGTGCCGACGGTATCAATTTGGACATGCTGCTGTTGATCTGCCGGCTGCCTATCTGTTTAAGTGTCATTACACACATAATAAACACGTCCCTCTCAACACACACATTTCCCGAATTATGGAATTTGGCAATAGTTAAGCCGTTACCTAAAAAGGACACAATATCCGAACTAAGAGATCTCCGACCCATTAGCATACTGCCATGCATGTCGAAGATACTTGAGAGGGTAGTGTGTGGGCAATTGAGCATCTATCTCGAACAATGCAACATACTGCCTTCTGTGCAGTCCGGTTTTCGAAGACAGCACAGTACAACCACTGCGTTAACTGACGTCGTAGATAACATTATTTTCGGACAAGACTCGGGTGAGGTAATGATTTTAGTTCTGTTAGATTTTTCTCGCGCATTTGACACTATCCATTTACCTTTGCTCTTATCAAAATTAAAACATTACGGGTTAGACGAAGGCGTCGTAAAATGGTTCTCCAGTTTTCTACTAAATCGCTCGCAAGTAGTTGAGCTTATAGATGGTGGAGGTGAGCCATTGCGCTCAAGCCCACGTGACGTAAACAGAGGTGTCCCACAGGGATCGGTGATTGCTCCCACAATGTTTTCAACGTACTGTGCAGATATAACATCAAATATAAAAACACTGTAAATTCCACATTTATGCCGACGATATTCAAATTTACATATATTTTAAGCCTTGTGATGCAAATGCAGCTGTAGATAGGTTAAACGATGATTTAGCGCGTATTCAGGATTGGTCAGAGTCTAATGCTTTGGTACTTAATCCAGATAAGACCAAGTACATGGTATTAGGTACCAAACAACAACTTACAAAAATTACTGAAATTCCGCTCGCAATACGTATTTACAATAAAAATATTGAGAGAGTAAGTGAAGCGCGTAATTTGGGAGTGCTAATAGACGAGGAGCTTAAGTTTGAAAGGCATATCATAAAAACGGTAAGCCGCTGCTTCTACCGATTAAAGGTTCTATATAATATAAGAAAACTTGTTCCCGAGAAGCTGCGTAGCACTCTCTGTGAATCCCTAGTGCTCTCGAATTTAAACTACGCGGACGTAGTTATAGGACCCCGCCTGCTCTCGCGATCAAAAAGGCTCGTACAAAAAGTACAAAACGCATGTGCGAGGTACTGCTGCGACATACCGCCGCGTGCACACGTCACGCCATATATCAATAACCTACATTGGCTAAAGATGGATGGGCGCAGGCAGGTACATTTCGCCACTCTTTTGTTCGGAGTGGTTAAACACAAAATACCATCCTACCTCTTTAACAAACTACAGTGGGCTAGTGATAACGAGCTGACTGTCACTACTAGGGGTTCGTCTTTTTTGCTTGTCACACCGTTGCATCACACATCTAGTTTTAGAGGCAGCTTCAGATATCTTGCCAGCAAAATCTGGAACAATCTTTTACCACCTCTTCGTGATCTGAAAACAATAGATAGCTTTAAGTGAAAACTTAAAGAACATTTACTGCGTAAACAAATCGAAGCGTAGGTGCATATCTTAGATAACTAGTATATAACATCAGTTGACACATACATACATTTAAATTATATTATAATACATTTTATTTTTTATTTCACATGACTTTAATTTTATAGTAATTTATTTTGTTTATTTAAATTACCTGATTATCACAATATGTTCAATATTATTAAGTCTGCAAGTATTATTTTTATTTACTCAAACACAACTGTTATTTCTTACCTGGTTTTGCAAGCTGAAATGTGGTGGTCCCTGGTTGTTTCGCTACATCATAATAATTGAATTGAATTAACTATAATTAGAATGCGCCTTTCTTTTTTTTTTATTTTTATGATATGTTATTTTGCTATTGTTTGTTGTTTGTTAACATTATGTATATGTTTCTTATATCTATGTTTCTCTTTTTTTTATGTCCGTATTATTTCTGTTATTTGTAAACTTTTCGTGATTGTTTGTGTTTAAAGTCGATTATTTGTTGATAATGTAGTGTAGTGTGAGCGTGTTTGTTGAATAAATGTTATTATTATTATTATTATTATTATAAGTAACATAAAAAGACGTTACTTTTGGCCAAAATTGGAAAAAGACGTCATAGACTTCGTAAATCGCTGCGATACATGTAAACGTCAGAAACATTTTAAGTATATTAAAGAGCCAATGGGAGGACCGATACGGGCTATTCGGTTTTCGATAGGATATATTTTGATTTAGTTGGGCCCTCAAGTAAGGATAGTGATAATTACAAATATATTCTCACACTACAGTGTGATCTTAGTTATATTTTAAGCCTTGTGATGCAAATGCAGCTGTAGATAGGTTAAACGATGATTTAGCGCGTATTCAGGATTGGTCAGAGTCTAATGCTTTGGTACTTAATCCAGATAAGACCAAGTACATGGTATTAGGTACCAAACAACAACTTACAAAAATTACTGAAATTCCGCTCGCAATACGTATTTACAATAAAAATATTGAGAGAGTAAGTGAAGCGCGTAATTTGGGAGTGCTAATAGACGAGGAGCTTAAGTTTGAAAGGCATATCATAAAAACGGTAAGCCGCTGCTTCTACCGATTAAAGGTTCTATATAATATAAGAAAACTTGTTCCCGAGAAGCTGCGTAGCACTCTCTGTGAATCCCTAGTGCTCTCGAATTTAAACTACGCGGACGTAGTTATAGGACCCCGCCTGCTCTCGCGATCAAAAAGGCTCGTACAAAAAGTACAAAACGCATGTGCGAGGTACTGCTGCGACATACCGCCGCGTGCACACGTCACGCCATATATCAATAACCTACATTGGCTAAAGATGGATGGGCGCAGGCAGGTACATTTCGCCACTCTTTTGTTCGGAGTGGTTAAACACAAAATACCATCCTACCTCTTTAACAAACTACAGTGGGCTAGTGATAACGAGCTGACTGTCACTACTAGGGGTTCGTCTTTTTTGCTTGTCACACCGTTGCATCACACATCTAGTTTTAGAGGCAGCTTCAGATATCTTGCCAGCAAAATCTGGAACAATCTTTTACCACCTCTTCGTGATCTGAAAACAATAGATAGCTTTAAGTGAAAACTTAAAGAACATTTACTGCGTAAACAAATCGAAGCGTAGGTGCATATCTTAGATAACTAGTATATAACATCAGTTGACACATACATACATTTAAATTATATTATAATACATTTTATTTTTTATTTCACATGACTTTAATTTTATAGTAATTTATTTTGTTTATTTAAATTACCTGATTATCACAATATGTTCAATATTATTAAGTCTGCAAGTATTATTTTTATTTACTCAAACACAACTGTTATTTCTTACCTGGTTTTGCAAGCTGAAATGTGGTGGTCCCTGGTTGTTTCGCTACATCATAATAATTGAATTGAATTAACTATAATTAGAATGCGCCTTTCTTTTTTTTTTATTTTTATGATATGTTATTTTGCTATTGTTTGTTGTTTGTTAACATTATGTATATGTTTCTTATATCTATGTTTCTCTTTTTTTTATGTCCGTATTATTTCTGTTATTTGTAAACTTTTCGTGATTGTTTGTGTTTAAAGTCGATTATTTGTTGATAATGTAGTGTAGTGTGAGCGTGTTTGTTGAATAAATGTTATTATTATTATTATTATTATTATAAGTAACATAAAAAGACGTTACTTTTGGCCAAAATTGGAAAAAGACGTCATAGACTTCGTAAATCGCTGCGATACATGTAAACGTCAGAAACATTTTAAGTATATTAAAGAGCCAATGGGAGGACCGATACGGGCTATTCGGTTTTCGATAGGATATATTTTGATTTAGTTGGGCCCTCAAGTAAGGATAGTGATAATTACAAATATATTCTCACACTACAGTGTGATCTTAGTAAGTACTTAGAAGCTTATCCGTTAAGAAATAAGGATACAATTTCAGTGGCAACAGCCTTCATTCATAACTTTATTTTACGCTATGGCAATCCAAGAAACATTATATCTGATCGGGGCACGGAGTTCATTTCGAACTTCATTCATTCATTCAATTACGTTCGAAATGAACTCCATGCCCCGATCAGATATAATGAATGAAGTGTGTAAAATTCTTAAAATCAATCAAATATCTTCGACAGCGTATCATCATCAGTCGATACGAAGCTTAGAAAATACCCATAAACATTTAATGTCATTCCTTCGCATACAAACAGAAAACCGCTACCGTATTGGTGCTTCGCTTATAATACGACCGAACACACGTCAACCAAGTACACTCCTGTTATGTACCTAGTAATTTAACATGAAATGTTGCACCTTCATATAACCCAGAAGACTTTCCGTGACAACTTAGATATAGACTCCAAAAATCACAGCATGATGCAAGACAAAATTTAATTGGCAGTAAACTAATTAGAAACTGTAAATATGATTCCTATACTAATCCTATAACATATTATAATACATGTGACATGATACTAAGAATGAACAAAATGTAAACAAACTAGATCCTTTGTACAGTGGACCATATAAAGTAATAGAAGATTGTAATCCTAATTAAAAAAATACAAAATAAAGGTCAAGAATTAATAGTACATAAAAATATAACTACACCATATACTAAATGATTTCTTTTTTTATCATTTGCCGTTGAAAATGTATCTTTGTTAATTAAATTAATTAAATTTATTTCGAACTATGCTTAGAATGGTAAAAATAATCAATATTATGATACTAATAAGTATTCATAGATATAATATATTTCAATTTTAGTTTTTTCAATAAAATTCGTATACTTAGCCTACTTAAATAAAAATAACTGTAATTCATTATATTAATTTCTTTTGCCGGTGGGCGAGTGGTGTGTGAGTACTGTGTGTGTATAGTAATGTAAGTGTGTACGAGTGTGTGTAATGTCTTATATTGAGGATGCAGTAACAAATCACATTCTAATGGATCAGGTTGTTTGATATCTCCGTTGACGCGACCTTACAGTTTATTTCGTGCAAAAGAGGGAACGAAAATTGGTATAAATTTGGACTATTCCGATATATGACGTACTTGTTTAATAAAAGAACAATAAACCTATTTTTGTAAAATTGTTCGTTTGTAATCTTTTTAGGCTTCCATACCCACAGGTGGAAGCGGGACCCTATTACTGAGACGCTGTCTGTCCGTCCGTCTGTCATCAGGCTCTATCTCCTAAATTTACACAGATGATATTTCTGTTGCCGATATAACAACAAATACCAAAAACAGAATAAAATAATTATTTAAAGGGAGCTCTCAAACAACAAACGTAATTTTTTTCCATTTCGCACGGGACCATTCGTGCGCGAGTCCGACTCGCACTTGGGCGATTTTTTCTCTATGCGACAATTACTTTGTATACTCATTAATATTTGGTCAAAACTAATTAATATTATACCTGTAAATTATGCTTGATATGCGCTATGATTACCGTACATGGCAAAAATTATTAGAGCATGCAATGTATACTTGGCAAATTGTTTAAAAAGTAAGTTTTTAATATATATTTCTACTCAATATATCAAATAAAATATTTTTTTAAATAAACTGTAAATCAACAACAATTGTATTACAATTGTAGGATTTAATTACATACTGTTTCCATACCTCCTTTTTAGGGTTCCGTAGTAATTACAAGGAACCCTTATGATTTCGCGCTGTCCGTCCGTCTGTCAGTCTGTTCGGTAATTACGTTTTTTTTCATTGTAGCCTACTGTCGAATAGGTATTTTAAAATGAATGCAAGGGTTCATACATGACGTTTTTATAATTCCTAAACTATAAGAATTATAAACTTGTAACTTTCCATGCTTATAGGTCCTCCTAAATACTCTTTGAATGAAATCAGAAAATTGAAAAAAAAAAACTATCGCGCGTTCATAGTTACGGAACGCTCCTAAGACATGCCCCGACATGCTCCTGGTTAGGTTATTAGTTACACAGTGCCTAATACGGTGCCTCAACTGTAATTTGTAGGTACTCAGAGTATGGAAGTACTGGAACTTGTACAATATGTTCACTAACGAGAGGGGTAATATTTGCCGAGCCCCTCCAAACTTGCCACAATTCCAGAAACTGAGGACTTTCGTATGAGTCTTCCACATCAATTTATGTAAACCGTACAATTTGATACTTGTTTAATATTGTGTACTAGCTGTTGTCCGCGGCTCCGCCCGCGTAAATACAGTATTCCAAAGGAACATGTACTTTTTCGGGATAAAAGGTAGCCTATGTTTTAATCCAAAGCCTGAACTACTACCCTACCAAGTTTCATCGAAAATCGTTCAGTAGTATTTTAGTTTAGGTTATTTAGTTAAAGAGTAATAAACATCCATCCACCCATCCATCTTCAAAAACTTTCACATTTATAATATTAGTAGGATGTATCATTGTATGGCCGATAAAATTTTGAATTACCTCTGTGGCTCAGTGGTTAGCGCGTTGGCGCTCAAGTCACAGGTCGCGGGTTCGCATCTCGCCGTGGGAACAATAAATTTTTCTGTGTTCCTGTCTCATGGATATAATAATAATCTTAAATTGATGTATGGGTAGGTATAAAAGTTTTAAATATCCGTTCCGTTGTCTGGTCCCCGTAACACAAGCTCTTCGGATACTTAGCACGGGACTAGATTGACGTGGTGTGAAGCATCCATTGATATTATTATATTATTAATGTATTTTAATAAGCGTCAATTCACACCGACACGGGACGATACGTGACGCAGCGCAGCATTGTTTAAGATAGCGATTCAAAATTTAACTTTATTCACTACTCAAGAAGATACCCATTGAATTGCAAGAGTTCGAATGTCAAACTAGTGCGCTCTGCATAGCCATGGAGCCGCTCTTGCAATGAAACGTGTATCTTCTTGTGTAGGTATTGAGCAAAGTACAATTTTGAACCACTATTTTAATAATGCAGCGCCGTGTCGCGTAACGTCTCGTTTCCGTGTGAGCTGACCGTTATATTTTAATCGAGCTGATTGGCGTGGCTTACTCCGAGTTAAACCCTTAAATTTTCTACTCTCGTCCTTACAGCGACTATGTACGTGAGTTGAAAATCCAGGGGTGAAACACGAAATAAATTTCATCGGGCAATATATCGTCCGATGGTAAGCGATAATATTATCTAATTTTAGAAGCTTTTTTCAATTTTACCGACAATAGTTATTTTCGCAAATTTAACTTTACGTCATTAAAGACCATCTAACTAGTGCAAAAAATTGCTAATTTTTTAGCAGAACTGATAAAGTTTCATTGCAGTAAACAAATTATTGATTCTGTACAAAAAAAAAAGTACAACAAAATCACATATTCCGAATCCAACCATCACACGATCATGGCTGCGAAAGGTACTCAAATTCTATAGATAGGCCTTCGAACCCATGGACGCGGGCCGCATAAAAATACTCCACTTACGACCTCCCTCACGTATCAGCTTTACGAGATCTTTAATTCCAATCTACGAGTATTTATGCGACCCTGGTAATGTTTCCACTAGAAGACGACTAAAAGATTCCTGGCTGCCTGCCAAAAGGTGGGATAGGATATACTCGTATTTTGTGTCAGTTCTGCCAGAAAGGTGGGCATCGTTTATTGTGTACTAGCTTTTTCCCGAGGCTCCGCCCGTATATATAGTGTGTGTACCCACGGAAATACTGTACTTTTACGGAATAAAATAAAACCTTTGTTTTAATCCCGAGGTTCAATTCCAAAATAAAACCTGCAATAATACAATTACAATCAAGTCCCGATACACTAAAACTACCAAACTGGTATTCATCGTGAAACGCGTTCTGGGTCAAATTTACATAATCAGTTTACGATGACAAGTCGCTTCACTTGTAATACAATCAAAGTAAAATGAAAGTCCACTTTAAATACGAGAATTGAGCGTCAGAGCCTAAACTACTACTATACCAAATTTCATCGAAATCCGTGAATTTTTTTGCGAGAAAGAGTAACAAACATAATATTATATCCATCCATACATCCAATCATCCATCTATCCATCCTCATAAACTTTCATATTTATTTATCTAAGGCTAATCCCTTAAGGCTTAAATTGAAATTTTGTACACGTATTTCTCATATGACGTTTCAGGAAGGATTTTTCAAAATTCAACCCCCAAAGAGGGTAAAATTGGGGATCAAAAATTTCTATGAATTTTTTTATCTTTGGACATATTTGCATGATATTTCGTATAAATTAAGTACGGCAAAATTAACGCGGTAAGATCAGCCTCGAGGATAAAATAGAGGGTAAAATAGGGGATAAAAGTTTTAAATAAACGCACAGACCAAATTCTTAATACTAGAAAATTATAATTTCGTACACTTATTCCTCATACTATGACGAAGACATCCACTTAGGATGGATTTTTCAAAATTCAACCCAAAGGGGTGAAATTTGAAATATTTCCCATATGACGTAGGCATCCACAAAGGTAGGATTTTTTAAAACTCAACCCCCAAGGGAGTAAAATAGGGTACCAAAGTTTGTACGAACTTTTCATTCCGTGGACATATTTGCATGAAATTTCATTGGAATGAGTGCGGAAAAATAATTAATTAGGTACGTATTTCAGTGTTTTGTAATATTCAACCCCTAAGTCGTAATATAGTTTAAAAACCAATTTCACGCGGGAGAAGCCGCGGTCAAATGCTAACGTAATAGTATATAACTATATAAGATAATCTTGAGATGTCAGGAATGCATGTTATAAAATAAATCTAGGTCTCGTCTAAATTCTATATTTAGGTAAGCATCTGTAAATATCGGACATCGGTCCGATATAATTCGGAAGAGCGCAAAAACAATGACGATTCCCATACCTAGCAATTTCATAAAATATGTTAAAGTGAGAATTAATTTTCGTTAAGTCTTTACACCTGAAACACTTAAATTTAAATTTATTAAAACAACACACTTTTTATCTATAAGTACAGGGTGTCACAAGGAAGTCGAGTTTTTTTTTATAGAGCGCCCCCTGGGCTGTTCAAATCACTCCCATGTATATTTTACGATTTTATATAGTTTTCAAGTTTATAATAGTTTTTGTGAAATTTTGAAAAACAGCTTTGAACATTTTTTTAAACATATGAATGACATTTGAATAGTCGCTTTTGAACATCATAACGCGAAAACTATAGAAAATCGTAGAACATACATGGGGATGATTTAGATAGTCCAAGGGGTGTTTTATCAGAATAACTCGGTTTGACCACACTTTCCGACACACCCTTAAATAACCCATTACAGTACGTGTTTGTTATAGAACTCCTCCGGAACGGCGAGGACGATTTATATCAAAATTTTCAGGTGTATTCGGTAGGTATGAGAATAGCTCATGCCTCATGCTCTAGCTTCTGAAAAAATTGTAAGCTATTTTTCATATCCCTAATAATGGTGACTCACCCATTTTTAGTCATTTTTTATTTTTATAATTAAATTACATAATATAAACCTAAATGTTCACCTGTGGCGGACCAATTAGCGCCACAATCCTGAATCGCGTTATCGAAGTTTTCTAAGATCGGCGCTATACATACAACACCTAAAATGACTACAAGTGGGCTTCGGCCTGACCGAGCACAGCACCTCGCTCGGTCAGATCTCCCTTTGCGGCTTCCACTATTCCCACACACACTTCTAACACCACCTTCATTATTAAATAGCGATATTAGTATTGCAATATTCTTCGACCCGGGATAACAGTTTCGCCCATCACCTGTAGGTTACAACCTACAGGCTGGTGGAGGTAGGTGTAGCTAATACATATAATATGTATGTAGTTTGAGGGGTGTAGGTAGGATTATTCCAGGGGGTCTAAAAAGGCCACTTTAAGTGTTTCATATTATGATTCATTTTTTTTTTCAACTCATATTATGTGCGTCATTTTACGTATTTCTATTGAAAACTGACAAAATTGATGTTTTCTAATATGATAAAATCAGATGAGTCATGTAGCCATTTTACAATTTCACGATTTTTGTATGAATAAAAATATATTTTAGACCCCCTGTTCACAGTTAAAACAGAAAAACATTTGCTGTACTCCAGTCGAAAATGTGTATTGTTTTTCAAGAGCGAAAAGCCAGTTAAAAAAGCTAGTTTAGTACACTGTATAATGGCTCCACTTATGTCAGTTAGGCTGTTTCACTTAACCTTGATGTAACTTCGCCACGAAGCGTCAATTTACAGAATTTTTATGATACAACTGCTAGGTCGTTTTACAACGCGGCATTTTCACGGCCTTCATTATATTTTATGCTTTATTAAAAATGCAAGATTATTATAGCTAGCTAAAAAATATTCCAAGAATTTTGAGAGAAGGAGACTCTTCTCAGCTCGACGCCGGGCCCCTGAAAAGGGCCTTGGCGGATTACCAACGTCAGGGGCATAGCCCCTCTAATTGGGATGACGCGCCCAGTACGAGTACTGGGCGCAAAGAGTCAAGTTTTTTGGGAAGACCCCCCGCGGCAGAACGCGGGGGAAACCCGTGGGGGGGCAGCCAACAAAACAAGGGAGTGTCGTCATGCCAATCCAGGCCCAACCGAAACCGGCGGTCGGCTCCAAGCGGCGCGTGGGGGTCCCGACCCGGGGGCCGGGAAACGTGTGTGGTTCCACTCCCTCACGCGCCGCGTTTACCGGACCGCGGACGCGAACGACCTGGGGAAAGGGGGGAAGTCGAAGGGGAAAGACTTCCGGGCCCCGACTTTATTTGTCAGGGGGAAGGTGCGTCAAGGAGGCGACGGGGTGGCAAGAGGGCTGCCACTCCGACAGGCCCCAGACGATTTGTTGAAGTATACACCGGCAGGTTTAGGTTTCTACCGGTGTAGGGAAAGGAGCGGGGGGGGATTGTGATCCCGCGAAGGTGGAGCGCCTGTACAGGCGCCTCGGTGTGGCGCATGTCATTGCGCCGGGACTCCTCCTCTTCGAGGGCGGTGTTCGGGCGCGCCATTGCGCCTGGACTCCTCCTCTTCTGGGGTGGGGGGGGCACATCATTGCGCCCGGGCTCCTCCTCTTCGGGGGTGGCGGGGGTCCGATGGGGCTGCCGGCGGGACAGCGTCCCTCGGCAGGATGTGGCGGTCGGGCGGGCGGGCGTGCCACGGCGCCAAGTCGGTCAGCTCGACAAGACGCGAGGCATCCGCTCGCGCGAACATGTTGGTGGCGAGTCGGGCCACGAAGGCCTCCACGCTCTCCATCCTAAGATCCCTCTCGATGGTGGAGTTGCGGACGTACCAGGGGGCGCCCGCAATGTAGCGCAGCACCCGGTTCTGGGCTCTCTGCAGCGTCCTCTTCTGGGGTGCAGAGAGCAGATGATGCCACGCAGGTGCTGCGTAGGTGAGGCGGGACCTAATGTAGGTATTATACAAGGCCGTCCGCATGTTGAGGGGGATCTGAGGAGAAGAGAAGGCGGAGTGCAGTTGCGCGGTGGCCGATTTGGCCTTCGCCACTGCGTGCTGGCGTTGGGCGACCATGGAGAGACGGCGATCTATGATGACACCTAGATATTTCGCCGTTCTTCCCCATGGTATCTCGGCGTCTCCGATCTTCAGAGGAGCTGGGAATCCCGTTCTCGTGGTGACGGCGAGCGCCTGGGACTTACCTGCGTTCACAGACAGTCGCCAGTTGCTCAGCCAGTCAGGGAGAAGGTCCAGCGTCCTCTGAAGTTTCAGGGCGGCATGATCGGGCGTTAGCGAGGTGGAGATGAATGCCGTGTCATCGGCGTATAGCGCTGCGGTTGTACCCGGGTCCTTTGGCACGTCGCTGGCGTAGAAGTTGTACATGCTTGGCGAGAGCACGCTGCCTTGAGGTACGCCGGCGGTGATGGGACGCTCGCTGGAGAGAACGCCGTCGACACGCACCCTGAAGGTGCGGCCGGAGAGAAAAGATGCCATAAGTCTTACCAGAGGGGGTGGGACGTTGGCTCGGATGAGCTTGAAGAGCAGACCTTCATGCCAAACACAGTCGAACGCCTTTTCCATGTCGAGGAAAACTGCGACCGAGGATTCTTTCTTGTTGGCCGCAACGGACAGGTGGTGGATGACCCTTACCAGCTGGAGAGTGGTGCTCAGCTCCGACCGGAAGCCGAATTGGTCCTTGCGAGGAGGGAGGTGAGGAGCAAGGTGCTTGAGGAGAAGGACTTCAAATGTTTTTGAAATGGTTGAGAGGAGGGTGATGGGGCGGTAGCCCTCTGCCCTTCTCAGGTTCTTATGGGGTTTGGGGATGGTGGTAATTATCCCCAATTTCCAGGTGGTGGGAAAGTGTCCGGTCCTGACGATACCGTTGAACAGACGGGCAGGGCGGCCACCGTCCTGAAGGGGAGATGACGAAGGGCAGAGTTGGGAATACCATCTGCTCCGGGGGCCATCTTGGGTTTAAGGCGTGCGATCACCTTCTGCACTTCCCTCGGAGAGAAGGAGAAGGAGGGGGGGGAGGAGGGAGAGAGTAGGAATACCTTTACCACCTCGGAGACCGTTCGGGCGTGGTCCGTTGCGGTCGTTGGCAGTGGTGAAAATTGGCGCTCGAGGTGTTCAGCATGAATCTCTGCTCTATCCTCTGCACGGTACCTTAAATTACCATCTGGGTGGAGCAGGGGGTAAACAGGGGCAGTGGCTCTGGTAAGACTGCGGCAAAAACGGTGTAGGGAGGGCCAGTCCTCACCCGCCTCCTGGATGCGTCGGGTCCAGTTTTCCGCACTGAGGAGCTCTAACTTAGATCTTACCTCAGCGGTGAGGCGGTTGAGCTGCGTCTTCAACGCTGGGCATCGGGTGAGTTGCCATCGTCGTCGCAGGCGCCTCTTGTCGGCGATCAGGTTCGCTAAGTGGCGAGGTAACGGGGGCCGCATGTATTGGCGGTGGGTGGGCGGCTGGGTAGCCGCATCCATTGCAGCTGCAATCGCCCCGGTGAGCTGCTCCGTCATGGCTTCGACGGTTTCAGCAGAGTTCACCGGGAAATTTGGAGTGTTCTCGTGCAGCTGCAAGGAAAAGGCGTCCCAATCTCGGACTGGGTATGAGGGGAGGGGAGGGACACTAACCGGGGAGGCTCGGATGGTGGCCAGGACCGGGAGATGGTCGGAGCCATGAGCCACGTCGAGTACCTCCTGGTGAAGGTCGCCTGCGATGCGATGGACGATTGCCACGTCCAGGACGTCAGGAGAGTACGAGGGGCTCTCAGGGTAGTGGGTGGGGGTGTAAGTACCCACCACCGTGTACCCAACTCGTACGGAGTCGGTAAGCAGTCGTCTGCCGTCCGCGTTTGGCGCGCGGGAGCCCCACTCGGGGTGCTTACAATTTAGATCTCCGGCAATCACAGTCGGCTCATCTGATATGAGCCTGTGGATGTCGGAGATATCTAAATGTGACCCCGGGGGCTTGTAGCACGCGAATATGCGGGTGCGGTGGGTGCCGAGTGCCACTTCGATGCCCAGCGCATAAAGGGAAGACACCGAGGGGGTTGGGAGGAGTTGGTGGAGGATCCTCCTGCCGACCAAGACAGCAAGGCCTCTACACGCTATCGCTCCGCCGAGATAGTCCTGGCGGTATACGATGTACCCAGGAGCATGAAATCGGTCCGAGGGGGAGAGATGGGTTTCGCTTAAGAGCGCGATGTCAATCTCCTGTTCCCTGAGGAGATGACGGATCGGAGCCATTTTTCCGCGGACCCCTCGGACGTTCCAGTGGATAATCTTTAGCGAGGATGGGGCGTGGGAAGCCATTTAGAGATTAATTTCGTAGCGAGGGAGGCCCCTTCAGGGAGGGCCGACAAAAGGGTAGTAAAAATGTCTTCCCCGGCCTGGATTTTGGAAAATATATCCATGGCCAGGGAGAAGAGAGCGTGAATTAGCTCGGCGGTGGATTCAGGGGCCTCGGGGGCCTCTCTCCTGGGGCGACGCTGAGAAAGCGGTGGGGCAATTGCTGGCAGGGTGGCGGCAGCTGCTGCTGGATTGGCAGGCTCGGTAACGACCACGGCCACTTCGGTAGTTGTAGTGGCCGCCGGAACCTTGCGCGAGGCACGAGAGGTGCGCGGGGGGCGCGGGACGCGCTGGGGTAGGGGGGGGGCCGACAAGGTGGCATCGGCCTTAGGGAGCGGAAGCGCGAGGGGCTCGTATTCCGAGTCCGTTGCTGCCGCAGAGGTGGCTCCGGACTTGGGGCCCTTCTTCTTCGTCCTCATTCTAATCCTCTTCTTCCGTACAGAAGGGGTGGGGACTGTGGATGACGCGGGACGGGGGGTAGGGGCGTTGGCCTCGGCCATAAGAGATGTGGCCGTAGGCGGTGGGGGGGGGACCTCTTTCTCCGTAATGGGAGGGTCATGACTTACCCGGGGAGCGCGATAAGTGCGGGCAGTGGGTCCTGCACGGCGGTTCCGGGGGTTCCGGGACTCCCGTTTATAAACCGGGCAGAGTTTGCTATTAGCCGGGTGGGCCCCTTGGCAATTGACGCAGGTGGGCTGCTCGGTGTGTGGGCGGGGGCAGTCAGCTGCGCGGTGCTCTTCGCCGCACCTGACGCACGCCAGCCTACGATGGCAGTTCCGGCTGGAGTGTCGGAACTGCTGGCAGCGATGACATTGGGCGGGGCCGTCCTTGCCACGCCAGGCTTCCACCCTAATACCTGGCATGTGAAGAAGCTCCGTAAGCTGGTAGATCCCGGGGAGCAGGTCCGGGGTACGCTTCAACAGCACGAAGTATACGCAGCCGGGGCGGTCCTTCCTGGCCAGGATCCGGGACACGTACTCGACTTCGTAACCCTTCTTTTCGAGTGCGGCGGCAATGGCATCGGTGGGAGTGTTGACCGGCAGGCCGCGGATACCTACCTTAAGTCCACGGTCCTGCGGTAGCGCGTAAGAATACCAGCTTACGTGCTCGGTCTTGCTCAGGTCGTCCAGGTATTTTTGGACGACACGGTATTCTTTTTCCCCTCCAGGGGTAAATTTGACCCCTAATCCCAGCGGCTTCGCGTTGGGGGGTGGCCGAGGAGCTCCGCAAGGTTGCTGAAATGCCTCACCCAGTCCTCCAGCTTTTCCACGATGAGTGGCGGGCAGCGGGGTGCGGGGGGAGGCGGTGGCGAAGTCACATTCCGTGATGGTGCCGCGGTTGTTGCCGTGGTTATGTCCATCGGCGATGCGGGCCTCGAGGTTGGGGCCGGTGGAGTTCCGGTGGGGGCAGCAGTAGTCGCTGCTGCGTAGGTGGCCGGGCGGTCAGCGCGTTTGGCAGGCGGCGAGACATCAGAGGACACCTCCTGCCGCTGTCTCTTGGTTACCTGCACGGGCGGGGCGGGGGGCGGGGGCATGGTGCTCGACGAGGGAGCCGGTACGGGGGCCCTCGGAGCAGGCACACTCACCCCTCTTTGATCCTCTTCGGGCGGGGAGGCCGGCGAGGGGAGGGCGAGCTGTGAGCTCGCAGTAGATGGTGTAGGCGATGGGCGCGGAGCGCTCACCTCCTCGGTTCGGCGCACAGGGCGCGGCGGAGAGGCCGAACCCTTATCGGCTGGGCGGTGCGGCGGCCCAGACTCGCGGCGGGTCGCCGTCGGAAGGCATTGGGGCGGGGGGGTGTCAGTACACCCCCGCGAGAATGCCGAAGACGGCCCGGGGCGAGCGGTATCCTTGCCGCTCAAGCTGGGCTCGGTGGCAGAAAGGTACGCGCGCTCGGAAGTACGCGAGCTCGACCTCGATGAGGCGGCGCTACGCGACGCACCGGAGCTGGCGCGGGAGTGGCTGGGGCCGTCACGGCTATGTGGCCGCGAACCACGATCGGCCATGGTGACGGGGCACTAATTTAGTGTCCTCCGCGGATAGGAGACATGTTTACAATGTCACAATGTTACTAACACTAGACACATATGTACACATGAATATAAAAGTAATTAATACAAACAGTACTCACAACACAAAGGGTCTTCACACACAACACGGGTAACACTAAACACACAACACGTATTTAGTGTCTAAGTAGTCACTATAAGTGTACGTACTTGCACGGTGATAAGGAGAGGCTGTCTCCCCGTGACCCGACGTTGGAAACAAGTTTCCAACGGAAGGTCAAAGGCAGTGCAACCCCTCAGCAAGGCGGCAATCCGCTCGCTATTCTTACGAATAACGAGTAGATTGACGATCGCGAATGGGGTATAACGGCACTGCACTTAGGGGCGGGTCGACACGAGCGTGGAGTGAGCGAGTCACTCGACACGTTCCGAGCGGGACGGCACTACCGCGGAGTGAGCGAGTCACTGCGACGCGGATAACGCGAGACGGCACGAGAACGCGGAGCAACTGAGAGAGCACTAGCACGCACGAGAGACAGGACGATCCCCAAGAATTTTACGCCGCTACAGTTTTCTATAGTCGATTTTAGCGAGGTTCTGCCCACGGCGGCTTAACCAAGGCGGCGGTAGGTACCCTCATACTATCAGGCGACTCATCTGCACATTTGTCTTAACTTCAATAAAAAATATGACGTGTACACTTTACACGTAACAGAAGTGAAACATCATTCATCATTTAAAATCCAAAAATACTTTCATCGTACCTAAAGAAACGCGACATTTAAATTCACTTTTCACTTCAAAAACTATTTCACTCCCGTTCTTAAACTATGTTTAGGTCGTCTAAACTTAAGAAATATAAGAATTCAATCTGAATTTTTTTAAGCCACGATGTCTTGAAAGATTCCAATGAATAATGCGCAGCCTTATTCATTATTCAAATTCTTTGTAATCTCAGAAATTTCTCTATGAAATCCATAAGATATATCCATAACATAGACTTGGGGAATATTTTAATTTTTAGTATTATCATGTAGATAGCCTTGTTAAGGCGATAACTTCCTATTTTGTTGGTCGTGATTTTGTCGGGAAATTAATCATCAGCTACAGATAACGCATTTGTAAGCATGCGTCCTGAGTGTTATGATCAATTCACACCGAGACGAAACGATACGATAACTGTTCAGAATTAAACTGTATTCATTACACAGGAAGATACGTGTTTTATTGTAAGAGTTCGAATGTCACATGTGCGCTGCACAGCGCATGTGCAGTGTATGATTGATGTCATGTCATGTCACATGTCAATGTGTATCTTTTTGTGTAGTGAATAAATTTCAATAGCTATCTTAAAAATGCAACGCCGCGTCTCGCTATGTCATTTTCGCGGTGTAATCTGACGTTTACGTTATGGATACATACTATACTATAATCATTCACCATAGTCCATAACAAAATATTTTTTTAAATCTTTTTATTCATAAGAATGTATTATGTATTAGTATTAAAGCATAAAATCTATAAATAGTAAATCCGTTAATACTGTTTATTCAATACTATACATTGTCAGGTCCGTCAGTGGATGGCACGGCCATGGTACACGCCGCTTCGGCTGTTGTGTTCGTGAACTGAAACTGGGTGGTTCCCTCCAGCTTTTGTACTTCACTCCTCACCAGAATGGAGAAGTAAAGCTGGAGAACTGAAAAGAAACAATACAATATTATTATTGGCATAATAGAAAGTTCGTTATCAGCCAATGCGATGGTACGGCTTAATAGAAAACCAGCGTGATATAACGCAACGATGTGTATTGACGAGTGAGTTAGGTTACGCCCAAAGGGGCAAAAATAACCTAACCAAGAGTCTTATAGTTTATAAGAGCCTACTTGTAAACCTCTTTGGAAATAGATTACTCGAAAAGTGCTTACATTAAAAAGCAAGGAATTAAGATTCGCCTTTACATATTAAAAAATACCTATTTAACGACACCCCACACGATGGAATAGAATAAAAAAATATTTTACATCCCCACTTCACATACACGGTACGGAGAGCCACCCCTAATACAAAATTATCATTATTTTATAATACCAAAAATAAAGTCTATACGGAATCTATAACTTCACAAAATTTCGTCTATTTATTAAGTATAAATACTGTCACAATTAAAAATAAACAACGATACTAAAATGGAGTGGGGTGATAAAGAGAATCAAATCGCTGTGATTGCATTACACAAAGTAGGTATGGGGCCAAATGAAATTTTTAAAACTCTCCATACGCTTGGTATTAGTAAAATGTTTGTGTACCGGACTATTAATAGGTACAATGAGACCTCCTCTGCTTGTGACAGAAAAGATCAGGCCGTCCACGTAGTGTTCGTACGAAAAACGTGGTCAAAGCAGTAAGGGAAAGAATTCGAAGAAATCCTGTCTGAAAGCAAAAGATTTTATCTAGGGAGATGAAGATAGCACCTAGAACCATGTCGCGTATTTTAAAAGATGACTTAGGACTTGCAGCCTATAAGAAACGTACTGGTCATTGCTTAACTGATAATTAAAAAAAAAGTATAGGGTGGTAAAATCGAAACAACTACTGAAGCGGTACGCAAAGGGAGGTCACAGAAAAATTTTGTTTACGGATGAGATTTTTTTACGATTGAGGAACATTTTAACAAACAAAATGACCGTATTTACGCTCAAAGCTATAAGGAGGCTTCCCAATTAGTCGATAGAGTGCAACGTGGGCACTATCCGACTTCAGAGATGGTTTGGTGGGGTTAATACCCCACCAAACCATCTCTATGAAGCTATGAAGGAGTGACTGAGCCATACTTTTGTGAAAAAGGTATCAAAAAATCGGTACAAGTGTATTAAGAAACCATTCTTGAGAAGGTCGTGAAGCCCCTTAACAACACCATATTCAATAACCAAGAATGGTTCCAACAAGACTCGCCGCCGGGTCATAAAGCTCGGTCTACGCAGTCTTGGTTGGAAACGAACGTTTCGGACTTCATCAGAGCTGAAGACGCCGTCGTCTAGTCCCGATCTTAATCCGCTGGATTATGATTTATGGTCAGTTTTAGAGAGCCGGCTTGCTCTAAACGCCATGAAAATTTGAGTCCCTAAAACAATACGTACGATTGGCAGTGAAGAATTTTCCATGGAAAGAGTGCGTGCTTCTATTGATAACTGGCCTCACCGTTTAAAGGACTGTATTGCAGCCAATGGAGACCACTTCGAATATACTTTTTATATTTTAAATTGTTTTATATTTATGTATTAAACTAACACACTGTAAAAGTAATAAATGTTATTTGCAATAGAAAAAAAAAGAAAATATTCTTTGTTTCAGTATTTATGGCAAGACTAGGCATACTAGCTAGCTAGGCTAGATGACTAATATTGCATAAATGAATAGTACTCTTAAATATGAGTAACTTCTCAGAAGAAACAGTATATCAAAAGTCAATATTTTCAAAGGTACAGAGATTTGTAGACAAAGTTCTCGTGAAAACGCTCCATACTAAAGTCGTACCTAGCTGTGACGTCACGCCTAGGTTAAAGTGTATTCGAAGTATACGGCCGCAGGAATATATTTTTGAATATCTTCGATATTTGTGCGTTTAAGTTCATACTTACCACAATGAATATTTTATATATGATGTAAGTAAACTAATGATGTATGTTTTGTTTACAAATTAAGCAATAAATAATAAACTATTTGTACTTTTTAGATGTATTTAATTAATTAACTACGCATAAAATCCCTACTAATATTATAAATGTGAATGTAAGTTTGTTTTTTACTCTTTGACGCAAAAAGTACAGAACGGATTTTGATGACATTTGGTATGGTAGTAGTATAGGCTCTGGATTAAAACATAGGCTACTTTCTATCCCGGAAAAGTACAGTATTCCCGCGGGATACCCGATTGTATATTTACGCGGGCGGAGCCACGGGCAACAGCTAGTATTATATATTTTTACATTTACCGAGTAGTAATGCCTCAATATTTTTGAAACTAAATATTTTAGATGTCATCTCCCGTTTACATCATATTACCGAAGTTATCAAGTGAGGGTAGACGGACGGACAGAGCGAAACTATAAGGTTTCCTTAGTAGTCTTACTAGTAAGGAACCCGGTTCCTATAGCTATAGTTCATAGTTCCTAGAGTATTGCTATGGGCTATGTTCTGAGAACTATGTTTTTATTATATATTTTTTAATTATAACTAGATATCCCGACACACGTTTTTCTGTCTTAACTACGAACTGGAATAAATAAATAACTACACCTATAACTACAACCTACTCCTACTCCTACATCTACAACCTACAGCTACACCTTTCCCGACATTTCTCACCGTTTAAGCCTTCCCTGAGCTTCCACAATCATTTCAAGACTAAAATTAGACAACTCGGTTCAGCAGTTCTCAAATTTTAGCGAGACATTGCAATAAAAAGAAAAATGAGATAAAGAAGAAGATTATCTGTACCATTTAGGACAACAGAATGAAGCACAACCAAATACTCACTAATGGATAACACGCAGAACATCAGAAATGTGAAGAACGTGTACAGAGTAAGGATCCAGACAAACGGGGCGTTGACGCTGATGACGATGTCCAGGATCATGATGGCGATGACGAACAGCGTGTTGAGGCCCAGCAAGAATAGGGAGTAGCGATAGAACAGGCGGAGGAGCACCGGGTCTTTCTGGAAAACCATAGAAAGTTGTACATCTCCCTTATAACGTACCACGTGCCAGTCCAAAAATGTAGTCGAAGCTCTCAAAATCACATTTACATCCACAGTTTCGAACGTTCATCTTTATATTATGTCTGAGTACAAGTATCGACAAGGTACGAGCATGAACGTTGTCGATATTGTACATTACGTTCTATACATTACGATATGTGTGCTAAGCACGACTTTTTGTCACAGCTCGCTGTGAAGAAGCTAACTACAATTTGTATGACATCGAATTAGTTACCATTGTTGGCCACTAGGGGCGTTGTTTCGATGCCATACAGTTGTCACACTTCTTTCTTCACGGTGAGTAGTCACAAAAAGCAGAGAGTCGTGCTTAGCACACAGATAGTAATGTCCACAACGTAATTTACAATATCGACAAGGTTCATGCTCGACCAGTTTCTAAAAATTTTTTATGCATTATGACCCCCAAATTATTTAAACTATTGTGAGTATATATATGTGCGTGAGCACGATTTATCGGCGCTGTTAAGCGATTATGATCTTGTGTCTTGTCGAGCGACAACTTGTTCGATAGTACATGTCCTGCAAGGCCGGGACTATCGACCAAGTTATTCCGGATAATATATTTAACTTAATATACTACTATAATCCTGCGGGCCTGGGAAAATTCAAAGCGCTGAAAATAGAACTGTGCGCTTATGTGTACAATAGAGTTGAAAATCGAAGTCTTGTGTCAAGAATATGACATTTGACACTTGTGTATTTGATTTTCATCGCTATTGTATTAGCGCAGAGTTCTTTTTCTAATGCTCTAAATTTTCCCGGCTTTCTGGTTTCCGGACAATATAATAGTCCGAACCTAAACTTTCCTTTTAAATCACTCTGCCTATTTATGATCACTATATTAAAATCCGTTTCCAAATCATTGCTCTATAGTCTATGTAATGGACTATACATATTTTATTATTGCATCGAAGCAAAGTAAATTACATGTCTATACTAATATTATAAAAAGCACAAGTTTGTCTGTTAGTATGTTTGTTTGTTTGCATTAGCTTCGGAACTACTAGACAGATGTTGGTGAACTTTGGCAGAAATATACCACGATATGGACCACGGGGAAGGACAAGGGCTACAGACTTTTTATCCCGGAAAAATGTGCTGTTTCTGCAAGATTAACTTTTGCGCGCACGAAGTCGCGGGTTACATCTAGTTTCAATAAATTAATTGATTGACGGATATCAATGATCGATTGACATACCCGATGACATCCGCGCAGCAGCACACAGTTGAAGCCCACGTCCACGACCACCACCACCGTGGCCACCGACAGGAAGATGATGGGGAAAACCGGGATCTTCCGCCCATCAGGCGACCAGTGGATCGCAAAAGTGATGTACATGAGGCATAGTGCATCTAGCACCTGAAAAAGAGAACACAAGTACCCAATCCGCGAAATCGTACGCAATGGGGAACATGCATAGTTTTTTTTTATTGTAAAAGTACTACTTAATATTGTAAACGTGAAAGTTTGTGAGGATGGATGGACGGATGTATGGATGGATGTTTGTTACTCTTTCACACAAAAACTACTGAACGGATTTCGATGAAATTTATATGTATGGTATGGTATGGTTGTAGTTTAGGCTCTGGATTAAAACATAGACTACTTTTATCCCGAAAAAATAGAGTGTTCCTTTGGGATACTGTATTTACGCGGGCGGAGCCGCGGGCAGCAGCTAGTATATAATAAGCTCGGAAATATTGTCTTTGCAATGGCATATCGACGATCAACCGTTGACGAAATTCAGTCATCACAAAATAGAGATGGTTGGAGGGCATTAAAACGTAAACAAAGAAACATAAATCGGTATAACGCTACCAAATTCAGTGTCACATATTTACCGTGTAATAAAACAATAAAATGACACATGCATTTGGTACAATTAAATCTTTTTGTCCACGTCAAGAGTAAATTGAATCTGAACATAGTATGCGAGTACTTATCACGAGTAGGTACGTGTACGAGAGGATTCAAAGAGTATTCAAAATATTACGAGTATCGAGTAGTATCGAACAAGTTGCCGCTTGACCAGGCATAAGGTCGATATCGCTTAACAGCGCTGATGAATCGTGCGCAAGCACACGTAAGTGTGAATACGGACTTCAACCACGTCTGCAGTCGATGCAGTCACTCCGTTTGTGTTTAAGAAAAAAAATGTCTAGAAACTGGTCGAGCAGGAACATTATCGGCAATATTGTAATATTGTGTCTACAGTATCTGCGATATGTAAGTAAAGTGCTTTATGCGCCACGGTCCAGGTTGCCGTCAGTCAATTTTGGGGGCGTACAATATCAATCACTGAATGTATATTTGATAATTTTTGACAGGACACGGAAACTTTAAAGCGAAACTATTTGGATTTACATTAGTCTCGTCTCCGCTATGCGAGTGTTCGACCGAAGGTAGCCCTTATGAACTACTACTGCTCATCACATACTATGGGAGTGTGATCTCTGGTATGACGAAAGAATCGAAATGTTGAACAGCGTCCATTGTGTTTCTAGGGTTGTGGACTATGAAGATCTCGTGGGCTGCGCGAAGAACTTCCGAGCTTTCAAACGTTTTTGTCATAAGTACTATTGGAAACAAAGCAACACTTTTTTGTCATTATAAATGCATTGTAATCAACTGTCACATTATAAATTAAAACATTTAATTACATTCTGTCTTGTAGTCATAAAAAAAAAAAAAAAAAACATGTTATTCCCGTGGTGCTCCCCTTTAACTCTGACTTTTTGTCATCACAATTTTTGTTGTCGGGACGCTTTGCTCGGGGAGGGAAACTGGAATACTTCCTACTCCTCCTACAATCTTCTGATTAATTTCGATGCGGGTTCCAAGACAGATTTAGCATGTCCCCCGGGCACCCCTGAGATCATATCAAAGGGTTTTTGCGGTTGGTTACCACTGTCGATCCTGGCTACACAGGAGTTGCAGTGGTGGGTAAGTGTGGTGGACCAATTGCCCGATTAAAAAAAAAAATACTTGATAATATTATCATCATATTATTTATATTTATAATTTAAACGAGACAACCTTGTATATACAATCGGGTTGTCGAAAAAAAGCTGCAAGCATTACCATGAAATTTAGTATGCACTATGCGGGGAGTTTTGGGGGAGAAAAATAGATCTAGCTAGGTCTTATTCCTGGCAATCTGCGCAGTTTGGTAATTTGTATGCTTATTGTATCATTTTTGCTTTGCTCGAAAATTCGAAATGTGATGGAATCCTGAGTAGCCAGGATCGACAGCGGCAACCAACCACAGAAACCTTTTTGATATGACCTCAGGGGTGCCCGAGGGACATGCTAAATCTGTCTTGGGACCCGCAACGAAATTAATCAGAAGAAAGTAGGAGGAGTAGGATGTGTTCCAGGTTTCTGTGTTGCATGTTAATTAGTTTTTCACCAACTTCCAAAAAAGGAGGCGGTTATTTATATTTTATTAGTAAAGGAGTAATACTCAATACAGTACTTACCAGTTTTATCCACGCCGTTCCAATCAGACCAAACCTCAGAGGCAGACACAGGCAGCACCGTCTCAGTTCGGGACACTCGCAACGCATCTTCTTATAATTTACGCAAGCTTTGATATGAAAAACTTGAAATAAAATAATCTTTGTAACTCAAACAATAACTGCAAGAAACTTTAAAATAAATATCGATCACTTTTTTCGCAATTAACAAATCAAAAGAAAACCAACACCTTATTTTGAAATTGGAAGTCGAAAACTTTTTTTAAATTATATAAACTATTGCGTCGCTGTCCAGTAGTGTTTATAAACAGATTTATATAATTAAACTGATTGTTATTTATAACTGCCAGGGGAAGTGTGTTTGTTGGTGCTACTGATAAGAGACATGTTCATGACAAACTGATCTGCAGGGTCATACTATCTGTATTTCCTCTCTGATTAACTTTTCCAATGACGCGAGCGGAAAGACAAGGGAAGAGGCGTCGTTTTGATTGGAATTTTGGCTTTATGGTACAATGTAATACCATTTGCCGTTAACGAGATTCTAAGGGCCAGCGCAGACAGAGAGGAACGCAGCGGAGAGGATTTTGTTAACACACTTGAAAATCTACTTTAAAATTATGAAACTAAAGTGTATACATGCTTGAACCCGACGAAAAATGCTGCATAAAATAGAAAATGCCCGAGACCGCGCGAGGATTATTCCTATCTGTGTGCGCTGACCCTACGAGTCGAAACATAATTATTATACTCCATTTCGATGCAATAATATTATAGTATTTTTGTGTGTATATGTGTGTCGTCTAATAACAAAATGCGTCAGATCCAAAAAGGTAAATTTTATAGTAAATGACTTTTTTCTCAATCATAGCTACTAATCACCGTTTTAGAAATAAAGTAAAAAATAGTGGATTCGAATTTACGCGTCATTTAAGTTTAATTATTGTTAGTTTTTAAATTAATTTATATTAAAAAATAAAAAATTTAATTAAAAATTTAAAAAAATAGTTTTTAAATTAATCAAATAAATATAATATAAAAAAATGGATGCAGACGTATTTGCCACTCTCATAATATACAGCATGTATCAAAGAGTGATTCTTGACTAGAGGTATTTTTAACCTAAGTCCACACCTCGCTTCCTTGCTATGCCTATTAGGCGGAACTTTTTCTATTCTCTTTAGTAAATCGGCCATTATTTTCTTTAAAACGCAGCACAAAATTAACAAGAAAATGTATGAGCGGCCATATTGACGCCAAGGACGCCATAATGGATACCTGTCAAAATCCTGTTTTCTGATTGGTCTGTTTGGATCTAGCGGCATATGATTGTCGTGAGTCACGGAACTGGTGGATTATGATAACAAATTCAGTTTTTAACCTTGATTTACTTGGGATTAAACGGGGATTGATACAAATTTAATATTAGCAACAGTATGTACATTTTATAAAAAGTTAACCGTAGAGCATACCAACAATTTTTTTTAAGTGGATCTGGCGGATATTGATACTAGAGTTAGAGTTTGTGAAATTAGACTTCTTCCTTCTTCTTCTACTTCTAGAAAGTTAGGCGAGTAGAGTTAGAAGCTTAGTTTTAAATGATATCTGATAACTTTTTGACAGTGCGAGTCATTTGGTCTCGTCTCGAAGTGACATTTACATTGGTAGTATGATTAAGTAGGTTTTAGAAGTATAAAACAATAGTTGTTTTAATTTACAAACAGGTTAAATTGGATCGTAACAGATTATGTAACCGCGTCGCGGTGCCTCGCCACGCCGCAACTTCGCAAAACAAAGCGCTTTATGTTCTAACTGCCTTATTAATGTAAGGCCAGTCATTCAATCATTCATTCATTCATCTTTGAAATCCCTCTGATCATCTGTGATCTTATTGCAGATAACAACAAAGATAGAAGTCAAGTACCTTCGTTAATAGTATGCATTTTTGTATAGTTTCTTCAGTTTGATGTGCATGTGCAAATAAAGTTTTCTATCTATATATCTATATATCTCTCTACACTAATGTTTGTTTTGTAGTAGGCTCCAAAACCGCTGGACCGATGTTGATGAAGTTTGGCAAAGATACAATAAAGCACGGGGAAGGTGAACGCCGTATGGTCTCCGCAAGGCTAACTTTTGCGCGCGCGAAGTCGCGGGCTACATCTAGTGTTATGATACAGGCAAATAAAGTGTACTGATTATTTTAAATCTTATTACACGTCAGAATTTTGAGTGGTCATAGGAACAGTTTCCTCCTTGTTCTTCAGCAGGTGCAACAGGATCGCGCGGTTCTCCAGACGCCATCGTGCGACCATCTTGATTTCCCTTATCACGAGAAAACGCAACACGACGTGCACTAAAACTGAAAGATAGTGAATAATGTTTAAAAACACATTCAGGACATTTCTAAAGACGGTTCCGTAACTATCAACACGCAATAGGTTTTCTTTGAATTAGTTATTGTCCGATTTCACACAAAATAGTTTTCTTAACCTTTAAGTACACGCGTTGTTTAGGATAACATTCCGTCACGCGTGGGGTCCAGAAGTATCCCCAATATAAATTTACATATATATTCAGAATTTTTTCAGAATATATTCAGCCGTTTTATATTATAAGAAAAGACATTATAACATTTATGAAAAGTATTTATTTATCATAAAACAATCAGTCTTTAGACAGTAAGGAACATTTTTATCAAATTAACAATATCGTACATAAAATTTTTAAGGCACATGTTTAATGTATTAAAATTTAACAAAAGAGTCAACTTCTAAATAACTAACTATTTTTTTTCTAATAAAATAAGGATTAAAAACAAGTAATTATAAGAAAAATCAACAATAAATATTATAGAAAAAAAAATGACAATTCTTGAAACGTAGGTAGGTACTACACTAGTGTAACTAAATTATTCTTTGGGTAGGCATGGTAAACAATAAGTAATTGCTACTGAATGCGGTTTGCAAATAGTTTTCTTGCAAGACTTACAGACAATAGTACTTTTTTTATCCTTGGATCTGGGACAATAATAGCATCTTCGCTTCATTTTTGGGGCACTGTTCTCTTGAGGCGTGTCTCCTATGCCTTCGCTTTCAGAGTCACTAAAATCGTTAATAATTTGTGCAATTTGATTTTCGGTTAGTAGGCGACTCATTTTCCCATTTATACAACACCAATTCTGAAAAAGAAACAAATAAAAACATAACCAAAGTGAAAAAGGTAACTACGTTAAATCACGGGTGGGGTCTGCAGGTATTCCCACGTAAGCAAAAATGTAACTTACCTTAGCAGAAGAGCGACGAACGTCCACACGCCGAAAGGCCTCGCGTCGCACTGAGATTAGCCGAACACGCGCGATCGTAACTTGTCAATTTCAAAAAATACCGTTAAAAAACAGCGCGTGGGGTCTGCTAGACCCCGCCCGTGACGTTAAAGGTTAAAGACTTTTTAGCATGATATTATATCAGCATGGAATTTTACAAGTTTCTATCTCCTATAGTTTAGAAATGCCACCATATACAAAGGAAATACCGACTTATAAACCTCCTTGGAGGCCGAGTACTCGAAAACGGTTGACTTTATACAAAAGTCTTGCATGAAACGTTGCCTTTATTTTAAAAGAACTATTCAACGATACCACACGATGGGGTATATGAAAATATATTTTTCATTCCCCACTTCAGATGTGTGGAGAGCCCCCCCTCAAATATAAAATTATTGTTATTTTATGACTCGAAAACTGAGATCTATACACATTATAACTAGTCTTGCCATAAATACTAAAACAAATGACAAAAATCTATTGCAAATAACATTTATTACATTTACAGTGTGTTAGTTTAATACATAAATATAAAACAATTTAAAATATAAAAAGCTTATTCGAAGAATTCGAAGGTCTCCATTGGCTGCAATACAGCCCTTTAAACGTTGAGGCCAGTTATCAATAGAAGCACGCACTCTTTCCGTGGAAAATTCTTCACTGCCAATCGTACGGATTGTTTTAGGGACTCCAAATAATCATGGTATTTATAGCAAGCCGTACTCTCTAAGACTGACTATAAATCATAATCCAGCGGATTAAGATCGGGACTAGACGACGGCCAGTCTTCAGCTCTGATGAAGTCCGAAACGTTCCTTTCCAACCAAGACTGCGTAGACCGAGCTTTATGACCCGGCGGCGAGTCTTGCTGGAACCATTCTTGGTTATTGAACATGGTGTTGTTAAGGGGCTTCACTACCATCTCAAGAATGGTATCTTGATACACTTGTGCCGATGTTTTGATACCTTTTTCACAAAAGTATGGCTCAGTCACTCCTTCATAGCTAATACCCCACCAAACCATCAGTGAAGTCGGATAGTGCCCACGTTGCACTCTGTCGACTAATGGGGAAGCTTCATTAGAGCTTTGAGCATAAATACGGTCATTTTGTTTGTTAAAATGTTCCTCAATTGTAAAAATTTTCGCATCCGTAAACAAAATTTTTCTGTGACCACCGTTTGCGTACCGCTTCAGTAGTTGTTTCGATTTTACCACCCTATTCTTTATTAAATTATCAGTTAAGAAATGACCAGTACGTCTCTTATAGGCTGCAAGTCCTACGATGGTTGATGGTTGCATTCCTTTATTGCGGAGTTCCTGTAGCGATCTTTCAGAGCTTTTAGCCAAACCACCATCGCTAATTTGGACGACGGAAAAGGTTTTCGGAAACAAAAAAAATGTATGAAATCACACATAAGCATCGCTTAGTGACAACCATGCTTATGTCGCTTAAATTATCCCTACTAGCTTTTCACGT
This sequence comes from Phengaris alcon alcon, assembly GCA_037179445.1. Classification (NCBI taxonomy): domain Eukaryota; kingdom Metazoa; phylum Arthropoda; class Insecta; order Lepidoptera; family Lycaenidae; genus Phengaris; species Phengaris alcon. The sequence continues at coordinate 1,037,886 of JAYRCH010000072.1, read as the reverse complement.
ATCGGGTAACCCACAGGAATACTGTACTTTTTCGGGATGAAAAATAGCCTATGTTTTAATCCAGAACCTAAACAAGTACTATAGCAAATTTCATCAAAATCTGTTCAGTAGTTTTTGCGTGTAAGAATTACTAACATCCATCCATCCATACATCACACATTGATAATAGTAGCAGGATTTTTCTCCAGATAAAAAGTTGCCCAGTATTTAAAATACTTACCGAAATCAGTGAGAAAAATTGCCACTGCTCTGTTCTGGAGGGCGTCCATATGAGAGCACATGTACGGCGCTACGAACACAAACATGAGGTACATTTCGGCAACCGCGGTAATGTTGGGGCCAGATGAGAACGGGTTCACCGCGCCGATGGCGATCGCCTTAGTTAAAAGTTACGCCAGACTCGCCACATGCCAGCGATCATCAGGCATCCGACTACAGTATTATACGTGGAGTAGAGTATCAGCAGGCCTTTATTTTTCTAAAAAAAAACGATAATTAGCCGTTAGGAAGGACTTGAAAAAGCAACAGAAAAAAAAAATTAAGTAACAGAATTGTCGAGTATTGAGTGAACTGATCTTATGTTCGCTCATTCCAGAGATTTCACTCGTCCAGACTTGAACTCAAATGATAGTGCGGAAATAATGACCAAGACCTTTGTCTACTGTGCCGACACCGCCCTGGGCCGAAGGCCGCTTAAAACAGAAAATAAGTGTAATTGGTGGCACGATAATTTATATAACTTGCGTCGGGAGTTTAGGAGAGCCAGACGGAAAATTAATTATGCACGTAGACAGGGACTCGGTCTATTGGACGATAATTACGTATCGTACCTAACTGACCTTAGGGCTTCAAGGTCGCGTTATCGCGCCGCCGTCACCTTAGCAAAAAATAATATGTTGAGAAATGCAGCCGTTAGACTGGATAAGGAGGGACCATGGTCTTCTTTATACCATGAACTCAAACCAATTAATACCACTGCTCCACAGTATTTTTCAAATATCTAGATTAATAATTCGTATACTCATAGTTTAAGAGACACGGCGAAGGCGTACCTCGACGTACTAATTCCAGACGACAAGCCGGACTTGGACAATGATTTCCACCACGAGATAAGGTTCAGAATGTTAGACCCCATCAATACGCCGGTATCTGACTTACCTACACTTGATGAGTTCACTTCAATAGTTAATTTGTTACCTACGAAAAAGTCAGCAGGCGAGGATAAAATATCTAATATTATGATTAAGCAGGCGTGTCTAGCGGTAGGCTCATCTATATTACAGGTTTTTAATAAATGTATTGCAGAAGGCACTTTTCCAAAAATCTGGCGAATCGGCACAATAAAATTAATTCCTAAAGCCGGTGATAAACCACCAGACGATCCGAAATCCTACCGTCCTATAACGCTATTATCATGCTTAGGTAAATTATTAGAACGTCTTATTGTTCACCGCTTGCTACCCGGTGGCCCGAAATTTAATAATCAGCAATTTGGATTTACCGCCGGGAAGTCTACAGTGGATGCAGCAATCGAGGTCAGAAAAACAGTAAATCTATCGGAGTGTAAATATGTAGTACGTATATCTCTGGATATCGCGGGTGCCTTCGATAATGCCTGGTGGCCAATGCTACTACTGAAGTTAAGAAACAGAGGCTGCTATCGTAATATTTATTATTTAATTTACTCGTATTTTTGCAACGGCGTAACAAAACTCCAACTCGGCCATTACACACATTCCAAAAACTTAACGCGCGGCTGCCCTCAAGGATCAGTACTATCGCCGCACTTGTGGAATATAAGTTTTGATGATTTATTATTTGTCCCCTTGCCTCCTCTGTGCTCTCTGATAGATTATGCTGACGATGGTTTTCTTATTATTCAAGCCAATTCGCGATCTGAAATTGAAAACAAGGCCAACAAGTGCCTCAACGTAATATCGAGTTGGGGCCACAGAAATCGATTAGAATTTGCAGCACATAAAACCTTTCAAGTACTTTTAAAAGGTTCATTAATATCAACTCCTTGCATTAAACTGAACAACATCAATATGAAACGTAAACAGTCACTTTGTTACCTAGGACTTATTTTAGAAAATAAATTTACATTCCTGGAACATATAATACAGACCGGTGAGAAAGCTAAAAGGAATTTCTATTGTTTCACAAAAATATCAACGTCGACATGGGGCCTTTCATTTAAAACATTAAAAATAATTTATAATGCGACGTACCTCGGCAGCATATGCTATGGCGCACCGGCTTGGGCAGATAGGGCTACAATAGGAGCGGCCCGTCGTAAACTTTTGCAAAGCCAACGTCTCGCCTTAATATTTTTATGTAAGGCATACCGTACCGTAAGTACTGAAGTACTCCCAGTCTTAGCCGGAGTCCTACCAGTAGATTTAGAGATACAGCGTCGTGCAGCACTATATTATAAATAAAAAAAAATGACTAACCCTGAGTTTTTAAGCGCGAAAGAGAGTAATAAGATAACTAGATTATTCGAGCCATTAGATATTTCTATACAGAACCTAATTTCTGAGTGGCAGGAACGGTGGGACAACACTATCAAAGGGCGTCACCTATATAATTTCTTCCCTTCGGAACGCGATAGACTCTCGAAGCAATGGATAGAAATAGACCACTACGTCGCTCAATTTTTGACAGGACACGGAAACTTTAAAGCGAAACTATTTGGATTTACATTAGTCTCGTCTCCGCTATGCGAGTGTTCGACCGAAGGTAGCCCTTATGAACAAACTGCTCATCACATACTCTGGGAGTGTGATCTCTGGTATGACGAAAGAATCGAAATGTTGAACAGCGTCCATTGTGTTTCTAGGGTTGTGTACTATGAAGATCTCGTGGGCTGCGCGAAGAACTTCCGAGCTTTCAAACGTTTTTGTCATAAGTACTATTGGAAACAATGCAACACTTTTTTGTCATTATAAATGCATTGTAATCAATTGTCATATTATAAATTAAAACATTTAATTACATTCTGTCTTGTAGTCATAAAAAAAAAAGAAAAAACATGTTATTCCTGTGGTGCTTCCCCTTTAATTCTGACTTTTTGTCATCACAATTTTTGCTGTCTCCCGCTTTTCTTGGGGAGGGAAACTGGAATACTTCCTACTCCTCCTGCAATCTTCTGATTAATTTCGATGCGGGTTCCAAGACAGATTTAGCATGTCCCCCGGGCACCCCTGAGATCATATCAAAGGGTTTTTGCGGTTGGTTACCACTGTCGATCCTGGCTACACAGGAGTTGCAGTGGTGGGTAAGTGTGGTGGGCCAACCACATACATAATATACATTAATAATATATGGAGTAAAGATTTGATTGTTTGTTTGTATTGAATAGACTCTGAAACTAAGTGCTATACCAATTTTGATGAAAGCGAAGATATAGAGTAGACCACAGGCTAGGCCATAGGCTACTTTTTATTGCTGCAAAATATACGGTTCCCGTGGTAAAAGTGTATATATTTTTCATTATATTTACCTTGTAACAGGCGTATAACAGGACAATATCGAGGAAGACATCGATAATGAATTTCAGCAATGCTAAATGCATTCCCAAGAATATTTTCATGGAAACTTTTTCCTTAAATGAATATTTATTACCAAAATACATATTGTATTGCTCCGTATAAATGAAGTAACAACATGGTGAATCTAGAACCTGAAAATGTAATACTATCATTAATAACTTTATCAGTAATATTTATTCGAATAAGAGCTAAGTTATTCAAACAGTGCAGTTATGATGTACTGTCGGGGAATCTAATTCATAAGCAGGTAGAGTGTTCTCATAATTTATTTGTATTATAATGACGGCATGCAGTCACAATACAATTGTCAAAGACATCTGAGTTTGATTTCATATTAATAACAATATAATACGAACAAATGATGACATCATCGAACCTGTTTATTAATCAGATTCCCTGATAGTACACTCCCGGGATTTATAGTTTTAAATTATCTTAAAGTATCACACAATAGGTAATGTAAGATATTCTGCCTGCCTTCCCCTTCCATCCCTCCCTTTATTCTGTCTGAAGTATGTAACGTGTGTGTCTCTGTCTATCACAGAAGAATTTTCTATTTTATTTAGGCAAAAAGAGTCCACCATAGCCCTACTTTTGGGGTTCCTTGGGGCAGTCGAGGATTGACATTTGTCATCTTGACATTAGCTATCAGTATAATCAGTCCGCATATTTGACAGACTCTTCTGAAATCAAGATGGCGTAACTTTTTCTTGTATGAAGATTTATTCTGTCAAATGTATCTCGTAGCCCCGTCCTTATTTTTAAATCATTGCTGGATACACCGACATTGTAATAAGTAAATTACAATATAGCCCAGTGTGGTAAATGGTGGTGTGGTGGCGTATACCGCCGCATCCGGTAGGGGAACAGTAGCTGATAACAAGTACGTAATAATATAATGGGTAGTATAATTTTAAACATATTAATATACGTTTTCGTAGGACACGAATTAAATTTAACAGAACAATCATAGTTAAAAAAATTTAAGAAATTTAAGTTATCCCAGAATTATTGAAATTTGTGGTAATATTTTATGGTACTAACCAGAAGTGTGATTCACGTTTTTTTTTCCGTTAGATACGCGTTAGCGTTCCACTCACACGCATCGAGTGTGTACGAGAACTATATCAAGCTCTGGCACTGGAACCCAACTCCGAATGGAATTCCTACTAAAGACACTACTTTACAGAACGAACTTAACTTCTAGGAGTAATCACTTTACAATTTTCAGTAATATACATGTATATTAGTTGTTTGATTTGTCTATTTTCGATTATTGGTAACGATTAAGCATGAAGTCTTACGGTTAAATTGTTTCATTATTATTGGAGAGGCGTTCACATGACCCGTCTAGCCTCTAGGTTGCCTACCTACACACTATAGCATTTTGAGCGTCGCTTGGCCAGCCCTCGCGCAGAGCTCGCAGGATGTGAGGAATCTTATGAATGTTTTACTAAATATAAAGTTATATTGTGGGTATTACTGATAATTAATATTAATAATGCAGAACGAATTAAACGAGACAATCTTATATCGAGATTACGATTATACATATACCTAGTATATTATATATAATCGTAATCTCGAAAACGGCTGCAAGTATAACCATGAAATTTAGTATGAGGTAGTTTTGGGGTAGAAAAATCGATCTAGCTAGGTCTTATCTCTGGGAAACTGCGCATTTTAAGCTATATATGTTTTTTCTTTCGTCGTGCAACCATATAATATCGATAATTTTGACTCTATTATGTCAGTCCGATAGGCAGTTTGGTATGCGTATGTATAATTGAGACTTTGTTCGAAAATTCGAAATGTGGTGGGTTCAAATCCCGGTCAGATAAATATTTTTGTGATTCTATTTATTTATTTAAATTTAGTAGAACTATCTTGGTATGCGTAGGTATAATTTTTGTGTTGTTCGAAAATTTGGAATGTGGTGGGTTCGAATCCCGATCAGATAAATATTTATCTATAAAAAAGATATATTTTTGTGTTTCTTTTTATTTTTTTTAATTTACTAGAACTCCGAGCAAAGCTCGGTTACCCAGGTTCTTGACATAAATTAAGTTAGCAATAAATAAAGTACTTACCAGTTTAACTAAACCTACTAAGATGAGAGTCCAATGGACGAATTTATTAAACACTTTTGTAGAACACATTTTGGTAAACACTAGTCTAATGTTTAATGTCTAACCATGGCTTGGTTTCACCGTGTCATCACAACACCATTGCAAGCTTAAGTTGTACAATCTCACAAATGGAATGTATCGCATATAGGTAATGTCTTCTCGGCCGCCTCTGATACTGTGGCCCCACTACAGGGAGCCGCGCGTCAGTGTGGCCTTGAAGCGAGGAGTATCTACTACGCACGGTATAAACGGTATAAAATTTATTTTGAAACCAAATTTATAATTTTTAGTCTATACGTTATTCCGATTTGTTTTCTACGTAGTGATATAAAATTATTTGAAGCGATAAAAAAGTTCTAACCTAACCCAAAACTACACAAACGTTATTTCACGACATGTTTTTTTGAGGCCACGTGACTACTCCGAAGACGTTTGGAACGCGATAAAATTTTTCTAACCTAACCGAACCTGAAACTATACAAACGTTAATTCACGCCGGATTTTTGTAAGGCCGTGCTACCACTTCGAAGACGTTTGTAACGTGATTAAAACATTCTAACTTAACCTAACCCAAAACTACACAAACGTTATTTATGCCTAACGAGTTTTGCCAAAAAACAAATATGTCAAAGTACAGCCATCTTTTTTTTTTGTTATAACAATATGACAAAAAAATTTATGCCTAACGAGTTATGCTTATGCCATATTAAATTAGGACAAAAACATTAGTCTATATGATAATTATGCCTAATGATATAGTATGCCAAGAAACAAGTATGCCAAAACATTATTATGACAAACAAAATTATGCCTATTGAGGTATGAGGTATGCCACATTAAATTATGCCCAAAAGAAATATGCTAAAAAAAGAAATCCCGTCATTCGTAAATGAAACTTAGCAATTTCACTAGGTCGGATTGTAACACACGTGAATTGACAACCATCGGTACGGTGCCATTTTTAAGAAAATTTGACAGTTAGGTTTGTTGTTCAAGTTACTTATGAAGTATTGGATACCACTTCGTTACCTATTGTTTTTTTTTTCAATTTGATCCTAGGGTTGGGAACCCCTAAATGTTTGTTTACATTTTTTTTGACTTGTGAATTTTTCCGCAACAGGCAACTTAATATAATTTCTGCAAAAAAATTAAAAAAACTTTTACGCATTAAATTTTATTTTAGAAGTATACCTCTAAATATATTACAATATACACTAATTCTCAACAATAAATCACTCATTTTGTGATACATAATTACAAAACTAGAAAAAATATTTCTCTTTTATGATCTTTGGGTAATTTTAAATAGACCGTTTTTTTAATATACAAAAAATCAATTAATTCTTTATATTATACAAATAAACAGGAGGCGGGCTACAATGCGCCGCTTGCTTACGTGCGGCGCCAGTAGTTTATCACGGACAGTTACAGTACTGAATAAAATTGTACTGTGACACTAGTCGGCGCTTTTGCCCTTAGCCCCGGTTTCTGAAAGGCTAATCAACACCAAAATTAACAAATCAACGGTCAAATCTTTTGTCAAGTGTAAATTGAGTTGCATAAAGCTTGATCAGTCGTTTGATTTGATCATAATAATAGCTCCCCACACTGATTTCAGTGACGGTGGCCGGTTTAATTGAAACCAGGCCAGCTACGCAGGAGTTATTTTATAGTGCCCAAGTGTGTGCGCAGTACACAAGAGCACTCTCTCTTCCTTTACTCTCGTTATCCAGTGGGACGAATAACCGACACGACTGGTGAGATATCAGGCGCAGGTCCGACTTTTTACATGCCCATCCGACGCATGGATCATCTTTCTTGTCAGACAATCAGGTGATCAGCCTGCATTGTCCTAACCAAACTTGGAAACTAAATGTTTTGTTGTTCCAATGCGGGAATCGAACCCACGGCCTCCGAGTCGAGAGCCAAGCTCTAAACCACTAGACCACGGAGGCTGCTACTATTTGATCATAATGTTAGTTAACAAAACGTATGCCAAATCACATGTCAAACGCTGTTTTCGGTTTCTGGATAGTTATATAAGGCGTAATCATAGATCGAACATATGTCAAATCTATTGTCAACCGATCAATCCATTTCGGCGAATTAACTTTCGAAAAATATTAGTTTTTCCCATTTTTCCACTGATATTGTGGAAAGGTATGTAAAGTGTTATTACTAAGTTAATTTGACGCTTGTAATATTTTAAAACTGTACCTAGTACTTATTTGCTAGAAGCTATAAGTATTATTAATTATGGCTATCACTATTGATTTCCAAATCTTTACAAAATTATTATTTGTGTTTCAGATATTATCATGTCATTATCCGATCTCAGCAGCCTTTCCAGCAGTGATGATGAAGAGCGATCCTGGCATTATTTTAAGACCGGAATGAACCCTTTTGAATTTTAGAATGAAGCAGAGTTTAAAAATCGCTATCGTTTATCAAAGGCCGTGATAATGATACTAGTAATCCAACTTGAATATAAAATAAAACCTTTTACATTAAGGAACAAGTCCATAACTGCTCTGGAACAAGTTTTATTAACAATTAGCTTCTACGCAACGGGGGCCTTTCAAATAACAGTGGCTGATCACATTAGGGATACATAAATCAACAGCAACAGCCATTGCGGAACTGAGGCCTGAATTTATAAGAATGCCCAGGACAGAAGAAGAGCGAAACCAGGTTGAAAATGAATTTTACTTGATAAGTTCATTTCCTGGTGTTATTGGAGCTGTAGACTGTACGCATATTAAAATACAGTCTCCTGGAGGTCCACGAGCAGAGCTATATAGAAATAGAAAAGGATACTTCTCACTAAATGTCCAGGACATATGTGATGCAAATTTTAAAATATTGGATATCATAAATCGGTGGCCTGGATCGGTCCATGACACTACAATTATAAATGATTCCCATATTCGGGCTGATTTCGAGAGCGGTATTTATGGAACAGACTACCTATTGGGGGACAGTGGCTGCCCATGCCAGTCATACTTGTTGACACCTTTTCTACGTCCTTCTACACCTAGCGAAGAAGCATACAATGAAGCTCATATAAATACGAGGAATACTGTTGAGAAATGCTTTGGGGTTTTAAAATAAGATTCCCTCGTTTGTCTTGTTTGACTTCGTGTGAAGCTGGAAACTAAAATTAATATAATCATTGCTTGTGGTGTTCTACAGAATATAGCTATAAATCATAATGACCAGATTGAAGACATGTCTGAAGCTGTGGAAGTCAATCTCCTAGAAGGTAATGCTGCAGTGTCAGCTAACAATGAGAACACATCTGTCCGGTCATCTTTTGTTAACCCACTTTAATCGATAGTATACATATACCACTTCCCTTAAACATGTTTTCATAAACAAATCTTTTTGTAAAAATTATCATTAAAATATTACTTAGGCTTTTTTGTGTACCTAATGCCTATGTTGAATAAATATTTTGATTTTTTTTGTGTATTTTAATACTATTATAATCATAGCACTTGTGGAGAATAAAAAAAATACACAATAAACATTTATTTGGAAAATTACAACAATTGGTTAAACGCAAACAAAATATGTATGTTATGTTCCATCATTAAAAGCTATCCGTCATCAATATCAAATCAGTCTTACCTTGCATGGTATAATAATTATTGCATGGATTACAAGATAGAATTTTAAAAAGGCACAACCATGTATACTTAAATCTATTCAACTTCTTAAAACTACTCTTCATAATACTTTTAAAAATTTAACCAATATCTTAAGTATAATCAACTATTTAAAAACTTTAAAGAATACTCTAAATTAAACATAAATTATGTTTTTTAACTAATTGCTAAAAAATGATCAAAGAATTATATAACATTTGTTAAATCTTTAGAAGACCACGATTTAACAAATGGTCATATTCTTTTTCTTTAATTTTTAGCTCCAACTCCAGTAACTTTTGTTTCTTAAATACTGTCTTGTATTCTAATAATCTAGTTTTTTTCTCCAATATTGAACATTGTATCTTTGTTATGTAATATTTTCGTTTTAATTTTTCACTTTTGCAGTTGGTCTTTTTCTTTAGCTTTTATATAGGTTTACGTGTAGGGTGGAGAGTAGGTTTATCTGCTTGGCTGCTGATTGGAGTTTTGGAAACATTTTCAACTGAAAAAAAAGGGATAAACAAGATTACAAATAAGTAATATCATAACGTAATAATATTACTTATAAATAACTAGTTCGGAACCTTAACATACCATTATTAAAGTAACTTGATGCACTGTCAAAACTATTTGACAGTGGGTTTACATGATCACCCATTACTACTAATAGTTGTGCACCTACACTGCTAAGCATAGGTTTGTATACACCACCACCAGTTGCCATAATACCCTTCTGAAATTAAAAGTTTATATTAAGAAAGTTGCTCTTAAAATTCATGATAATAATTGTAAGATAAAAGAACCAACCTTGTCAGCAATGTCATCTTTCCTTAATTGTTTTAAGAGACAATTTATTTCATTAGAGTTTTGAGATATTGTCTAATATAAATACATACAATAGACTTCAGCTAACTACACCTCTGCTGCTTAAACCACCACCAGCTTAAACCTCTGTCAACACTATGTCCTGTACAATCACTGTGTCCTCCTGAGATGGTCCGTGTTGAAAGTCAACTGTGCTTTGTAATTGCTTATCTTGTAAATATTTTTTTATCTGAAATGTACAAACAATAGTACCTACATACATATATTATAAATACTTCAACTAGATTTCTTTAATGCTTTATGCATCAATCTTGATTGATCTCATTGAAGAGTTATGTGTAGGTATTGGTATTAAGTAATTTATAAAACTTTGTTTACTTTTTCATTAGCAACATTCTGCCTGGTGGTTCTCTTATGATTTAAATATGCCGTATGTAGCTGTTTTAGCGTGCGAGGGGTCTCTGCATTACTATTGAATTCTACAGCAATAGACGATAGGAGGGAGACTTCTCCTCGCACGCCGGGCCCCTGAAAAGGGCCTTGGGCGGGGAACCAATACCAGGGGCTAAGCCCCTCTAATTGGGGTGGACGACCAGTACGAATACTGGACGCAAAAAAGTCGGTTTTAAGGGAAGACCCCCCGCGTTCTGCCGCGGGGGAAACCCGAGGTGGCAGAGGGAATGACGCGGTAGCAAGGGCCGTGGGCGGCCAAGACCTGCGGTCGACTCCAACGACGCGCGGGGTCCTGGTCCGGGGACCAGGAAGCGTGTATGGGTCCACTCCCACACGCGCCGCTTTTGTCGACCACGGACACAACCGACCAGGGAAATGAGGGGGGGGGGGGGAAGGTATTTCCCGAGCCCCAGACTTTTTATGTCGGGGGGGAAGGGGCTGCCACGGGGCTGACGTGTGGGCAATAGGGCTGCCCCACATCACACTCCGGGCGCACAAAAAGAAGCCTTGCGCCGGTTTGAGCCGGCGCGGGGTAAAGGGGGGCAGGGGCATCGATCCAACGGTGCATAATGCAGGGGGGCGCACCGCGCATGGGGCGTCTCGGCACTGTGGCTCCGGGATGCTCCCTGCGTCTGGTGTCATCAGAGCGGTTGCTGCGGGCGAGCGGGCATGCCACGGCAGCAGGTCAGTTGACCGTGCACGCGGCTGCCGCGCGCTCAAAGAAACAGGTGATCCTGCAACTAAGAACAAAAATTAACGCGTTCAAGGAGCGCGGGGGGCGGTGCATGGCACACGAGTGTCCCGAGTTCGGGACGCGCGTCGAGGATCTCCGGCAGTCAACAGTCGGCTCCTCTGATAGGAGCTTCTGGATGCCAGAGATATCCAGGCGCGGGTCCGAGCTAGGGCCTGGGGGTCCAAATTTTTATTATGGCTGCGATGGTGGGGGCGCCTTAAAAATGTGGAACGCTTCACGATTTTGCGTGTCATCCTTGCGCAGGGGCCATGCTAATCTTCTCTGTATCGTTCCAATTTTAGTATATGTACTGCCGAAGCGAGTACAGCAATAGACACTTTTTTTTTTTTTTTTTCGAACGGGTCTATGCTAAGGGTCGGGTTAAGACCGCTGTAGCTAAGTCGGACTATAACTAGCCTGGTGGCTAGTTTGTTTGGTGGTAGACGATGGGAGGGTTTGACCCTCCCTAACATCACCCGGGTGATGTTCAAACCGGATATTGGGGACAGCTACGGATTAGAAGCTATTATTTTGACAGGGGAGACGCGGGTCTCTCCTGCTGAGGGGTCCGACCCCTTCCTCACTCGCTGATGAGTGAGGTTGCTCGCGCGCGGTAGCAGAGACTAGCGGCGTGCGAGTTATCGCGATAGAGGAGCTCTCGATTTGGTCGATATCGGTACTGAGAGGGCCGTCCCTCTCCCCTTCCGCGTACGGTCGGGATGACTCGCGCGCGTAAGTCCTAATGTCGATGAGGTTCGCGGTATTGGTAGAGCTCTCTATATCAATATCGCGGTCGCGGACACTATTTAGGAGTGTACCTAGACTACTGGGATGCGAACTCGAACTCGGGTTCGGGTCCGGTCCCGTGTTAGGGTCGGTCTGTACGTCTGTACGTGTTGTCGTGTCGGATGTGGGACCTCGGGGTAGGCGCCGGCGTCGACCCCGGTGCAATGCTAGCGTCGCGGGTGCGTGTGATTTGTGTTTACGTAACTGTACACAGTACGTTACGTATTTTGTGATCGGGTCAACGGGATCGGCTAAGATATGCTTAGGCCGTTTGTGCGGGTGTCGGAAAGTCAGTGCGTCGTGGTTGTAGTCCAGTGCCTTTTTTATAAGGGGGTTTGGGTGGTTTTTGCCTTTATCAAAGAATCTCTCTACGAGTTCCTTGATATAGGCTTTAATGGTGACTAGTTCGCAGTCCCTATGCAAGTCGATGTTACGCATGTACCAGGGGGCGCCTGTTGCCATGCGTAGAAACCGGTTCTGGACTCTTTGCAAGCGGTCCATTTGAGACTCGCTTATCTGTGCGAAGGAGACGCACGCATAAGTGAGTATCGTTCTGATGCAAACCTTATACAATGTAAGCTTATGTCTTAAGGACATTTTGCTTCGCGAATTAAGTAGCGGATATAATTTGTAGAGTACAAATTTCGCTTTACGCAGTGTGTTACTGATGTGACTCGAAAACGTCATCGACTTGCCTAGTACTACGCCTAAATATTTGACCTGAGAGACCTCAGGGATAATGTTGCCGTGCAGGCTAATAGGGCTCATTACTTTACGGGGGCACTTACGCCCCGCTGATTTATTACCATTGAATTGAATGGCGTGACTTTTATCGGGATTGACTTCTATTCTCCACTTGGAGAACCAATTACCGAGAGCGGTAACTGACTCCTGGAGGACTTTAGACGCGGTACGGGCTCGTGTGTTTGAATAATAAAGGGCTGTGTCGTCCGCGAACATAGCTAATTGCACCTTAGCGTGTTTGGGGATGTCACTAGTGTACAGGTTATATAGGGAGGGCGAGAGGACCGAGCCCTGCGGTACTCCCGCCTCCATATATCTTGGCGACGACAGTGCGCCTTCTACGCGGAAATGAAATTTACGATTTTTTAAAAAGTTACTAATTAGTAAGACGAGATAATCGGGTATTTCCATTTGATAGAGTTTGTATAACAGTCCGTTATGCCAAATTTTATCAAAAGCTTTTGCAATGTCAAAGAATACGGCGCATGTCGTCTTCCTGTCGTTTTTGCTAGATAATATGTACTCCGTTAAGCGGTGTACTTGAGCGGGACAGCTGTGCATTTCGCGGAAGGCGAACTGCTCGTCTGGAAGGAGTTTTTTGTCGGTTATGACGTCATTAAGGCGCCTTTTAATAACTCTTTCGTAGACTTTACCTAGGGAGCTAATGAGACTTATTGGGCGGTAGCTACCAGGCACCTTCCGGGGTTTCCCCGGTTTGTGGATACCTATGACAATAGCTACTTTCCAAATGTCTGGAAATGAACATCCTACTAAGAGGGCGTTAAAGATGTTCACTAGGAGTTGAATTAGCTCGGACGGTAACATTTTAAGTGTTTTGTTTGAAATACCGTCGAGGCCTGGGGCCTTTTTGGCATTCATACACTTAATAATGTCACTGACCTCCTCCGAGTCCACCATCCTCACCCTGTCTACGTCAGGTGGCCTCGAGAGTCGGCTGTTGACCTCGCTATTAACTAAGCTAAGGTGCACGGGATCAATCGGGAGAGTACTCGGCCGGCACTGTTGTTCGAAATTATCAGCTAGGCACTCGGCCTTGTCAATGTCTTCGAATGCAGGAGGACGGTTAGGTCTATCTAACGGAGGCATGTCGCTCTCCGTGTTGTTTTTGAGGGCCTTCGCGAGTGGCCAGTACGCCACGTGAGACGGTTCTAAATCACTGAGAAGTCGATCCCAACTCTCGGCTTTGTGCTGTTTGATTTTAAACTTAACTTCCCTCTCGTAGTGACGGAGGGCTTTCCTCCACTCTTCCGACGGGTAGCGATCATATGTGCGCTTAGCCGCATTTCGGAGTCTGATGGACTCCCTTATGTCCTCAGGGAGGGGCCAACGGCCCTTGGGGGTCGTTGGCACCTCCCTAGATGAGTTCTCTATGGTCGCTACCAGGTGGTCGGTCAAGTGGGAGGCGGCCTCTATGGCTGTCTCTTTACTATCTATAATATCGGGGATTTTGTCTAAGTGGCTAGAATGAAGGACTTTAATGTTCTCCGCTAGTGATTTATAATCTATTATCTTCCTAGTACTAGAATTATTGGGGTTAAGACTACCGAGTGTAATCATAACCGGTCTGTGGTCTGAGTTAAGCTCGTGGAGAGTCTCAATATTGATATTGAGAGAAACATTTTTAACTAAGGCTATGTCTATCGTACTAGGATCGCGTATGACACCGTTGATGTTTTCATTGGTGTCATAGCGAGTGGGGTCGGTGGGGGCTAATAGTGCAAAATTTAAAGTGTCGGTTAAATTACAAAGGATGGTGCCGTTTCTATTGTTATGAACATTGCCCCACTCGGTGTGTTTGCAATTAAAGTCGCCGGCAATGATGACAGCGTTACCTAAATTGAATAGCGCCTGTAGGTCGCTTGAATGGAGTTCTTTGTTGCACGCTAAGTACGCGCTTACTATAACAATGGGTCCGTGACCGGACATACTAATATGGCAAACAGATGTTTCTAAAGTTAACAATGACGGTGGCTCTAGTGGAATACAATGTAGTGATTTTTTATAGTAGATAAGAGTACCTCCGAGTCGGGATCGAGTTCTATCGTTTCTGACTATTTTGTAGTTAGCTATTTTAGGGCTCCTCATGCTAGGTTTTAAGAAAGTCTCCTGTACTAGAAGAATATCGACATTTTGGCTGCTTACAAAATCGCGAATTTCGCTAATGTTATTCCTAATGCCGTTCGTATTGAACGACACTACGCGTAACGAGTGCGGCTTTGTCCTTCCCGAGGGTTCCATTAATTACCGTTTGTGGAGAGGGCCTTGATCTGACGGATCAAGACCTGATGGTCTGACAAAGCTTGGATGCGGTCTGTGGCCGAACCTTTTAGCTTTGTCGCTAAAATAGAAAGCTCCATCGGGTCAATAGGCCCGATGTTGCTTAAAAACTGCTGGACGAAAGAGAGGTCTGCAGTGAAGCTGGGAGTCGGAGGGGGCGTGGCCTTAGGCGCTACGGGCGCGGAGGGCATGGCCTTACTGGGGAGAGCGGGGAAAACCGCTAGCTCCGAACTACGTTTCTGCGCGGGCTTGAACCATGCAGATTGGGAGGGTAGGGGGGCAGCGACGAATCTCTGTTTGGGGGGGGCACTTTTAGTCTGCGGTGCACTACGCTTTTTTACTTTGGGTGCTTTTTTGCACCCTCTATAATTGGCGGGGTGTCCTTTAGACTTACAGAGAACACAGCTGGGGGGTTCGGACTCCTCAGCTGGGCTCTTACGGAGACAGTCAGAGGTGCCGTGGTCACCGAGGCACTTAACGCAACGCGGCCTAGCTTGGCAATTCCGTGCCGAGTGCCCGTAAAGTTGGCATCGGTGGCACTGGCCAGGGATGCCCCTTTTACGGGGGGGCTCGACGCGGATGCCCGTAATATGACAGACGGCTCGGATATTGAAGATATCCTTGCCCTCTGGTGTAAGAGGGAGGGTTACTAGTACCATATTGTACTCGTGTTTTTTAATTGGGTGGTACATGCGATGTACCTCTAAGGCGGGAAAACCTTGGGACTGGATGTCCATGAGTACCTCTTTTGTGGAGAGGCACTTATCGACTCCTGTAATGACGACGCGCAGAAGGCGCTCGTCTTCAAGGGCATAGGTATGGTAGCCTATGTTCTTTGCGCGTAAGAACGCGGTGAGGAGGCGGTGGTCCTCCGACGATTTTACCTGCACTTTGATCCCTATGGGGGTCGTGTGCGCAGAAGAGTATCGAAGCTTTTGCTCGTTTATTGCCGCAGAAATTATATTCCATTTGGCCTTCTCCTGTATGATTACAGGAGGAGGCATTTTTGGCGTACGGACGGCCTGAGGGGCCTGGGAGGCCTGAGGGGCCTGGGAGGCCTGGGAGGCCTGAGGGGCCAGGGAGGCCTGAGATGCCGGAAGGGCCTGGGAGGCCAGCGGAGCCTGGGTGGCCAGAGGGGCCTGGGAGGCCAGAGGGGCCGTCGAGGTAACGGGGGTCGCGGAGCCATGAGCCTGCACGGTTTTCCTATTTTTGCGGACCGATTTGGTCGGGGAAGATAAGACTGGAGAGGAGGTGCCTTCTGGGCGCTTCCTCTTCTTCGTCTTCTTGTATCTGACGGTAGTGAACTCGCCTTGTTCACTACGGTCGGTTTCTTGCTCTGAGCAAGACATCTCTGAAGGAGATGATAAGGCCTCTGTTTCGGCCGGGATTAGCGGGGCGTCGCAATCGGGCGACGCCGGAGAGTCTGCGTCATGGGCGCTCGCGAAGCGTTCCCATTTCTTAGCGGCATCTGGGAATTCGTTCTGAAGGAACGTCAGGAACTTCCTGATTAAGGCGTCGGCCATAATTAGGAAGTTTTATCCTGGTTGTGAAAGGAAATTCTGCTCTCTAATTAATATTGGGGGATACAGCCCCTCCCGGCGACCGGGAGGGGAGGTGTGTAGTGAGGAAAACTCCTCGTGTAGTGTGCCTAACCGTGTCACGGTACTTACAATTGTTCCTTGGGCGGCTGGAACTCACTCACACACTAACGTTGCGCTAAACACTAGGGCGCTAGTGTTCGCGAACGAGACGCGGCGGAGCGCGAGCAGAAGGCTCGCGCTAAGAACGAGACGGACGATGCGACCGGTCGCACGCTCGTCCTAACGCGGCGATAACTTCGCGGCGGGTGTGCGAGCAGAAGGCTCGCACTAAAAAGCGAGACGGACGATGCGAGCGGTCGCACGAATCGTCCGGTAGGCGGCGATCGCGGCGCGGCGCGAGACACGGTACGGCACGGGTCGGGCGGCAAAGGCGGTTGGGTGGCGCCTTGTCTCTTCACTCTTGAGTCTTGCCTCTTGAAGCTTGACTCTTGAGTCTTCTGTCTTCCTGTCTTCTTTCTTCCAGTGGTGCACTATTGTGAGCAATGACACTCGGATAGAGCGAGAGCGCAAATAGAGAGCGCGGGACGACGGCAACGATCGTAGCGAGCGGAGCTGTTCATCGGACGGTGTCCGAGAGCAGAATGCAATAGACACGAGAAGCTTCATGTTTTTGTACCATGCTCCCCGAGTTGGGTGCATTGGGGTAATCTCGTCAACTTTTTGGAAGAGTGAGTTATTGTGTCATTGTTTCAACTTTAGAAGACGAATTTGTATATTGTTACCTATAACTACTAACATTTTAGTTATAATAAACATATTTCCATGTGAATTGTATATTTTTTAATTAAAAAGTATTTACGGATTCTGGAATAACTACCCCTTTAAAATAAAACCCTTTTTTTACTTTTCATGGGTAATTTCGAAAACTCAAGGGGTAATTACGAATAACATCCAAAACACGACCTAATGTAAAATACATTTAAGGCACATATTTATTTTTTATTCTATTTTACCCCATACAAAAACATTGTGCATACAAGCCATAGAAGATATCAAACTAATTTTTTTACTGCAAAATTTTCGAAATTACCCCATCGGGGACTCAAATGTCCTCAACATTTGGAGCAAAGAAATAAATAGTCTATAGAATAGGTAAGAACAATAAAAAAGCCAACATTAGATATTATTGTATTTATTTAGTACCCAGCAAAACTATAACTAAGGAACTAAATATCAACTGTTGATGCAATGGGATCGCTTGTGGCCTACCTACTTTCATGTTGTGCCTTTCTTTAACTTTGTCAAATAACGTCGTTGTAGGTATGCCATATTTTTTTGCAGCAGCGTTGATTGAATTTTGGTTGTTTTGTATTTCATTTATCGCGTTCTCCATATCTTCCTGCGAATATTTTTGTACTGTGTTTCGGGTATACGTTCGGGGCATATTCAACCTAAAAAAATCATACTAATATTATAAATGCGAAAGTCCGACAGTTTATTACGTTTTGACGCAAAACTACTGAATGGGTTTTAATAAAATTTGTTGGGGTAGTAGTTAAGGCTGTGCATTGAAACATAGGCTACATTTTATTCCAAAAAAGTAGTGTTCCCGCGGGATACTGTATTTAAGCGGGCGGAGTCGCGGGCAACAGCTAGTACTTTATAAATGACGATAATGTGATTTAAATTTCAATAACTAGTATTCATGTTTAGTTACCCTTTGCATCGGACAGCCTCTGACTGTAATATTAAAAGCGAGCAGTTGACACCTGCAAATAGTAAAAGTGGCTTCTTCACTCAAACCATTTTTATATAGGTAATCTTTAACCCTGTTTTTTTATATTAACAACAATAAAAATTTATTCTACACTATTCAAAAATACGTTTTGAAACTCTCAGAGTTTCGACTCTGTATTTTCATTCGTTTATGTTTGTTGGTATAGGCAGATAAATATTTTATATGTTGCGCACCCCTGACAACAGACTATGAAAAAATTGTTAGGGAAATTTACCCCACCCCCGTTAACAAATTTACCCCACTGGCGTTATTACGAATGTTTATTAAAAATCATAGTTAGAGCAACATAACCTATTCTTAAGAGAGCAAAAAACGTCAAAGCTTTTTTAAAACAAACAAAATATTACGTAACTTACCTAATTTCTGTGTAAAACAATACGGGGTAATTTCAATAATCCCAAAAAATGATAAAATTGCACTTGGCGCGAAAAAATGAACTTAGCGCACACGCACTCCCAGCTGACGGCTCGAGCGAACTGAAGCGGGGGAGGCGATGAAAATGACGTCTCGGTGAATGTTGCCAGAGCACAAAATTACTTTCTGTTTGGTAGTTATTTGCCATTTTCGGAATATCCCCATATTTTTTTTCTTCCGAAGTTACCCCAATGCACCACGTCTCAGATGCAATGCAGATGCTCTGGATGCAATCCACATTTGTTTTCTATCATGTGTTTATATCTAAAAAAATACAACAACAGATGCTTCTATAATCAAACAAGTGAAAGTAATGTACTTAATACTAAAATCATATAATACTTTTCAGTAGGCACTTACTTGGGAATTATTTCCATAAGCTGACATTTTTCTCTTTCGGTAAAATTTCGAAATTCGCGGAATAACGAAAACCGGACGACATTAGTCGAAAATGAAAAAAAATACCTCACTCTGGACACTTGACAGCTATCTGCTTGACAAATTGATTTCTTTTTCGAAATGGCATTAGACAATTTACAATAATTTCACACTTTTCAACGAAATATTGAACGACAAATTGGACGCCACACACTGTGTGACCACGTTAAAAATCAAACTTCGTGTCATGTCAAGATGATCATTGATTAGTAAATTTTTCACTAATTAGCGTTTCAGAAACGCAAATTGAAACTGAAAAATAAATATAATATAAGTTTAGTTTTTGAATTCGTATACCTCACTCTGGACACTTGACAGCTATCTGCTTGACAAATTGTTTTTTTTTTCGAAATGGCATTAGACAATTTACAATAATTTCACACTTTTCAACGAATATTGAACGACAAATTGGACGCCACACACTGTGTAACCGTGTTAAAAATTAAACTTCGTGTCATGTCAAGATGATCATTGATTAGTAAATTTTTCACTAATTAGCGTTTCAGAAACGCAAATTGATTTAACAAGCCTGTTAACTCAACATTCGTGAGAAGCATTCGTGTTAGTTGATCAACTATTTGATTAGCCTTTCAGAAACCGGGTGTTATAATGTATTATGTATAACATATTGGTAGAACCACGGAGGCTAACCACGTACGGCCTACCATAAAATATGCGGAACATTAAAAACACACTGTATAATCCTCTTTTTAATGTAACACATCTATGTGTATAATATAAACAGGTTAGTCTTTGTTGATAATTTGTATTACTATTCGGTCGAATGGGCTTACTGTATGATATTTTAACTTCTAATAATATTTTAATATTTAATTTTAATATTTAAACTTCGCCTGATGGAAAGCTACGTTTATTTACGTAACGTACGTACGTAACGTTAATTTACGTTTAGATCAAATTGAATATGAACGAATGAGAATGAGCTTTTGGTGTATCCCACTATACTATTATAAATGTTAAAGTTCGCGAGGATGGATGAACGGATGGATGCATGGATGTATGGATGTTTGTTACACTTAAACGCAAAAATTACTTAACGGATATTGATGCAATTTGGTATGGTAGTAGTTTGAGCTCGGGATTAACACATGGGCTGCTTTTTATCCCGATCCCGAATGTAATGTTTTCGTAGGATATTGAATTTACGCGGGCGGAGTCGCGGGCATCAGCTAGTCACCTCGAAATCGTCACAGTTCAACGTGCAACGGCATTTTGTTTTAGACATGTGTTGCGCGTAGTTAGTGCTACGTCAGAACAAGCACAACAATATTACCATCGGCCTCTAATTTCCCCCGAGACCTATATTGAATCGCTTGTCCGCTTTAATACATCAGTGTACATCTGTAAGGATGGGGCAAGAGAAGCACATTTAACCTTTTTGCCCCCATCTGGCAATATAATTTTATAAACTCCTTGAGTCAACAACGCTATGCAGATTTTCCTATCTTACGATCAACTCACACTGAAGAAGACGATACGCGACGCAGCGCTTATTTTTAAAATAGTGATGCAAAATTATTGAACTTTATTCAACACACAAGAATGACTATTTTAAAAATGCAGAGCCGTGTCGCGTATCGTCTTGTTTCTGTGTGAACTGAGTCTTAAAGCTTAAGAGTGCGCTAGTCAACGGCTCGAACTTATTGCGGCACGCGGGGAAAATGCTTGTAATTTTACTTACAAATAGAAAGCATTTATTTGCATGAATAAGGTACATTATGGTGTTACAGTTTAGGTACAGATCCTTCTTCTTTTGCCTTTTAAGTGGCGTGCAAATTTTCGTTTAAAGACGTATTAATTCTTACAACCACTGAATCTAAAAAATACTGTCTGAAACTAAAATCTTAAGGACATAATATCAGTCATACATTAGATAGCATTTTTTTATGATTATTATTATTCTTGTTTTAAGTTAATTAATTTTAATTGATATTTCAATTTGTCACTATTATTAAGTTAAAATTAATCAATGTCAATGTATTAAATTTAATGTAAATTTTAATAATATTAATAATTATAATACAGATAAGTCAACATTTACATATTTTTGTAATTTTTATAACATACTTAGTTACCTATTTGTAGTACGCAAATTTTTATCAGGTTAACAATTCGATTACTCTAATTTATTTGTTTATCATTAAAGTATTCATTAATTATTGTATAGTAACATTTTTGAGTAATTATTCAAATGTCATTTTAATAAACATTGTATAATTTTTATTTTTGTATTCTTCAGATAGTTTATTATATAATTTTATTGCCTTACAGTATGCACTATTAGAGTAGATATTTTTATTTTGTATGGGGACAATTAATTTGTTTTTTCTTATTTGGCTTTGACTTTTACTCAAATAACTCATTATGCTTTTAACAAATTTTAACATTTCATATATGTAAAGACACGGTAGTGGTATGATATTGTATTTCTGAAACAGTGGTTTGCAGCTATTTAACCTCCAAGCACCACACATTGCTCGTACACAAGCCTTTTGCTTGATAAAAATTTTATTTGCATTTACTAGAATTGCCCCAGACAATTATGCCGTATTTCTGTACAGATGCCACACATCCATGATATGCAATTTAAGCTGATTTGTAATTAGCATTATAGTGTTCTCAGCACATATGTGAATCTATATAGTTTATTACTTACTTGTTCTATATGATATTTCCATGTACATATTGTGTTATCAATCATTACTCCTAAGAGTTTGTATTGTCGACTAAATAAATTTTGTTCCCTAACATCGGGAAAAAAGAATATACCCATAAAATAGTAATCTACACTTATAAGAGAAGCTACAGTTCACACATATTATACAGTATTTTATAAAAGGCGTCCTTTAAATTACGCAAATAATATTATGTTATGCTTTCTTCTGTGTCACTGGTGAGTGGTGGCGAAGCTCACTTCAGACTCCGGTGACCGGGACCGGGCTAACAGTATGAAGTCCTTCAACTAGGCTATTTCACTCCCCGCTAGCATTTCCACATAGAAGTGAACAACTGAAAGAATAATACATTACGTTACGGTAGGTTAAAACTTAACCGGCGTCGCATTGACTGCGGTATCTACCACCAGTCGGCTCATTTTCTGGTCTTAGGCTGGGACTAATAATAAGTATTTACCTACGAAATTGCCGTTCTGCAGTACTGGCCATTTCAAATCAAATAATTTTTGTTTGGCTAAGAATTCTAATTTCAAATTAATTTATTTTAAAAACATGGAATTCTTTTTCCAAAAGTAGTCATTTGTTTATTGAATAGTGTTACATTTTCATCGCATTTCAATCTTTTTCGTCATCATGGATACGTTAAAAATTCGAGTAATTATGGAATATGAGTACCGTCGTGGCAGCAACGCGGCACAAGCGGCACGCAACATCAACGACGTTTACGGAGCTAACACTACAAACCAACGCACCACCTGTTATTGGTTTCCTCGCTTCCGTTCTGGAAATTTCGACCTGAAAAATGAACCTCGCGGTCGTCCGAAGACTTTGGTCGACAATGACGAATAAAGGCGATTGTGGAAGCTTATGATACACAATCTACGGCTGAATTAGCAGCAGCTTTCGACGTTAGCTTCAAAACAATATTGGTCCATTAGTATCAAATTGGCAAGGTAAAAAAGCTTGACAAATGGGTGCCCCGCGAACTCAATGATCGTCAGCGCGAAGTACGCGTCGAGACGTGCCTTGCACTGCTTAACAGACACACAAATGAAGGAATTTTGAACCGCATTGTTACATGCGATGAAAAATGGATTCTGTTTGATAATCGCAAGCGCTCAGCAAGTTGGTTGGATCCTGGTTCAGCACCTAAACAATGCCCTAAACGAAAACTTACCCCTAGAAAAGTGACGGTCACTGTTTCGTGGTCTAGTGCCGGTGTGATTCATCACAGCTTCTTTCCAAACAGGGTGAGCATTACTGCAGATGTGTACTGTGAAGAACTGAACACAATGATGGAGAAGCTGGCACATTTTCAACCAGCATTGGTCAATCGCTCGTCTCCGCTGCTACTGCGCGACAATGCGCGACCTCATACTGCACAGCAGACGGTCTCCAAGTTGCAAGAACTGGGGTTGGAAGCTCTCCGTCATCCGCCCTACTCACCAGACCTTGCGCCTACAGACTACTACTTTTTCCAGAATTTTGATAACTTCTTGGCGGGAAAAAAATTCAATACCCGAGAGGCAGTACAAAATGCCTTTGAAGAATTTGTTGCCTCCCGTCCAGCAGATTTATTTAAGAAGGGCATCAATAAACTGCCACTGCGTTGGCAAAGATGCATTGATCGCATGGGTGATTACTTCGATTAATACAATTAAAAAATACATGAAAAAATTCGTTTAAATTTTTTCATATAAAACGGCAATTTCATACGTAAATACCTAATATATGATCCGGGATCCGGAAGGCCGTAGGAAATTATGAGCATTGAAAATAGAACTCGGCGCTAATACAATAGAGTGGATAATCGAATGCGTCATGAGTGTCGAGTCATATGTCAATGTCATGTGAGCTCGACAGTCGATATTTCTATTTTCAACTCTATTGTATTAGCAAAGGGTTCTAATTCAGTCCTCTGAATTTTCAACGGCGTTCAGGATCCTGGAGCATATAGTCCCGGCCTTAAACCTTTATCAATTCCTGGACGGTAGTGAAAAACCTTCAAAATTGTATCCACTTTTTACACAAACGTAGATTTTATAATATAACATTCCTAGTTCCTACTCGTGTTAATAGATGTCACTAGTACAGACAAAATTTATTAAGCTGTTTATATAATATTTTCCATAACATTTAATCCAAATAAAGACGCAACTACTGTGTCCGGCCTTCCTCTCCACTCCATCCAATCCACTTCGACATTTGAAAATAAATATTATTCAAACCAATCTGACGTTCTTAAGACAATACGCTCTACAAACACCTCTACATTCACACTTCACACCAACCAAAGTGTCTCTTTTCAAACGTCAATGCCAATTTATAGGTTACTATAAAAGTATATAGGGTGTAAAATGCACAACGAAATTGGATGCCACGTATGTCTCACTAGACTAGATCTACACTACGTTTGAACAGAGTTTATCTAATGACAGTTGACGTACGTTTTACGTACGTTTTACGTACGTTTTACGTACGTTTTACGTACGTTTTACGTACGTTTTACGTACGTTTTTATTTTTTAATTACTGTCCATAATAATAACGAATAATTGGGAGTTTTGCCGGGGAGTTCAATGGGTGACGTTGTGGAATTCGTATTTCCTCATAAATTTGTGTTATTTCGGTTCTTAATGTGTAATATTGGTAGAATATTAACCATTAAATTTTCGTTAACGTGCACAAGTGTGGGCAAGTGGTACGTACAACTTCTAAAAACGTGCTATTTTGTGTTTTGAACTTTCAGTAAAGCTTCTACCACTTTACTGAATCGACCTGACATGACTCATGGACTGTACTGACTATAATATATTTGGACTTTGACTAGACTTTAGACTTGACGATATAGGAATACGGTGTTGAAAATTGAAACGAAAGTTCTATTTCCCGCCTTTTTTACTTGACACTGGCAAATGGTTATAAGCCGATGCCATATATAAATTTAAAAAAAAATAACGAATTGCTTATGTACTGCCTGTGACATTTGTATTTTTGTAAATTATTTTTTATTATTATAATTTGAATTACGTATTATTTAATTTGTTATGACTTATTGAGATTCATGAAATTAACTGTATATCTATTTAATTTAATTTTAAATTTTTGGCTTATCTAGATTAATTATAAGTTTACTTACCTGGAATGTTTATAATTTGCACACGCCATTCTGATGGCAGAATGTAGGATCTTTTAATATTGTAATTTTGTAAGAACTCATATAAACCACATTATTGCAATAAATGATTTGAATTTGAATTTGTACTGACAGAGTACACGTGCCAAAAATGAATTCATCGTTTAAATCCAAAAATACTCTCATCGTGCCTCAACTATTATAATATGCTATTCAAGGGTAAAAGTGCCGTCCAAACAGCACCAGTAGTTTTGAGAAATTCGAACCGAGAACCTCATTTTTTAAAGTCGGTTAAAAATACACAGATGACGCTGTGTACAAATTTAAATTTAATTTGTACACAGCGTCATCTGTGTATTGATAAGTAGCTTTAGCAGATGGCGTTATATCCAATCTCAACGCCGCTAAAGATGTTTTACTATAACAGAAAGGTATTGACTTACCTACGTACACCATCCATAGCATAAGGTACGTGAAAGTTGCACAGAAGTGTAAACCACTCCTTCTCTCGCAGGCTACAGAATACGAACTCGGAGTATTTGATGGCAAGTGCCGTTACCACGTACACGAGCCTCACGTACATACTGTATTCGTAGTACCTCCGTAGCAGGCCTTTGTCCTGCTGGAAAATGGTGGATTATTTCGTGTCGGTTTTCTGTGAGGCCATGTCGAGCTATTAATAGCTCGAAGAGAACAAAGTAATTTATAACAAGTTACTTTAAACATTCTTTGTTACGTTGCGCGTTGTAAGTATCGTAAAGGTCTTCAGATTATATTATAGCCTGGGCATTGGCTACTTTCTGACTAAATAAGTTTATAAAAATGCTTCAAGAATAGGAGAATATAAAAATACGTACATAATAAAATTTTCCCATCTTTTTGCCTAAAGGTGGCCCCGCGCGAGTTTCTTACGCCGCACACAGGTGAAAATCTTGGGCAAGTACGTTAAGTGTGTTCCTATGTGTTGGTGTAGTTTGTCTATAACAATAGTTTGAGGGTGCTTTGGAACTCTTTTTTGATAATATTTAGTAGTTTGTCTTCACAGTGTGTTATTTCCCGAACTTTCGTAACTAAGCGTTGAAATCGAGTCTCGTGGTTATTAGATATACCCGTTAAGTAAAAACTCAATTTTCTTTTCGACTAATTGAAATCTTATGCTGGGAAATGTCTGAAAAATTGTTATTCGTTCTAAATTCATTCATTTGTTTTAAATTCATAAATATCGTTGCGTTTTGCTCTATTTTGTTTAGCAAATCGCAAGTAGACGCAGCTAAATGTTGTATCATATGAAAGCTAAAGATATTTTCTTTCGAAATATGTAACAAAATAGGTGGAGTGCAATTGAGTATGACCTTTTCACTATTAAAAAAACGGCTTATGTATAGCCTTCTATTCAAAACTATATATCTATAAAATCGTAAATAATGTAATCGTTTTAATTATTCAGGAATAATATACTTACCTAAGGGTATAAGCTCCATCATGTAGGTATATCCAACAAATCAACAATCAACAAATCCAACAATAATATCAACTAAATATATTGTTTTAAACACTTACGGATTGTGTCGCGGTGCACTTTCCTTTTTCCCGACGTTTTGGCTACTTTCCAGCAGCCGTGGTCACGGGAGGACCGAGGTGTCAATTGTCCTATTTGTTGAAGTTTTTCAAACTACCCGAAGATTCTTCAATTATTATTTGTGTTCCGATCCACGCAAAACATACTAACAGTATCTTGAAGCCGCGGTGATTTTAAATTACATTTTATTTTGTTAATTATTGGATCCCAACTAGATTGCAGCACCCAGCCATCTCGGTTAAAATTAGGGTACTTTTTAATTTCTATAGCCTCGCGTATCATTCTTGGGCGATAACGGTGTTCCTGCTGCTGCTGCTGGAAAGTAGCCGAAACGTCAGGAAAAAGAAAAGTGCACGGCGACACAATCCGTAAGTGTTTAAACAATGAACAATATTCGCGTAAACCTAAAAAATCAACTAAATATAGTTTAAACTTTGTTTAAACGTTAAAACAAATGTTCCAATTTGTAGCAAATTATCCTATTAGCAAAACTGTTAATATCGAGTGTTCTGGGTGTCTGAATAATAGGCGTCAAATGTTTACAGATTATTATTAGATGGCGTCATATGTCTTGTGTCTAAATTAGGTTACTACTTTTGAATCGGAGTAGCTTTGTTTTTATCAAATTTGGCCATAAAATACATGAATTTCACCGCCGGGCTAGTTCCCGAACCGGTGGTAGGTCATCATGTAGGACAATTTGAAAAGAGTTACTTTCTAACCTATTTAGAAATAAAACATTTTTCATTTTTCATTGAGGTATTACATTTATCTATTGTCTCCAACCGAGGTAATATTATATACTTATAATAGCTAAAAGATTAACAAATTCATTACGCTAAGCGAGGAAAATGACGCATCGCATGGTGTAAAGAGGAACTTCGCTATTTTAATGTATTTTTTCGGCGTACCGAGATTTCCACAAAAAGGTGTAATTCCTATGAAACGGAACATAGTTATATTGAAACGATGACGAACTAAAGTGGTTAATAATAACCGATTATAAATAGCTTAAAGTTACCTTATTATGTCCACAATACAGCACAATAGCGAAGTTCCTCTTTACCACATGCGATGCGTCATTTTCCTCGCTTAGCGTAATGAATTTGTTAATCTTTTAGCTATTATAAGTATATAATATTACCTCGGTTGGAGACAATAGATAAATTCAATACCTCAATGAAAAATGAAAAATGTTTTATTTCTAAATAGGTTAGAAAGTAACTCTTTTAAAACTGTCCTACATGATGACCTACCACCGGTTCGGGAACTAGCCCGGCGGTGAAATTCATGTATTTTATGGCCAAAATTGATAAAAACAAAGTTAATCCGATTCAAAAGTAGTAACCTAATTTAGACACAAGACATATGACGCCATCTAATAATAATCTGTAAAACATTTGACATTCAGACACCCAGAACACTCGATATAAACAGTTTTGCTAATAGGGTAATTTGCTACAATATTGAACATTTGTTTTAACAACAAAGTTTAAACTATATTTAGTTTATATTAGATGTAAAACATCATGGAGTTTATACCTTTAGGTAAGTATATTATTCCAGAATAATTAAAACGCTTGCATTACTCACGATTTTATAGATTTTATAGTTTTGAATTTTCCTTTTTTTTAAATAGTGAAAAAGTTCATACTCAATTGCACTCGAGCCGTTTTTTTACATATTTCGAAAGAACATATCTACAGCTTTCGTATGACACTACATTTAGCTGCATCTACTTGCGATTTGTAAACAAAATAGAGCAAAACGCAACGATATTTATGAATTCAATAGAACTAATAACAATTTTTCAGACAGTTCCCAGCATAAGATTTCAATTAGTCGAAGAGAACTATTGAGTTATTACTTAACGGGTTTATCTAATAACCACGAGGCTCAATTTAAACGCTTAATTACGAAAGTTCGAGAAAGAACACACTGTGAAGACAAATTACTAAATATTATCAAAAAAGAGTTCCAAAGCACCCTCAAACTATTGTTATAGACAACTACACCAACACATAGGAACACACTTAACGTACTTGTTTCTTACGCTGGTGGCAAAAAGATGGGAAAATATATTTATATACGTATTTTTATATCCTCCTATTCTTGAAACATTTTTAGAAACTTATTTACTCAAAAAGTAGCCAATGCCCAGGCTATAATATAATCTGAAGGCCTTTACGATACTTACAACGTAACAAACAAAGTTTAAAGTAACTTGCTATAAGTTACTTTGTTCTCTTCGAGCTACTGATAGCTCGACATGGCCTCACAGAAAACCGACACGAAATAATCCAACATTTTCCAGCAGGACAATGTTGGATTAAGGCCAGCTACGGAGGTACTACGGATACAGTATGTACGTGAGGCTCGTGTACGTGGTAACGGCACTCGCCATCAAATACTCCGAATTCGTATTCTGTAGCCTGCGAGAGAAGGAGTGGTTTACACTTCTGTGCAACTTTCACGTACCTTATGCTATGGATGGTGTACGTAGGTAAGTCAATACCTTTCTGTTAAAGTAAAACATCTTTAGCGGCGTTGAGATTGGATATAACGCCATCTGCTGAAGCTACTTATACTACTCAATACACAGATGACGCTGTGTACAAATTTAAATTTTTCTATTATTTTTAACCGACTTTAAAAAATGAGGTTCTCAGTTCGAATTTCTCAAAACTACTGGTGCTGTTTGGACGGCACTTTTACCCTTGAATAGCATATTATAATAGTTGAGGCACGATGAGAGTATTTTTGGATTTAAACGATGAATTCATTTTTGGCACGTGTAGGTACTCTGTCAGTACAAATTCAAATTCAAATCATTTATTGCAAGAATGTGGTTTATATGAGTTCTTACAAAATTACAATATTAAAAGATCCTACATTCTGCCATCAGAATGGCGTGTGCAAATTATAAACATTCCAGGTAAGTAAACTTATAATTAATCTAGATAAGCCAAAAATTTAAAATTAAATTAAATAGATATACAGTTAATTTCAGGAATCTCAATAAGTCATAATAAATTAAATAAAACGTAATTCAAATTATAATAATAAAAAATAATTTAAAAAATATATAAATGTCATAGGCAGTAAGCAATTCGTTATTTTTTTTTTAATTTATATATGGCATCGGCTTATAACCATTTGCCAGTGTCAAGTAAAAAAGGCGGGAAATAGAACTTTCGTTTCAAATTTCAATTTTCAATGTTGAGCGGATCTCTAGTGATATGCAGAAATCGGTAGGGAAAGGTGAGTAGATTTTCCCAGTCTTGCCTCGAGTTCTCCAGCTTTGTGTGGCGTATTGTATCTGCAAGCTTCTTGGCTACAGTCACTCTGGCACCCCTAGGGATCCGTCTTAGAGCTGGTACAAAACGTTTAAATTTGGATATTTCTTGCCAGAAATTTGTTTGATAGATTGGGTTCGGAAGTGAATTGGTTATTGGGGGAATGAGGGTTGGAAGCTGTTTGTGATATTTGCCTACGTGGATGTTCAAACCCTTTTTTTTGGCTTTTTAAATATCGGGAACAGTGGGAGCATTGCAGCGGATTTCCCAAGGACACTGTCGAAATATTAGTGGAGGTCCCTGCATCATGGCTGCTTGTCATAGGTTGGTAAAGATAAACTATAAACGATAACGATTATATAATAGAATAAACTTTAGACAAAAATTAAAAAACTGCTTAACTAATATAAAAAACCTTGAACTACATTATGCTCATGTTCTGGGGGAATGTAGGCTGCACATTTAACCAAACGGACAACTGTTCGTTGCTTTTTTATATTTTTTTTTCCCAATAATGTTTACGACAAAAAATTTACAAAGCCAATAAAACAATGAAATTAGAAAAAACTTAAACTTAAAAATGACCCTTCTACATTCATGAGGTACCTTTCAAGCTTTTCCACGTTCCCGATTTGCTTCAAGTGGATTAAAACAGTTTTATCACTAACGCCACATCCTGCAGCTAACTTGGACGTAGTTTGCGATGAATCCGCTTCCACAATAGCCTTCAATTCTTCATTATCAACTTTGGTCTCCGGCCCCGTCCACGGGGCTTATTCTGCAGGTCGAAATTTCCAGAACGAAAACGTTGAAACCAAAAACGCAGTATTTTCGTTTGCGACACCGCCGCCATACACATCATTAATCCTTAGAGCCGTTTCTGCAGCACTGGTGCCACGGTGGAACTCGTACTCGAAAATAATACGATATTTCAAGTTTTCCATTTTTTAAACAGAGTGACGCAAAGAAAAAACTACAAGAGGAAAAAACAAATGAATTACGGTTTTCGAAACATAAATGCATGAGTAAATAGCGGTATAAATTTAAAATTGGAATTCCTATCAAAGAAATATTTGAGATCAAAGTGGCCAGTACGACAAAACGCCAATTTCATATATAAGGTAACCTAAAGCTAACCTAACATATTAACTATACTATCAATATATTATTATCCTATTCAAGTTGTATTAATCTAGTGAGCAAAAAATCTAAATAGTCTATTCATCGTCACAAACTTCCAAAATAAAAATTCAACATGCCATTTATAATATGAAAAAAAATTACCATTTAAAAAACGTTTATTTTTAATTTTTAATTAAAAGACACAAAGAATTAAAATATCAGAAAAAATATATTAAACATAATTTCCGTCTTTTATGCAGATTCAGCACGAGATAATAATATTACGATGGTTTAGCTCGTGCTATATTAGTTCAGCAAGCTCTACGTTGGTTCAGCACGTACTAGGTTGATTCAGCGCGAGCTGTGTTGGTTCAGACTAGACTTTTTGAAGCTCAGCGCCGTCGGATCTTTTCGTGGTGTCCAGCTTCTTTATTTCTCGTCTCACGAGTATCATTATGCACAATTGAAGAACTGCAAACACACAAAATTATAAATAATATTATAATCACTTTTTTATTACAGCAGTATTAAATAATTCGATGAAAGGAATGCCGCGAGTGCACACGCGAGAAAACTTTTCTTGAACGCATTATGTGTATGGAAGACCAGCCATTCTTAATGCAGTTCAGGTGGAATAAAAAAGTTTTATTTGTTGCTATGACATTACATTGCTGTTATAATATCCTCTATACTTTAACATATGAATAAGTATTTTTAATCTTGCAAATGATTAATCTATAGTAACATTAGATTTTAAAATAAAACATACCTAAATTCAATAATCCAAAAAGTAATATTGTCGAATAAAAGTCGTAACTCCGTAAAATCATATGCCAACTCCCATAATATGAGACCATCCTATAGTACGAAAACAGCGAGTGCGAAGTTTGCAGGACAGTCAGGATGAAACCAACTATGCTGTACCAGAAGAACACACGCAACAAGGTCCGGTTTCTCTGGAATATAAAAAAAGGTTAATTTTGAAAAGTTCTCTTGATTCCCCATTGGGTAATCCAGGAGGAATTGAGGGAGTCATCCGATCTTAGTTTCGTCATCAAGGGACCAACTTGGAAGTATACATTACAAGCAAACAAAGAGTTGTGCAAATCGGTTCAGGCGTCTTGGAGTAATCAGGTAACAAACAAAAAAAGGAGTATCTTTCTCCTCTTTTGACGTGATAACGTCTTATAAATTGATGGAGCCGGCTGCACGCACGAAAAAACATGACTCATGCGTTACCTCAGCTGGCCGCGCCTTAGGTATGTGAGCGGTGGGACGTAGAGGCCGGGGCGCTTGATGTTATTACTCAGTTCGGCGCCGGACTTCACGGCGGTAACACTAGGCGTGCTACCGCCGCGAAGCCTAAGGCGCGGCCAATTAGTTCCGCGCGCACTTTAAACATGACGTTGTCACGTTCAACTATCGTCAGTAAACCGACTTTACAGACAACCGACTGTTTTTTTAGAAGTCGGTAAGATTTAATATGCGTTCTGTTCACACGATAAAAGGCAAAAATATTCCTAGTGAGTTTCTTTTCATCGTTACATCGGCAAAACGAAAGCCTTAAGTTGCTAATAGTAACAATTTTCTTATGATTTTTTATTTAATGTTAGTTTAGTTATTTCTACTATGGCTTGCAATAAACGCCACCGTCTGTGCGTTTCACATACGTGTATTTATTTATTATAGCTTTTGCCACCGGCTACACTTGCGTAAATAATATCCCACGGGAATACTGTACTTTAAATATGTGAATAAAAAAGTGGTAGTTTTAATCCAGAGCCTAAACAACTACCTTACCAAATTTCATCAAAATCTGTTCAGTGATTTTAGCATTAAAGAGTAACAATCCGTCCATCCATCCTCACAAATTTTAACATTTATAATCTGTTAATTAATCTATCTATCTATTTATATAAAAGGCAAAGCTGATGGACTGACGTATCAACGCACAGGCCAAACCCTTAACGCTAGAAATTTGAAATATTGCACACGTATTTCTCTTATGACGTAAGCATCCACTAAGGAAGGAGTTTTCAAAATTCAACCCCCAAGGGGGTAAAATAGGGGATAAAAGTTTTTATAAAACTTTTAATTCCTTGGACATATTTGCGTAAAATTTCGTATGAATTGAGTACGCAAAATAAAGTGTTACTAATTCCAGTATTTTCTAATATTCAACCCCAAAGAGAGTAAAATAGGGGATGAAAGTTTTAAATTATTATGAAGATATCGTTAAAACCCAATTTCACGCGGGCGAAGCCGCGGGAAAATGCTTGTAGTAGTATATATTAAAATTAGATGCTCTGAGATTTACACATACCTTATGTGACCCGCACAGTAGAACGATGCTGTAAGCTATATCAGAGATAAGGAGCAATATTGTCACAGACATGATGATGAGGGGGTACAACGGCATTCTGCGATAAAATTCAAAGTGAATCACCAACTGATAGACACACAGCCCCAAGCCCAGTAGATCAAACAGTATCTGAAAACAAAACATGACGTGTACAGAGGACACGTGGCAGAGGAGAAACTTCATTCATCATTCAAAATCCGAAAATACTCTCATGGCGCCTAAAGAACATCGGCTTGTTCCGTTTTTACTACTTAACTTCCTGACAAGTAGTGTGAAGGGGCTGTAATTCGGTTTTTTTCCGTTTTCACTACCTTTTTATGCTAAGGGCCTTTTCGCCCTTTGAAATAATTTCTAACTTTTGTAACTACATAATATGGAAACTATTGGTCTCTTCTACCATGCTACCTATGATATAAAGTTGTTCTTTTTTGTGTGGGAGTGCCGTGTTTATGTCAAATTTAATAAGTAATCAAAGATTTCAAAAATAAAGATAGGCTATGACGTACATTAGACAGAACAAATCTTCATACAAGAAAAAGTTACGCCATCTTGATTTCACCATACCTTTGAGGTATGTCAAAATGGCCCCAAACAAGCCCAAAAAGGGGCTATTTAAGTGGTGAAAGTTTTTGCCTCAGCATGCCTCGTCTATAACATATGTCTATGTAAGTAATACTCTATTCAGCTCTATTCCTCAAATATTTCTCCTCTATTATTTTTATAGTGTTATCCTGCCCTCGCGTCTGCGAATCTATATGCATATGTTGCATATGCATATGTTGCATATGCATATGTTGCATATGCATATGTTGCACATGCATAGTTGAAGAGACCTACAGTTTCGATACAATGTAGTCACAAACGTAAGGAATTATTTCAAAGTGTAAAAATGCCCTTAGCATAAAATGATAGTGAAAATGGGAAAAAAATCCGAATTATAGTCCCTTCACCAATACTAATCAGGAAGTTAAGTAGTGAAATCGGAACAAGCCAGAACATCGGTTCAAACAAACTAGAAAAATTAAAATTTGTACACCTAGCGCCATTCAGTAAGTTAAGTTGTTAGGTAAGAAGTATAATATTAATTAGTTTCCGACAGAGGGCGTTATATTGCTGGCGTTATATAGAAAATCGTATCGCCACCTTGAAATTTCACTTCAAAAACCTTTACGGATCAACATACTAGCAGATTGATCGCCTGATTGTAAGCGATTATCGCCCGTAACAGATAATGGATATTCGCAAAACCAGACTTACAAGTGTTGTTTCTAGATTTTCTGATTATTTCAATTTTCAAGTAACTAGTGCCACATTTTACCTCATTCTTCCTATGAAACAATTCAAACGGTATTACACGCCCGTTATCTGTGAGGCCATTCGTGCCGAAGCATGGCTTACCAACTGACTGATACTTAATTTGTTTGGTACTAACTTTAATTATATATTTAATTTCTTAACACAATTTATATTGAAAAGTACAAAAGAAAAAAATATTGAAATTTCTAAATGATGAAAAAAGAAAATCTGGAAATGCTCAAAAAATCTTTTGGATCAATGGTTCACTAGGCGTATCAAAATACTTACCAGCTTTAAAGACCCCAACGCGAGGAGACCAACTCTCTGATCGCAACCCATTTTCAATCGTATTTTCCAATTTTTTGATCCAAAAGCTTACCTGAAATTGTAAACACTTCTTTAATAAAAGTACTTTAGAAATTTAAGACTGTATATATGGAAAATGGAGTTTATGAGTAGAACATTAGCTATGAAATAATTTCGTGACATAGCAGGTCCTGTCGGCTTTAATCGTTTTGAACCCCTAAATTTTCCACACCCTTCCTACGTTACTTCATAATATGAACGAGGGTAGAAAATTCAGTTGTTGAACACGGTAGGTATGAAAAAACTAGTAATGAATATTATAAACAAGTTTTTTTATGTAATTTATTTAACAAATTTTTAAAATATTATTTACTACCAAAATAATTTTGAAAGACTAACAATGAATTGTAATATTAGTACTGACCTCCTGCCACAGATGTGGCAAAGTTACTGAAAGCCATGTCCGATGATCTGTCCGCCAAAACGATAAAACTTACAACATACAATAACTGATAACTTCTATCCTTCGTATTATTTTTTGTAATATTTAAAATGTGATATTATATTGAGCGTAGATAACGTACATTTTAGAATTACAATTGAAGCCTGATATATAATATTTATTTGTACTATTCTCGTCGTGAACTATTTTGCCATTTGCAATTTGTTTTTATAAGATTTAATACATATTCTTAGTATCCTACTACTATTATAAATGTGAAAGTTTGTATGGATGAATGGATGGATGTTTGTTGCTCTTCAAAATGCAAATGCAAAACAAAAATAAAAAATTGTGTAACCCTCGTTATTGTCAAGCGGAAAGCGAGCTGATGATGATGAGTAGCTAGGAACACTCTCGAGTGAGGTATATTTAAAACAAAAACAACTACATAAAAAATCGGTTCATCCGTTTGGGAACTACGATGCTACAGACAGACATACATGTGAACTTAGAACACTCGCACAACAATGGGCGCAGACAAACGTCAACGCGCGCCACCTTAATATTATGTCCATAATACTTTGTACCGAAAAATGGTAAAATAGAGATAAATATTAAATCTAAAAAACATGACGCGTGAGGTAGCTTCGACGCTCAAGCGTTTTAACCGACGAGCAACCGGAGTAGGTTATCAAGTCAACTCATATAATATATTGGAACGAAGTTCCTTATGGCGCGTTGCGAATTGTATGGAGGCTAGACGGATTATAGGCACGACACTTTTTGCCACTCGAAATCACAATGTAATAACGACTATTAAGAATGATACAAAAAACGACCTTATCACCTTGACAATAATGTAGAATTTTGCAATTACACATTGTGACTGTTATGACTGTTATATATTGTGACTAGCTAGCCGGGCCTTAGGTATGCGAGCGGTAGGACGGAAGGGGCAAGCAACCCGCCCCCTCACCCCTGTCCCTACCTAAGGCGCGGCCAACTAGTTCCGCGCGCACTATATACAGGGTGACCTGAAATTAGATACATTCCTTTGAAAGACAGAAAGTAGACCTCATTTACAGTAATATTTTTCATGGCATCCCCTATCCGAAAGTTGATATTTACAAAGTTATTGAAATTTCAAAATTTTTTTCTTTATTTTCGAATTTTGACTTTGACATGACGTATTTTTAAAATTTTTTGTCTTTTTAGTGAATTTTTTTATGTATTTGAACCGTCAATGAGTCAAATATTATTTTTAAGGAATAAATAGGGACAAACTAAGCGAGAATTTTTCATTATGAGACATGAAACAGAATTTTCTTTTAAGAAAAATGCACATTTTTCTTAAAAACAGGTGATTTTCTTAAAAAAATGTATGATACAATGCGTACAAATACCTTAAATAACTTTCTTACCTCATAAGCTTCCAAAAAAGGTACAAATATGTACATAAAAATATGAACATGTAATAAACAAAGACAAAACAATCATCAGGTAACGTTATCTCAAGAATTACTCTACCTGAGGCGACCTTTTTTTTCAATTGTTTCCTTTGTTCAAACTTCGGGATGTTTCGACTACTGTCGTCGCGGCCATTTGTCAATGAGTTACCGACTGGCTCAGAGAGCAAATTTAGTAGCTAATATTAGTTTTAAGTCAACTATTGCCGTGTACGGACGTATTGTTGCTTTAAACTACACCCTTACTTCTACTTGTGATTTTTTTGTATCGCGATGGTTGCTTTTGAGTACGATGAATACGCTGACATCTTGTTTTGTTACGGACTTTGTAATGGTAATGCTGCTGCTGCACGAAGAACATACGTTGAACGTTTTCCGAATCGACGAGTGCCAAACGTTAGAGTGTTTTCAACAACATTTCGACGAATTCGGGAAAGCGGCCGTGTTGATAGAAGACGTGGCGATTCAGGCAGACCTCGTTTGTATGCTCCAGAAGAAGAAGAAGAAATTTTAACACTTTTTCAAAATGATCCTTCTATTTCTACAAGAGCGGCAGCTAGAAGACTTGGATTGAGTCAATGGAAGGTGTGGTTTACAGTACACACAGCGCGTCTACATCCATTTCACTACACACCTGTCCAAGCGTTGGAAGAGGGAGACCCGGTTAGAAGAATGGAATTCTGCCGTTTTATGATAAATGCAGACATGGAGGATCGCAATTTCTTCTCAAGAATATTGTAGATGGATGAATCGAAATTTGACCGTGACGGGATAAACAATTTCCACAACACACATTACTGGGCACCAAAAGGAGAAAACCCCAGGATGAAAAAAGAAAGGGCCCATCAAACCAGATTCAGTCTAAATGTCTGGATGGGTATAATTAATAATAATTTAGTTGGACCTCATTTTTTGCCTCAAAATTTAAATGGTGAAATGTACGAACATTTCCTAAGAGAGGAGATTACTGGTTTAATGGAAGATGTGCCAATAGCAACTCGTCGTAATATGATTTTCCAGCATGATGGTTGCCCGGCCCACTTCCGCCTCGGCGTACGCCAGTGGCTAGACCAAACTTACCCACATCGCTGGCGCACCCAGGTCGAGGCGGGCCAATTCCTTGGCCAGCACGGTGTCCCGATTTGACCCCGTGTGATTTTTATCTTTGGGTCATATGAAGGCTTTGGTGTATACTACACCCATAACTACTGTAGAGGAGCTCAGAAGCCGCATAAGAAATGCAGCAGAAGAAATCAAAACTAGTCTTACTACCAGAATAATCAAAACAGAGGTACGGAGAAGACTACGGGCCTGTATCAGAAACAGAGGTTCACATTTTGAACAAGACCTAAAGTAGAATATTTATTATTAAATTTAATTAAACATTGATGTTTTTTAAACACAATAAACGTAATTAAATTCAAGTTTTTCCTTTTATTTTAACCTTATCGCAAATAAATCGATTTAGACATTATTTCATTTTACTTCTAATATGTTTACCACAACGTCATATTTTTATGTAGACATTTTCACCTTTTTGGAAAGCTAATGAGATAATAAAGTTATTTAGAATGTTTGTACGCATTGTATCATACATATTTTTAAGAAAATCACCTGTTTTTAAGAAAAATGTGCATTTTTCTTAAAAGAAAATTCTGTTTCATGTCTCATAATGAAAAATTCTCGCTTAGTTTGTCCCTATTTATTCCTTAAAAATAATATTTGACTCATTGACGGTTAAAATACATAAAAAAATCACTAAAAAGACAAACATTTTTAAAAATACGTCATGTCAAAGTCAAAAAGTCGAAAATAAAGAAAATTTTTTTGAAATTTCAATAACTTTGTAAATATCAACTTTCGGATAGGGGATGCCATGAAAAATATTACTGTAAATGAGGTCTACTTTCTGTCTTTCAAAGGAATGTATCGAATTTCAGGTCACCCTGTATATACTTAGTTCAACTATTTGTTTTGTATAATATAATATATTATATCTATACAGATAAACAACATTGAAGTGTCTGAAATGCATTTAAAAGTATGATCGGTACTTACAATAAAATATAAATTGTTAACATTTTTCTGTCCGTCAGTCAGTATGTGTGTTTGTTCCGGCTAATCCCTGTATATATATATATATATATATTATAACTTCGTTCCATCCGGGTGTCCGTTGACACCTCTCAAGTTTTTTTTTAATGTATGACCACGCATAACTTTTTACAGTGTAGTCCGATTTTGATAATTAGTATTTTTGTTGTCATAGGTTCACTTCTAAGTCGGTCCCACTGTCACCAAATAGTACACCTGGTGATGGATTTCATGAGCAATCCTCGAAATTCATATGGACACTTATAGTGATTTCGACTTTTTTTGAAGTAACCTAGCCTACTTATGCTACCAAAAATGAAGATTTTCTGCCAAGATTCACCTTGGATCCAAAACCACTGAACAGAGCTCCTGAGTCTTTAAAGATACATGTTTGGGAATTTCCGCGTTGTTTAAAGAACAGCAAGCAAGCAGCAGTAATCATCATCACCACCGGTGGTGGTTATACACTATACATCTTCATGTG
This sequence comes from Phengaris alcon alcon, assembly GCA_037179445.1. NCBI lineage: Eukaryota > Metazoa > Arthropoda > Insecta > Lepidoptera > Lycaenidae > Phengaris > Phengaris alcon. The sequence continues at coordinate 998,245 of JAYRCH010000072.1, read as the reverse complement.
ATGATATAGGTACTTCTCATAGTCTTTTACACTGATATCGATGTCTTTGGCCATTTGCCATTCCCAAATTTATATTCATCACCATCATCATTCGCTCACAGGTTTTAACGCTGAGTTGTTTATTACAACAACATAAAATTATTATAAAATACCTTTCGATTAATGAGCATAAGCATGTAATTGATAGTGATTAGTAAATTCTAGCCACAAAAAAATCTACAACAACAAATAAAAAAAAATTAACAAAAATTTTTTGCTTTTCAGTTTTGCCGGCGGTTTAATTTTTTGTTAAATACTTATAAATCCATCAAACCTGTAGGGCGCGTCAAATAACGAAGGTGTTTGATGTTTTTTCTGCCGCTAGAGGGCAGATCCAACGCACACAAAGCTACATTTGGTGGCGTAAGTGGCATCAAAAACGGTCAATAAGAATATTTGATTCTATTTCTGTCACCAGGCGGCGCTTGGTAGCACGACGGTCCTTGTCGTGTCAAAAAGCTGTCAGATATCGCGAATTTAAAAACCCTCATTAAGCTAAATCGGTGAATACAAACACAATAATAATATGAAATATTATATTATAATACTTGTAATATTCAAACCATCAAAAAAACATTTATTACATCGTTGATGAATTTTGTTCGAAGTTGAGTCATACACAATCTATCGAAGATAAATATTATGAAGTTCTGTTTCCTTTGTGTGAACTTCGGTAGTTTCATTAGTGCAGTTGTTTTGTAGTTTCCTTATTTCTCTTCTCACGAAAACTAGTAGACATATTTGGATGGCTGAAAAATTTTATAAACATAAATAGACGTAATGTACTCTAAATAATGTAGTGATTAGCCGGAACAAACAGACAGACAGGCGGACAGACAAAAATGTAAATTTGCATTTAGTACAAAGATGTTAATTTGAAATTAAAAACAAACACTTCAACTTTATAAATAATTATGTATAATGTATATTATTCCAAATAGCGCCGTTTAATTTACTTGATTGTAATATTAGCTTTTGATTACATAAACAAACCTTGAAGATGAACATAGGCTACTTTTGTTTTGGAAATTATATGTGTATGTTGCCTGTGCACTGTCGTTCTCTTGCTGTTGTCACGCCGTTGTTGTTTTCACGCCGTTGTTGTTGCCAGGCCGTTGTTGTTAGTTATATAGTATATAAGTTACTTTCACAATCCGATAGAAGGTCAGTTCGTTATGTTCAACTTCCGACTGATCATTTGTCGGTCAATCGGAAACGTCAGCGTAATTGGCGAGAAGTTCGATAAATGAAAAAGTTGCCTAGGCACCTCTTTCTGAGCTAACACTAACCTTGCAACTTGGGAATGTTTGCCCTTGGCCTAACACTGGAGTGCCCGTGGCCTAGACTACTTGAGATTTTGTGAATTGATAGGCTTCAGGTTCGATTCAGGGTTGTAGCTAACCATTCAGACAGCAATTACTGGCAGGTAATTTTTTAACGAAACATCGGCCCACCGCACATTCCAACCTCTGCAAATCCTGCATAAATTGTTATGCTATTAATTAGCGTAATGCCATAAATGCAGGATCATTTCAGCTTATTTATTGACCGTTAATATCCTAGATTCTAGGTTTTAAAACGTGTCATAATGAACGGTTATCCCAGATGGTCTTGAAAGATAACGTTCACCCGGGTAACGAAGTGTTATGTATAGGTTTTACCCAAATAAAGAAATATATTAATATGTTAAAGATTGTACCGTACGTTCTAGGTGGGAAATCATGTTTCACAGTTATAATACACCGAACTTTTTGCACTGTTTCCACTATAATAAGTAATTTACATTTATTTGTATGTATTGCACGACCGGTTTCGACAAAGTCATCATCAGGTGTGTAATGTAAAATACGTTTTTTTAAAGTGGAAGAAGTGCTAGAGGTTCTGTGTATTATTACTTTCAAGTAAATAAAATTGAAAACATTTTAGCAAAAATGATAATCGTAACATTAGCGCTAATTAATTACGGTAATAGCATGATGTTTACTCTGGTTAATCTCTGTCGCTAAATTATAGAACTTCATTTCTTTACATGTAGGCCTCAGATTAATAACTATAAATAGCATAGACACCCAACTATTAGCAGGAGAAGAAGATATTTATATCGTCCCTTCTTCTCATTACGATACATGCTGATGGTAAAGAAAAAGATGTCTAATTAATTCAATCCATCCAAATCTCACTTTTGTTGAAGCCTTTCGTTCACAAATGATATTTATATTCTATCAATTTCAGATGTCACTTATTAACATAACTAGATATTGCCCGCGACAACGTGCGCGCTAAAGAAATATTTCGCGTGACTTTTTATGTATAAATAAAAAGCCGTGTGGTGTCGTGGGACACCGGATAGGAACCAAGTTCCTTATTATAAAAATATTAATTTTAAGTTCTATTCGAGGTATAAAGAAAATAATAAAGACTAATAAAATCTTACGTTACAGACGTTTTTTCCCGGCTACCCCTCCGCATCGCCCCATAAGGAACTTCGTTCCAAAAGTCCTTTCCCGTGGTCTATATATATGCTAAATTTCATCAAAATCGGTCCAGTAGTTTCGGAGCTTATTCAATGCAAACAAACAAACATACATACAAACAAATTTTTGCTCTTTATAATATTATTTATTTTATTTATTTAACAATTTATTGTACACACAGAAAATTATGACAATACAATTAACAAAGAAAGATGACACAAAGGACTGCTTATTTCTAATTAGAAATTTCTTCCAGCAGCCCTACGGAGATAAATGGGATGAAATAATATAGCAGTTAGGACGTGCACAATATTATTTCTACAATTATTGTAGAAATAATAATTCAAATATTTATATCTATAATAAAATAAAATATAGTAAATAAGCTAAATAAATAAATTAAAAATAATATTAGTATATACAATTAATTCGTCGTTCTAGAAAAACCACCAATATCGCGACAAAAGTACATAAACCTTTTGACTTTAGTGTCCCTTCCATGTATATTCCTCTTCCAAGGGTTCCGCAGTACAAACATTGTTTGAAGCTATCTCATTTCAGGCTCGTGTAGCGATAGAAATATTTGAGACCTATACTCAAATACAATTTAAACGTAAACAAAACCAAACTAATTTCGACCAAATTAATCTATAGTATATGTATATTTAATAAAATGATAAATATTTTATGTATATTTAATAAAATATATATATATTTAAAATGTATTTACATATAGAAATACATTTCTGCATTTAAATTGGAAGCATTTTAGTTTCCTGTTGTCTGTCTTTACGTTTAGATTAGATTGGATCTTAAATACTCGGTTGAATTTTAACGTTTATCTCGTGTCGCGCTCAGTTTTTCTGTAAAGGAGGTACTATCGAAAAAGTTCCCACTCGACCAGGCATACGATCAAAATCGCTTAGCAGCGCAGTTAAATCACACATACTCACATGTAAATTGTCACGTCTGCAGTCGACGCGGTCACTTCCTTTTGTGTTTAAATATTTTTTCGTCGTCCTATTGCAAGGAAAATGTTTAGAAACTGGTCGAGCAGTAACTTCGCAGATATTGTAAGTTGTGGAACACACAGACCGGAGATTGTAAAACTTGTTCTTTGTCAAGAAATTTGTCATAATTGTTCATTCTTTTGCCTTTTTAACGGATTACTTCTGCCTTATCATAATCCACCACAAAGTCACACCAAAAAGGCTATATATGTATTAAAATATGGGCACAACAGTTTAAAAAAAAATATTCAATTATGTATGAAAAATCTTTTTTTCAATAATTTCAAGATAGGCAAAGATTTTTTTGAAGTTTAACACATTTAATCAATAAAACATATTAGGTCCTTACATATGAATTTGGCGTTTTGTCGTACTAGCCACTTTGATCTCAAATATATCTTCTTTGGTTAGGAATTCCAATTTCAAATTTATACGGTTATTTACATATGCATTTGTGTTTCGAAAACCATAATTGATTTGTTTTTTCTCTTTTGATTTTTTCTCTGCGTCACTATGTTTACTAAATGGAAAACTTGAAATATCGTATTATTTTCGAGTACGAGTTCCATCAGGCAATCATGTGCATCAGTGCTGCAGAAACGGCTCGAAGGATTAATGATGTGTATGGCGGAGGTGTCGCAAAAGAAAACACAGTGCGTTTTTGGTTCCAACGGTTCCGTTCTGGAAATTTCGACCTACAGAACAAGCCCCGTGGACGGCCGGAGACCAAAGTTGATAATGAACAATTGAAGGCTATTGGTGGAAGCCGTCCGTAAGAAGACGTCCGAGTTAGGTGCAAGCAGCGGTGTTAGTGATAAAACTGTTTTAATCCACTTGAAACAAATTGGGAAGGTGAAAAAGCTTGAAAGGTTTCCTCCTCACCTCCTGAAACCTCATGAATTGAGGTACCAGTACCAAGTACATAAATGTACCAGGTTTTAGTACATCAGGCAGTTGTCGCTTTAAGTGAGCTATAAAACCACGATGATGACCAATCATAGACGGTGCACCATCAGTCGCGACAGAAACAATTTTGTTCCATGGAATAGCTTTGTCAGTAAAAAAATGTTCCACGGTCTGAAAAATCGATTGTTCTCTGGTATTAGTCTCTAAATATGTAGCAAAAAGCAGTTCTTGGCACATATTTTCATCTTTGATATATCGAACATATTCTAACAACAAAGCTTCATTGCCGGGTAATGTAGACTCGTCCAACTGGAGAGAGAATCTGTTGGTCTGTAAGAACTTGCATAAAATGTTTTCCACATCGCGTCCCATCTCGTCTATGCGTCTCTTAACAGTGTTATTTCTCAAAGGTATTCTCTTCAAAATATCATGTGCGGGCTTGTGCAACAAGGATTTCATACTTCACTTAATTTAGCTATGTAATAACTTTGTAATCTCTTGAAATAAATGAGTACTTATATGAGTTATTATCGTTCAATCTCCAACGAATTTCAAAACGCAAATGAACTTTCAACCTAAGTGCAAGCTCATTAAATAGTAAAATATCAGGAACACGTTTGGACTTGTTGACCGTTCGTGTTAAATTGCGTAAGCGTTAAATAGAGAGCAAGTCAAAACGTGCCTGAAAGACGTACGCTCGAACTCATTATCTTGCACAAACTTGTCCACACTGACTTGCCGAGTTTTTTTATCTTGTACAAACTTGAGACTTTACATTACAAGGGCTGCACTAAAGTATCGGGAATGGAATATTTCCACTGTTCCTGTCATATTAAAATCTTTTTAATTTAAAACTCCTTGGTTTTAAAAATCGAATACCGTTTATTTATTTAAAAAAAGATTCTCGGTCTTGTCACAAGGTCTTGTCAAACTTGTTTAGTCGTTGAGAAAATGGAATTGACTCGATAAAATTCTAGAGCGATGATTTATTATGACTTTCGAAGTGGCTTAACACAAAAACAGTGTGTTGACCGGATGATTTCTGCATTTGGTGATGAAGCCCCATCCAAAACCACAATTTATCGCTGGTTTGCTGAATTTCAACGTGGACGTGTCAAGTTCAGTGATGATCCCCGTCAAGGTCGTCCAAAAACTGCAGTCACCCAAGAAAACGTTGATGCTGTGCGTAAGCTGATTGAGGAAGATCGACATGTGACATACCGCGAAATTCAGACAACTTTAGATATTGGCATGAGTCAAATACAAATAATCTTGCATGAACAATTAGGTGTAAAAAAGTTGTTTTCCCGATGGATACCGCATTTGCTCTGTGAAGAGCAAAAAGCGGCTCGCGTTACTTGGTGCGTCAGAACTCTCGAAAGATTCCACGCAGGATCCTCAAATGCTGTATACAACATCATATCAGGTGACGAATCCTGGATATATGCGTACGAACCCGAAACAAAAAACCAGTCACGAGTTTGGGTGTTCGAAAATGAGTTAAAGCCAACAAAAATTGTTCGTTCACGGAGTGTTGCAAAAAAAATGGTGGCCACGTTTGTCTCCAAAACCGGCCATGTTGCGAATATTCCTCTTGAGGGACAAAGAACGGTTAATGCAGAATGGTATGCTAACATTTGTTTGCCACAGGTCGTTTCTGAACTCCGTAAAGAGAACTGCAACCGCCGCATCATCCTCCATCACGACAATGCGAGTTCTCACACCGCGCACAGAACAAAAGAGTTTTTAGAGCAAGAAATCATAGAATTATTAGACCATCCGCCGTACAGCCCCGACCTAAGCCCTAATGATTTCTATACTTTCCCTAAAATAAAGCATAAATTGCGTGGTCAGAGATTTTCATCACCTGAAGAAGCTGTGGACGCCTACAAAACGGCCATTTTGGAGATCCCAACGTCCGAATGGAATGGTTGCTTCAATGATTGGTTCCATCGTATGGAAAAATGTGTCAAATTTCGCGGAGAATACTTCGAAAAGCAATAAATACATTTTTAAATAGTAATGTTGTGTCACTTCCTCGATTCCCGAAATTTTCAGTGCCGCCCTCGTACTACAACAATGCTATTTCCTACAAAAATATTAATTATTCTTAGTACACGTAACACAACATAAACAATACAGTACCCTACCTATCTTGAAAGTTTTAAATAAGAACTTGTGTTAATTTAATAGGGGTCGATTTTTAGACCTCGTCGACCCCCAAAATCAGTTTTCGTTTATGTCGACCCCTAGTAAACCGATATCGACCCCTTGGGGACCACTTTGGGAATCCCTGGTCTATAGCATAGAATACTGAGTAGGCCACGGGTACGAACATAGTCTACTTTCGCGTAAAACACACGGTTACTATGCGGAGTATGCTTTAAAATACTAAAAGTGCAAGATCCGGTATAAGAAACACATTGCAAATAGGTTGCCTAGTTAAGGGCCGATTGAAGGCAGCGGTTGTCTCAAGCGAAACTGTCTTTTATAGTAATGAAGATAAAGTTTAAAATTAAGTATATGACAGTTACGCTGCGCGCCGCTCCGGAATTCAATATTTGCAATGTGTCAATGTGAATATTATCTGTCATTTATTTCTCATCACTTATAAATAACAGATGAGGGTATATATTTTTATACCGGATCTTAGATTATAATAATGTAGAGGCTTCACGTATTTTTCAAGATAATTAAGGCGAAGTACAATTCTCGGCTACTTCAATTAAGGCGAAATCGCATTCGTAATGGTTATCTTTTGATCTTCGCGAATTTCTTTCGTAAAATACTAAAGTTGTGACGCCCTTAAATTGAAAATGCCTAACAATCTTAGTATGCTCAAAGACGCCTTTCAAGTCTCGTTAAAAGTGATTGATAAAAGGCCAATGTTCTTATGTAAAAACTGGCTATTTATAACCCGCGACTCCGCCCGCGTAAATACAGTATCCCACGGATACACTGTACTTTTCCGGATTAAAAAGTATTCTATGTTTTAATCTAATCGAAATCTGTCGAAACGAACGAACGAAATCTGTTTTGTAGTTTTTGCGTGATAGAGTTTATTTAATGTTAGGTCATTACATATGAAATTAGCGTTTTGTAAAAGAGAAACAAAAAGTAGATTTTTTAAAACATAATATATTTATTTAATCAAAGTAAATTGCTATCTATGCTCTTTGGCCATCTTATAGGTAGTTAATTGATTCCTTTACTAACAAAACCATTCGGACAGGAATCAATCAAATCTTTAAAGGCGCTTTGGATTGCCGCATCGGAGTTTAATTTTTTCCTTTGCAAGAAGTTATCCAAATTTCTGAAAGAATCGTAATCTGTTGGAGCAAGGTCCGGGGAGTACGGTGGATGTCTTAGGGAACCTTGCAAAACCACAACAATCTTTATTTTAAGTATAGGTACTGCAGGCTGCAATTGTTTTCAAAAACATAGTTTTAATTATTTTTACTATAACGATTGTTTTGATTTTTTGATTACACACCTATTTGCGTTAAAATCACATTGTTAAAATTCAAAAACCATTTCCACGATGAAAAAGCAATCCCGTTAAAAATGGAACAAACATGCGTTCCGAATTCACGCACCGAGCCAATTTGATTTGGGCTTAATTTGAACATTTACTGCGGAGCGCTGAGTAATTATATAAATAAGCTGAGTAATTCTATAATATATTATTTATATATTCAATATAAATAAGCGTTAGTTCACACCAAGACGCGATACGACGCGACGCGGCTCTGAATTTATTAGATAATGATATTATATAATTGAAATTTATTCACTACACAAGAAGATACACGTTTAGTTCAATTTTGTAGTGAATTGAGTAGTGAATAAAGTTCAATTTTAAATTGCTATGTGGGATACGAAACGATATAACATGTTTCTTCTCTTACTAATAATCGGGTATCTATGCAGCTATAGTTGTTAATCTGAGCCTACGTCTACGCCGCAGCGTCCCTGCTGTCGTAGTGGTGCTACGAGTTTCATTTACAAGATGTGAAACACGTAGCTCGAACTACGAAGACATCTATACCATAATATAATAAAGAGGAAAGATGTTTGTATGTTTACATTGAATAGGTTCCGTAACTACTGGTTTGATTTTCATGAAATTTAGTACAGATAAAGAAGTAGACCACGGGGAAGGACATAGGCAGTGGCCTATGTCCTTATAAAAAGTGTTTAATCGCGGGAAAATGTACGACTCCCGCACGTTTTTTTTTGCGCGTACAAAATCGCGGTGTACATCTAGTAGATTATTAAATATTAAAAACCTATTTTATTTTAATTTTAAAGCGTTATTAAAAGTTGCGAATTCACCTACAAATATTCAAATCCGAGTGCCAATTATGTTGTGAGTTACAAGTAAGCAAAAAATATTTTAATATTTCGAGAGCATAATATTTTCATATCCCCTAAATAAAAGTCTGCTTTCATAGCAAACAGGGCGAATACTTTATAAAACCTCACATAATCTCTTATGTGAGATTATTTAGACTGGGTTACTCGCAAAATGTAATGTTGCGTGATCATTTTAATAATAAATAAAATAAACTTCCACTTTTATTTATTTATTTATTTATACACTTTCTGCACAATGTACAATGGCGGATAATGCCATAGGGCATTTTCTACCAGTCAACCATAGGGTGGTGACAGAGTCAAAATACCAAGGTGCTTTCCATCTAGAAAAATACAAAAATTTAACTATACGAAAGGTCGTGTAAAACTAATGATAAAAATAAATACAATAATATTTGTAGCAAACTAGATAAATTTTACTAAAATAAACATAATACATATCAAACTAATTATACCTACATACTATACTATAATATACAAGTACATAAATGATTTATTAAACATAATATACATTATACATATACCATACTGCATAATTACACGATACTAACCAACCAATAATTATAATAAAATGTTCATGATTCTGCCAAATACTTCAAATACAACTGTCGGACTCTGCGCTTAAACGTATCTCTGGTTGTGGACATTCTGATTTCTGTAGGAAGAGCGTTCCAGAGAAGAATAGATTGGATGTGGAAGGAGGAATGGACTAGACTAGAACTATGTTGGGGACAAAGGAGAAGTGCATTATTTGAGGAGCGGAGGGATTTATCATGACTACTAGAAAGATATTGGAAGTGGGACTTTAAGTAAGCAGGAGAATTGGGTGAGTTAAGAAAAGAGTAGAGCATACACAGGGCTCGCACTGAGCGACGTTGGCGCACAGGCAACCAGTGCAGCTTGGAGCGAAAGGGGGATACGTGGTCGTATTTCCGGAGATTGTAAATAAATCTAATACAGTTGTTAAGTAGTCGGTCATATTTGTCGAGCTTGTCTGCATTGAGGTCAAAATAGCACACATCACCATAATCGATGATAGGGAATATGAGAGACTGTACCAACAAGGTTTTGATATGTGTCGGTAAAAAGTTTTTATGTCGATAAAGGGAACGCAACGTGCCGGTAACTCTTTGACATACGGTAGCTGTCTGTGTTTGCCAATTGAGAGTACAGTCGATGTGTAAACCGAGATCTTTCACACAGGAGCTGTAGTTAATTATAGAGCCGTCGAAGATAACTGGTGAAAGCGACCCTACATCAACCTTGGCCATAATACGAGGACTGCCCAACAAAATAGCCTGACACTTACTTGGGTTAATTGTCAAACCGAAGTTTTTACACCAGTCCTTTATGAAATTAAGATCCTAGTTAATCTCATCGATAGCACTTGACATACTATCCACTCCTGCTTGGCTATAGAGCTGAAAGTCGTCCGCAAACAAATGATACATACTGCGAAGTCTGAGAGTAACATAATTAATGAATAATGAGAAGAGCAAAGGAGAAAGAATACCGCCTTGAGGGACGCCAGTGTCTAGATTACACCACGAAGAGGAGGACTGATCCGTGCGTACCGACTGTTGACGCCCTCGAGATACGAAGAGATCCAATTTAAAGCCTCAGGTGAGAGCGGAAGTCTAGAAAGTATTGTTAACAAAATGTCATGATTGATATTATTGAAAGCATTCGAGAAATCTATCAAAACAAGGACTGTTATTTTAGAGTTCTCAATGCCTACTCTCACATCATTAAGAACCTTTAATAGTGCAGAGGTGGTGCTATGACCAGGTCTGAAACCCGATTGTAGTGGAGACAAAATATCGTTTAGGTGAACAAACCTGGACAGCTGCTTAAATACACAGGCCTCGAGCACCTTAGATAGGTAGGGAAGGATAGAAATGGGACGAAAATGTGAGTTTTAACCTATTTTGAACTGTAACGTAGGAGACGTAATCTATCTGGCGGCCATGCCTCTGCACGATTTGGCTTCGACCGGAGACATATCACGGTATTGATACGATAACAAAGCACACAGTTGGATATAACTTAAGTTCCTACAACTGCAAGTTCTTAATATCCATCAGAAAAGCCGTTGGTTCTGTACACTATCATTTGTGTGCGGAAATTATGGATAAGTTTTACTAATAATATTAGAGATCTCTTTCCTCCACATTAGCATGTCGCATGAAAATAAGGACCGATATAATATGTCTTCTTCACCTGTTAATAGCCGGGTATCTATGCTATTCTAGGCCTGCTTCACAATTTTCTAATAAGTGTCGGATAGCTTATTCGGAAGTTACGTCGCTGCCTACTTTATACCGAGTGACAGAGACAAAACATGGAAATATGCTGTCTGACACTTAAAATTAGATTTAAAAACCGAGTCTTATAGTCATTAATCTGAAGTTTAATATTTACTTCACAAACGAAATGCGTTTAAAAAATAGTCTTTTATTTATCTCGAGTTGACATGTCGAGATTGAGTTATCAAGAAGTTTAGATTGTGCGGTTCAAAAACCTTAACTACAGAATTGTCGGTGAGTCACCAAAAAGTATTTCTTTTAAGCAAATTGCCTGATGGAAAGCGAAATCCACATCACCAGAGGAGTTACGTTGAGTTTTGGTATTTATTCCCGGAATGCCAGGAGCCTGAATACAATGAAACCTGAGAAATCGAAGCGAATATTTGTCGACACAAGCGACAATATATCAACACGTGATATATTTTGCAATCACAATGCCCACTGTTCGATATTGTATGGGTATAATATTATTGTGACCTGAAACTTTTATTGTGGAACAAGAGACCCAAAGTATGATACATTTCATGAAGAAAATGTATATATCACAACCTTGGACCGAATAAAAAGTAAAGACAGAGCTTTGTCAAACTGAAACTAAGACCGGTTTTATGTATGTATCCCGTGCGCGTGTACACACACTGGCACTGACGTGACACTGTGTACGATGTTATGTGACGCAAACTCTTTTGTGTCTCGAAAAATGTACGGTTCTATAGGCAAAGATATACGCGTATTTTAGACGACCTCTGTGCCTCAGCGGTTCGGCGCGTTGGCGATCAAGTCGGAGGTCGCGAGTTCGAATCCCGCCGAAGGAACAAAAAGTTTTTCTGTGTTCCTGGGTCATGGATGTGTATTAACTATGTATATAGTACTATAATAAAAATCCTAAATATATGTATAGTATAAAAGTATTAAATATACTTCCCGTTGTCTGGTCCCCGTAACACAAGCTCTTCGGATACTTAGCACGGGACCAGATTGAGGTTGTGTGAAGCGTCCATATATATTATTATAATCTACGGAAACAAAGCCAGGCAAAATCTGGTATCTAGTTGTTAAGAAATATAAAACGTTATAAAACAGTTCTATAGTCTATTCATGTTAAGTTTTCAGTGAGCCATCAGTGCAAATGTCAAAATGGCTTACTTCGATTGCTGAATATGGATTTTTTTTTTTTTTTTTCGAACGGGTCTATGCTAAGGGTCGGGTTAAGACCGCTGTAGCTAAGTCGGACTATAACTAGCCTGGTGGCTAGTTTGTTTGGTGGTAGACGATGGGAGGGTTTGACCCTCCCTAACATCACCCGGGTGATGTTCAAACCGGATTTTGGGGACAGCTACGGATTAAGAGCTATTATTATGACAGGGGAGACGCGGGTCTCTCCTGCTGAGGGGTCCGACCCCTTCCTCACTCGCTGATGAGTGAGGTTGCTCGCGCGCGGTAGCAGAGACTAGCGGCGTGCGAGTTATCGCGATAGAGGAGCTCTCGATTTGTTCGATATCGGTACTGAGAGGGCCGTCCCTCTCCCCTTCCGCGTACGGTCGGGATGACTCGCGCGCGTAAGTCCTAATGTCGATGAGGTTCGCGGTATTGGTAGAGCTCTCTATATCAATATCGCGGTCGCGGACACTATTTAGGAGTGTACCTAGACTACTAGGATGCGAACTCGAACTCGGGTTCGGGTCCGGTCCCGTGTTAGGGTCGGTCTGTACGTCTGTACGTGTTGTCGTGTCGGATGTGGGACCTCGGGGTAGGCGCCGGCGTCGACCCCGGTGCGATGCTAGCGTCGCGGGTGCGTGTGGTTTGTGTTTACGTAACTGTACACAGTACGTTACGTATTTTGTGATCGGGTCAACGGGATCGGCTAAGATATGCTTAGGCAGTTTGTGCGGGTGTCGGAAAGTCAGTGCGTCGTGGTTGTAGTCCAGTGCCTTTTTGATAAGGGGGTTTGGGTGGTTTTTGCCTTTATCAAAGAATCTCTCTACGAGTTCCTTGATATAGGCTTTAATAGTGACTAGTTCGCAGTCCCTATGCAAGTCGATGTTACGCATGTACCAGGGGGCGCCTGTTGCCATGCGTAGAAACCGGTTCTGGACTCTTTGCAAGCGGTCCATTTGAGACTCGCTTATCTGTGCGAAAGAGACGCACGCATAAGTGAGTATCGTTCTGATGCAAACCTTATACAATGTAAGCTTATGTCTTAAGGACATTTTGCTTCGCGAATTAAGTAGCGGATATAATTTGTAGAGTACAAATTTCGCTTTACGTAGTGTGTTACTGATGTGACTCGAAAACGTCATCGACTTGCCTAGTACTACGCCTAAATATTTGACCTGAGAGACCTCAGGGATAATGTTGCCGTGCAGGCTAATAGGGCTCATTACTTTACGGGGGCAATTACGCCTCGCTGTCTTATTACCATTGAATTGAATGGCGTGACTTTTATCGGGATTGACTTCTATTCTCCACTTGGAGAACCAATTACCGAGAGCGGTAACTGACTCCTGGAGGACTTTAGACGCGGTACGGGCTCGTGTGTTTGAATAATAAAGGGCTGTGTCGTCCGCGAACATAGCTAATTGCACCTTAGCGTGTTTGGGGATGTCACTAGTGTACAGGTTATATAGGGAGGGCGAGAGGACCGAGCCCTGCGGTACTCCCGCCTCCATATATCTTGGCGACGACAGTGCGCCTTCTACGCGGAAATGAAATTTACGATTTTTTAAAAAGTTACTAATTAGTAGAACGAGATAATCGGGTATTTCCATTTGATAGAGTTTGTATAACAGTCCGTTATGCCAAATTTTATCAAAAGCTTTTGCAATGTCAAAGAATACGGCGCATGTCGTCTTCCTGTCGTTTTTGCTAGATAATATGTACTCCGTTAAGCGGTGTACTTGAGCGGGACAGCTGTGCAATTCGCGGAAGGCAAACTGCTCGTCTGGAAGGAGTTTTTTGTCGGTTATGACGTCATTAAGGCGCCTTTTAATAACTCTTTCGTAGACTTTACGTAGGGAGCCAATGAGACTTATTGGACGGTAGCTACCAGGCACCTTCCGGGGTTTCCCCGGTTTGTGGATACCTATGACAATAGCTACTTTCCAAATGTCTGGAAATGAACATCCTACTAAGAGGGCGTTAAAGATGTTCACTAGTAGTTGAATTAGCTCGGACGGTAACATTTTAAGTGTTTTGTTTGAAATACCGTCGAGGCCTGGGGCCTTTTTGGCATTCATTCACTTGATAATGTCGCTGACCTCCTCCGAGTCCACCGTCCTCACCCTGTCTACATCAGGTGGCCTCGAGAGTCGGCTGTTGACCTCGCTATTTACTAAGCTAAGGTGCACGGGATCAATCGGGAGAGTACTCGGCCGGCACTGTTATTCGAAATTATCAGCTAGGCACTCGGCCTTGTCAATGTCTTCGAATGCAGGAGGACGGTTAGGTCTATCTAACGGAGGCATGTCGCTCTCCGTGTTGTTTTTGAGGGCCTTCGCGAGTGGCCAGTACGCCACGTGAGACGGTTCTAAATCACTGAGAAGTCGATCCCAACTCTCGGCTTTGTGCTGTTTGATTTTAAACTTAACTTCCCTCTCGTAGTGACGGAGGGCTTTCCTCCACTCTTCCGACGGGTAGCGATCATATGTGCGCTTAGCCGCATTTCGGAGTCTGATGGACTCCCTTATGTCCTCAGGGAGGGGCCGACGGCCCTTGGGGGTCGTTGGCACCTCCCTAGATGAGTTCTCTATGGTCGCTACCAGGTGATCGGTCAAGTGGGAGGCGGCCTCTATGGCTGTCTCTTTACTATCTATAATATCGGGGATTTTGTCTAAGTGGCTAGAATGAAGGACTTTAATGTTCTCCGCTAGTGATTTATAATCTATTATCTTCCTAGTACTAGAATTATTGGGGTTAAGACTACCAAGTGTAATCATAACCGGTCTGTGGTCTGAGTTAAGCTCGTGGAGAGTCTCAATATTGATATTGAGAGAAACATTTTTAACTAAGGCTATGTCTATCGTACTAGGATCGCGTATGACACCGTTGATGTTTTCATTGGTGTCATAGCGAGTGGGGTCGGTGGGGGCTAATAGTGCAAAATTTAAAGTGTCGGTTAAATTACAAAGGATGGTGCCGTTTCTATTGTTATGAACATTGCCCCACTCGGTGTGTTTGCAATTAAAGTCGCCGGCAATGATGACAGCGTTACCTAAATTGAATAGCGCCTGTAGGTCGCTTGAATGGAGTTCTTTGTTGCACGCTAAGTACGCGCTTACTATAACAATGGGTCCGTGACCGGACATACTAATATGGCAAACAGATGTTTCTAAAGTTAACAATGACGGTGGCTCTAGTGGAATACAATGTAGTGATTTTTTATAGTAGATAAGAGTACCTCCGAGTCGGGATCGAGTTCTATCGTTTCTGACTATTTTGTAGTTAGCTATTTTAGGGCTCCTCATGCTAGGTTTTAAGAAAGTCTCCTGCACTAGAAGAATATCGACATTTTGGCTGCTTACAAAATCGCGAATTTCGCTAATGTTATTCCTAATGCCGTTCGTATTGAACGACACTACGCGTAACGAGTGCGGCTTTGTCCTTCCCGAGGGCTCCATTAATTACCGTTTGTGGAGAGGGCCTTGATCTGACGGATCAAGACCTGATGGTCTGACAAAGCTTGGATGCGGTCTGTGGCCGATCCTTTTAGCTTTGTCGCTAAAATAGAAAGCTCCATCGGGTCAATAGGCCCGCTGTTGCTTAAAAACTGCTGGACGAAAGAGAGGTCTGCAGTGAAGCTGGGAGTCGGAGGGGGCGTGGCCTTAGGCGCTACGGGCGCGGAGGGCATGGCCTTACTGGGGAGAGCGGGGGAAACCGCTAGCTCCGAACTACGTTTCTGCGCGGGCTTGAACCATGCAGATTGGGAGGGTAGGGGGGCAGCGACGAATCTCTGTTTGGGGGGGGGCACTTTTTGTCTGCGGTGCACTACGCTTTTTTACTTTGGGTGCTTTTTTGCACCCTCTATAATTGGCGGGGTGTCCTTTAGACTTACAGAGAACACAGCTGGGGGGTTCGGACTCCTCAGCTGGGCTCTTACGGAGACAGTCAGAGGTGCCGTGGTCACCGAGGCACTTAACGCAACGCGGCCTAGCTTGGCAATTCCGTGCCGAGTGTCCGTAAAGTTGGCATCGGTGGCACTGGCCAGGGATGCCCCTTTTACGGGGGGGCTCGACGCGGATGCCCGTAATATGACAGATGGCTCGGATATTGAAGATATCCTTGCCCTCTGGTGTAAGAGGGAGGGTTACTAGTACCATATTGTACTCGTGTTTTTTGATAGGGTGGTACATGCGATGTACCTCTAAGGCGGGAAAACCTTGGGACTGGATGCACTTATCGACTCCTGTAATGACGACGCGCAGAAGGCGCTCGTCTTCAAGGGCATACGTATGGTAGCCTATGTTCTTTGCGCGTAGGAACGCGGTGAGGAGGCGGTGGTCCTCCGACGACTTAACCTGCACTTTGATCCCTATGGGGGTCGTGTGCGCAGAAGAGTATCGAAGCTTTTGCTCGTTTATTGCCGCAGAAATTATATTCCATTTGGCCTTCTCCTGTATGATTACAGGAGGAGGAATTTTTGGCGTACGGACGGCCTGAGGGGCCTGGGAGGCCTGAGGGGCCACGGAGGCCTGAGAGGCCTGAGATGCCGGAAGGGCCTGGGAGGCCGGAGGGGCCTGGGATGCCAAAGGGGCCTGGGTGGCCAGAGGGGCCTGGGAGGCCAGAGGGGCCGTTGAGGTAACGGGGGTCGCGGAGCCATGAGCCTGCACGGTTTTCCTGTTTTTACGGACCGATTTGGTCGGAGAAGATAAGACTGGAGAGGAGGTGCCCTCTGGGCGCTTCCTCTTCTTCGTCTTCTTATATCTGACGGTAGTGAACTCGCCTTGTTCGCTACGGTCGGTTTCTTGCTCTGAGCAAGACATCTCTGAAGGAGATGATAAGGGCTCTATCTCGGCCGGAATTTGCGGGACGTCGCAATCGGGCGACGCCGGTGAGTCTGCTTCGTGCATGCGCACGAAGCGTTCCCACTTAGACGCGACATCTGGGACTTCTAGTTTCAAGAACTCTAGGAACTTTCTAATTAAGGCGTCGGCCATAATTAGGAAGTTTTATCCTGGTTGTGAAATGAAATTCTGCTCTCTAATTAATATTGGGGGATACAGCCCCTCCCGGCGACCGGGAGGGGAGGTGTGTAGGGAGGAAAACTCCTCGTGTAGTGTGCCTAACCGTGTCACGGTACTTACAATTGTTCCTAGGGCGGCTGG
Organism: Phengaris alcon alcon; assembly: GCA_037179445.1. Taxonomy (NCBI): domain Eukaryota; kingdom Metazoa; phylum Arthropoda; class Insecta; order Lepidoptera; family Lycaenidae; genus Phengaris; species Phengaris alcon. The sequence goes on along the minus strand of JAYRCH010000072.1, from coordinate 980,813 downwards.
AACTCACTCACTCACTAACGTTGCGCTAAACACTAGGGCGCTAGTGTTCGCGAACGAGACGCGGCGGAGCGCGAGCAGAAGGCTCGCGCTAAGAACGAGACGGACGATGCGACCGGTCGCACGCTCGTCCTAACGCGGCGATAACTTCGCGGCGGGTGTGCGAGCAGAAGGCTCGCACTAAAGAGCGAGACGGACGATGCGAGCGGTCGCACGAATCGTCCGGTAGGCGGCGATCGCGGCGCGGCGCGAGACACGGTACGGCACGGGTCGGGCGGCAAAGGCGGTTGGGTGGCGCCTTGTCTCTTCACTCTTGAGTCTTGCCTCTTGAAGCTTGACTCTTGAGTCTTCTGTCTTCCTGTCTTCTTTCTTCCAGTGGTGCACTATTGTGAGCAATGACACACGGATAGAGCGAGAGCGCAAAATGAGAGCGCGGGACGACGGCAACGATCGTAGCGAGCGGAGCTGTTCATCGGACGGTGTCCGAAAGCAGAATGTGACGCTGAATATGCGTTAGCGTTAGAGAAGGAGACTCTTCTCTCTCGCGCCGGGCCCCCGAAAAGGGCCTTGGGCGGGGAACCAAAACCAGGGGCATAGCCCCTCTACTTGGGGTGGGAAAGACGCGCCCAGTACGAGTACTGAGCGCATGAGTCTACGTTTTAAGGGAAGACCCCCCGCGACAGAACGCGGGGGAAACCCATGGGGGGGGCAACATCAAAACCAAGGGAGTGAAGATTGCCAGTCCAGGCACAACCGGGACCTGCGGTCGGCTCCAAACGGCGCGTGGGGGTCCCGACCCGGGGGCCGGGAAACGTGTTTGGGTCCACTCCCTCACGCGCCGCGTTCACCGGACCGCGGAAACGAGCGACCTGGGGAAGAGGGGGGAAGGAAAGCTTCCGGTTCCCGACTTTTGGTGTCGGGGGGGAAGGTGCACCAAGGGGGCGACGGGGTGGCAAGAGGGCTGCCACTCCGACAGACCCCAGGTGGTCATTTTGACGATGTACGCCGGCGTTGGGTTGCCGACGTAAGGGAAAGGTATGGGGGGGATGCGATCCCACGGTGGATGGGGCGCTGTTGCGCCGGGGCGCATCATTGCGCGTGGATGTGACGCATCAGTGCGTCATGGGCTCCTCCTCTTCAGGGGGGCGGTGGGGCGGGCTGCGTGGCTCCGCTGGGTCCTCCGAAGGGGACGGCATCTCTTGGCAGGCGGTGGCGGTCGGGCGGGCGGGCATGCCACGGCGCCAGGTCGGTCAACTCAACCAGGCGCGAGGCATCCGCTCGCGCGAACAGCTTCGCAGAGAGCTGGGCCACAAAGGCCTCCACGCTCTCCACCCTGAGGTCCCTAGATATAGTTGTGTTGCGGACGTACCACGGCGCGCCCGCGATTCGGCGCAGCACCCGGTTTTGGGCTCTCTGCAGCAACCCTTTCTGGGGTGCAGAGAGCAGGTGGTGCCACGCGGGTGCCGCGTACGTGAGGCGGGACCGTACGTACGTCCGGTAGAGGGCGATGCGCATCCTCAGGGGGATCTGCGGGGACGCGTAGGCCGGGCGCAGCAACGCTATCGCCGCGTTCGCCTTCGCCACCGCTGATGCACATTGGGCGGCCATCGAGAGTCGGCGGTCCAGGGTGACCCCGAGGTACCTAGCAGTCCTACCCCACGGGATCGCAGCGTCACCAATCCTCAGAGGCGCCGGAAGAAAACACCTCGTACTGACGGCGAGTGCCTGGGACTTGCCTGCGTTGACAGAGAGTCTCCATTTGCTCAGCCAGTCAGGGAGGAGATCCAGCGTCCTCTGGAGCTTGATGGCGGCATGCTCGGTGGACAAAGAGGAGGTGAAGTACGCCGTGTCGTCGGCGTAAAGCGCCACGGTGAAGCCCTGGTCCGCGGGCACGTCGCTGGCGTAAAAATTATAAAGCCCCGGGGAGAGAACGCTACCTTGCGGGACGCCAGCGGTGATGGGACGCTCGCCAGAGAGGACTCCGTCGACGCGCACCCTGAAGGTCCTACCAGAAAGGAAAGAGGCTAGTAGCCTTACCAGTGTCGAAGGTACGTTGGCCCGGATGAGTTTGCAGAGCAGACCCTCATGCCAAACGCTGTCGAACGCCTTCTCCATGTCTAGGAAGACCGCGACCGACGATTCCTTTTTATTTGCCGCAACGGACAGGTGATGCACTACACGTACCAGCTGGAGGGTGGTGCTCAGGTGCGACCTGAACCCGAATTGTTCCTCACGAGGAGGGAGGTAAGGAGAGAGATGTTTAAGAAGGAGAAGTTCGAACACTTTGGAAAGAGTTGAAAGGAGGGTAATGGGCCGGTAGCCCTCAGCCTTCCTTAGATTTTTATGAGGTTTGGGGATGGTAACTACCAGGCCCATTTTCCAGGGAGAGGGAAAGTGGCCGGTCCTGACAATGCCGTTGTAAAGGCGGGTCAGGGCGGCCACCGTCCTGAAGGGAAGGTGACGGAGAGCGGAGTTTGGGATGCCATCTGCACCGGGGGCCTTTTTTGGTTTAAGGCAGCTGAGGGTCTTTTGGACCACCCTCGGTGAGAAAGAGAAATTTGGGGGGGAGGAGGGGGACAGTAGGAAAACCTTTACCTCCTCGGAGACCACTCGGGCGTGTTCCGTTGCGGTCGTCGGCCGCGGTGAGAATTGGCGCTCTAGGTGCTCGGCATGGATGTCCGCTCTGTCCTCTGCACGGTACCTAAGATTACCATCAGGGTGTAGCAGGGGGAGTACGGGGGCAGTGGCTCCGGAGAGGCTGCGGCAGAAGCGGTGGAGGGAGGGCCAATCCTCTCCCGCATCCTGGATGCGTCGGGTCCAGTCCGCAGCGTTGCGGTCCTCGAGCGCGGCTTTTACCTCTGCGGTGAGGCGGTTGAGTTTCGCCTTCAGCGTGGGGCAACGCGTGCGCTGCCATTCGCGGCGCAGGCGCTTCTTCTTCACGATGAGGTCAGCGATGTGGCGGGGGAGGGGGGGCCGCTTGGAATGGCGGTGGATAGGCGTTTGGGTTGCCGCGTCCATCGCGGCTGCAATTGCCTCGGTGATCTGCAGAGTCATCAGTTCGACGTTCTCTGCAGAGTCGACCGGGAAATTGGGGGTGCTCCCGTGGAGCCGCGAGGCGAAGACGTCCCAGTCACAGACTGGGCGGGGAGGGAGAGGGGGGACGCTTGCAGGAGCGGCACGTATAGTGGCTAAAACTGGGAGGTGGTCAGACCCGAGGGCCACATCGAGGACCTCCTGGTGAAGATCGCCTGGTAGCTGGTGGGAGATGGCAACGTCGAGAACGTCAGGGGAATGTAGAGGGTTCTCGGGGTAATGGGTGGGCGTGTATGTGCCCACCACAGAGTAACCGACTCGTGCTGAATCGGCGTGCAGTCGGTTTCCGTCTGCGTTCGAGGAGCGAGAGCCCCATCCGGGGTGCTTACAGTTTAGATCTCCGGCAATCACAGTCGGCTCCTCTGATAGGAGCCTATGGATGTCGGAGATATCTAAACGCGACCCCGGAGGTTTGTATGCCGCGAAAAGGCGTGTACGGTGGGACCCGAGGAGCAGTTCTATGCCCAGGGCGTATAATGAAGAGACCGCAGGGGGGGGGGAGGAGCTGATGCAGGAACCTTCTGCCGACTAAGACGGCGAGGCCTCGACACACACGCTCGCCCCCCAGAAAGTCCTGGCGGTAGACGTGGAATCCGGGGGCATTGAAGCGGTCCTGAGGGGACAGGAGGGTCTCGCTCAACAAGGCAACGTCCACCTCATACTCCCGAAGGAGATGGCGGATCAAGGTCACCTTGCCGCGGACCCCCCGGACGTTCCAATGGACGACCTTTAGTGAAATTGGGGCGTGGGGATCCATAGGGATATTATTTGAGAAATGAGGGTGGCCCCCTCCGGGAGGGCCTTCAATAGGGTTTGAAGGATTTCATCCCCGGCCATGATTTTGTTGAAGGTATCCAAGGCCAGGGAGAGCAGAGCTTGAAGGAGCTGGGCCGTGGTCCTGGGGGACTCACGCCTTTGAGAGAGTGGGGGGGCCCGAGAGGGCCGGGTGGCGGTTTTGACTGCCGGGTTAGCAGGCTCAGTGCTGACCTCGGTCACTTCGGTAGTGGTAGTGGCCGGTTTGGGAGCACGGGCTGCGCGAGATGGGCGAGGGGGGCGCGGGGTGCGCTGAGGTAAGGGGGAGGGGGCCGGTATGGCGGTGGAGGTTTGGGGCAGTGGGAGCGCTAAAGGCTCCAACTCTGAGTCCGTGGCAGCCGCAGAAGTGGCTCTGGACTTGGGGGCCTTCTTCTTCTTTCTTCTCGCCTTCCGAGAAACAGGGGCGGGGGTGGCGGAAGGAGCGAGGAGGGGGGTTGGTTCATTGGCCTCTGCCATGAGTGAGGTGGCGGTAGGCGGAGGGGGGGGGACCTCTTGGTCCGGAATGGGGGGGTCGTTTGTTGACCTAGGGGGGGCGGTACGGGTTTCCCTAGAGGTGCGTGCAATGGGCCCCGCATTGCGATTTCGCTTCTCTTTGAGGAAGACGGGACAGTTTTTACTGTTCGCCGGATGGGCTCCCTTACAATTCGCACAGGTGGGCTCGTCGGAAATGGGGCGGGGGCAGTCGCTGGCGGCGTGCTCCTCGGCACACCTTACACAAACTAAGGGGCGGTGGCAGTTTTTACTGGAGTGCCTAAATAGTTGGCACCGGTGGCACTGAGCGGGACCGCTCTTACCTCTCCAGGCTTCGACCCTGATACCCGGCATATTCAGAAGCTCTGTTATCTGATAAATTCCGGGTACCAGATTCGGAGATCTTTTGAGCAGGGCAAAATAAACACACCCGGGGCGGTCCTTACGGGCGAGGATACGGGATACGTGTTCAGTCTCGTACCCTAGATTGTTTAATTCGGCGGCGAGCTCCTCCGTCGGTGTATTTGTAGGTAGGCCGTATATACCCACCTTTAATCCACGGTCCTGGGGGAGGGCGTAGGAAAACCAGCTGACCTGCTCCGTTCCGGTAAGTTCAGCTAGGTATTTTTGTACGCACCTGTATTCTCTTTCCCCTTGGGGGGAGAATTTGACGCCTAGGCCTAGAGGTTTTGCAGAGGGGGCGTGTCCTAGAAGTTCTCTAAGACGTCGGAAGTGCCCGGTCCAATTGTCCATCTTCTCCACGATAATTGGAGGGCACCGGGGGACTGGTTTCGGCGGCGGCGAAGTCGCGTTCGCTGCGGGGGTGACGGAGGTTACCGTGGTCACTTCCATCGGTGAGGGGGCCCTCGATGTAGAGGCCACGGGAGATCCGGTCGGGGCAGCGGTGGTCGCTGCGGCGTACGTGATCGGACGATCAGCGCGTTTGGCAGGAGGCGAGACGTCGGAGGACACCTCCTGACGTTGCCGTTTGGTAACCTGCACGGGCGGGGCAGGGGGTGGGGGCATGGTGCTCGACGAGGGAGCCGGTACGGGGGCCCTCGGAGCGAGAACACTTACCCCTCTTTGATCCTCTTCCGGCGGGGAGGCCGGCGAGGGGGGGGCGAGCTGCGGGCTCGCAGTAGATGATCTAGGCGGTGGGCGTGGGGTGCTCACCTCCTCGGTGCGGCGCATGGGGCGCGGCGGAGAAGCCGAACCCTTGTCGGCTGAGCGATGCGGGGGCCCGGACTCGCGGCGGGTCGCCGTCGGAAGGCATTGGGGCGGGGGGGTGTCAGTACACCCCCGCGAGAATGCCGAGGACGGCCCGGGGCGAGCGGTATCCTTGCCGCTCAAGCTGGGCTCGGTGGCTGATAGGTATGCGCGCTCAGATGTGCGCGAGCTGGACCTCGATGAGGCGGAGCTACGCGACGCACCAGAGCTGGCGCGAGAATGGCTGAGGTGGTCGCGGCTATGTGGCCGCGAACCACGGTCGGCCATGGTGACGGGGCACTATATTAGCGTCCACCGTGATTAGGGGACATGTTCACAATGACACAGCACTATAGAGACATGTACGTAGGCACAAACACAAAGGTATTCACATAACACAGGTAACACTAAACACACAACACGTATTTAGCGTCAAAGTAGTCACTATAAGTGTACGTACTTGCACGGTGGAAAAAGAGAGGCTGTCTCCCCGTGACCCGACGTTGGAAACAGGTTTCCAACGGAAGGCCAAAGGCAGTGCAACCCCTCAGCAAGGCGGCAATCCGCTCGTTATTCTAACGAATGACGAGTGGATTGACGGTCGCGAGTGGGGTATAACGGCACTGCACTAGGGGCGGGTCGGCACGAGCGTGGAGTGAGCGAGTCACTCGACACGATTCCGAGCGAGACGGCACTACCGCGGAGTGAGCGAGTCACTACGACGCGGATAGAACGGGACGGCACGAAAACGCGGAGTGAGCAGGAACGCACTAGCACACACGAGAGACAGGACGATCCGGTGTCGGTGCTGAATATGGACGTGGCATAAACGTCATTAGCCAATTTTGATCACTGCAAACCTAAGGGGTATAGTCACAAGCGAGATAAAAGATTTAAAGTAATATTCATAATATTCATAAACGCCTCGCCTGTGGCGTATAGACTTATTATAGTCGTTGAGAACATAATACAACTGCCTGGCCCACTCGTATCAAGTTTTTCTTTGAAATAAACTTTGCCTTTATATTCCATTACAGCTATAAAACTTTGCCATACATCAAAGATGAAGAATCTAAAAGAAAAAAGATCAAGATGAGAAATGAGAAGAGATTTGCCAAGTCGAACTTACTTTGACCAGTGGATACATAATTTACTACAATCCACCCAGAATAAAGTTACGCAATCGAGCATGCAGACGCCTGATAATATAATATAATAATTATATTCATATCAATGGACGATTTACAGAGCACAGCAATCTGGCGCCGTGCTAAGTATCTGAAGAACTTGTGTTACAACGGAAAGTATAATTAATACTTTTTATTACACTATACGTACACTTAAGATTTTTACTATATAATACACAATATATTTAATATACATCTATGGCCCAGGCACACAGAAAACTATATGTTCGGTGGGATTCGAACCCGCGACCTCCGGCTTGTTCGCCGACGCGCTAACCACTGAGCCACAGGGGCCAATCTGATGGTAAGCGCTTACTCGTTTATATTAGTATTAGACGTAGTCTACTCGTTTTCAGTGCGGTAAAATTTTAACTCTGTAATTTAAACTCACTTTGAATAATATTTACAACAATTCCGCGTCCATGAGACACCAGCTATTAGTGGATACTTTAGTCTGACACTGAGGCAAAGTTTGTGAGGATAGTGGCTTCGCTTTTGAATACTTCTATAACTATAATCTATGTAAATATAATAAAGAAGAAATGTTTGTATGTTTGCATTGCATTGGATCCAAAACTACTGGACCGATTTTGATGAAATTTGGCACAAATATAGAGTAGACTACGTAAATTGACATGTCTACTTTTTATCGCGGAAAAATGTACGGTTTCCGCGCGATTCAAAGTCGCGGGCAACATCTAGACTATGATGTAAATAAACTTTTAAAATACTGTACTAAACCAAAACAAATAATAATTTGCCCCCAACGCGCCCTCACTAGGTCAGTGAGGGAACAATCCCGTGCGACGTGAGACGCGCTGAGATTTAAAAAAAGATAAAAATGAACTTTATATTGATAGAAATGAAAACAAGTGAAAAATGCAATATGGGGTTTTTTGAGAATTTATTATTGATTATTATTGAAAATGATAGTCCTCCCGTGACCACGGCTGCTGGAAAGTAGCCGAAACGTCGGGAAAAAGAAAAGTGCACCGCGGCACAATCCCTAAGTGTTTAAAACAATGAACAATATTCGCGTAAACATAAGAAATGATATGAAGATAGAATTTTTATATTTTTCAAATGAAACTCAACAAGCTTTTTTCGGAAATTCAACAGAAAAAGATACAACCATTTCAAGGTTCATATGGTGTTTAATAGTAATAGAAACAAAGTATTGTTGTTCTGTATTATAAATTATGATCCTTGCGCGGCTTACTATTCCGCGGATCTCACGCTTCGCCACAGGTGTCCACCGCGCAAGCCCACTGCCAATATTTTAACTGTTGACGCGGAGTCTCAGAGACTCAGAGACGCGTCAACTGCAAACTTCGTGAATAAGTCACTTCCCTGCGTCTCCCCGCAGCGAGCCGCAGTACAGTAAAAATGAACCAAGTACGACTGGAATATAATGACAGAAAAAAATATCTGAAAATATTGTTAAAAAATAAGGTAATATGCTAAAAAAACACTTCAGCTGAAGATGAGATCACTGCGTTTCCTATGGCCTGCGACAAATCGGACCCCGAGGATGATATTGCGTTCTGTTTAGTGTCCGAAGTAATTTTTCTACAAGTTCATTAATACGACCATGAAAATATAGCTGCAGATGGTTATATCGTAGAAATGTCCAGTTTGCTTACAAATTTGAAAACCGTTGTGTAGCGATTGCCAATAATTTACCTCATGTTTAGACCTTGTTATTTTTTTTACAAATAATATTTCGACTTCAATTTTATTTTTTTACTATTTTTTATACTTTATTATTTTGTTATTACCAATTTGTTTTAGTTGGCTCAGTTATATCACTAACATAATATTCCTATAAGTGCTCCCACGTCCCTAAAGACTAAAATGTGTCTTACAGTCAGTAAATTGTAATAATAAGTAAAATTTAACAAAAAGTTCTTAAATTTGAACTTAATTCACTTCATTTAATCTTGTTCAATAAGATGAGATCCAAATTTTCACCCACACACCCACACACCCACTAGTGCGCAATAAATTGAAACTTTAATTACGAAACAAATAATTTTATATTACTAGCTCTAAAGTATTAGGTTACTAATCAGAAATAACTGTTTAATCGTTTGCATTAAATAGGCTCCCAAACTACTTGGATGAAATTTGGCACAGATAAAAAGTATACCAAGGGGACGGACATAGGCTACTTTTTATAGCGACAAAATGTACGGTTCCTGCGTGATATCCTTTTGTGTGCACGCAGTCTCGGGCAATGTCCAGTTTTGATATATTTTAGACATATCCTGCTATTTAATATAATAATCCACCACGTCAATCTGGCCTCGTGCTAAGTTCGCGAAGATCTTGTGTTACGGGTACCAGACAAAGGGAAATATATTTAATACTCTTATACCATACATAATACATATGTTTCAGACTTTTATTATAATATTATACACATGTTTAATACACATCCACGCCCCTGGAACTCCTGGAACCCTCCAAGGAACTTTGAAAACCTTTTGCTCCCTCGGCGGTATAGACCACAGAGCCATCAGGTCTAGAAAGGGCGTCGCAACTCATTTACTATTTAAATATAATCTCGGATTAATATACTTCAAAATAATGCAAATTAACAGGTTATCCGTTCATTTTCGAGACGAGTGTTCATATCCAAACTCTAACATATTGCTACAAATAATTTTAAACTCTAAAAAGATTAGCTGCAAAGTGTTTAGCTGCAAAGTTCACATTCAAATGTGTTGAAAATGAGAGGAATCAACACCTAAAATCGCAAAGCTTAATCTTAAATGGACTCCAAAATCTGGACATAGGGTTTAAATTTGAATGTGAGTTTCAACAAAGATTTTCATCGAGTTTTGAAGCCTGTGACCTGATGGCCAGCCAGCAGAGTTTGGGTTACAATCGTGCGGAATGTGGAGCCGTGAGGCTGGGATGATATGATCCGGAATCCGGCGGACCCGGCAAAAAGCACTGAAAATAGAACTCTGCCCTAATACAATAGAGGTGAAAATCGAAGTGTCGAATGTCGAGCTGGCTGGCTGGCTGGCTGGTCGAGCAAATGGCAATGTCGCATATGATAGGATATTACCATTTGACTCGACACGTGTGTGTTCGATTTTCAGCTCTATTATATAAGCGCCGAATTCTATTTTCAGTACTCTGGACTTTCCCGGGCCTGCCGGTTTCCGATACATAATATAGTCCCATCCTTACTCTCACGCTACGCTGGACTCGCGTCCAATGTCAATGAACAGTCTGTTCAGATTTATTTTACCTCGTCCGCTCCGAGTTTCCATGAGAGTGATCCTTATGTCGTCGGCATAAAGGTCCCGCACGGCCTATACATAACGTACTGTGTCATGGATACAAACACGCTCGCTAGCTCGAATTAATTTGCTGCACAAGTTTTATCGGTGTGACATATTAATTTATACACTGCAATCTTTGTGACGAAAAAAAGTATTGCTAAAATTTTAAATGAAATGATTTTAAAATCCTACTACTATTATAAATGTGAAAGTTTGTGAGGATGAATGGATGGACGGATGGATGGATGGATGTTTGTTACTTTTTCACACATGAAATGATGGAATTTGATATGATAGTCGTTTAAGCTCATGAATTACACTTAAGCTACTCAACAGTGATAAAATACTGTCTGATAAATTGTAATTGCGACTTTGCGTGATACAAAAATCATTCTTATTTTACACGTTAACTTCAGCTTTTATTTTCAAGTGAACATTTAATTTAAGCCCAAGTCTAAATTAACTCAATCGTTTATTACAGTAAGCCCAATGTAACGATGATTGTTACCCGTTCGATTTCAAACCGTAAAGTTAAAAGTTTAGATTGGCTCCATCTGCAGGCGCGTCACGTCGGTCGGACCCGCTGGCCCCCTGACCCCCCGCCCTTCCCCGGTCTAATCGTCACTTTGTATAGCCGAATTGTAAATCGTTAATGTGACGGACATTGGACGTCTGTCTACAAAACAATATGTTTTTTTGTTTTAGAAGTATTGAGAGGCTGAGATCCGTCCGGTTGCGTATCTGTCCAGTCCAGGTGCAACGACGTAGTCTTAATGGCATTTATCATTTGAAAAAATCATAAAGCTAAAATAGCGCAAAGCGTAATACACTACCGCAGAAGGCGTGCGATTTCATCGTAGTACGACACATTTCTATTAAATTCTGTACATAGGAAAGGGCCACGAGATCAAGTAGCTGGCAAACGAAAAAAATTGCAATAGCTTTATAGAGAAAGTCAAACTGATTTTCTTTTACTATGGCAACTATTCACTAGGATCACTGGTTCAAAAAATTAACAGAGTGAAAGTTTTTGAGCGGACAACTAAAAGATTAATATAGGTATTTTTACTCTGTGCTTGTGAGGCAAAGTCTAAAACTATAAGTTCTAGCGAATATAAGTAATTAACGGAGACTCGAAATCGATTTTGATAAAGATAAAACAGCACATTTGCTTATTTAATATCTCCAGCAGGGAATCGAACGCGTTTGTGTATAAAAAATATACCTTGAATTATTGCACTATTCGTTAACTATAGGTTTGTTCATAAAAAAATAAAATAAAATACGTTCATTTCAGGTCGATAATAGTCCATAAAGATATTAGTAAATGTGTTAGTAACAAAATATATTTTTTCTATGCTAATACTAGCATAGAAAAAATATATTATTTAAATTATAAATATATTATTAAAATAATGTCATTACTAACAATAGTTAGTAATGACATTTTTATGATAATAATATGATTCGGATACATAATTCATCATAATATAATATATGTAATAAGTATCCAAATCTTCTTATACCTAGTGCTAGCTCTATCCAATGCCTTTGTATAGGGCAGTCTCGTCTACAAGCAATCATTTTCAGGATGCTTTTTCGAGTGTTACGTAGACGCTTCAGTAAAGAGGCGGCTTTTTTACGCATGATGGCGTGAAATCCGTCAGTTCATAAGAAACGATTTTTTCCCAATATTTCTCAACATTTAAACCTGTTCCTTAATTTAAATTGAGATGTTCTCGAGTTTAAGCGAGAAACAGAAAGTGCAATCCATTTTATATACAAGTTTATGTTCAAAGCCTGACATTAACTGGTATTTAATTTATTTTTCGTATTACATTCCTTCTATCAATAATTGTATTACCAAATAAAGCTCAATACTAAATTATGGTCGAAGGTTAAATACATGGACCTTGTAAGAAATAGATAGTAGGAGACCTCAAAGAGAATACTAAACCATCAGCAAAACAAAATATTCAAAGCCTCAATAGCGACGTTATATTTTATGAGCGAACTGTTTACTGGATACAACCTAATCCGCTCTTATAAAACAAAAATCTCATGGTAGTAAACATTGCTTTCTATATTATGTAACTAAACTAAAGTACCTATTATACTTAACATATACGGTACGGCTTATTATTATGGATTATGGCGCCTTGTACCTACAAATTGGCCTACGGCCCAAACTGGCGGGTTACTACGTTTTTTGTACACACTAACATTGTTATATATATATATATATATATATATATATATATATATATATATATATATATATATATATATATATATATATATATATATATATATATATATATATATATATAATTTATCAGTAAAAATATAAGGGCATGGGGTCTCAGTTGATAAAGCGAAAACTGCCCGTAGGCGCCAGAGACGAGTGGTCAATCTGCGACACATTCCTGGGGTGTGTCGCTTTTAGCAAATCAAAAAGAGACCCAAGCAATGGGGATGGTGATGATGATGATGAGATTATATAAAAAACTAACTAAGCTTTGCCAAACTATCAAATTGCAGTAAACGAATATAAAAATAATAAACATTCCGTTAAAATATAATAACACGACGAGAATTTTTATTATCTTTCTAATATGTAATATTCAGTGCTAGCCTTAGGTCCTAGTAAAAATCCAATGGAATTTCTTTATTTATTTTATTACAATGTACATAAATTCAAGAAAGTATAATATTTTATGTTTCTCGCATAAATTGTTATAGATGTCGAATTTTTCCTAGATATTTTCGACCAAAATATCCAACTGTAGGTACCTATAGTTCAAACTGGTAACTCTAAACTACACTGGCTTGAAAAGGAAAGACTAGTTACACTTTGAAATTCATTTTTTTAACTATAGAAGTCAGTGATTTTAAAATATAAAAAACGTTTTATGGCTAAATTTATCAGCTTTCAACTAGTTTCAGAAAGCTGATAAATTTTGTTATATTTTATCGGTTTCAATTTAAATCAGAAACCTCTATAACTTTGAAAATAAAATGAAATTATAAAAGTGTAGTACTTACATTTTCAGTGTAAAGACACAATCGAGACATTGGATCGGGCGTACTAAAGAATTATACTGACATACGATCGAAACACATAATTCCCTTCTTCGGCTGTCGGGCAAATATGTGTTTCGTCTGTAACTCTATACCAATATTATGAAGAGGAAAGGTTTATTAGTTTGTATGTTTGTTTGCATTGAATAGACTCCAAAACTACTGGACCAATTTTGATCAAATTTGGCACAGATATAGATTAGACCACGGGGAATGACATAGGCTACTTTTCATCGTGAAAAAACGTACGGTTCCGGCGAGATTTCCTTTAGCGCGCACCGAAGTTGGCCGAACTTCGTACGTCTTTAGTGTTGAATAAAATAGAAACATTTCTTTGAGGTTATTTTCAAGATATGTGGAGTGGCGTGCAAGTGACAGAGCGTGCCTAACGATTGGTGAAAATCTCTTGATTCTCATGATCTTGTGGAATGACAAGTTTAATTCTTTTCTTTATTCACATGCCAGATGTTTCCCACGACTTCGTGTGCAAAAAAGAAAATCGGTTCATTAGTTTCGGAGCCTATTCAAGGCAAACAATCAATCAACTGTTTATAATATTAGTGTAGGAAAATTATAATTAACTAACGTCTGCTGACGTCACCATAATGTTGACATTGAAATAGGGAAACAGCGATAAACGAACTATTCTCATGGTGACAGTAACTATATTACAGGACTTTGATGGTACATAAATTGTCCTCGAGCTATGGCCAGATCTGGCCATAATAGTAATAGCCGAATCAAGGCTAAATGGCCAAACATCAAGTGTTTGCTAAATACTAAATACTTTTTTTGTTATCTAACATATAAATTTCTCGTGTCGTAGTGTTCGGGGGTGCCCCCGAAACGGCTAAACCGATTCTTATGAAATTTTTTTGCATATTCGGTAGGTCTGAGAATCGGTCGAAATCTATTTTTTCAACCCCATTACTTACAACCTACTAAACAACTAAATGACCCCCAATTTTTTTATAATTATTAATACTTAGCTAATAAGACAGAATAACGTCTGTCGGGATCAGCTAATAATAGTATAAAATTTGGCAGGAGTAACAGAATATTTCCTTTTCCGTAGCCTCATCCTTATAACACAATACATAACATAATACTATCCGCTCATTTAATTCTTTATCTCTAGACTTAAGAGAAACTATCTCCATACCTTCTTCGCAGGGCCGGATTTAAAATTAGTGCCGCCCTGGACATTGAAGAAAATGCGTATCACAGAAATTTTACTTAAAATTTTAGTTTTTATATCTTATTTTTTTTAATAGAATAACTAATTGCTTGCTCATTGCATAAATTGTATTATATATTATATACTTCAATACTATAAAAAATATTTGTTTTTGTTCCAAGAATCCATAGACAAATCATTGATCGAGCGCCCAGCGAAGCCAATCATATGTCTTTGTAAGAATCATGAATTTTGCACTAACGATGACTTATGATTATATTACATTTGTTTGTCAGGCAAACACACCTGACTTTGTAAATTGGTCGATTAAATCTTCACAATCTGAACGTTAAAATAGACGTACACGTACATATTCTATGCATAGAATAGCCAATCTTTTGAGACTATTTGCAGTCATTGTAAAACGTAAGTAGTTTTTGACTCGTTTCAAACAAGAAATAAAAAGTGATTAATTAATAGAATTAATTAATTATTATAATGTGCAATTTTGATAATTGTAAAAAAATAATTATAAAAATATTATTTTACTTTCCAAATTTTGCCGGCCCACAAAATTTGCCGCCCTGAGCACTAGCCCTGACTGCTCCTAGTGTAAATCCACCACTGCTTCTTCGTAAAATCCTCTGTCTATGTAAGGTTGTTCAGAATAAATTACGGACATATACGGACACGGCATGTGATCTACTGCTTATGTCAAGACGTTTTATTTAGTATGTATTAAAAATGTCGAAAAAACTCTACTAAAATAAAATTACAGTACGCTCTTTACGATCATGGTAAGATCATTGACCTCACATATCTGGTTGTATAATATATTGATGCCATATAATGTGTATCGATGCTATTTAATCAAAGTCTTTGCTACCCTTTGAATTAGCGGTTTCTGTGAGGTCGATGACCTCAACGCCTTGTAGAGAACGCATTGTAATTTTATTTAGTATTTTTATGTCTAAGCGTTTTTACATAAGCTTAGCTTATGTGCCCAAAATATCCGTAATTGGTTTTGAATTACCTTATATAAATATAGGATTTTAGGACGAGAACTGCAATTAAAACCTGTCAATTTGACAGTTATATTTAATATTTTATTTCTTATATGGGTATTGAAACAATACAAAAAATTACACGTGGCTCGACCTACTCGTATTCAAGACACCTTACCTGTGTTCCTCTCATTTTGCTGTGTATTTGTAAAATCAATTAAAATAAAATTCTCGTTGGTCTGGTAGCACTTTTTGCGGTAAGGTCATGTCATTCATAAGGGTAACTTTTCAAAAGACAAAGACCACTCGTAACTCCTAGGGTGTTCATGGGCATCGATAACTACTTTCCATAAGGCGATCCGTTAGCTTGTTTGCTGAAAAACCATAGAAAAGAGGACGAACGCGCGCTGATGATGATGTGTGTCGGGTAGATAAGTACCGGGTCACAGTGCCCATTACAGAGATTGATGGTGCGCGCTAATTGCTAAAATCCTACAGCTGGACCACTCCGTTATAGCCATCATCATCAGAGAGACGACCACCTCGATAGGACTATCATCATCACCATAATATACTCGATAATTTTATATTCCATTTCGAAAAAAACAAGTTATAATAGGTACATGAAGTAGAGTACTAGAGCATACATTTACATACACATTCTATGAATTGTTATGGACGGACTTCGACCCCGGGGCGACCTTTAGTAATTGTAAATGTGCAAAGTCAAAAGGTATCAGGATCAAAAAGGACTTTCTCACTCGTGGGGTACAAGACTTTTAGGTTAAAGACCTCGTATAGGTATTCGTATACCAATATATCGTATACCAAATTTCAACAAAATCTATTAAGTACTTTTTGCGTGATCCATCCATCCATCCTCACAAACTTTCACATTTATAATAGTAGTAGGATTATGATGGATGTATGGATGTATAAAGATACGTGATACTTTGAATTGAATCATGCCATATCATGCGTATATATTATGTCAAAGTAGCTGAATTTAATTGGTTGATGTGAACACAGCTTAAATGCATCGTTGGTTAATTTTAACATTTGCACGCATGATTCACTGCCTTCTTAACGTGAATAGACTATAGGATCGAATTACATAATTATAACTCCCCCACACCGATTTCGGTGACGGTGGCCGGTTTCATTGAAACCAGGCCAGCTACACGGGAGTAATTTTTATAGTGCCCAAGTGTGTGCGCAGTACACAAGAGCACCCTCTCTTCCTTTACTGTCGTAACCCAGCGGGACGGATAACCGACACGACTGGCGAGAGATCAGGCACAGGTCCGACTTTTTACATGCCCATCCGACGCATGGATCGTCTTTCTTGTCAGACAATCAGGTGATCAGCCTGCAATGTCCTAACCAAACTTGGAACCAATATTTTTGTTGTTCCAATGCGAGAATCGAACCCACGGCCTCCGAGTCGTGAGCCAAGCTCTAACCACTAGACTACGGAGGCTGTTTTTATACTGATAATTACATAATTATCGTAGTAATAAAAGTATTTTATTTATTTTTTTATTTAATTATTTTAATTATTTTTCTTTTGACAATATAATAATATAAAAAAAATTTGAGCGGAATAAAAGTGAAAATATTATTCTGAAAGTTGTAACAGCCGCTTTGTCGCCATGGAGTAAGGCTGACCCCACATTAGGCGTGCGCGTTCCTCGGGCGTGTGCGTAGCGGTGCGCGCTGCGTGAGCGTCGCGTTTGCTGCTCTGCGGCGTGCCGGCACACGGCGGCAATACGCGACACTCACGCAGCGCGCTCGCGGCGCTCGCGCTTCTGTGTGAGTAGCCCGAGGAACGCGCATGACTAATGTGGGGGACGCCTAAAAAAACCTAAAGAAAAACAACGACTTACGTATTGTAGCTATAAGCGTATGGTCTTATTTGTCATCTAACTAATATTAATACATTCCTAAAGTCTTTTACATTACTAAAGACGGAATGTAATAGAATTAGTGTTATTCGGTATTCAATGGTTCCTTTGTTATTTAGGTGGATAGGAAGTGGGAACACAAAGGGATGAAAAATTCCCGTTTATTCCCAAGCCACCCGAGGCTCGTACGTCATTTGTTTCGTATAAACCACCATTTCCCTAAACAAATAAACCGATCTGTTATTTCCTTGATGTGTTCGCGATTTGTGAACGTAAACTCACTGAGAAGAATTTGGTATTACGACATAGAGTCGAGACATGGAGACTCCCTTGCCTATTAAAACATTTACACCTTTCCACCCGTTCAGTCCTTGAAACAATTTGAAAATATACAGTCAATAACATAATTTATTTTAAGGGCCTGTTTCACAATCTTCTACCGTCGGATAGCTTATTCGGAAGTTTTGTCGCTGCTTACTTTGTATAGAGCGACAGAGACGCAACATGCAAAAGATACGCTTTCTGACACTTATCAGTAGATTGTGAAACAGGCCCTGAGCACAGTGGCGACACTCTCTACTAATGACAGCTCGAGCACCGGCGAATGTCAGCAATGTTGACGGAAGCCTAAGGTTGACACCAAAATAATTTTAAACGTCGCGTCAGACAAATCTATCATAGATATTATGAAATTATATTGTCAATTGTGTCAAAGGCGTCAGACAAATCTATCATAGATATTATGAAATTATATTGTCAATTGTGTCAAAGGCGTCAGACAAATCTATCATAGATATTATGAAATTGTATTGTCAATTGTGTCAAAGGCGTCAGACAAATCTATCATAGATATTATGAAATTATATTGTCAATTGTGTCAAAGGCGTCAGACAAATCTATCATAGATATTATGAAATTATATTGTCAATTGTGTCAAAGGCGTCAGACAAATCTATCATAGATATTATGAAATTGTATTGTCAATTGTGTCAAAGGCGTCAGACAAATCTATCATAGATATTATGAAATGATATTGTCAATTGTGTCAAAGGCGTCAGACAAATCTATCATGGATATTATGAAATGATATTGTCAATTGTGTCAAAGGCGTCCGACAAATCTATCATAGATATTATGAAATTATATTGTCAATTGTGTCAAAGGCGTCAGACAAATCTATCATAGATATTATGAAATTAAATTGTCAATTGTGTCAAAGGCGTCAGACAAATCTATCATAGATATTAGGAAATTGTATTGTCAATTGTGTCAAAGGCGTCTGACAAATCTATCATAGATATTATGAAATTATATTGTCAATTGTGTCAAAGGCGTCCGACAAATCTATCATAGATGTTATGAAATTATATTGTCAATTGTGTCAAAGGCGTCCGACAAACCTATCATAGATGTTATGAAATTATACTGTCAATTATGTCAAAGCACAAAACGACCAGCGACCAGCCCCGTGGACAAATGTCCGTGGAAATAAATTAAACAAAAAAATATTTTTATGTTAAACGGTTTTATTACAATAAAAACAATGTAGGTAATGTACTAAAAGCTAAAAAATAATTCGGTAAGTCCTAGCTACCAGATCGCACCAATCTTCTCATCAATCTGGGGTATTGATCAGACAAATAATAAAATCGTTGGGCGTTGCGTACCTAGAGTTAATATATGATAGTTTCATGCGCCCAACGATTTTATTATTTGTCTGATCAATACCCCAGATTGATGAGAAGATTGGTGCGATCTAGTAGCTAAGACTTACCGAATTATTTTGTAGCTTTTAGTACATTACCTACATTATTTTTATTGTAATAAAACCGTTTAACATAAAAATATTTTTTTATTTAATTTATTTTCAAGTTTTTAGTTTTGTTGTTTCAGAATGAGCTCTATTCTACTAATCAAGCCCTTTCATTAGATACCTATATTGAGGTAGTTATGGAAAATATGTAATCCGCCATTTTGTGGCGGCGGCCATGTTGAATTTTATTTTTTTATAGTGAGCTCTATTCTACCAATAAAGCCCTTTCATTTGATACCCATATAGAGGTTGTTGTGAAGTAATATGTAATCCGCCATTTTGTATCGGCGGCCATTTTGGATTTACAGTCATAAAAAGTTTTTATTATTGTATTGTCATCAAGATTAAGAGTGGGTACAAAATATCAGATTGATCTGGTGTCAGGAAGGGGTAAAATTCATATTACTAAATTTGACCCAAACAAATAAATAAATAAACTGGCCAAGCTAAATGAAACCGTTTAAAAACTCACGCCCCGCCAGCCGCGAGCTGTCATTCGTGTAAAGCGGCGGAGTGACGATTCTTTACGTTAGTAATATATATTCTTTGCCCTAAGTATAATATTTTAAGTAGGTACCTAGTTTTGCAATAGCTTGTCCTAATGTCAGGTGAAGCGAGGGCTCTAGCTTTCCATAAGGAAAACAACTTGGTAACCGCTCGTCATGGTACGAAAGGTACCTAATCTTTGTGAGCAAATACTTTGCCTAAATAACATCAATACAATCAGCAGTGTGAGGTCATTGGCCTTGATATCGCCGTAGAGAGTGTAGTGTGATTTTACTTAGTATAGTTTTTTTTCGAATTCCTTAATAATTTTGCAGCCTTGACTTAAGCAGTAGATCATAAAATGCCCAAAATATCCGTTGTTGATTTTGAACGACCTAACATAATGTATAAAATTTTCGACTTATACCCTCATCAGTCGAAGTAGCGGGGACCGCAGTATGTGATGATGATGATGACCAACATCTAGCGGGTCGGGTCAGTAGCAGTCTTAGTGTCGGCGTGACCTAATTGTCGCTTCCTGCTTACCGGCTTCCGACGCGTAGCCGGATTGTGTATTGTGAGCACAAATAATATTATACTTACATTTTCACATATCCTACTGCTATTATAAATCTGAATGTTAATGAGGATGGACGGATGGATGTTTGTTACTCTTTCACGCAAAAGGTACTCAACGGATTTAGGTGAATTAGTATGGGAGTAGCTTAGGATCTGGATTAAAACATAGTCTACTTTTTATCCCGAAAAATTTCCGTGGGATACTATAAATTTCATTAGAATAGTTTTTGAGTGAAATAATAATATAATAATAGTAGGATTCGAGGAAAGTCCGTTTCAAGAAGTGATAAAAATATATACTTTTTTTAGCTATGTTATTTAGCACGTTATGTAAATATAAAAACTAATGAGAGGTGTCAAGGGACACTCGGATGGAACGAAGTTCCTTTCGATTAATTAGTGAAGGAATTGTAATAATTTTTTTTTTTTTTAAGTTATAATAATATATTTTTTTTTATTAACAAATATAATGTGATATAAACTAAATCAGTAGGCTCAATTTTAGTAATAATTGAGAGAGAGAGAGAGAGACAGACAGAGAAACACGCGCCCGCCGCACGGCTTACAACTATAGCAAAAAGTGTCGTTACAGTCTTAATTTTTTCCGTCTAGCCCCCTTTCGCAACGCGCGATAAGGAACTTCGTTCCAATATATTTCAAATACTATACTGGAAGTCCGACTACAAAATGTATTAAAATAACGTAATTCTAAGATCCTATGGCATATTACTTTAATAGCATACGCTTTAGTTTGCTCGCAAACCACATTAAAGTACAGTCAGGTGAAAAACTACCAGCATAATTGACTTGTCGAAACATACAGACGGGTCGAAAATAGATTATTATATTTTCAAGCAGGCGCTGGTGAGTAGCACAGCAATTGATGTACTGCCGTGTTGTCAAGTTGTTACGAATATTTTTTTCGACCGAATGTAGAAAACAATAATATTACTTTTCGACAAAAAAGTATTAAGAAATGTTAAATTTTTCTGAGTTACTCGTAATATTTGTTTCCCATTATCTTAGTATCTACATAATAGTTAGAATTGAATATAAATTCAGTTTCATATTAAAACTTGACCAAGGATAACTTGTCCTCATGAACACGACAGCGCGGGCGGTACAAAAATGTTACCAAATGAAAAAGTTGACCCGAAAACACACAAAAGATTCTAAACTTTCAACAACAACATCGCACGAAAATAATATATTTTAGCACTTTTGCGGGTAAGTTTAGCAATTCTTGCGTCCATTAGAGTCGCCTTAGGTTTCTTGATTCAATTCTGAAATATCTCCCGTCGCGACATTCTTGTGATTCGAGTGTAAAAGGTTTTGTGTCGAGTTTTTTGTGAATGCAATTTTTCGTGAATGAAAATATGATACGAACAGTGGTTAAATAAATTATGAGAATACTTACCTATTTAATGGTGATAATAACAATATTCGAATAGTGGTATTTGATATTTTTGAGAGGTCAATGTCATGAGCTAGAAAAATATTATTTGTTTATTTTTCACACGAATTATAGGCAGAGGCACTTAGGGCCTGTTTCACAATCTACTCGTCTCAGATAGCTTATTTGCATGTTTTGTCTCTGTCGCTCGATATAAATTAAGCAGCGACAAAACTTCTGAATAAGCTGGCACTAGCACTTATTAAATGATTGTGAAACAGGCCCTCAATCACATTGAAAATATATTACTATAAACAAAAGTAAAAATTGAAGGTAATCTGAGGAACTTATTATAAAAACTAGATGTATAAGTCTCAGTAATAGAGTCCCGTTTTTACCCTTTGGGTACGGAACCCTTACCGGGTATTTCGACTATATTTAGTACGGCTACGGATACACGCGCCCCTCCCAGGCTGAGAGGAAGACTCGATATTTCATCCCCGACACGCACTTGTGGATGAATAATATGTAGGGATGGGACATGTGAGCTGAAACTCTTGTCGATATAAGATTGTTTTAATATATTTTGCCGGTATAAGTAGGGGAAGGTGCAGTGAACGAAGTGATGGTTAAAACGGGATATCAGGCTTTACACGTGATTCCGATGGACCGCGCACATCAATTCATAACCATCGTACGTTTTTAAAACAATCCGACCTCATTTGCTAAAATTATTGAGAAAAAGTGATTTTAGCTGATAGGTACGCTTAAAATTTTATAAAAATGTTATGAGTGTTAAAAGTGTTTTGAGATACTATGCTCTGAACATTAAGTTGCCCGCCCTGCCCCACCGTCCTATATAATACTGAGCGCGTTATATGAAAATAAAAGCACCGAATAACTAATGCTTTATGAAAGAAACAAATTTAAAATAAATAAGTAATATGGGTTGGTTTATAAAATCTTTAAAATAATTAATTATTCGTCTGCTTAACCTTGCTATTATTACTTAAACTAGTCGGACTTCTATTATTCCAAATAGTAGCACAATATTATTGCGTACTTCTTCTAAGTATTGTATGCAAATTATACAACTTCCATCTTATATAACATGAAATAGCGTTGTCAAATTTTTAAGAAAAGAATCCTAAATAGTTTTTTTTTGTTGAAAAAAACATACCATCGACACATCCCATCACTAGCGTGAGAACACCAGCACAGTATTGAGAGACCAACGCGTGTTTATTGTGTAATATATTGATCATGCAATACCTAAAACGCTTGGCCCTCGAAGCTCGAATAATATAATATCTATGGACGCTCCACGCCACGTCAATCTGGCCCCGTGCTAAGTACCCGAAGCACTTGTTTTTTTTTTGCATTGAATAGGCTCCGAAACTACTGGACCGATTTTGATGAAACTTGGCACAGATATAGAGCAGGCCACGGGGTAGGACATAGGCTATACGGAACCCGCGGAATTTCCTTTGGCGCGTACGAAGTCCCGGGAAACCCCCAGTATTTAATACTTCATACTATACATATAGGTAATTAATATTTTTATTTTATTAAGAACGTATTTAATACACATTCATGACTTAGGAACATTGAAACATTTTGCTCCCTCGGCGGTATTCGAACCCACGACCTTCGGCTTGAGTGCGAAGTGCCAACGCGCTAACGACTGAGCCACAGAGGTCGTCCATAACTGAAATTATTTAGTCAATTAAACCTTTCAGAAACACAAAGTGGAGTATTATATTATGTTTGGTCGGAGATTGCATGCGTGTCTATTGTAGAGTGATATTTCGATTGTACAGCGAGTGCATTCGCTAATATATTACAAACCGCACGTTTCAACGTGCGGTTTGTTTGATATCCATGAAACAGTGTACTGTGTGCAGTCGTAAACAAAATATGTCCCTACTAGCTTCTTCCCACGGCTCCGCCCGCGTAAATACACTATCCCACGGGAATGGAAAAAGATCCACAAATGGAAAAAGATCCACTGGTACCAAAATTGAGATTGGGGTTCTACAAGGGTCCATTTTAGGGCCCTTCCTTTTTCTGATTTATACAAATGACCTACCATACCTTATTCATGAATGAAACGGGATAGTATTATTTGTCGATGCCGAACTGTGAACTGAAGGTAAACCGGGCCGTATACGGGAGCCCTTAGAGCGCGACGCCGTAGAGGTTAATTTTCCCCGACGAATACACGTGTCAAATTAAATTCTCCAGACAAACTACCGTGAACAAATTACGATCTGCCAAAGTGTCTCTTTATATCTCTTTAATTAAAACTAGAGGTCGTCGTTATTCGTCCATAATAATTCATATTTTTAAGTTCGAACTTTAAAAGGTTTCTTTCTAAGATTGAAAAAAAATGTAAATGTTGTGACCGATTCACGTGTAACAAAATTGTATCTGTCAATCGCACGGTAGTGGTGTTTAATAATCACTAATCTGAGGTAGTGTGTGTTGTTGATTATGTATTTCTAAGTAAAAGTATAGTTGAAAAAAATAGCTTTCTGCACACCTTCCTCTACTTAAGCATCAACTACTTATGGCAAATATCATACTCCTCTGTTCATACAAGTCTCGTAAAACTGTACGGAAAGATTTGTTTCGCGTATTAATATAACAATCTTTGTTGCAGATAAAATGCGAGGCAACATGCGTAGAAAGAAACGTGACCACTGAAATGGAGAAATGCACGAGCTGCCGGAACATTACCAAGTCACCCGCGTTCTCTCTCCGACCGCCGGACAATTCTTCCAACTATGACTTTAACTACAGCGACTTGGATCGAACGTTCAACGGAACGTTCAATGTGACTCTTGTCACGCCTAGTGAAGTGAACGTGTGGGCGTTGTCTCTGATAGTGTTCCCCCTGCTGACGTTCTTCGGGAATGTGCTGGTGATACTCAGTGTTGTGAGGGAGAGAAGTCTGCAGACTGCGACCAACTATTTCATAGTGAGTCTGGCGGTCGCAGATCTGTTGGTGGCGGTCGTGGTAATGCCCTTCGGAGTTTACTACTTGGTATGTATTTTATATTGGTTATCTATACAAATAAATAAAGTGTCTGTTGGTAATATTAAATTATCAGCTTTTCACTAAATGCATATAAAAGTACGTATCTAGTACGATACTTACAATTAAATATCGTTTTTTATACTTTTTGCCTGTCCGTCTGTCTATCTGTTTGTTCCAGCTAATCTCGACAACGGCTGGACTGATTTTCACGGGACATTCTTACACTAGCTAAAATCTTTTTACCCGACTACGGCGAAGCCAAAAGGAAGGGTAATAATTTTGGCAGTGTATGTATGTATTATATGTTTGTTCCTAAAACCTAAACTACTTATCTTATTTTAATAAATGAGGTGTAAAAAGATTCGCGAAAATGGCCCGGGTAACATAGGCTATATTATAATTTACGTAGTCGGGTTATTGTTTTTGTAAAAAAAATAGTTATCATAGTTATCAAATTCAATATTTTATATTCGACTAAATTGATATGTCATTGTATTTCTTTATTGAACGGTTAATAAATGATATTTAAATTGGTAGCATTATAGTTTACAGTTTACGGAAGTTTTTGGTTGTCAAAAATATTAATCATCTCAACGGAGTATACGCGGTCACAGATTATAAAATTATTTTTAAATAAATAAAACATCATAAGAAAACTAATTTGAGACTCGTAAAACTGTAAAAAGTGAATAAACATAAGTTTCTTAGCCCTAGGCCATGTCGTCATTAAATTTCAAATATTATTTGTGTTTGTCTCGACGAAAACAGACGGGTTTATAAGTTTGACGTTTCTGCATGTGTGTCTGTCCGTGGCATCGTAGCTCCCAAATGGATGAGACTATTTTGTTCTACTTCTTTTTGTTTGAAAGCTAACAAGTTCGAGAGTGTTCTTATTTATAATTCATCATCATCAACTCGCTCCCTGTTGGACAATTCGTGGGTAAATTAAAAGATATTCAGTTGATAATGTATGTAGGTAGGCTGTAGGTTCTGCTACAGTACAATGGAGCAATCGAGAATTCTAGGCTCGAGGGTTCGTAAGTGTGGACAGACGACTACACCCTACACTGTAATATTTATCATGTCATGACCGTTCTGTCTAATGCGATTGCGAGTCACGAGACAGACGGCTCACAAATATTTCTTACGCTGGTTCTTTTCGCCGGGTTAGGGTTCCGAACAATGGAGCTAGAAAACTTTGTTCTAGCTCCATGGTTCCGGAAACAAAACCTTGTTTTTTTATTCTGAATAAAAAGATTTTTATTATTTCATTTTATTATTATTTATATAACGTAATTCTGTTTCATGTAATTCGTTGAAATTAAATTAAATTAAAATGAAATGACATAATTTTTGTTTATTTCCAAATGAAACTTAACAAGCTTTTTACGGAAAGTCAGCAGAAAAAGCTACCACCGGTTCAACCTAATAACCTAACCTAACCCGCCGAGAAGAACCCGCGTAAGAAACTCGCATATAAATATCTGTCTGTTTCCCGCGGCTTCGCCCGCGTTAATATACTATCGGGTATCCCGCGGGAACACTGTACTTTTCCGGGTTAAAAAGTAGCCTGTTTTAATCCAGAGCCTAAACTGTGTCCCTTTGTTACTGTATGGTAGTAACCATACAGTAATAAACATCCATCCATCCATTCATTTATCCTCACAAACTTTCACATTTATAATATTAATAGGATTATATTCGACTATTTCACTATCAATCTACCTATTCTAGTTTGAGATTTTTAATTTTGTTATTATGAAATCGTATTAAATGAGAAATTAACATATCATTTAATAGCCACTTATTAAATCTGATACCATTCCATTTTTTGTTGTTTTACAGAACTCTGAAAGAATTATTATATTAAACTTTCAGTACAGTTTTACGAGAATTGTATGAACAGAGTAGTATCATATTTGCTACAGTTAAAGTTTGTGTGGAGGAAATATTCTACCAATATTCTACTAATACTCTACCAATATTACACATTAAGAACCGAAATAACACAAAATGAAGAAATATAAAAACCACAACGTCAACCATTGAATTCCCCGGCAAAACTCATTCTTCTTATTTTATGAATGGCGGCCTCAGTGGTAAAATTTCGTTACACGTTGACGTTTGACAATCTGTCACAATTTTTTTTTTCTATTTATGAGGCAAAATAATCCTTATAAAGGTCAAAATTTAAAATTAAATTATGAATTGTTATGGGCGAATTTCGAAAACAGGGCGACTTCTAGTTTATGTAAAGGAATTCTAGTTATACTCGTATTATAAATGTGAAAGTTTGTGAGGATGGATAGATGGATGGATGTTTGTTACTCTTTCACGCAAAAATAACTGAACGTATTTTAATGAAATTTGATATGGTAGTAGTTTAAGCTCCGGATAAATATGTGCCATCTGCACATTTATTTATATTAGTCTTTGATCCCCAATGACGTGTTTAACCTAGATTTATAAAATATAAATATGTAACCATTTGTAATGTGAATCAGTCTCAATAAACCATTATTCTGAAGTGTACATTTGTTTCTTCCAACTCCATCTCGTGATAACGACAGCAGCCACAAATACATGGACTACTCTTTATCTCGAAAAAGTACAGTGTTCCCGTGGGATACTGCATTTACGTAGGTCATTGTATTCATGAATCGATATATTTAAAACTATTTTTATCTCATTTTTTTCTCACTTTCAAATCTCTTGCGACATCTCGGTGTAAGCCAAAAATTTCAAAACTAAAGATACGCTATTTGTTCTGTCAAATGTACGGTACATTTGACAGAACAAAACATCATACAAGAAAAAGTTTCGTCATCTTGGTTTTCACTTCTTGATTGCACCATACATCAAATGTCAACTGCCCCACTTTTGGAGTTTTTGGGGCCATTTAGGTGGAGACAGTTTTCGCCTCAACATGCCTCGTCTATAATAATATACGTCTATGGCGTAAGCACTTTGCGACCATGGTGTAGTGCGCACTGTCCACCGTTCTAAGTTCTAAGTTCTGAAGCCCAAATCTCGTAATTACCTTACACTTTCATTTTACTTTCATTTTACTTTCATTGAATTACAAATGAATCATCCTGTTATCAGAAACTGATTTTTGGAGTTTGGACCAGTCAAAACGTTGACGTTGGTTTGAAGTTTATATAGGGGTCCCATACACGGTCCGGTTTTCCTTCAGTTCGGCCTGAACGGATGCGAAGTCGTATCATCTCGCAATTTCGAGATCGCATCAGTCGGCCGTATGGACTGAAGCGATACGTTCCAGTGTTGCCAACTCTGTTTTTGCGAAACTACTAAACTCGCGGCGTTTTCTACTAAAAGATTACCGATAACTATAAACTTAGGAGTACTTAGGGATTTTGTGTTTACAAAATGCAGTGGTTTTTTGTGTTTACAAAAGCCACTACTGCATTTGCAGTTTTAATATTAAATTGAAAATACGATAATTTTACCGTTAAATTAAAAAAAGTAGTAGTTTTAAGCGACTTACGGACGCGTGCTACTATGTGCTATTATGATAAGGTGTCATAATTGCACATAATAGCGGGCCATTTTGCATAATATTATGATTACAGTCTAGCTATTTTCTACAAAACCACTACTAACAACTAAATTCCTACTGAAGAGGAAATAAAATACTAAATGTATTAGTAATACTTTGTAAAACATCTAAGTTGGCAACATTAATTCTGACCTGAACGGATGGACTGAATTGTAATAAAATTGGACTGAACGGTAATAAAATTCCAGTGTAAAATAAAACCGGAATAAGTGCGAGTCGGCAAGAGGGGTTCCGTACAAAACGGAAAAATTCACGTTTGTTGTATGTGAGCCTCAAATTTTATTTTATTTTGTTTTTAGTATTTATTGTTATGACAGCAATAGAAATACCTACATCATTTGTGAAAATTTCAACTGTCGAGCTATCACGGTATAGGTTACGGCGACAGACGGACGAACAGCAAAGTCTCAGTAATAGGATCCCGTTTTTACCCTTTGGGAACGGAACCCTAAAAATAGCACGTGGTCTAAAGAATATATTTTATTAGAATTCATTGAAGTATTAAAAACTTTAGAGCCACTATGGTTGATAAAATCTAAAGAATATTACTATAAAAAAAGAGGTACGATTTCTTTATCATATTAACGGGAAAATGTATGAGACATTAATTCGGTTTCGTTGATAGCGTGACTACAGTTGCAGCAAAATACAATAAAGAAATAAAATAATAGCCTAAACTAACCAAGAGCATGTCAGGAGATGTCTAAGGAGGGTTCCGTAACTGTCAACGCGCAATAAGTTTTCATTGAATCACCTACTTAAAAAGTTATTGTCATAAAGTTATTACAGAAGCTAGGAGAGCGGCGGACAGACAGACAGACAGACAGACGGACGGGCAGAGCGAAATTATAAGGGTTCCTTAAGTATTACGGAACCCTAAAAACACGACCGAAGCTCGCGGTAATTTTCCGCGTATGTGCTCAAATCCGTTTAGGCCGAACCATATATTAAAACACATAGAAACCGGGTACGCGCATGAAAAGTGAAGCAAATCATACTGAGCCATATCGGCTCAGTTTGTTCGAACGACCCGTCAGTTGTCAAGGTCAAATGTCAGGTCTAATGCATACATCTCCGATTATTTTGACGGTTTGTGTCGTTATTGGGTGTCACAATGCATCGGAAAAGAATAAAAAAAGCTTCGGACATAACATTTCATACTTACATATGAAATAATTCATCCGTAAACATCCGAACAATTTAACTTGTATTCAGGCAAATATTCAAAACGTTTCAAAAAAAATCATATTAATGTCGCCATCTTGCTGCCCTTTGTGAATTGTGAAAGTTCTACTAGTACACCGACTTACACCGATTCGGGCAGAGCCGGGGCGATATTAAAACACTTATTTGAGGAGAACGATTTTCACATCTTTCGTCCTGATTACCTGGCTCATGGCAATGCCGTATAGAGAGCCGCGCCTGTACGCCTCTTTCAGGCCGATTTGCTATCTCTCTTTTGCCTCTCTATACGGCTATTTCCCATAATTTTCGCTATTTTCCAGGAGCCAGGTGAAGTAAAACGCGTTGTGTGAAATTCTTTATTGTTATTCCCAATTACATAAGTCCTTATATACTAATAATCTTATTCCATATAAAAGATATTCATAACCTAAGGTACACCATGTATGAAATGTTATGTATTTTGACCATTTTTTGCCTAATAACTACGTAACCATTTATTATATATTTCAAACTGTTATTTTTCCTATTATATATTATGTTTATCTATATAAATCAAAAGAAACTACGTTAAAATTCACTACAGTTTAAAACACCATTTAACACGACTTTTGCTGACTGATGCTATAGAAATCTATACATATATTGTCACTGAATGTTCACCGTTATAGTTTATATACTGTTTTAAATCACTTGTTTATCGTTCACATTTCAATTCACTGGTATAATTACGTTACGAGGCCGCTGTCCTTAACAACAATAATTCCAATTTTAAGAGCAACAATTGTCCCTTAAAACTGTACACACTCTACAACATTAAAGTTATGTGTGCGTGTCGGTATGTAATGCTTACGCCTACATCTATCTGTTGCTTGCTTCACTTTGTACGATGCGTTTGTTTGAAGACTATCTAGGCGTTATTAATCTAAGGGCCGAACTGACGTCAGTTCGGTCGGATGCGATTTTCTCCGTGTATGTGCTCAAATCCGTTCAGGCCGGACTGCCGTCAGTTCTAACTGAAACGATCGGCCTCTCGTCTGTGCGGGCCTTATAATGAGAATACCATTGTGCAGTTAACATATCGGGACTGGATCGTAACTGTATTATTGCAGGAATAAACTAGCAGAATCGACCTTCTGTGCTCACCCCCGTAATTCGTATCTATAAGTACTCTAATTTCTAATTTCAGTCAATAAAATGACATTTTAGTGCACTTCCCTTTCTTTCATTTTCCAGTAAGTAGAGACAGAGTTAATGCCATTTCACGCCGAGACGTGAGGTGACTTGCCATTTTAAGATAGTAATTAAAAATTGAATTTTATTCACTACACTATAAGATACTCGTTTCATTGCAAGAGCGAGCGGCACGACTCGGCGGCGGCGCAGCGCCGCGCTGCCCTATGAACCTCGCAATTCGCGTTATGTGTAATAAATAATAATTAAAGTCCCATTTTGAAGCGCTATCTTAAAAAAAAATCCTCCGTTTGGGAGCTACGATGACACGGACACACAGACACACAGGTATACAGACACGCCGTGTCGCGTCCCGGCGCGAACTGACGCCATGTTCGGCTGTCATTTTACTCAGATTTAAATCAGGGTACGAAATGACAGCATAAATAATTTATCCACTTACACCAGCCTATTTTTTATTGCAACAAGCTTTTAATACTAACCTTTTCTCGAATCTTAGTATGTAATGTGGTATTAACTTCATTAGAGCCATAATAATATAATGTAGTGGCTGGAAGCGGCGATTAACTCAGCTCCTAGTTCCTAGCTCCTAGTAGTAAAACGTTATAACTGAATGTAGGTACATGCTTTGTTACATAAAACTACGGTAAATGGAGTTTTATTTTACTACCTAAGCTTACTATTTATCCGAGTATGCGGAAATTTCAATTAATTTGATGACCTCTATGGCTCAGTGGTTAGCGCGTAGACGTTCAAGCCGGAGGTCGCAGGTTCGAATCCCGCCGAAGGAACAAAAACTTTTTCTGTGTTCCTGGGTCTTGGATGTGTATTAAATATACTATAACAAAAATCTTAAATATGTTTATAATTAATACTGTAACGTAGTTACAATCCCTTCAGTTAAAATCAATTATTTCGGCGCAACTAGCAACGTCTATTAGCTTGATGGTTAGTCGTTCTAGAATCTAGAGGTTTAAGCGCAATCTATCGGCGAACGCTTTTATTAAAACGACGTTAGCCTTACTCTAATGATCGGATTCTTATCTCTCGTTTTTACAAAATTTTCTTCAAAACTAATTAAGGTACAGTGAAAATTACATTACTGTATAGCCAAATGATTGTTATTAAAATATCTTTTTATTTTGACATGTCGACTTTTGCCCTTTACGCTTTAGTTTATTAGTTGTCAAACGTTGTCAAAAAGTAGACGAAGTAGTATTTATGGCAGTTCGCAAAATGACGTTTCTTTTTTAAAAAAAATATTCTATTGACTCGAGATGTAGTCAAAAGTTCTCAATCCCGTTTTACGGTGAGTTTCAATATCTGTGTTGTGAAGTTCTATTAGGTTAAGCGCGCTTGTAACATATCATTTAACATTTTTCCTGTAAATCATCTGATTGTAAAAAAAAATTGTCATATTTAGTATAGCCGAACACGTGCACGTTTTAAATTTCATCATGTTTGGTTTTGCACTGTTATTTTAGGGCTGATTGTATGTTTCGAAAATGGAATTTTATTCTGCTTAATCATTTTATCTGTAATGGATGCACAATCCATGGTTTTTACCGGAGGTGGATAAAGCTATGTGACTGTGGGTGAACACCTTCACACACTAGAATGGATTTTTCCAGGGAGCTATAACCTCTTCACACCCTAGCTATATCCCGGGATTCTTCGCACCGCTGACAATATTCCGAATCAACACACCGCTTTGATTGGGATCTTTGAGTTCGACGTTTCGGACTGAGGACTCTGGCTTCTGAACCCAGTCTGTCCGCCCCGGGGTGATTTACGTCGTGGCGAGTTTCCTGGCTGGAACACCGAACCAAAAAACGCTACCGGAAGTTGGCTCACCGCGCCACGTGCCTTCCACCCACATACGGAACCAGCTAAGTGCTCGTGCGTTTAAACCCCCTTCGCTCCCCAAAGACACTAGAGGCTAAACCAGACCTTCTGCCCACGACCCCCATTTAGTAATTTTTCATATAATATATATTTTGTTACGTTGGCAATTTTGTGTTTTAATTAATATACCCGTAACAATACATAAAGAAGTTTATAATTTATTACTTATATAAGTTTATGTTTTTAATTTATACTTATATAATTTATACCTATATACTTTTATAAGTATTAAATATATTCTGTGTTCCTGGGTCATGAATGTGTATTAAATATGTGTATAATAAAATAAAAATCTTAAACATATGTATGGTTTAAAATTATTAAATATACTTCCCGTTGTCTGGTACCCTTAACACAAGTTCTTCGGATACTTACCACGGGGCCAAATTGACGTGAGAAATAGAAACAAATGTCATTGGCGCGCAATATTTTTCTTATTGCAGTGCCGTGTGGCAATAAGGCAGCGACGCGACGCGACGCGGATGTCAAAGTGAAAAATCCCGGATTCCGCGCAACAGACCCGGACACACGAGAACTTCTGTTGCTTGTATTTAAGACGCGGTGGAGTCGCGTTTGCTATGACATTTATATTTTTTTTAATGCGGCACTCTCACGTCCAAAATTATACAACCTGTTTAGGGCTCCGTACCCAAAGGATAAAAACGGGACCCCATTACTGAGACTTCGCTATCCGTCCGTCAGCTGTATGTGTGTCACCAGGCATCTCGGAAATCGTGATAGTAGTATATAGTAGATAGTAATAGACAGTTGAAATTTTCTCAGATGATGATGTCTGACTTTTTAAATTGTTTATGGATTCTTTTGCCTTTTAAATAAAAAATAATTGAATTTAAATGTTGGGACAGATTGAAACCATCAACGTGTAACAAAATCAACAAAAATGTATCTATCAAGCCCACGGTATTGTGTGTTAATAATCTGAGGTTGTTTATGTATTTTATTTATTTTATGTATTTCTAAGCATGATTTAAAATAATATTACCTTTCTGCACACCTTCCTCCATATAAACTTTAATTTACCGGCTAAATTTCATACCTACTCCTCCGCTCCTCCTGCAGAATTCTCACGTTCAGAAAGGCACACAAATACTAGAGGAGGACTTTTCTAGTCTAGGTACTAACGGGATGGGAAAATTATCTCCCATCATTTTCCCATTTATAATTTTTCCTACTAATGTTATAAATGTTAAAGTTTGTGAGGATGGATGAATGTATGGTTTTTTTTTTTCATTTATTTTAAAGAGGCTTACAACCTTTTGGATGGATGGATGTTTGTTACTCTTTCACGCAAAAACTACTGAATGGATTTAAATTTGGTATGGTAGTAGTTTAGGCTTTGAATTAAAACATATGCTACTTTTTATCCCGTAAAAGTAGTCTTCCTTAGGGATACTATATTTACGCGGGGGTAGCCGCGGGCAACAGCTAGTTAAAAATAAACCGTAGAAGACCCAAGCTTCGGCATGAATGGGCCGGCTCGTCTGGATAAACACCACGGACTCACAGAAAACTGACGTGAAAAACGCTTGCGTTGAGTTCCGCCGAGTGAGGTTACCGGAGTAGCAAGTAAAGGGTTAAAGACTTTAAGGATGAGGAACGCAAGTGCACAATACCAGAGGAGTTTCAAGTGTATCTTCTCTGGTGTTATGTCGTATATATACGTCTGGGGCCAACCATGTGTGGATTTCCTTACGATGTTTTCCTTCACCGTTAGAGTGTCCGTTTAATGTAGTTGAGATCTGACAAAGTCTCATTGGTACACGCCACAACCTGGGAATCGAACCGCCCCGCCATACATTTGCCAATAAACAATGTAAGGAGGGCCTTACATTGTTTATTATATACACCGATTTCGGTGGCGGTGGTCGGTTTCATTGAAACCAGGCCAATTACGCAGGAGTAATTTTATAGTGCCCAAGTGTGTGCGCAGTATACAAGAGCACTCTCTCTTCCTTTATTCTCGGAACCCAGTGGGACAGATAACCGACACGACTGGCGAGAGATCAGGCGCGGGTCCAACTTTTCAATGCCCATCCAACGCACGGATCATCTTTCTTGTCCGACAATTAGGTGATCAGGCTGATCATTGCCCTAACCAAACTAGGAAACAACATTTTTTGTTGTTCCAAATCGGTAATCGAACCCACGACCTCCGAGTCGAGAGCCAAGCTCTAACCACTGGACCACGGAGGCTGTTGCACAATGTACAGCGGTAACAGATTGTGACGTCACGAATTGTTTTGCGAGAAAGAGATGGGCAACATTTTTTACTTGCTTATAATTTTTAATCGCGTCAATCTAAATAACTTTTTCTTTAATATTTATGTATCCCTATTTTAGAGCATTAAACTAACTTGACGCTCTAATATCTCTAATCAACAATTTTAAAATTTAATTTGTAAACATGTGATATTCGACACTAGGCAACATCCCTATAATTACACAGAGTGCAGAAATTTTACATTAAGTAGATTGTAAAATAAATAAAATGCTGTTATTATAACACTTCATCATCGGATACAGTTCAAAACGCTGCAATTCCAGCTTTAGCTTTCATCGTCTGATGGAATGTATGAATGGGTGGTATGCTTTCAGCTAAATGAAGCGATAACATACATCCACGTTATCGTTTCATACAGTTTATCATCTTTTGACACTGGAAGTTGCCAGCGCTTTCGTTCGCTTAAAAGGAAATCTGTATAACTCGCGAGAACATGTTTAAAATACTGTCTTTATAAAAGTAACAGTATCTATGGACGCTTCCACACCATGTCAATCTGGTCGAGTTCTCGAAGAACTTGTGTTACGGGTACCAGGCAGAGGAAGAAAGTAGCCCATGTACATATCCAGGGCACACACCAACTATGTGCGAAGTTTCATTTACATCCGTTCAGTGCTTTTTTGCATCAGACTAATAGAAAAACAAATTTTACAATTTTAACTAACCCCCTAATGGTCAAGCAGTGAGCGAGCTGATAATGATGACGATGACGTCTATTTAGTGTTTTTTTCATCAAAGACTAATTAAAAAAATAAACAAAATTTTTAAAAGTTTTAAACCTCCGAAATGACCATTCGGCGTGCAGAACAGTGAGCAAGCTGATGATGATGAATTATAGCTAAGAACACTCTCAATAGTGCCAGCATTCAGACAAAAAAGCCGCATCTTAATCAAAGTTTTCGTTTAGGAGCTACGATGCCACGGCTAGACACAGATAGAAGGACACGTCACACTCATAACACCCCTCTTTTCTTATTGCGTCGGAGGTTAAAAATAATAAATAACAACACACAAAACCATCGTACACTTTTGCAAAAGCTTCTATTTCAAAATAAATAATAATAAAGCTTCTATTTTAAAGCTTCTAGTTTAAAGCTTCAAAGTAGTTATTTTCACGGATCTGTAAGCATGTCTCTCGTATCTCCAAAAAACTACATCTGATAATATAATAAGATCTATTCTCTTAAATTATGTTTTATCTTAAATTGTCTAAGCCGTAGTAATCTGTACCGTCATCTGGTTCGCAGCTGTCCCTTATGGATCTAAATTATTTTGTAAACGGATAATACTCAGACATAAAAAATACCAAGCAAAAAATTCTCCGAAATTGCAGCTTTTTTATTCAAACTAATACCTGTGAAAAGCGTATGTGTTGATAACATTAATGAGGAATTACATCGCTTACTAACTTTGAATAGTGCTAAATGAACAGTTACTACATTTATTATTCCTTTTAGTTTCTACTCTTTACATTTTACCGTCTTGGGCGTCTGGTTTTTGTCCTTTGTGAACTCAACTCTTAGCTTTCTCGCCATTCCATTTAAATTCTTACAACGCGAGTCGAATTCTATGACTTCATTAAAAACTACATTTTCCAAAGACAGCGCCGTGAACATACAATTTAATCGTAACAATAACATAAGTAATTGCACAAACGCTCACGAGGCAGCCATTTTGTAAGCAATGACAAAATGGCGACTCTGACATCACAAGGTGTTTGTCAGAGGCTCTTTGTTCTATAATGTATCTCGGAAGACGTAGATTAACTAATAATGCCTCACTATGTCTCTACTCTTAATTTTAATCGTACGTTTAACAGCAATGTTTCTTATCGTTTCAAATTAAATGTATTTGGTATACGTAATCTTATACTTTAAACGAGACAATCTTGTATATATAATCCTAATCTCGGAAACGGTTGTAATGTGATAATGTACAGATATACTGTATTTCCGTGAAATTTTGTATGCAGGGCATTTTGGGGGAGAAAAATCGATCTAGCTAGGTCTTATCGCTGGGTAACTAGCATTTTTAAGTTATTAATGTATTTTTCGTTCGGCGTGCAACAATATATTAATAATTTCGACTCGAATATGACAGTCCGATTGGCAGCTTGGTATGCGTATGTGTAATATTTTTTTGTTTCTTTAAAAAAAAAATTATCTACTAGATCCGATTGTTGCATAATGACAACAGTAGTTTTATGACATGTAATTGTCAATGTCATATTGACAGATGTCAAGAGTAAAGCCTATTTACTTTTTTATTTCGGATTATTTCGGATAAGTAAAAGGCTATAATCAGTGTAGACTGTAGACGTATGTGTGTTAGACACATCTCATATGTAATACGTATCTGTGCTAAACACCAATAAAGGAGAATATAAAAATTGTTGCTGTATTATTATCATCACCACTCAAGCGTAAGAAGGACATACAAATCAAGAGGTCGTAGCTCGCTACACCGATCAAAGCTCGATTACCCAGATACTGCTATTTCATCATTATATACCTCCAACGTACTTACAACCGTGATCAGTCTCTTCTCAACGTGAGAAGGCTCAAGTTATTCCGTCGCTAGCTTGCTAGGTATTGCCACTGATTGCTAGACCTCTTGTGTCTATAAATTTCAGTCTTTTACTTACGTAGTCACTATTTGTTAATCTGTGCTTCTGCGCAGGTTTCCTCTCAATGATTAATGCTCGTTTATCCATAATTGGTATTTGATGCTTTACCCTACAAACAAATTGTTAATCAGCTAATTTACTTTCATCTGCAGCTAACTGGCTAAATCCCTGGTCTATTTCAAATACAAGAACCATTTACAGTTGAAATTGTACCTACAAAAGTCTTCTCCAGATTTAAACTCACAATATAATCGTGTAATAGTTTAACTCACACATTCTAGTGCTTTGATAGTTGAAGCGTATGAACGTTTAAAGTTAGTACATGTTGAAAAAGGTTGCCAACATTCGGATAAAATTAGAACCCTTGTACTGAAATATGTCACGCATTTCACATAGTTATGTACAAAATGACGAAAATCGTTACATGTATATTACATGGCTGTCCCTAAGTTATATCTGCTCCTATTTTAAGGGGTGTGTTATCAAGCTGAAATTCTGAACAAATAAATGAATTTCTCTTTGTAAACATCAACTTTATTTTAGTGTTTGTTTTTATTTGTAGTTTGCAGCTCTAAAAACAATTGTTAGATTAGGCTACGGGCGTGGGCGAAACACTGGTAAATTGTGTTCGTCGTTCTGAAGGTATTTACTTCAATGATATTATTACGACTGAATACTGAAACGGCACTTAAATATTAAGCGTTGCTCAAATTTTGAGTAGCTCCTAAACAGAAAATGTGTTAGGTATATGAATTGTGTGTTTAGGAGTAAGTAAAGTAGATAGTTTAGACTGCAATCAGGGGGCCTAGCAGGAACATCTGAAAGCGGCGTAAACGTAACGTTATCTAATGAAATTTGTATGAACGCTGTCTTGATTTTGACCGATTTTCATACAATTAACTATCATTCCATAACGTTACGTTTACGCCGCTGTCAAACGTTCCTGCTAGGCCCACAGGGGGCAAATTATCATAATTACTATCGGTTAAATCTCCTTTGCAGTTTCAGGATTCGCTCGCTCGCGCACGATTTTACGCTTATACGCATGAGTCAGCGCGTTGACCAAACCGAGATTATATTGAAAATAATTAAGGTCTTCACTTCTAGATTCGAAATTCGAATCCATGTATTCCGGGAGGCACGAGATGGCTCAAATACATTTAGATGGATGCTCAAAATTCCTGACATAATTTACCCCTTGGTCACAACGAAAATGGCCAGAAAGAACACTGGAAGCAAAGCTTAAAAATTAACCCCCATACTAATAAAAATATTAACACAACAGATTAGCTATTGTATGTTGCTGTATTGGCCTGTCAAGTGACTTTTCCAACACTGCCATTGACAGCAATAATTAAATAGCTAATCAGTTCTGTATTTTTTTTTACTAGTAGGTAAGTAATTATTAAAGAAGCGAGTCATACTCATGGTTTGTGATTAAACATGGTGGTAGGCATCACGTAGGGACAATTATAAGTGTTGCTGCTTTGTAACCTATATAGGTTTCCATATGGAAATAAAACATTTTGATTTTGATGAAGCATACAGAGAGTTATGACTGAGAGTTATGACATTTGCGTGTGACATCTGGCTGTGACGTGTGACACGGGGAGCCGCCATTACTGAGTGCTAAGTGTGAGTTTTTTTTTTCGCATTCGATCGTAAGCGCGTTTGGCGTTTACTAGGAATATGTATGTGATTTGACCTAGTTGTCGCGTTTACAACTAGGTGGCGCTGTACAAATCACATACAAATTCCTAGTAAACTCCAAACGCGTTCACGATCGAATGCGGAAAGAAAAATTCACACTTAGCACTCAGTAATGGCTCCCCGTGTCACACGGCACAGCCAGATGTCATGTTCATAAACTTCGCGTCCCATTCGCGAGCGTCTAAAATAGGAATGTTTGTGATTGTAAAACTGGGGGGGCCACACTTGTTAGGCGAGTAGGGAATGGACCAAAAAACAAGGTGGACCGACCACAGTGAGTTGAGTGGCTAAAGTACATGATACCTCACGTATTTTTGGTCGCTGAATCCGAAAATAAAATTTATTTTGCTCTAAAGTAAGAGCATCATCGAGAAAAGTTATTATTTCATGAAATTCAGGAAATAATTCTGTTTTTGTTTTTTGTTTATCAACTCGATGATACTTCTACAGCTATTGCTCCTTTCTAATAAAAATTTTACATCACACGAGGTCATTTGTGTAAAAAAATTAACAAGAACTGAAGAGATGAACTTTTATTACCAGATGATTGACTTCAAATTGAGATGTTGAGCGACGAAATTTTTAAATTTAAACATTAACTATACAGCCCTTAAATATAAGCTACAAAAAAGTTTTTTAAAAGTTTCATGATTGAATATTCACTACGGAAAAAATAGCGAGAGTTTTAAGATTCACGCACCAATCGCGCGCCCACTGCGGGTACAATGGAATACGGATTACACCGGGAAATCAAACAGAACAAGCTGATTTTTTGTACAAACCTTTATTTTAGCATTATGAATGTTGTATCAAAATCCAAACGTGCTAAGGTCTATGATACTTAAGATACTCAAAATCAAACGGCGAAAAAATCAGTGTTTTAAGAATATCTCGTTTTCTTTGCCTTCTATCGCAAATCGCTTCATATCGCTTTCATTGAAGTTGTACGAAATTAAATTATCCACAAACATTGCTAAACTTTTTCTTATATTTAAATAATTAGCCATTGTTGTGTGTGGGTATGCTATGGCCACTATTTAATTTAATTTAATGTTTCTCTGATATTCAAGCGCTCGTTACTGTATATTGCAGCTCTGTTGATAGCAAATTGAAACTAGATTCTGAAATCCGCGGCTTAAAGTACCAATTAACCTCGCGGTTTAGCTAACTACAGTTAGGTAATGTGATCACAGTTGGGATAATACTGTTCTGATGACGTCAGAGGTCACTTAACCATTCTCAATGTAACATTCACATATACATTACAAAGCGATATACTTATGCTCTGGTCTGAAAAACTAGGTATGGATGGTTCAACTCATTTGTGATTGGGCGCCATGTTTACGTGCGCTTGTAATTAAAGTTACTGGTAGTTAGTTATATTTTATATTTATTCCAGTTCAAGTTAAGATAGCACAACGTCTGTCAGGTCAGCTAGTTTGTAATAATTTCGTTATTTGAAGTACATAAGTAACGTGAAATCTACAGTTTATAGTCACAAATATAATCTCTAAACTAAGTTTCAAGCCGCATGCTTCTTGGAATCATTTCTGACGTTTGCCGTAGCCTCAGTGTTAGAGTAATTTCAACGATCAACTATCATTTACACCTTATAACTGACCATGGAGTTGGAGGGCAACTCTCGTAAATATCATCGGTTAAATCCCGTTTGGATTTTCAGGCTGTCCCGCTCGCAAGCGTATTGACGCGTACGGGAATGAGTCAGCGCGTGGACCGAAACGGGATTTTATCGAGAATAGTTAAGAGAATTTGATTGCTCATGGGATTTCTCTTGTTAAACTGCAATCAAACTTTATAAAATACTTTAATTAATACAATCGAACAATCTATGATAAGCAGTTTCGTCTCGTACAGGGTCGCCTTATAACAAACTAGATGATTTATTTGAAACTGTTGCTAATTTTAATCTTTCTCTTTTAGTTGTTAGTTACTTTGTATAATTAAGTAATATTATAATTACTATTTTATTTTCTTATTGTGATGAAACTCTGTGTATATGTAACCGTTCGTAGTGTACTGTTGTAAAAATTGTCGAGTAAATGGTTTTTTTACAGTAGTACATACCAAGCCAGTGAATTGTTACTCTGTCTTCGAGCGGAGCTGCGAATAGACATACTAAAATGACATGGATTATTTTCATCCATTTTGTATTTTCTGTAGACTCTCGGTCTGATTAGTATCTACTGTCTGTGGCTAGGAGCTATGTATCCTTACTTATATTTAATATATTATAAATGTGAATGTGAGCTTGTTTGTTTGGTTGTGACGCTTTCACGTAAACCTACTAAACCGATCATCAGATTTGACAGAGATATAAAATAGACCACGGGCATGGACTTTGGCTACTTTTTATCGTAAGAAAATGTACAGTTCCCGTAGGATACTGTATTTACGCGGGCGAACCCGCCGGTAAAAGCTAGTAGGTATGTTATAAATAAAACTTCTTTTTCCACACATTCCACACGCTTGCTTTTCATTTACTCGTAAGTTTATCCCCACGCTTCGGCTACTTTAAAGCAACCGCATTTTATTGTGATTCCCCCGTGACCACATAAATGCGTAATAGTAGTTTTACTTGCAGACTGATCATGTTGCCCGTTTAAGTGGCCTATGTCCTTTCCTTTTCCTTTAAATTTGTACCACATTTCATCGAATTCGGTCCAGTAGTTTCGAAGCTTTTTCGATGCAAACAAACAATCGAATATTTCCTGTTTATAATATTAGTATCGACTACTTTTACGTATTTCATCAGTCATGTAACGATTTTTGTCATAAGTACTATTGGAAACAATCCAATATTATTTTGTCATTAGAAATCCATTTTAAATTGTAATTGTCATATCATTAATCAAAACATATTATTAACATTTAGTCTTATAGTCATAATATATATTTTTTTCGTTATTCCCGTGGTGCTTCCCTTTTTATTTCTGAATTTTTTGTCATTACAGCAAAATGCTGTCTCCCGCTTTGCTTGGGGAGGGAATCTGGAGGAACACTTCCTGCTTCTCCTATCTTTCTTCTGATTTATTTCCCAAGACAGATTTAGCATGTCCCTTGGGCACCCCTGAGATCATATAAGAAGGGTTTTTTGTGGTAGGTTACCGCTGTCGATCCTGGGCCTTTAGTCAAGATGCATTCGATAATTTCGACGGCAAAGTTCGAAAACAAAATGTATGGGATTTGACATAAGGCACAGCAAGCGACATGTCACTTAGCGATGACTTATGTCAAATCCCATACATTTTTGATTACGAACTTCGCTGTCGAAATAATCGAATGCATCTCGACTAAAGACCCTAGCTACACAGGAGTTGCAGTGGTGGGTGTGTGTGGTGGGTCAGTTGCTCTTAAAAAAAATTTCATGTGAATAAGTGCACGTTTTCACTATTCTCGTCCATATAAATAATCAGACAAGCATTCTGTTTTATTTTCTAAAACTATATTAAACGTACACTTGCTAATACTAATATTTTGAAATAACATTTCACAAAATTCCCATGGAAAGTATCAAGCTACTTCCCCCGGTACGTCCCCCGGTACGTCCCCATTTGTACGCCTTTGTTCACCTTTTTCTCTTTTTCCCGCTATTTTTACCTTTCAGCACAGAGAAAATATTTTAAATTTCTTTTAACACCTTCACTTGGTTTTACTGGAAAATGAGAATAAAAAAGTGCAATGTTTTCACCTTAATGGCTGGAAAGAAAAATAGAATATAAAATATCTATAGGTATTTATCTATAGTAGCTAACCTACTCTGTTCAATAATAAAAATAATAAAAAATATCTCCCTCTTGTTAGTAATAATCATAATTATGGGGAAATGGGGTAGAATAGTTTACGGTTTGCAGATATAAAAATCAACTGCCTTGCCTTAATAACGAATCTTATTGATGGATTTGCTTTACTTTGTTTATTCCGATAGTTTGGTTAGGTTGGAAAAAATAACCTAATCAAGAGCATGTCACGACGTGTCTAAGGAGGGTTCGGTAACTAACAACGCGCGTTTTCTATGAATTACTTCAAAAGTTACTGTCCGATTTCGCTCAAAATAATTTTGAGCGAAATCGGACTGAAGCAAGCATCCATTTATATTCATAATTACACACGCGGACGAACCAGACAGACACAGACGGACAGAGCGAAACTATAAGGGTTCCTTGTGTATTACGGAACCCTTACAAGTTACGTTGTTGAATCCGAATAATTATTGTTAATAACTAAAACATATTGTTTATCGCATCACTCATCATCATCTCATCAGTGCCCAAATACTGTACGGATGGAAAAATTAAATATTTATAGCAATATAACAAGCTCGTAAAATAAAGATAAAAAAATGACATATTTAGTAGATCGACATAGGTACTTCTTAATTTGTCCTAAGGGTCAATTCACACCGAAATAATACGCGCATGAAGCTGCATTTTTATGATAGCTATTCAAAATTTAACTTTATTAATTACACAAGAAGTTACGCGTTTCATTGTAGGAATACGAATGTATTGTTGTACCGCGCTGCACAGTGATGTCATATGAAACGTGTATCTGTTAGTGTAGTGAATAAAGTTACATTTTGAATAGCTATCTTAAAATGCAGCGCCGCGTAGTGTCGTGTATCGTCGCGGTTTAAATTAGCCCTTAATATTATTTTCTGATGAGAAGTGAAGTGAAAGTAATTAATATATCATTATCTTAATATCACGCACAAATTATAAATACCATCAAACGACAAAACATTGAAATTACTAGTTTGAACGTAATGGTGCATCATTAGGTTATATATCATTATCAAAGGGTAAAACGAGCCCCTATTACTAAGACTCCGTTGTCCGTTCGTCTGTCTGTCCGTCTGTCACTTAGACAGTTGAAATTTTCACAGATTATGTATTTCTGGTGCCGTTATAACAACAAATAATGAAAACAGAATAAAATTGTAAGTGCCCCCATTCAACAAACGTGTTTTTTGTACGGAACCGTTCGTGCCCGAGTCCTACTCGCACGTGGCTGGTTTTTAAGGTTCAAAGCTTACTGAGACATGAAAAAACCTGAGTTACTTCCAAAAGACGTTATGCTGCAGTTGTAATGTTACGATATATGTATATTACGCACTAAATACTCTTGTGTTTCCAGTTCAACGTGACGTGGGGCCTGCCGTCGGTAGTCTGCGACTGTTACATCGCCATAGACGTCACCTGCTCCACCTCCAGCATCTTCAACCTCGTCGCCATCTCCGTTGATAGGTGAGACATGCACACACACACACACACACACACACACACACATGTT
Organism: Phengaris alcon alcon; assembly: GCA_037179445.1. Taxonomy (NCBI): domain Eukaryota; kingdom Metazoa; phylum Arthropoda; class Insecta; order Lepidoptera; family Lycaenidae; genus Phengaris; species Phengaris alcon. Next base: position 936,464 of record JAYRCH010000072.1, on the reverse strand, counting down.
ACATCGCCATGGACGTTACCTACTCCACCTCCAGCATCTTCAACCTCATCTTCATCTCCGTTGATAGGTGAGACATGCACACACATACACACACTCATGTTACATCGCCATGGACGTCACCTACTCCACCTCCAGCATCTTCAACCTCGTCGCCATCTCCGTTGATAGGTGAGACATGCACACACACACACACACACACACACATGTTACATCGCCATGGACGTCACCTACTCCACCTCCAGCATCTTCAACCTCATCTTCATCTCCGTTGATAGGTGAAACATGCACACACATACACACACTCATGTTACATCGCCATGGACGTCACCTACTCCACCTCCAGCATCTTCAACCTCATCTTCATCTCCGTTGATAGGTGAGACATGCACACACACATACACACACATGTTACATCGCCATGGACGTCACCTACTCCACCTCCAGCATCTTCAACCTCATCTTCATCTCCGTTGATAGGTGAGACATGCACACACATACACACACTCATGTTACATCGCCATGGACGTCACCTACTCCACCTCCAGCATCTTCAACCTTATCTTCATCTCCGTTGATAGGTGAAACATGCACACACATACACACACTCATGTTACATCGCCATGGACGTCACCTACTCCACCTCCAGCATCTTCAACCTCATCTTCATCTCCGTTGATAGGTGAGACATGCACACACACATACACACACATGTTACATCGCCATGGACGTTACCTACTCCACCTCCAGCATCTTCAACCTCATCTTCATCTCCGTTGATAGGTGAGACATGCGCACTCATACACACATATGTTACATCGCCATGGACGTCACCTACTCCACCTCCAGCATCTTCAACCTCATCTTCATCTCCGTTGATAGGTGAGACATGCACACACATACACACACTCATGTTACATCGCCATGGACGTCACCTACTCCACCTCCAGCATCTTCAACCTCATCTTCATCTCCGTTGATAGGTGAGACATGCACACACATACACACACTCATGTTACATCGCCATGGACGTCACCTACTCCACCTCCAGCATCTTCAACCTCATCTTCATCTCCGTTGATAGGTGAGACATGCACACACATACACACACTCATGTTACATCGCCATGGACGTCACCTACTCCACCTCCAGCATCTTCAACCTCGTCGCCATCTCCGTTGATAGATGAGACATGCACACACACACACACACACATGTTACATCGCCATGGACGTCACCTACTCCACCTCCAGCATCTTCAACCTCATCTTCATCTCCGTTGATAGGTGAGACATGCACACACATACACACACTCATGTTACATCGCCATGGACGTCACCTACTCCACCTCCAGCATCTTCAACCTTATCTTCATCTCCGTTGATAGGTGAAACATGCACACACATACACACACTCATGTTACATCGCCATGGACGTCACCTACTCCACCTCCAGCATCTTCAACCTCATCTTCATCTCCGTTGATAGGTGAGACATGCACACACACATACACACACATGTTACATCGCCATGGACGTCACCTTCTCCACCTCCAGCATCTTCAACCTCATCTTCATCTCCGTTGATAGGTGAGACATGCGCACTCATACACACATATGTTACATCGCCATGGACGTCACCTACTCCACCTCCAGCATCTTCAACCTCATCTTCATCTCCGTTGATAGGTGAGACATGCACACACATACACACACTCATGTTACATCGCCATGGACGTCACCTACTCCACCTCCAGCATCTTCAACCTCATCTTCATCTCCGTTGATAGGTGAGACATGCACACACACACACACACACACACACACACATGTTACATCGCCATGGACGTCACCTACTCCACCTCCAGCATCTTCAACCTCATCTTCATCTCCGTTGATAGGTGAGACATGCACACACATACACACACTCATGTTACATCGCCATGGACGTCACCTACTCCACCTCCAGCATCTTCAACCTCATCTTCATCTCCGTTGATAGGTGAGACATGCACACACACACACACACACACACATGTTACATCGCCATGGACGTCACCTACTCCACCTCCAGCATCTTCAACCTCATCTTCATCTCCGTTGATAGGTGAGACATGCACACACATACACACACTCATGTTACATCGCCATGGACGTCACCTACTCCACCTCCAGCATCTTCAACCTCGTCGCCATCTCCGTTGATAGATGAGACATGCACACACACACACACACACATGTTACATCGCCATGGACGTCACCTACTCCACCTCCAGCATCTTCAACCTCATCTTCATCTCCGTTGATAGGTGAGACATGCACACACATACACACACTCATGTTACATCGCCATGGACGTCACCTACTCCACCTCCAGCATCTTCAACCTCATCTTCATCTCCGTTGATAGGTGAGACATGCGCACTCATACACACACATGTTACATCGCCATGGACGTCACCTACTCCACCTCCAGCATCTTCAACCTCATCGTCATCTCCGTTGATAGGTGAGACATGCGCACTCATACACACACATGTTACATCGCCATGGACGTCACCTGCTCCACCTCCAGCATCTTCAACCTCCTGGCCATCTCTGTTGATAGGTACATGCATATCATAAGTATAGACATCTACATCTACACCACAACCTACTCCTACAACAACCTACACCTACCAACCGAATATTTTGAAATAAACCTAGCAGGTAAACTGAACACACCTATAAATATTTAACAGTCAAGTGACAAAGGCGATGGTCCGAAATTGACCCAGAGTCGACAGCAATGAAATGGTTGCCAATGTGTTTAAATCATATTTGTAGTCATCAAAAGAACAAACCCGACAACCCGACTTTGCCAATCGCTTTTGACATATTGTGTTACCGTATGGGGTGGAGCCGCTGCCAGTCACCTCTTGGAGCTAGAACGAGCCCAACGAGCAATTATTAAGGTTATGACCCATAAGCCCAGGAAATATTCTACAGAATTACTCTATCGTGAGACCCAACTTCTGACTGTGCGGCAATTATTTATGCAGAACGCAGTGGTCCGACACCATAAATATGTAGACCTCATACAATTACCCCTACATAAAAGACGCATTAGGACTCCAACTACTTCAATTAACACAATGTTTGCAAGACGTCAATTAATTTATATGGGCCCCTATCTATACAGATATTTCAACGATCACAATGAAATCGTGAAATTGAATAAATCTCGCCTTAAATTGTCAATAAAACAATCTCTTCTGTCACTTAATTATTTACAAACTGAAAATATCTTATCTAAATTAACGTAGGCAATTTTGAATAAAAACCATTCTAACACTTACACTAATAAATCTTACATCACTAATCTAGCTACACTGTATACTTTCACTTTAGTTTTAACAAAAAGTAAATACATGTTTACATAACACAACACTACTTAATATATGTATAAAACATCTACTTCAAATTATTATATTATGAGCTGATGCGAGCAGCTTATAACTTGGACCACAAGCAAAATCTCGATAAACAACTGTCCCTGCAAATGTCTACAAACTAATTTGTACTTACCCTCATATTTTTTAATATTTTTTATATTTCATTAGTCATCTTACATCTTACGTGTAATTGTTGAATATTATGTTACGTAAATCTTTGTGAAATGTATTAATTTAGAAACATTGTGTCCACTGTATGGGGTGGAGGGTTGATAGTCTGAGACACAGGAACTCCTAGTTCAGGCATCAACCCACCTAAACTCTTACTGTATAACTGTTTTAATTAGTGTTCTTCTACTTTATGAAGGTGAGAAATAAATGATTATTATTATTATTATTATTATTATAATGCTGAAGATATAGGAGTTATGAGCAAGAATAATATCAGGTTTTATATGGAAACGACAGACTTGAGACGGTGTATGAAAGACAATGTATATTACATAATATGTTGATCGGTGTATGACTGTATGTAGTAGGTGTAGTATGTAAGTATGTATGAAGTAGGTAAGTGTAGTTCTTGAAATTGTAGATCGAAGATGTAATCGTATATATTACGCCTACGTTTCAACTTACTGATGTACGATTTCTTGCGGAAGTTCCGTAATTGTGGAGGCGGATACAAAGCTCTGTTACAACTCTAATCGATGCATACACCTACCCCGACCTACATACAACAGCAACCTACATACTCCTACAGTTCTTATACCTACAAAAACATCTACACCTACATCTCTATTATGATTTTTGATTTTTCCTTGCTAATAATTTCTATACCCGGCGTATTTCAAGGTTGCTTCTTTGGTGTCATTAAATATGATGTAAAGTGGAACCCATTGGCAAACATTGCATTACTGTCGACGCGGGGTTTCTTTACTATGAATTTTGGACGATGCCCTTTAACTCAGCGAACAATTACTATGGGAAATTTAGTCGACTTAATTAGTATTTTCCCCGCAATTTATCCAATATTTCTCAAAACATTTCTAAACTTCCACATTTTTTTGTTATGCGTAAAAATGGATTGCAATTCTCTCAATGTCTCGCTAAAACTCGAGAACGGCTGGACCGATTTCGCTAATTTTGGTCTTGAAATGATTGTGGTAGTTCAGGGGAGGTTTAAACGGTGAGAGATACTGGAACTATTGCGGGAGGAACACAAACACTAGCACTGTGTTCAATTGATCACTTGGCCAAATAGGTGCGTTCAGTTTACCAGTTTGGTTATTTATTAATTTCAGGTCGCGACAGCTAGTAATATATTTTATATTATTACACATCCATGACGCGGAAACACCGAAAACCTTTTTGTTCGAACTCGCAACACCCGGCTTGAGCTCCAACACGCACAACCACTAAGCCACAGATGTCGTGAGCCACAGATAATATATGTAGTACTAATGAATATGTCTTGTGAGTTTCCGCTCGATCGAGATAGGCTTAGTAATCTGTTTAGTTTCGGGTCGAAGAATGTATCGAGATGATCCAATTTATATATTATGTTTGTAGACAATTTCTAGTCTGTATCTATTGTTATACTATATACTAGATAATAATTTTATATAGAGATATAAGGTAGACCACGGAGACGGACATAGGCTACTTTTTATCGCGGGAAAATATACGGTTCCCGTGGGATACTGTATTTACGTCGGCAGGGCCGCGTGCAAAAGTAATAGTAATATTATAAAGAGGAGAGATTCGATTGTTTGCATGTGCGTATGTTTTCATTGAATATGTTCCGAAACTACTCGACCAATTTTCATGGAATTTGGCACGGATGTAGAGGAGGCCACGGAAATGGACACAGGCTGCTTTTTATCGCGGCAAAATGTACGGTTCGCGTACGAAGTGCGAGCAATATCTAGTGTATTGTAATAATTCGTTAAATAATATTCTGAAGGTCTTGTAGTCATTTGTAGTCAAAAGTACAATTATTATTACCAAGATATATTTTATTTGTTAAAAATAATGAGTTTTAACTTAACAGTTATACGTTAAGTATACTAATTTTATTCTTATTATAAATTTATGTTAGTAATTATGCAACTCATTTTAACAAGTTACAACTCATATGAACTTGGCTAATAAAAGCCGGAACAACAAATAAAATATAACTGTTTTATTTTTTCATTTACTGGAAAAAGTTTTTATTTCGAGTCATATTTGTTCATATAAAATTCATATTACACTTGGTCGCTGAACTAACAAAATATGATATATCATATGATGAATAATATGATACACGTCCTGTAAATACGAAATGTTTTACATGCTGATTAAACGACATTCTTGTTCATTTTTAATGAGAATTATATATATTTTTTTATTTTTTTTGTAAGAGTCACACAATTATTGAAGTGAAAAGTATTTTAGCCGCGTTGGGCACTTTTTGGTAGGGGAAAAGGTTATGGGTTCACGTCACCGACATGCTCGTGTTGTTGAAAATCCGTTCAAAATGATTTTACCTCCGACTTAACCTTTATGCCGCGACATAAGGATCTTAGTTTGTCACGTTTTTTCTTACGTCGTGTTATACAAATAAAATATGAGTAGTTTAGAATACTAATGTCAGATACGCGTAACGCAGTTACGTAGGCGCTTCGATTTTCGTTGTTGACCAATTGGTCCCGGATTTGAATCTCGGTCAGAGGAAATATTTTTATTCTTTTTATTTTTCACTTTTATCGGCAGTGCCTATAACTACCGATATATTTTTTTTGATTTTTACATAGTGTTAAAACAACACTCACTTTTCAATAACTGGCCATGTAAGTAAAAGACAGAATGATGACTTTTCAGTATAACGTAGTCACTAAATTTGATTTTTCTTCAACGTTTTACGTGTCTCTAGATCCACTTCCATACTACAGAATGCATTATCAAATGTTGAATTGCTAAAATGTATCAGGTTTTCTTTTCTTCACATAGTCTTGGTAAACAATCCAATCCTACTTACAAGAGCGCTACGAGCCACAATCGACCGCGACCAGACAACCTGTTGCTTTTTCATACATTTTATATACACGCCACATACGCGTAGTCGGTTGCAGCAACTTGTTTTGTTATATGACAATTGTTTTGCGCGGGCAACCGGTCGTGGTCGTCTGTAGCCTATTAATGCTGCGGTCGTGGTCGCCTGTAGCCTATTTACGCTGCGGTCGTGGTCGTTTGTAGGCTGTTAACGCTAAGTTAAGGCGTTTTTTCGTAGATAGGCTACGCTTCGTAGATCTCTAAGAGGCGTAGCACTGTTGCTACGAAAATTAGCAGGCATTTGAATAATTGATATTTCGCTATATTTCTTAGTTTTATAACACCGACCACTATTCCCACTGCTTGGTCTTGGGTCTCTTCTAAATGTAGGCTATAGTTCACCAAACATATAGCCCGCAGTGGGCTAGCTAATGCGGGTTAAAATATACACAACATGGTCAGAAATCTTATCTGGTATTCTCGTTTTTTGAGTTATCAGCCCCAGAAACAAAATGCAAAACCATGTTTCAGAAGGTCGATTTTGTTGATTAAATCCTGTAATAATACGGTTACAATCCAGTCCCGATATGTTAAAACTGCAAAATGGTATTCTCATAAACGTCAAACCAACATCAAACCGGTTTTGATTGGTCCAAACTCCAAAAATCAGTTTATGATGTCACGTCGTGTTTCTTTTTTACGACAACTCTTTATAATTAAATAAAAATAAAAAGAAAGTGTAAACTAATTACGAGGACATGAGTTCTGCTGCCGACTCGCAGCGATAACATTCTACAATTATATTTTAACAAAAATACAACTTTGATCGTATTTTTTGTTAAAATATAATTGTAGAATGGTCCATAAGTGGAGTGAGTGTATAGTGTACACCGATAATATCTATGGATGCTTCCACACCACGTCAATCTGGTCCTGTTCTAAGTATCCGAAGAACTTGTATCACAGGTACAAGACAACGGAAATATATTTAATACTATTACACTATACAAATATTTAAGATTTTTATTATATTATAAATATATTGAATTCACATCCAAGACCCTGGAACACTTAAAAACTTTTTGACCCATCGGCGGGATTCGAACCCGGGACCTCCGGCTTATGGCCCTACTCTTTCAATACCTATCTATAACCTATCTACCGATAACTTTTTGTTACAAACTTTACATTTGTATCGCAAAAAACCGGCAAATTATTGAATGACGTTTTTAATAGATAGGTTATTGATACCGGCCGTTAAGCGCCGACGCGCTAACCACAGAGGTCGTCATAAGTCCTCATGAGCCGTTCCGATGAGCCCATCATGAAGTTGTTTATGAATAAGTGAACTCGCCGATGTAACCTTACAATAAATGCAACTTTTTACATGATCCCTTTTCTATAGTTTATTAAGTATAGAACCATTGATCGCAAATTATCATCTAGAGCACGCGTGCGATTTAATGTTAACATAGATTAAAGAATGACGTGGAGATAAAAAGCTACATAGTTAGCTTTCGATTTGATTTCACCACTACAAGCATATGGTGTGTGGAAAATTTGTGGGCCGTTGAAGGGGACGTCAAAATTTTCATATTTGGATCGATTTTGATCATTCTATGAAAGATGTTTCTCTGTACGTCAGTATATATATATATATATATATATATATATATTATACACTGTGGTGTTAACTACCAACAGTATTTTTAACCATCCATCATGAAACCCATTGATGTATTTAACCTAAAATACTCGCCCACTCATTGATCATTCCTAATTAATCAAGTCAAGTTACTTACTGAAATGTGTACAAAATGGGGCCGATTAATTTGACGTGATGGATGGCGCAGGGGACTTGGCTTGTCTTTTAAATGAGAACCCCTAAATGAGGGTTTGGACCGTTTCTTCTTATAAAACTACCCTACGTAAACTTTTAATATTTGTAAAGTTTGTGAATATTGGGTTAGGTACTAAGCTTGATGGTCTTGCTAGAATATTGAAGACGTATAGGTGAGATAGGCAAGTCGTAAATTCCAAGTCAAACAATTTTTTCGCATATTGTTTTTTACGGGTCGGATCACACCGAAAAAAGGCGCGACGTGTTGCGGCGCTGCATTTATAAGATAGCGATTCAAAATTATTGTACTTAATTCCCTACACAGGAAGATATACGTGACCCCCGGTCACGGGCTCGAATCCCGCCGAAGGAACAGCAAGTTTTTCTATGTTTCTGGGTCGTGGATATGTATTAAATATATGTATGATGTAAAAAATCTTAAATACTCCGCAGACTTAGCACGGGGCTAGATTGACGAGGTTGAAGCGTCTATAGATATTTATTTATTATTTATACACGTCTCTGTTGCACATTGACAAAAGTAAGTGTCAATGTCATTTTTGACATTGACAGATGTCATGAAGTAAAGCCTATTTAGTTTGTTTATTTCAGTTGGCCAAAAGGCTATAAATAGTGTAGACGTAGGTATATTGCTATGTTAGGCATATACCTCATATTAAATGTAATACGTAATCAGTGTTAAGCACCAATAAAGGAGAATATAATAATTGTTGCTGTATTATTATCATCACCACTCAGACACACATCAGGACTTACAATCAAGAGGTCGAAGCCCGCTACAGTCTCATTGCAAGAGTTCGGATTAAAAACATTTCTTTTTCGCGGGCTATTGCTAGATATAACATTAATTAAATTGTAACCTATGGATTTTCGCAAAGCAACGCCTGATTCTTTTAGCTGTTTGCTTTAATATAAATTTGCTACTGCACTCTTAGAATAACGAATAGATTAATTGATCTATACTAATATTATAAAGAGGAAAGAATTTGCTTGTATTGAATATGCTCCGAAACTACTGGACCGATTTGATGAAATTTGGCACAGATATAGAGTAGATCACGAAGAAGGACATAGGCTGCTTTTTATCGCGGTAAAGTGTACGGTTTCCGCGGAATTTTCTTTTGTGTGCACGAGGTCGCGGGCAACATCTATTCGATTGATAAAGTCAAAGTCAAAGTCAATTTTTTTTATTAAAAATAGGTATTTTTATACACTTTCTGAACGGCAGTCTGTCTACATGATGCCTACCACTGGTTCGGTCGGGAACTAACCCGGCGAGAAGAACCGGCGTAAGAAACTCGCGCGGGGCCATCTTTTATCATTATATCATCATTATATAAATAACATTAAATCCAGCCTTTTTTCCAGATACATAGCCGTCACCCAGCCCATCAAGTACGCGAAGCACAAGAGCAGCGCGCGCGTCTGGCTCATGATAGCCGTGGCCTGGCTGGTCTCCGCCGCCATCGGCTCTCCCGTCGTCCTCGGCCTCAACGACGGGCCGGACCGCAGCCCGGACCAGTGCCTGTTCAACAACACAGACTATGTGATCTACTCGAGTCTCGGCTCGTTCTATATCCCGTGTATTATCATGACGTTCCTGTATTTCCGGATATTTCAGGTCAGTAACGTAAACTTTAACAAGTTGTAGTTTCTATTGGAGCATACTTAGAGCAATGAGGAGTAGCTAGCATGAGTGAGCTCCGTGGCCTAGTGGGTAGACCGTTTGATTCGCACTCGAGAGAGTGCAGATCTGATTCCCAGGTTGTAGCGTGTACCAATGAGACTTTTTCATATCTCAACTACATTATACGGACGCTCTAACGGTGAAGGAAAACATCGTGAGGAAACCCGCACATGGTTGGCCTCAGACGTATTGACCAGTCATTCCTCTGGACTAGGCTGACTGTGTTGTGAGAATGCCGTGTGTGCTTGGGCAATGATACGACATTTAAAAAACCAACTGTCCTAGGCACTACAGTATTTCAAGAGTAGTTACTTCGCGCGGAGAATATGTATAAATCCTCCAATAACGGATGTAAAAGGCCTAAGTTTAATCTGACATGCCACAATATTGTATATTCTGAACCCCAAATTTCGTTATAAACAAAAAAAATATTTTACTTTCTTGAATTATAAATGAATCGTATTGATATCATGAACTGATTTATGGAGTTTGGACCAATCCAATTGGGTTTGACGTTTGTTTGACGCTTATGAGAATACCATTTTTCAGTTTTAACATATCGGAACTGGATCGTAATTGTATTATTGCCATGTTGAATGTGGATTCCATTAGTAAACTTTAAAAAATCCGATTTAAAATTCAGACAGCGCTGCATGTATCCCCAGTGTTCAGGCGTAATTGCTGACGATTTCCCGGCGCTGGAGGCGCTTGATTCGTCACCGGGACTAAGCCCTCATATCCACGAAAGTTTTTCTGTGGTCGTGACAGAAAAAGCTGCACTGTAAACAGAAGTCTGCGCTAATACAGTAGAGCTGAATATCGAAGTGTCAAGTGTCAAATTTCAGATTAGACAATTCTACACGATTTTCAACTGTATTGTATTAGCGCACAGTTCTATTTACAGTGCTTCCTGTCGCGACCACTAAAAAACACTCGTGGAAACGCAGTCTTAGTGTCCAATTTATATCCACATCCATATAGCTGATTGATTTTTGTGCTCTCTACAAATAGCTGTTTCATGCCCGATTTCTGAGGTGAATTCGTTGGTAGTTTGTATAATTTCACTAGCGCTTTTTGCGTTTCCGAACAAAAAAGTGTACAATAAACTAAGCTCAACTTAGCTGACCAATGTGGTCCGTTTATCGATTTCATAACTCATAAATGGCTACATGAATGACATCGCTACTAGTATATTGTGCTAAAACATTTTAAATAATGAAAGTTAAGATTTTTTTTTAATTCTTTTTTTATTTTATTTTATTTAAAAGGCTTAGTTGGCGTGACAACAAACACATAACAACATTGTAGTCAACAAGAATAACAATTTTCTAGTGTTTATGTCTATTATAGACATGCACAACATTGTTGAATTTAAAAAACACAAGTATCATCAAAAAATACAACTTAAAAAAAAAAACAAATTGTTTAAATATATAAAACCAGTACAATAATTAGGAATTATAATATCTACTTACATATTACAAGTTTTATTTTTTTAAATTTCACAATAGTAAGTGATGTTATCGTAGTTATGTCATCATATAGTTACACTCGTACTACGGTCAAAGATTATTTTGCGAAGTTAAAATAGTTTAAAGCGATCCATTCCACTGAACACACAAACAACTCCCACACTAACATATTAATAATTATTATTATAATATTTTTCATAAAACCAGTTAAATTTACAAATTATAGCAAAACATATAATTTTATCCTCGAATTTGTAAAGTGGCCCCTACCACTAGAAGAATGCTTACAAAAACATTCTTCTAGTGGCCAAACAAAGTTGCCAATAATAATTATCATTATTTTTAAACAAAAAATTAAACCGACGTCCAAAGTAAAAATGCACCAAAAAAGTATGAAATAAAACTTATCTTCTAAATAATTCTAAATAATTCTTCTAAATAATAAGTTACATAGTGGCATATGCTTGCAGTTCTTTCAACAATGTTGAGAATTTCCAAACGCGTATCTTCAAAGACTGAGGAGTTCTGTTCAGTGCTTTTGGATCCAGGGTGCAGAATTCTGAAAAAGTCAAAATCACTATATATATCCATATCAATTTCGAGGAGTTCTCTCGATTCCTCATGGATCACCATCATCAGATCACCGCTTTGGTGACAACGAGACCAATTTCGGATTATACCTAATACATCAAAAAAGAATTTAGAAAATCGGTCTATAAACGGCAGAGTAATGTTCAAAGATGTGCGTGTCGGTGAACGTTATCCAATGAAATTTGTATGGGGGCTGTCATGATTATGGCAGATTTTCATACAATTCTCACTCGATAACGTTACGTTTACGCCGCTGTTAAATGTTCCTGCTAGCTTCAAATAACAGATTAAATAGCCGGAGTCTGTATCTTAAAAACTATCCCTTGATATCTTAAAATATTAGGTTTACGATCTTAGGTCGAAGGTCAATAACTATGTACCACCTTGTTAAAGCTACACCCGACACCTATCGTCTCGAGTTTGGCTGCGGAGATCTTCGCGTAACTTGACTCTCACTCAGAAGCCCAATTCTCTTACCTATTTTCGATATAATAATAGCTCTCCACACCGATTTTGGTGACGGTGGTAGATTCCATTGAAACCGGGCCAGCTACGCAGGGGTTGTTTTATAGTGCCCAAGTGTGTGCGCAGTATACAAGAGCACTCTCTCTTCCTTTACTCTCGAAACCCATTTAATGGGACGTATGACAGACACGACTGGCGAGAGATCAGGCGCAGGACCAATTTTTTACAGGCACATCCGACGCATGGATCATTTTTCTTGTCAGGTAATCAGGTGATCAGCCTGCATTGTACACTGCAACGCGGAAATCGAACCCACGACCTCCGAGTCGAGAGCAAAGCTCTAAACCACTGAACCACAGAGGCTGTTTTTTGAATAGTGCATGTAAAATATTCAGTTTCATTAATATACTCAGAAATATTAATGTATTACCACTTGATAAACTTAAAAAAAATATTATATTTTATGTGTACTTTAGTAACCAGATACTTACACATCTTAAAATACAAAAAAGTTTCATTTTTAGGGTTCCATAATACATAAGGAACCCTTATTGTTTCGCTCTATCCGTCCGTCTGTCTGTCTATCTGTCTGTCTGGCTGTCTGTCTGTATGTCTGTCTGTCCGTCTGTCTGTCTGTCTGTCCGCGCTTCTAGCTTCTGCAATTATGTAAGTTAGTTATGTAGTAATTAAGTATATATAAATTGATGAATTTTGGTATAGTTATAGATTGCGCATAGATATCGGCTCAAGCATCATAAAATAATAATAATTTTATATTTTAGGGGTGGTTCCCCATACATGTGAAGGGAGGATGAATAGGTATTTTAAAATAAAGGCAAGGTTTATACAAGATTTTTTTACAAAGTCAACCATTTACGAGTAATCGGCCTCCAAAGTGGTTTACAAGTTGGTCCCCCTGGCATTTCTAAACTATGAGACTTAGAAACTTGCAATTTTCCATGCTAACAGACCATGCTAAAAAAATGCTCGTTAGTAAAATTATTTTGAACGAAATTGGACAGTAACTTGTGAAGTAATTTGAAAAACAAATTTTTACGCGGCTATAGTTACGGAACCCTTCTTAGACATGTCCTGACATGCTCTTGGTTAGGTTTTTTTTGTTAAATTAGTAAACAAAACCTACATATATATAAAAACATTCGTTATGGTAAGTGTGAACTTAAGCGCGACAATTTCGGTGATAATTAGAATAATATTTCTGCGGCCTTATATTTCATAAACTTTTAACTAATTCTGACGTCACAGTCAGGTACGACTTTTGTAAAGAGCGTTTTCACGAGACTTGCGAAATTCTGTAAACAAATCGCTGTACCTATAAAAATATTGATTTTAAATATAATGTTTATTCTAGAAACTTACTCATATTAGGATTACTATTCATTTTAGCAGTATAAAAAATCAGTCGTCTAGCCTATTGTCACCCAGATATAAAGTTAACAAGTATGGGTGGTGGATATCGAATTCCATTTTCTAATTACGAATTCTATTCTCTTCTCATAGTAATAATTATAGCATATAGATCCGGACACTAGTAAGAGAAGAAACATATATCGTTCCTTATCCCGCGTGCTAACACTTGTTATTAGTGCCATAAAGTCGTAATTCCAACGTCGTAAAAAAGGACACCAAAGGAACTAAAGGCGTGGCAACCTTAGAAAAAACGAGAGAAAGGTTTTCACTCATTTAGGTTTTTGCTACTGATGTTTTGTAAGACAGATAGCTGCTTACGGATTCGATATTAGTACTCCTTCCATATCATATTCCTCTTCCAAGATTCTCTCTATGCGATTGAACTTTTTTGTAAACAGTTTGTAGACAAAAATATGTACACTATAATAGTACCAATTTAAAAATCAATAATTGTATACTATGCAGCTTGCAGTAAAACACACATTGGTCAAAGTATAGCTGTATTACTTATTCTACAGTAATACCACAGAGTAAATCTGGAGCCGGAGCTGTGCCCCCGCTAAGACGAGCCAAGCGAAATGCCTTGCCTAACCTAACCTAACCATCTTTTCTCTAAGCGCTTCGTCGATTTTTTTAACACTATGAGGGTTCAAATTTGGGTTTGCTCAAACGGCCAAGCTACATTTTTAGATGATGTAATGTGAGTTTGTGAATTAAGGCCTGTAGAGCCAGGGCATGTAGAGTCAGAAGCTTGGCTCTAGATGTGATCCTGTAATATTTTGACAGTTCCGAGTCATTTGGTCTCGCCTCCGCTACATTCTACATGAAATATTTTTGTGGGTTATTGTCCTACTAATACTATAAACGTTAAAGTTTGTGAGGATGGATGGATGGAGCCATGTATGTATGGATGTTTGTTACTCTCTCACACAAAAACTACTGAACGGATTTTGATTAAATTTGATATAGTAGTAGTTTATGCTCTGGATTAACACACTCTTTATCCCGAAAAGGAACAGCGTTCCCGTGGGATACTGTATTTACGCAGGCTTAGACGCGATCTTAAAGCTAGTTATACATAATACCGAGAGTTTTACATTGTTTAATTTATTATTTAAATTATACTGAATATTATGGAATCCTTAGTGAATATAAAAGAGCATTTGCGTTGAACGAAAATGTACTTTCATCACGTAAATTATACATTTCGCCTGGGTTTTAAACTACAAATAAGCTATTTTAACTAAATTCAAATGTTTCTCACGGAAGCCAGACATTATACCCGGTTGGCTGCAAAACTACAAGTAGGCTAGTATAGTCAGCTAGCTTTAATTCTGAATCTGTCGAGCGTCTTCGTAAAGACGTTTCTAAATTACATCCATCTGTATTCTATGCAGTCTCGCATTTACAAATAGATATCGCGTGTATAAAGTATATCAAAGACCTATGCACACTCTCGAATGCACTTACGTCATTAAATATATCGCTGTGTGCACTACGACACGCCGCGCTATAGAAATATTTTCCCAGTTACCCTCGCGTCATTTCTTGTACAGACACGAGCAGTGAAGTGATGCGAATTACAGAAATGGATACGACTTCACATAAATCATAAGGTACAACCGTCAAAACACTTTGTATCCTATTTTGCGATTTAAATGTTCACAGCTCTAAAAATATTAATTTTATAGAGACGATTCCCAATATATGTATAGACGTTTTTCAATAAAGAATATTAAAAAATAATGTCAGGTAAAATACTCCGTGCAGTATTAAAAAAAACGCCATATAAATGATCATATAAAAAATTGAGATGGAAAAGTTTTGACCACTCAGCTGCCAATAATATCTATGGACGCTTCCACACCACGTCAATCTGGTCACGTCACACGTCAAAACATGGTAAGTTCTCGAAAAACTCGTGCTACAGGTACCAGATCACGGAAATATATTTAAAAAGATGTATTATACACATATTTAAGATTTTTATTTTATTATAATACACATCCATGATCCAGGAATATACAACACTTTTTTGTTCCTTTGGCTGGATTCGAACCCGTGATCTCGAGCTTGAGAACCACTGAGCCACAGATCTCAAGCTGGTCTGCGGGTATTGAGGTGTCAAAAGGCGACTGGACTTCCAAGGGCTGGTCTGTGACGAGCATTTTCACCAACTTCGGCGCGACAGTCTCGCTCTGATGGCGTATGGCTGGCTATATGTATAATCAAATTGACCTAAAATCTAGAATCTGGATAACGGCTGCTTACTATTCATTTATGTTTTATTTCAAAGAATTTATTAGGTACTATCTTTTATCCGCAGCTTCGCCCGCTTAAATATAGTATCACACGGCAATAAAAAGTAGCCCATGTCCTTCCCCGTAGTCTACTCAATATCTGAGCCAAATTTCATGATGATCGGTTAAGCAGTTTTTACGTGAAAGCGCAACAACTAAACAAACAAACTTACATTCACATTTATAACTAGCTTTTTACCGCGGCTTCGCTCGAGTAAATAAAGTATTCCTCGAGAAAACTGTACTTTTTCGGGATTAAAAGTAGCATATGTTTTAATCCACAGCCTAAACTACTGTCATACCAAATTGCATCAAAATCTGTCCAGTAGTTTTTGTGTGAAAGAGTAACAAACATCCATCCATCCATGTATACATCCATCCATCATCACAAACTTTCACATTTATAATATTAGTAGAATATTAGTAAAGAAAGGAGTTTTATTTTATTCATTTAAATATTTTCAAACTTTTTCAGGTGCTTTTTGCGGCAAACATTTTAAAAATTCAAAAGTCATAAATCATAACTCGCTTTAACTTTTAAATTTAAAACGCCGCAAACTTACAATAAGCGTTTTAAATATAATTTAAAAAGCGTATTTTATTTCGAAAAGCTTAATAGAAAGGGCCTTACACGATAAATTAACCTCAGTATAAAGGCAGTTAACAAAAACGCTGTTTACCGACTCTAAGTAAAATTAATGCTCATTTGTGCCAGCGCAAACACACAGCCTACACCTGGACAGGGCTGTCTATAGCTTACCTGAGTGCCAAGGAAATAATAGTAGTGCCATTTAAGTGCATGTACAATCGAATTGCCGACTTATTTATAAATCAAAGATCAAAACTAAGATGAGCTATCCTTAGACGTACATTTGACAGAAAAATCTTCATACAAGAAAAAGTTACGCCATCTTGATTTCAGAAGACTGAATATACTGCAGAGAGAAAATGCCATCAAAATGTTAAGATGACAAATGTCAAAACCTAAATGTCGCCAAACAATTCCATGTTTGGAGTTAAAAATTGGGGTAAGGTTAAAGATTGTTCTTAAATGTAGAGAGCTCCGTGGCCTAGTGGGTAGACCATTTGATTCGCACTCGAGAGAGTGTAGGTTCGATTCCCAGGTTATGGCGTGTACCAATGAGACTTTTCAGACCTCAAGTTCATTATACGGACGCTCTAACGCCGACGAAACCCGCCCATGGTTGGCTCCAGACGTATTGACCAGTCATTCCTCTGGACTAGGCTAACTGTGTTGTAATAATGCCGAAGAATGCTTGGGCAACCATACGACATTTAAAAAACCAACTGTCCCAGGCACTGCAGTATTTCAAGAGTGGTTACTTCGCTCGGAGAATACTGTATAAATCATCCAATAACGGATGAAAAGGCCTATATTTTAAAAGTTTTTTTTTTAAATGTAGGCGCTTGAAAATATATTTGACTCTATATATTCCATCTAAAGGTCGATTCTGCTAATTAAATCCTGCAATAATACAGATCCAGTCCCGAGTCAAACTCATTTGATTGCTCCAAACTCCAAAAATCAGTTAAAGATATAAAGACGATTCATTTGTAATTCAATAATAGTAAAATGAAAGTGTAAGTACATTACGAGAGTTGGGGTTCTGGATGAATAAGGATTTCACTTAGACAGATTTCACGTCCATTTTAACATATTTTACGATTCATAGACAGGGATTCAGGGATTCAGGGACATATACCACGCTGCGTGTCCCTGAGGCCCAAAGGGTCTTGTTGAGTGAGTTTTTTCAATAAAAAAGGTTTTGCGAGTACTTACTCATTCAAAGGGCGATTGATAGTCTAGTATTGTATTGAGTAATATTAAGGATTTCTGCAAGCGTGACAACCCTAGACAAACAGAGCATAGTTTCAAGTCTTTGGGGAGTCGTGTGGAAATTTATACCCTACGAGTCCTACGACACGATAAACTAAAACTATAATTTAACGTAGGACATGGTAGGACGATCGATATAATCTGTTTTAATAATAATATTATTTTTAAGATCTAAATTATTTAAATAATAATTTCTATATTTTGTAATGACTATACGACTGTATGACTTTATGTATGACTATTTGTAATGACTATATGACTATACGATCCGGTATCCAGCGGGCCCGGAAAAATTCAGAACACTGTGTCGAGTCAAATGTCAATATCATATATGACAGCCTGACACTCGACACTTCGATTTTCAAATCTATTGTATTGGCGGAGAGTTCTATTGTCAATGCTCCGAATTTTCCCGGGCCCGCCGGATTCCGACCGGAATCGTGTCGGATCCTGTAAACCAGCGGACTTATGAGCCCCGGCATAAAGTACAATATTTATTGCTCTAAAACTAACGAACTACTCGTCCCCTAATTGTGTCGCGCGTTGCTAAGAGGAAGACCTTACCAATAGGTAAGCCTGGTTTTTAGTATAATGAATTAACCAGGAGACAATAATATACATATATTATACTATACTAAAATATAGGATCATCATTGTTCACATGAACAATGATGATCCTATATTTTCTAATATAATTCTAATAAATCTAAGAGAAGGGTGCTCGTACCCACCTCTTAGTATCAACTATATTGAAACCAGGAGAGAATAAGATATGTGAACAATGATGATCTGTCAAAATGAAAATAATTCAAGCAACCCAAAGTAAATTAACACGTTAAGTGCGAGGCCATTTTCCGAAAACTTGCATACATTGCGTTTGAGACCTATAAGAACTCGTAACCGTGCTTAACTGAATTGCGTATGAAACCTAAAATATCTCATTAAAAAAATTTTTTTAAAGTAAGCATGACTCGTTCAAAAAATAAGATATGAGCATGAAATTTTTGTGGATTATAGATCATCGATTACTCTATCTATTGGTTGCTTAGCACGCAAATATGACAAATGGATTAAGAGAAAATACAGAAAAAAAATTAGGTACCTATTATATCGCGCATCGTAATTTAAAATAGTTCTGTTTGAGGTGAGACTAGTGAGGGGAAATTAAAATTAAATTTGTTATAGATAATCAAACTTTTATTGAAGTAGATACAATAGAACTATTAATTTACGTAAAGTATTGAGATGTCAACAATCGGTACGGCGCCATTTTTAAGTAAATTTGACAGATTTGTTATTCAAGTCTATGACAAAGTGACGAAACTGATTTTGTAAAGGTTGCGAGCCCGTATTTGTATGATTACTTTTTTATTTTGTCTCCTACTGCAATATAGGGATTGGTTTGAACTTATCCATTATGATCAGCTATACGGGGCAGCTTTAAGAAAGCGATTCAAAATTGAACTTTATTCTCAACATAAAAAGATTGCATCTATCTTAAAAAGTGCGCGCAGCATCGCGTCTCGGTGTGAACTGACGCTAACACAAAATATCATAATTACTTCCTAATATTGTCACAAAGTCTCCCACGTTCCACAAGTATTCCACAGGGGTGACAATTGGGAATATATTATTCCACCACTATTGCCTTTGACAGGCTTGTGCTAAAATATATCGACTATTTTAGCTTTATGAAGCAACAAACACACATACAAACAACTCTTAATATTCGATGCTCTTATATTTCGAAGCTACGAATCGGTCCGTCCATCCAATCAAAACTTGAAATCGCTTAAAGTTTGAGAGCTTTTACACACGAACACACACAACAACGTCAGCTAAAGTTATTAAAACCGTGAGTATTTTGCAACAGTGAGCCCCAGTTAACGCACGAACAAAGTTACATAGTATCGGGGCCAGCCGGACGTAGCCCAGTTATGTCGTAATCCGTGTACAGCGGCGGATTAAACACCGACATACGTAAAGCTGGTTCAAAAATTAAACCTGTCCTAGTTGCTGTAGATACTGACGATACTAGAGTCATAAATTGGCTCGATGTAACTACCTCTACCTCCTAGTCTGTCTCGGTGTCTGACGTCCCCCAACCGTGGTATCGAGACAACTTGACAGCTGGCAACTGTCAGCTACTGACTCCGGTTACACAAACACTACAGTTGCTGCAGAGGTCTGGTGTGTAAAATGGAATTTTGATAAGGATTTTTATGAAACGATCAATTAATATTGTATCACATATTATGTATAAATTAGTATCATGGGTAGTTACTATGAGAACTTAGTACGTTCACAGGTTTTTTTTTTCATTTTGTTTTAAATTAAGATATAAGATATCTTAACGGCGATGTTTTTATAGGTGTTGTGATGTGACTGCCTGATGTGCCTGATGTGCCTGCCGAACAATAATAGAACTCATATAAATTTGTAATATTCTATTTTTTATATAGAACTAAAATAAATAGTAATGTTTAAGTTATGCTTATTTAAAAATGTAAGTAAAACTGAAATTTTCACATCAACTAAATAAAGGTATGTCGCTAGAAGATTAAAAGACACTACCTTGTTTCTTCTAGTATTACGTCCTTAGGAATGCTTTTTTCCCTAATTTTACGGAGATGCCCCTAAGTTGGCAGCCAAATCCGTGGTCTGCTCCGGACCAAAGACGCACGTGTGTTTAGCTTTAACACCAGAAGCTCAGATTACTCAACACGTGAGACGCGGGAGAGCCACATAGTTACTAATGATCCGGCTCGACCGGATAAATAAAACGGCTTCGCAGAAAACCGGCGTGTAATAACTCTTACGTTGTGTTGTCTTAGTGAGTGAGGTTAACGGTGGCCCAAGGGGGTTAGGAATTTTAAGAACCAGAAACGCAAATGCGCAACACATAAGGAGTTACAAGTGTAACTCCTCTGGTGTTGCGAATGTCCTTGGGCGGCGGTAATCACTCACCATCAGGAGATGTTGTCCGCTCGCTTATAACAATATTATTATGCCCTTGACGAGATTCGAAGCGGTGACCCCTAGGCACTAAAACTTGTAAACGACTCTAGTTTCAAAGTCTCTTACTTTTCTGGAGTGAAGCCAGGATTTGTTATGTATTTATCGACCCCGAGGCACTATGGAGAATTAAATAATGATAAAAAATAGCTTGCAGTTGCGGATTAACTATATTACTTTGTGCTTGGCTGAAGATAATAGAAAATTTCATCCTTGGAGAGTTTTCAAATATTATTTTCTAGAAAATAAAATGGAAGAAGCTTCACTTAAAAATTGATTTTTATTTAATTTTTTTTTTGGTTAGGTATTTCAACCTTTAAAATGTAATCAGTCATAAGTGATTTGATATTGAATATTAATGTTGAATATTAATAGATTTGATTGTGGGTATTATATATCATTACGCGCGCGCCATCTCAATTTCAGAAGATTTTTTCAATTCTATGCAGACTGATGAGTCGTTCGTCTGTTCGTCCCACATAGTTTCGTCATAATGGGACGAAAAGACGAATTTAATTTTTTGAAATTTTTTTATTCATCAATTCGTCCCATTTTTTATTTTCTATTGTTTTCTAACATCAAAATGTGAGGTAATATCAGCAAAAAAATATATAATCAGTGGTAACTTGTAGTTCAATAACTAATTATATTTTTTTGCTTGTATTTTTTTAAACTTTGAGCACAATTTTATCTTTTCTGTTTTAGTCGAAAACGTATCTATCAAAGCCATTTTTTTTAATCGTATAACTATTCATACTAAATACGTAAATACGTAACACATTACTTTATCCGTACTCAATTCATACGAAATATCATGCAAATAATATGTCGAAGGAATAAAAGTTTCATACAAATTTTATTACCTATTTTGCCCCCTTCGGAGTTGAATTTTAAAAAATCCTTTCTTAGTGGATGCCTACGTCATATGAGAAATACGTATGCAAAATTTCAATTTTCTAGCCATAAGACTTTGGCCTGTGCGTTGATACATTAGCTAATCAGGTTCGCCTTTTATATATGTAGATGAAAATATTGTACATCAAACTGTTGATATTTTATCACAATTTTTCAGAATATATCAAAAAATATATCAAAATAAAATAATAAAGGTGTGGTCCAAGCCTACTTTGTAATTTCCTCTTACCTAGTTTAGCTAGTCAGAGTATAATTACGAAGTGGAAAAAATTGGGATAAAGTACGATAGCAGAATTTTAGCCATTACAAAAGAACTGAATACCGGTGTGTATTGCGAACAACATAGAACTTTATGCATAATACCTTGTAGCGGGCTACGACCTCTTGATTTGTGTCCTTCTTACGCTTGAGTGGTGATGATAATAATACAGCAATAATAATTCTTATATTCTCCTTTATTGGTTTTTAACACAGATACGTATTACATATGAGATATGTCTAACACAAATACGTCTACAGTCTACACTGAGCATGCCTCTTAGCTAATCGAAATCCGTAAATAGGCTTTACTCGTGACATCTGTCAATATGACATTGACAATTAGATGTCTTATAACTACTGTTGTCATTACAACAGTAGTTATAAGACAGTTTTTTTTCGTGTAGTGAGTAGTTTAGTTATAGCCATGAAAAAGAATGATGGATTGAGAATTTGCTTAGATCCTAGAAATTTAAATAAAAATTTATTGAGATGTCATTATCCAATTAAAAACATAGATGAAGTCAGGTCTAAATTGTATTATAATTGGTCCAGGTCTAATGGCCAGGCTGAAAGTGGAGTTAAAATTGTCAAAAACATATTAAGAAAGTGCAAGGAAGACGGCTCGGATGTACACTTGGCGCTGTTATATTACCGGAACGCTGCTAAGGGAGATTTTAAGGGAGATTCCGGCCGCATTATTAATGTCTAGAAACTTGCGAGTAAATTTACAAATTCTAAACAAAAAACTTGAACCAAAACTTGTAAAATTTTCGACGTTTGAAAAATGTCATAGACAAAGCAGAGACAAAATGTATTTTTATTTTGACAGGAATGCGAAGCAAACATCTTATGATTTTCAGCCTGGAGATGACGTTTACTTCAAAAAAAATCCTAAATCCTTTTGGTCTCCGGGAATAATTAAAGATAAATTAGAATGTGGTAGATCTTTTTATGTTGTGGATCCAAATGGTGTTGTGTATAGGAGGAATAAATCAAAAAACAAATCCTCCACCTTCTTTTTATGGTAACGGCATCACTGACAATAGCACTATAATATCACTCCCATGCAGGAGAGTATAGATCCCATGAGTTCGGCAAAACTCGGAAACGGTCCTATTCAAAATTGCATTATCGATGATAACTGTGTGCCTATGAAGAGTCTAGAAAATACCGGTTACGTAACCAGGTTTGGTAGAAGTGTAAGACGTCCTAAATTGTATATACATGAGAAATTTAAGTAGATAAGTAATGTATTGTTATTAGTTATATACTTATAATATTAGTTTGCTTTTTCTCGAAAAGGAAGATGTTGCATCATTAAGCAACATCTCCCTTTTCGAGAAAAAAAATCTGTCTTATAACTACTGTTGTCATTACATCCTTATATCCATCCATCCATCCATAGCATCCTTTAGCACGATGCTGTGTTCGTATGGGAGACAGCCCAGACCCTGAAACACATCATTATATCTGGTCACAATTTTGTCACAAGTTTTGTGATACATATTATATACATTTTGCTAAACATTTTTGTCATTTTCATTTGTTACAGAAAAGTTTTTGTTATTAAATTAAGCTTTATACAAGTGGGTAAACCAATAACAGTTGGACAATTTAATTTTGTTACAACAAAAGTAATGTTTTCCGGTTTTGTTTTGCTTTCAACTAAACAACAAATGTGATGAAATTGACACTTACATCATCGGAATTCTGTGCCCACTGTAGGCGAAGATATTATATTTTTTACACATTTCTTTACTCTGTTTAAGTAAGACTTGATAAGACATTACATTTATGTCTGCTCCAGTGTCAATTAGGCAATCTACATTTTTGTTGTTTATTTTAAGAGAATAATGCCAGGAATTGTCTGTGTTATTCAAATTTGTACTAGTATTTTGTGACTTTGTGTTTTTAATGTTGAACAATGTACAATGTAATATTGTAAATCTCTCAGCCTCAGCACTTTTTGGGCTTGATTCATCATCGAGATTTATGCTACCTACCCCAGAAACAACAGTCCTGACACCAGCATGGAAACACAGATGCAGGTCATGTTTTAAATATGGACATTTTACTCATTTATGTTTTAAGAAAAATAGGCAGTTGCGGCGACCATGCGATGTGTTGCACTTTACACACGACGTTCTGGATCCAGGTGTAGCTGGCCTTGGGTGATCTTGGCGTGATGGGGATCTTGCGTTTTTTCTTTTCTGGTATGGAGGAGAGCTGGCCCGACGACTTTTGTTTAGCTTGTATATTGTGGCTTCTTCTCTTCCATCTGCTGCATTGATTGATTCTTCAATTTTCTGCGCCATCGTGAGTGTTCTACAGAGAAGTTTGAGATTAGATTGGAGAAGCTCTTTCTAGGGATAGATCTTGCTCTTGTAGGAGCTTTTGACGAAATTTCGAGAATTTTGAGGCCATATTAGCAATGAGAATGTCCTTTACAAGGGAATCGCTTAGCGAACCAAACTCACAGGCATGACTTGCGTTTTCTAATTCCATTAGAAAATTTTCCAAGGATTCGTTCACACGTTGCTTCAACGTAAAGAATTTGTGCCGCGCCACCGTCAAATTCTTTTTGGGTTCAAAATACTCGACGAATTTTGCCTTGATCTCTTGGAATGTAACAGTGCTTAGGTCCAAATTGAAGGAATTGTAGATATTTAGACCCTTTTCTCCCATGGAATGCAGCATGATTGCAATTTTTCTTTCGTCTTCCGCTTTTTCCATCCCCGACGCCAATAGAAATATCTCGAATGACTGCGTCCATTTATTGAAATTTTCAGCATTATTGTTGATAATTTCTGTAGAGATTTCCAGCTTCTGCACTCCGTTTCTAGCCATTGTTAAGTTCCTGCACTTTCACACTCCACACTCAGATTGTCTCGAAGCTTCCGTAGTTTTCGATGCACCCTCTTTTGCTTTCATAATTTTCGTTTTCTTGACAACTTTTTCTTCTGACACCATGTAGCGGGCTACGACCTCTTGATTTATGTCCTTCTTACACTTAAGTGGTGATGATAATAATACAGCAACAATTCTTATATTCTTTATTGGTGCTTAACACAGATACGTATTACATATGAGATATGTCTAACACAAATACGTCTACAGTCTACACTGAGTATGCCTTTTAGCTAATCGAAATCCACCTAAGTAAATAGGCTTTACTCGTGACATCTGTCAATATGACATTACAATTACATGTCTTATAACTACTGTTGTCATTATGCAACATACCTCAGGAAGCAAAAGTTTTAATCAAAATTATCAACATCCGCATTTACTCGAGAATCGACGAGTATATGTCACCAGAACAATTCGGATTTAGTAAAACTAAAGGTACAAGAGAGGCAATTTAAACACTTAGATAAAAGGCTGGCTAAAACGCACATAACATTCACTGATTTAGAAAAACCATTTGAGAGGATATATTGGAAGTAAATGATGAGAATTTTAAAAGAAATAGGTATTTATTATAGAGACAGAAGAATATACAAAATTTTATAAAAAATAAAACGCCGTTATAGAAATAAGAGAATAAAAATGCTAAAGATCAATCAAGGTGTAAGACAAGGTTGTCCATTGTCACCTAGCATTTTCAATCTGTTT
The DNA here is from genome assembly GCA_037179445.1 of Phengaris alcon alcon. NCBI lineage: Eukaryota > Metazoa > Arthropoda > Insecta > Lepidoptera > Lycaenidae > Phengaris > Phengaris alcon. The sequence goes on along the minus strand of JAYRCH010000072.1, from coordinate 910,530 downwards.
ATTGAACATGCTATAAATGAAATTAAAGAAGCAAATATAGGAGGTACCAAAATCAACGGCGAAAAGATTATTTTCACACGATTTGCTGTTAACATAGCTGCCGTAGCTGAGAGCACAGAACAACTACAAAAACTTCTTTATCTCATGAACACAATATTTTCCGAATATGGAATGGACATAAATTTTTCTTAAACAAAATATCTTGTAGCGGATAGACGACTAATTATTAACCATGGACAACTAACTATTAATGGAAACAGATTATAGAGAGTTAATAAATTCAGATATTTAGGAAGTAAAATAAGTGACGATTCCACATGTACTACGGAAATGACCACGACAATTGCAATAGCCAAGAGATAATTCAATAAAAAGAATCAATTTTTAACATCATAAATAAAAATTAAAGTTATGAAGCAATTAATAAAAACATATATCTGGAGTTTAGCTTTATATGGTAGCGAGTCCTGGACAATGAGAAGTAGGGATAGGGCACTATTGGAAGCGTTTGAAATGTGGTGCTGGAAAGATTGGGCATCTTATATGACATGATACATTCATGAGGACAATATTAGAAGGAAAGATAGAAGAGGGGTAGGGGAAGGCCAGGAAAAAAATATATTAGACAAGTTAGTTAAAAATACATTAGAATGTAAATGTCATATCCTATAGAGAGCTGAAGGTACTAGTGGAGGATAGAGAAAATTAGCGGAAGCTCCACCGACAAGGGTCCTGCCCTTAAACTAAAGAAGAAGAAGAAGATCTATTCATGTTTCTTTTCCTAAGCCAGTGAAGTAGCGTCGAGTAAGTTTCTGTAAGACTGCCAATAACACTGACGTAAGAGAGTCGAAATTTTTGATATACAGTGTGTCCCGTAAATCGACGTCAAGCTGTAAACCCGTGATAGGCCAAGTTACAATATTTATCAGAAAAATTTAAAAAAAAATCCAAGTAATGTGTCTCAAAAAATACAAAGCTTTTAAAAAATTCGAAAATTCGACATCTTGTGGTGGTTTTTTAGTTCCCGGCACTACAAATTTCTACTTTTTTTGTAATTTTTTTTTGTATGTAATCCTGAATAATGCTTTAGTAAACTGGTGCCTAAAATTTAAATCAAACGACTCCGACTTGAAAGGAAATGAGGCTTTTTGCCCAAAACAATGATTCTAATTTAATACTTCGCTCGACTTTAACTGACTGTACTGGAAAAAAATGTACCACGCTTGTTTGGCAGGTAATTTTAAAAGTTGGCGCAGTTAATAAGGATTCCAAAATGGTATGACACTTGCTAGATTGTTTCTTAAATTTTGGACAATATTGATTTTTGTAAAGGAAGTCAGTTTTTGACAATTTTTTCTTACTTACTTAAAAGGATTCAAGTGTACCCAGGACTTTCTTCTAAGTGATATTCTGATTTGGATGAGACGGAGAAAAATATTCAACGAGTGTAAGAGAGACAAAATCCAAGAAATAAAAGAATATCACGGGCCACGGGGGCCATAGTGTCTCATTACTTTTAACTTTAAGAAAGGTGTTTTTTAGGAAGCATTTAATTGAAACAAATTTTTGGAGTCTAAAATATTTTATTACATTATAACAAATGTTCAAACTGCCTCCCACCAGCATAAATGCAAGCTCGACATCTTTTTAAAAAAGACCGCTTTATAAGACGGGCAAATCTGCCGTTATTAACTAATTCAGCTGCTTGCGTTAATTGTCGTCGTAGTTAAACTACATTTGCAATTGGCTTTGTATACACTTTTTCTTTCACAGCTCCCCAGTAAAAAAAATCTAGCGGATTTAAATCAGGTGAACGGGCTGGCTACGAAATGGTACCAGACCGCCCTATCCACCTTTCTGGATATTCATTATCTAAATAATCTCGCACTGAACGGGCATAGTGCACCGGGCAGCCGTCTTGCTGGAACCACATGTCTCTGTAAATGTGCAGAGGTACGTCTTCCAATAAATTTGGTAAATGATTTCTTAAAAAGTCCAAATAAATGTCGCCATTCAAGGTATCTGGCAGTTCAAAAGGTCCGATGATTCTCCCGTTTAGAATCCCGATCCACATGTTTATTTTGAATCGATACTGGGATCTATCCTTTCTCATCAAATGTGGAATATGCCACTACATGCTACATGCCACTCGTGTAAGTTGTGTAGATTCATATACCCATCCTTTATAAAAGTGGACTTATCGGACCATAAAATTTTGTCTATGAATCGTGGATCTTCCCGGTGTCTTTGTAACATCGTTTCACAAAACGTAACTCTTGGGAGATAGTCCCGGGGTAGTAAAGTTTGTACTCGCGTGACGTGGTATGGGTGGAGCTCATGACTTTTCATGATTCTTCGATTTGTCGTACTGAAGTACTTGGATCTTCTGCGACTGCTTGTAGTACGATGTCATCATAAGGCAAGCGACTTCTTCCTTCACTGTGTACTTGACTTGGGAATCATCCCTCTGAGAGTGAACGGTGCACATTCACAAAAACTCGATGATCGGGATGACGAGCAGCGTTTGGGTATATTTGGCGGTAAAGCCTAGCTGCACCACTAGCATTGGCATCATCGGCATCGGCATTCACCATAAATGAGATGCATGTTGGCATATTCCTGTGCGGTGTACACCGCACGACCGCACCGTACGATTACCACCGTACTACACAATCACAAGATCAACGATAGTCCAGGAGAAAGCAAAGGTCGTTGAAAGAGAAACTAAACAGTCCAAATCCAAATCACAAGCAATCGAGTCCAATAAACAAAGCAAAAAGCGATATGTACGAAATCAAGACGAACGAATACGGTGTGCGCAGTAAACGAAGTAGAGTAACGCACTGATTATTTTGTGTGCTGTACGTCGGGAACATGGACAATAGCGACATTGTCTCGCTCACACTAGTAGCATTGTGTCTACCCGTCTCGTGTACTTGTGGCGTCAATATCTGTCTCTCTTACACCCATTGAATATTTCTCTCCGTCTCATCCAAATCAGAATATCACTTAGAAGAAAGTCCTGGGTACACTTGAATCATTTTAAGTAAGTAAGAAAAAATTGTCGAAAACTGACTTCCTTTACAAAAATCAATATTGTCTAAAATTTAAGAAACAATCTAGCAAGTGTCATACCATTTTGGAATCCTTATTAACTGCGCCAACTTTCAAAATTACCTGCCAAACAAGCGTAGTACATGTTTTTTCCAGTACAGTCAGTTAAAGTCGAGCAAACTATTAAATTCGAATCATTGTTTTGAGCAAAAAGCCTTTCCTTTCAAGTCGGAGTCGTTTGATTTAAATTTTAGGCACCAGTTTACTAAAGCATTATTCAGGATTACATACAAAAAAAAAAATACAAAAAAAGTAGAAATTTGTAGTGCCGGGAACTAAAAAACCACCACAAGATGTCAATTTTTCAATTTTTTTAAAAGCTTTGTATTTTTTGAGACACATTACTTGGATTTTTTTTTTAATTGTTCTGATAACTATTGTAACTTGGCTTATCACGGGTTTACGTCTTGACGTCGATTTACGGGACACCCTGTATAGTTGCACCACGAAAAAAAACACATTTTGCTTAAAAATGCGCAGTTTCAAAGGGATAAGCTAGATCGATTTTCTCTCCCAAAACTCCTTGCATACTAAATTTTATGATAATTATTGTAGCCGTTGCCGAGGTTTCGATTATATATAAACAAGTTTGTCTCGTTAAAAGTGTAAGTTATACCATTTTTTTTTTCAAAAAGGTTAGGATACAGGGTAAACCCTTAATCCGATCGTCATTGTTTAAGGCTTTGGAGGAAAAGTGCCAAGGATTGTAGCCGACTAGATTGTGCAGAGGATTTGTTTTCAAATTTTTGATATCATTCTTCGTTTCCAAAATATCGAGCACCAAAATCAAAAATTTAGAAAAAAATATTTTTTTTCACTATTTCAACCATTACTTTTGCACCTTACAGCTCTTGCAAATAGGCGTCTTCTGAGCCCTGGGGTCTGAGTGGCATCATTGATGTTTTTTTTCAAATAAATAATATTATCAACAAAACTACTTTTCTTCTTTTATTTTGAAACTACCAGTAATTTGCAAACCGTACTCATAAAAATTTAAAGGTCATAAAAATTTATTACATTGGACGAACTGACGAATGCAAAAAGTAATTAAAATTGAAAATCGCCTTTTCGTCCTATTAGGACGAAACTTGTGGGACGAACAGGCGAAGTACCCGTCTGATTAAACTGCAATAAGCAAATGTCAAATGTCAAGATGACAAATGTTAAATCTCGACTGCCCCAAACAACCCCAAAAGTAGGTGAGTTTAAGCGGGGACACTGTTTGACTCGACATGCCTCGTCTATAATTATAGGTCTACGTAAGTTAGTACGTACTTAATCACTTATGTAGCTGGCTTTATCGAAACACAAAACGAAATCGTTCAACAGCAGATTGACTCAGTGAAGCGGCGATAAGATACCAACTATACAACAAAACATCGAAAGCATTTTCTAGAACAAGAGATAACAGCGTCGATACGCGACCGACGATCTACAAACCTATTCGCTAGATGAAGTGCAGTATTTAAAAAAAAAAAAAAAAAATAAGTGTCATAAAATTAATAAGCTTTTTATTTATATGTTGCGAAATTCCTTTACTATTAAATAATGAAATTTGAGCCTTACGGTCAGCTCACACCGAGACGCGACATGGTGCAGCATCTCTAAGATAGTGACTCAAAATTGAACTTTATTCACTACACTAGAAGATACACGTTTTATTGCAAGAGTTCGAATGTCAAATCAATCAAAGTCAATGTCGAAAGCGCCGTTCTTCCAATAAAACGTGTACCTTTTAGTGTAGTGAATAAAGTTCCATTTTGAAGCTATCTAAAAATGCAGCGTCGAAAGAATGCAATGAAGTCGCGTAAGTTGCGATGTGAATTGACCCTGAAATGATTGCGCTATTATATTACGTTATTGAATAAAAACCTTTATATCGTAGCACTTCTAGTCCTTTATTTAACTCTCGCGAAATAATAATAATATAAAGCCAAAGTCATTTTTTATTCAAAATAGGTATTTTTATACAGTTTCTGAACGTCGGTCTACATGATGCCTACCACCGGTTCGGGAACTGGCCCGGCGAGAAGAACCGGCGTAAGAAAATCACAATTAAACACTATCATCACGCCATACGTCGATGAGAAGCGTATGTTTCTAAGGAAAAGTTAAGTAAAAGTATCGAGTTATCGACTGTCGGCACATACTAAGATTACATTCATCAAATAACTTTTCCAGTTAAACTGGAGTAAAATTTCAAAGAAACAATATCTTTTAACTAAAATATAAAACGTATGTTAGATAAGGCTGAAGTAAAGTATGTAATAAAAGTGTAACAAAGTGAAATATAAGGCTGGGACTATAATAATAATTATGATCCGGGATCCGGCGGGCCCGGGAAAATTCAAAGCACTGAGAATAGAACCCTGCGCTAATACAATTTATAAGAGAGTTGAAAATCGAAGTGTCAAGTGTCGAGCTGCCATATCGACCAAAATAAAACTTATTCTTCTTCTTCTTGATTGTCATTTGACTCGATACTTGTGTGTTTGATTTCAGCTCTATTTTATTAGCGAAGAGTTCTATTTTCACCGCTCTGATTTTCCCCCGCCTTACGGATTCCTGACCATATAGTCCCAGCCTTACTTCGATGAGTGTAGGTATATTTTATAGACGACTAAAGTATATTATAAAGCTAGTGTCCCGCCCGTTGGAGCTATCGAAGCTGTAGCCCGTATGTATCGTGTACCGTCGACAGCTTGACTTGTGTACATCGGAGATTGAGAACTTAATAGCGTCCTCCACACGTACAGTTCGGACCGCGGGAAATAGCACGCATCGTTCCAACCCGCGCTCCGAAACGAACTTGTAAATGTGCGGGGGCGACAGTCCGCTCTGGCATATCGATGAAACCGCTATCGACAAAAATTCCACAGTTTCAACAGCGAGTTAATCGTAGAGCATTTTTTACCATAATTTTAGCGACTTTAGTAACATGACATTGACATTTGACTCGATACTAATATTATTATGAGCTACCTATATTTTCAATGCAGAAACTTTACTTTGGTATTGGTGTCAAATTCGATATCTTATACCTTTAAACGAGCAATTCTTGTATATTTATTTATATGTTTCTGTGAACTCGATACTAATATTATTATGAGCTACCTATATTTTCAATGCAGAAACTTTACTTTGGTATTGGTGTCAAATTCGATATCTTATACCTTTAAACGAGCAATTCTTATATATTTATTTATATGTTTCTGTGAACTCGATACTAATATTATTATTAGCTACCTATATTTTCGATGCAGAAACTTTACTTTGGTATTGGTGTCAAATTCGATATCTTATACCTTTAAACGAGCAATTCTTGTATATTTATTTTTATGTTTCTGTGAACTCGATACTAATATTATTATTAGCTACCTATATTTTCAATGCAGAAACTTTACTTTGGTATTGGTGACAAATTCGATAACTTATACCTTTAAACGAGCAATTCTTGTATATTTATTTATATGTTTCTGTGAACTCGATACTAATATTATTATGAGCTACCTATATTTTCAATGCAGAAACTTTACTTTGGTATTGGTGTCAAATTCGATATCTTATACCTTTAAACGAGCAATTCTTGTATATTTATTTATATGTTTCTGTGAACTCGATACTAATATTATTATGAGCTACCTATATTTTCAATGCAGAAACTTTACTTTGGTATTGGTGTCAAATTCGATATCTTATACCTTTAAACGAGCAATTCTTGTATATTTATTTATATGTTTCTGTGAACTCGATACTAATATTATTATGAGCTACCTATATTTTCAATGCAGAAATTTTACTTTGGTATTGGTGTCAAATTCGATATCTTATACCTTTAAACGAGCAATTCTTGTATATTTATTTATATGTTTCTGTGAACTCGATACTAATATTATTATTAGCTACCTATATTTTCAATGCAGAAACTTTACTTTGGTATTGGTGTCAAATTCGATATCTTATACCTTTAAACGAGCAATCCTTGTATATTTATTTATATGTTTCTGTGAACTCGTTACTAATATTATTATGAGCTACCTATATTTTCAATGCAGAAACTTTACTTTGGTATTGGTGTCAAATTCGATATCTTATACCTTTAAACGAGCAATTCTTGTATATTTATTTTTATGTTTCTGTGAACTCGATACTAATATTATTATTAGCTACCTATATTTTCAATGCAGAAACTTTACTTTGGTATTGGTGTCAAATTCGATATCTTATACCTTTAAACGAGCAATTCTTGTATATTTATTTATATGTTTCTGTGAACTCGATACTAATATTATTATTAGCTACATATATTTTCAATGCAGAAACTTTACTTTGGTATTGGTGTCAAATTCGATATCTTATACATTTAAACGAGCAATTCTTGTGTATTTATTTATATGTTTCTGTGAACTCGATACTAATATTATTATGAGCTACCTATATTTTCAATGCAGAAACTTTACTTTGGTATTGGTGTCAAATTCGATATCTTATACCTTTAAACGAGCAATTCTTGTATATTTATTTTTATGTTTCTGTGAACTCGATACTAATATTATTACTAGCTACCTATATTTTCAATGCAGAAACTTTACTTTGGTATTGGTGTCAAATTCGATATCTTATACCTTTAAACGAGCAATTCTTGTATATTTATTTATATGTTTCTGTGAACTCGATACTAATATTATTATGAGCTACCTATATTTTCAATGCAGAAACTTTACTTTGGTATTGGTGTCAAATTCGATATCTTATACCTTTAAACGAGCAATTCTTATATATTTATTTATATGTTTCTGTGAACTCGATACTAATATTATTATTAGCTACCTATATTTTCGATGCAGAAACTTTACTTTGGTATTGGTGTCAAATTCGATATCTTATACCTTTAAACGAGCAATTCTTGTATATTTATTTTTATGTTTCTGTGAACTCGATACTAATATTATTATTAGCTACCTATATTTTCAATGCAGAAACTTTACTTTGGTATTGGTGACAAATTCGATAACTTATACCTTTAAACGAGCAATTCTTGTATATTTATTTATATGTTTCTGTGAACTCGATACTAATATTATTATGAGCTACCTATATTTTCAATGCAGAAACTTTACTTTGGTATTGGTGTCAAATTCGATATCTTATACCTTTAAACGAGCAATTCTTGTATATTTATTTATATGTTTCTGTGAACTCGATACTAATATTATTATTAGCTACCTATATTTTCAATGCAGAAACTTTACTTTGGTATTGGTGTCAAATTCGATATCTTATACCTTTAAACGAGCAATTCTTGTATATTTATTTTTATGTTTCTGTGAACTCGATACTAATATTATTATTAGCTACCTATATTTTCAATGCAGAAACTTTACTTTGGTATTGGTGACAAATTCGATAACTTATACCTTTAAACGAGCAATTCTTGTATATTTATTTATATGTTTCTGTGAACTCGATACTAATATTATTATGAGCTACCTATATTTTCAATGCAGAAACTTTACTTTGGTATTGGTGTCAAATTCGATATCTTATACCTTTAAACGAGCAATTCTTGTATATTTATTTATATGTTTCTGTGAACTCGATACTAATATTATTATGAGCTACCTATATTTTCAATGCAGAAACTTTACTTTGGTATTGGTGTCAAATTCGATATCTTATACCTTTAAACGAGCAATTCTTGTATATTTATTTATATGTTTCTGTGAACTCGATACTAATATTATTATGAGCTACCTATATTTTCAATGCAGAAATTTTACTTTGGTATTGGTGTCAAATTCGATATCTTATACCTTTAAACGAGCAATTCTTGTATATTTATTTATATGTTTCTGTGAACTCGATACTAATATTATTATTAGCTACCTATATTTTCAATGCAGAAATTGGTATTGGTGTCAAATCTTATACCTTTAAACGAGCAATTCTTGTATATTTATTTATATCTTCTGTGAACTCGATACTAATATTATTATTAGCTACCTATATTTTCAATGCAGAAACTTTACTTTGGTATTGGTGTCAAATTCGATATCTTATACCTTTAAACGAGCAATTCTTGTATATTTATTTATATGTTTCTGTGAACTCGATACTAATATTATTATTAGCTACCTACATTTTCAATGCAGAAACTTTACTTTGGTATTGGTGTCAAATTCGATATCTTATACCTTTAAACGAGCAATTCTTGTATATTTATTTATATGTTTCTGTGAACTCGATACTAATATTATTATTAGCTACCTACATTTTCAATGCAGAAACTTTACTTTGGTATTGGTGTCAAATTCGATATCTTATACCTTTAAACGAGCAATTCTTGTATATTTATTCTTGTATGTTTTATATGTTTCTGTGAACTCGGAAACGGCTCTAACGATTTCGCTGAAATTTGGTATATTGGGGTTTTCGGGGGTAAACAATCGATCTAGATTAGTCTTATGTTTGGGAAAACGCGTGTTTTCGAGTTTTCATGAGTTTTTCTGTCCACGCAGAATATGGTCCCTAATTTCGTCTTGCCGGCCACTGCCCGTCTGGTTCAGCGGGTTAAGACGCAGATGGCAAGTAACGAGTATTACGGGTTCGAATCCCGCGCGGTGACTTATTTTTTTTTTTTATATGTTATATATATGTATATGTTTTATATGTTTTAATTTTTATTGTTTTTAGACAAGTTGAAAAAAATGTAGTTAATGTGTGAGATAACAATATATATTTCTCATAAATATATCTAACATTTACCTATACTGATTACGTGAATAAGATTTATGCTTTTTTGTTTATTTTAAGGACTGAATGATGATCATAACAGTTTTTAGGGTCACTGAAATCAAACACCTGATCTACACAGAAATCGATTGTAAATAATAATAATTGACAGTTCACATTTTACTTTTTAAGTTTATGTAGATTATCACCTGAACACCACCATATTACAATAAATAGTAATAACCCAGCAAAGCTCGGTCGCCCAGGTAATTTACTTTAAACGAGTAATTCTTATAAATATATACCACTTAATCTCGGAAACGGGCGAAACGGCTGCAAATATTTTCATTTATGTTTTTGTATGGAGGGGGTTTTGGGGAAGAAAAATCGATATATATATATTTCCGAATTATTAAACTTTATAATTGCATCAGATGTTTTTGTGTATGTGATTAAAGTTCAATTTTGAATAACTGTGTTAAAAATGCGGCGCCGCGTATCGTATGAACTGATCCTGACTAAAACTTTGAGTAAAGCTCTGTCACCCAATACTTTGTATAATTGACAATCCTTTGAACGTACAAATGAGTAAAAGTAAGTGCAGAGTTAACTCGGCACCAAGCTGGACCACCCCCTTCTGCGGCGCTGGGTCCGGGCACACTTCCATGTGCCTGGAGCTCCAGAGGGTGACCAATACCCAAATAATTTTTTTATAAATATATCAATCTCAAATTGTAAACACTTGTAAGTCGTTTGCATACTTAGGCCTTTTCATCCGTTAGTGGATGATTTATACAGTAGCTATTCTCCGAGCGAAGTAACCACTCTTGAAATACTGTAGTGCCTGGGACAGTTGGTTTTTAAATGTCGTATGGTTGCCCAAGCACACACGGCATTCCCACAGCACAGTCAGCCGAGTCCAGAGGAATGAGGTCATAACCTCTGGGGCCAACCATGTGCGGGTTTCCTCACGATGTTTTCCTTCACCGTTGGAGCGTCCATATAATGTACTTGAGATCTGAAAAAGTCTCATTGGTACACGCCACAACCTGGGAATCGAATCAAACGATCTATCTACCCACTACGCCACGGAGCTCTTGCATACTAACTCATATATTATTGGCTAAGCCTGAAATAATCATTTTTTTTATTATTATTTTAGCTTATACCTATAGTTTTATGGGTCTTTCCCAGATTATCTTTGGTAAATTATCTCCAGGCAATCCGTCAACGCGCGAAGAAGCAGCGTGGTCCCAAGAAGACATGCTCCGTACTCAGCGGCACGACCAGCGGCACAGCCGCCGTGGTTATAGAGAACATGGCGCAGACTAGGCTCCAGGACCTGCCCACCAACACCGCGTCCGGCAGCAATGAGGACGATGATGACAAGTAAGTGGTGACAGAGAACATGGCGCAGACCAGGCTCCAGGACCTGCCCACCAACACCGCGTCCGGCAGCAATGAGGACGATGATGACAAGTAAGTGGTGACAGAGAACATGGCGCAGACCAGGCTCCAGGACCTGCCCACCAACACCGCGTCCGGCAGCAATGAGGACGATGATGATGACAAGTAAGTGGTGACAGAGAACATGGCGCAGACCAGGCTCCAGGACCTGCCCACCAACACCGCGTTTGGCAGTAACGAGGACGATGATGATGACAAGTAAGTGGTGACAGAGAACATGGCGCAGACCAGGCTCCAGGACCTGCCCACCAACACCGCGTCCGGCAGCAATGAGGACGATGATGACAAGTAAGTGGTGACAGAGAACATGGCGCAGACCAGGCTCCAGGACCTGCCCACCAACACCGCGTCCGGCAGCAATGAGGACGATGATGATGACAAGTAAGTGGTGACAGAGAACATGGCGCAGACCAGGCTCCAGGACCTGCCCACCAACACCGCGTTTGGCAGTAACGAGGACGATGATGATGACAAGTAAGTGGTGACAGAGAACATGGCGCAGACCAGGCTCCAGGACCTGCCCACCAACACCGCGTCCGGCAGCAACGAGGACGATGATGATGACAAGTAAGTGGAGACAGAGAACATGGCGCAGACCAGGCTCCAGGACCTGCCCACCAACACAGCTTCTGATTAATTGCAGAAACTTTTGAAAAATTATATATTGCCTATGTATAGAACTTTAAGCCGAAAAAAAAATGTATGTATGTAAAAGGTGTTGACCTCAAACTAAATTTAAAACATGTAAATGATGATGATGAATTGTAGCTAAGAACAATCTCGACTGTAGCGGGCTTCGACCTCTTGATTGTAAGTCCTGATGTGTGTCTGAGTGGTAATGATAATAATACAGCCACAATGATTATATTCTCCTTTATTGGTGCTTAACACTGATTACATATGAGGTATATGCCTAACATAACAATATACCTACGTCTACACTATTTATAGCCTTTTGGCCAACTGAAATAATCTAACTAAATAGGCTTTAGGTACTTCATGACATCTGTCAATGTCAAAAATGACATTGACACTTACTTTTGTCAATATGTAACATCGACCATATCAGCTTTAAAAAAATTAGATCAAAATCGGTTTATCCGTTTGGGAGCTACGATGCCACGGACATAAACACACAGACACATAGCCAGACACGTCAAACTTATAACACCCCTCTAAACTTTCATTGGGAGTTGAAAGTAATCGTTCTGTAAATGTTTTTAATTAATTTATCTATCAACATCTATCGGTGACACTGTCGATTACGAGTTATGGAATCGATAAACGGACCTTACATCAGTGAATGTTAAACTTAGTTTATATTGTAATTTTTTCGTTTAGAAAACATCAATACAATGGCGCTAATGAATACTACAACTAGCTACCGACAAATTCACCTCCAAAACCGGGCACTACGCCCGGTTTATATGACAGGGCGGTATCTAATCGCCTTCGAACCTCTAACTTTCGTTCTTGATTGATGAAAACACCTTTGGCAAATGCTTTCGCTGATATTCGTCTTGCGACGATCCAAGAATTCACCTCTAACATCGTAATACGAAGGCCCGCAGTTATCCCTCATTAATTAATCTATTTTAATCATTACTTCGGTATATTAGTAAAACAAGGACAGCGCCATCTATTATCACATACATAAAAGAACAATTTGTAATATAACGAGTGAACTAAACTTTCCTTTCAGCAGCTTCGACAAGACGGATATCGGTGCATACGCAGACGACATGGCCAACACGCGGTCCACACGGTTTATGTTGGCAGCTGTCGTCGAGGAGACGGGCCTGTGAGTAATGTAGCCCTCCTACCGCACGCCCGAAAGCCCGGTGAGGCCACGTGTGTCGCGTGTGTCGCGTGTGTCGCAATCCGTAGAGAAATACATGATGGAGACTTCTTGTGGTTGAGAAAAAATTAAAAAAACGAATTCAATATCGTGTCAGCACACATCCAAGGAGGGTTCCGTAACTAACAAACCTTACATGTTTTTGTGTCACCGAGTACAATAATACCTTGCCTTACTCACCTCTTTGTTAGTCCAGAGACTAAACTACAACCATATCAAATTTCATCAAAATCCGTTCAGTTGTTATGACGTGAAAGAGTAACGAACATCCATACATCTATAGTCCACACATAAAACTTTCGCGTTTATAATATTATAAGTAAGTTTAACGTCGTCGTCGTGTTTTAATGATTTCGAAAATCTCTTGAATAGGAAAACGTTAGTAGGTATTGGGCGTATAGACTTTGATCTTAAAAATATTTGGGATTGTGGTCACCCAACCTAGTTGAATCCATGACCGGCGTTGCTTAACATGAGTTAGCGCTACGACCATAATAGAACTTCTCACTTATTCCTCCTGGTATTAATATACATCAATGATTAGGTAATACCTAAGTAAAGTTTCAGCCAGTTCAAGTGATCACTTATACTATAGCATTTTATATGTTAATTCTTTAGAGTGACATAACTTTTATATTTATGCACCGATTGAAATGAAAAAAATATTACATTTTAAGTGGAGCAAACTAAAATGTATTAGTGAAAACCGCATTCAAATCGATTAAGCCGTTGACTTAGTACGCGCAAAAAAAAAAAAACGCGGGAACCGTACATTTTCCGCAATAAAAAGTTATAGTAATAGTGTTAAGAGTCTAAGCTACCACCATACCAAATTTCATAAAAATCCATCCTGTAGATTCCGAGATTAGCGAGTACAAACGTACAAACAAACAGACGAAAATTCTAAAAATCATTTTTTTGGGTTCTATGTCCTTCATAGTAAATACTTTTTCTCATATATCTTCCATGTACAGACAGCGACCACTTATGAATGTATTTATATGTGTAGATTTCAAAGTATGTACTACTAACTTTTCACTGTGTTCATTCTGTCACTTAAATTTGACAAATATTAATGTTTACCGGTATATTTATGAAAAAAAATCTGCCGGTCCCAGTAGAGTTGGTAAGTGAATAAGATGTAGGTTTAGATGTAGGTGTAGGTTGTAGGTGTAGTTATTTATTCCAGTTCGTAGTTCCGTCAGAACAACGTGTGTCGGGCCAGCTAGTATTATAATATTAACCTTGTTATAGAGCTTGTTAATAACATTCTCCTTGTATGTGCTGAAAAAACATATACAGTATGTACTAGCTGTTTTCCGCGGCGTCGCCCGCGTAAATACTGTATCTTACGGGAACACTGTACTTTTTCGGGATAAAAAGTATCCTATGTAATAATCCAGAGCTTAAACTACTACCATACCAAATTTCATCGAAATCCGGGCATTAGTAGTAAATAAAGTAATCATACTTTATTTACTAATAATGCCCGGATTTCCAACTTTTGTTACTCTTTCAAGCAAATATCATTGCTTGAAAGAGTAACAAACATCCATCCATCCATCCAACAATCCTCACAAACTTTTACATTTATAACAGTAGTAGGATATACCTTGATAGATTTCTCCGGAACACGTTACTGTACATACAAGCATACCTATTTTCTTCCGCATATTTTTAAAATATCGTATATCTTATGCTGATGCAACGAGACGGGAGAGCGATTTCCATTTCATACACACACTGCATTTTGAATGACGTAGTTTTCCTTTAGTTATTAATATTCCAACTTTTACAATATTTACCGTGAACAAAATATTTTCACTTCTTTCAGAAGATCATGTTTTTTTTTAATAGAATTCATGAAAAGCAAACTGTGAGAAAGTATCGACCAAGCTGCCGTTCGACTAGACATAAGATGAGAATCGCTTATGGCTGGATATTTGTTACTCTACTCAAAATCTACTGAATGGATTTTTGTATGGTAGTAGTTTGAGCTCTGGATTAACACATAGGCTACTTTTATCCGAAAAAGTACAATGTTCCCGTGGGATACTGTATGTACGCGGGCGGACCCACGGGAAAACCTAGTATATCACAATATTAATCGAAAAGTAATTGTGGTTAAAGTATTGAAATCTTTTCAGCATCATGGCGAACCTGGCCTCACCCATCCCCATGATGGATCCCAATACCAACAACGACTCGGGGTACGCGCCTTCTAACATGGACGTGGATAAGGACCATACGCCCCCGCCCTCACCGAAGGATAAGAAAGAAGAGGCAAGAGAGGACAAAAGTGAGACGAGAGAAGAAAGAGAGAAGAGAGAGACGGAGAAAGAGAAGGAAGCTAAGGATGACAAGCCAGCGTTGGCTAAGAAGCCAGAATTGAAGTGAGTACTCGTTTCCGCCTGGTGACCTCCACAGTCCACTGCAAGATATAACCCTCCCTCAAAAATTCCACCGGCTACCTGCGACTTTTCTCAGGTCGTCTGTCCACCTGGTGGGAAGTCGTCCTCTGCTTCGACGTCCAGTTCGTGGTCTCCACTCGAAAACCTTTCGGCCCCATCGGCCATCGGTTCTACGGGCTATATGTCCAGCCCATTGCCACATTAGCTTGCTAATGCGCTGGGCTATGTCAATAACTTTGGTTCTGCTACAGATTTCCTTCTTTCTGATTCTACCACGTAGGTCGTAGAGACCATCTACGTCTGCCCAGTACCATCTTTTGTCTGTCTAATAACACCGACAAACAAGCAGAAAGTTCTTCTAATGGTAAGACTACCGCCGCCCGTACACAGCAACACCAGAGGAGAGTTGCCAGTGCTTTGCCGGTTTTTCACATTTCTAGACTCAATGACTCGGTGAAACACAACGCTAATGTTATTTCGCGCCGATTTTTTGTGAGATAATGATCTCTTCGTTCAAGCCAGTCAATTAGTGCGAAATCATGTCTCTCTCAAGGAATTAAATCGACTAACAATAAGGTCAAATAACCCCCGAACTGTCAAGCAGTGAGCGAGCTGATGACGATGAATTATAGCTAAGAACACTCTCGATTATGTCAGCTTTCAAACAAATAAAACGAAATGAGAATAGGCTTTTCCGTTTGAGAGCAACGATGCCACGGACAGACACACAAACAAACAGACGCGTAAAACATATAGATAATATGTAATATGGATTAAATAGTATAAAGTGTTATATACGAAGAGACCGTAACACCTTTCTTTTGCAAAAAATATAATATATAAACATTCTTGAATATGTCCCCCGAAAGACTCCGTTTATTACACCCACATCTTAGCACGAAGAAAGTCTAGAAGTATATTTATGTGTAGTGTAAATAGCACAGAAATAGGTCGGGCCCTGAGTCCGCTAAGTGGGGTCTATTATCACAGGGCTACAGAGTTGTGAAAGGTGGTGACGTCACGCTATCCCTGATGTAATATACTAATGTTGTGTTTTGTATATTATTCTCTATACTAATAATATATATACTAAACTATTTAAGATATAATAAAAGAAAATATTTGTTTGTCTGTATTTAATAGGCTCCAAAACTACTGGACCGATTTTGATGAATTTCGTCACAGATATTATACACGAGGAAGGATTTAGAATATAGGCTACTTTTGTCGCGTCGCAAAATGTACGTACGGTCTTCCCGCGGGATTTCCTTTAGCACGCACGAAGGCGAGGGAAACATCTAGTCAAGTAAATAAACGACTAGGTACGAGGGGCGACTGAAAAGTTTTGAGCCTAAGGTATTAAAAATGCTCATAAAAATGTACAAAAAAATTATTTTTCAATATAGTCTCCCTGTATTTCAATGCACTTCTTACATTTATTGTAAAGAGCTTTTAACCCAATGAAAAATATTCGCCGTTTTTGTCTTCAAAATGTTCATCTACGGCCATCTTCATTTCTTCGTCATTGGAAAATCTCCGTCCCCGTAGGTCTTTTTTCAAATTTGAAAAAAGATAGGAGCCAGGTCAGGACTGTAGGGTGGGTGGTTGATTTCCTCAAATCCTGTCTCGGCGAGGGCACGCCTTGCAACTCGCGCAGTGTGGACGGGCGCGTTGTCTTGCAAAAACAGGACTCCTTTTGTCAGTTTGCCTCTCCGTTTCTCAACAACCACTTGACGTAACTTAGTCAGCAATGCGGCATAGTAGTCTCCGTTCATTGTAGTATTTTTCGGAAGGTAATCAATAAACAAAATACCTTCACAATCCCAAAAAACAGTGGCCATGAGCTTGGACGCCGATCTTTCCACTTTGAACTTCCGTGGCGGCTTTTCTCCCTTTTCTATCCACTGCATTGACTCCTGTTTTGACTCCGGATCGTACTGTCGAATCCAGGTTTCATCAACAGTAATAAGGCGAGAAAAAACGTCGTCTGGATTATCGCCACAGATGACCAAAAACTCCTGTGAAGTTGTGACTCGACGTTGCTTGTCCAGCGGCGTCAGCATTTTCGGCACCCATCGCGCGCAGACCTTTTTCATGCGCAGGTGATCATGCAAAATATTTCCGATTCGTTCCTTGCTAATGCCCATGGCTTCAGCTATCTGCCACAACTTGATTCGCCGATCTTCCAGAACAAGTTTTTTTACTTTTTCAATGTTTTCTTCGGTAACAGCGGTGTTTGGGCGTCCTGACCTGGGGTCATCTTCGAGTGACTCCCTGCCAAGTTTAAACTGTCGGTTCCAACGTTTGACGGTAGCAAATGAAGGTGCAGCTCCCCATAAACAGCTGTCATCTCTTCAAATATTTCCGTCGGTGTTTTATTCTTCTTTGTTAAGAATTTTATCACAGCTCTGTACTACAATTTCGTGCAAAGTGCGGAAGACTCAGACATTGTGACGTTTACGATTCAATTACTAAAAGCGTAATGATGGAAATGACATGAAATTTGACATTTATGTTTCTAAGGATACCCGCAATTAGTGGTATGATGCGCGAGTAATTAGTTGTACTTTAAGGTACTTAGGCTCAAAACTTTTCAGCCGCCCCTCGTATATTATAAGGCTTTGCAAAATCAATTACGGAGTCCTCGGACGTATAACGTAAGTTTAAACGCTTTGAGATCAGCTGTGTGTCACAGTTCACATTTCCAATGACCTCTCAGACATTTTTTCGAATATCACTTTTTCGGCCTAAACTCCTTTTCATAAGCAGTAAATTAATGTAAAGGTAGATATTCTGTTCAAAACCAATTTGCTCGAAACGTAAACAAAAAGATCAAATTCAACCAAATGATTATGTCATTGTATTTCTTTATTTCTATAAATAAGTGACATTTTAATTGGTAGCATTCTGGATTCTACTGTTGTTTTTGTTGTGACGTTTAGATTCGACTTGATCTGAAGGTCGATTCTGCTAATTAAATCCTGCAATAATGCAATTACGATCCAGTCCCAAAAAACTGCAAAATGGTATTCGCATAAACATCAAAATAACGTCAAACGCGTTTCGATTGGTTGAATATACAATAATCAGTTTATGATATCAAGACGATTCATTTAGAATTCAATAAAAGTGAAATGAAAGTGTCCGATAATTACAAGAATTGGGGTTATGAACAGAGCATGGTTATATTTGTTCAAGTTATCTAGTAGTACCTATATTTACCTAACCTTCCTCTAAAATATTCTAATTTATACTAATTCATCATACGCTGGTTAACACAATATAGAAATATGTGAGTAATGAGATTCGTTAGTAACAAAGCTAGCGGTCTGAATTTTTGTCGCGGAGAAGTCGTTAGCGGCACAAGCCAATGTTTTAAATTTTATAAAAATCGTGTGTATAGTTTAGGAGATATTAAGCGGCAAAAAACGCGATTTGGAAAGATATGGAGAGATGGAAGATGAAGGTAGGAAAAATAAACATAATTCAATGCATACATCTAGCAGACTTAGAAATTTCAAATTTGCTGTCAGGCTAGGTTATTAGCTTATTAGCTTATATTACATATAAATATGGAAATGGGAAAATATAGAAACTAATTCACAGGCACAAAATGTATGAATACAAGTTCACTGATAACTTTGTAATCCTTATTTATATAACGAATCTCATAAATTGAGAAGTAGTAGGTCATTTTAGGTTCCAGTAGATGCTTTGGGACGAATGGGCCCATTCGACCGGATAAATAAGAAGGCCTCACAGAAAACCGATGGCAAATAGCACTTGCGTTGTGTTTCACTGCGTGAGGAGGGTACCGGTGTCCCAAAGTGGGTTTAAAGCTCACAAACCCACTTGTATCACTTCTGGTGTTGCGGATGTCCATGAGCGGCGGTAAATATATAAATACCGGACATTTATCTCTTTAAGTGCTCATTGACAAGTCACTATTTAATATATTCAATTATAAGAATTAAGTTTTCCTCATACACATTTTTATGAGTACCTAATTAAATGGATTGGTCTCTACGACATCTCATAACTTTATGCAGAGGAAATACTTGGCTTTTTTCATTTAGGTAATGTTTTTGTGGGATGCATCTTTTCTCTAACTCACTCATAACACGTAGGTGACATAGGTATAATAAAATTTATACGAGAACATACCCACCTAATGTGTCAGTGTTATCTTTTTCAAAGTACATTATTTTACACTAATTATTCTTTGAATTCTTCAATCATTTTAACTTGCCTGCAAAGAAATTCTTGCCAATTCATTGAACGCCAAAACCAATGTTAAAGTTAATCGCAGAGTTTCGGAGAAAACTTGAAGATCAACCTGCGGCATCCTCCGAACTTCAAGAACATGGCTCGGAATATATCAAGTCACTTCTCGCCGACGAATCCCTTTTAAAATTTAATGTGGTGCGCCAAACTTGTGGCATTTTAAATTCGACTCGAAGTTTGTTGTGCGGTGTGGAAGCAACATTATCAGCGTTAGGTATTTGCGAGTGAAAGATTTCATCTAAATCATATTTTTGGGATTTATAAGCGGTTTTCAAGTGCCACTTAAAGTTAATAGCCCTAAATCTCAGGCTCTCACTGTCTTCGCTTAAATAAATAGTAATAAATGAAAATATCTTTATTGAACACACAAGGTACATTAACACAGCTAAAAAGAAAAAAAACAACTCGAAAAACAGAATCAAATCCCCACACCACATGTTCAAAGGGAATCCACTCAGGCATCGACCACGGCGGTGCCGAGGCGCCTGATCATCCGTCCCCTATCAGTGTGAGATCTCGCTCGGCTTTAAGAGACCGACAAGGACGGCATGTAACTTGACGTCCTCCTAATATAAGCAGTGTTTGAGTACACAATGCACACTGAACTGACAAACATGCTGCTCCCAAAGTTTGGCGACGTTCGTTCATATATATCGCTGATATTAATAAAAACTATTAGTACAGTCTTACAAGAATTGTGCGAACGGAGTAATATGATATTTGGCACAGTTAAAGTTTATGCGGAGTGTAAAGATTTTCAGTGACGTTCTGTTAAAGTAAGTTTACAATTAGTAAAAATATGCTGAAAATAAGAAAAAGTAGACTAGTTCGCTCAGTTTCCTGTTCGCTTAGATCTTTTAAGCTAAGCAACGGATTTTAATGCAGTTTTCAGCAATGGACAGAGTGATTCAAGAGGAAGCTTTATATGTATAATACATCGCACCCGTGCGAAGTTGGAGTAGACCACTAATATAGAACAATAAAAAATAAAATTCCAATTTCTGTCAAAACCCCACTCCTGAGATGAATTTTGTCATACTGAAAAATAATCAGCGTGTCATGAGCTATTTGAAATATGTTGGTGGGTGGGGACGATTTTTTGTATGGTTCTTTAAAAACTATATGAATTATTATGGGCGAATTTTGACACAAGACGACCTCTGGTCTAAGTAGATCCACAATCACATAAATATCCTGTAAGTGATGAATGATTGCCCTCTATGTTCCGTTATTACACCCCAAAAAGTCGGACCGTTTAAGCGTTGACAGTCGGTTGGACACAGTTGTAAATTGAGGGTAATTTAAATAGTTACAGAGTAAGGTTTAGTTTGCATATGGTGACAGGGGTTTTTTATAAATAATTGGCAGACTTGTTCATCATCAATACGAAGCCCTAAAGTCGTATCATTCGGATCGGAGATTGTTTCGATGTAAGGTGGCAGACACGCATATCCTTTATTGATTGATAGGTATTTTAGTCGATCTGTCAAATGCCCTTAAGACCGCCATAACCCGTTTTTTCGCAATAAAAGTAGCTTATGTCCTTCCCCGTAACCTATTATGAGCCAAATTTCATCAAAATAGGCCCAGTAGTTTCGGAGCCTATTCAATGCAAACAAACAAAAAAATCTTTTCTGTTTATTATATCAGTGTAGATAGGTATAATAAAGGTATAGAAAGTGTCAGCTGGGGCGTTATCGTGTAACGCTCTCGGTAACGGTAACGATAAAAAATCTAACGCTTAGCACGCCCACACATAGCCCGAACGTCCGTAGACCGTACCTATAGCACAGATGAAAGAAAGAGGAAGAGATAAACAACTACATAGTTCGCGTTCGATTTTATTGCACCACTACAAGCATACGGTGTATCCACAATTGCGTGGAAAAATTGTGGCCCGTTGAAGGGGACGTCAAAATTTTCGAATTTGCATCCATTTGGCACTGTGGCGGACCGATTAACGCCACAATCCCGAACCGCTCTATCGAAGTTTTGTAAGTGGAAATGACTACAAGTGGGCTTTGGCCTGACCGAGCATACCACCTCGCTCTGTCGTAATCTCCCCTTTGGGGCTTCCACTTATTCCCACATTGGTGACCCTCCACTTATTCCCACATTTCGTTCTATAAAAGCTGTTTCTCTGTACATAAGTATATAGTATATATTTTTTCAATAACACTCTCTGAAAATCCCAGCGTCACAAAACCGATCTATTGTAAACTGTCAACATGCTCTCTAAATATTTTCGTACGCGGGTTATCGATTAATTCCATACAGTGTGCACAGACCGCCACGCTTCATTTATGAACCATACAGTGTGCACAGACCACGCTTCATTACGCTCCGACGCCATTTTGTCGGCAGATTACAAGATGGCGGACTTTCGCGCCCAAAACTTTTGACAGTTGCCATCTAGAGTTTTCTTCGAAATGACTACGGAAAATACTCAAAACTTTGTTTATTTACGTTGATGAAGTGCTGAAATTCAGAATACACTTTAGCGCAGGATTATTACGGTGATTTCACGTCTTGTGTTTTAGCTAATGTCAGCAAGATATGTAGGCCTTGCAGGAACATTTGACAGCGGCGTAAATATTATCGAATCTGTCAAAATCATGACAGCGCCCATACAAATTTCACTCGATAACATTAAATTTACGCCGCTGTCAACGCTACAAAGAAGGAAACGTCTGGTAGATTTTTAAAAGACTTTTACAAACTTTCATCTATCGCTACTGTCCGTGTCCATATCGCAGTAGGTTCGTGTGTTGGCCTGGGGCCCAATTATCCTTCTTACAGCTAACGGAGCCCATAGGCTTCAGTAGGTTACTGATTCTTTGCCATCAGGCCTCGTTTGACTTCACACCATAAGACCATATTCTGTTGCCCACAGGAAGAAGCTGAGTCGGCTGAGCAACAACTCGCTGATGTCCACTCCTCGCCGAAGGTTCCGCTCCGCAGCGTCAGCGGCGAGGTTCACCATATTCCGCGCCAACCGAGCGGGGAAGTTGCGAGCCAAGTCCTTCGCCAAGAAGGAGAAGAAAGCCACGCAAACTCTGGCGATTGTTCTTGGTAACGCATATAGGCATATTCTAATTTCATATTATAAATGTGAAAGTTTATGAGGACGGATACTGAACGGATTTTGATGAAACTTGGTATGGTAGTAGTTTAGTTAGTAACACATAGGCCTCTTTTTATCGCGGAAAATGTACGGTTTCCGTGAGATTAACCTTCGCGCTTACGAAGCCGCGGGCAACATCTAGTAGTACCGAAAGGTGAACTACTACCCCGTGATCTACTCAATAATTGTGCCAATTTTCATCAAAATCGATCCAGTACTTTCAGAGTCTATTCAATACAAACAAACTTTTTCTCTTTATATATAATATAACTAGCTTTTGCCCTAAATACAGTATCCCACGGGAACCTTATATTTTCCGCGATAAAAAGAAGCCTACGTCCTTCCCCGTGGCCTACTATACTTCTGTGCCCATGATGATCGATCAAGTAGTTTTATGTGAAAGCGTAACGAACAAATTCATATTCACATCTAGGTATAAGTAAGGATAGTAAAATAGTTTAGAAGTAGCATACTATGCCTACTTTTAATAGTATGTATATAGTAAGAAAATATCTTCAAAAATATTTTGAACCTAATATGAAAACAGCATATTCACATAAGTGAAGGCTCTTCAGATATTTCAGCGACTAAGAAAATAAAATTCACAACATAGACCGACAAATCTTATTTTGACGTCTTACTTAGTTAAACACGATATTTTACCTTTATCGGTGTATATAAAACGTCTATGGAATCAAAAACCGGCCAAGTGCGAGTCGGACTGTTCCGCACAAAACCGTAAAAAACACGTTTGTTGAATGGAAATATAGGCCACCCTTTTATATTGTTTTTATTCTGTTCTTTTTCTGTTCAGCGGCCACCGAAATGTCTGCATTGTATCATCAGTGCGCGCACTTGGCCGCAAGCGGTCAGCGGCCGCTTGCATACATTTCGGTGGCCGCCAGTGCGCGCGCTTGGCCGCAAGCAGTCAGCGGCCGCTTGCATACATTTCGGTGGCCGCCAGTGCGCGCTCGGGCTAAGTATTTATCGTTACTCGTATAGCGGCAACAGATACATTAGGTATCTGTGGAAATTTCAGCTGTCTAGCTATCACGGTTAAGAACAGACAGATAGAGAGAAGTCTCAGTAATAGGTTTCTGTGGATACGGAATCCTAAAAAAGATATACGCTTTTTACGACTTTGTTGAGACCGATATAACTCTGTGTAGCCTTCTTTTGTGAGACAATTTCGCTAACAAACGACCCTAAAGCGGGTTCTGCAGACAAAATAGTACTGTAAATCGTTTGAAATCCAAGGGTTCAGAGAGGTCGGAATACGTATTGACCCTACTGTTACCGACTATCTACCGGTGACATAAAGATAACAGAAGTCAGACAAACAAGATTCGTGATTCTTCAGCTTATTTTATTGTTTCCAATTAAAACAACAGAGATCGTACTCAAATGAAGCGAAAAAGTTATCGATCTTCTTTGTGTGTCGTAACTTTTAATAATATAAATAAATATATGGACGCTTCCACAACACGTCAATCTGGTCCCGTTGTAAGTTCTCGAAGAACTTGAGTTACGAGTACCAGACGACAGAAATATATTTAATACTTCTATACTATACATATATTTAAGTTTTTTTGTTATATTATAAACATATTTAATACATATCCGTGACCCAGGAACACAGAAAACTCTTTTATTCCTATGGCGGGATTCGAACCTGCGACCTCCGTCTGAGCACTGACGCGCTCGACCACTGACCACAGAGGTCGTTAAATGATTTTATTTTTCAACTCAAGTAAACCTCAGATAATAAAACAACTAGCTTTTTCCCGCGGTTCCGTCCACGTAAATATAGTATCCCACGGGAAGACTGTACTTTTTCGGGATAAAAATAAGCTTATTTTTTATTCCAGAGCCTAAAAACGACTACCACCAAATTTCATCGAAATCCGTTCAGTAGTTTTTGCGTGAATGAGTAACAAACATCCATCCACACAAACTTTCACATTTATAATAGTAATAGGATAGGAAGTAAATATAGAATGACACAAAATACAAAAACTTATTTTAAGGAAAGAGACGAGGAATTAAAACAAACAATAGATATTGTAATACAACAAAGAAAAATTGTAATCTGTCTAGTCTGTCATAACTTTTATTGGTTTTATATTTCAATTAAATTAAACATGGACAATGGACAATGGACATGGATAATGGACATGGATAATGGACATGGACAATGGACGATACAAAATTCAAAAACTTGATTTATTTGGAAGGAGTAGAAACTTCGCTATATTTTTTTAAACTTACTCATAAATTCAGTGACTGGTGTTTACAATTTGCAATTCGGGAATACATAAAAGTGAAATTTCTGGATTGTGTTCATAAGATCAAATCGGATAGGATGGAATTGATATTTATAAAAGGAAACGAACAAACCCTCTCTATCTCATATCCTACTACTATTATAAATGTGAAAGTTTGTGGGGATATTTCGCGGAAAAACTACAGGACGGATTTTGATGAAATTTGCTATGGTAGTAGTTTAAGCTCTGGGATAACACATAATATGCTACTTGTTATCCAAAAAGGTATAGTGTTCCCATGGGATACTGTATTTACGCGCGCAAAGCCGCGGGCAAAAGCTAGTTCAAATATGTAATGAAATGGTGAGATAAGCCACTGGGTAAAACCACAGCTTTTATTGGCCTGGTCCAATATTTAAGTATCAGTCTGACATCCAATCTAAACAAATATTTAAAATTGAAGTGTCTCTTCATAATTTCATATTAACCGCTTTTCAGTTAATGCAAATGAAAGTATATTATAATATTAGATTTAGCCCACGACTTTAGTTTACTTTAACTTGTTAGTTTCGCAGGAACCGTACATTTTTCCGCTATAAAAAGTAGCCTATGTCCTTCCGCGTGGTCTACTCTACATCTGTGCTAAATTTCATCAAAATCGGTCTAGTAGTTTCGGAGCCTAGTCAATGTCCGTCCGTCTTTCTGTCTGTTTCAGCTAATCTGTGAAACGGCCAGACCGATTTTGACCGGGCTTAGACTGGCAGATACCTGATGTAATAAAGAGTATAGTAAGCTACTTCTATCTTAGGGTTCCGTTTTAAAAAAATAGGGTTCCGTTTCCATTAAGTTCCGTGCAAACGGAGTTCCGGGCACCAGTTTGTATATTCAAATTCAAATTTTATATTATTACGATGTTTGTATACGCTTGCCCTCATCAAGGCAACGGTCTTCTGGTATACTGACCATAGACAGAGGCAGACGCAAAATGTTTGCACACAGATAGTTCCTTTAATGTCGGCATTTACTAAGTAATTAATCCCTAAACGGATTATGAAAAATTTCATTTAACTCGAACGATAAACGACAGTTTTTATACTCTGTTCAGAGTCAATTTTATCTAAACGAAAGACACTATAATGCTACCAATTTAAGGGAGATCGGCAAGTCGCCATACATTTACTGCCTGATAATTTAAATACGTGGTCACAAAACATATTTATTGTTAGTTGTACTTTACAAACATAGAAACAAAAAAAGAAATAAAATACATCAAACTCTAAAATATAATTGATTAAATATCCTAACCTAACCTATTGTTCAATGAATTGTCCTAGTAGCGATTGGCCGGAAAGGGACATCTATTAGTCGTGATGTCAGATACGTAATTAAATTAATAACTACTTTATTTGGAAACTCAATATGCTAACAGAAATATGCTAACAAAAAAAACCAAAAACATAATAATTATTTTCCTTGGTATAAATATAAATAGTTTAGAGGGATCTATTTCACACCTCAAGTAACATTTTTTTTTCATAAAACTAGTACTAAACTGTTGAACTATAGAAAAACAAAATAAATTTATACTATAATAAAATAAATCTAGATGAAGCTTTTACGCCTTAAATTAACAATTTACAGCATGATAACCATAGACTATACAGATATGATGACAACGATTACCACATATAAGTACGTATTTTGCACATCAATTATCTGATATTCGGTGATTCATAACTTTGTATTCCCAAGTCCTAAAAATATAATATTTTTTTATATAATAACTTTTTGAGTAGATACTATAAAATCAAATATTGGCCGCTCTTGATGGAAATCGGGCAGGATTCGCCAGTATCCTTTCATTTAATTTCTGTGCAATAAAGAAACAAAATGACATACGGTCGAATTCAATATTTTTATTTACGTTTAGATTAAATTACATCTGTGGGCCTAGCAGGAACATTTGACAGCAGCGTAAACGTAACGCTATCGAATGAGAATTGTATGAAAATCTATCAAAATCATGACAGCGCCCATACAATTCTCATTCGGTAACGATACGTTTACGCCGCTGTCAAATGTTCCTGCTAGGCCCCTTGAACAGAGTAGGAAACAAAAGTTTATGTAACCAAACAATCCCATTTTCAGGTGTATTCCTCTTCTGCTGGGCACCTTTCTTCACGTGTTCCGTCCTGGATGCTGTCTGCACGAAGCTGGACGTGAGCTGGTCTCCCGGAGTCACCGCCTTCATCCTCACCACGTGGCTGGGCTACATCAACTCGTTCCTCAACCCCGTCATCTATACCATCTTCAACCCGGAGTTCAGGAAGGCTTTCAGGAAGATATTAAAATGCTCCTAGCCTAAGGTTAACGCATACGAAGTAACTATATAAGTGGGACATAGGTTGGACTGATGTGCTATATCTTATGAATATGTGGTATGAGAAATATAGGTGTAACATGCATTTTATGTGGTATGTCATATATATCCGTGTAGCTGTGAATTATTTTACAGGACTTATTCAACGCTGGGTTACATGAAGGAAATATCGTTGTTTGTCGCAATTTTTTACTGTAGCTAACTTGTTCAGATGAAGATAAGTTCTGAGACGATGAGATATGGCGACTACATACGTTAATTTATCATTAATCGAGGCCCCGAAGAACCGACATTAAAGACTAGAACAGACACAACTGTTCTAGTCTTTATGTGAAGAAGATAATAACTTAATAAGGTACAAATCAACGGTCAGAAAAGTTTATAAAATCACAGTTCTATTTGCCATCTGTAACTGCAACCATCATATTAAACCCCTATTTGAAGTCTCAGTTGAAAAATGACTGATTGATGATGTCTTTTTTTCTGTTTATTTTATTATCTAACCAAAGACTTAAGATATTAGGAGCTACTAATTTTATTTTACCTAAACGTAAGTACTAAGTAAACAATAAGTAACTATTCTTCTTAGATCTTCTAAAGACTGTCTAGAATTTATTTTAGCTGAATCTGCATTTAAACACTATTGTAAGCGTTCCTACAAGCTTTATTATTTTATATAAAAACTTTTACCATTTTTATTCCTATTTTAAAAGAACAGTTAATATTTTCTCTGCTAAATGCTAGATCTACACGCTAGAGTATAATATCAGATTTTTTAAATTAAATTAATAATAAAAGTACTCCAAAACAATACTCAAGCAAAATCTATGAACGCTACACACCACGTCAGTCTGGCCCCGTAGTAAGTATCCGAAGAACTTGTGTTACGGGGACCAGAAAATATATTTAATACTTTTAATACTTTGCTTATATTTAAGGTTTTATTATGAAATTATACACATATTTAATACACATCCATGAGCCAGGAACACAGAAAACTTATTTGTTCCCTGGCAGGACTCGAACCGCTAACCACTGAGCCTGAGAGGTCGTTAAAGGTGAGCATACGATTGTTATAAATTGATGTTTTCGTTTTTTGGCGACACTTTTTTGCTTTGATTCCCATTTGTCGTTTTAAAAGTCAATCTTTTTTATTAGAATTCTCTAATCAACTAAGTATAAAACAGGATTTTATTTTATTTTGACCATTCATTTTATTCCTTACGCTTGGCAGTTGGCATACCTAATTCACTAAACGACTAACTTGAGTTATGTCTAAATCAAGTCCTCTGGCCTAAGGGTCAGTTCACACCGCCACGAGACAATACGCGACGCGGCGCTGCATTTTTTAATATAGCTACTCAAAATTGAACTTTATTCACTACACAAAAAGATACACGATTGCGCTGTGCAGCGTGGTGCAACCTGACATTCGAACTCTTACAATGAAACGTGTGTCTTCTTGTGTAATGTTAAAGATTAATTTTGAATAGCTATCTTATAAATGAAGCGCCGCGTCTCGTATCGTCTCGTCTCGGTGTGAGCTGACCCTTAGTCTCAATTCTCTATACTGCCTGTCGATATTATATTTTGAACTACGACTGTCACCTTTTCATTGCTATTTTAATGGGCGAATTCTCTTCTCAACGTTAAGGCCCCCTCAATCTCAGCCTGCCACTGTTTCTGGCAGAGTGACAAGGACAGCGTGTGACTTAAAACCCACTTAATGTAAGTTGATTTTGAGTATAGTTGGCTGTAAGAATCTTTAAAAGGCTGAGTTTTCTTTTACAATTTTTTGTAACTATTTTTAGTTTAAATTATATTCCATATTGTGTATTAATAGCGCAAGATCCGGTGTAAGAAATATATTCATCTGTTACTTATGAGTCACAAGAAATAAATGATAGATAATATTCACATTGACACATTGCAAATAGGTTGCCTAGTTCAATTGCGCCCCAAGGGCCGATTTATACCGAAATATCAGCGGAGCGGCGAGCAGCGTAACTGTCATATACATAATTTTAAACTTTATCTTCATTACTATAGAACACAGTTTCGCTTGAGACAACCGCCGCCTTCAATCGGCCCTTAACTAGGCAACCTATTTGCAATGTGTCAATGTGAATATTATCTATCTTTTACTTCTTATCACTAATAAATAACAATTGAGGGTATATATTTCTTATACCGGATCATAGACAAAAACTAGTCAAATAATTTTTCAGTGATAATTGTCATTTAATAATGAATTAGACACTAATAAGTGATCGTTTTGTTAGATATAATTTATTATGGCCGATCTGTCATTTTAAGTTGTAAAAATTATAAAAACTAGAGGTTAAGGATGGACGTACCATTTGTAATAGGGACATCGCAATAGTACTACGTGCGCACGTCGATATCCATATCTCAGAGTGTGTACCCAACTTACATCGAAGCTATGGATTGTTAAGGTCAATTCACACCGAAACGAAAGGTTATGCGACACGGATGGCGCTGCATTTTAAAGATGTGTTTATTTTTCGTGTAGTGAGTAAAGTTCAATTTTGAATAGCTATCTTAAAATTGCAGCGCCGCGTCGCGTGGCGTATAGTCGCGGTGTGAACTGACTCTAAAGTATACCGAAACCTAGTTGCAGTAGGTATGTAAAACCTTAGCAGCAAAATGCTCTGATTTACTTTCTTCGATTTTCTATAAAAGCTGATGTACTACCAGGGAATCTATTTCATAAGCAGATTGACCGGTTTCATAATTTGTTCGTATTATAATAATACTAAATGCTGCCCGCGTACGCAATACGGATACATGCAAAAATAAATCACGCGAGAACCGTACATTTTGCCGCGATAAAAAGTAGCCTCTGTGTTTATTCAACTATTAAGTACCTACTATACTGAGTTTCATCAAAATATGTTCCGTAGTTATTGCTTGAAAGAGTAACTAACTTTCATACTTACAAACTTTCTCGTTTTTAGGGTTCCGTGTTAATATTATATTTAATAATATTAATATAAGTAGATACTTATATTTATGTATTTATTAAATTATGAGAACACTCTACCTGCTTATGAATTACATTCCCTGAAAGTACATCCTATAAACCCTCCAATTTTTCAAATACATATGTTGCATTGTTCAACAATGGGGTTAAGTCTTATCTTATAATATCAGTTCCATTCCAAAGTTATCACAAAATTTCTGCGATAATCTAGATTTCTCTTCCACGCCGACAAAATATCTTACCTACAATAGGCATTGTGATTTGTACCTAGCACCTACCTTAGGAATACATTATTTATAATAAATATCCAAAGGATATATTATTTAAAATTATAGGTTGTTTAAAATCAGCTGCTTGAGGTCAATTACCTTAACAGCGCCAAAAAGAGCATAATGTAATTTTATTTAGTAGGTAGGTATATTTTTTTCGAAGATTTTAATTACTACCTAAACGTCTCGACACAAGCAGTAGATCCTCATATGCCCAAAATATCCGTAGTTCATTTTGAACGACCATATATATTTTTGATACATATGAAATTCGAATACTTATAATTAGTTTGATGTTTATTTGATTCAGGGCCTGTTTGACAATCTCTAACTACTTTCGGATAGCTTATTCGGAAGTTTTGTCGCTGCTTACTTGAGACCAAACATGAAAATAACTTATCTGACATTTATCAGAAGATTGTGAATTTTTGATTGGCCCTTAATTTTATAATAATTTATCCAATGTCCTTAGGTATTTTAGTCTAATGCATAATCTCCTACTGCCTGCACTAAGTCCATTATTGTAAATACTGTTTTGTAAGTATATTTTTATTACTTTTGTATATTTTTATCCCTGTGGTTGTGAATATATTGGCATGATGCAATAATATCTAGAATAGAATACATAATATTATGTAGGTATAAGAGGAAATACAATCCGACCAGGTAAGGAATTTCTTTTCGGGTTTGTGTGCGAATTTTATGTTTAATTTTAAATACAACAGATTACAATATTACTATTAAGTATTTAATATTAATTTTGGAATATATAAGTTTATTTTAATAGTTGTGAAAAATATTGTTTAACTTTGTTATAAGTACTTTTAGGCCCCTCACTCGCCCACGGCGACTTTTTGTAGTAATGCTGTCGCGCGTTTCGTAAACGATCGACATTATTGCTACTAACGCGCGTTGTGGCATTTGAAACGTGCTTGAGAAGTGATGCCAACGAGCTACTAACGCGCTACAGCATTGCGACTGTATCGATATTTTAAACGTTGCAACATAATGTCCGAAAGTATTATTTCTTTGGTAAATGGGTGCATCCAATATTGGCGCCGCTTTCGCTTCGGCTGCTTACGTAAAAGCAGCACCAAAAGTGACTAATGTTGCCTCAATGGAGTCCATCTTGCAACTGTGACGATCGCAGATATTTTTGTGCCGTTACTGAATCGCGATTACATTGCGATAGTATCGCGTTTGCATCGCGAATGCATCGTGTTTATGTGGGCGAGGGCACACAGCTAGCGACCGCACCGCGACTGTATCGATACGAATGCGCTAATGCATCGCTACAAAAAGTCGCCGTGGGCGAGGGCCCTTAACCCCCTAACTTCACCCATAGGACAGGCTGTGCCTAGTTTGGGGGACAGGACAAATAGTTAATGTTTGTAAAATACTTTGATCATAAACGTTTTAATACAGTTCTTGACTCTCGTAATACTCTATATTTAAGGGCCTTTAGTCAAGATGCATTCGATAATTTCGACGGCGAAGTTAGCAAAACAAAATGTATGGAATTTGACATAAGGCATCGCAAGCTACATGTTACTCAGCGATGACTTATGTCATATCCTATACATTTTTGATTTCGAACTTCGCTGTCGAAATTATCGAAAGCATCTTAACTAAAGGCCCTGTTCTTGTAATACTCGGTAAGATTAAGTAGGTACTCGCACATATTTTGTGCTTACGAAAGAGCCCTGTTCTGTGCCTACTTGCAGGTTTTTCCTTGGCTGGTTAGATTTTTTACTACCTAAACAATAATAATATTAATTAATATCTAATTAATACTTCGTAAATTAGATTCCAATATACCTATCCCTCCGTTTTATCCAAAATCAGTAGAAGTATGTTTTTATATGTAAAAGAGTTTAAATTTTATAGTTATTGTAAATACTATGTTGTATATTATATATTTATTGTGTCACATTGTAAAAATACTTCTTTGTGTAATATATTATGTATAAATCGGTATCATTATGCTAAAATTTTAATGTATGATAAAGAAATGCTATTACTTGATGTTGAAATAAATAAATGAGAAATCTGCTTTTATTTTCAATAATTACCCAGCCTTAGGGCCCAGTTGGACAAGGCGCGCAGTCACCGCACGGTAAATTGAACTTTATCGACTAGGCCACAACGTATATAAACCAATAACAATCATCCAAAGGTAACTAAGGTTAATCTGTATTCTGTTCAGTGTTCTTTGTGTCCTTGTAGATAAAGCTCAATTTGCTGTGAATGAAAACACCTGCTCGGCCTTCGCACATTCATCGGCGGCCATCTTCAAAATCATACTATTTAGACTTCATTGTATGGCCTTTCTTTGATTAAACATGTTAATCTTATCTCATCATAAAATATATAAAAATCGATTGCAATTCCAATGTCTCGCTAAAACTCGAGAACGGCTGGACTAATTTTTTAAAGAAACGATTTGGCTAATTTTGGTCTTAAAATAATCGCATCAGTTCAGGGAAGGCTTAAAGGGTGAGAAATTTTGAAAAAATTGCGGGGACAATCTCAACACTATATTTATGGGTGCGACAGAACAACCGGGGACCGTTTTGCCGGGGAATTCAATTGGTGACGTTGTAAAATTTGTAATATTTCATAAATTTGTGTTATTTCGGTTCTCATGTGTAATATTGGCAGAATATTAACCTTAAAATATTCGTTAACGTGCACAAGTGTGGGCAAGTGGTGCAACTTCTAAAAACATGCTATTTTGTGTTTCCCGCCAAAACTCCCTAGGAACTTTCAGTAAAGCGTCTACCACTTTACTGAATCGACTGACATGACTCATGGACTGTACTGACTATTTATTTGGACTTTGACTAGACTTTAGACTTGACGATATAGGAATACAGTGTTGAAAATTGAAGCGAAAGTTCTATTTCCCGCCTTTTTTACTTGACACTGGCAAATGGTTTTAAGATAAGCCGACGCCATATATTAAAAAAAGAGAAAAAAACAGTCAGTCGTGTAAATCGGTGGAATGACGATTCTGGACATTCGCGTTAGTAATATTCTTTGATATTATAGAAAACATGGATTCGAAAAGAGAACCTTAGTTTTAAAGAAAAACAGCTGCTGCATGCGTCTGGAAAATGTTATGCATTTCGAGTGTCGCTCACTATCGTGGCTAAACTATAAATTATGGGGACTTGACAATGTCTCGCAAAACGTTTAAAAATTTAAGTAAATCACTGAAAAATATTCCAGTCACAAACCATTTAAAAAGAAGTCAAACTCACAGGACTAAAACGCCCCGAGACGCCATTGGCTTCGAAGTTTGAACGTTTAACTTATAATCCCCTTTATAACGTAAGATAAAACCTGCTCTTATTTATAATTATTAATTTATCATTATTTACATTCATTTATGCTGATTTTTTGTGGAGTAGACCGGCAAAAGAGCAGAGTGATCGCTGTTGGAGTTCAGAGGTGGCTGTCGTATAACCTACACGTCATAAACAAATTTTACTTGCTAATTCTTAAACCAGGGGAAATCTATTTTATCTTAGCTCGTCGCGTTGTCGCCGTGGGTAATTATTTAATAGTACCTACTAGGCGAACACGAGTTATGGACAGGTGAATTCAACGGAAAACCTTGATGCTAGATGGCGCTGTTGTGTTGGAATTTGGCGCTTATTACTATTATAAATATGAAACTTTGTGAGGATGGATAGATAGGTAGATATTAGGTATTAATGGATGTTTGTGACTCTTTCACGCAAAAACTACGGAACAGATTTTGATGAAATTTGGTATGGTAGATAGTAATTTATTTAGGCTTTGGATTATCACAGGCAGTGGCGGGGCAAGACCTAAATTTGATGTGGGCAAGACAGATTTCGTGAGGCCCTGTTCTGTGGCGACCTGAAAACGGATTTTATAAAATAATAAAAAAACAAAACAATTAACACTGTCAATTTTTTATTCATAAAAATACAAATTAGAATAATATTAATGAAAAATTACAAATCGTAAATATATAGGTAGAGATGACAATACCAATAAATTAAAAATCGGCTTTCAAAGGACGCTTCCAATCCAAAAAACAATCAATTTAATTCCATTTTTTTTAATTATGGCTCCATAGTACTGACGATGATTCTGCCAGTGATATTTATGCAATCAGGACAGCAGTCAGGACATAATTTAACATTTTAAATATTTTCTTCATGCTGTATAAGGTACCACCATAGTCCATAGGGGTCAATGATCTATGCATCGGTAAAATATCATGTTAACATATTTTAAAATATTGACAGTTTCTGATTTCTTGATTCAGTGATTATTTTTAAAGGGATATTGCGCCAAAGAATAATGTTCGTCAATTAAAACCGTGTTGTTGCTTAATTTTGTGTCTGACTATGGCTGAATTTGTTTGGAAAAAAATATTTTTTTTTTATCTTTAGCTATAAAGAACTTATATTTAATAGTGCAGTCAATGTTTGCATTTATTGTCGTATTGTCATCTCCACCTTGTATACATTTCTTAAAGTGTATATTTAAAAATATTTATATTTCTGTATTAAAGGAACAGAAATTTCCTACTTTTAACTTTACGAAATTCCTTAATTATTTTAACGTAATTCAGCCTAGATGCCATATCTGATTCAATTGATAAAACAGCCAAAGCTGAAAGTCTTTCCTGGCTCATTGTGTTTCTTAAATATATTTTTATTATCTTTAATTTTGAAAAACTCCTTTCAGCAGAGGCTGTACTTACCGGAATTGTTAATAAAATTCGGATGACAATGTAAATATTTGGGTAAATTTCTTTCAAGCTATTTTCTGTTATATATGACAGCAGCTGTTTCACATCTATAATGAAGTTGGGTAAATTTAGGATCAATGTATTTAATTCTTCATATAATTCAAAGGGTTGGAAGTCACTACTCTCACCCACAACATACATATTTCACAACAAAATTAATTTATATCTTTTTTTATTTTATTCTCGCTTTCAAGCAATGCATAAAAATTTTCGAGGCGCGAGGCCCCTTGTACCGCGAGGCTGTAGGCGGTGGCCCACGTCGCCAACGCCTTACGCCGCCACTGATCACAGGCTACATTTTATACCGAAAAAGTATTGTGTTCCTGTGGGATACTGTATTTACACAGGCTGAGCAACGGGAAAATGCAAGTCACTCTACCAGCAATCCACCATCTTTCCGCAATCCTCGAAACATCGCCAAAGTCGCGCTACGAAGCTCTAGCCTTTATCCAAGATACCTTCGCTAATAACAACGACGAAGTTCGAAAACGTAAATTTATGGAATATGACATACGCTATGTCACATAGGTAAAATAAATGTGTGACATTAGATTACTTAGCGATGCTTATGTCAAATACCATACATTTTTTGTTTTCTAACTTCGTCGTCGTAATAAGCGATGGCAACTTGGCTAAAGGCTAAGGGTTTCTGATAAATGGCCATAAGGCCCATCGAAGCGACTGTGGAACGTAGATATGCTTTATAAGGGCATTCTCCTAATGTCACAATCATCACTCAACAGCCCGCCAGAGCAACCTTATACAATGGCAAAGGGCTCCAGGACCAATGCTGAATATAAAATACACTACATAAGTAGAAAATTTAATAGACATTGTACAGCTACTCGGCTGTAAATAAGTTTAGATTTATATCCTAAGTAATTAATAATTTCCTTTAATTATAATAAAATCCTAATAAAAGCCACCCGAGACCACAGAGCCGGGAAGTACCTGGCACAACCGCGAATAGCCAGTGCTATCCAACGAGGCAATGCTAGGTACTCCGCCAATAATATTTGGACGACCTGAGGAAGTTTTTCTATTTATTGGTATAGATATTATATTAGGTCCTTACATATTATGAAATTGGCGTTTTGTCGTACTGGCCACTTTGATCTCAAATATATCTTCTTTGGTTAGGAATTCCAATTTCAAATTTACACCGCTATTTACTCATGCATTTGTGTTTCGAAAACCGTAATTCATTTGTTTTTTCCTCTTTTGGTTTTTTCTTTGCGTCACTCGGTTCACAAAATGGAAAACTTGAAATATCGTATTATTTTGAAGTACGAGTTCCACCGTGGCACCAGTGCTGCAGAAACGGTACGAAGGATTAATGATGTGTATGGTGGCGGTGTCGCAAAAGAAAAAACAGTGCGTTTTTGGTTCCAATATTTTCGTTCTGGAAATTTCGAGCTGCAGAACAAGCCCCGTGGACGGCCGGAGACCAAAGTTGATAATGAAGAATTGAAGGCTATCGTGGAAGCGGATCCATCGCAAACCACGTCCGAGTTAGCTGCAGACTGCGGTGTTAGTGATAAAACTGTTTTAATCCACTTGAAGCAAATTGGAAAGGTGAAAAAGCTTGAAAAGTGGGTACCTCATGACAAGCCGCACAAAGCCACTGCTGCTTCAGGACAACGCTAGACCACACACTGCACAACAGGCGGCTACCAAATTAGAGGAGCTTCAATTGGTATGTCTAAGACATCCACCGTACTCCCCGGACCTCGCTCCAACAGATTACCATTTTTTTCGAAATTTGGATAACTTCTTGTATGGGAAAAAATTCAACTCCGATGGGGCCAAAGCGCCTTCAAAGATTTTATTGATTTCTGTCCGAAAGGTTTTTTTAGTAAAGGAATCATTGAAGTACCTATGAGATGGCAAAAGTGCATAGATTTGTAGTTAGTATATTTTGTAGATGTCTTCTTTTTTTATGTAGGTATGAATAAGTATGAATTTTTGTTTGTTTTTAGATTTATCTTATAATTTCATAATAATATTATGTAAGACCTATCAAAAGTGTATAATATTGATATAGGGTCAGTGGGGAGAAGATGAAAAACGGGGTAAAAAAGTCTCCCATAACTCCTTATTTAAAATGATAATTTTAGTGCCAGCACATTATTCAGGTTGCCATTTTGTTACAGTTTGCCTCTTATTTGGTAGCAAAGAGAATATAACAGCTATACTACATATTAAGAGGTGGTACACCGAATAAAAAAAAAGTATTAGAAATTCATTTGAATTTCGAAATTTGAAGGTTTACTTAGAATTTAATTATTAGGTTTGATTAGAAGGTTAGCTTTTTTACTTATTATCGTCTAAAATTGCAAAAGATTCAAGCCTAAAACGAAAAAAAATAAGAAAAAAAAACTAAGCATAGGTACGTAAGTTATTTTTTTTTTTTTAAGATCCAATTATTAGGTTAAAAAGGTAAATAAAACAACTACAATTCGATCGTTATTATTGCATATAGTTTTTATGTAGTCGCGACAGAAAAAACTGCACTATAAAGACTGCACTATAAATAGAGAGATAGATAGAATATAATGTAACTCGACGCTAATCACACATCTAAACAACACAGCTGAAAATCGTGTACAGCTGTCAAATCTGACATTTTACGCTTGACACTTCGATTTTCAGCTCTATTGGAGGTAAGCTGTAGAGTTCTATTTACAGTGCAGTTTTTTCTGTCACGAGTCGCTACACAAAAAAAAACTCTCCTGGGAACGAGGGCTCAAGGTTTGTAACCAAAATATTTCAGGTTACATACACACGGCATATCCTGATAATCTTCAACGGTTATCCGTTGATGCAAATTAGGTACACTTCTGTGGGCCTACCAGGAACATTTGTCTGCGGCGTAACCACGTAAGAATACACACGTTATATGAGCGAGCTAGTTATATGGTTTGCACAGACGATATTTTGGTATAATTTTGAATTTCGAACGCCAGTTGTGACTTGTAACACCCTGGTCACCGCTACATTAAGCGCGTGCTTGTGTTTAACGGATTTATTTGTGTCCGGTGGATTTGCTCGTATCGAATGGGCGATTTTTAATCATACCCCGCCTCCGGTAACTTCAATTATAAGGTAGGTGCAAGTGTTTTATCTAAATATCAGCGAACCATTTTTAATACTAATTTATATTTATAGGT
Organism: Phengaris alcon alcon; assembly: GCA_037179445.1. Lineage (NCBI taxonomy): Eukaryota > Metazoa > Arthropoda > Insecta > Lepidoptera > Lycaenidae > Phengaris > Phengaris alcon. The sequence continues at coordinate 871,661 of JAYRCH010000072.1, read as the reverse complement.
CAAGACGTGGTCGTGATATAAAATATTTAGTAACATACCTACATACCCATTTGGGAAAAGGGAGTGAAATTATTTATGATTATTTTTACGTTTCTATTATGTTGTTTCAGCTATTTATTCTAACAAAGATGAGAGATAACAAAGTTCAGAGTTTATTACAAGAAGAGTGTCAGAATTCTCCACCACACGCCAAAACAAGTAGAACACACTCAGTCTACACCAAATACCAAAACACCAGGAGTAATTTATTTAAATAATTAGCAAGCGCCTGAACAAGGCTACTAAGTTTGTCCTGTCAATGTTTTTGATATTGTACCTACTTAGTTATGCTAATTAAGTTTTTGAAGTTTGAAGGTTTTATGCTTGCTTATTTATGCTCCCAAACATCCAATCTTTGAGCGCGGCGACCGAATCAAGAAATTCCGTAACGAAAATAAACCAAACACCCCCCACTCCGACCGGCACAGCGGTGCGGCGTTGAAAGCCGTGCATCGTCTAACGTCGTTTCAGTTCGGCAGACTTCGGCACGGTGTTTGTGTGCGTGCGACTAGACGTATGCGTGTAGACTTACTATGCAATAGCTTTACCGCATCAGTCCCCGAGTGCCACACGTATTTTTTGTTTTATTTTAGTTTGACAGAATAAATGTCATCTTTTTTCCGTTGTCATTTTTATATAAGTTCCACTATGACTATTCTTTCTTATATCATTGACTTTGACTAAATTTATTTTAGAAATCCTAATGTTTGTAGGGTTTAAATTAAATATGAGTGTAAAATTTATTCGTTTAATTTAATCACTTTGATCTCAGTAACAACAATAAAAACGCTTTATTTTATTCGTTTATTTTTTAACTCAAACGGTGATGTGAAGAGTTTGAGAGCCTCTGACCTTATTCGCACAAAATGGGGTAAGAGTGAAATACATTTTATAAAAAAAGTGTACTTATTTATCTCTGCTAATTTTAGAGATTTTCACAGGGTCAAATTATTTTCTATTCAAATGTATCAATAGCTATAGCTTACCGATCATCAATATTGTCTGGCGTTCATGGTATCGATTATAGAAACTATATCAATCGGTGTAACCGTCACCTTTTCATCTTCCCCCTGCTTTATTTTTATGATAATAGTATTTTAAATGTTTTATAAAACAAATTAGGATAGCATTTACAGAATGTTATAGATAAAATACAAAATACAAGTTTTCCTTTCTTATATCGTCAATTTTATTTCAACAGAACTCAATATCCCTCTGTTTTACAAAGCTTTGAAAACATTACACTGCTCATCTCGCAAAAAAACCATTCGATCTTCCCGCTACTGACCCTACATGATTCGAGATCAAAATAATTTACAATGTGCCGAAGAAATACGTCATTTATAAAATTTTATTATTACATATTATATACAGGCTAGGTACATACCTACCTAGCTTCCACTAACTTTAATTTTGTATGTTCTTTTCCATGTTATACTAAGTAACGCCATCTATCGAGATGTAGAAAAACTAGATTTAAAACTTTGCAAACTATTTACATTTTAGTCCCACCATACAACGCAAAAATGATGTCCGAAAAACTTAAAATCAAATAAACTTGTGAGTGTAAGTGATTTTTAAATTCATATTCGTCGTTACTTGTTAAAATATTATTGTGAATCAACCCGCTTCTTTTTAGTCAAGTGGGAGACGAAATAGTTATTTGATTGGATAATAGATGACGCTACCGCCATCAACAATATTTGTCACGCCCAAATTTATATAAACTGAACGATACTAAATTGTTACAAATTATTGTGAAATAGAAAGTGTTTCTTAACAGTTTAGTAACATGTTCCAATTCATCACTTCTGATAAAGAAAATTACATATTCCTATTCTCATCGCAATATTATTGCAACAAGAAAATGACGCTTATTATTTCCAATCATTATCATTAATATTCATTGCCGTTATCTCGCTCTAGAGCTAATGTCGCGCGGTAAGGTTAGAAAGAGAAGAACCAATTCTCGGCTGCGCTCGAATTAGAACAGTATTTCGTATCAGCTGACAACCAAAGCAAAACAGTCGGTGCGCGACCATCTTGTCAAAACTGGAGTCAGGAACAACAAATAAATTGTGTAAAATGTCCTAAAACATTAGTAATGACTTAACAGTACAGTTTAAACAATTAAGGTACTGAGTTTTATTTATTCGTGAGTTATTTTCGATACGGTTATTATATATTTTACTCAATATTTCGGGTTTAGTGTTGCGACAAGTGACGTCATGTATGAGTTACACGTATCGCCAAGAACTTCGTGAGTATTTTCTTTTATTATTTCATTATTTATACGAATTGATATTGTGTCCTGAATAATCTAACCTATACCCGACGATAGTTTCATTCATAATTTATTGGGAAATCGCCACAAGAATGGCCCGATCGTCCATTTCTGTAGAGAAGTCAGATGCCCTTGAATATTATGCAGCAAAAATCACTCACTTGTTCAACCAATTGACTAATTATTGTAGGTAACTATCACTTTTAAACTGTACCGCGGATTATTTACAATGTTATATTTATAGGATGTATGTTACATATTCGCTTGGCAACCAACCGAATTATATATCGCGCACTTTTCTAAAAATGGAACTTACTCGATAGAAAGTGTTGTTTCATACAAAACATTTATGTTTACACATGCACAGATAAAGGTGATGCCATTTTAAAGTTTTTTTGTTCATCGATACATGTAGAACGTGTTTTGTTCGCAGAGCTATGATTCCGTTTGCATATCGATAAAAATATCAATTGTGTAGGTAGGTAATGAGTTTTTTTTCTCTTAAAGCGTTGTTACTTGTACATACGAGTGCGGAGTATCGTATGCAGCAGCGACTCGTCTGTAGGCGTTTCCCGTTGCACAGTGCACACTATAGAGTACTATGGACCATCAATAAATTAATAATAATTAGTCGAAATTATTGATGCATTTAGCGCATCGAGGATCGTAAGTAGGTCGTTTATTGTAGGTACGTAAATTAAAAACGTTCCTATTTTATTTCAATATGCTGCTATTGCCTTATTGTGTGTAATGTATTATTATTATTACAACCTGATTACGCAACTAGCTGTTAGCTGAGCCGTCGCCCTGTTTGCTCGGAAAACATACGGAGCATGGAGATCTAGCCTCCAAATTCCAAGTTCCGAATCTGTGGCTTCGGTAGTGCCCCCGCCATGACGAGTCATGCGAAGCGCAAGGCCCTACGGCCAACCGAACTAACTTTTCTCGAAGGGCTTCGTCGATTTTTTTAACCATAGGTACAATCAGGATTGGTCCTAAGTCCTGACTCCTGAAAGACTTCCTGCTTGTAAATAGCAAAGGGGGCTGCAGGTTATGACATATAGAAGGCTTCATCATCATCATCACCGATCACTTCCCTACTGCTGGAGCACGGGTCTCTCCTCACGAGAATATTTGCCTGCAACTCTAGCCTACTACTCGATATTTCGACACTTCTATTAAGCGATTTAAAACATTCAATTCGCATGGTAATAAGTAATAACAACGAACGTTAGCGTCGAAAACTATGGGTTAAGCATGAACAATTGACCATGGCGTATTCGTAACGTTATCTAATGAGAATTGTTCATGAAAATCATGACAGCGCCTATACAAATTTCATTAAGTTACGAATACACCATTGTCAATTATTCGTGCTTACCCCACTGATAAGAGAACCCTCTACAACAGCTGTTAACATGTACCTGAAGGTTGAAAGTTACATCTAAATGTTAGAATTTAGAATTTAGACTGTGAACTATGTAATACTAATATCGAAACTAATTTCAGCTTCGACATTTTAAAAACCTTTATCAGCTCATAAGTTGTACGTAAAAATCTATACTATCTAATATTATAAAGAGGAAAGATTTGTGTGTTTGCAAAAAATGGCTACGAAGCTACAGAGCCGATTTTGGTGACATTTGGCACCGATATACATTAGACTAGGTAGTACCTTTAGCGTGCACGAAGCCGCGGGTAACATCTAGTATGCCAAATAATGCACTAGAAGGTACCTACTCTAAATGTGTAATATTGAAGTAGGTCCAACCTACATACTGATAATAATAATAATAATAATTTATTTCAGATATAAAACTACATCCATAAGTGTTAGTATTCCAATTAGTAACAATTTTTCCATATTCTAAATTAGTAATGTTAGTATATTTTTTTATTATTTTTTTCACAATATATTGTACCTCGTTACGGGCGCATGTAGTCCAATCCAGTGCTTTATCAAAGGCGAGTCCCACCTACTTGCAAACGCGTTCAGGATAGTGTTAGGGCTAGCCTGCAGTCTGTTCATTAGGGAAGCGCACCACTTCCTGACAATCGCGTAGAAGTCGTCGACCCCCGCCTCCGCCAACATTCCGAATGCGCTACAAAATCTAGACAGCCCCAGCAGTACCCTAAATGCATTATTATACTGCACGCGCAGAGCGTTGTAAGCCCTCTGCGTATAGTCAGCCCACAAGCCCACAAGCTGCACGTGTAAAACGATTGGCAATATGACTTAAACAAAGTTATTTGGACTTTTTTACTACAACGCACAAACCTACGGGCCAACATAATATTACAGCGGACGCTCTTCGCTCTCTCTCCAGGTCTAAGTCATCCCTTAGGTTATCTGAGACCCAGTGACCAAGATACTTAAACTTCGTTACTTTTTTAAGCGGCATGTTACACAGTATTAAAGGTTCTTTGTGTTCATAACTTTTATTTCCCGATTTAAATATCATAAATTCACTTTTTAAAACGTATCGAAGTCCCTGAGCCCACACACAACCTTCACATATTTTTAACAGTTTCCTTAACCCTCTCATTGAGGGGCTCAGCAGCACCATATCATCTGCATAGCTGATGTTGTTGACACATACACCAGCCATGTGACATCCGACTCTGGTACTGCTGAGCTCCTCAATGAGGGCGTAATGTACAAATTAAAGAGATGAGGCGATATTACACCCCCTTGCCTCACCCCGCATTCTAAACAGAACAAAAAGGCATTTGAATATGCATTCGCCCACCTCACCACATTTACTTGACTTCCGTACTAGAACTTCAGGAGCGAAATAACGTTATCTGATAGGCAGGTTTCACTTCTCAATTTTTTCCACAGAATACAGTAAGAGACCATGTCAAATGTCTTAGATAAGTCTAGATAGCAGGCATAGACTGGCGTTTTTCTTGCCGTGTAATATTGGACAGTTTGCTTGAGACACAGAATCACACTTTCAGTCGACAACCCTGGTCCGAAGCCGAATTGGTTATCATTCAGTTTCATGTCCTTACGCAGGTGCTTGTCGAGCAAACTGTCCAATAATTTATCAATTATTGTCGCTAACGATATAGGCCTATAATTAGACACATCTGAGACACCTCCGGTTTTGTTTTTCAAAATCGGTACAACAATAGTATACATCAGATCCACACACAGTGTGAAAAACATTGCCAATACTCGGTGTAACTTTGATTACTTTGATTTTAAATAATATGTTTCCTACATTAACACACAAATTACTACTGGATTATTATGTATTTGTCCATTGCCATCCCGTAATGTTTTCATGGCGATGAAAGTTAAAAACCCTGAGGCTGGGACTATATGATCCGGAACACGGCGGGCCCGGGAAAATTCAGACCCCTTAAAAGAACTCTGTGCCTATAGGTACAATAGAGTTGAAAAGTTTCGAGTGTCGAGCTGTCATATATTATAACATTTAGGCTCAAATCACACCGAGCTGGCCGTGCTGGCCGCTCCGCTGCCATTTCGCTCACGGCCATTGGCGGCCGTGAGCGGCGGCGGCGCGGGTGGTCGTCTCAAGCGAAACTGTGTTTTATTGTAATAAAGATAAAGTATAATATTATATGACAGTTATGCTGCTGGCAGCTCCGCTGTAATTTCGGTGTGATTTGAGCCTAACATTTGACTCGGCACTTGTGTGTTCGATTTTCAACTCTATTGTATTAGCGCAGAATTATATTTTCAACGCTCTGAATTTTCCCTACCGGACTCCGGTTCATAATATAGTCCCAGCCTAATAAGTCTATTCCATATCTAGTTTCCGTGATAACGAGCTTTTAAAGTTAAGTATATTAAGTAATAATGTTCTGTTACGTCACGTAATATTGAGTTACTGTAGTGTTTAGTTAAATAGGTAGGTACACTTACCTTTAGTAGTTATCGCTGTCCGTATCGCGAATTGTAATGGATATAATAATTAGCAATAGTGGTCCATATAAAGCCATAGCCTCACAGAAAACCGGCGTGAAATAATGCTTAGTGTATTGCGGATAATCCTTAGTGCATACTAACAATAATAATATGTATGAACGCTTCACACCACGTCAATCTGGCTCCCTGCTAAGTACTCGAAGAACTTGTGTTACGGGGACTATACAACGGGAAGTACCTAGGAAGTACCTATTTTTAAAATACTTTTATAATACTGTAGGTACATAATATTTAAGATTTTTATTAAGTGAGTATATCTTACACATATATTTTAATACAAATCCAATATCCATGACCCAGTAACACAGAAAACTTTTTTAGTCTTCGGCGGGATTGGAACCCGCGACCCCCGGCGTGATCAGACGATAGCTCGTTTGCCGATCTTGCTCCATATAAAACCACATTCCAATAACCAAATTATTTAATATGAAGAGGAAATATTATTATTTGTTAGGTTATTTTTAGGTTTTTTATTATTAATAAACAAAGGAAATACATAACATTAAACTTAATCTAAACAGTGTAACATAAACCATGGCTGGTTTTTCCGCTCACTGCAAACGGCACACTGCTAGTCGTCGGCGATAGCTCATTAAACTTAAATTTAATTAGACAATACTTATAATATCTTTATTCTTATTTAACATAGTAATAGGAAAAAATCATGGTTTTGGAAATTCCTGATAAATTAAAAATCAACGCACGAAATCGCTATTTGATGTTCATGTCTGCTGAAACAACCAGCGACCGTAGGTAGCAGTGGGCCTAGCAGGAACATTTGACAGCGGCGTAAACGTAACGTTATCGATTGAAATTTGTATGAGCGCTGTCATTATTTCGACAGATTTTCATACAATTCTCATTCGATAACGTTACTTTTACGTCGCTGTCAAATGTTCCTGCTAGGCCCACATACTAAGAATTACATACCTAAATAGAGATTACTGCATGAATGATTAATGAATCACAAAGTCATATTACACAATGTTATCGTATGAGTGGACACGTCAGACGTCCGTATCGTTTGGTATCGTGGAGTTTCTGACTTTCTGTCAAGCGAGGGGAAGTCCCACTTTACAGTGTTGCTGTAGTCTGGTTCCTATAACTGCATTCGTCTCGGCTTCACTCCGCTTACCTTTAGAAGACCCACATCCAAATCCCTACCTAGTATACACTATACAGGCTATGGCTTCCCTGTGAAGGAGAACCAGCCTACGCCACTGGTATATATTCTATTTATTTATTAATAACCTTACCAAGAGTATGCCAGGATATGTCTAAGGAGGGTTCCGTAATCCGCAACTATCAACGCGCAGTGGGTTTTTATTTTTCTCTTATAACTCGTTACCGTTATTTTCGGATTTCGCTCAATAAAGTCCTAAAGAGTATTTAGCAAGACTTATAATTAACATGTGAAGTAACAAGTTTCCACCTCTTGAAGTTTGAGGCAACTTGTGAACCACTTTGGAGGTCAATTACTCGAAAATGGGTTACATGTAATAATAAAAATAAACATACTATCAAACCTCTCCTTTATTTCAAAACAACTTCACATGTTTTTTTTTTTTGTAGACACATATACGATGCCATAAATAAAGTATAAATAAATAAAATAACTTTACAAAATTTCGTATATTTAAATATTTCATAATTACCGAAGTTATCAAGGGACGACGGATCGACTGACGTACAGACAGTGCGAAACTATAAGGGTTCCTTGTAGTTGCTACGGAGCCCTAAAAAGAGCCCCTGAGACTTAATCATATATCTCCCATCGGTAAGGCAGCGTTCGTAAGAAACGTTTTCGTTTACATTTGACTTACTTTGCAAATCCGGCTACCTTACTTACATACTTTGCATTTTCATTTTCCGGGTTAATATATAGCCTATATCACGTACAAATAACGTAGCCTTCTATTGGTAAAAGAATTTTCAAAATCGGTTAGGTACACTGGCGGACACATAAACTGCATCATAGTGCAAGATAAATTTCAATGAAATATAATTAGTGAAAGTGCAAACTATTTTGATTTATTTCTATGATAATGCTAAGACTGGTTCTTAATCTGATAAAAAATCCTTTTGCAGCATTTTGGAATGAACAGTGAATAGAACAAAAACGGCTTTATTATGAAAATTTTACAATACTAAGAAAGGAAAACGTTTTTTTTTTTGTTTTTAATAAGGTGTTGCCTTTTGCCCTAATAACTGAATCAAGTCGGTTTCGCATCGACCTGATCAGTGTTTTTAAAAGTTCTTGCGGAGTATTGTCCCATTCTTTTGACAATGCAACTCTGAGCTCCGCTACCGTTGTTGGGACCGGATTTCTTGTAAATACAGCTTTTTTTAGGTTGTCCCACAGGTGTTCTATCGGATTGAGATCCGGGCTACGTGCTGGCCAATCCATGGAACGAATCTTATTAACCTGAGTAAAGTATTGCTCAGCTTGTCTCGCTGCGTGCGGGCGATCATTATACTGCATCAGAATGAAGTTTTCGCCTATAAATCCGCTAAAAAGTACCACAAGACGGTCCAATATCTCCGTTATATAGCGATGTGATGTTAAACCACGGTTACCACGGCCATGTGTGTCTGCGTCAATAAACACAAGTTCAGTTCGAGCATCCATCGAAATGCCGCCCCAAACCTTACAAGACCTGCCTCCAAATGGAACCCTGTCCTCAATGCAATTTTGAGCATATCACTCTCCTCGTCTACGGTAGACTAGTCTGCGACCATCAGCACCGTACAAATAAGTCCTACACTCATCAGTGAATAATACGGAAGCCCATTGCTCTTCAGTCCAATTTAAGTGTACACGAGCAACTCTTAGTCGAGCTTGCCTGTGAGCTGCAGACAATTTTGGTCCATTTGCGGGTCTGAAAGGTGTGATATCATGCTCTTTTAGCCTTTTTCTTATGGTTCGTGCCCTAACTGCTACGTCACGTACCTGGTGGAGCTCATTTTTAATGCTTATAGACGTTAAAACCGATTTCGAAGTTGTCACAATAAACCTGTCGACACGAGACGTTGTCTCCCGAGTTCTGCCGGTTCCATGACTTCTTTTGAATGAACCTGTCTCCATAAACCTTCTGTAAACTCGGGAAACCGTAGACTGGTTTACATTTAAATCTGCAGCAATTGTTTGTTGGTGCCTAGGCCTTGCTGCACTAGAGCAACAATTTGTGCGGCTTTTTCGGACGATACGCCCATATTCGTGAGAGAAAAACGTGTTTAAAATAAAAACAGACTAGCAATGTAACAAAACAAAAAAATAACCATCAATCACAACATTAACGTAACAACGACTTAATCTTTAGTAAATTGACAGGATTTGTTCTATAGAATATTTTATTTCTTTTGTGACAGTACTATATTTATTTGATTTAATTTGATTTTTCACCTACATCCTACACCAGCTACCAACACCTACTAACTACAAACTGGAATAAAGGCCTATTCCTAGATTCCTATATAATATTCCTATTTAATCCTATATATTTCCTATATAATAAATTCCAGTTCATCTACCTACAGTTTCTACACATACTACCTACACACTAACCTACACCAGCTACCAACACCTACAACCTACACCGGCTACCAACACCTATACCAGCTACCAATACTTACAACCTACACCAGCTACCAACACCTACAACCTACACCAGCTACCAACACCTACAACCTACACCAGCTACCAACACCTACAACCTACACCAGCTACCAACACCTACAACCTACACCAGCTACCAACACCTACAACCTACACCAGCTACCAACACCTACAACCTACACCAGCTACCAACACCTACAACCTACACCAGCTACCAACACCTACAACCTACACCAGCTACCAACACCTACAACCTACACCAGCTACCAACTCCTACAACCTACACCAGCTACCAACACCTACAACCTACACCGGCTACCAACACCTACAACCTACACCAGCTACCAACACCTACAACCTACACCAGCTACCAACACCTACAACCTACACCAGCTACCAACACCTACAACCTACACCAGCTACCAACACCTACAACCTACACCAGCTACCAACACCTACAACCTACACCAGCTACCAACACCTACAACCTACACCAGCTACTAACACCTACAACCTACACCAGCTACCAACACCTACAACCTACACCAGCTACCAACTCCTACAACCTACACCAGCTACCAACACCTACAACCTACACCGCCTACCAACACCTACAACCTACACCAGCTACCAACACCTACAACCTACACCGGCTACCAACACCTATACCAGCTACCAACACTTACAACCTATACCAGCTACCAACACCTACAACCTACACCAGCTACCAACACCTACAACCTACACCAAGTACCAACTCCTACAACCTACACCAGCTACCAACACCTACAACCTACACTTACTACCAACAGAATTTATCAATTTTTGTTGCCCAGTAAGCGCACCTTTACGAACACTGTAACAGGAGAAGTTTATATAGAGACTAGCTGACCCGATAGACGTAATTCTGTCATTATCAGAACGAACATGAAATTTTTTATAGGTAGCAACGGTTACTAAGGGAAAGATTAATTGTTTTTTTTAGTATCAACCTTATTGCTGATGTGTGGATCAGCAATCATGGAAAAAATATTAAAAATGATGGTTGGTGGTAGATGGGTGAAAATTTAGGGTTGTGTGTATTTTTAATGCCACATCATACAAAAATTTTAAAAGATTGACGGAAAAAATTATATTTAGGGGTGGGTCACCCTTATCATTTAGGGGGTTGGAAAAATAGATTACGACTGATTCTCAGACCTACCGAATATGCAAAAAAAATCATAAGAACCGGTCAAGCCGTTTCGGAGGAGTCTGTCCCCGAACACTATGACACAAGAATTTTATAATATAAGATTCGTTTTTCAATTGAAAAATATATTACTGAGGGCAACACCGTTTGTGCATGGCAACACCACAACACTATAACACTATAATAGTTGGAACAACTGTCGCGGTTCGATGGACAATTAACATAATTTTGCAGATAACTTAAACGTTCTACACTTGTACAAACAGTTTAATTATACTATGTTAGTATCTAATCTACACAACGCGTATGCTTTTTGTTAAAAGTAATTACAATAACTAGCAATACTCATTCATCATCATCAACTAACTTCCCTAATGGAGAATGCTACCGCTTACCAGGTATATAAAATCATTTTAAACTTTGTTACAGTAAAGCTATTATGTATACAGATTACAGATACACTAGTTTTTGTTTCATTCGAAAATATTTAGTAGTTACGATTTTATACGCGTTCAAAGTTCCGAAAATTTTCGGATCCCGCAAAAGTAGCGTAACGTCACGCTACAACTCGGCCATGCGGACGACATACGGAGTGCGCGCCGTACCAACTACGCAACGCTTAGGCTGGGAATATAATATCCGGAATCCAGCGGCCCGGGAAAAATTCAGCGCACTGTAAATAAAACTCTGTACTAATACAATAAAGCTGAAAATCGAATTGTCAAATGTCATATTTAACAACATTTCTGTCGCGACCATAAAAAACTCTCGTGGGCGTTCCACGCGTCTCGGTGTGAGATGGCCCTAAGTCATCAACGAGGGCGACGCGGCGCGCACTTTTTCGAGATAACGAATCAAAATTGAACATTATTCACTAGTCACTACTCACTGGCACTCACTGCACAAAAAAGATACACGCTTCATTGCTAGAGCAGCGCAGCTCGCATTTTGAACTCTTGCAATGAAACGTGTATCTTTTTGTGTGTGTAAATAGAGTTCAATTTTGAATTGTTATCTTAAAAAGTGCCCGTCACCTCACGTCTCGGTGTGAACTGATGCCTTCAATATAAAAGTAGTTTCCTCTTCGCTATATCGGTCCCGACCTGCGTTTTAACGTGGTGCACACGTCAATAATAGATTAATGTCGCCGGCACTTTATGAGTTATTTATTGTAAGACGTACACGGTAATATCACACCGGGTGTCGATCGACATAAAATAAAAGTGATTCACCTGATAATAAGGAGAGTTGTTTGTCAAGTAATCTATGCCACAATGCATAAAATTGTAGAATATTTTTGGGATTCGATTCGATCATTTCGGTTAGCTTTCGGCTTTCGATCCTTTCCCAAGTAACCGTACATACTCGTATATGGCACGCGACACAATATTTTGGGCACGTCACTGATCACAAAATTTTGTAATTTTTTTTTTGTATTTTAAATTATGTAGTACGAAAAAGTGTGAATTAAAATATATAATAGAAACCTAACATTATTTGTTATTTAAATTACAAAATGATCTTATTCTCACAGTCTTTAGGGTTTCAAGTTTGAACAGATTTAACCTGTTAAATAGGAAAAAAGTTATGCTCGCTTGCTTTGCTCGCTCGCGTTCAACATATTATATAAAACCGCTGCTCTGTTTTATAATATAATTTAACGGTATTTTTCCAAATTTCACTGTGTTTCAGTGTTTTAATTTGAACAGATATTAACCTGTAAAATGAGAAACATTTTTGCTCGCTCGCTCGCCCCGCTCACTCGTCTTTGGCTTAAAGAACATATTATAATATTTAGTACTGACGTTCAGTTTTAGCCTATTGATATAATTGTATTTTCCGAATTAAACAGGTATTTCAGGGTTTAATGTTTAAACAAGTAAAACTGAAAAAAAAATTTGTAGTTATCGACGTTCGGTTTTAGGTTATTGAGTTTTATGTATTTTTTCGAAGCATACAGCCGTAAGATAAGATTTAAAGAGTTAATTACTCTTTAAATCTTATCTTAAACAAAATTGTTTGATAGTTGATAGCCCGTCGCTGCTTATTGGGCGGCAAAATATTTAATTGGCCCGGGGCGCAAAATCTTTAAATACGCTTCTAAGTCACAAATAAAAATGTAATGAAAAATTTAATGGCATGTCTATGGATGAACGCTAAACCTTTTTTTGAAAAAATGGCACGGCATGCAAAAACATAAAGGTTCGCCTTCCCTGTCATAGTATGATTTTATCCGTAAAATAGTGCGGCCAGATTTACGAGAAATGTTGATCCCACCAAAAACATTTTCATGTAAAGCGATGCCAAGACTTATGAAGATACCTTATATATTACTTATTTTATTTTTACTTATGAAGATACTTACGATATGGCTCGGACTGTCAAAAAGCTGTCAGATCTAATGTGAAACCAAGCTTCTGACTCGACCAAACTTCTAACTCTACACGCCTTAACTCTACAAGCCTAACTACACAAACTCTACACCTTAGTCAAAATACGTTATTCTGACAAAAAATTTATGGTATTATTATTGCTAATGTATTTTGTTTTTTACCAATGACATCTCGTTGCTTGTAATAATTATTCTAACAAAATTTGATTGTATTATTATTATTGCTAATGTATAAATTTGTTTTTACCTATGACATCTCGTTACTAAACTTGTAGTTATTCCGACAAAATTTGATTGTATTATTATTATTGCTAATGTATAAATTTGTTTTTACCTATGACATCTCGTTACTAAACTTGTAGTTATTCCGACAAAATTTGATTGTATTATTATTATTGCTAATGTATAAATTTGTTTTTACCTATGACATCTCGTTACTAAACTTGTAGTTATTCCGACAAAATTTGATTGTATTATTATTATTGCTAATGTATAAATTTGTTTTTACCTATGACATCTCGTTACTAAACTTGTAGTTATTCCGACAAAATTTGATTGTATTATTATTATTGCTAATGTATAAATTTGTTTTTACCTATGACATCTCGTTACTAAACTTGTAGTTATTCCGACAAAATTTGATTGTATTATTATTATTGCTAATGTATAAATTTGTTTTTACCTATGACATCTCGTTACTAAACTTGTAGTTATTCCGACAAAATTTGATTGTATTATTATTATTGCTAATGTATAAATTTGTTTTTACCTATGACATCTCGTTACTAAACTTGTAGTTATTCCGACAAAATTTGATTGTATTATTATTATTGCTAATGTATAAATTTGTTTTTACCTATGACATCTCGTTACTAAACTTGTAGTTATTCTGACAAAATTTGATTGTATTATTATTATTGCTAATGTATAAATTTGTTTTTACCTATGACATCTCGTTACTAAACTTGTAGTGATTCTGACAAAATTTGATTGTATTATTATTATTGCTAATGTATAAATTTGTTTTTACCTATGACATCTCGTTACTAAACTTGTAGTTATTCTGACAAAATTTGATTGTATTATTATTATTGCTAATGTATAAATTTGTTTTTACCTATGACATCTCGTTACTAAACTTGTAGTTATTCTGACAAAATTTGATTGTATTATTATTATTGCTAATGTATAAATTTGTTTTTACCTATGACATCTCGTTACTAAACTTGTAGTTATTCTGACAAAATTTGATTGTATTATTATTATTGCTAATGTATAAATTTGTTTTTACCTATGACATCTCGTTACTAAACTTGTAGTTATTCTGACAAAATTTGATTGTATTATTATTATTGCGAATGTATACATTTGTTTTTACCTATGACATCTCGTTACTAAACTTGTAGTTATTCTGACAAAAATTTAATTGTATTGTTTTTTTTTCTTTCTTAATTATAATGAAATTAAATTAAATATTAGTTCTTCTGATTAATTGTAAGTTCGTTTATATTAATTATTTTAAAGTAAGTTGTAAGTTAAGCATTTCTTATGACACATTTTAACTAAACTTATCTTTAATGTAAGGAGCAAATACCTCTAAAACAGTTGCATACGCCTGTAATTAACTATTGTGTTAGTATAAAACAAAAATGTATTAGTTTTAAGTTTTGAATGTTGTCACAATATGTTGTTGGTGTATCTTTTGAATAAAATAAAATAAAAATGTGGCTTGGCCGTTTCGTTACATTCGCTTGGACGTGAGGTGAAAAATTTACGGACTGTTTTGCTGTTATACTATTCTTGTAGGAACGAAACGATAATGATTTTGGCAGTCTATTTGTGTATGTATATTCCATCGTAGCGCCTAAACTACTGATCCGATTTTAATGTGGTGTGTGTGAATGAGGTGTCAAAAGATTCGCAATAACGGCCCGGGTGACATAGGTCATAGGCTATGTATAATTTGCGTAGTCGGGTTATTTATCAATTGTTTCTAGGTTACCTTAAACCTAGGACATGACACACTATGTAGAAAGTCATCGAGGACGCTGGACGGTGAATGTTTGTTTTGGTGCGGTTTTTCTCTTTGCTCGCTCGCCAGACGCCGCGCCTTACAAATCACATGAAATATCTACCAACTCACTAGCATTTTGATTGATTTAAATGAAACTTGTAACATGCAAATAAGTATTCGCATGCTACTTACATTCGTCACAAACCTATAATATCCGTAATTGAAATTATCCAAAACTAACGGATACTTAAGTGATAACGGAGTCCCATCACTCCCATCATGGACCAATAAAACTCCTAACAATCTTAAGAATTAGCATGTAAAGTTGTTTTGGATTCGCGCGCCATTGCCGTCTGCCGTCCGAAATACCGGACCTTGACCGCGCAATGTGTGCCGAGGCCGCGGACAGTGAAAACGCGTCCTGAGTTCCTGACGACCACTAGTGAAAGCAACAGCGGGGTTAGCAGGAACAATTGACAACTACGTTTTCGTCGAGTTATCGACAGAGGTACAGGCGCTGTCATAATTTTCAAACGATTCACTTTTTATAACGTCACGAATACGTACCTACCTACAATATCGACAAAGTTTTTACTCGACCAGTTTTTAAACAGACATCTCGAAATATAAACACAAATTAAGTGACAGTAAACACTGCAGACGTGTTTGAACTAAGTATTTACACGTGAGTGTGTGCACTGTGTGCTGTGTGCGTGTGCACAATTCAACAGCGCTGTTAAGCGATTTTCATCTTACGCCAGGTCGAGCGGCAACTTGTTCGATAGTACCTGTCAATTTGACACGACATGGACGCGACATTAGCGACGCGCAGCCTGATGGCAGAAAAGTGTCTAAATTTGTTATTGGCAGTTTTCGATACCACTTCAGGCATCAGACGGCGCTTTGTGTGACCGGGTCTGCCCCCCTAGCGGCAGAAAAACTTTCCAACACCCTCATTGTTTGTGCTAGCGCCACAGCTGATAGCCTGCTGACTGCTGGCTCCGTTCTTTGCGGAGGCATGCTAAGGAGGCATATTCGACTATACATCTCGACTGTGATTTTTGCGTAAAATGGCCAATTATGGCGTTATTGATCTCAGAAACAAAGATACGTTAACAATTTTGAAATGTTGAATAGTGCAGAATAGCTATTGGCCTAATTCGTAGCGGCCTCGCTTTTTGTAAATTTTGCTTAACTTTTTAATTAAACCCAAAATTGCAGAGAAAGATTTTCATAAAATGCGCGAAGGCACTTTTTTGAGCTCCTGGATTGAACTACTGTTCTAAGCAAATGAAATAATAAAATGTTATGTAATGTTATTTTATTTTATTTGGAAAACTTACAGCATATAAAATATAAGAATAAAAATAACATATTAAAAAGCGAAATGTCAATAACAAGTTTTCACTAGTGTAAAACAAATTAAAGTAAGAAAAGCACGCGCTAAGCATCTGATCATGACATTACATACCCACTGCATAAAAGTAAAACTAAAATCAATAATAATAATAATGATCAGCATAATCAATACTTCAACCACAAGAAAAGGCTAGCCTTATTAATAAATATCATAATAAGATCAAAGGACGTCACAAATACTCACAGCAAATGGTTTTTAATAAATAATTAGTACATAAAATATTACATATGAAAGGAGCTTATAAATTAGACTTAAAGAAGGCATCAGTCTAAGTTTTCTAACTTTCGTGGGCTTTAGTGAGAATTTATTGAATTGTGCGCTGGATCTAAAAACAAATGAATTTCGACGATAATAGGTGTTAAAAGGTGGGATATAAAAAGGCATAAAATTACGAGAAGTTCGAATGGGAACGTTAAGATTGAATTTAATTAATAATTCAGGTACATCTATTTTATTGTTAAGAATTTTACAAAAGTAAGCCAGGTCAGAGATGTTCCTACGATAGTGCAAGGGCAGAAAATGTAATATTTTGCACCTGGCATCATAATCACTAAGGGATATGTGGCATTTAAATTGAAGAAATCTAAGAAAGCGTTCCTGTATTTATATATATATATTATAAATAGGGTTCTATAGCTCTGAACAATACTCCAAAAGACTGCAAACGTATGCACAATAAAGTACCTTTACAACTTTAATAGATTTGAATTTATTACAAGACCTTGAAGAAGCCTAAATTAATCGAATTCCTTTTCCTTTCCTAAATACGAGTACCTTATTTTTAAGTTCATAATTGTACTTAACTAAATTTACTATACGACTAAAATTAATGGCAAAACACTTTGATACATTTAGGTCTAATTTATTAATTACACAGAAGTTAGAAAACCTATTCAAATCCTCTTGTAAAAGCGACAGTCGTCATACGAGAATTTTTTTCAGTATTTTTGTGTCATCAGCATACAATAAAAATTTTGAATGGTGAAAACAAGAAGTAATATCGTTAAGCAATGGCCCCAACAGAAAGCCTTGAGGAAGACCAGAAGGTACAAATATCCATCGAGAAATGAAGCCGTTAATAGCTACTGCTTGGGATCTGTTACTAATATATGAGGATAACCCTCGGAGAAGATTTCCATGTACAACTTCTGGAGTAAGATACAATGGTCTATACGATCAAACGCCTTGGTAAAGTCCGTAAATATTAAATCCACCTGTGCGCCTGAATCTATACCCGAACTAACATGGTCATAAGTTAGAAGAAGATTTGAGGTTGTTGAGGGCCCTTTTAGAAACCCATTTTGTTCAGGTATGAACCAGCATTTAAGTGCAGAATAAACTTGTTGCTGTATAATGCTCTTAAAGACTTTGGCAAAAATACAAAGCTTAGATACCTGCAGTTCTTAATATTGACTTTATCCCCGCCCTTATATATAGGTGTAATAAATGCTGATTTCCAAATGCTTGGTACATATCCTTCCTTAATTTATTTTTTATTTAATATAGTTAGGGGCGTAACCAAGCTAGTGGCGCACTCAACAGCCAGTACAGGGGAAATATCGTCAGGCCCAGCGCCCTTATTCAAATTTACGGACTTTAGCAGTTTGAGTATGTCATCAGAATCTATCTTGACGTCCCCAATGGAATTGTGATTCATAGTATGCAATTCAGAATCCAAATCACTAGGTGAGGTACTAGAATCGAGAAAGTTTGCTTGAAAGTATGTCGCAAATAGGTTACAAATTGTATCACCTTCGGTTGCTAGTTCTTCTTCATAGCACATGGAGGAAGGAAATGTGGAAAAAGCTTTGCTACCTTTTCACAAAACTCGAAAACAGTTTGGGATTATTAATAAGACAGCTCTCAGTTTTACTTATATAAGACTCATAGCACGCGTACTCTAATGATTTCGCTCTGCTCCTAAGCAATGAGAAAATTAGGTAATCGCTGTGACTCCCATAACGTTTAAATTTACGATGAAATTTGTGTTTCTCTCTCAAACCCTTTTTTTAGCGCCGAGTCGTACAAGGGGGGTACCAGTTCGGTGAAATTATTTTATGTGGTATATGTGTTTTCCGAAGATCGTAAATAATGTTATAAAAACATTCGACAGCATCATCTAAGCACTTATTATTAAGACGTTAATGCCAGTCAACTGAATTTAAAGAAGAGCGAATTAAGTCATATTTACCATGATTATAAAAATATTTAAGTCGCTTTTTTGATTCCAAAGTGCTTTCCATGCTCTGTACAAGTTCAATACACAAAGGCCGGTGGTGAGGTACATCTTCAGGGATCAAGGGGTCATCACAAGCATTAACAGTCAGATCACAATTAGAAAAAACTAGATCCAATAGTCGATTCTTATGATTGCGAACTTGACTGCGCTGTATGAGATTACACTGGGCCGGGGTATCCAAAAAAATTACGTGACTTCTCGTGAGTGCCAGGCCAGGCCACCTGATGCAAAGTGCATTACCTGAGGATGCCAGTCGATAAACTGGAGATTGAAGTCCCCTAAGACTACCTTCATTGGGAATGAATTAATGATGTTGAATAGACTATTTCGAGTCGAGTATAAACGTTTCGAGTTGAAGGCCTGAGCTATTTCCCTCATTTTGCTTACAAAGATAAAGTGTGCCCAGGTGAATAGTATCTTGAGACATATCACTAAGTGTGATAGACACCCAGAGATCCTCAGCGGAGGTATGCCATTCGGGACGACCCACCGCTGCAAAATCACGGCGAATCGCTAGTAGGACACCGCCTCCCAATGATTGTTTGGTTAAAGAGTAATTTTTCCTTTTTTATATACCCAAAACAGAATTCCATATAGAATAAAATTATTGTTATCAATTTACCCACAGTAATAATACAGAAAACATGGAATTCCGTCAAATACAAACCCTTATTATCTCCTATATAGTCGTATAATTCGTAGTGGCCAAAGAATTTTCAAATATCTTTGATTTAGTATAGAAAGAATCTTATTCTAAGCCAAAAAAAACTTTGAAAATAGCTTTATGTAACTTTGAATTACTCCTATCTACGATAATACTATTAAGCAAAATTTATACCTGAACAATTGTTACTTCATGAGGAATAAAGATTTTACAATTTTAAACCATGAATTTATTAACCTATTTCAATAAAAATGATAAATACAACTGCAAAATTACTACAAAATGCGAAATTTCGGGAATTTGTATTCGGGCTCTTAATGATTTGATGCGTCTTAAATATAGTCCTGTGCTACAATTTACATTATATCCATCGATGATAAAAATGTCACTTTAAATTAATTGCAGTTCCTTGGTCTCGATGGAACACGAGAACGGCTCGACCGATTTGGCTAATTGTGATCTTGAAATGATTGTGGAAGTTCAGGAAAGGTTGTAACGGTGAGAAATAGCCCGACCCCTGCAGTAGATTGTAGGTGTATATAAGTAGGTGTAGGTGTAGATGTTGTGTAGGTGGTTGGTGTAGGTGCAGTTATTTATTTCAGTTCATAATTTAGACAGAACAAGGTGTGTCGTGTCAGTTAGTATACATTGAAAATTATATAGGACAATACATAATCACGGCCCGGGATCCTTTCATCGACCTACAAAATTATTTACTTTGTCTCAGAAAATTTATCGCACTAGATAAAGATTCTTTGCCAAGTGCATATTTCGTTGCTGATAAGGGCTGATAAGAGGTCGGCGAACCGTGCCCACATGAAAACAAATCCGATCAGTGATAGGTACACCTATCTACTTACTTAGTATGTGTCTTACTTTTTTATTGCGATCCAGTTTCATTATGCATAATACCTTTGTATTATTATTAAACAAAATGTTTGTGCGCATAAAGCACACAAAAGTTTTGTGCCAATTTTCTTTGTGAGTTTTGCATTTTTCCCTTTTTATACCCCTATGGGTATACTCGTGTTGATGTAATGTAATGGTCTGAAATAGAAATACCTATTACAAAATCCATTACTTAGTTATGTAGCCAACTGCTGAATAAGTAAAATCTATTAGATTTTCTGTCCGCAATACTATTCCAATAAAAATTGAATTTTCATTTAACATCCGTCTTTCTCGTTACAGATAGTGGCAGTATGCATGAGCAGGACGGCGACAGTGAGCCGGCGCACCACGCGCGTCGGCCCATGAACGCCTTCCTCATATTCTGCAAACGGCACCGCAGCGTCGTCCGCGACAAGTACCCGAATCTCGAGAACAGGTGAGAGAGACGGGCGATTGTGACGGTATGCACGAGCAGGACGGCGACATTAAGCCGGCGCACCACTCGCGTCTGCCCATGAACGCCTTCCTCATATTCTGCAAACGGCACTGCAGCGTCGTCCTCGACAAGTACCCGAATCTCGAGAACAGGTGAGAGAGAGAGAGAGAGAGACGGTCCGATCGTGCTGTCTCACATGACATGACAAATGTGTGGACAATGTTCCTGCTAATTTCCCCGCATTA
Source organism: Phengaris alcon alcon (assembly GCA_037179445.1). NCBI lineage: Eukaryota > Metazoa > Arthropoda > Insecta > Lepidoptera > Lycaenidae > Phengaris > Phengaris alcon. The sequence continues at coordinate 850,271 of JAYRCH010000072.1, read as the reverse complement.
GGGCGCTGTTTCACTGCAGTCTATGTACACGTTTAGTGTTTACCCGCTGATAACTGATAAGGCATAAGCTGACGCATGCAGCAGCGGGGAGCGCCTTAAGTGTAAGATGGACCGTGGACGTGGATGATGCTCATTCGCATCCTACGCTTTGGCATGATATATTTTAAGAATACAGGTGCGCTTGCGGACTTTTCTCGCATTTGAATCGCCGTCACTTTCCTTGCTTTCTCCCTTTCTGTTTGTTATTACTTATTATAGCCGTGTTCAGTTCTAACTGAGTACCAAAGCAATTTAAGCGATGATTAGGTGCATAAGAAAAGCGAAAATGTTCCTATCCATTAAAACAAGTACCTACTTATTAGTCCCATGTGTTTTTCCAGCTAAGTAGGTTAATATTTAAATACGACCCAGTTAATCGTACTATTTATATTATCAGTTTTCCTTAACTACTTTAATCCTTACTTGTAAACAATCGGACTATAACGACTTGGACTATGTAAACAAGTAAAATATTACATACTAGATGTTGCCCGCGACTTCGTGCGCGCAAAAGTTAATCTCGCGGAAACCGTACATTTTCCGCGATAAAAAGTAGCGTATGTCCTTCCCCGTGGTCTACTCTATATTTCTGCCAAATTTCATCATCATATTCGGTAGTCGGTAGTTTTAGAACCTATTCAATGCAGAAAAACAAACATACAAAGAAACAAGTCCTTAAAACTACAAGAATAAGGCAGGAGCTTTAAGGTAAAAAAATAATAATTAAGAAAACGAAAATAAACTGCTTTAAAGTAAGTATTATATTATGTAGGTAACAAATAAACAAGTCTAATAAGAAAAACTAGAAACGTGAGGTAGCTAAAAAAAAATATTTTTTTCAGGTCTATCACAAAAATCTTGGGCGAGTGGTGGGCCAATTTGGACAAAGAGGAAAAGGCTGGCTACACCGGTCTTGCGAAACAGGTAATATTAAAATATATATTTGATTCAATTTATTATATAAACGAATCACTGTAACACATATAAATATACAGGTGCAGTACATAAATGCCATTCTGTATGTTTCTTTCTTTGTATTAAATTAATTATTACCTAGGTAACCGAGTTTTGCTCGGAGTTCTGATAAATTAAAAAAAAAGAATCACAAAAATATTTAATTGACCGGGGTTCGAACTGATCACATTCCGAATTTCCGAACAACGCAGAAATTATACATATAATAAAACATACGCATACAAAACTACCAATCGGACTGACATATTAGAGTCGAATTTAAATATATAATGATATATTTTTGCACGACGAAAGAAAAAACATAAAATATAACATAAAAATGCGTAGTTTCTCAGGGATAAGACCCAGCTAGATCGATTTTTCTCCCCCGAAACTCCCTGCGTACTAAATTTCATGGTAATACTTGCGGCCGTTTTCGAGATACCGATTATATATACAGGGTGACCTGAAATTCGATACATTCCTTTGAAAGACAGAAAGTAGACCTCATTTACAGTAATATTTTTCATGGCATCCCCTATCCGAAAATTGATATTTACAAAGTTATTGAAATTTCAAAAAATTTTTCTTTATTTTCGACTTTTTGACTTTGACATGACGTATTTTTAAAAATGTTTGTCTTTTTAGTGATTTTTTTATGTATTTTAACCGTCAATGAGTCAAATATTATTTTTAAGGAATAAGTAGGGACAAACTAAGCGAGAATTTTTCATTATGAGACATGAAACAGAATTTTCTTTTAAGAAAAATGCACATTTTTCTTAAAAACAGTTGATTTTCTTAAAAAAATGTATGATACAATGCGTAAAAATATTCTAAATAACTTCCTTATCTCATTAGCTTTCCAAAAAGGTGCAAATGTCTACATAAAAATATGAACATGTAATAAACAAACACAAAACAATCATCAGGTAACGTTATCTCAAGAATTACTCTACCTTAGGCGACCTTTTTTTTCAATTATTTCCTTTGTTCAAACTTCGGGATGTTTCGGCTACTGTCGTCGCGGCCCTTTGTCAATGAGTTACCGACTGGCTTAGAGAGCAAATTTAGTAGCTAATATTAGTTTTGAGTCAACTATTGCCGTGTACGGACGTATTGTTGCTTTAAACTACACCCTTACTTCTACTTGTGATTTTTTTGTATCGCGATGGCTCCTTTTGAGTACGATGAATACGCTGACATCTTGTTTTGTTACGGACTTTGTAATGGTAATGCTGCTGCTGCACGAAGAACATACGTTGAACGTTTTCCGAATCGACGAGTGCCAAACGTTAGAGTGTTTTCAACAACATTTCGACGAATTCGGAAAGCGGCCGTGTTGATAGAAGACGTGGCGATTCAGGCAGACCTCGTTTGTATGCTCCAGAAGAAGAAGAAGAAATTTTAACACTTTTTCAAAATGATCCTTCTATTTCTACAAGAGCGGCAGCTAGAAGACTTGGATTGAGTCAATGGAAGGTGTGGTTTACAGTACACAGAGCGCGTCTACATCCATTTCACTACACACCTGTCCAAGCGTTGGAAGGGGGAGACCCGGTTAGAAGAATGGAATTCTGCCGTTTTATGATAAATGCAGACATGGAGGATCGCAATTTCTTCTCAAGAATATTGTAGACGGATAAATCGAAATTTGACCGTGACGGGATAAACAATTTCCACAACACACATTACTGGGCACCAAAAGGAGAAATCCCTGATGCATGCATGCATGAAAGCATGATGGTTGCCCGACCCACTTCCGCCTCGGCGTACGCCAGTGGCTAGACCAAACTTACCCACATCGCTGGATAGGTCGAGGCGGGCCAATTCCTTGGCCAGCACGGTGTCCCGATTTGACCCCGTGTGATTTTTATCTTTGGGGTCATATGAAGGCTTTGGTGTATACTACACCCATAACTACTGTAGAGGAGCTCAGAAGCCGCATAAGAAATGCAGCAGAAGAAATCAAAACTAGTCTTACTACCAGAATAATCAAAACAGAGGTACGGAGAAGACTACGGGCCTGTATCAGAAACAGAGGTTCACATTTTGAACAAGACCTAAAGTAGAATATTTATTATTAAATTTAATTAAACATTGATGTTTTTTAAACACAATAAACGTAATTAAATTCAAGTTTTTCCTTTTATTTTAACCTTATCGCAAATAAATCGATTTAGACATTATTTCATTTTACTTCTAATATGTTTACTACAACGTCATATCTTTATGTAGACATTTGCACCTTTTTGGAAAGCTAATGAGATAAGGAAGTTATTTAGAATATTTGTACGCATTGTATCATACATTTTTTTAAGAAAATCACCTGTTTTTAAGAAAAATGTGCATTTTTCTTAAAAGAAAATTCTGTTTCATGTCTCATAATGAAAAATTCTCGCTTAGTTTGTCCCTATTTATTCCTTAAAAATAATATTTGACTCATTGACGGTTAAAATACATAAAAAATCACTAAAAAGACAAACATTTTTAAAAATACGTCATGTCAAAGTCAAAAAGTCGAAAATAAAGAAAAAAATTTTGAAATTTCAACAACTTTGTAAATATCAACTTTCGGATAGGGGATGCCATGAAAAATATTACTGTAAATGAGGTCTACTTTCTGTCTTTCAAAGGAATGTATCGAATTTCAGATCATCCTGTATACAAGATTGTCTCGTTTAAAGAAGGTTGAATTACGACATTTCAAATGCCGCGGCCGGTAAACACAATGTAACTGAACGGTTGTCAATGTCATTATGTAATTAACAATTGTTATTGCATCTTTTCTGTTTCAGTATAAAGACGCATTCTTCAGCGCGAACCCCGACTTCAAATGGTACAAGTTACCCGCCCCTCCCCTCCGCACCCTCTCCGCCAGGCCTCGAGAGAGCGAGAAGCACGCAGAGGCCGAATACCACGAGCATGACGAGAAAACTAACAACAACTCCACCAGGGTCGACCTCAACATCAGGTCGGACGAGGACAGCAACGAACCCCAGCCCCGACCTCTATCCATGTTCACCCCCGGGAAACTGGCGGACGAAGCTCAAATGGGAGGCCTCAGCAGCCTCCTAGCGAAGACTGATGCAAACAATCCCTACTACCCCAGCAGAACGATCTCAGAATACAGATCTCCCGGCCGACCGAAGAAAGATGACACCATCCGAGAACTACAAAACGCCCTGTCGGAGACGAGTAAACTGTTCGAAGAGGACTTCGACAAGAGAACGTATCGCTACAATGTACCTAACGAACTCACGAACCAAGATGTGATAGACCAAATAGTCGACAAGCGTTACTCCACAGAAGAAACTTCCGATGACGAGAGAAATTCCAAGTCCGGGAGGTCATGTAAAGGGAAGAGGTACCAGGAGTTCATGGCCGTGGGAGGATTACTCGTCAAGAGGCAGAGGAGAGACGATAGATCGCCAGACGACGACTACACCGCCGCGTGTAGCTGGGAGCCTGGTAGTTCGCGCGAAGACTTCGCCATCCCCGACCCCAAATACCCCGAAACGGAATTCGACCCGAAAGACTCGAACGCCCCCGAAACAGACAATAACACAAACAAAACATTCAAAGCTGCCGACTTCGATTTGGACGCCAAAATACGAGCCCTGCCCTCGCTCAGCCTAGAGAAGTTTCAACAGAAGAAACGCGAGAACAAGCGCAAGAAGAAATCGTTGAATTTAAAGGCGAAATCTTTCTCGCAGATCATCAATTCAGTGCCGAGAAGTATCGCGGACGAGCGGCGAGAAATCGTCGAGAACTGGCGGGAAACTGTAATAGGTAGCCAGAAACGGAAACCACGGAAGAAAAGCATCACGCGACTCGAGATCAATAGTTTGATCACGCGCATGGAAAACGGAGGGAACAAGATTAGTCCTGAGATTAAAATCGCAACGGAAGCGCCGACCGTACACAGCGTGGACTGTCAGCGGCAGAGCGATCTCTTCGCGCTGGCAACACTCGCCGAGGTCGCAGCCAACACCTCCAGGATCGAGAGCGCCCTCGCCGCCGACGAAGCTTCCAAGGTATGAAATACCGCTAGCCTTAACGATATTCCAAAAATATATTTAAATCAGATATTTATATAGATCTACTTTTACATAGTTATTGTACACTTTTGATCGTAGGTTTTATAATATAGATTATAGAGTTTATTTATATTATAGAGATATATGTATACTTAGGTTGAATGTAGTGCGTTATCGCTTGTTAGATATACGGAGATTGCGAATGGCATAATCTTGTAATCGAATACACGGTAAACAGAAGTGTGAAGAGGTCAATTAAGTGAACTTTTGAAGGTTTCATGACATTCTGTGTCCGCCCGCATCACAATTTATTTGAATGCCAAAAATAAGTCATGTAATGTTATAATGATTTCATAACCTCATTAAAATAGTTAGGTATATTGAATCGCCTTATTTAGAGTTTAAAATCAAAATAATGTAAGACACCACATACATAGACTGTTACGCATTTTTTTTAAGTTTTTGTTTTCTTTTTTGTATACAGTGTATTGTATATTTTTTATATATTATGTGACAGATGTCACTGTTCTGTTTTAAATTTTCCGTGAAAGTAAACTCACTCTCTTTACAAAGGGATTTGTAAATAGAGATGGCATGTTATTGGGGGCCATCAAGCAGCCATATTTTAATGGCAAAAGAGAAACAAAACTATATCCTTTTGTCTTTCAAAAGTAAAAAATAGCTTGGGAGTTGTGTCACCTTTATTCACATATCCCAGCGGTGTTAAAACATAATAATTTTGAAGACACATGTTTAAAAGGAATTTTAACCCATTATTCATAATGCGATAAATAAGTTAAACATGTTTTAGCATTTGTGTGCAATAGAACCTGATATAACCAGGGTTGCTATTATGAATAAGGGGTAAAAGTATTTAATAATTAATGTTCCCCTGCCAATTAATGAATACAAGGCTCGAAAGCCAAATAAGTGGGTGTAACTCACAAATACCTTTGTGATAATATGTTAATTATTATAGTATTTTTTAATATAGAGCATGCTATTTGCAACATTCATAGTTGAAGCTGTATAAACGCTGATTTTGTATATTTCATATTTTTTATATTACAAATTTAAACATTTTCATCACAAAATGCCTTAATATAAAATAATATTATGATATTATAGTATATTTATTGGTGTCAAAAAATTATGCATAACGTAGGTTACCATGAAAATATCATATACTGAGATTAAAATCACAACGGAAGAACGCATATTCATAAGAAATTGTATTTATAAAAGCACTGCTTTTTATAGATTCATAATATCAAAGTTTGAACTTCCTATTCCACCATAATTCATTACTTACTCATAATGAGATTTATTAGAGAGTAATCTAATTTAAAAACAATAAAATATACAGTCAATATCCCTTAAAACGTTAAATAAAAGTTAGCCATAGTATAAAAAAAACATACCACTTTATAATTTACTTTAAAACAATCTGTTACGATCTTAATTTGATAACACCTTTATTCGTTCTTCAATTTCTCAACGGAGAATTGAGGCAAGGAAAACCTTTAAAACTGTTTAAAATTGTATAAAACTTTGTAGGCGTTGTATTCGCCAAATAATTTAAAGGTGATTTTTCAAAATATGTCCTAAGCCCACTTGACTTTATTCTCTATTCTTTATTCATGTGAATACACAGTTTAAGAAATGTTTTTTTTTTCTATTTCCTAATATATTCAGCACTTGCATAGCATGCTTTATTAATTATTTTATATTAGCACTCGTTATTATGTCAACATTGCAATATACAGAAAATTTTAAAGAAAAAAATTATCCCAATGAGGTACCTGAGTTTCAAAATTTTCATCAAAATCATTCGTGACCCGCTTTTTTTTAAATTTATACTGGCAGTGGCGTGGCAAAAAAACCTTGTTTTATTATTCTGGCCACCCTGTTGGCTAATTAGCAATGTGTTACCTATAATAGCTATAAGCTATGCCTCTGCCAATGAGGGCGGGTTATATTAATTTTTTAATTAAGTTGTGTACTTTTAACATTATATTTTTAATTTACATACCACTGTTATTTTAGTTATGTTGGAACAGTGTTTCTCAAATTTTGTTTTTGTTTTTGAAATTTTTATATAATATATTGATGTCTAGAAGGCTTCTGTGATTTTATTCATATTGATTTTTTTAATCAGATTGTTATTGGTTTGCGTTGCAGGTCTAGTCTAGTATAGTATTTAAATCATGTACTAAATTCGAAAGTGCACTTATATAATTTATGATACAAGCCATGTGACATGCTCATCCAAAGACCAAATGTATTTAGCATAGACAAGCTAGAGTAGTGTACATTATAGGTGATATAGTTATATATTATGTATCATAAATAAATATTAAAATGTATTAAATAAATAAAATATGCTTCATAAATATTGTGAATTAATGGTGTTGCCACCATTTTTATATTTACTTTTTTACACATATTTTTTTTAGTAATAGTCTTATTGATTTGCCTTGTCGAGAGCCTTATTTAAAGGATTACTATTTAGAGTTAAGGTAATAAGGGGCCACGAGACAGAATGAGATAGGACTATTATATTATACAGTATTGCGCAATATAGTGTTTACAAGAAGGAGAGCTTATATACTCAATATTTACGATGGAATGGTTATAATAATGTTCGGTGCTGGTAGATCTGGTTAGAAGTTATGTTAATCAGTTTTACTGAACGGCGAGTAAGTTTACAGGATGACATAAATATTTATAAATAAAATTATAATTTCAGCATTTAACTATGTACTTCTATACATTTTCCGTCGTCCTGTATAAAAGTGTCAGTCATTATCGTCATTGTATATTAAACTGTAAATAATGCATATTTTATATCCTTACAAATGAGGAATATGATATTTAGTCTTCGTAATGTTGTAAGCAATCGTGGGTGTAAAATATATGGTTTGAGAAACACTGGTCTGCAATTGTTATAGGGCATATTAAGTCGGCACCCAAAGCGTTATGTTGACTCCCTAAGTATTTTGTTGAATGTTTTGTTTAACACAAACTCGTTTCAATTTATCCTTTGATGTAGTAATAAAGTTTATTAATATTTTTAGTGTTTTATTTATTTATTAAATGTTCTTACCTTAAATAATATAATGTTCTCGGATTATAAAACAATAGGCAGATGTAACGCTCGCGACGAAAAGGGCGGCTCCATGAGTGGTTCCAGCTTTTACACATGTGTGCGTAAGGCACTTGACAAGCACTGCCGGTGTACAGATAGTATAATGATACCAGAAAATCTCCCCGCATCTCTGTACGTATTTGTATAGCGATCTGCAATAATTGTTAAGTGGTGAAACTAAAGTACCCCTCATTTTTTTTACAGTTATACTTATGCTAAGGTTAATATCGATACCTTGTGGTAGAAAGGTCGTAAAAGCCAAAACCCTACTTTACAGGAGAAGTAAAAAACAGAATTCAAAAAAATTAACAGATTAAAAAACATTTCTTTTTGTTAAGTAATATATCGATACCTCCTACGTAAGTTGTTGTATCTACAAAATAGCAATTTTACAGGAGAGCGTTTTGATTTTTCAAAATGGCATAAGAACTTCATTTATCGTTGTATATTTGTGAAATTTGATACATAAATAAAACTTGTAGTTATTATATATAATATTGAAAGATAATTAAACATTTTAAGTATTTCCTGAGATATGGTTTTTGGAATTTTTTTCATGTATTTTTTATTTGTATTAATCGAAGTAATCACCCATGCAATCAATGCATCTTTGCCAACGCAGTGGCAGTTTATTGATGTCCTTCTTAAAGAAATCATCTGGACGGGAGGCAACAAATTCTTCAAAGGCATTTTGTACTGTCTCTCGGGTATTGAATTTTTTTCCCGCCAAGAAGTTATCCAAATTCTGGAAAATGTAGTAGTCTGTAGGTGCAAGTTCTGGTGAGTAGGGCGGATGACGTAGAGCTTCCAACCCCAGTTCTTGCAGCTTGGAGAGCGTCTGCTGTGCAGTATGAGGTCGCATGTTGTCGTGCAGGAGCAGCGGAGACGAGCGATTGACCAATGCTGGTTGGAGATGTGCAAGCTTCTCCATCATTGTTTAGTTCTTCATAGTACACATCTGCAGTAATGCTCACCCCGTTTGGTAAGAAGCTGTGATGAATCACACCGGCGCTAGACCACCAAACAGTGACCATCACTTTTCTAGGGGTAAGTTTTCGTTTAGGGCATTGTTTAGGTGCTGAACCAGGATCCAACCAACTTGCTGAGCTCTTGCGGTTATCAAACAGAATCCATTTTTCATCGCTGGTAACAATGCGGTTCAAAATTCCTTCATTTGTGTGTCTGTTCAATTCAAATTTCAAATTCATTTATTTGCCAAGAATATGGTACAGTAGGTGTTCACATATTTTATTGAGTTCGACATATTCTACTACATAGATAGTGTGCAAATATTTTCAGTTTTTCATAGTTATATACAGATTTTAAGTTATTTTAGATTATAATATTTAATAGAATAGAAATGGTTGTTATAATTACATTAATGAATAACATAGACAAAATTATAAAAACGTCAAAATAAAAGGTCAGATTTAACAATAAGATACAAATTAAATTAATAAAATATAATGTGGTGTCATTTTCAACGTTTGAATGTTACATGATATATATTCGATCATTAAAATATTCATTGATTGTATAATATGTTTTGTTAAGTTGCCATCCACGTAACTCTCTTTTAAGTTTTCTCTCAGAAAGGTTTTTGAAATAATCAGGCAGTTTATTGTATATCGACACGGCCATACAGTAAGCATTTCTACAAATGCCTAGTCTTTGATTGGGTACAACTAATTTATATTCATGTCTAGAGCTCTTGATGGCTACTTCTGACTTCTTTATAAAATAATGATCTAGATTTTTGTTCACAAATAAACACATTTCATAGATGTACAGACAGGGAAGAGGTAGTATGTTATACAGTTTAAATAAGGGTTTACAGGGTTCGATGTAACTGGCATTGGAAATACATCTAATACACTTCTTTTGTAGTCTAAATACTCTTATTAGGTCTACCGAATTTCCCCATATAATCAAACCGTATCGTAATACGGAGGCGATATAACCATGATATGAAAAGAGTGCTGCCGCCGTACTAACAGTATTTTTAATATTTTTAAGTGCATAAACATATCTTTCAAGTTTTATACAAATTTTGTTTGTATGTTCTTTCCAGTTACATAAATTGTCGACAGTAATACCAAGAAATACAAAAGATTCTACTACCTCTATATCACAATTTTCATAACATACTTTAAATTTGATATGTGATTGTTTTCTACTTTCAAAGTTTTCAATTTTTGTTTTGGATATATAATCTTTAAGATTATTTATTTTTAGCCAATTTATTGCACTGACAATTGTTTTATTTAATTCAGCCTCAATATGAAGTGGATTCTTTCCTTCGACGAGTACTGTGGTGTCATCAGCATATAAAATGGATTGGTGTTCTAAAGCATCTGGTAGGTCGTTTATGTAATTCAGGAACAATAAAGGCCCTAATATAGAGCCCTGTGGCACACCGACATCATTTTTCATGTACGGTGACCTACAAATTGTATTGAAGATTGTGCTATAATCAATTATTTCAACACACTGTTGGCGATTTGATAGATAACTTTCCATCCATTTATAAGCTACTCCTGTAATACCTCGGGGATGTAATTTATTAAGTAGAATATTATGTGATACGAAGTCAAATGCTTTTGTCATGTCTAAAAATATTGCTACTAGTAATGATTTAGAATTATAACATTCTGTGACTTTTTTAATAAGTGAGAAACAAGCATGTATGGTTGAAGTCTTTTTCCTAAATCAAATTTGTTCCGGCTTTAATATATTACATGCTGTGAAAAAACTGTATAGGTAATTTTTCAAACATACACTTTTCAAACATTTTTGAGATTAATATTGGTATAAGTGTTATTGCTCTGTAGTTGTTTAAATTCGTATGGTCACCCTTTTTGAAGATTGGTTTTATTATTGAGTATTTCAGAGAAGTTGGGAATATACCTTGGGACATTGATAGGTCGATTACGTGAGTAAGTGGTTTAGCAATGAAATTTTTACAAAGTTTTATTATGTTGGTTGTAATTTCATCGTATCCTGTTGAATTTTAGTTTTTTAGTTCGTCTATAATCTTGCATATATGCGTGTCAGATATTGGTGTCAAGTAAATTGTCTTAATATTATTATTAACGTTATTATATTATTTTATATGATTTTTATTATTATTATTTTTGGTATTTAAATTAATGTCTGTAGAATTTATATTATAATAATTATTATTTGTCATATCGATAAAAAAACAATTAAAGGCCTTAGCAATGTCAATAGTACTGGTAATCACTTTATCGTCTTTGACTATTTTAGATATATTGTGAGTATAACTGTCTGAGTTGCCGTTGCATTTTTTTATTATATTCCACGTAGCTTTCACGAGGTTTTTTGATTGTATAATATATTTATAGTTATTTAATTTTTGAGACTGCAATATACATTTATTTAGGAACATAGAATACCTTTTATATTGCAATTTATTTCTATGCTTATTATCTTTGTGAGCAGAGATGTGAGCACATCTTTGTGAGTTTCTTATTATCTGTTGAGCAGTGCAAGTCACGTCTCGACGCGTACTTCGCGCTGGCGATCATTGAGTTCGTGGGGCACCCATTTGTCAAGTTTTTTTTCCTTGCCAATTTGACGCAAATGGACCAATATTGTTTTGACGCTAACGTCGAAACCTGCTGATAATTCAGCCGTAGATTGTGTATCATCAGCTTCCACAATCGCCTTTAATTCGTCATTGTCGACCAAAGTCTTCGGACGACCGCGAGGTTCATTTTTCAGGTCGAAATTTCCGGAACGGAAGTGAGCAAACCAATAACAGGTGGTGCGTTGGTTTGTAGTGTTAGCTACGTAAACGTCGTTGATGTTGCGTGCCGCTTGTGCCGCGTTGCTGCCACGACGGTACTCATATTCCATAATTACTCGAATTTTTAACTCAATATGAAACTCAAGCTCAAAAATGTAACATTAATCAATAAACAAATGACTACTTTTGTAAAAAGAATTCCATGTTTTTTAAATAAAATTAATTTGAAATTAGAATTCTTAGCCAAACAAAAATTATTTTGATTTGAAATGGCCAGTACTGCAGAACGGCAATTTCATAGGTAAAGACCTATTATTCCATGGAACTATTACTTAGTAGTGTTAAATAAAAACTTTCTTTAGTCATATTTTTTTCAAATCAGAAAATAAAACCCAACTATTAAATTTGTCTGGATAACCTTTCCACTTCACTAACACTTGCTTTCTGTTACCTGAATATCGAGTACCAATTATTTTATCTAATAACCTAGAAGAAGGGTCATAAAACACTTTTTGCAACTTCTTTTCATAGAAAGTACCAGTTATATCTTCATTTTGCAAGTCTTTTAATGTATACACAACCCAAGGTGATCGATCTATAATTGAAGATATAACAAATATTACATCACTCCAGTTCGATTCATAGCCTTTATAAGTGTTTGTATTTAGTTATTCTAACGTAATCACCCACATGAAATGTAGGTGTTTGACAATTTGGTGATGATGTGACTTTATCACTACCTTATAGGTTATTCCAAACAGTCACAATATTGTTGGAATTCACATCACATGGAGCCATCTTGATACTTGAGTGTTTACTATGGTTATTAGAGTAAATCAAGTCTTGTAAAATATCTATATATCTGTAGCAATTGTTATGAGTAAAATTACGCCACATTTTCATTTTAAATGTTCTCTGAAACCTTTCAACAATACTTGCTCATGGGTCTTGCATATGCATATTTAGAAAAAACATCAATAACACACAATATGTAATTAAATCGTTATATTTAGAATAAGTTCTCATATCACTTAATGCCTGCCACAACTCATTGAAGTTTGATAAAATATACTTGTTTCTAGAAAACCTTCTTTGAACGGGTCTATGTAATGTATATGTTTCTTGTGACTGTAACCACTTCTTTACATCATTTTTAATTTTACCCTTCACTGCATTTGCATGTTTATCAATGCCACTATAACCAGCAGGGTGTGATGGGTCATAATAAATGTTATGCATTTCTAATCAGGGGTCCATTTTCCCCAGTCTAACTTTTTTCTCACTTTCCCGCTATACTTTTCTCCATCAGTTGTTGTTGGAAACACTGCTTCAGTTGATGCACACTCTCCGTATCTTTTATATGAAGTTCGTTTCTATGTATTCACTTCTTTTTGGGTTTCCAATGTAAAGAAGAGGTATTTTAATTTCTTTTAGTGCCTTAGCAAATGTTTCCCATCCTATAGGATCACTTCTTTTTAATGGTCTTAGAGAATCGTTTATCAAGTCAATAATGTTACTACCAGGAATTTATTTATTATCTATAGTTACTGTACCGGAATCGTTCCAATTAATTTTATTTTGACTCATAGACATTAAGTTTAATAATAACTCACCCTTTCTTGAATATGATTTGGGTATTAAACTTAATATTTGCTTTGATGTGTATATAGGATTATTATTAACAGTTATATCCTGTTCACTTACGTCTTCAGTTGACGCCCAAGGACGCCCTGATTCTTTACGGCTCGTATTATGATTATTATTAATAGTTGTAGGTTCACTCTGAATATTAGAATGTATAGGTAATTCATACGGTTGGCGTTCTTCTTCTGTAAAATGCAAATATCTCTGCAACGTTTGTAAGTATATAATGCATTTTTTACGATCTTCTACGTTACTTTTCAAAATGTTTTGCATTTCAGTATCTAACGGAGATAAAGGATTTTCCACACTACTAGATTGTTTTAACTTTTCAATAAGACTTGGTTCAATTAATAACATTTCTTTAGCATTTTCCATCTTAAACAAGGTAATTTATCAATCCACTCAAAATAGAACCAAGAATTATGAGTAAAAATGCACCCCCTTTTTGAATTATATTTTTTTTTCTTAATATATTACTTTTCCCTTTTCGTACTAATTTTCGAAGAATATCTTTATACTTGTTTAATTTTTTTTTCTCCTTTTCTTCGAGTGACTACCTTGTAGAACGTTATGAATTCACTCACAAATGCAATTTCGACGAAGAAATCTTCGTCATCACAAGATTTCAAAAGAGCTTTAATATATTTTGGTTTTAATGTATGTAGTGCACGTAGCAAATCCTTGTGCGTCCTTTAAGCTTTGATGCATTATTTATAAATGATTGGAATTTGTTTATTCCTAGCATATTTATATTCTTTAGTTGGTAAATAAACATTGCAATGACTATCTAGAGGAAATATTTTAGTTTTCAATCGACACATATCATTGGTTTTTTGTTTTATATCCACCATTAGATATTCATGGGGTTCATTTGTTGCATCTCTGTAAGCATCTTCAATGAATTTTGGATTTTCAGGAGATACTTGTCGCGCTAAATACCGTATTTGTGTTTTATCCCGAGGATTTTTAAAATAGATTATATATCCCGTATTCAATGATATATCTCTTTGTCATTTACCTTGATGAAATAAATTTTGAGAAATGACTGAATGAAGGAGATGACTTCCTTTGGTGAATATATCAACAACACGTCCATCAGACTCTCGTAGTATTAAATCATCAAGTATAAGGAGTTGTGGTTCCTTGCCATCAAACATACTAAGATACCTTGATAATAATTCACATTTTGCAAATTATATAATGGCTGCATTTCATCAAAACACCATGTTATTTGTGCAAAGTTTACACTACAAATTGATTTTATGTGTTTTATAAAGTTTGTTACAAAAACGGATTTCCCACAACCACTTGGACCAGCAACTATGGCAGTAAAAGGATGAATAAAATGAAACATCATCACGTGTATATCAGAAAAGGTTTTTGAAAAAAAAGAAACAAGCTTTAATAAATTTGAAATATATATTAAAATTTTGTTCGAAAACTCTTATAATTATTAGTAACATATTTAAAACTTAATGTTTTTAAGAAAATCTTGATTATATACATACCTTTTATATTATATTTTACAATGTTATAGTACAATGAAACATTAAAAATTAAACATTCAGTACAATATTATACATAAAAGATGGCTCCTCGAAACAAAGTATTACAAACTAGTTTACAAAAGGAAAAAAAATGTTCATTGGCATAAAATTATCTCGTATCAAAGTAGATCTTACGTAAAACAAATTAATCTTATTGACTAAGCTTAAAATACAGTTTCACATTACAATGACAAATCACATACAAACACAATATTTTTTCAGAAGGTTTTATTTCACGTAACGTTTCTCAATTTATAATGACCCCAAGCTAAAGTATCTATATCATTAGACAAAATAAATATTTTAGTATCATTGTATGATAAACAAGTACTTATATTTTATTTATTTTTTGAGTGAAAATTCTATGTTTGATAGATTTGAATCTTAACATTGAGCATAATTGAATTATTTTTATCAAAGAAACACGATTTATAATTTTCTTAATTTATTGTTTCTGTGACACATTTAGTGACTCCTTTTGCCTTGGCAGTTAAACGATTGTCTACATCAAACGCATACATTTTTGATCTCAACCCTACAAATTCTTTCATTATTTTTCCATTGTTTTCATCTTTGAAAAAACCTATTTTATTTTTAACTTATTTGAGGATAACCATATCTATTATCAGAAGGATAACCAGATGTATCATAATATTTTGGAAGATCCTGTTTAATATCATCATAGAAATTTTGTATGTATATTTGATATATTAAGCTATCAGTATCTGTATATAACAATTTAATATTATTTTTAAATTTATTTATCATATAATTGTAGTGGAAATCATACATTTTTTTTAGAAGTTTTTGAAATATCAAAAATACAAAATCCTAAATAAATTGGTTTGTTGTGGAATATTTTGGTTTTACGTAATTGGACAGCCATTAAATTTTCTGAAAAAATCGATAAACTATGAAATTCTTGTTTTGCTATTAAATCTTGTGCACCTATAACTTTACCATGATTATCCCAATGTGTTAATAATTTAACATTAATTCTTTTTTCAATATTTTCCATTGTTTTGCCAAATACCGAATTATTCATAAAGTTTATAAAATATTTTTCGAAATCTGATTTGGCAATAGTTCTAAATTTGGTAAGTATTGAAATCTATATACTTTTGCAACCATGGTAGCTGTCTAAACTTTAATATTCTATGAACTTTAGTTAATTTCAATCCCATTTTATGCATTGTTTAAGATTCCTGTAATGAATTTTGTATTAAGTTTTAATATTGATTTGTAATCAATTTAATCTCTTTAGTATTACCTATACATATATTTTTAGGACATAACGGAAAGTCTGAATGTGACTCATGCAGTTCATCTGGATATTCTAAATCTACTTCTAAAATAAAACCGAATTCGCTATTATCTGGTACATCAAAGTTAGTTTCCGGATCTACCCACTTAAAATCTCCTACAGGAAGATACTGCGACATGGCCCAACCATAAAGATTATTCGCATTAAAGTATCGTGTGACAGGAAAAGCTCACTAAGTACCAAAAGTTGAAAATTAATCTTTTTACACTAAGTACATTAAAATATCAACCACTTTCCCAGGAAAAAGTCATCAGATCTATAGGTTTACTTTACGGAATTGCAAGAAGCAAAAATCCTTATATCCAAAATATTTGTTGAAATCGGCAGGTAAAAATTCATTTCGACTTAATTAGTTTTGCCTTGCAAAAATTCTCGTCCGTCAGTGTCAGTGTCAAAAGTTAGATGGACGTTAGTGACAGACTCGTCTTTCATCGTTGGCGCCGTTGTCCGTTTTAATAATTATCACAGTTTTATTTATCTTATTCGCAAGTACTCGCAATATTGTATTTAAGAACTTATAAAATGAGTTCAAGAGCTGTAAATATGATAAACATGATACGTGAAGTGCACAATAATAAAGAAAACTTGCAAATTGTGGTAAGTGTTGAATATTTTGTAGACTGAAGATACACACCGAAGCTTTGCTTTTATATAATAATTTTTACTCGTATTTTGTGACATAAATTCGAGCCTATTTGTATTAAAATGTATGTTTCATTATTTCAGAATGCAATATCTTTAAAAAATGCTCAGAGGGATCTATTTTCAAAATGAGTAGAACCAAGTAATGCCCAGCACAATCATTCATTCGAGAAGCCTTTGGATATTATCACACATGAGATACAAGACGAGAACTTGCAAATTATAGTAAATAATACATAATATTTGTACATTTTTTTTTGTATTTTGTAAGTTGAGACTATTCCTGATAAATTTGTTTGATTATTTTAGAATGCTGAGAGTGATCTATTTGCACAACAAACTGCTTTCCAGTCCAGTCATCCCCTTGAGAAGGACGTTACACATCAGATACAAAAAGAAAACATGCAAACCGTGGTAAGAAGTGCATAATATTAGTTATCAATTTGTAAATGTTTAGGTTTTCGTACATACCAATTTTATATAATTATTTGAAACTAGTTGTTGTGTCGGCTTATCACATAACATCAATTCACAGTGGCGTTCACAGGATTATGATACTGGGTATGCGGCGAAGTACTCGGTCACAAAAACTTTTTCGTTTATAGATTTTTAGCATAGCTACAGCCAAGCGACGGATCTCTAAGTCGAAACCATGCCAACAGAGCAAGTCTTAGATGTACTACTATTCATGTACATCTTCTACGGCAACGCAGACAAAACCGCGATCGATCGTCGCGGCGGAAGAAATTCTAATAAGTAAAATAATATGCATATTTTAAAATATTATAACTACTCACCAGTCAGTCAGCTTCAATTTTCACATATTCAAGGTTCCGGTTACTTGAGATTACTATATCCCGATGTAAATAAACGCAAGATTTCGGCCACCTCAAATATCTTATCCAAGTGAGTGATAGTTACAGAACACGTCCCTGGCAAGATATCCGATGTGGCCTTTAAAAAGGCCGATTTTCATGTGATTCGCAAAATATATAAATAAACTTAATAATAAAACTATGGGTTAGTAAAAAAAAACAAACTACTCATTCATTTATAGATTAAATCTATGCGCCTATCCTTTTTTAAATATGATTTTAGGATATCGTCATAGAAAGAAATATTTGTGGATATTACACAGACACAAAAGACATAAAAGCTCAGCATCAACTGTTCGAATTGACTTGCTTTAATATACTACGATGGAGGGATCAGGAATCAGTAAATTTAGAGTGTCAATAATAGCAGATGAGGATTACCATAAGATAGAAGAATTATGTTCCAGACCTGACCAAGAATCTGGATATAGGCAGATACGTTTAATGATTAAGCACACTGAAGAGGTGGCTAGGTCAATCCCAGTAGTAGGCTTTAACAAAGAGGGAGTCATCTCTATTGGAAGAACAAATGTTGAACAAATGTCATTGGATTCTCCGAAACTAAAACAGGATCAATTTCACATGAAAAAATACCAGGACTGGACCAGATCATTAGGAGCGCCATCTTGAATTTTACTCCTCAAAAGCTGCTGTTTACTTTAGAAGAGTCTAACGAGTTATACTACCCTCTAACACGATCGACTGCTGCCGGAATTATCATGGCATTTTATAATGGGCAATCGGACCCTCTTGATAGGATCAGCCTCCTTCACATAACCCAGTCAGATGAGGAAACCTTAGTTGTATCAAGTACCTTACAGACATCAAGATGGAGGGGACTCTCATTGAACACGATGGGTTTCGGGCAATTGTAGATGAGACCACCCTCCTTCCATTGCAAGAGCGTTTCAAATATATAATCGAATAGCCTCTGTTAGACCCTTGGTTAAACGAGTCATCTATGAACTCATGCAAACTAGTTTCGAAGAGTCCAAGGCACAGGCCTTAAAAACTCATACCAAGATGTTAACTGCACTATCGGAAATGACCACTTATTCGTTGATCAATAAAGTAATAAATGTGGGAAAAGCCGTCATTGCCTTGAAACCTCTACCTGAACAACTTCTCACTTATGCACGGGAGAGAAGGGAGGTTAGAGATAAACTAGAAGCACAGGGTTACCCTTCTGATGATATTATCTTCGTTCATCTCATTTTCCCAAATCGTCAGTGCTTTGTGTCTAGCAATTACCCGAATTTGATAGTCGCTGCGATGGCGATCGAAAAGCACCAAGATCCCAAAACCAGATCCATAGAGAACTACAAAGCAAAGATACAGAATGCGGTTATCTCCGAAGGACAAGTAATACAGTTCCTTCGACACCAATCACTTGAGTCCTCACTCAGCACAGTTTCTAAAGACCAGGTAAGGTTGTTAGGTGAAGAACTGGGGTTAGAGATGGGGCCACTAATAAGAGAAGCCAAGAAGGTTCTTGACATCATTCAAAAGCAGATGTAATGCCGTTGAAAATTTCAAGTTAAGAAAAACTTGACAAAAGACATAATCAATGAGAAAACATATTCAGTTAGATTCTTTATACATATCCTTCCGTTCTTCTCAAGACTCCTTATCTTATTATTTTAACAATATGGCGGACACTAAGAAATAATATCAACGCATTTTCAGAGAGATGAGGGATGCCTTGTCCAGTAGCATGGAACAAGGAGATCCCAAGCTAGTGATTTTGGACAACCTCAATTATAATGAAGTATTTGATGATAATGCATTCCTGGAACATCTACGGGTTGCTAAGAATCAAATAACCAAGGAGCAACTCATGATGAAGAGAATAACCTTGATCGTGAATACAAAGGACATTGAAAGGAAGACAGAAGCCAAAACGACTAAGGACAAAGACATATATCAAAAATTGAGGGAGACAGAAGCACGAAAACTCACGAGATAGGAAGTCAAAACCTGATTCTCGAACTCCAACCCCCGAACAACCTCTCTCTCCCAATACTAGCAGTGCGGGAGCTAAAAGAGCAAAACACTCTGGACTTGTAAGAACAGATCAACCAACACACGAGCCTGAAACAGAAGACATAACTGACACAGAAGAACAAGTAAGTAACCGCCAGGAATTCAACATAGGCTACTATGATAAATTTCCCAATCTTCCAAAGTCAAGATGTCCTAGGGACTTGTTCGTCTATACTTTAAGACCTAAATACCTAAACGATCTTTGTGAGAGCGTTCCGAGAGCATTCCCTTCGGATTGGCATTCTGCCATGAGAAGGGATCCAGTCGAAGCACGGAAGTCCCTCAATTCCACCATTATTCGATACCTCAATGAAGAGTACAAATCCCAGGGTGTGGAAGTGGAAGAAGGAGAGGGATGTATTGATCGGTTCACAACATATACATTGAAGAAGGAATTAGCTGAAGCAGTAGCAACTGCTATTGATAAAAACTTATCCAATAACTCTGTTTCAGGGAGTTCGCAGAAAGGAGAGGGTCTTGTTTCCACCCAACAATGGCTGGAATAAGCAGATTGGAGGACTTGGTTCGTAACCTGTCCTCTCAATTAGTTAAGCTTCAGGGCCGGGATATAAATCCACCTCCACCAGCCCAGACATGCATCCCTGGACTCTCCGGTCTGACCATTGCTTCCTCACCTGTACCGACCGGTGAAAAACCAGTTGCTAGGGACATATCTTACGATATTCTTTGAATAATCAATCATTAAATCATAATCAGTTAGTCAGTGCAATCGAAAAGTCCTTAGTCACAAATGAATTAAATTGCAAATAGAACCCCTTGAGCCTTACGTTTTAAACACGAAAATGAACGCTCTGCCGATGCGCTGCTTGCTGGGATAGTCACAATGAATTTCGCTAATCGAAAAACTTCAGAAAAAACTTTATTTAAATTGTCCTTATACAAATTTTGAATAAAACTAAATACACAACTATTTGCAAATTGAGGTGATCTATAAATACAGGGCAATTCATTTTTCAATTTATCAAAATTAAAATTTGCCTGATAATTATTAGTGAACTCTCTGATTTCATTTTCAGGGAAACGTTCACTATATTTTTTTAAATTCTCACAAGAAAGTAGCTCAATAAACTTTAAATCTTGAATGTTTTTATAGCGATTTGTTAATTCACTGACTACATTATCAATTATTTCAACAAAAATCCGATAATGTATTTTTACATCATCGACGTTGCGCTTTCTTTTAGGTGGTCCGGTAATGCGAACGGCAGCATCATAATAGATCTCGAACTTGTCTCTGAAACGTTCTAAAAATGACTCTAACTCTTTTATCTTTGTTACACAATACGCGATGTCACTAGTTTTTTTTTTTTTGCAAAATATCGTACAGAATATCCGTTTCTGCAAAAATATCTGCGAAAGATTTTAAAAGAAAATTAAATTCAAATTCTTTCATAATAAATAAAAATGAACTGACTTGTGTCAGTGTTTCACCATCTCAGTCTTGTGTATTTTCGTTCATATTTTCAAACAATTCTAGTAGGTGGGTGGACGCATTATTAATTACATTAACTGTGCGCGAGTGATATGTCCACCTTGTTTCCGCGACACGAGGCAGCTTTTTCATGTCGGCAAAATTGTTGTAATGGGCCATTCGCTTTGTACTGGTATGAAAAAAAGCCGCGATTGATTTTATTATACTAAAAAAGCGTTTTGTTTCAGCAACTCGTTCGAACGATTTCGATAAAACTAAATTTAATATATGTGCTGAACACCAAACGTACATAGCCTGTGGACATTTTTGTCTCACCAAAGCCTGCACGCCATTAATTTGTGAGGATAAAACTGCTGCCCCGTCGTAAGTTTGTGCAACTAATTTGGATACACAATCGAACTCTTCCAAAATTTCCAAAATTATAGAATTCAAGGTTACAGCGGTCTGATCCGCGCTAACATCAACATATTTGATAAATCGATCTACTACTTCAAAATCACGAATATATCTCATGACGGCGACAAAATCGGACTGTTTAATTTCGGCTTTAACGCGATCGATCATCACAGATGCAACGCTCGAGATCAAATCATTCTGCGTACGGTTCGACATACCCGTGAATGAGGTACTTGCACTCTGTACATGGGTTTCTACAACTCCATCATACTTGGCTAATAAATCTACTATTTCTAAATAATTACCTCTATTAAACGACGCTACTGACTCATCGTGACCGCGAAAAGCTAATTCTTGTTTTCCCAGAAAGCAAACTACATCGATCAGCCTTTGAAAAATGTTTCTATTGCGATCAACTTTAGCATTATGCCTCTCAATATCTAATCGTAACTGACTGTTGATACTCATTTCAATACGAGATTTACCAAAAGTGTTTAATTTTAAGCAGGCCTCCAGATGTTTTTCTGTATGGTCATGCTTCTTGGCCGCGGAATAGAAATTATTTAAATCTGAATATCCCGAATCAGTCCACACTGTACTAGAATTACTAAATAATATACAAGGAAAACAATATAATTTAATCGTGTGTACACAACCACACAGCCAGTTATACGTTTCATAACTTTTAACATGAAATTTTCGAGTTACATTATTTTTTTGCTGGTTTAATTGTTGTAACTCGGTTACACACCTACCTTTAGACAGAATTTGAATCTTTTCACTGAATGACAATTGTGAGAACTTGTTATTTTTAATTTTTAATAAACACACATTTTCAACACAAGCCTCACAGTCAAATAACATTTAAAAAAATCAACTAACTCACTAGTAAAAAATCACTACAATTATTATAGAAACTCAGTAATAAACTGTTAAATGTACACACTTTCAAATGTTAAAATGAAAAATCTTTTAAAAAAACTATAAATAGACTGGAGCGATTAAATTGTAAACAATGCGTATCACATGAAATATGCAATATGGCCCCCGCGAAACACAAAACGTTTCTTCTATTTAAACAAATAAAACCTTACTTAACAAAAATGCATAATGTGCATACCGATTTCCCCGATTTCTGAGGCCAAAAAGGCTGATATTGTTAAGCTTGCAGATGCTGGACATATACCAGAAGAAGTAGTATCGTGGTATAAAAATTTACCATCTAATAAAATGTCCACGGAAACCGAGCGTTTGCCAGAACCAAACTTTGATGAGGAATATCCCGAAAATGAACAAAGTCAAGTATCTATAAAATAGCATAAAAGATAAGTAATTATAATATAAGGTACCGTAATATGGGGGAAATAGGAACGGCGGGTTAAAAAGGGATAATAATCTGCTTTTCCAAACTGTTCTGTGTTGTCAGTGTTAATTCATGAATATACTTTTTTTTTGTTTATAAACGACCGTGTTATTTTTTGTTATTAGTCACACTGAGCATTCGAACCAGCCAATCAGATTCAATTTAAAGAATACGTTGGAAGTTAAGTCGTCGTAGATACGAGATTTTTGCTTGTTTTAACTTAACATTTTTCGTTATTTGCGTTGAAAACAAGTGTGTAAAAAGTGTTTTTTTTGGCAAGGGATTGGGTTGTAGTTTTAAAAAACGTGAAGGTATGTAAATATTTGCATTACTTCATTGGAAATCTTATTTTTAATCAGCCATTCGTTTTTGAGGTTATTTTGGGGATAAGCGAAACGTGAAATGGGTAAATTGACACATCAACTGGAAAAATTGGAACATTACGGTTGTTATTTGGTTTAAGAAAGAAGTAAATTGGAATAGCTAAATAAGGTTGTCAAAACTGTAAATATTCATAATGTATTTTTACCTCGACTGCGCTATGCATAGATACTGTATGTATGTAAGTATGTGTGTAAGTATGTATGTTAAATGTATGTATGTATGTATGTATGTATGTATGTATGTATGTATGTATGTATGTATGTATGTATGTATGTATGTATGTATGCATGTATGCATGTATGTATGTATGTATGTATGTATGTATGTATGTATGTATGTATGTATGTATGTACCCGACTGCGCAAAAACTGAAAAGAAGAAAATAAGCACTTAGAATTCCGGTGGCCTAGAATTGTATAATATATTATTAATTAAATACTATTGAAGATAAAATATATTCTAATAAGGGTACAGTCGGGATAAATTTAAAAATTAGTTTGGCTGTCGACTAACGGATCCCGACTGTTCACTTGTTCCATTATTAGAATATATTTTATCTTCAATAGTATTTAATTAATATTATATTATACAATTCTAGACCACCGGACTTCTAAGTGCTTGTTTTTTCTTTTCAGTTTTAATTTGTAAATTTATGTTATTTCATTTCGATAATCATAACAGTTCTTTTCTCTAAATAAAATGTGTAACTAGTGCAATTATTTTTAAGCTAAAATTATTATAGCTCCGTGGTTTTTAGAATGCCTCGCAAGTTAGTACCTAAGCCAGGGGCTAAACATTATAGAAAATATGACGATACCTTAATAAAACAAGCCCTGGAAGAGATAAAAACTACCAGTAATAGCCTTAGTGTTGCAGCTGAAAAGTATAAAATAGCAAAGTCAGTACTCTGTTGCCACAAAAATAGAGTAATGAAACCTCATGGCAGACCAACAGCACTGAGTAAAGAAGAAGAGCTTTTTATTGTAGAAAATTTAAATATTTGTGGCGATTGGGGCTACCCGTTAGAAACATTAGACCTTAGATATATAATAAAAATGTATCTAGACTCCATGAATATTAAACACCCAATATTCAAAAATAACTTCCCTGGCATAGATTTTAATGGGTTTTTGAAGAGACATGAAAATAACATTTCTCAGAGAATATGTCAAAATATCAAGAGGTCTAGAGCGGCAGTTTCTCCAGACATAATAAAGGAATATTTTCGCGAATTGGAAAAGTCTGAAAAACGTACCGCCGCAAAATATTATTAATTACGACGAGACTAATCTTACTGACGACCCTGGGCGCAAAAAGGTGATTGTAAGGCGAGGATGCAAGTATCCTGAACGAGTAGTCAATCACTCAATAGGGTCAACATCATTAATGATGGCTGCTACAGCAGAAGGTGAACTCCTGCCACCTTATGTTGTCTACAAAGCAGCTCATTTGTATGACTCATGGACAACTAGGGGACCGCATAATGCAAGATATATAACAGGTCTTCATCCGGCTGGTTTGATGTTGACATGTTTGAAGATTGGGTCAAAAAAATAGCTGTACCTTTAGTGGAAAAAAAAGAGGGAAAGAAAATTTTAATAGGAGACAATTTATCCTCTCATTTATCTATTGATATTATAAAACTATGCCAGGAAAAAGATATCCAGTTTGTTTTTCTGCCAGAAAATTCCACGCACTTGACCCAACCTTTAGACGTGTCATTTTTTAGACCTATGAAAATGGTTTGGCGTCACATATTGGATAAATAGAAGAAAAGCGACGATGGTAGAACACAGTCATGTGTTCCGAAAGGATGCTTTCCAGTGCTGTTAAAACTACTAACGGAGGAGCTCAGTGTAAATGCAGAAAAAAATATAAAAGCTGGATTTAGAAAATGCGGAATAGTACCATTAGAGGCTAACCAAGTCTTATCAAGGCTTCCTCTGCCTGAAAAAAATGAAGATTCTAAAAAAACAGCTGTGAATGATGGTTTTTTTAAATTTTTATCAGAAATGCGCTATGGATCGATGAATATTAAAGAACCTAAAAAGAAAAGAAAGCTTGACGTAGTTTCAGGTAGAAGTGTAAGTGCTGAAGAAGTAGAAAGCAATGAAGATGCAAGCAGAAACCTGTAAAACTGAAAAAAAGAACACTAAATGAAACAAAAGAATCTACTCCAAAAATTATATCTTTAAAAGGAAAGGGTATGGGTAAAAAAACAAAACTTAAAATTGACAAAATCAATCATCAGCTAGATGACGAAAAAGAATCTGGTATAGAAAAGTGTAGACAAACTCAGGAGATACCTGAAAACAAATGCACTGAGGTGACTGATGCGCTAAATTATTCCGAAATTGAGACTATGCCAATATTTTTTGCAGAAAATATTGAATGCCAAGAAGTCACCATAACAACTATTGACGAAGATCAAGCAAAGCAGAATACTCCTCAAACAGAAATGAAGCAAAAACCTCAAATTAAGATTATAAGCGACATAAAACTTAAGTTGCCATTTCCAATGAAAAATACAAAAAGTAATTCCACCTTGCAAAAAACCTGTCCAAAACCAAAAGAAGCCTTAGCGTATACAAAGACGCAGAAGAAATTTTAAAAATTTTAGAAGAATAAACTTTTTCTTACTTTGTATGTTACGTTTTACGAGAAGAATGTTTATGTTTTTTTTATTATAATTAAATATTTTAAAGAATAGCACTGTAGTGTAAATGCAAAACGCCAGCTTGTTTACAACTGTCTTTTATTATTTTTTATAAAACAATAAAACTCTAAACTAAGTTAAATTTAGTTATAAGAATATTTATTTTAAGGTTATAGAAGATTATTATTAATGTTATTTTTTGTTACAATTTAATTTTATTAAAAATTTTAAAGAATAGTACCTAAGTTACATTTTATGTTAATCCAAAGAAGAAAGTAAACATAAATAGACTGATTATAGTTTTAAGCTAAATGCAATAATATTGTTGTTATTGGATTTCACAATGGAAATTATCATTTAAACCCACATTTATGAGCATAATACGAGTCATGTTTAGGTATTAATAATACTGGTACTAAAAATTTTATTCTCAAATTATTTCGTACAGCCCTATCAAAAATTCCAATTAACTCCATGCACAGACCTATTAAACCCTTCGGGGGTTAATTGGAATCCGATGGTGTTTTTGTTCATTATTTTTTAATATCGCACATCTAGTACTACAATGACGCAAATGCAGATTTTTGTGATATTGAGTTAATAATGCCATAATGTTCCAAAGTAGTATTTATTTACTGTGCTAAAGTGACGCGCCTTTATTTCAACAACTCGGTGCTAGATGGCGTGAATGTCATTATTGCATTGGTACAAAAAGTAGCGTGGCTTGGGTGCAAGGATGTCCTATTGGTCAGTTGAGCGGGGCCCCTCACAGTGGTAGGACGTGTCTCGGTGCTATATAGACGCTCAGGTAATTATGACTAAAAAATTTACTACTTTTAATAGAACAATGTCACTAATGAGTTTTGAGTCAATATAGCACTAAAATATCTTGTATTTTGAGGACTCTAATGACGTAAGTATACTTTATGCCAATGAAGCACTAGACACTTTATCATATTTAAAGCAACTACGACGTAATTATATTAACTGGCATTATAGCACTAGAAGTAGTCTTAATTATGAAAGAAACAACGGCTTGACAGTACTTTATGTTTATGTAGCACTAAAAAATGTCAATTTTGATTGTAAATAAGGACAACAATAATTTTGTATGTATAGGTATTTATTTAGTATATAAGTATTCCTTTCCCCTCATTATTCATTTATTACTAAGGGCTGTGAATATCGTCAAGCGGACGGTAGGTACGCCTACTGTGAGATACTACAGTATCTCAGCATAAGCTGGTTTTACTTATAAATCGCTGGTACTGGCAGGCAAAATTGAGTTGACACGGCTAGCCGTGCCTATTACTAGCCCTAATTACTACAACGCTTACAGACATTCTAATAGTTTTTTTTAAATATTTATTATATTTTGTCGCTTTATTCTTTCATATAAGTTAGTTAAATAGGTAGTCCTTTTATTGTACAGTTACATTAGAACTTTCGTTCGATCGATCGAACAAAGTTCGTTTGATCTTCTACTATACTTATTTTTGTCGATTGCTTTCTATTTTCCAGAAATTTTATTATATTTAACAAGGTAACATCATGGCAAATAGACGCAATCTTAGAATGGTTGAAAAGGCTATTAAAGGATACATCCCTGCACCTTTTTCCAAAAATACAAAGGACAACCAAACGTCAGATTCAGATGTCGAATCAGTTTACTTCACCGACAAAAATGTAGGCGCATCTCGGAATTTTGTACCTACAAAAAAATGTTTAGCATCTAAAATATCGGTGAAAAGGACAGGTAAGTAAAAAACTATAAATAATAACCTGTGCTTGTTGTGGTGTATTACTCTTTTGTTGTTACGTGTGTGCGTGCTTTTATTAATTATTATATTACAGATGCTGATTACAAAAATTCAACCACACATGAAAATACATCGCGTGTAAAAAGGCTAAGTGTCTTGTGTTTTGAAGAAATGTCTGAGCTGATGGGGAATGATTCGTGTGTCCTTAATAATTACAAACTAGTTGAGCAAGTTGGCTGTGCAGAAAAGGAAGGCTCATCAGTAAATAAAAATGAACATGAGCAAGTGATATCAGAAGAAAAGAAAGACTTATTGGAAAATAATAATGAACAAGAGCAAGTGAGATCTGGAAAAGAAGAAGACTTATCGGAAAATAATAACGAACAGGTGCAGGTGAGATCTGGAGCGGAAAAGGAAGACTTATCGGAAAATAATAATGAATATGACCAAGTGAGATGTGAAGAAAAGGAGAATATCGCGGAAAATAATAGTGAACAAGAGGAAGTTGGTTGTGAAGAAAATGAAGATTTCTCGGGAACTGATAGCGATGATGATTTCGTACCAAATAAAACAAGAAAACGTAAGCTTGTCTTGTCTATATTATCGTCCAGTTCTTATCCTAGTTCATCTGGATCATCTAAAGGCTCGTCGTCTAGCTCCTCCTCAGAATCATCTACTGGTTCTTCGTCTGACTCGTCGTCCGGACCTTCAGCTGCTGGTAAAAAAGGGAAAAAAAAGGAATCGAAATGTTGCAAACTGGAAAAGAAATGCAGTTAAACTTTTGAAGGACTCCGGAAAAGAATATATTTCTCGCACTGGGAAAACTGTAAAAGCTAAAGAAATGAAACCTCCTTGTCCAAATAAATGCCAACTATCTTGTGCAACCAAATTTACGAACAGCCAAAGACAAAAAATGTTTGATAATTATTGGAAATTGTCGTCATTGCAAAGACAACGGGATTATTTATCTTCTTGTGTATCGCTTTTGAATGTGTCTGTTCGCCGTGTCAAAATTATTACTACCAAAGAAAGAAAACCGAATTATTGCTTCCCTTTCTCACTGCAGGGAAAACCCGTAAGAGTGTGTAAAACATTTCTGCTTAACACTCTGGGGATCACGGAGAGAACACTTCGAACAGTCGTTGCAGCTAAAACTGGTTCTGGTGTGATTCCAACGGATAGACGTGGAAAACATTTCAAGAAGAAGCAAGACCCAGAAGTGGCGCAATCAGTGCGAGACGACATCAAGTCTATTCCGCGAGTCGAAAGTCATTTTATCAGGGCTAACTCTTCCCGCGAATATATTGATGGTGGTCTTACTATCGCTGAAATGCATCGGCACTATAAACAAAAGAGGGAATTAGAAAATAAAGTTGCAGCCAAATATGAATACTATGCTTATATTTTTAACACTGAATTTAATATCTCATTCTTTATTCCCAAAAAAGACCAATGTGACGAATGCGAGGCGTACAAAAATGCTGTTGGCCAAGAGAAACAAGCACTGGAAGAAAAATATAAGGAACATCAAAAACAGAAAGTATTAAGCCGTAAAGAAAAGCAGAAGGATATAAAAGCTTGTGAAAAGCCTAACTCAAAAGATGTTGTTGCTATTTATGACTTGCAGGCTGTAATGCCGGTGCCATTAGGAGAGTCCTCAGCTTTTTTCTATAAATCCAAATTAAATTGCTACAACTTCACGGTACCTACCTACTTATTTATACTTTTTGTAATTTGTAAGCGTTATGGTACATTTTGATTTAATGATATCTTAAAGTTAAACCTATGACTCTATTTTACAGGTCACTGACTTCAAAAATAAAAGCACTACTTGTTTCTTTTGGTACGAAGGATTAGGAAACCGTGGTGCAATTGAAATCGGGACGTGCGTTTATAAGTTTCTGGAAAGTGTTGCAGAGTCCGAACCTAACTGTAATGTTACATTTTACTCTGACAACTGTTGTGGACAACAGAAAAATAGGTAATTTATTTACTACCTACAATTCAAAATGTACATATCTATCACTTATAGTTTATTTGCATTTCTTTCTCATTTTTCTCATTTGCTTTCATTTTCTTGTCTACAGGTTCATGCTTGCCATGTATTACTACTCTGTATCAACATTGAATATTAACTCTGTATCTCATAAGTTCCTAATTCGCGGGCACACCCAGAATGAAGGAGATAATGCCCACTCCCTCATTGAGAAAGCCATTAAACAGGCTAAAAAATCAGGTCCAATCTATGTACCTAGCCAGTACGCTCAATTGATACGCAGCGCAAAAAAAACTGGAAAGGCTTTTAAAGTGGAGGAACTCAATTACGACGATTTTATCGATATCAAGGCTCTGGCTGAGGATATAGGCATTAATTCAGCAAAAGACATTGACGGAAATACAGTAAAATTAACGGAAATCAGAATGGTTCGGTTCCTGAAGAACAGCTAAACTTATGAGTACAAAACTACTTACAGTGAAGGAGAAAGTTGGAAAAATATTCCCATCAAGATCAGGTCAGGGACAGGGCGTAGATTAAGAAAGAGATCAACATAAATATCCAAACTGACGTGACATTGAAACCAGCTTACACTTCCAAAATAAATATTAATGAGCGAAAAAAGAAAGATTTGTCTCAACTGCTGCGTGATAACATTGTTCCGAAACAGTACGGTTATTTCTATGATTCTATTTTTTAAATTTTCTATTATAGATACTAAAATTATGTCACTCAAGTTGATTTTGATAGGTGCTATGCTTAAAAAGTTTGTTTTACAATACTTATCGAAAATTTGCTATCTCTTTGTTTTGATACTATTTTGCAGTTCCTGCTCTATGTAAGTTGAATAAAAGTCAACATAAAATATTTCCATTCCATAGTTTGTATTATTCATTTTATTATTTTTGTCTATGTCATACGATGTGTACTACTTTAGACTTTGACGTTTGTACTATGATAGTAGTACTACTATCTAGGATAATAAATATTCGAAGACTGATGAATCAAAGTTCCTATTTAATTGTTCTGAAAGATTTTATTAGAAGTAAGTTTCTCTATCACAATAACATTGTGTTAAATTACGATAAATACTCTGTTTTTGATAATAATTTTAAGGTTCTCAAATGAGAATCTTAAAAATATATATTTATTTTTTATTAAATAATATAATTAAGAATTATGTTACAATTAAGCATAAAACTACCTGTTATATATATAAAAAAAAAAAAAATATATATATATATATATATATATATATATATATATATATATATATATATATATATATATATATATATATAAATATATCATATTGAAAAACTAAATGAAAAAGGCTGTTTGAAGCAATTTCGGTGTGATTACGATAAAAGTTCTGTTAATGAATACTTAGAGAATAAGACTTAAAATAATAGTTTAATTCTGTGATTTTCGTGACATTAAGTTGTAACTTAAACTAAGAAAAACGTAATTAAGTTAGATTTTTGTACTTAATAATAAATAAAAAAACTTAAATAAATTTGGGTTTTATTAGAACAATAAATGACAAAATAACACTGAAAAAAAATCATTTTTGATGCAACAATGACACAATTGTTATTCATATTATTATATTTTGTATTTTTAAATATAAATATTATTACTTTTTCTTTCTTTTATCTATAGTAGATATAGGTAATTAAATAAAGTTTAACATTAGTCCATTTTTTTTCAAATTTAACAACAAACATACTTGCAATTTTATTTGTAACAATTTTAAAATCTTAAAATCACTCTTCTGTAAAATTAACAAATTGACAGTTGCGTCATTGTAGTTCTAGAGGTGCGATATGGCAACAAATTGGAGACCTAAATCTATAAAACATCTAAAAGAGCTTACCACACATACATAAGTATAGCTTGAAACACCCTACATGGTACAGAAAAAGGTTTAAATTCCAGTAGAAAGTGAAGATTGGACCAATTTACCCCATTTTAGGGTATATATTATAAGTTAAATTTGTTAATGGTTATAATATCGTTAATTGGTATTTTTTGTCAAGTTGCCTACTTTAATTATTAAAACATTTATTTCACTAAGTCCCAATATTCATATCGTCGGTTTAAAGGTAAAACTCATTAAGTGACATAATTGATCAAATTCATTAAATTCGTGAAACGGTCTCACCAGGGCAATATCTACGCCAAGAAAAAATCATTATGTGTGTATTGTCAGTCATAATGGAGATCCTGTTGAAAAAAAATCCGCAAATGCGACGCATTAAAATATTCGTGGCAGGAAAAACTCAGTCTGTAAATACTGATTTTTACCTGACATGATTAACAAGAACACATGAAACAATAGCTGGTAAGTAATTCTCAGTAAGTGCTTGGTGAGTTTTACCTGGCAACATTGTCCGTCACAGTTGTCACTTGTCAAACGGTGACTTTGACGTTCTTTGCCTCCAAAATTGTATTCAGCTGTTTTTGTGATTATTGTTACGAGAAAATATAGAAAGTTATTACAGGTTTTCACGAAAAAATGAGTAAATATAAGTATTCAAGAGGAAAACAGTTAGTAGATTTGACAAAAGCGAATAATAGGGTTCAAGAACTGGTAAGTTTTGAGTTGTTTTAACTATTTTGTTGTAAACTTATTGTATGTCGTGATTAGGGTTGCCAGACGTCCTTTATTTTAAAGGACGTCCTCTTTTTCAGACCCAATAATTTATCTTGTCCTATAATTTAAAATGTTCAATAAAGGACAATACTCGCGCGAAATTCAAAAACTGCGCGGCGCGCGCCGCGCCGGCGCGGCGCCGGTGGAGCGCGCCGGTGGCCTAGGCGGGGGCGGGGAATGAGGAATCGGTCGGGTAGTATCGTCGCGAATCGAGTCACTCGAGTGTCATTCGGCGTGGCGTTCACTTCGCTAGTTGATGTCACGCGCGTTTTATTGGTAATTCATTTAACAATAATTATTATACGCGATGTCTTCGGATACAGATTCTTCAGATAACAATAGTGGCGGTGAATCCAGCGCAAAGAAAAGAAAACGTCTTTTTAAATACAGGGAGCAATGGAGTGACATTTATTCATGGGTAAGGCCATCTATAGATAATATTTTTGAGGCTTATTGGACGATGTGCAAAAAAGAGTTTATGATTAGTAACGGCGGTTTGAGCAATCCCAAACAACACGATCGAGGTACCGAGCACCAGAATAAAGTGAAGTTGGCTAAAACTAGTAAAACCATTGACCACTTCTTCGGAACTCAATCTAACCCATCATCGTCTACACAATTAAAGAAGGTTGCTGCTGCCGAGCTCACGAACGTTTATCATAACGTGGTGCATGGCCATTCGATGCTTTCTCTGGATTGCACAAGCAAATTGGCTCCCATTGTTTATCCGGATTCAAAAATTGCTGGGGACATGCAGTTAGGAAGGACAAAAGCAACTAAAATAGCATCTTTTGTACTAGCTCCTTTATCAATTAAACCAGCGGTAAAGCAGTTGGTCGATCATGATATATTCTATTCAATAGGAACAGATGCTTTAAATAAAAATTGAAAACATATCCAGTTACTCAGCTGACAATGCTAACGTAAATTTTGGTCATTTTAATTCTGTCTACACACGTCTCAAGAATGAGAATGATCACATACTCGAAGCTAGATGTTTGGCTCATTTGGTTCACAACACCGCGAAATACGCTTTTGGGAAGTTAGAATTTGACATTGAAAGTTTTGTGACAAAGACGTTTACATATTTTTCAAGTCATGCAAAAAGAACCAGTGAGCTTAAGGAAATGTTTGACTTTATAGACATCGAATATGCACCTTTGCTGCGACATGTCCCTACAAGATGGCTGTCATTGTATCCTGCCATTGATCGACTCTACAAAAATCTTCCTGCTGGCAAGCATATTTTTTTTCAGCTTCTGACGTCTCCAATCATATTTTGAAATACTATCAGACTAATATAACTGGTACCGAAGTGTTAGAAGCAGAATTATATTTAGCTTTTTTTCACAACACGTTGACAATTTTTGAAGAAACTATCCGTCAACTCGAAGGCTCGACCGTCCTAATGTGCGATGTATACAAAATAATGAATAATTTTAAGCAAAAAATGAACCAACGAATTGAAGACGCATTTTTTGGAATGGCAGCCCAGCAAACGCTTCGAAAAATGTCTACTTCTCAGGCTGAAAAATACACTACTATTTTTTTAGAGTGGTATCAAAATGTTCTGACATATATAGAAACGCGGTTTGATTTTTCGGAAAATAGTAATTTCCATTGTTTGCAGCCGCTGACACTGACCAAAGAGTTAAAGTACCAAGATTTGTGTGATTGTGTGTCAAAACTGCAGATACCTAATATAAACCTTGATGCATTGTATGAAGAGTTATGTCTTTGTTCGCGCCAACACTGGCGCGACGTTTAGAATAAACACAAAGGACATCACTACGTGAAGTTTTTGGTCTTGACGTGAAATTCTTGGTCCATCAAGCCTTCGTGAAGCCCTTCTCCCTATTACCGGCGTTGGGCCTGATTAGAACCAGCACCTACAGTTCCACTCCGCCCAATTCTGCACATAAAATCAGCTTGATTATTTATATTTTGTCCAATTAATTCTGGCCAGGCCGCCCCGCCATTTTAAAACCAAGTTACAGTCCATTCCCATTATCAATTCGGCACATTTAACATTAAACCCCTATTCTGTACTTTGATATTAACCTATATGTTAATTATTTAAATTATTTTGTGCATATTTCGGCCCATAAATTCATAGGAAAAACCCAAAAAAAAAATAAAAAAAAAATAGTGGGTAGGTTGTCGGCTTATTGTCGAACAAAGAACTCGAACATTCCAGAACTTCCCTAACGTACCTAATACATAATTTGTGCCAATAATATCTTATATAATTTTCTCAGCTCTTAATTACTTACAAAATATTTTAATGTTTGATTTGCATATAAAATAACTAGTGCGTATTGTGAATTACGTTCGGCTCATAACAGAATTGTAAATCGTCGTTGCATTACTAAGTATTTTATCTATATATAACGTTTATATCTTCATATTCTCAATTTTTAAAACACAATATTAATTAACTTAGCATTATTTTAATAGTTACGGGTTGCATAACATCTCAAGTGCCCATACTAACATCGTCGGCTCGCTTCGATACAGAAAACTTGATTTGTGTACCTACACGGCGCCCGTGCGAACAACAGCTGTTACATTCATTCTCAATTAGGTATTCTTCATACAATAAATAGTGACCTTCACATTGAATTCATATCTTATCTACGCTCTGTGTCTATACAAAAATATTATTAGGTATTACGTTACAGCTGTTTTAAATAAGAATTCTTATCGACGTTCTGTGTTTATACAAATATATCATAGGTGTTACGTTACAGCTGTTTTGAATAAGTCGGCACATTATTGAGATTGAACCTGCTCATACCTACTTACATTGTTTTCATTACGTTATTTTGTTTCTAACGCGCCCGCTAAGATTTGTTTATATTCAAACTTCAGGACATTAATATAATATTACAGACGACTTCTAACGCATTAATCTCCGCTCATCAAACATACACTAATACTATATTAGCAT
This sequence comes from Phengaris alcon alcon, assembly GCA_037179445.1. Lineage (NCBI taxonomy): Eukaryota > Metazoa > Arthropoda > Insecta > Lepidoptera > Lycaenidae > Phengaris > Phengaris alcon. Next base: position 814,632 of record JAYRCH010000072.1, on the reverse strand, counting down.
CAGGCGATCGGTCAGCTCATTTGTTAATTAACTCGTACACATTTTATGATAAAATTGTATACATTGTCGGCACATTATTAAAATCTATTTTCTGCGTTTTAATTAATTGCGCGCGTATTTTCCGCTCATTACTTTTAAATATTTAACTTAGTTACACGCATATATTTTTAAACATGCCTACAAAATCGCAAGCGGCCATATTTAGGCAAACTATAAAATCTATTAGTCGGCTCAGAGAGATCGCATTGGCATTACACAAAGGTGACTCAAAGTCTAACAAAACGGAGTTTAATGCGCGTTTTAAAGACCTACAAAATTTGAAACAAAAATTAGAAAATTTATACTGCGAAATTTTAGACGACGGCAGTGTTACAGAAGAAATTGAAAAGTTTTATACAGCCGGTTACGAGAACGCGCTATCCGAATATTATGATATTTTAACTGCAGCGGAAAATATAAGTTCCACTTCAGAGTCAAGTCAGCTCACTTCTGCCGTTCTGCCCAAAATTGAACTGCCAAAATTCAGCTCACGCGTTGAGGACTGGCCATCGTTTATTACGATTTTTAGGAGTCTTACAGACGACATGACGTCACTTACAGATGCAGTTAAGCTGCACTATCTTTTGTCTTGCCTATCGGGGGAGGCGCTCAGCATGATTGCGCATTTAAAAATCACAAATGATAATTACAGCGTCGCGCTCGATATACTCACACGTAGGTATGAAAACCGCCGTGTTCTAATAGATGGGTTTGTTGATATAATACTCGGCCTACCTAATATTCATATTCGATCAAGCATACGCGCGACGTTTTAACTCCGCTCATTTCCGCACAAAGCGCATTAAATAATCTGCGTTTACCTATGGATAGTAATTACGTATTTGTGTCTATTGTAGTTAGAAAATTACGAGGTGAGCTCCGCGCCCTGTTCGAAAGAAGATACGGCATCTCGGACACTCTGCCCACCTTAGGTGATTTGATTTCTTTTTTAGAGGAGCACGCGCGCTGTATCGAAACCGAATATTCTAATGCAACGCGCGGTGTTACCTACTCACCACAAACTGGGCCCTCTCGTCAACACACACCCCCCGCAAACTCTCCGCGCAGTCCACGCTTTAGACCAATTAGTCCCGCGTATCCTCGTAATACTCAGCGCTCGCCATCGGCTCACACTTTAAGTAGCTATCACGTCAGCCCAGTTCCTCATTACCCTCAACGCTACTGGCCCCCCTCCCCCCGAACAGAGCGGCGCGAGTACTCAGCCCGGAATACAGATAAACACAAGCGATTCTACTGCCCCTATTGTAGGAATACAGAACACAAACTTATCGCGTGTCCGAAATATAATCATCAGCCCACTCAAGGTCGTTGGGATTTCATAGAAGCCAACGACAGATGTCGTAAATGTCTAGGTCCGCATTTTGAAAATGAATGTCGTTCGACAAACTCATGCAAAGAGTGTGGAAGTGCAAATCACCACACCTCGCTTCATCGTCACGGAACTCCAAATTCTCCGGTGTCGTCAGCGCATTTGCTTCCTCCTCATTTACGTGCACAGCCCCGCCGGCGTGCTCAAGACAAGCCACATACCTACACGGCCTACACACAACATACGCGTGCACATCAATCATCATCATCAGACCCCAACCAATCGTCTGATCATGCACCGTCTACAACTCATCAATCTCAAAACAAAAAACAATGACTACCTACAATCACGGAGCACATAGAATTAGAAGATCAACCCAATAATTTAAAATGTCATTCAGCTCATAGTACACCTGCATCACATTCAGCTCATAAAATATCTAAATCTAGTTCAGCCCAATATTCTGTAGAATCAGCCCAAGTAAATTCAACTCAGCACATAGAAAACCCATTAAAAACTCCAGTGTTACTTCCCACAGTAGTTTTAAATATATCTGATAAATGCGGAGAATATCACAAAGCTCGGGCTTTATTGGACTGTGGTAGCATGATAACGCTCATAACTCAGCGCATGACTAGAAATCTTAATTTGCAACCAAAACAATGTTCATTAAAAATTACAGGTGTAGGTGATCAGCACATACAAAATTCTAAAGGTTGGGTCACAATAACATTTAGGCCCACACACCGTGACACACCATCTATTACTACTACCGCTCATATTCTCAAAGACGTTACAGGTTATTTACCTTTGCAAAAAATACCAGATGTTGTACAAGACTCAGCTCATCAGCTCATTCCATTGGCGGATAAAGCTTATCATACTCCTGCGCCCATTGATCTCATTTTGGGCTCAGACGTTTTGGGTCACGTTTTGGATGGTACTAAGATTGCTTTGGGCCCGGGGAAGCCCATAGCCTTCGGCACGATTTTTGATTTTGCACTCATAGGACTCGTTGAGCACTCATGCGATTCACCTGTAGCTCAAGTTGGCTCTGCTCATGTTACTCATACTCATTATACTCAGTCGGCTCACTCTACACATTCTGCTCATTCTACTCATGATATTTGCAAGGGCCTGGAAAGATTCTGGGAGTCGGAGGAACCCCAGCCTCGTTCTGCTCATTCAAACCCGCTACACGAGCAATGTGAACACATATTCAGCTCAACCACCATTCGTGACGATTCAGGCCGTTACATGGTGACTCTTCCCTTCTTATCAGATGCACCCGTATTAGGTAGTACTCATGCTATTGCTCTACGTAGATTTCTCAATTTAGAAAAACGGTTGCAATCCGATCACACACTGCGACAAAAATATATAGAATTCATGAACGAATACATAAACTTAGGACACATGACACCGTGTTATCCGTCTACATTTACTCATAAACCTCATTATTATATTCCTCATCATACGCCATGATTCAAATCAGGTACTGGCAAACTCCGCACAGTATTTGATGGCAGTTGTAAGTCATCAAATGGAGTCAGTTTAAACGATTGCCTGCACACAGGTCCAGCACTTCAACGAGACATTGTAGATATAATTATATCATTCCGCGCACATCGTATAGTATTCAGCACTGACATAAAAATGATGTTTAGAAATATTCTCTTAAGACCAGACCAAAGACACTATCAGCTCATACTCTGGCGATCGTCTCCAGATCGACCTCTGCTCACATATGCACTCAACACTGTTACATACGGATTGCGCTCAAGTCCATATCATGCTATCCGCACATTATTACAATTAGCTGAAGATGAAGGTCGTCACTATCCTCAGGCTGCCCAAATTTTGCGTAAATTTGTTTTCGTGGATGATGTACTTTGCGGCCATGACACCATAGAAGAAGCATCAGCACTCCAAACTCAGCTCATTGATTTGTTATCACTCGGTGGATTTAAACTTAGTAAATGGACATCAAACACACCTCAGCTCTTGCAAAGATTTCCAGACGATCAATGCGAAATGCCTAAAGACTTTGACATCAGCGCAGAGTCTCCATCAATTAAGGTTTTGGGTATTAGATGGATTCCCCGGTCTGATGAATTTACATATCACATCTCATTACCACCAGTTACCCACATTACAAAACGTTCAATTCTTAGCACAGTAGCTTCTCTCTATGACCCAAACGGTTGGGTTACACCAGTCATATTCCGCGCAAAAATACTTCTTCAAAGGTTATGGTTAACTAAATTGGACTGGGACGATCCCACTCCAAATAATATTACAGATGATTGGCAGCGCATCTATCATGATCTTCCGCACATCTCAGATATACATTTTCCCAGACATATCGCTCCACACAAATTCAAATCAACATACTCACTTCACGGATTCGCAGATGCTTCGGAAAGCGGTTTTGCTGCAGTGATATATTTACAAGAATCAGCTCACAACGGATCTGTTAACGTTCACCTCATAATTGCTAAATCTAAAGTCGCACCGATTAAAAATAAACCCACAATCCCCAAATTAGAGTTGTCTGCTGCAACTCTATTATCTCAGCTCATGTTGCGTGTCTCCCAACAATTGTCTGCTCATCTCACAATTACACATCACGTTTGTTGGTCAGATAGTACCATAGTGCTTGCATGGATAAAAACTCCGCCCCATCGTTTACAAACATTTGAATCAAATAGAGTAACAAAAATTAACTCAAATTCACTCACACTTAAGTGGCGTCATGTACCTTCCCAATTAAATCCTGCTGACTGTGCAAGCAGAGGATTATCAGCTCAAGCTCTCTCCGCTCATGATTTATGGTGGTCTCCTCCATGGCTCAAATTGCCAGAGGATACCTGGCCCAAGATGCCTTCAGCTCATACTCGACAAGACTTGCCAGGGCTCAAACCAAAATACGTACCATGCAATTTCTCGATACCCGGTGTCGATAGTGATCTGCTCACTCGCTTCAGCTCTTTAGAAAAACTAACTGGTGTCACTGCCTACATGAGGCGATTCATTCGTAACTGTAAACTAAATTCAAACTCGCGACAACTAGGCCCTCTAACTGTAAGTGAACGTAGAGAAGCATTACTCTTCTGGATCCGCTCTGTACAGCAGAATGCATTCGCAGAAGATATTCACCGCCTGCAAACCGATAGAATCTGCACAGTACGACTACAACGTCTGTCGCCTTTTACGCAGGACGGTCTCCTCAGAGTAGGAGGTAGACTCACTCGTTCGGAACTCACATACGATGCTCAACACCCATACATTTTGCCTAGTTCTAGTCCGCTCGTAGACCTCATAATAGATCACTATCATCGCATACACTGCCACCCTGGCACGGACACGCTACATGCTATTTTACATCAGCAATTTTGGATATTATCTGCCCGCCGCATTATAAGGCACAGAACGTTTAAATGCATAAGATGTTTCCGTTGCCGCGCTCAGCCCGAAGTACCTATCATGGCTGACCTGCCAGCTGATAGAGTCATACCTCAGCCCGTATTTAGTCACGTATCAACAGATTTCGCCGGACCGTTTCTGCTCAAATCAAGTCAATTACGTAATGCTAAGTTAATTAAGGGATATTTTTGCATATTTGTTTGCCTCACTACAAAGGCGGTTCACTTAGAACCAGTCTCATCGCTCACTGCCGAAGCGTTTATTGCAACATTACAAAGGTTCTGCTCACGTCGCGGACTTCCGGTATTGATACGTTCGGATTGTGGCACAAATTATGTAGGAGCTAGGAATCATCTACTAGAGGTACAACAATTTCTCAATGACAATAACGACGCCATTTCTCATAAACTCTCAACTCAAAATATAACTTGGTTACTCAATCCGCCTAAAGCCCCATGGATGGGAGGTATCCATGAGATTAATGTTAAATCCACAAAGCAACTTCTATACCGTGTTATCGGTGAGCAACACCTCACTTTCGAGGAATTCTTAACTCTGCTCACTAGAATCGAAGCTGTGTTAAACTCTCGGCCCATCAGTCCACTTTCGTCCGATCCCACGGACTATCAGCCCCTTACTGCTGGCCACTTTCTCATTGGCCGTCCGCTCACAGCTCTCCCCGAGCTGACTCTAGATGAAAGAGTAATATCTCCGCTCAAACGCTTTCAGCTCATTCAATCACTCTCTCAGCGCTTTTGGAACCTTTGGACCAAGTCCTACCTCCATACCCTTCAAATCCGCTCCAAATGGCTTTCCTCTTCCTCTCCACCCAAAATTGGAGAACTGGTTCTGCTCAAGGAGGACAATTTGTCTCCTCTACAATGGAAGATGGGAAGAATCTCACGTCTGCTACCTGGGAAGGATGGAGTCATCAGAGTTGTGGACTTGGACACGACTCAAGGCCAGCTGCGGAGGCCTGTCGGCAAGATTGCCCGGCTCCCACTGGATTCTGCTCAGGATGCCCCTCAGCTCGCCGCCTGTGCGGGCCCCCCAGGATGTTCGCGCCAACACTGGCGCGACGTTTAGAATAAACACAAAGAACATCACTACGTGATGTATGGCCGACCGAAAGGGGCGCTGTCAGAGAGTGACGAACACTTGCATTTAGATCCCCTTCCGCGCCGGATGCATTTTCAGCTCATCCCGAAACCTAGTGAACGCGAACGCGTGTGCGCATATTTATTTGTGCTCGTTAATATAATACCAAATTCGCCGGCGAACCGCGATAAATCTATCGATAATCCGCTCAACAGCTGTGTAGTGTAGTGAGAAGAAACCTCCGCCCAGATACAGAACCACCAGCTCAACAATAAGGTCAGTCCCAGATTTCTCCAGCCCTCACATTAACCTATATACCTACTTCCCTCAGCTCAAAGTCGTATGTGTAAGTTCCTAGCTTACACAGTCTTATTAAGCCGCTCATAACAAAAATTATAAATGAAAAGGAGTGCAAAAGTGTTCATGAAAATTGGATTCAGATTCTTAACTCGACGGATGAAAAAGAGAATCTGCTAAAAATAATACAATTCGTATTTTCCATCCCAGTTTCCAACGCTCAAGCTGAAAGGGTTTTTTCTTTGTGTATGAATACGTGGACCAAAAACCGAAATAAGTTAGATATAAACTCTGTAAAAGCAGAACTACAAATAAAAACAAATTTCAACATGCCATGTAAACAATTTTATAATTTTATTATAGAAAACGAAGAAGCTCTTAAAGCTGCCACAAGTAATACTAAGTATTACAAAAAAACTAATAATTAGATATACTTTGTTAATTAATGCAAGTTACTAGTTGTTTATTTTTTTTTAAATAAATATCGCTACTGATACCATAATAGCATTTTATTGCAAAAAAATTTTGTCCTTTATCTACAGCTCATATCCTTTATTTCGTCCTACCCAATCCTCTAAAACATAAAATTGGAGCTGGCAACCCTAGTCGTGATACAGTTAAGCTATTCTATTATGTGTTTCTACAGAACTCTATTTCTATCCGGGAAGCTCAACGCGACTTGTTTGGTAATGATTTGGAGCCTGTGGTTCATCACTCGAAAGATATTCAGAAAGAGACTAGTGGCGATAGTTCAAAAAAATTAACTTCGTATAATAACAATTTTGACAATGTAAGTACCGCATTCGGGCCCTTAAGCAGACTGCTAAGGACTGAAGCATTTCATTTTTGTTTACCTACAGGCCTGTAGTGTACAATACTAAACAGTTCAATTTGTTACAGATTGAAAACTTAGAACTACATGCAAAGGCTCATGACTATGTTGATTTCTACCAGCAAAATGATGAGAATAAAAGTTATAAGGGACAAGAATGTCCTAAGGATACTGAAAACTTGAATATTCTGGTATGTTGGTACAAATGCTTAAGATTCATGTTCATCGTCAGTTAGGGTTACATAGTGATCCATAGACAAACCTGTATGCTTAGATCTTTAAAACTACGCACCGGATTTTAATGCGTTTTTTTTTTAAATAGATAAGAGTGTTTCGAGAGGAAGGTTTTTACATATTATAGTTACCACCCGTGCGAAGCCGGGGCGCTAGTAATATTATAAATGTAAAAGTCTGTTTGTTTGTCACACCTTTACGGTCAAATGGCTCAACCGATTCTGATGAAATTTGGTATAGGGGAGAGCAGGTAGGGGAGAGCAGGTAGGGTAGAGGAGAGCAGCAGAGTAGGGTAGGGGAAGGTAGTTGGGGGTAGGGGAGGGTTTGTGGGGGGTAAGTCTGTCTTGTTTATTTTATACTTTATTGTTGTTATTTTTTTACAGATTGGGAAGGTTGAAGTTGACCATGTAGAAACATTGGAAAGTTGCAACCTAAATGAGATTGTTAGTATTTAGTAACATAAAAAGTTAAGTTATCTTGGCATATGGCAGATGGTCATAATTGTGGCTAATATTTTGTTAATTTATATTTTTATAGGTTGACAACAAGAGTATTGAGGAGCAGGACGAAAATATTAAAAAAGGTTTAGTAGAATATAGTGCAAGTAGTGAAGATTTTTCATGTGACGACTCAGATAATGACCCAACATTTCAATTAGATAAAGATGGTCACGATATTTATTCTGATGAATCGATGGATTATCAATTTATGGAAGAAAATACAGGCAACCAAAAGCTTAAAACTCGTTGGAGGTTGAAAAATGAACGAAATTGGAAAGTTAATATTATAAAAGAGAATCGTAGTAAGTGCTTACCATACAATGATAAAAAAAAAAGTTGTCCAGCAAAGGCTCCTAAAGATGTTAACTGCTTTAGGTGTAGGTTTAATTGTTCTGAAAATTTTAATGAAGAAGATAGAATAAATATTTGCAAGAGTTATTGGGCGTTAAAAGAATTTAAAAGACAAAAAGATCAATCAATTTTTGATCAATCATGTTCAAGTACTAGAACCCAAACGCAGGAAAGTGAACAGGAGTAATTCAAATCGAGGAACTGTTGCAAAGTGCAACTACCTTTCTAACAGTAAAGGGAGATTTAGAGTCTGTGCAAACTTTTTCGAAAAAACTTTATGTATATCTAATGGACCTATAAACACTGCTATAGAGGGTAAGTCTCATATTGGGTGCTATGAAGGAGTTGATCTTCGAGGAAAGAAGTCTCCAGGAAATAAAACAAATGATGAACAAGTGGCTTTAGTTAAAGAACACATTCAGAGTTACCCTTGCATTGAAGCTAATTACGTTAGACAATCTAGTCAAAAAAAGTATCTTGATCCCAATTTGTCGATCTTAAAAATGTATTCAATGTACAAAGAATTATGTGCAGAAAAGCAAGTCAATGCATTGAGTGAACCGACATACAGACGCATTTTCAGCACATCTTTCAATTTGTCTTTCCATAAGCCAAAAAAAGATCAATGTCCTTCATGCAATAAATACTTATCAGTAGATGCAAACCAGAAAAAAGAGATGGAGCTTGAATGCATTATATATAATTATAATATATATATATATATATATATGTATATAATATAATAGCATTATAAGGAAAAATGAATGTAATGAAGCTAAAGATTCAGATAAACAAAGATCTCTGACAGACCCTTCATTTCAAACAGCTACCTTTGATTTACAGAGTGTCTTACAGTTGTCATTCTCTTCCGTCTCACAGTTTTACTATAGTAGAAAGCTATGCGTCTACAATCTGACTTTTTACGAAGGTGATGGTAAAAATGCCTATTGCTATGTATGGAACAAATTAAATGGTAAACGAGGCAGTAATGAGATAGGTAGTAGTATACTTAGATACATCCAGACATTAAAAGAAGATATTACACACCTATCATTGTTTTCGGACACCTGTAGTGGCCAAAACAGAAACCAGCAAGTTGCTGCAGCCCTCTTGTATGCAGTGCAAAATACGCATTTGACTGTCATTGAGCAAAAATTTTTGGAATCCGGTCATTCACACATGGAGTGTGACTCAATGCACTCCAGCATCGAAAATGCGCGAAAGAATAGGGCCTGTTTTATGATGAACGATTGGCTTAATGTGTTCAAAGCTGCGCGTTCAAATCGTGGGAAAAATAAATATAAAGACGTGTGGGACTTATAGGCGTTGGCCGCAAGTACACTAAAAAATAAAAATACGGACGAAAACGGCGAAAAAGTAAATTGGCTTAAAATAAAGTGCCTCAAATTTGAAAAAGCCCACCCAAATGCAATTTTCTATCGGTATGACCACTCTTCAGAATAAAAAAAAATTGATATAATACAGCAGCGTAGCCGTCGAAACCGCATTACACAGAATGTTGAACTAAAACAGGCGTATAACGCCGTTCTGCCTATCTCTATGCAGAAAAAAAATGACCTTGTAAAACTGTGCCGAAGTGGGCTTATCCCTGACGAGTTACATGACTGGTATAAGAACTTACCAGTCAATGGCAGTTTAAGAGAAAATGATATTTTCGAACTAGAAGATGAAAATGATGACTTTTAAAAATAATTACAGTTGCCCTAATTACCTAATAATTCGTTTTATGTCTAATTCATGGTTTGACCAACATCTAAACTTTCGCTCTATGAGAGATTTATGTTTTTTTATTTGTATGCAAAGCAAAATTTTAATAAAAGGACTTTTAATTTTCTTACAGATTTTTTATTTAAGAATGACATGATAAGATTTCATTATCTGACTAATATAAGCAGAAATTCAAAAGAGGTAAAACTCATTAAAACATTTTTTTTTTAAATATAAAAATCTACCAACCTAATAATCTAAAAACAAAATCAAACTTAATAGGATTGCATTTAAGAACTATGAGCAAAATGCAATCTTTTGCAAAAAATAATTAATATCACTTATAACTCCATAATAGTTTTTTGCATTTAATGAATTTTACCTCTAAACCGACGATATTATTATTCCCTGGAAAAACTCACTAAGTACTTTTTATTAAATAAAACAATATAAATAAAACAACATTTCTTTAAATTTGGTTTATAGTTACATAATGTGGATTATAAAGCATCATAATCATATTAATCGAATTTTTTTTTTCAAAAATGAAATTTTGGCATCAAAAAAACAGCTATTAAAATGCTATATACATTATTTATGTTATAAATAATACATATCCATTGTTTATGTTTGTTACTTAGTGAATTTTTCCTGTCACCCGACGGTATGTTAAATAGAACTCAGGTAAATTATTATGTTCTTCCATGAATCTGTTATTTGCCTTCACATAGCGGTTACTACATTGAAATGTACCTCCTCTTACACCTGCTCTGATAAATGCGATCATGTCAATATCCGTCAGTAATTCCAATTCGATTTTAGTATATTTCAACATGGCATCCCAACTTAAACCGGGGGCTGTATAGTAATGTGCTGGATCTAAATCATATGTTTTAATACACAGATTTCTAAAGTTTTCAAATATATCGGTTAATAGTAAAACATCTGTTTTTAAATACAGGTTCGAGTAGTCCGACATATTGTAACATTTAAAATGGCACCAAACATCTTCGGCGTGGATGTAATCTTCAGTGGAAACATTTTAATCGGTTAATGCTATAAAATTGATCTTTACTAGGGAGTGATGTCAACTTTAAGCTATCGTAGGATGTCATATACTCATATGGATAAATACCCTTCCGCTTGTCGTTTATAATCTTGATCACAGGGAAAGTTTATTTTTAACGTATTAAATTGATCGTCATGTAAATTTTTTGCTAATTGATCAAGACTACATGGTAAAAATTTTAACGAGTCCACAAAACGTAGACTTATTTGTTGATTATTTACAGATATATTTTTTGAAAATGAAATGTATCTCTCCTTATTCTGTTGAATAATTTCAATGGTCCCTTCAATAAAATTTAATGCGTGGACAATGAAATGTGCATCATAATGACTAAGATTATGTAAAAATGTTGGTATGTGACGTGGTGTACGAAATTTTTTCATGCAATTTTCATGAGCAACACCTCTGAAACTACCAGTATGCCAATCGAAATCATGGCTGCATTCGCCATTAAGTCATTTTCACATATATGACAAGTTTTAGCATTTATTTTATCTTCAAGTGAAAGAGGCAAAGGGGATCTTTGAAAGCAATTTTTTTTACAAATTGTTCTTATATCTTCATATAAACATTTCATAAATTGTTCAGCACAGTCAGGTCCACTATAAGTGACATATTTGGACAATCTGTTTTCATAAGAACATTTTACATAGTAACTGAAACTGTACACATCATGTTTATGAGTATTATTTGAAAGTATAAGATTTATCTGGATTACTTGAACAAGTATGGATCGGTTTTAAAAATGCTTCAAAATCAGCATAAACCACAAACAGTACATTTAATTTTTTAACAAACTTATCAAACTGAAATTTATTGTTTAGTACTAACTGTCCTAACCAATTTCTTGATATTGTATCCCCCGTTGGTAATTCCGTGTTTATATGTGAACAATCATGTTCTTGGTGGTTAGATAATCGTTCTTTTGTTGAAAAGTGCAACAAACATACATCACAAATATGAACAGATCTTTCTTGATTTGAAAGTTGTTTACTTACTAGTCGCGACATGTTTTTAATATAACAATAATGATTATTTGTTCCGTTTGAGATCAATAATAAATTTACATGAATAGGTTTACGGCATTTTGTCATTAACAATGGACCTATAACATCATGCAATTTTTTATTTGTGTTATATTCCAACCCAAACACATTTATACTAATGTTGTTTAATTTTTCTACTTTTGGTATATCACTTAACTTCATGGGGAAAGATAGATTATCAAATTTTAGTTTGTTTGAATGTTGACTGTAAGAACTAACACGATCGGAATTTTTGTGGATCAGATACAAGGCAGAAAGTAATAATCATTTAAAACATAAATTATCTGCATTTTTCACATTGATTATTGCTTTTTTTGCTATTATATCTTGCGGTAAATCGATATATGAAGTACCACATAGGGGGTTAAATTTATTAATGTTCATATCTAAACATTTAATATTCTTAAGATCCCAACCACATCTTTTTTTTCGATAGCACTAATTTTGTTTGTTAATGTGTCACAAAGCGATGAAAAGAAAATGTTCAAATCATCTGATCTATTAATTATGTAATTGCAAGTTTGAAAATCAAAAGAATTAAACATTTGTTTTGTCTGTTGAACAAAGTCAGCCTGCAAAACAAAATTTAATTTACAAACATAATGTTGTTTTATAGAATTTTCAATCAAAAATAAAATATCATTTTTGATAAAATTCAAAAATAATTCCAGGGTTTGAAATACTCCATCACAATTTGTACCATTAATTTTATAACAAATTATTCTCTGTCCGAAATCTGATTTGACAATTGACACGTTTTTTAAAGTACTATGTAATTTCAAATTGTTATTCTTATGCCTATTATTTTTTAAATGATTAGAGAAATACCGCTTTTTGATGTGAACATGTACTGCAATTAATCTGGTCACCATCATTGTCTTCTGTTACTTGATCTACCTCCACAGTTCTCGAAGTAGATGCCTTAGAGTCTGTGTATTTTCTCCTCTTTGCAGGTTGGTATTTGTCCTTGTTAACTCGCTTTAGAGCTCCTCCAGTTTGTTGTGTTGATTGACTGTGAAACAAAAATCACATAAGTTCACCTTTTGCTTTGTTAACTCGCTTTAAAGTTCCTCCATATTGTTTTTTCAATTTTCAGTGAGACAAAAATAAAAATAAGTTGGAGTAAAATCTATAATGTACATACAGTATAATATTTTATTTTTTATTTTATTTAATTAATAATATTACCTATAATTTACATATACTATGATAAAAATAGACATATTATTTCAGTAAACTTTCTTAATTGATATTTCAACCGCAGCACAAATACTGAGGAGCTCCTCATCGTAGATCGGATCAAATAGTTCACATTTTTCGACTTCTTCACACAAGTTGCCCAGCTCCACATCCATGTTATCGTTGAAGAAAGCGCTGACATATATTTCATTGGAGTTCTCCATAATGTTTGCGGTATGAATTCGAAATTCAAGTGATAGATTGGGAGTGAATCAAATCTAAATTATGATTGGTTTATTATCATAAAATGGACTTTAATAAATCAAATGTAAGAAGATATCAAGTTAACTTAAAATTAAGACATCTAATTTTTTATAATTCATTATTTATTATTATATTGATATTTCCTAGCAAGTAGTTTTTCCTGCAATTTCCTTCGTTATTTTATAAATTGACTCTTTTGTTAATTTATAAATACTATTATTTTGGTTTGTATAGTACTTTGTCCTAGAGTAAGCATGTTTCCAATGTTCTGATTGAAGAATATTTTCTAATTTTTTGAGATCATAATATATCTCGATTTTTATTAAACGGGTTGCTGTCTTTCCATCATCCACATTGGGTCTTGAAACTTTTGAGGATTGTTTCTTTTGCTATTTTTTTGGTGCAGTGTCAAAAAATTCATCAAGACTTTCACTTCGTTTCCTTTTAGTGGTATGTTTTTCGTTAGGTACCTACACAATCATTACTTTCCACATCAGTCGGGGATTGTGGGTATTTGGGTAATGATAATGCTTAAAAGTATTTTCTTCGTGGTCAATTAAATTGAATGAATTCTGCAACAATGGAAAGCTGATCTATTATAACAGTCCATAGAAACTATCAGTTAAAATATTGTAAACACAAAATTAAATCAGACTAAGAAATAAAAATAAAAAAATTAATAACTTACCTCCATTGGGATGTACTCAAAAGTTGCACACTAGGTAGACTACTCACTACACCCATCATAGATGATAAGTACTACTACTGAAACTTCAAACTAGCACTAAAGCAGTGTTACCAACTTTCAAAAATATTTCACCCCAAACTTAAGTCAAAAACCCCCAAAATCGCAACAATCACTTGAAAATTACCCTATTTTTTTTTTAACGACTAAGAATTTCTAATATAAATACTACAAAAATCTATAATGACAAACAAATAATAAAAATTAATGTTCTGCAATGTTATTCAGTATTCTGTCCAACGTTATATATTAAGTATGTTAAACTATACTTCCATAATATACCGCGCTGCGCGGTGCCGGAGTAGGGACCGTGTATAGCGAATGACAGTCTCCAGAGAGGGAGAAACGCCCATAAGCCACAGAAGGTTAATTAGTCTAAAAAAAATTTTTAATTCCGGTTAGTTGAAGTGAGAAGAACTGTGTAATTTTTTGAAAAAATGTAAATAAATTTTTATCCCTAAAAATACCTCCAAAAAATTGTACCCCCTAAAAAACCCCTCTATAGATTTTTTCCCCCTAAATTTAGGGGGAAAACCCCGTAGTTGGCATAGCTGCACTAAAGGGAAATTGTATTTGATTTTGTATTTGGATAACATAGACAAATCATTGGTATCGCTGAGGTTGAGCGCCATGCCAGCGAGACCAATCATTAATTATCTATTTTGGTTAAGTGAGGACACCCAGATGTTCGCTGCGCTCAAGCTGTTTAATCTGAGATAATATTATTAAAATATAAATCTGAAATACGAGATGCTACAAAGTTTTAGTTAAAAGTTTAAAAGGAAAATAAAAGCCAGTCATACCAAAAATGGCATAAATATATTTTAACCATACTCACGGACCGTGAGTCACGGTGCCGAAGAAGGTCCTACGACGCGGCCTTGAAGATAAGTAGTAGGCAAGGACTCGTATTGGATCTGCAAATTTGAACTTCGGTGTTCATTACAAAATGGTGTAATGAACACCGAAAACCTATTGCCCTATTGCTTCATGCCAGCTGCCAGATCTAATTTAAAAAAAATTACGTCACATGATCTGTCATTTGTCAAGTAACAAAAATTAGTTATTTCGGTTCATAATATTGTGTAATATTTGTACAATATTAACCATTAAATATTCGTTAACGTGCACAAGTGTGGGCAAGTGGCACAACTTCTAAAAACGTAATATTTTGAGTTTCCCTCCAAAACTCCCTAGGAACTTTGAGTAAAGCTTCTACCACTTTACTGAATCGACTGACATGACTCATGGACTGCGCTGACTATTTATTTGGACTTTGACTAGACTTTTATAGACTTGACGATTTAGGAATACGGTGTTGAAAATTGAAACGAAAGTTCTATTTCCCGCCTTTTTATAGTAAATGGTTATAAGCCGATGCCATATATATACAAAAAAAAAATAATGAGTTGTCAAAGTCACAAGAGTATCAGGTTCAGGTTTAAACAGTTCAAATTATTTTGTGAATCCCTGAACTTCAAGATTAGGTATCATTTCATAAAACCATAAAGTTACTTAATAGTTCATACACTAAACCACTGCTTTTTATTTTTCAGTATTATGAATTCAACATGTCAATCAATCTATAAAATTCTGGGCACTAAAACAAGCATTAACAAAGCCAAAGCAAGAATTGAATCCCGAATATGGGAGAAACATAAGCATTGGTTGGGAGAATGGACCAAGACGCCGTGGCCGCCCTTAGAAAGAGATGTTCCGTTGTGCAAGATGCACTGCAATCAGGCTTGGGATGGCGCGGGAACGAGGTCATTGGGGGAGGCCTTGGTCCAATAATAGAAAGCATAATATAAAGAGTTACAAGTTAAGTCGATGTTGATCCTTTAAAAGGTTGTATTTACGATCATTTCCAATACTGTCTACAATGAAACCTATTAATGCTAGTAATGCCGCTATTATTGTAAAAATATGTTTAGTTTTTTGTAGAAAATACAAACAAGGTTGGGAACTTTATCCCTTTAAAGGATAAACTTTGACTTAACCTATATCCCTGTATGGTACGAGCTACGTTATAAGGAATATATTATATCTTCATTTGTTATTAATTTACGATAAGTTTTATATGATAGATAAAAATCTAATTAGCATTGCATATGTATATTAATATTATCCGCACGTAATTAAAATACGCAGCCTATTTGCAATGTATTAATTTGATTATTATCTTTAATATAAAACTTATAGCAAATGAATAACTCATATGAATAAGGATATTATTAATAATAATATACTATATATCTGATCTTAGATCAATATTGATATGTATTCTATTTTTAAGTGCATTAAAGGCGTCTCAGATGACGAAGATACTGTGATATAAGATGTCTTAAGATTTATATTAAGTGTACTGTAATATCTGATAGCGCGGGCGCGCTATCACCAAGTTGAAAATATATACTATCTTCGCCATCTGTGATAGTTCATACAAACTGGACAGCAAGCGATATTGTATCTAAACATAAAATATCAAATTATCTATGCCATCTATGATACCCCTTTTAAAAACTTATAGAAATATCTTAATCTGGTTTGAGAGTTTCGCTGATCGTCAGCACCAGCTTAGCCTACTGCTACTACTTAGTGATATTTACAATTAATTAATGTTATGTATAAACTATAAAGTATTGTTTTTGTAGCTTGAGCGGGAATATACAAAACTTGGCCATATGCACTAAATTAAATTAAAAATATAATAATTAATATCAGATCTTCGAGATTAAGCCGAACACTTGTCAACTTTTCGTAGTGTTCCTGCAATAAAAAATGAAACACGGTCAGGTTTTTTTATATTCCTGGTTAGGCCCTAATTTATTTTATTGATTTATATTTTAGATAGATAATCAAGACGGAGATCCTCCTCCTTTTGCCAAACTCATGTTCTTTATAAATACATGATTTTTCATTTCCCATGGGGTTCTAAAAAGCAGTTTTAAAGATAATAAAATTAAATTATTAAGTATAATGGTAATGATATTATGTAGTGCTCCAAATATTGATACATAATTCGATTTAGATTTAATGGTAAACATTGAATGTTTTCATAATATAGTCCTAATATTTAGCTTAAGTTAAATATGGGAAATCAAAAGGAACACGTTGTATATATTAATTATTGGTGATAATTTTATATGAAATTATATCTGGCAAGATTTATTCAATATTATCAACTCTTTATGTAAATTCCTAGTCACATGTTTTAGTATTTTTATGAGTTAAAGATAGTTTAAAACTTGGAGTGTATTCAAAAATTATATAAAATTAAATTTTTTTTTTGTAGTTTATGTGTAGATTTAAGTTTTGTAGTAACAAAACTGAAATCTTTATTGATCGTAATGATGTTCTCATGTTTAACTTATGTTTTTTTTTATTCTTAGCAGTAAAATGCCATTTTTATTTACTGATAAAACAAAAAGATTTACGGATTAATTTATTTTATTGCATATAATTTATTCAATAGTGTTAAGAATGTAAAGTTGTAAACTCAGTTCAGACCCCATTTAATCTAAACGTAAGCAAAATGTTTAAATTCCACCAAATCATTGTGTGTATTTCTTTATTGCAAGGAAAACAAGTGACATTTGAATAAGTAGCTTTATAAGTATTCGCTTACGTTTAAATTAAATTGGATCTAAACAGAGTATAAGTAGTATAACGTGTTTAAACAATAATCATTTTCCATTTTCATATGTGAAAATAAAATATTTTACCTTTTTGGTTAAATTTTGTTTCGTTTTGTTTTATTGTCGGATTTTTATGTTTCAAAGGTTTTATTTTTGTGAGAATTGTGTATTTGCTAAGGAAACTTAACAAATAAACACTGTTCTTATGAAAATCAAGGTCTTTGAAACATAAAATTCTGACATACAAATCCCGTAGATTTCGTATTGAAATCTATACCTATAAATATATATATATATATATACCTATATATAGGTATGTAGTGCAACTGCATCTTAACCAGGTGGCGCTAGGATCTACATCAAACCTTCATTTTTGAACCGTCAAACAGGGGAAGATGCTTATCTACTTCAGTAGTACTACTTATTATCTATGATCAGGTTATGTTGGGAGGCCATTTTTAAAGAAGAAGAAGAAGAGGTTATGTTATTTATTTGTAATTACTTTGGATTTTTAAATTGTAGGTTCCAGTGAAAATTCTCTTTGAAGTAAGTGTAAAAAAGTGTATAGTATCTAGTTCTGATATATTATGTGTCGAAGTATGTTACTAAAATTTTTATAACCTTTTCAGATGAATCTTATAAGGAAAGGGGTTTCTTTGCTTTCTTCCACAATAAAAACACAATGTTTTACACATCAAGGTATGTAGATTTCTTTCTGAACATATAAATTAAGCCTGTCATAAGCATAGAGACTTAAGACAATACCATTTCATAGTTACGTGGTTCCTGGTAGAGTTCCGTGGTAATGGTAAGGTAAGCTGTAACACTAGTTAAATTCTATTATAATTTTAACTAACCAAGTTAATTAAATTGGACCAAGTTAAGTAATTAAATTGGACAAATACCTAGCTTTACTTGCGGTTTTCTGTTTATATACATATAAAAGGTATCATAATATTAGGTCATTACATATGAAATTGGCGCTTTGTAAAGGAGGAACATAAAGTCATTTTTTTTAAACAATATATTTATTTAATCAAAGTATATACCATTGCTATCTATGCACTTTTACGATATCATAGGGTGTTCATTGATTCCTTGACTAAATCAATAAAATCTTTGAAGGCGCTTTGTACTGCCCCATCGGAGTTGAATTTTCTTCCTTGCAAGAAGTTATCCAAGTTTCGAAAAAAATGGTAATCTGTCGGAGCAAGGCCCGTGGAGTACCGTGGTGTCTTAGACATTCCAATTGAAGCTCCTCTAATTTGGTAGCCGTCTGTTATGCAGTGTGTTGTCTAGTGTTGTCCTGAAGCAGCAGTGGCTTAGAGCGAATGACCAACCTCGGTTGTTTAGCAGCTAGCTTTTCCATCATGATTTGCAGTTGCTGGCAATAGACATCTGCTGTAATCGTCTGGCCAGATTTAAGAAAGCTGTAGTGAATGACATCTGCACCAGTTCACCAAACGCTCACAAGTAACTTTTTTGGAGTCAATTTTCGCTTGGGGCAAGCTTTGGCTGGTTTGCCAGGGTTCAGCGTTTCCGATTATCCTACAGGATCCACTTTTCATCACAGTTAATTAAAAAATGAAGGGATTTAAAATCGAATC
The DNA here is from genome assembly GCA_037179445.1 of Phengaris alcon alcon. Taxonomy (NCBI): domain Eukaryota; kingdom Metazoa; phylum Arthropoda; class Insecta; order Lepidoptera; family Lycaenidae; genus Phengaris; species Phengaris alcon. The sequence goes on along the minus strand of JAYRCH010000072.1, from coordinate 795,249 downwards.
ATCACCAGCGAGCCGTTTCTGCAGCACTGGTGCCACGGTGGAACTTGTACTCGAAAATATTACGATATTTCAAGTATTCCATTTCTTAAAACAGAGTGACGCAAAGAAAAAACTAAAACAGAAAATAACAAATTAATTACGGTTTTTGAAACACATATGCATAAGTAAATAGCGGTATAAATTTGAAATTGGAATTCCTAACCAACGATATTTGAGATATTTGAGATCAAAGTGGCCAGTACGACAAAACGCCAACTTCATATGTAAGGACCTAATACAATCAATTACAAATAACAATAGATAATTTGATTCCAAACTGCAAATTGGCTTCGTTTTTTATGTACACATTAGAATTCATTTAATAGTTTCATAAAGTCATTTAATAGTTTCATAGTCATTTAATAGTTTCATAAAGTCAATTAATAGTTTCATAAAATACTATAAATTACATACTTACATACATTTTCAAACTTATATTAGTCTATTGGTTTTAAGAAGTCAATTGGTAAATGTCAGTAAATCATGCATACCTAATAAGTCCAAATGGCTTACTATATTTGGATAAGGTGAACACTGTAGCGAGCTACGACCTCTTGATTTGTATGTCCTTCTTGCGCTTGAGTTGTGATGATAATAATACAGCAACAATTCTTGTATTCTCCTTTATTGGTGCTTAACATAGATACGTATTACACTAGGGGTGCGTTCCACTAAGCGCTCACAACGATCAAAATGCTCCTTTAGTCGTTCCACATAACGATCGCGGTCGTTGTGGTCGCGGCGAAAACGTCACTTATGACGTCATGACTTACGCTCACGCGAAGCTCTCGACGACCCATCTAAAAAGGTGGGTCGAAGTGATCGTTGAGAAAATTAGCGGCGTTTTCAAAACTCAAAGCAACAAACATGGCGACCGTTAAGCTTACGTTATTTCATGCGGAAAGAGATATTTTAGTAGAAGTGAATGTTTCTGCAGCGGATGCTCAACGTGCCTCCACAGGTAAATATAATTATGTAAAACAAGCTTAGAAAAATTTATTGTAGTTTAAGTGGGAAAAAGAATTTTCGTTCATGTTTTCAACATCTGTTTTTCTAAATGGTCAAGTCCTAAGTCAAATTACATTGTCAATGCAGTCAATGGTTATGTAACAACGTATAGATGAATAAAAAAATGCAAAAACATATTCATTTTCATAAACATTTTGCAGCTTTAATTCAGATTTAAACAATAAAAGTAATAAGATAACACTTTTTTTTAAATTAATTTCTTCAATATTTGTATTCCTAGACGGTCAGTACAAAAAACTAATGCAATACAATGCCAGCTAGTAGAAGATTTTTTTTTAATAATGTTGGCTATGTTTCATACGCGATGTTAAATTATTTTACGCCAGTTTGCTGTGAGACTTGGTTTAGCAGAACTAAATAATCATCAAAAGTTAAAATCTATAACCCACTACACAAATTATATGGCCCATATTTCCCGCGCCATTATTACGAATCTATTGACACATCATTAATTAAAATTGGATCAGTAGTTTAGGTGCTACAATGGAACAAACATACATACATCGTACACACATACTGCCAAAATCATTACCGTACAAAGGAGCATGGCTAACCTTTGGTTTAATGGTTTAGTAAAAAAAGCTAAAATGACTTTCACTTTTCGTTTTATTTATTGCCGGAAAAACAAGGTCGCGGCAAAATCGAGTTGTAAATAATAATTCTAACCCTATACAACTCTGACCAATTCTATCGAATGCAACAACAATTATAATAATGAATCAATATCCATTTGTAAGAATAACATATCACGGAACCGGTCGCGTGGTGGTGTTTATTCAGTCCGTTGCTGATGGTACCCGGAATGTAGGTATGGATTGCAGCTGGCTCGAGACTCGTGGCCGTTTTTGCAGGGATTGGGGATTGTTGTCGCGCCTGTCATTTGCAAGTTGCAACCCTTCCGCGTATAGGTAGTAGGTACCGACAGCAGATAAGTTCTGTAAAATTTTGTGTGAAATAGAATCGAGTTTTTGTGTCGTTTTTCGACTGAATATTTAATAGTCTTTAAAAATGAAAGCTTTCGACGTATTGTGATCCTCTTATTTTTGAAGTCAGTTAAAATCGCGTGTTAAAAACGTGTGCATTGTCAAGCCTCTTTCGTGTTAAATATTATATTCGCACAAACCTTTTTACCTACAATTCCAAATTGTTAAATCTTAATTACAACTAATTGATACGTAAGCTGTAGCTGTGGTTAAAATGCGTCGATACCTACATCTTATACCTTTTTTAACCCCCGACGCAAAAAGAGATATGTTATAAATGTGTGTGTGTGTCAGTCCGTGGCATCGTTTAGATGCGTTTTTTTTTGTTTGAAAGCTGTCGTCATTGAGATGGTTCTTAGCTATAATTCATTATCATCAGCTCGCTCACGGCTTAACAATTCGAGGGTTACTTAATTTTTTTTAAATATATAGTACACTTTCTTCGATATTCTTCATTATTCAAGTTGTACCTACTTTTTCTGCTGACTCTACTATGCGCATGAGTCAGCAGCGGTGACCACAACTGCGCTATTGACACGCTGTCACGGAAACGTTACATCTCTATTGTCATGCGTCACACCGTCTGCGTCACACCGTCACACGCCGGACAGTGAGTTGCAGTTTAGAGTATTGCTGTATACAGACGTTGACGTATGGTACGGATATGGACGTTGCGTTCCTTTAAAAATGTGTCCACGGTGAAGGCCCGCTAGAATCATAGATGTAATTGATTAGGGATGCCTAATCCATTTTATCTGGAGGTGTAGTGTAGGAGGAGGTGTAAAAGTAACGAAAAAATACCAACCCGTATGTAATCGTTACTTTGTCAGTTACTCGTTACTATTTTATTTTATTTTATTTTGTTAGGAAGACCAACAGCTATCAGTAATAACAATATAAAGCTATTCTAATCATTAGAAAGCCAGTTACAGGTCCTCACATGTAGAAACCGAATAGGTTAACATGAGTTAAACATGGTGTACACTAATACACGCTAATTAGACACAGTTTATAAATTATAACGAAAGAAACAGTCACAAGTGTAAAATCAACTATCAAGTGGTTAGCTTATATATAGCAATAGTACAATTAGGATAAAAGTTTAAAAAAAAAAAAACTTATTTAGACGCTTTAAAATTTAGAAGTACAAAGATAAAGTCAGCACTACATTACTGGAGCAAATATTGATAAAGTAATCGCTTAGCTGTCGCCGCGCTAGTTGTGAATAAATCTAAGTCCACAGAATTACAGATTTTATTAAATTTGTTACCTGCGCGCAAGACAAACGAGTTCTTCCGATAGTTGGTCGTGACTACTGGTAGAAAAATAAGGGGGTTAGATCTAAAGATTCTTATAGGTGTATTTAAGTTGAGTTTTTCCAAAAGTTCAGGCGAATCAATTTTATTGGAAGCTATCTTAAGTAAGAAAACTAAGTCAGCAACATCACGTCGGATCCTTAACGGGACCAGGTGATGCCTTTTACATAGTTCTAAATAATTTTCTGAGTTATAATACATTTTTAATCTATAGTATCGTTACGTTACTCTTTACTTCTGATGAAATAAATAACTAGTGAAAAAGTAAGTATTATAGGTTATCTATAGGTTCTACTGTATGTAATGTATGACTTCATATTGATGACGTCACGCGAGCAGCGCTCCGGCCTGGGGAGTATATTAACCGTCGGTGTTGGTAAAACGTAGGAACAGCAAATGTTTCAATACACGCATCAACGCTACTTGTGTGAACTGAAACAGTGTAGGTACCCACACTACGAAAAATGCGAGTAAAGAAATCTATTCGTGTGTAACGTTTCGTTACTCGGTACTAGATGGCGCACCCGTTACTCAGTACCGAATACATCCGGTTTGCTACAGCTCTAAATATATATATATATAATTAGGGCGAAGATTATGAGCAACCAATGTTGGTTACTTTTTACAAGCAAAAAAGGCAGGTGCCGCGCGCTGCGGTACCACAATATAAATAATGTACAGTAGTGCTAGGGCTGGTACGTCTACAAAGAAGGCGTTTACAGTGCACAAGCGTCGCGGCACAACTAAGTACCAACTAAAACTCTTTAGTCGTTCAATGCAGCGACACGAAACAGAATAAAACATCGCCCAGTATAAAAAAAGGGCACTGGCTGTGGGTTCAGTTGGTGATTGGTCACCTTCTAGAATTCAGAGAGTTTTAAATTTATTTTCACTCAGTTTACTCTAAACTGTCAAAGTAAAAAAATAATAATTCAAAATTGGTATTTTTATACACTTTCCGAACGTCGGTCTACATGATGCCTACCACCGGTTCAAAAACTAGCCCGGCGAGAAGAACCGCCGTAAGAAACTCGCACGGCCACCTTTTAGCAAAAAGATGGGAAAATACTTCTTTTCTCTATATAACAGAAGTCATAAGTACATAGAAGCAGCCTTGCAAGGGGCAATCTTATTCCTAAGGTGTGCAATCGTTAATGAAATCACTGGCCTTATAATAAGCTTTAGCACATAAAGGTTCTTTAACAACTTTTTAAAATTTATGAATGGGAAGATTTTGAACAAGAGATTACTTAGCTCTCAGTGTAATAACTGTGTCTCATAGACTAACCGACCTAAATAGCAAAAGTACAAGAAAAAATCAGCTCCATAATATTTTCGCCTTATATATCAATTAACTGTAGGTTGTGTTGTCCCTAGGTATGCTACGTCAATGTCATTATCTGATAGCCATCAGCAACTGCTAGCCGCACAATAAAGAATTGAATTGCAAAAGTTAAGCCGTTGGCCATTTATTTATTGTTGGGCTGCAAACTACACAATTGTGGTGGTCAGAAGCTTAAGGAAGGTGTTAAATACTTTGAATAAACTTGTTTAATCCTTCAACAACGAAAACTGAAAATTCAATTTATCTATTGGCAGATTAAGGCTTTGATCGCGTGGCAAACCATGGTGAATGATCACTCATTCACCATGGTTTTTCCAAGCGTAAAATATTACACAGGTCGTGTAATTTTTTTGCCAGGCAGCCAAAGGGTTTAAAGCCATTACGCCAATAGAAAATTGTAACGTTTCTCTATTGTACCTAATGTAATTCTAATAATAATAATATATAAAGCGTCACACCACGGCAATCTGGCCCCGTGCTAAGTATCCGAAGAACCAGAAAACGGGAAGTATATTTAATACTTTTATACTATACATATATTTAAGATTTTTATTATATTATACACATATTTAATACACATCCATGACCCAGGAACAGAGAAAAACTTTTTGTTCCTTCGGCGGGATTCGACCCCGCGACCCCCGACTTGAGGAACCAACGCGCTGAACCACTGAGCCACAGAGGTCGTCGTCGTAATGGCAGTCTATGTATGTATGTATGTTTGTTCCATCGTAGCGTCTAATCTACTGGTTCGATTTTAATAAATGAGGTGTCAATATATTCGTAATGATGCCGCATGTAACATAGACTATTTTTTTTTTTCAAAATTTTGTATTTCGAAAATGAGACCACAGATTCTAACATTTAAATGCTACCACGGCTGTACCTTGCCCATCTTTGTACCTATGCATTTCTGGATTTCTATCTGAATTATTTTCTCGCTTCTCTTATCCTTCTACTAATAAATGCTAACTAATTTAGCTTGTAGGTAATCTAATACTTAAGTAACGGTCGAAACATTGTATTAGATCAGAGATTAGTTATATCATTTATATGGCATAACATCCTACCTACCTGCTTACATTTACTAAAAGTGTACCTAGTTTGTAATGGGTAGGTATTAAAATTATTGTCGCTTATCGTGTCGGTCCCTAAAATTTAACCCTAATATTTTTTTGCTAAAATTGCTCTTCCCGTACAAAGCTGTGTCCATTCTGTTATACAAATTGTCGTGAAGCACAATTAATATAATCCAATTGTGTTGAAAGTTTACAAAAACTCGTACGTTATTGAAATTTAAAATTTTGCTACGGTTAGGGAGCTTTGTAATTATGATAATTCAACTGACAAGTTATAATAACTCCGTCTTCTGGGAAGCGCACGAGGATTACGCGCTGTTGTGCAGTTACGTGCGCGTGACGTCACCACAATGGCCGCGCCGCCGACAACCCTGTCTTGGAAGAAGGATATAACACGGAAGGAGTACTTCGAAGCCATAGGCAGCTATCTGTCTCACAAGACATCAGTGGCAAAAATTCATAAGAGTCTTTCACAAAAAAGAAAGCAAATCTATGTATATTTGTTTTCTTCTAAGGTTTGTCACGCCTTTGGTGATATTTTGGTTTCCTTTTTGGAATTACGACGTTGGAATTACGATTTTATGGCACTCACAAATAGTTGTCAGGACGTGGGATAAGGAACGGTATAATTATGTTTCGTCTCGTACTAATAGCCGGGTCTATGATGTAGTTATTGAAATGAAATGATTTTTTATTTCCAACGCTCTCGTTGTGATTCGCCGGGATTTGGGGTTGCGAGCTATATACATGTCTCAGATTCAATTTACATACTGTTTTATAACCTGAGATACCGGCATCCAATATCCATAGGCAACGCTAATCGCTTGCTAGCAGACTATCCGCCTACTATTTTTCCGGCCTAATTCCACAAACAGCGTGGGACCCTCTCCCCCTGTAGACATTAAACCAGAATACAAACTCAACAGACCACACATAACCCACACATGTACATCCATCACCTTGTCCCGCTATCCCGTCACGCCAACTCTACCGAGATAATACGTAGATCAATATGCCGTTGTCCCACCGCCTCATGGGACAATACATACACGCCCACGCATGCCCATCGCCCACCTGCCTCTCACGTAACGGTGTCATATATACAATAGTACAATATACATCCATACCTCCATATTCAATACACGTGATACAAAACGCCTAACTATAGCTTAATACAAATTTGAAGCAGGTAACTCTTGTAGCGTGCGCGATATGAAATCCAATGAAACGGAAAAACAACACGGAATAAAGACAATATTATATCAATAGGACGTGATTTGCAACAGAATGAGACAGAAGGCATGTGAGCTGCAGTCCATCCCAATCCCACTACTCTTAAAAAATATGTGAAATTTTGCGACTGTTTCACACCAAAACTGTTGAACGGTTTTTGATGAAATTTTGTATGGTAGTAGTCAAGACTTTGGATTCGAATATAGGCTAAATTTTATCTCGAAAAAGTACCTACTGTATTTACGCGGGTGGAGCCGCGGAAAAAGCTAGTACACAATATATTTTATCCATACTCTTAGATATACACCCGGTCTAGTTAGGTGAATGCATGCTTACTGACCAAATAGATAACAAAGGGTGTTTAGTTACAGTTAAAACTAAAGATTAGTTAACTGTTATTGAAGCCGTAATCCTCGCAGATGTCTCCGTCAGAAGATAAGGATCAGCCCACATCTGCGCGAGATGAGATGTGATAACTAAATCGTGCCAAAAGAGTTGTATAATACAATGAAAATCTTGCAAAATCAAATATATCTAATATCTTTGTAAGGCTGGTACTATATTGTCCGGAATCTGTAAGGCCGGGGAAAATTAAGAGCACTGAAAATAGAATTCTGCGCTAATACAGTGGAGCTGAAAATAGAACACACGAGTGTCGAGTCAAATGTCAATATCATTTATCACTTCGACACTTCGATTTACAACTCTATTGTTTAAGCGCAGAGTTCTATTTACAGTGCTCTGAATTTGTGATTCCGGATCATATATAGTTCCAGATTAAATAACAGTACCTCGAAAATAGTTATAGGTACTTGTACATAGTCAGAATAAAAAAATCAAATCATTAAAATCATATCAATTTATTCAGACACACATAAAAACAGATACAAAACAAATATATATAATTACATAATATAATATATCACGTCAATTCGATCCCGTTCTAAGTTGAACTTGTGTTACGGGTATCAGACAACGGATATTTTTACACTATACACACACACAATTTTATACTATACATAAGTCTTATTTCCTATATTATTCACATTCACTCTTACACACACACTGTAGTTTATCACTTTTTGTTCAGCCGGCTGGAGACGTTGACGTTGTCCGCAGATACCGCCGGCAGCCTGTGCAGCTCCTTAGCCACAAACACCGGCACGTTCGCTTGAGCAGGGAGATGATGTCCTGCAAGCCTCCTTCGCTCCCATCTCTCCTTTGAGACGTCATCTGCGCGGTCTTACCAAGCGCTTCGTACAGCATCAGCTTGCCCTTGCAGATCTAATCGTTAGTGTAGGTCAACTTGCAGAGATGCACGATGCTGTCCTCGTCCATGGCGTTGGTGACGTGTTGTATGAACGCCAGCAGCTCGTTAGCTACGAGCGCCATGATGACGTGCAACCGCTGTGAGCCGTGCGACTCGCGAAATAAATGTGTCGTAAAGCGGAGCATGACCGTTTGCTAGCTAGCTATTTCAAATCTAAAGTAAAATTTCATTCATGCTATTGTCATCGTTCGCGTAGAACTTAAATCTTTCTTACGGAAGCTGTAGACTTTTTAGGAATCAAAACCAGTTGTAATTGTCTACAATGCCATCTATGTTTGCAAAAAATTATTATCAACAACCGCTACGCGAAAAACTCTAAATTGTCACAAAAATTACATCCGCACTTTACTTATTATCATTTCCTTTCAGCTCTACCCAGCATGCCCAATGTACCCGCCCCCCAGCCGTCTGGGTTTGGTCTACTCTCCCGCGCCATGGCTTCTCTCGCTCAGATGCACAGGACGGGACCACACATGAAGTCCAGAAAGTCCAGGAACCCCCTCTTTGGGAATCCTTTTGCTAAGGTCAGTTCTATCCAGAGACCAGTATCTAATAACAAAAAGCTCTTAAATCAATGGAAGACGGTGCTAAAGTTATGGCTAGACTTACTTAAGTCTATTTTGGGACAGTCTCATTTTTAGGGTTCTGTAGTAACTACAAGAAACCCTAAACTTATAAGAAGGTTTATAAGAAGTCACTCTATCTTTAAGACTCAATCTCAGTATGTATAATATATCCTTGAGCCTACCTCGCGGGTGGCCTACATCGTTAGTAAGGCTAACCCTCGTTTTGCCTACTTCGCGATTTGATTTAGGCATAACGCGAGTTAGTCGTTTTCTGAATTAGGTCGGTATGCCATACGTAAAGGCTATGTACTTAGGCTGGGACTGTATTTCCCAGAATCCGGAAGTCTGAAGGACATTCAGAGCATAGAAAATAGAACTCTGGGCTAATACAATAGAGTTGACAATCAAACACGAGTGGTCGAGTTGTCAGATTTCACATTGACATTTGACTTGACACTTGTGTGTTCGATTTTGAGCTGTATTAAATTAGCTCCGAGTTCTATTTTCAGTGCTTCTGAATTATCCCCCGCCCTTACGGATTCCGGACAATATAGTCAAAGCCTTATGACTTATCTTCGGTCATTAATTAATTTCAGGGCGTAGTCCTCAAAACCCTGATCAAGAAGCCCAAGAAGCCAAACTCGGCGAACCGCAAGTGCGTGCTGGTGCGGCTGTCCAACGGCAAGGAAATGGTGGCCTACATCCCGGGGATAGGACACAACCTGCAGGAACACAATATTGTGCTGGTCAGGGTTGGCAGGTAAAAAGAATTTTAGGCTTATGCCTTAAAAAAGAAAAAAAATCTACTGTCTATGTTCCTTTGAGAGTCTCAAAGGAACATAGACAGTAGAATTTTTTTCTTTACATTCAAATAAACTCTTAATAATATAAATTAATAAAAAAACCTGACTGCATAAAAACTGAAAAGAAAAAAAAACAAGAAAGTCCAGTAATCGAGACTTTTGTTATCGAATATTATTGTATAACTATACCTAACATTTAAATATTTTCGTGGTCGAGACATTCAAAACGAAAACATTATATTAGGGAATATTACGATTTTAACAGTCGGGACCGATTATATGGAAGCCGTATTTTTGATGGATCCCGAATCCCGACCTAAAAATTGAAATGTTCCAAATACATTACTATATACATTTACACTCCTTTGCATCGTGCAATCGGGTAAAACTAAAAGGTTTTATAGACCGGCAAAGTACGATATAATATGTCGAAGCGTAAACGAAGATTCGACCAAATTAATGTTCCACGTTTCTTTATTACACAGTAGGTAAATAAGTGACATTTAAATTGGTAGCGTTATACCGCTTTATTGTTTCTTTGTACCGTTAATGTAACCTACATTAAATCGGAAGGTCTATTCTGCTAAATAAATACAGGCGTCCTCGTGCAAGGATAATGTTTAGAAACTGGTCGAGCAGGAACTTTGTGGATATTGTACCTAATACAAATATCCTTACATTTTCTCAGGCTGAAGGACTGTCCCGGAGTGAAGCTGAAGTGTGTGCGGGGGAAGTACGACCTGCCCCACGTCATCAAGCAGAAGCAGTAGTGCCGGTGGTTAGTTTGTAATATATTAGTTTAATTGTTTAAATCGCGGTTTTATTTACTGCTACATTGAATATTTGCCCGACCCACGACTGCCAAGAAGGGCTTTGTTGCTTTTTGCTATTGTTTTACGAGCGTATCTTGTATGTTCGTTTGTAAATTCCTTTATTTCCACGTACCTTCCAAACGGCTGGATGGATTTCGATAGTAAGGGTATCGTTAAATTTGTCACTAAACCCCAAGTACCATTCTTAGATAGATATTTAAAGAAAAAGTGCAAAATGGCGGATTTTGGCGTCAAATTGTAAGTAGTTAAATTTTTTTTAACCAAACCTTTCGAGTAGTCGTGTCAAACAATGCAACTTTTATTTGGACGTTCAAACGTTATTTTTTTATAAAAACCTGCCTAATACTTAAGTAATAGTTAATAGAATCAGGCGTTGCTTTGCCGAAATCCATAGCATACAATTTAATTAATATTATATCTGGCAATATCAGCGAAAAATAGTAGCGAATTTTTTTTCCCGGAATATTGGTAGACATAATATTAATTAAATTGTACTTAAGTAATACTTATAAAAATAGACCTATAAAGTCACATATTATGTATTTATTTCAAAATAGGCCTATAAACCTATGGGATTTATTCAAAATAGGCCTATAAACCTATGGGCTTTATTCAAAATAGGCCTATAAACCTATGTGCTTTATTCAAAATAGGCATTAGGCACATAAACTTATGGGCTATATTGAACATTGCTTTTTGTGTACGGGAAAAGAGAGCCCAAACTGAAACCTCCTTTTCGTAGCCAGAAGTATTTTACTGGTGCACACTGTGTGAATAGCATATTACATTATACACACCTAAGGTATACCTAGCTGACCGTCCTGTGTTGGGATTGGTCTGTAGGGAGCTGTGCTTGCGTAAGCCGCGCCCTGTCGCCGCCTCTCATCACGCGTTGTGCAACACAATACCTTTTGTGCAAATTGTACAATGTATCATGTATATTGTACAATATCGACAAGGTTCCTGCTCGACCAGTTTCTAAACATTTTCCTATGCACTAGGATGCGTCAAAATATTTAGGCACAAAGTATGTGACCGCAACGACTGTAGACGTGGTTGAACTACGTATTTACACGTGAGTATGTATGAGTGTGCACGCTTCAACGGCGCTGCTAAGCGATTTTCATCTAATGCCTGGTCGAGCGGCAACTTGGTGTATATTAGGTACACAGATTGTGTACAGACATAGCTAGCTACCTGCGTGTTCGTGATGAGACTAACTCTGATTTACAATAATCTCAAATGGCATTACTGTAAATCTCTTTTCTTCTTTGTCACTTAGTAGAGATAGAATGATTTTTAGGGTTCCGTAGTTGACATCTCGGAACCCTATAGCTTCATCATCCGTCCGTCCGTCCTCGGCTAACCTTCCAAACGGTTAGTGCTAGAAAGGTGAAACTTTGCATGGATGTGTGTATTTACCACGTTGACAATGTGCTAAAATAAAATCTCGTAAAATTTTTTTTTTAAAGAGTAGGTAACTCTACACGTAAAGCGCGGAAGTTTTTTTTCTCGCGTCTCGTGTTTGCGAGATATTCAAATATATATCCCTTTCCTATATAACCCTTCGGACGGATATTCTATAAGTAGTCTGATGCCTGGGCCGGTTTTTTTTTTACTTTTATTTTAATGCTGCCTGAGAATAAAAATCATAGTTTACAGCGTGTATAGCTGATGATGATGATGGTGTGTTGACGCGTGAATTGTGCGCGTTGCATCTGCGGGAGGGTTGCGAGTGGGGTTGGACCCTCTTTGTAGACTTATTTAATTTATATAGCGGGTCTGTGGGGTATGTAACTTGAATACAGGGTGTATTTTATTTGATATTGCTTTCGTAGTTTAATTTTGTAATAGGTCGGCAAATACCTAAGTTTTTAGTGCAGTAGGATAATTTTTCCGTCTTAAGACATTTAAAACTTCCTTTCAATTAAGCTTAGATATCAGCATGTTGGCACTATTACAATACTGAAAATCATTTTTTATGAAAATGTGCCTAGTTTAAGTGTAATCCGCAGTAGGCTATCGCGGTGACAGGTGGACTGCGTCCTAACTCTTCTCAAATTGAAGGTACTTTAAGTTTTGAGACGCCACTTGTCGGTGACGATGATAAAGTAATAGATACTTGCCAGTTTTGTAATAGAATCTGCCATAAACGCCATCCTTCGTCCAGTGTTGCCAACTCTGTTTTTGCGAACCTACATAACTTTCGTCGTTTCCTACTCAAATATCCGAAATGAACTAAAATAGAAATTAAAATTTGAACTAGGTAGTTTTACTACCTATCTTGTAAATATGATAATTTTACTGTTAAAAACAAAAAAATAACTAATATCTTGTGCCAAATATGACGTATATAGAAATTACATGGCCAGTTTTACGCGACTTACGGACGCTTGATATGATATTGTATTACCAAGATAAGGAGTCTGTATAATTTTTTTTTGTTTCTATGTCTAACATAGGCCATATTACATAAGATTACAGAGGAGTAGCTGGAAGCTGTTTTGTAAAAAAAACTGACACCTAAATGCCTACTAAAGTTGTAAAAAACGACTAAATTTAGCGGTAAAACCAATAAGCTGGCAACACTGCGACTTAGTCACACACACGCGCCCACGTAAAAACACTATTGATTCAGTCCGTCCATGTTTTCTCCGAAACAAACGGGGTACAGTTACCTTACACTACCTGAGACCACTGGGGATTAGGTATTGTTTGTGTTAGATTAGCGGAAGGACCAACAAGGTCTCGAAGATGAGTGCAAAATAAGGCACGTTCACACCTATCTTTCTATGATGTGTGTTTTCTAGCAAAATACCAAACATAGGTATAGATTTGCAAACGATGAAACAATTTACGTTTACCTGCTCGTAGATTGGATTCAAGAAATATACGTTATTTAAAAACAAATTCGAAAATGTATTAATAATAGTAATAAATAATAATCATTCGCATGCGAATATGTCAGTGTCATGATATTAGGTACGATAACAGCCTCCGTGGTCCAGTGGTTTAGAGCTTGCATCTCGCGACTCGGTGGTCGTGGGTTCGATTCCCGCGTTGGAACAACAAAAAATGTTGTTTCTGAGATTGGTTAGGACGATGCAGGCTGAGGTGATCAGCCTGCATCATCCTAACTGTCCTGTACTGTAACCAATGTCTGACAAGAAAAATGTTGCGTCGGATGGGTATGTAAAAAGTCGGTCCTGCGCCTGATCTCTCGCAAGTCGTGTCGGTTACAACTAGGTTTCGAGAGTAAAGGAAAAGAGAGTGCTATCGTGTACTGCGCACACACTTGCACAACTCCTGCGTAGCTGGCAGCTGGTTTCAAGTAAACCGGCTAACGTCACCGACACCGGTGTGGGGAGCTATTATAGGTTCGAAAGCTTCACCTGTAACCTATATAAGTAAAAACTTTAGTTTTATTTTTCCTAAGTCAATGAGCTTTTTAAATAAGGAAGGTTTAAGCATTTTAAAACAACTTGTATATGAGTTGTTATTTACTCATCCATCAAAAACATATATCATATTGCATTAGGGGGAGGACCCTCCGTTCTACTAGCCTGTTGTGTTTGATTCATTCGATTCAACCGAAAAATAGTTGAAGTAGTGGCTAAATTGACCGCCTAGCTAAAAGCAATCCGTCGTAGGTAATCCTAACTATCAAGTAATTACATTTCTGAACATTATAATTTTTATTTTTGTACGCTTCGTCTTTAAAACCACGGGAAAATTTGCCATAACATGCCCCGTAGCCCGGCAGTTAGTTCCAACAGAGAGTCAAGAAAATCGCATCATCCGCTTCATGACAACTTCTTTTATGTGCATTTATGAAATGAATAGTGTCCACTTTTCCATTGTAAGTTATCCAAAGTCCCTTTCATACTTTAGCGATGGTTAATATTGCACTATATGTCAGGACAATCAGTGCTCACACAGACGTCATAATCGGTAATGCGGACCGGACACGATTGTCGCGGGCCGGCGGAGCGAGCGTCCGAAGCCACGTTGACCGGCTCGCTCGCCGCGCTCGCCCTGTGGTCCGCCATTGTGCGGGCAAATGTTTCCTGGACACAATTGTCGCCTTATACAATCACATTCAAACGCCGATTCATCTTTATCTACTGCGGAAATGACTGGCGCATGACAACTTTACAAAATATTCGTCTGGAAGAAGACATTATAGGATGTAACTGGACAACTTACTATTGAGTTTCTAGCATGTTTTAATGTATGATTCCGTCTTGACAGCACGGTTAAGTACTATCATTGATACATAATTAGAAAAGGTACCTATTGAAACTTTTTCGTAGGATTCATAGGCTGTTCCATTGTGGAACACGGTTAGTTATTTTTAATTCCAAGGATCGTATTGTTCTATGTAATATTATAATACATATTTCGCAAAAATTAAGCCTATATTTTGTGGTCATAGTCCGAAGTAAATACACGCAACAAAAGTGTGCATTGTGGAGGGCTTAACGCTGGCAGTGGTATACAGTAGGTACCTATGGCTGGCGATTGACTCGGAATTAGGTAGGTATATACCTTCTTATTATTCCTAGTTATTTTCTGTTTGATAATGTTTTTCGATTTTGAATTTAATTTATTTTAAAACTCTGCAATTGTATTAAAATCCTTAAAATGAGTACGAAATGTACAAAAGCTAACGATAAACATATTATTAATTAGATTGAATACCTAATATAATAATATCTAATAATTAAATGATACAACTATCTATTAAAATAATATTAAGTATCTTTTCTATATCGGCTACACAAAACATTACTTATTCTTAACTTAGTTAATTGAAGTAGTTAAGTAAATACTAAACACCTACTGTTTATAGTAATTAGTACCTATATTAAACATTTTACTATTCTACACCTCATATTTAATTTATTATTGGCAAATTGTTGCCAACCGTAGGCCAATGCACTTTTTTAGAAAAGAGCGAAATATATAGGTACATATCCTACCAATAGTTTACTTTGTTACGCAACTCATTTGGAAGTTGGATTTTCTGTTAATCCGTGGTTTTTATCCGGTCGGGCTTATCCATTCGATTCTAAGCGTGGTCTTTCCACGGTAAATATATAGTTAGTAATAGTAATAGCTCCCCACACTGATTTCAGTGACGGTGGCCGGTTTAATTGAAACCAGGCCAGCTACGCAGGAGTTATTTTATAGTGCCCAAGTGTGTGCGCAGTACACAAGAGCACTCTCTCTTCCTTTACTCTCGTAACCCAGTGGGACGAATAACCGACACGACTGGTGAGATATCAGGCGCAGGTCCGACTTTTTACATGCCCATCCGACGCATGGATCATCTTTCTTGTCAGACAATCAGGTGATCAGCCTGCATTGTCCTAACCAAACTTGGAAACAAGATTTTTGTTGTTCCAATGCGGGAATCGAACCCACGACCTCCGAGTCGAGAGCCAAGCTCTAAACCACTAGACCACGGAGGCTGTTATATAGTTAGTAATACGAGTCCATATTAATTTGAAAAAAAAACTCGACTGAATAATTTCATCAATTGATGTTTGCGTGCGTCTCTACGCGCATCGTCCTGTCTCTGTCTAACTCAGTGAGTCCCCGCTATGCACTATTATCAATTGGCCCCCGCCCCTGCGTTTCAATCCCTAAGCCCTGCCCAGTTGCATCCCGGGGTGCAGGGAAATAAAAGTGTACACCCTTGCCAATATTTAGCAGTTATATTCCAAAATCGATCCATACAACACGTTTGTAGCAAACCTCATTAACTTAGACTCGATCTCGAAATAAGTGACTAAGTATCAAATTAAAAATAAAAGATTACTAAGTGGTTTCATCAATATGAGTTTGTGGACGCCATACTTAGAAGAGCCCATGGACTTGACGCAGCAGAAACCTTCGAAACGGACCAAATTGAGTCACGATTGGCCCTTGCATGAGGAGAGCTTGAACCCTGAAGAGTACTCGCGGAATGTACCCGCGTACTCCCCAGTACAGGACTCTACCCAGGAGAGAATTCCAGTATACTCCCTACACAACGACTCTACCCAGGAGATAATACCAGTATACTCACGGCATAAGGACAATATTCAAGAGCGAATACCAGCATACTCCCCTCTCCGGGACACCTCCTCCCCCGGATCTGTCACCAGCGAGGGTCACGTGACAGAGGACCCAGAGTACCAGGCCTTCGAAAGGGACGCCCTTCGAGCGATGGCCCAAAGCGGGAGAATAGTCCAGAACAACCCTCGCATGAGGCGGGACATCCAGTCCTCGCAGACTGACGACCAATACCGGCAACAACGGCAGAGGAACAACCTCGCAGCCAAGATGAGCAGGGACAGGCGGAAGATGAGGGAAGTGAAGCTGGGCATCCAGGTGGCTTACCTAACCAGGAAACTCCTAGAACTCCAGAATAGGCTGGCAGAACAGATGTACGACCAGCCTTACTTGACAACTAGTTTTAGTAGTAGTGTGTACAAGTCTTAAGCGTGTTTGTGAGTTTAAGTAAATTATTAAATGGGGTCGTGTAATTTATGTTATGTGATAGGGTTGTACAAAACACTATCTGTAGGTACTAAATGTATTTTAGCTTTAAGTAATATTTTTGTAATATTAAGTTTAACAATTGTAATTTATCTTATACCTAGGCAGATAGGTACCTATGTGCATTATGAAAGTGCCATAATATTGTATAATATTGCCAATTTATAAAATTGTATTAACTCAATTTTAATGATTGTTATTGTGAAAAACGTGAATCGTGATATTGTAAAAGAACGGAAAGTAAAATAATATTTTAATTTAACTTATGAATTATTATTTAATACTTAGGTACCTACTTATTGCATTCTTAAGCAAATTCTGCTTAAAACAAAAACTTTTTGTTTTTTTTTTTTTTTTAAACTATGGCTAAAACTCGAGAATCCACTGCAGTCCGTTCGGAGTTAATTTACCTGTGAGAGTGATCCTTATGTCGTCGGCATAAAGGTCCTGTCAGAGGTAAAATAATAGTACGGACTGTAGATGACCGAGCCGACAATTGAATGCGGACTGATTAAACCGCGATTAAACTGCGGAAAGCAAATGTCAAGATGACAAATGTCAAACCTCGACTGCCCCAGCCCCCATAACAACCCCAACAGTGGGGCAGTTTAATTAGTGTGGACACTTTTTGCCTCGACATATCTCGTCTATAATATATAGGTGCATGCTTACTCCAGTCTCAACGCTATTGTGTGACTGCAATTTTAATTGTTTTATTGCTTGCACGCGGCCCGCGGGGCGCCGGATTATGCAACTAAGTTGACAATTCCCCTGGATTTCTAGGAAACAGCCGTCGCTTTGTAAGCAATGTCTTTGTCGACGTTAGTACAGAGCAAACACTTTCTCTATAAAGGGCAACAACGGTTATTTTGTGACATTTAAAAGCAGTTATTTTTAATTGTATTAAAATGTTTGTCTACACAAATAAATGAAATAGAAGTGTCTCTTTATAATTTAAAATTGACAGATTTGCACTAAATGGATATTATGATAGTATTTACGGTAGGTAGCTACACCACAAAACATTTTTTTAATTTTTTGTCTGTCTGTCTGTTTGTTCCGGCTAATGTCTGAAACGACCGGACCGATTTTGACCGGAATTTTACTGGCAGATAGCTGATGTTATAAAGAGTAATTTAGGTTACTTTCATCTTAGGGTTCCGTAGCCGTTAGTTCCGCACAAACTAAGTACCAGCTAGCAGATACTAATCATTTATTTATTTATTTTAAACAAATTTTAAAAGCAAGGTACAATACAAAATCGGTATCACAAAACCTAGAAGGTTTGTCCGTACACCGGCGCATCTATCATCAAATGCTCAAATTAGATATTATAACTTTACTTATTTACTTAGAACAAAATGTTAGTTTAATAACAACAAAAAAATATATGACAAAAATATATATATGCTATAGACAAGTATGTAAACAAGTAGTATGTAGTGTGTTTTGTTGGTTAATTGTAAAGCTTGCGGAAGTTCGGATTTCATATTATTTGAATTTCCTATTAATCTATAATTTGTCCAGATTTAAGAGTAGGAATTGTTTTTATTAGCCACTTAATTTCTGTTAACAATATTGCGATATATTAAACTGTCGATAAACATTTGATTAGTTAACAGAATTATTGCCATTTGGTTCCTGCATTGTAGGCATAGATTATAGATGCAGATGTATACTAGTAACTGTACACTTGGCCCGTTTTATGCCCGGCCTCTGAGGTTTTTTGTCTAAAGCGCTTTTTATTGGTGGTGGATGGACAAACAAAAATTTTAAACATTGATATTTTATTGTAAGTACCTACCCCATATACCTTCATATGCATTGCATTAAAATTACAAAGAGACTCTTCAATTTTATTTATTTGTATAGATTATTATCGACCACCAAATCTAGTATGGTCTAGCCCATCACCTTATAACGGGTGACACATTTCTTCGAATATTTTCAATATTAAATCCTATTTTCACAGTGTCCCCAGGAGGTCACTTTGCATGCAATCATTAAAAATTCACCAGAACCCAAAACACTGAACAGCAATAAAAAGAATTAGATATTGACAACTTTCTTGTATGTATAACAATACTACACTGTGTGTACCTGTTTTAAACCTTATATCTGAATACATAAAGTCGAAATGTGGACACATTTTTTGAGCAGCTTGAAACAGCAACGACATTCAATAGAAGCTTAACTGCTAAGCCTGTTGTAACAATTACAGGATTATAAGTCGTATTATTAATATTTCATATTTTACCGAGAATATTATTGAGTGCAAGTGCACACATACACACTCAATGCACACATACACACTCAATGCACACATGCACACTCACCTAGCCTCAGAGAATGTGAAAGCCAAACAAAACTTGAACACAAATTATTTATTACCCAACTGATTATTCATATTAACACGTGTAACATGAAACAAAAACTTCCAGTACAGCTTTACGAGAATTGTGCCATCGGAGGAGCATAATATTTGGCACAGTTAAAGTTTATGTAGTGGAAGGTAGTATTTTAATAATAGTATTTCTACACACATATACATAAAATTAATAAAAATAACAACACACGGTCACACACTACCGACCTCAGATTTTTAACACACTACCGTGCGTTCGTTAGATGCAATTTTGTTATACGTTGACGTTTGTCAATCTGTCTTATCATTTACATTTTTTTAAATATCTTTCCTGTTGCTTTCTTGCAATTTGTGGGAGTGATTTCGTGAAATGGGACGGAAGTGCGTAACAGGAAGTCGCGGAAGCGCACGCGCGAAGATTTGATTTGACGAATGAGCGTGCGGTGCCGGTGGTAGAGTTGGCTGTCAGATTCGAATAAAATATTTCAGTATTTAGTTTTTTTTAATTTTGACGTTGATTTCTGTCACTGCTTAATGATAATGTTGCCGTATTTTTTCATCATATTAGAAAATAGAACTAAGCATTGTGTTTTTTGAAATATTTTCATAAAATGTTACACATTATATGCGACTACTGTGTGGACTGTGGGCTGTGGGCTGTGGGCTGTGGGCGGTAGTAATTTGTAAGTCTGCTATAATAATGCATGTATTAGATTTTATAAAACAGTAATAAACGTAACTTCAATCGGGTATGTAGTCTTTTAATGTATGGGACATTGGTACTCACAACTGTAAGGCTCGCTCGTTTTTTTTTATTTGCTATGAGAAAAAAAAACTCTTATTAAGTTCAAAGTTCAAACTTAAAAATTATATGAATTTTATTTGAAATTTTATTTGAAAAATACTTTTAATAAAATCTAATTTGACGCGGGCGAAGCCGCGGGAAATTAATGCTATAATTCATATAATTTTTAAGTTTGAACTTTGAACTTTATAAGAGTTTTTTTATATAGATAGATCATAGATGGATTATGGGCGAATTTCGACCACAGGGCGCCCTCTAGTATAGTCAAATATGTTATTTTGGTGACGATAACACTTAACAGTAAGAAATTGAACTGATATAAATTAATTACAATATTACTTACCTAAGTATTAATCAAAAGTTCGGATAGCTGATTGAAGTTTGATTGTTAGCTGTTCTCGCCCAAAACTAAATTTAATTTAACCAGCTACATCCAGTTTTACTTATTTTTCCGTGCCTACCCTAGTTTATTATGAACTTTACCTACCACATAACATGTTATTTATTTTTACCGACGCGCTACCGGACAATCATGTGCATTTTCCCCTCAAGCTTTTTTGTACAAGGGGCGGGCGTGCCGAGACACGCGGCACCACCAATAAAAATCTTGCACAAAAAGAGCGACAGTAAAAAAGGAGTCATAAAATATATTATATCTCATAAAATATATTAATATATTATCATTGTTATATCTCATCTCTGCAACAGATAGCTCCACTCGCTCTTTTACTACTGCACTTTTTGTCCGAGGTTTTTTATTTGTTGTACCCCGAGACAAATTTCCGGGCACGGCCCAGTCCTCACCAGTCCCCTACATTTTCACAAGAGGTAGAAAGTAAAATAAGAATTGTCCTTTCGAATTCCTTTAAACTAAAATATGTATATTTATACTTCATTTTAAAGATTTAAAGATTTTATTATAATTATAAGATAATATTTCGGTAAGAAAGTGTTCAATATATAATATACGAATATTTATTTTTTATTCCCCTATTTTTATATTATCTTAGTGTAAAAGTAAGCTATACAAATCAGGCTTGCACTGCGCTTTGAAATTACATAAATATTATTAGCTATATCCGCGTAAATTGTTAATACTCTCCATTAGTTACTGAACAAATTACTGAAAGTACCAACTATCTACCTACCCATTTAAAATGTCGTAATCTCCACAACAGTTATGATTCTGATAAATAATCCATATCTGAGCAAAACGATGGGCGGGAGCGCCCCGCTGTGTTTTAAAATTTGTCCCATTTTTTTGTCCGGCCGGGTACGCGACAGGGGATTAAAAATTTCGCAAGAAACGCAACAATTAATGAATAAACATTTCAACCCTTCCAGAATTACTGTCCCGAGAGAGTTGCACGTCGAAATGTGCTTAACTTGAAAATTTTAAAATTGAACCCTGTCAAGACGGTTGTCACCGTTCCACGTTGTGAGGCAAAAAACTGAACTTGTTAAATATGTGCGGGAGGAGAAGGACACTTACTCCTTATGGGAGCCTAGGTCCCCTCAATGCGCAGAACCGTGGGTATGGGCAGTATCTATTTTTACAGTGGCTATGTCGGTAGAACACGATAGTAGCAAACTTTTCCAACCGAGTAGGACCGTCAGGTGTAGCACTTTTTTTTAAATGGTCGACGATAAATGATCTTTGTTGCAATCAACTTTTATTTCTTAAGTTTTAATTCTGATAGAACAGTTATATAGAAACTATATTTCTATAAACTATAATTTATGATTTGTATTAATATAAAACGAATACTTACTTATCTTATGTGTATTTCGTTTAATTTAAATAAAAGTGATAATCTTAATCGATCTTAATTTGTTTGTAGCATTAAAGTACTCCCGGGTACAGCTAGTACTCCCGGGTACACATCAACACATGGTTCAGTTTATTCGGGTAGACTATTTATTATTTATTGGACATATTATAGTCCTTGGGTAAATATAAAAACATGAGAAAATACACAAGAATGAGAGTATCCATACCATAAAAGAGTGGCAATAAAATATAGCTTGCGGTGAGAAATGGTAGAGTGAAATTATGAATGCTAAAACACCGCATGCGAATACAGTTATAGTACTTAATTTAAGCTTTAAGTGGTCCTATAAGCCCTATAGTATTCAAGTCAATAAGTAATTGATATTTATTGTTGCTCGGTCAGGCCGAAGCCCACTTGTAAGCATTTCAGATGTCGTGTATAATATTGTATCCCCGAACTTTGAAAACTTTGATAGCGCGATTCAGGATCGTGGCGCTAATTGGTCCGCCACGAGCCATTAGGCCAGCATTGCAAGACGAAAGTTACTTTATTCAACTTCTAAAAAGTTAATTTTTCACTTCCTAAAGAATTTTGGGGAACTGCTTAAGACTCCTCTATTCCTTCTGTTTAACTCCTGGTAAACATATTATTTGTCAAGCTTTCTTCAAAACCGGAGCTTAAGTCTTTATTTTTGTACGTGATCTTCTTAAGTAAACCTTGTTCGAGGGAAAACTGAGTAAATACCGTTAGCTCTGCCATTGTCGCCGTATTAAAATCCCACCCACACTTATTCAAATTCCAGCGAATTGTCACCGTTTCGCAACAAGTAACAACGGTTGCATAATCCCCAGTTATCTGCAGTACCTGGAGGCCCGCGTGTGCTCGTCGTAAAACAATCAAATACACAATCGCACAATAGGCTCCTACTGTGCTTGTTATGTTAAGGGCTGTTCGAACTTGAATATTTATGTTTCACCGTTCACGGTAATTGTCTAATTAGCTAAGTATTAAATTATAATGTTAATCTATAGCTAACTATTTAAAATATTTACAAGCTATAAAAGTACTAAAAAGAAAATTAAATAAAACAAAAAAAAAGAAATCTCCCAGGTCGTCCCCACAGGCAGAGTACCTAGAAGGCTCAGAGAGTTTCCTCGCTGGATTGCGATACTCTTGGGGCCAGATAGGTGCCGGCGCTGGGGTCTCGGATGGCCTCAACGGAGTTTTTGGTAATTAATAATCATTATATTATTTCTATGAAGTAAATATCTAAGTTTATCTTTTGCACGCACATGAATTTTAAACCTCTATGCTCGATGCTGTCAAAATTAAAAAATATATACTTATCTTATTAACTGTTCGATTGTATTTTAACGTACCCAAATCGGCTAACCCAACTCGGTAGGTACACAATACCAATATTGTCAACAATAATATCCACGGGCCACTATAACGTCCCTTATTAGTGTTTTTAAATATTAATAAGAGTGTTAGAGATCCATAATTAATACCTACATAGTATAAAACAAAGTCGCTTTTTATGTCTGTCCCTATGTATGCTTAGATCTCAAAAACTACGCGACTGATTTCGATGTGGGTTTTTTTAATAGATAGAGCGATTGAAGAGGAAGGTTTATATGTATATAGCTTGCATAATATAGTAGAGAAACACTGATTAGATTAGGTAAACTTGTAACACCGCGGATTAAAAACTATTACGGGACGAGAACCACTGAGTATTTGCCCCTACACTGTATAACACATACACCGGGCTGAGGACACAAGCGGACGATAGTAGGTAGTTGTAAGGTAAATAGAATAATTGTCAAAAATAAATTGAAAAAGTTAATGTTACCAAATAATACCAAACGTTCTATTTAAATATTCATATTTAATTTACGTTCTGAAAATATTGTTGTTCTTTTTAATAGGAAATAAGTAAATATAGTACTGATAAGTGCAATAGTGTTAGTGTTGCTACTTGCTAAACGTGTTTACTATAATTATTGTTTAATTAAAAACATTAAAAATATATTATTAAAAGGAGCGCAATACCTGCCGACAAACTGTGCCACAGTTAGGCTGGTTTAATACTGTATTAAGATTTAAGATGTTTAAATTTATTTATTGATAATTTTAGAGGTTTGTAATGTCGTAAATAAACACATTTTTTGCGATTACATTGCAAACGCTGCTGAACCCTACGAGATAGATCAAAATAATGTACTACAGTATTGTACCACGCCTTAAAAAGGTCTACAAAAAAGTCCACGATGGTATATCTCTCTATCTCTTAGGGACAACCCACAGTAACCATTTTTTATCCTATACTTTTTACGAGAAGTAATGGCGTATTTACGAAGCGATTTTAAGCAAAACAGCATTAATCCTTATCCAATTAAGTACCTTAAATACAATGTGCATTTAATATAGATCAATATGGCCCTTTACAGCATTTAATTTAAATGAATATTTTCGAAGATATTACGCATTTAAAATGCACGGACATAGCACAATGCGGGACGCTACCGGACTCTCGGGTTATTTGCTGGAAGAAGAAGTTTTTTCGGCAAGAACACTATTCCACGCGGGCGAAGCCGCGGGAAAAAGCTAGTAGATAATAATTAGTAATTACTAACAGTGCGACCATCTTTTCGACAGTTGTCATTTTTCATACATCGTCTGTCAATTTGTATAGAATAACGCAGATATAGTCAAAACGGAAAACCATTAACAAATTGCTTTTACTGTACGTAACTTTAAGTAACTCTACCTTTATTGGCCCAAAGTATATGCCTAGATCGTGGAAAGGACTCCTAGGGCCAGTTTCAATAACCTATCTACCAATAACTATTTGTTAAAAACGTCGTCATTCAACGTTTGACGTTTCTAACAAATAGTTATTGGTAGATAGGTTATTGAAACGGGCCGTAAGTATAATATCATGACAGTAACGCAGTACAGATAACATATTGATATGTGTAGGCAGTAGAACGTAGGTGGTAGATACTAGGTTGTAGAGTACATAATATGTATCAATAGTTGAAACGGGAATGATCTACTCAATTGAAATAAATTAATAACAGGAAGTTAAATTATAAAATAACTATATTTTTTATAAAAACTACTAGTAACCCGCCTACGTAAATTATATAGCCTATGTCGCTCGGGCCATCATTACGAATCTATTGACAATCATCACATATCATTCGTTCAAATCAGATCAGTAGTTTAGGCGATACGATGAAACAAACATATTCACACATAGACTGCCAAAATCATTACCCTTACTTTTGGCTTGGCTGAGTTGGCCGTAGTCGGGTAATAACATTACTATTAAAATGTACTAGGTAGAAAGAAGAAAAAGAAGAAAAGTGCAAGAAGTCCTGTGTGTTATTACTGTGAAACATAAATTTCCACCAAGAACCTACAGTACAATCAATAACATATCTTTTATCCTAGATTTAGACCTCAACTTAAATATTTAATCTATTCTTTTTAAGTACAAATTGTTGTTAATTTGTTCTATCTGTGTATATGTATTATGTGTATATCTGTGGAAATTTCAACTGTCTAGCTATCACCGTTCATGAGATATAGCCTGGTGACAGACAGACAGCGGAGTCCTAATAATAGGGTCCCGTTTGTACCCTTTGGGTACATAAATCTAAAAATGAATCCAATGAACAATAACATAAGAACTATAATGTATTACCCCACACTACGTTAGTCCGTTATGTGGTAGCTACCTGCACGTGCCTGCACCCTAACCGTAAGCCCCGCCCACCTTTTGGAAGGGTTGGGGTGCGATCCTGTGGTGTTGTCCCGTTGCGAGCTGTCACCACATTTACATTTCACCCTGCAAGTCATCAGCACACTCACAGGTTAAAATTTTCAACCTTTAATAAACACTTTTGTTGTCTGTATAACTAGTGCCAAATTATAAAGTGGTTTAAGCTGTAGCTTGTGAAAAGAATTCTACAAAATGTTTCTGTGGACCCCATACGCGGAACAGCCTCTGGACTTGAGCAAAGCGAGGAGACCCTACAGCGTCTCTCCGCCGATTACCTTCCAGCCCTACGAGGAAGTAAAAATCAAGAAAGAGTATGGACCGGCTTACTCTCCGCCGCAACCAGTGTCACCGCCGAGCTCCGTAAATCTTGACACTGGGTTCATAACCGAAGATCCCGAGTATCAAGAGTTCGAGAGGGATGCTCTACAATCTATGGCACAGAACAACGGCGGATCCCTTGTGAACAACAACCCCAGGATGCGGAGAGAGATTCACTCCATGCAGGCAGCGGATGAGGAGTATCGTCAGCAGAGGCAGAGGAATAATATGGCGGCTAAGAGAAGCAGAGACAGAAGGAAGATAAGAGAAGTCCGACTCGCGATACAGGTCGCGTATCTCACGAAGAAGATTAGAGAGATCAAGGAGCGGTTGGCAGAAAGAAGCGGTCAAGAACCTTACTGCAGATACGGGTCAATTTGAAAGAAGCCAACAAGCCAAAATTGAGGCTTAAAGAGTAAATATTTCCGGCGCTGAAGGCTGACGGTCGATCTAACAGTGTGTAGATAAAGGAGTTACATACGACAGTGGTGTGCATATTTGTGAAGCGCCAGATAGTGTTTAAGCTTTGAACTTAGGTTAATCAAAAACCTTCACAACGTCATATTATTATTTTATATACAAGTACTATGTTGGTACATAATAATGTTGTTAGTTATAGTGATGTACATATTATATATTAGATATCGTGATATTTACTTGGCTTTTCCCATGTATCACGGACCGCCCCAGCTTCGCACGGGTGCAATGTATAATGCATCATAGATATAACCCTTCCACTTGAATCAGTTTGTTTATTGCTCAAAACTGCATCAAAATCCGTTCAGTAGTTTTAAATATCTAAGCGAACAGACAGCGGAAGCGACCTCAACAGTTAATTTTATACTATGTATTATGTAATGATGTCAAAAGCAAGGGCATGTGTGTAATATTTATGTAATGTGTACTTACAATGGGATAACTAATTATTATTATTTACATCTGTGATTAGAATGTGTGTTAATATGTGAATCAAATAATTTATGAATTTTATCTTAATAAATTATTTATAAAATATATTTTTTTTAATTTTCCTAATCCTGAGGTCTTAATTTAAATAATTTATTGCTGCTAGCAACAAATTATTCATTAATGACATGACAGAATTGAATTAAATAAGCAATGCTTACATTAGAATATTATTTGAGCGCAGCTACTTAATTTGATTAAATGTAAAAGGTATATATTTTGTAAAAAAAAAACATCTATGAACGTTTTCACATCACGTCAATCTGTTCCCGTGGTAAGATCGTGGCAAGAACTTGTGTTACGAGTACCAGACACCGGAAATATATTTAATACTTTTTTTATACTATACCATAATTTTTATATTTAAGATTTTTTTAAATATAATACACATCCACGACCCAAGAAAACAGAAAACATTTTTTTGACCCCTGGTGAGATTCGAACTCGCGACCTCCGGCTTTAGCGCCAATGCGCTAATCACTGAGCCACAGAGGTCGTCAAACTCTTGAGCGTCAATCAAACGACAAACAATATCAAACGTGTAGAAGTTAGTATATGTTACGACTTTGGGTCAGTTTATGATACCAAGTTACAAGACATCATAATCATACATCCTATAAATGTGAAAGTTTGTGAGGATGGATGAATGTATGGATGATTGTTCCTCTTTCACGTTAAAACTACTGAACAGATTTTGATGAAATTCGGTATGGTAGTAGCTTAGGCTATGGATTGGAAAAGTACAGTGTTCCCGTGGGATACTTTATTTACGCGGGCGGAGTCGCGGGCACAATCTAGTATTATATAATTAATTGAAAACGTAAGTTAAATACGAGATTTGGGCTTCTGATTGAGGTAAGACCACAATCTGAGTCCACAATAATAGCCTACTGCTTATTGAAGGTCTTGACTACATGTCAAATACTGAGCGTCTGTTTCACATTCGCCTGATAATTGACGAATGCTTATCTGGAAGTTTTGTCGCCGCTTACTGTACTGAGCGACAGAGACAGAACTTCTGGATAAGCTATTTGGCACTTATTAGGCTATTGTGAAACAGATTCTTTGTTTATTTATATTAAAAAATATTGAGGCATTATTAGTTATGAAAAAAATATAATGTGTTCTAGATTTACCTATAATGAGATACCTAAGTGCTTCTATAAATTACAAAAACGTCTCAAAATTTCACGAGACTTGCGAAAGTTTGTAAAAAAAATGTTGTACCTTTGGAAATATTCATTTTCAACCCCAAAAGAAAATAGATGGGTGTTGTAAGTTTGACGTGTCTGACTGTGTGTGTGTCTGTGTGTATATCCGTGGCATTGTAGCTCCCAAACGAATTAACCGATTTTGATCTAGTTTTTTTTTTGTTTGAAAGCTGACATGATTGAGTGTGTTTAGCTGTAATTCATCAACATCAGCTCGTTCACTGCTTGACAACTCGGGGATTACTTAATTTATTTTAAATTATATGATGTTTCTTCTGAGAATTTACTCGTATTTTAGAGCACTAATTATTTATACAATAAAAAGAATTCAGTCAACAATTTTATGAGCTAAAAGTTAGCAGCCTATGTCCCTGTACGCCTATGTCCCTCAATAACATAATAGCGCTGATACAGAACTTCAAAGAAAAAATTGTTTCAGTCAAAACCACTACAAGTAATTGTAAGGAACATTTGAAGTCTAAATAAACTTGTCATTGTGTATTTCATATTCCCATGGGATCAGATAAAGATGAATCGGTATTAGAATGTGATTGTATAACGCGACAATAGCGTCTCAGTCGCCAGAACCCTTTTCCCGCACAATGGCGGACCACAGGGCGAGCGCGGCGAGCGAGCCGGACAACATGGCGACGGACGCTCGCTCCGCCGGACCGCGACAATCGTGTCCGGTCCGCATTACCGATTACGACGTCTGTGTGAGCACTGATTGTCCTGTCCAAGAATCGATGACATATGGTGCAATCTCAACCATTAACCATTGCTAAAGGATCTTTAGAAAAACAATAATTATATCCGGTACGGATTACGCCACCGTGCGCTTGGACAGTAATTTTTATGACATTTTTAATTTCAATTTTTTTGTTTTTGCTTCGTCACATATAACGCTGGCAAACTTTAATTAATGCTGTTTTCAAAGCTTATTGCAACGACAGCCCCGCACCGGTGCGGGGAAAAGCCCCTTAAATTAAGAAGGGTAAACCCTCACAGGTCAACCCTAACATGTGCCTAAGTTACATACATATTACATACAAATGATCGCATAGAAATATTTTGTAGCCATCATTTTCACAAATTAACTACACTTTAAAATTTTTGTATTTTCATTTATAGAAGGTACAGGTTTTAATAATAAACATTTTATAGCAAATGTTATCAACTTTCTGAAACTAGTAGAAAGTCCATAAAATCATATAGAAAACGTTTTTTATTTAAAATCTCTAACTTCTATTGTCTCGAAAAAATGTATGTTTTATTAGAGTACTTTCTTTTGCAGGCCAGTACATTACAAAACAACTCACTATAGAAAATGTTAGAATTTTATGACCTTTTTTATTTTTCGTCGGTGTTTCATTTATTATTATTTTTTCTGTCATATAAGGTAAATGAATACCTATATAACATACAAAATAGAATACTATAGTGCCCACTGCCCAGTCCTCTCAGTCCGCTCTGTAAACAGACAGGGAACAACTCTCAGTTTACCGTTAAATACATATTTAAGTAGTTTTAGTCTAATGGTGGCGTTACTTGTAATACGGTCCCTTATATTTCGCGAAAATATTGACACAGGAGTTTCACAGGGTTTTTGTTAGGACGCGTGAACGTGTCGAAAAGTGTTTGTTTTGTTTAAATAACGGTGTAAAATTGGAATTGTGCGGCAGTAGTATTTTACGGAAAAGCCAGCCAATATAATCAGCAGACGTATCGGGAGCATGCAGGCTTAATACCACTTTAAAACGGTTAAAATTAAGTACTAATAGTTAATTTCAACTTCTACATTAGCAAACTTAACAGCGCAAGGAAGTTGGGCCGTACATCTGTCGGCCGTACAGTTAACTGTACAGTTGTCGGGCCGTACAGTTGTCAGTCCGTACAGTTGTCGGTCCGTACAACTGTCAGTCCGTAAAGTTTTTCGTACAGCTGTCAGTCCGTACAGCTTTCTGTACAGTTGTCAGACCGTACAGCTGTCAATCCGTACAGTTTACTGTACAGCTGTCAGTCCGTACAGTTTTCTGTACAGTTGTCAGACCGTACAGCTGTCAATCCGTACAGTTTACTGTACAGTTGTCGGGCCGTACAACTGTCAGTCCGTACAGTTGTCGGACCGTACAGCTGTCAGTCCGTACAGCTGTCAGTCCGTACAGGTTTCTGTGCAGTTGTCACTCTGTACAGTTTTCGGTCTTCTCAAATGCACATTTTTCAGTACAGTTGTCGGGACGTACAGTTTTCAGGCCTTTCCAACTGCACAGTTTCCAGTTTAGTTGTTGGGCTTGAAATAAATATCATACTTTTTAATTTTTATAAGCACCATGTATAAGATTAATAAACTTAGTACATAAGTGATGAAAGGGTCCACGCTAGGGCGGCACCCTCCTCACGCAACCCTTTGTGTTTCAAACTCCCTGCAGATGCAACTGACAACCTCATCATCATCACCCCATAGTCCACAGCCCAGTAGAGCTCTCTTCACTCTCATATTCGCTATGAGTGTGATCCTTATGTGTAGTTGGCGTAAAGGTCCTTTCAGAGGTAAAATAACTTTGAATGGACCCGTAGGCAAATTACCAAATAAGAGGCACCAATAGGCGATTCAGGAAAGGATTGGCTATAGATTAGATAGACAAATGTATTAGCGTAACAGCTATATCTCGAATTCGTCTTAAATTGTGTCGCGCCGCGCCGCTAAATTGTGCTGGTGAGATAGGTCTCTGTCTGTACAATACACAATATTTTTAAACTCCGTTCCGATTCAATATAATCTAAATGTAAACAAAAAACTTAAATCAACTAAATTCTAAAGTAATGTGTCATTGAACTTATTTCTTAATTTCGTGGTGAATAGGAGACATTTAAATTGGAAGCATTATAGCCGCCCATATTGAGCTTTGTTTAATTTGCATAATATAGCAGTAATAAAAATTAGAAGTATCAATGTCTTATTGACAGATGTCACAAGCACAGCCTATCTAGTTAGATTATTTCAGTCAGCCCAAAGGCTATATATAGTGTAGACGTATCTGTGTTAAGCATATCTCTCATGTGCACCAATAAAGAAGAATATCACAATTGTTGCTTTATCATTATTATCACCACTCAAGCGTTAGAAGCATCTGAAAGAACCAAGACGTCGCAGCTCACAACAGTTTACATATTTTAGAATACATTAAAACGAAATTGCCTATTCCATTTACATATTTCATTTCGAGTACACTATACATGTACAATCTACATAAATCAAAACATTGTACAATGAAGACATAAGGTAGTGTATACTGTATTGTCATATTGTGTTGCACAAGGGGCTCGAGGCGGCGAGCGGCAACAGGGCGCGGCTTGCGCAAGCGCAGCTGACAGACAACCAATCAGAACACCCTATTTGAGGTTTTGTACCTAACTATCTATGTAACTATAGGGCCTTCAACTCTAATGCGCATACGCATGGTGTTTGTATAACATTATATAATGTAAGGTAATTGTGCAACGAGTAGATAGTATTATACTATTTTTACTTCGTAAATAATCATCTTATCATAACAATATTAGAATTAGTAAGGTCGTTCAAAACAGAACTTTGCATGGGTTATGGGTACCTAACTTCTGTAAAAAATGGTCGAAGACCTATAAACACATGGTGTTTGGTTAGGGGATTATTGCGGACAATATAACGTTGTGGTCAACATCTGCCGGGATTACTCAGATCGAATAGCAACACTCTAATCTTAAGTTATAACAGTTTCGTAACATGAAACCATTGTTTTCCTACATCAGTCAACAGACAAACATTTAAATCTTTATAATGTGACACATCTAAAATTGCAAGGTTCTCTAGCTGTAATCATGCAAGCTAAATGAAACGTTTTGCAAAATCAATTACAGAAACATTGATGATATACATCCTAAAGTATGTAAAGAAAAATATTTTCGCCGAAAAAAAATTGTCAAAAAAATATCTAGTATGAAGTCCTCTAAAAGGTCATTGACCTCACACAGCTGATTTCAATAGATTATTAAAATAGAAAGAAAATAGATATATTATTAAAATTATTTTGAAAACAGCAGTGAGGTCAATAACTTCACAGCTGGTAAGTATCGAAAAGAGTGCAATGTTATTTTATTATTATAATTATTGTTTTTGCTTAGGTAAACGTCTCTACATAAGCAGTATGCGTCCAAAGTCTCTGTAATTAATTTTGACAAACGTTATATAAGTTTTACTGCCAAGCAAGACTGTTTGTTGCCAAAAAGAATAAAACAAAGTACCGGCTACTGCTTGTTTACTAACGGTTTAACCGGATACTACTACGGTTTGTAGACTGCGTACATTATGTCGTATGACGTATAATGGATGACATCGTTACATTGTAGAGGCAGGTGAGCTTGCAGAGTGGGGACAACGGGACTGCGTGCAACGGGAACATAGTGTGATGGATGGAGTTACAAGGTGTGTGGGATTACCAAATGAGTGGAATCATATTGCTATTGAATGGCAGCTAAACCTCAGAGTAATAAATATAGTAGACCCGGTAGACACTAGTAAGAAAAGAAACATATTATATCGTTCATTATCGCACATGCTAACACTTGTTATTAGTGTCATAAAGTCGTAATTCCAACGTCGTAAAAAGGGAAACCAAAAGATCACCAACGCCGAGACAACCTTAAAAAAATACATGAATTTGCTTTCTCTTTCACTCTTATGGCTTTTTGCCATTGATGTTTTGTGGGACTGATAGCTGTTTACGGCTTCGATTTCAGTACTCCTTCCATGTTTTATTATTCTTCCGAGAGTTAAACACTCTTCAATCTTTATAAAATTGCTACTGAAGAACATATTAAGGCATTTACGGCCGCACTCAGAGACATATTTTAATGCTTACTTAGGGAGTCAGGTAAAGATTTTGACAGAAAATATTATTTCTTCAAAATGTCGTAAATGTTTAAATGTCTGAGAGTACGGCCGTTAGACATTTTAATAAAATATCTGAATGATTTGGTACATACTTAGTGATTAGTACTAAATCATTCAGATCTTCCACATCTGCCAGTTCCACGATTATTCATAGGCACCTACTAGTGTGCTGTATGACCATTGTAAGGCTAATGATGGTTAGTAACCATATATGACCAACACAACCCGCTAATAATGGACGCAAGTGTGAACTAATACGCTGTAAGTCATTAATCACTTAGTCTGTATCTTTTTCAGCCGTGTGTAAACGACAATGGACACTGGATAGTTTCCCGTGTGCCATTTTGCTCAAAGACTGGACACTCTCAAGGGATTGCAATCTGCATCTGCTAGGACAGCTAGAGGCTACACGTGTATGGTTCAAGGCATGAGTGTCAGAAATTTAAGATGATCTTAATAGACTGTAAAGCATAGACACATTTTGTAGTTTCGCGTTGCTTATGCTAGTTAAACACGTTACGGTATACCCGACAGGCTTGCCTGACAGACATAACTGTGCAGGCAAACCTGTCAGGTGTCAGGGTACCTAAACCTTTACATGCATGGCTGCTTTACAATCATTCTGTAAATATCATCAATTTATTTTGAGTATATCATTATTTAAATTATGTAAAGTATTATAGTATTTTGTCGCGATAAGTGCTAGTGCATTCTAGTGAGCGAAGAGTCAAGAAGGCGTCAATGCGCGACAAAGTATGTACGTAAAGTGGTGACAAAGAGTTTCGCTCATTGATACCTTGGCGGCTCCTTTGTGCTTGTTACGGCGAATTAATATGATAGGGGGAGTCAGGATTCAGGACTCAGGGTGCAGGAATGAAATGTATGTCAAAAACCCTGTATTAAAGGAGGCAATATAGATATCTATTAAATCGCTTCCGCTAGTGGATTACACTGGAAGCCCGTGTGTTTTTGCTCAACCTGCCGTTTTTGCGGATTACGCTTGTCTAATGGTGGGCATTGTGTCCGCCATTGTTGCGCAGGCGCACAACGGCAAGGGTTATCGGCGGCCATTGTGGTGACGTCACGCGCTGTCACTGTCACACGAACGTAACTGCACAACATTTTGCGCGCGTAATCCGTGTGTGTGCGCTTCCCAGAAGATGGAGTTATTATAACTTGTCATTTTTTTTATTACATATTAGAATGCATTTCTATTGCTTATTATTTGCGGGTTGGAAGCCTCATTCAGTGGTCCGTTTGGATGGCTCTTGAATGTAAAAAATATTTTGCTATAAATTTTACTCCATCAATAAGTACAATTCTATTTCTGTAAGATTGTTCATTTAATAAAGATGGATTATTTCATATTATTATACTATTTTAATATCTTTAGTTAATATATAAAAATATTCTGGTACACTTCACCGCTATCTGCAATAAGTTGGTCTACAATTCAAGTATACCGCTGACTGCATAAGTACTTATTAATAAATTAAGTAAGTAATTAGTCCGTAGTAACTCCGTACCTTCCTTACCTCCTGGTCTTTAGTGTCTAAAGCCATACCAATTTGTAATATTTATCACCTACCTACTTTAGGTAATATGAGCGTAATCGTTCCTATAAAGCCCGCGATTCGCGCACGACACTGCGAACCGCAAACACAAACTTCATTTTCGCGGACCTTTCGCGGTGTCCCACACGATTCGCGGAAGTGTGGAACGGTATGCCCGTTTTACTTTTGAACTCGTTAAATACGTACCTAATATAATTACATACCCTGAATATCGAGAACAAGAGTTCCCACCCAGTGGGCGCGCCTTCCTAGGGGGCGTAGGGAGATTCCAAGGGAGGCTAATACAATTTAAACATACTTAGGTGTTTCTTTATCACAAAATAGACGCCTATAAGACAAGTTTGGTTAAGTTACAATATTCATGTATTTATTTCGTGACAAAAATAAGTATGATAATAAATAAATATCGATAAAAATGTGTTTTTTTTTTTTCAATAAAAATATCACGGAAAGTGGCATGAAAGTATCATTTTTAATCCGAGGAATCCGTAAAAAAAAGGTTAGGAAACCCTGATCTAGAAGGTCTAATCATGTAACTAGCACACACTAATTAAAATATTGATGCATTTTGTGTGAATTGCAACGAAGCTGTCAAGAATGTCCCAAACCTAAGCGGTACCTGTCCCGGACGCACGCAAATTGCAGGCGTACCGCGTACCAATCTCGCAAATACACAGATAAAGAGGATTGCGGGCAGCTGCTGGTGCAGATGTCTATTCCGGGTACTGGCCGTCATTTATGATTACGGTGCAGAGTACTACCGTTACATTTTAATCTCATAAAATTCAAAATTCTCGTGTCAGTGTTTGTTAACGTAGAACTCCTCCGAAACGGCTTGACCAATTTTTATAAAAAATTTCAGGTTTAGGTAAGTATCATGTAGGTAAGAGAGTAGGTTGTAAGCTATTTTCATATCCCTAAGTAAGGGTGGCCCGCCCCAATTTAAAAAAAAATGATATTATTATATGTTCTGGCATTAAAACTACATCATATAACGCTTCTAACACCAACCCCATTGTTTTGTAGCGATATTAGTACTGTAGTCTGTAATAATCGTCAACCCTCAGTAGTCAAAATCAAAATCAAAATCAAATTTTTTTTTATTCAAAATTGGTATTTTTAAATACTCTTTTTGAACGTCTATACTACGTGATGCCTACCACCGGTTCGGGAACTAACCCAGCGAGAAGAGCCGGCAAGAAACTCGTCTGGTGCCATCTTTTACCAAAAAGATGGAAAATTATT
The DNA here is from genome assembly GCA_037179445.1 of Phengaris alcon alcon. Classification (NCBI taxonomy): domain Eukaryota; kingdom Metazoa; phylum Arthropoda; class Insecta; order Lepidoptera; family Lycaenidae; genus Phengaris; species Phengaris alcon. The sequence continues at coordinate 759,168 of JAYRCH010000072.1, read as the reverse complement.
CTTTTAAAATCAAAATTATTACAATGTTTACTTATGTCTATGTAACAAATAATAAGATAAGATAAGGAGCCACCTTATTCCCAAAGTGTGCCGTCTTGAATGAAGTCATTAATTTTATAATACGATTTGGCACACAAACGTTCTTTAACTACTTTTTTAAACTTATTAATGGGAAGGTTTTGAACCTTTTCTGGGATTATATTGTATAAGCGTATACATTGGCCTTTAAAGGATTTACTAACTTTGCTTAGTCTGAACACTGGCATATCTAACTTGTTCTTATTTCTAGTGTTTACACAATGATTATCACATTTCTTTTTGAAGTTGTTTAGATTCTTTTCGATTAGTCGATAGGTATCTCATTCACATCAACCACAACATTAATAATGTACAGTAGCGGAACTCAGCCGTGTCCTTGAAATTTGTAGCTACGATTGACTGTGGCCGAGTGGAGCGCTAGGGCAGGTACGTGTACCAAGAAGGCGTTAGTCGTTCAATGCAGCGACAAGTCTTGGTGGCAAGCGCGGATCTACCTACAAGGGACTGATCCGTCCGCTGGAAATTCCTATTACGAGGGCATAATATGTTAAAAGAAGATTAAAAATACTAATTAATACAATTTTTTTCCACGCGTTTAAAGCATCTTTCTGTTCGTCCAGCCTGCAAATCCGGCACCGGTACCGTCATTACTCATTAGTGTCAATCGGTCCTGGATTTTGAAGGCTGGACGGTCGTATGGCCTTTTAAACTCATAGATATGGAAACTTTCTCGCTTTACTCCGCTGCTGATTTTATGACCAGTATTTTTCAAAGTTTTTGAAAAGGATTGAATCCTTCCAGAAACAAAATATGCCGAAAAAAATTCGGCTCGCTAATGATTAAATGATGTACCTATATAATATTTTTATATACATTTTGCAGATTAGATAATAATATTTTATGAAATTTGAACCGGTAAAATACTTTGAAAAAGGGCTGGTCCGCTCCGCTGATGATTTAATAGAACAGAATCTAAAATTCGTCGTAAACTCCGTTTATTTTATGGTCAGTTTTTTTTCTAAGCTTAGAGCGTTGCAAAAACAAACTATTTAAAAAAATCCGCTCGCCCACTGTTGATTACATGAACTCTATTTTTTATATGCAGATTATTCAATATATGTATTATTTTTATTTTTATTAAATGCGAGTATTTTTCGCTACCCTTCACTTGCCCCCCCCCCCCTCCAAAAACGCGTAAGAACTGCTTTAGTTCGCTCTGGTTTGATGCGAGTGACGGCAACTCCTAATTATTGTAGATCGTTGCAAGCTGAAAATAGGAGTTTTCGTACTCCTACTAGCACGTGGCCGATTTTTGGTTAGCCCACAACCACCATCATGGTTGTGACACAACCTTTTTTGGAGGCGCGGCTTGCGGCGTGACACTATAATATACTACTGCTATTTGAGGTTTCGTTAGCGGCCGTGTAAATGAAACGTATGTTTGCATGCGCCGATTCGGGAGGTGTAGTATGAAGATGGTCTACAGCAGGGGTCTCCAAACTACGGCCCGAGGGCCACATCCGGCCCGCGGACAGATTTTGTCCGGCCCGCGGAGAGCTAGCATACTTGAAAACTCCTTTAGAGAACATATTTTTTATAGCAAATTAAATTTAGTTTACTGAAGTATTCTAATTTTATGTTGAATAATTATTAATATGACATCTACATTGATATGGTCATGGGCTAACTACTCATAACATTGTTGTAGGCTTGTTGTTATTGTTTTTGTGATAAGTTGGATAAAGAAACACAGAATTGTAATGAGTAAAGACATGTATAATATGCAGAAAATTTAACTTCAGTATATAATAACTAACTAATTATTAAAATGAATCCAACTTACATTTTATACATTTTAAATAAAAAACATAACTTATAACAAGCATAATGACATATGAAATACTAATGAGATTTATGTAATTGAGATTTTCCACTGACAATAGTTTGTAGTTGTGGACTAATTTTACTTGTACCAATTATTAAAAGAGATTTAAGATGCTCATCAGTTAATTTAGATCTGTAAACATTTTTTGTGTACTTCATTTTGGAGAAGGTCTTCTCACACAAATAAGTAGTACCAAAAACAGAAAATAGCCCACGAGCAAATTTATTCAAATTATCAAATTGTGTCAGTGGAAGACCCTTATAAAATTCCAACAAAGATGAGTTTTGATATTTGTTATTAATTATATCACTGCACTGTAGATCAATCATTTCCATTTGAAGTTCCGGGGCTAGGGTTTCAATGTCAGTATCAAAAGGATTCTGATAAATCTTAATTTGATTCGCAATGGCATCAAGTCCGAGAAACGAGTATCAAAATTTATTTTCAAAGCACTCAAAGTTTCGATTGCAAAATCGATAGGAAACTCAGTCTCAGTGGTGTGGCTGAATATTTCACATGTTTTAAAATGTGAAAAACATTTACTTCGTAGTTGTGATTGAAACAGTTTCAATTTCTTCCGGGATGATTTGATATTAGTGTATAAATCAGGAAGATGCTGGTTTTCTCCTTGCAATCTCAAATTCAGTTCGTTCACATGTTTTGTCAAATCAACATAGCATGCTAACTTCCACAGCCATGCGTTGTTTTGTAATTCAGTAAGAGGGCGATGCTTTTCATTCAAAAAAATTTCGATCACTGCTCGAAGTTCAAAAAAGCGCTGAAGGACTTTCCCACAACTAAGCCAACGTACGGCAGTATGATAAGGTAAGTCATTTTCTCCAATCTCTTCAATAAATTGTCGGAATTGTCGGTGATTCAGCCCAAATATCTGATAAAATTAACAATTGATATAACTGGTTTCAGAACTTCAGACATATCCAAAAATTTTCGGCACAAAGACTGTTGATGAATGATACAATGTAAGACTAATGGTTTTGAACCACCGTCATTTTCTACAGCCTTTGACACAAGAGCGACCACTCCTTTATCTTTCCCACTCATGTTTTTGTCTCCATCAGTTGTAATACATTTCATGTTTTTCCATCGAAGGTTCTATTGATTAATGGCCATTTCAACTCCTTTAAAAATATCTGTACCAGTAGTTGTGCCATGAATACTATACATATCAAGAAGTTCTTCATGCACTTCATAGCTTTTATCTACTCCTCGAATATAAATCAACACCTGAGCAGTATCTGACAGATCCGTTGACTCATCCAAGGCCAAAGAAAACCACTCAACATGTCCATTTTTGTCGAACAGTTGAGAGGATATATTTTCAGCGATGTTTTCTACCCTTCGAGCCACAGTGTTTGCTGACATACTGACAGTTTTTAATAAATTTACCTTTTCAGGGCACATTTCTTCGGCTACTGCAATTATGCATTCTTTGATCATTTCTCCATCGGTGAATGGTTTTCCACGTTTTGCAATTTCAAGAGCCACACGAAAGCTGGCACGAGTTGCAGCCTCTTGTTCAGTTTTGAGTTTTGTAAATTAAGATTGCTGCGATTTCAATCCGCGCTGCATAGCTTCGAATTTTTCTGTCCGCAAACTTCCTGTATATTTTGAGTAATTTTGAAAATGTTTTGTTTCATAATGACGTTTAATGTTATATTCCTTGAGAACGGCTATGCTTTCATTGCAAATCAAACATAGCGCCTTGTTACTGGACTCAATTACGAAATATTGCATGTTCCACTGATCTTTGAATTTTCTGCATTCACTATCAATTTTTCGCTTCTTTTCCATACTACTAAATCACACACAAAAGCAACAATTCAAATCAAAATACTTTTACAAAGATATCTTAAACTTAAACACACACAAACACGTTTTAAGGAGGTACACACTATTTTATTTCACAACAGTGTCATAGGAACTGACTTGTGGTTGCGCCACTAGCCTTCTTATATATTCCAATTACTGCCATCTAGAAGTGAGTGGAAGACACCAGAACTTTCTCGAACCAACGAGATTATTCTGTACGTGCTATTAGCGCCATCTGTTAGCGATAGAAGGTACTACCTATTTCCGCTTGTGTCCACCAGATGTCGTGTCACGTTACTCCTCATGGCTCGTACTCTACGACTAATCTAGAAATTACAGATAATGACAGGAAAATTAATAATATGCAGTGTTGCCGTTTTGCGGACTTTAGTCCGATTTGCAGCCTTTTTTAAACGTTGCGTACTTTTTCGGACTTTTTTTTTCATCAGTGGACTATTTCACTTTTTACCACCGGCAACAATGATAATATGGTTTTGGCCCTCGGAACTTACTGGAGTAATCAGTATGGCCCTAAGGCTGGAAAGTTTGGAGACCCCTGGTCTACAGTATCACTTTCTAAACTATAAGTGTGGCGTTAAGCGAGCTAGCGAACTGTCGTGACGTGACGGTCGGACATATGTAGAGAATATTAATTAATATTTAATATTAAGCGAGTAGCACGGCTCACAGCCATGCACGTCATCATGGCGCTCGTAGCTAACGAGCTGCTGGCGTTCATACAACACGTCACCAACGCCATGGACGAGGACAGCATCGTACAGCGCTGCAAGTCGACCTACACCAGCGACGAGATCTGCAATGTCAAGCTGATGCTGTACGAAGCGCTCGGTAAGACCGCGCAGATGACGTCTCAAAGGAGAGATGGGAGCGACGGAGGCTTGCAGGACATCATCTTCCTGCTCAAGTGGACGAATCCAGCGGACGTGCCGGTATTTGTGGCTAAGGAGCTGCCCAGGCTGCCGGCGGTATCTGCGGACAACGTCAACATCTCCAGCCGGCTAAACAAATTCAACATCATGAAGGCAGAGCTGGATGAGATGCGTGGTGGATTGGATAGATTGGAGTCCACAATCTGTGATTTGCGTAGAGAATTATTGCAAATAAGTAGGTCACCCGATCATTCGATTGACTTCGTAAACACGCGACGACGCGGCGCGCAAGCTGACACGATTTTCTCGTCGGCAAAATCCGACGGGTCAACAACCGCCGCCGCCCGCTCGCCGCTTGCGGTCGAGCCGAAACCGAGTACACCAGCGACTCCGAAAAATTATTCCAGTGTAACCACTGGTCCTACCGTACCCCCGCGGGCTAAGACAAAGGGGGTAAAGGAGAGCCGCAAAGCTGAGCCTCCTCGAACCATCAAGGACGAGAGCAGGAGGTGCGATGACGAGGGCTTCATACTGGTGGAGAAAAGAAAGAAGAGGAAGCCCGCCGTCCATAACCACCGCGGCACCGCACCCAGCGAACCCGAGCAGCGTCTGTGGTGCGAGATACGCACCACACCGCTGTACGTGTCCCGCCTGCACTGGTCCATGAAGGTCGAGGACGTCGTGGACTACATCCGAAAGAAGAAGTCTTTCACCTTAAGGGTCGAGCGTTAGGAGTCTCGCCACAAGGTCAACTTCAGTTCCTTTGTGGTGAGAGTACCGACGCATCTTCTACCGACCTTCTAGGTGGAGGAGTTCTGGACGCCGGACGTAGTATACTTACTAGAGATTTCGGGGAAAGCTCCGCAATGACGCGGGCATCACGTCGCCGAAAAAAGACTACACGTGATAAACTACAGTGTGTGTGTAAAAGTGAATGTGAATAATATAGAAAATAAGAATAGTATAGAAGTATAGTATTGTATAGTATAAAATTGTGTGTGTGTATAGTATAAAAATATACATCCGTTGTCTGATACCCGTAACACAAGTTCAACTTAGCACGGGATCGGATTGACGTGATATAATATATTATATGATTATGTATATTTGTTTTGTATCTATTTTGATGTGTGGCTGAATAAATTGATTTGATTTGATTCTAAGAGTAGGTACATTATTTATAATGGAGTATATAGTTAAGGAGTGTAATCGCTAGGATAGAAATGTGTCCGCTAAAAAGCATCAAATAAGGGTGGCGCCACTGTACCTAAAGTGTAAACTTTAAAGAAAGGCGAAAGCGGCAAAATTAGAAAAGATGCGCTTTTCACAATTAATAAGTTAGTTGATAAAGATGTTACTACTCAAATTTGTTTAATAAAAGTAATTTTTATGATGGATATAACTAAATAACTAAACTCAACTCACTTCACTCCATCTCATAATGCTATCTTCATATCACACACCCTTTTCACTCTCTATGCACTCTAGCGCCATTATGGCAGTTTTGAAACTATTATATAATTACTTTATAGGACACTTTTAAGCTTTTCTGTCATAGAGAGATTGCACTCCTTATCTCTATACTCCATGATTGTTTATATTGTGCATCAACTGTAGGTTGTAGGTGTAGGTAGTTGTAGGTGTAGAAACTGTAGGTGTAGGTAGGTAGTTATTTATTTTTTCCAGTTCATAGTTAAGGCATAGTATGTTGAATGTCAGGCAAATCATAAATAATATTATATTTTCTAGATAGTGGCAGACATTAAAATGCAGAATTAAACTTAGCTCAAGTTTTATTTGTATTTTTCATATTATAGTATACGACAAAGAGACAGAGAAGATTATCAAACTTCCAAGGCACCTGGATCTTCAATAACTCTATGCAGTTCCTCTTTTTATTTTAATACATCTATGCTGCAGCTCTTCTTACATTAGCGGGAGACGGTTGTGGTTGATGATGATAATTGATTGATGAATGCTCAGCGCCATCCATGTAAGAAAGTATCTCTTGCTCGTCAATCAAAAACTGTAAGCTGCTTTAAATAAACTAAACGAAATATTTTGTTTCAATACGTAAAACATTAAAATAGAGTATTTAAGTGCCATACTGACCGTCCAGCCTGCAATTCAATTCCGCGGCCTTAGTAGGCAAAATGTTTAAATGATTGATACTAATGACGACCATTAGTATCGGTGCTGGATTTGCAGGCTGGACGGTGAGTTAAGTCCTGCAAATCCAGCAGCCAGTCAACAGTAATAAATTGAAGCGGATTAGTAGGCAAAAAAGTGATTGACACTTAGAGTATACATTAGCAAGCTATGCTAATGTATACTCTAAGGATTGACATGATTGACCATACTAATGACGGCCATAAGTGGCGGCACTGGACTCGCAGGCTGGACCGTGATTATGGCGCCTGATACAAAGATTAATTGCAAAAATGACATTGAAAAAGGAATAGTTTTTAGTCTGTGCGCGGCCATTTTGCTAATCCGAGTTTGATAATTTTAGGTGTTTGTCGAATCAGAATAAATGTTATGTTTTTATTCTACCTACATATTTTCCACAAAAATTAAGCCGTTTAATATCTCACATGCGTGGACGTTTCACCGTCGTCGCCGCCATAAGCGCAATTTGCGTCAGCTCGTAGAGGCACCGCGATCAGCTGTCACGTACACTTGACGTGTTGAATACAAACAAATCAGTTTAAAGGAGGTGCTATGACCTTATCGTCATGAGCGGGACGTTCTACGAGCAGCTGGGGTGCGTGGCCGGGATGTTCGAGCAGTGGGGCACCTGCGAGCGGACGGTGATAGCGTGTGCCCTGGCCAAGCGCGTGCCGTGGCCGGGCTTGCGACTGGTGCAGAGAACTGTTGAGGCTGCGCTGCAGAACCACGTAGAGGACGAACGGCTGGAGCGAGACGCAAACGACGAGACGCATGTGGCCAGTCTCCTCGCCGCTAGAGCTGAAGACGATGACGAAGAAGGTACTCATTCAATATGTTACATCAGTGGACGTCATCATATTAAACTACCTTAATTTGCTAACAACAGTATGTCAGTATTCTGTGAAATCGTAACTCGTAATCGAAAGCGCGCTTTTCTCGACGGAACCGTACATTTTGCTGCGATAAAAAGTAGCCTATGTCCTTCCCCGTGATATACTCTGTATGTGTAAAATTTCGTTGAAATTGGCCCAGTGCTTTCCTCTTTATAATAATATTAGTATAGATGATTACATTTTATGAATCATCTTCAGTTGTTGAATGTTACTATCCAAGTTTAAAATATTTCAAAACTATGCCTTTTCTTACATGTTCTCAATACAATACATAGAATATGTGCCAACATGAATTTATTTAATATATTCTTTACTAAGGTTTTCGCCCCCAATTTCATTTTAATGAGTATATTGCCTTTTGTTTAATTAGCTAACACACAGTATATTCTAATGATAATGTTTGTATATTCACTTTTGCAACTTATGTTGCAAAAGTGAATATACTTATGTAAGGCATGACAATACTGGTTGGTCTTAATGTTATTTTTACCTTCTATGTTCATAGTATCACACATAATAATGAATGTATCTTTGTGAATGTTTTCTGCAGAAATGTCCTGTCAGAGTTAAAATTACTATGAACCAACTATTGCTTCTAGAAACTTATGAGTTGAGGTATAATTATATAATATTGTAGTGGAGATTTTTAATCATCTTCCATGTTTTCACATCTAAAGGTGCTTTTTTACACAATACATAGAAGTTGTTTTTAGTATATGGCATAGGTTTTTAGTATAGGTCATGTGAATATTCCGTATATTTTTTGCAAGAACATACTTTGTTAGTATAAATAGTGTTGATTACACATAGCCATTTCTAACTCACAATATTTCTGGCTAGTGTATTAAAAATGTACCATACATTTATTTTTCATTTATTGTGGAGTGTAACCATCCTCGTACTGCATATGCAACTCAATCAAGATGATTTGATCACTCAAAGCAACAAACAGCGAATTAATAAAAAAGTGAAGTACAATGTTATTTGAAAGAGATCAGACACTAATTACCAACATTAACATCATACCAAGGCTACATTTTGTATTGTTTGCAAATGTTAAAATAATTTACGATAGTAACATTTAATTTCTTTAATATATTTATAGAAACAATTAATGGAAAGATGTTTTTATATGATTGATTAAACACGTTTATATATCTAATATCTATTGTAGTCAACAATGGGGAGGACAATAATTATTTTACTGTCTTTAGAGTATACTTTTCTGGTTATTCTTTATTTTAGTTGGGAAATGAAGTAAAAGAAGTTTAAAATCATTAAACGTTATTACATCATATATGTTAATTTCTTTTTTAACATTCATTTCAAAATAATATTTAAAATAAAATAAGCCTTGATTCATATATGTTTACATTTTTTTTAATATAAACATTAAATTACCAAAATAATAATTACTAGCAAATTCTTAACTTTTTTATATAAATGATAATAAGACTCAAGTACTTTAGGAAGTAATTTACATGGTAATAAATTATTTATAAATAAACTCTTTTATTTTATTTTCACATAGGTTATTAGGTAACACTTATAGAATTGTCCTAGGTGATGCCTACCACCTGTTCGGAAACTAGCCTGGCGAGAACTCTCTCGACCGCCTTTTAGTAAAGATGGAAAATACATAATAGATTTCTATGTTATTTTGAGTATACAACATTATAAGAAACCAGTGTTTGTTTATGTATCTAATAATGGCCTCATGTTTTTCAGACCGTCTCCGTCAGCTACTCACACTACTACCACTCCTAAGGACGGACAACGAGCGCATAAAGTCAGTGTATGTCAGTGCGGTGCCCGCCCTGGTGCAGCGCTGCGTGGACGCGCCGCGGCGCTGCGCTCCCGACCTGTGCCGCCAGCTACTGTTCTACATACTGGTGCACCCCGCGCTCACTGTGCATGATCAGACGTGAGTACTACACATCTAATCTGGTCATGTGTTGATTTCAATATGGACAAATGTTTAGACAAACTGTTTCATTACATACTAATGACGAATTGTCATGTACCATTTCTGTGCAAGGGAAGTTTCTGTATAGTAATTGCCTATACAGAATACAAAAATTCATATAATATAGTACATTGTATCATTCTTAAAGTATATTTCTCGACTATCGACAATGGAAAAACGTTATTGGTTTTATACATAAATTATTATAGACAGATTATGGGATCATTCATACAGGTGAATATTCCCATAATCTGTAGTAGTTTCTATTTCACTGATGAAGCGGTAATAAATTTTATGTTTACATTTCAGTACTCTGACACAATGGTTGCGGTTTTTGGAGAACCACATGTCTGGCAACCGAACGACAGAGGCGGTGTGGCAACAGAAAATTGAGCCATGTCTTTTCTCGCACACCAACATATGGAGTGACAACAACAGTTTCCGGAGAACAATTGGCAAGAACATTGAGTTCAAAGGCCTCCTAGACTCCATAGAGCAGTCCATATACACAGACATCCTCCAAGAGTCATTCTCCAAGAACGGCAGAGATGTAGACCTGAGCGTAGACGGAGACATGCTAAGTTTCGATCCAGCTATAATACAACCAAAGTCACAGAGATCCAACAGTCTAACTCCCCCGTCTACGAACATGATGCACATGTCTTCGTCGGCTGAGAATCTTAATGATGAGTCATTCGTACAGAAACCCAGAAGTTTTTCCTTATCGAGCGAGCACAGCCTTGGACAGCTGAGACCGATGATAATGTACGGTACAACCGGCAGTGAAACTCGATTGGACGATCTAAGACTGAACAATTTTACGGAGCACCCCGGAATGTCGACAGTGGGTCAGTGGCTAAAGAGTCTCCGCCTGCATAAATATGTGTGGCTGTTTACCAACATCAGTTATGAGCAAATGATGGCGATGGACGAGGAGTATTTGGAGAAACTAGGTAGGATATTCACATAATAATATAATATAATTTATTTTTCATACATAGACTGAATAAATCTAATTACGGCTTTAGAGATGTAAAACATCTAATCAGGCGTACACAAAGTAAGCCTTAGTTTTAAAATAGAAAATGTCTAGGTATATTTATCAACTAAGTGACTATTTTGTTTTGTATGTCTGCCAGTGCAGCAATATAACAGAAAACTTTACCTAAGGGCCAGTTCACACCGCGATGATACTTGACGAGGCGCTCCATTATTAAGATGAATTTATCCATTTTGAAAGTTCGAATGTCAAGTGATTTAAAGTTAATGTCGAAGGCGTCGCTCTTGCATTGAAACTTGTATCTTTTGGTGTAGTTTTTATTTCTCTTTTGAAAACCGCTACTCGGCGATCTGTGATTCACGTTTTCTCCAAGTGACCCAGCGATCCAGGTGCATACCCAGGTATTTAGCATCTTCAGACTGTGTAATATCTTTATTGTGTAGTTTTATTGGATGTATGTTTGCCTTCTTAGGGTGAATGTTACGTGGACCAACTTATCCTGATTTTCCTGGATGCGCCAATCAGGCCTCAACGTTACGAACGTGAGCCTGTAATTTGGCTGATGGTATCGTGGGATGTTTGTGTGCAGAAAGAAAAGCTGTATCATCGTCATACGTGGCAGTTGTTACGTCGTCACTTGTTGGCAAGTCTGCAGTAAAGATAGAATAAAGCACTGGTCCGAGTATACTTCCTTGCGGTACTCCTGACATTATTTCGCTTAATGCTGAAGTTTCATCGTCTACCCTTACCTCGAAACATCTACCGTTTAGGCACGACTTGAAGATTGGGAAGAAGCAGTGAGGTAACTTTTGTTTAAAGACAAGCCCCTCGTGTCACATTCTAACAAATACCTGGCTAATGTCAAGGAAGACAACAGAGCAGAAGTTTTTACTCCACAGCGAGCGACTTATAGCGTCTGTGAGTCGATGTATTTGTTCTATTCTTCTATGCTGTTGCCTAAATCTGAACTGGTGGGAGGGAATAAAATGTGGTAAGTGTTCAAGCATCCGATTTAGCAAGATTCTTTCCATATGTATACCCAGCAGAGGCAGAAGAGTTATCGGTCTATATGACTTTACCTCGTGTAATCGTTTTCCAGGTTTTGGGATTATGATAATCTGGGCAATTTTCCACTGGGCAGGGAAGAATACAGACTTTAATAATAGCGGCAATAAAGATAATACCTTTTCTAGGCAGTTTTTTAAGCAGTTTTGCGTCGAGCTGGTCAAATCCTGGCGCTTTTCCGTCTTACAGTCTTAGGATTTCTTACGGGCTGGCACTTTTCGTTTGAAATGGTGCATCAAGATATTCTTAGACTTCTTGGTCATTCGCTAAGTTGGTACACGGTAGTGGCTTGAAAACTGACGCAAGATGCTCCATGTAGACATGCGCCTGGGCACAGTTGGTGTAGTGATTAAAGTTTAATTTTAAATAGCTTAAATATAATCTTCTTATATAAATCTATCTTAAAAAAACAGCGCCGCTTATCGTCGCGGTGTGAATTGACCATCGATAATGCGAAGTAGAAATTTTCGCTATGCTGTTATTACACTTATCTATATTACTATAATCATACCATTAACTGTTCTAGGCGTAACGAAGGGCGCACGGCACAAGATTCTGCTCTCCATCCGTAAGCTACACGAGCGCGGCGCAGTCCTTGACGCCGTGCGGGCGGAATTGCGTACAGCGGCAGAGGGGGGCGTGTGCGGGGGCGTGGCGCGCGCGCTTGAGCGCCTGCGCGGCGTGCTGCTCTCGCCCATCCCGCCCGCGTCCGAGCTGCCCGCGGCCGTAGTGGACGCGCTGGAGCTGGGTGAGTATAATAGCTCCCCACACCGATGTCGGTAACGGTGACGGGTGTAATTGAAAGGGTCATTTCTGCTAAATAAATCTTGCGATAATACAATTACGATACGCTTAAACTGCCAAACTGGTATTCTCGTAAACGTTAAACCAGCGTCAAACGCGTTTTTATTGGTCCAAACTTCACAAAATCAGTTTATGATTAGTCGCTTCACTTGTAATACAATCAAAGTAAAATGAAACTAGTTAAATACGAGAATAGGGATGTTGCCTAGTGTGGAATGTAAAATTAAAATTTTATAAAATAAATTTTATTATTGTTGATTAAAGATGCATAATTCTAAAAGAAATAGGTATTTAGATTTTCGAGATTAAAAATTATAAGCAAATAAAAAATATTGCTATCTCTTTCTGGCAAAACGATTTGTTACGTCACAAGTTGCTACCGTCATACATTTTGTAATGACAAATGTATGGCGGATGCAACACATAACGGCACAGGCCGATATATCGCTCTCTTTCATATTGTAAATTTAAAATATTTGTATCTTCGTTATTATTTAAGATATACGATAATGGGTTCTAGATTGTTTATTAACATACATAGAAATTTTTCTTCTGTTCTGACCATCGCATCTCAATACATTTTGGAAAATGTGTTATATGTAAGAAAGAATCTAAACAACTTCAAAAAGAAATGTGATAATCATTGTGTAAACACTAGAAATAAGAACAAGTTAGATATGCCAGTGTTCAGACTAAGCAAAGTTAGTAAATCCTTTAAAGGCCAATGTATACGCTTATACAATATAATCCCAGAAAAGGTTCAAAACCTTCCCATTAATAAGTTTAAAAAAGTAGTTAAAGAACGTTTGTGTGCCAAATCGTATTATAAAATTAATGACTTCATTCAAGACGGCACACCTTGGGAATAAGGTGGCTCCTTATCTTATCTTATTATTTGTTACATAGACATAAGTAAACATTGTTATAATTTTGATTTTAAAAGAATAATTTTCCATCTTTTTGGTAAAAGATGGCCCCAGACGAGTTTCTTGCCGGCTCTTCTCGCTGGGTTAGTTCCCGAACCGGTGGTAGGCATCACGTAGTATCGACGTTCAAAAAGAGTATTTAAAAATACCAATTTTGAATAAAAAAAATTTTGATTTTGAACATGTTGTCTAACATAGAATAGACAAAAAAAAATTTTAGTCAACATGCCTATTTAGGTTATGGCCAGTTACGCAGGAGGAGTGTCCAAGTGTGTGCGCAGTACACAAGAACACTCTGCCTTTACTCTCGAAACCTAGTGGGACGTAGAACCGACACGACTGGCGAGCTTGAGGCGCAGGACCGACTTTTTACATGCCCATCCGACGTATGGATCATCTTGTTTATCAGACAATCAGGCGATCAGCCTGCATCGTCCTGACCAAATTTGGAAACAACATTTTTTTGTTGTTAAAACGTAGGAATCGATCCCGCTCTTCTCGAAGCTCCAACTCACTGGACCACGGAGCCTGTATCATGGGTAAGTAAGTGTACAGGATGGGTGAACAAGGGTGTTGCAAGTACCTACGTATTATATTCAGTGCCATATTTACTATTGACATCACAATTGAATTAAACATAATGGTTCCTACATGCCACGCGCTCATTCTAAAACTAAAATGCATTCGTTCGTTCTGCAGCGTCAGCGTGTATCGGCGGCGCCGGCGCGGATGACCCCGAGGTGGACCCCATGTCGCTGCACTGCTGGCTCGTAGAGAAGGTACCGTTTCTGTACATCGGGTGGGGAGAGGGGTTAAGGTTTTTGTGGTTGTTGTAAGGCTTATACGTCTATGGATATCATAGAGGAAAAATATAATAATTATATTATTTAAAAGACAATTAAATGTATGCCCAACCTAACTTTAATATTATAAAATTGTATTTAAATCTTAAACTACTAAAATTTGCATGCCTTAGGCAGAATATGTGTTCTAAAAATTTACTAAATTAAACTAAGACCAATTTTGTTACCATATTCTAGCAAATAAAGATTATAATTATAATTTGAGTCAGTTTCAAATTTTATTTACTTAATATTTTTAATTCTGTAGTCGCGAAACCAATTTTGGAAAAAAAAGTTAATATTTCAGAATATTTCTAATATCGGCCATAATATGTATCCCCCATATGTATGGCCGTTCAAAGGATTTGTCTATGTTCTACTAAACAGCCTGTATACGCGTGTGTCCGTGCAGGCGCTACACCACTCGTCGTTCCGCGGCGCGGAGATGCAGGCGGCGCTGCGGCGGCTGCGGCACCGGCTGCCGCCGCGACAGTTCTTCAGCCACGTCAGCGACATGCCGCTCCGGCGACACAACAAACCCAGGTTTGCTTAGTCACTATGCAATAAGGTCGAGGATCCATTGCATATCATCGTCGTCAGTCGCTCACACTACGATACTCCATTCAGATACAATTTACTGCTGCTACAAATTTAAACGTTACTTATTTACACTGCAGTAAATACAATGACATAATCGTTGAGTCGAATTGAATCTTTTGGTTTACGTTTATATTAAATTGGATTTGAATAGAGTATAGTGATGTTCTGTATCTGCAAAATTTCTAGAAACCCGCGGATATCTGGCATATAACTATACAAATATGTGGTTTCAACAGGTCGATTCTTGCCATACAGCTGCAGCTTGGCAAAAAAGAGAATGACGTGGTGTCAACAGGAACTAAAACATTTTCGATTGTATCGTCTTTTATCCTTAATAGATTGAAATGAAATTTATCATATTTATTTGTTATTTATATTATATTTAAATTAAATATGTCACTCCAATCAATTAAGGAAGAAAGATGATACAGTGGAAATGTTTTTAGTTCCTGCTGTCATCGCGTCATACTCATTTTTGCCGAGCTGTACGTTAACTTCTACTTTTAAGCATATTCTTGCAATAGAAACATTTTTATTCGCCTGTTTTTCAGATGGCGTGCGCCGCAGTACCCGACGCGGCACGTGAAGCGGTGGGTGCCGCGGGGCAAGTCGCACTCGTACCCCCCCTTCCCGGCCGTGCCGCCGGGCGCCGTGCTGCCAGGCGGGGCGCCGCCCCCCGGGCCCGTCGATTATTCCGGCCTCGACGCGTTGTGCCTGCAGATGACAGAGCAGGCCATCAACTAACCCGCCGCTATCGGGTCGATTAGGCCCCACGAGCGGCGCTCTTGGGTCCATAAGACCCCACGAGTAGCGCCTTCTGTCGACAAGGCCTTACAGTGTCGAGTGCTGACCCCGGCCGATGAAGGCCCCAACGTGACGTGTGTGCTCGACAAGATAATAAATAGCCTGTCAGTGCTGCAGGCTATTAATATGTCACGGGTCAGAACGATTCCAAGTGTCACTGACTTGCGACCGCCGGGTCATCATGATGATTATGATAATATTGACGTGTCATCAATTAATTAAGGAAAAATTGGGCCTGGGCCCCAAATGAGCTATTAGCTTTCCTTTCAAGGGAAGATTGACTTGCAGTGTCCGGGTTAGATACCCCAAATGACATGATGATATTGAAAGCCGCTCCAAATTTTGGTTCAGGTTTACGCTAGTTTGTTTAAACGCACTTTGTATGTGTTTTGTCGATCAACATAAGGGTCGCTTTATCTTCTTTTTTTTCGCTAAGCGCACTTTGCATACTCTCTGTATGTCACTTAGTTTGTCAAATGACAATTTTTTTATCTATATTATTGTAGGAAGTGACTAAGCGACTATTTTATATAGTTGTATATTTTAAATAATAGTACTCTTTTTACGGGATACATTATATAACGAGCCTAAATATTTCCTCATTTTATTCTTTACGAAATTTGTCATTTGACTGGTCTAGCATTCCACACTTTTGAACGCTGATGTTGATTGGCAAATGTGTCACATTTGTTTGCTCTCTTCCGGGCAATGCGATGCGGCTAGTTACAAGATTTGTAATCTCTCATTTATGCTATTAGGCGGTGATAATAATGTATATAGGAAAACGGAGCTATTCCATTTTATTTATTTAACAAAATCTACAACATTTTATTTGATAATTTTATATTATATTAGCTGGTGCACCATTTAATCGGTACTTTATATTTGACATTATATTTTTTCAAGGAACAGTGACATCGATTGTATCTGCCTCCATGTGGGATAGTTTTAAGTTTATATATTAAGCAGCGCCTATTTAATTAGTTAGTCGACGCTGCCATTATTCAGTCGGTGCTATAATACTTGCAACATTTATTTGATACTTTTTAGTCGTTAGCAAATAGGGTGTACTGCTCATAAGGTGCAGTGCGTCTTCAGAACAAATGTCCAAATCGACCAATGACGCGTACGCACTGATTGACACTGACATTTTTAAGATAGCGATTCGAAATTAAAACTTCTTGTGTAGTGAATACATTTCAATTTTGAATAGCTATCTTAAAACTGAAGCGCCGCGTCGTGTCTTGATGTGAACGGACGCTTAAGCGTCATTGGTCAATTTTAACATTTGCGCTGGTGACTCCCTGCGTCCTTAACGCGAATATAGTATAATAGTTAAGACCGAGCCCCAGGTGAGATAGTTGAGCTTACCGGTCACGGTTGAGGTTAAGTTGGCACGGCCTAGTACGGGGACGTCATTTTGTTTACGATCACGCACGACTCGCAATTATTTTATATAGTTTTAATTGTTGACTGATTGCATAATTTATAATGTTGCTAATAAATATATAAATAATCCTTGGATACCATAGATTTTTTTTCTATTAAAAAAAATGGGAATGTTTTTCAATCTCATGTGCTGGTTTTGACTGGATCAAAAGTTTGATTTTATCATGTGCAATGTTTTGTTTATTTTACATAGATTACCTACGTTTTGTACATAACCAATATATTTAAGCAAGGTGTTTAATGTTATGATAAATTGTTTTATACAAAAATGTGGATATATATTATGTTGACGAATCTAATTATTACATTAGTAAACGGATAACAGTTACGCTGATATTGTTTTATTTTATTTCTTTATTATATTAATTATTCCCTTGTTTGCTCCTTGTCCTTGAAATGCTCACTCCCCAATACTAATCACTACAAGTGCGAGATCACATGAATAAATCTAAACGCGACAGTCCAGGGAGTAGCGTCAAGTAGGCGTCATTCGTCAAGTGTCCAGGTTTTATATATTTTATCCAGTTATGCGCTTTACACAATAAATTCTGCTAGGAAGTAGGAGCTGGATTTATAAATTTATAGTGTTGTTTTGTTGCTCGAAAATTATAAAAAATGAGAAATAAGTAAGTAATTTTATATAGCATTTACATTTCGTTATACGTTCGTTATACAGGGAGTGCGTATAACGAAATGTAAATGGGCACTTTTCCACTGGGCACAATGGGCCAGGGCCCCCGATGGATTGGGGCCCCCTAGTCCCAAGGCGTATTTAGAAATGTTGTGCTACGGGCCTATTAAGATATTTTGCCGCCCATTAAGCTGTGGCGGACTCTATAATATATTTTTTTACAGGTTGAAATTACTTTAAACCCTATCTGCAGGCTTAGCATGCGCACCCTAGACCGAAGAATCGACAACATGACAGATTGCAGAAACATTAATACCATTCGGTGCAAAATAGTTCTTATTGAAAGGCAGCAAGTTCTTATTGTAAGGAAACAACATTTCTTTTCCTAATTCTTCCCGAGCATGAGCTCACAAAATGGCCTCTTTTGACAGCCAAAGTAGAATTGTGTACATAATTCAATGTCAAATAGTCTTACAACTACTCCATATCATGGCGGTCCAAGACAAATGTTTCTTTACGTTCAGTAATTTAGTTGAAAATTTGATCATTTTTGACAGATTTCCCGGCAGCCATTTTAAAAATGTCTATTTAGAAATGTTGACTCTATTGACGACCTTATTTCCATGGAATAAGAACTATTTTGCAACGAACTGTTTCGGATAGAATATTTCTTCTTTAAAATTATTTCTTCGGATCGCCATGCGCTTAGCATGAAAGATTTTTTTTAAGTTATCTTCAAAATAAAATAAAATCAACAGTCTTTAACAGAATTTTGACACTAAGTACTATATGATTATACTCTTAATGTTAAACGCATTCAAACGGAGCGGGCGAGCAAATATTTTTCACTATTTTACCTGTTAAAATCTTTTTAAACTTGAAACCCTGAAAGTAACCCTGTTGTACTTTAGAAAAATACAATAAAAAACAGGGACGGTGGACCTATGGCACGCGTGCCATCAGTAGCATAACACAATATTTTGGGCACGTCACTGATCACAAAATGTTGTTTCGTATTACATAATTATGTAAAAAAGTGTGAAGTAGCTATAAGTACGTCATGACAAATCTAACATAATATTTTATTTGTCATCTATTTTGCAACATCAGGAATTACACAAATTTTTCTTCAATTTGAATAACAAAATGATCCTATTTTCACAGTCTTTTAGGGTTTAGGGTTTAAGTTTGAACAGATTTAACCAGTTAAATAGAAAAAAAATTGCTTGCTCGCTTCGCTTGCTCGCGTTTAACATAAAGAGTATATTATTATATTATTTAGTACCAATTTTCTGTTTCACCCGGTTGATTTTATGGTATTTTTCCGAAGTTGATCGTATTTCGAGTTTTATTTTGACCAGATTTAAACCTGTAAAATGGAAAAAAATTTTGCTCGCCAGCTTCGCTCACTTGTGTTTGGCTTAAAGAGTATATTTTATTATTTAGTACT
Source organism: Phengaris alcon alcon (assembly GCA_037179445.1). Taxonomy (NCBI): domain Eukaryota; kingdom Metazoa; phylum Arthropoda; class Insecta; order Lepidoptera; family Lycaenidae; genus Phengaris; species Phengaris alcon. The sequence goes on along the minus strand of JAYRCH010000072.1, from coordinate 739,925 downwards.
GACGTTGAGTTTATGCTATTGTATACTTGTGTTTTTCCGAAGTACACGGTCTTTCAGGGCTTAAAGTTTAAACAGGCAAAAGAAAAAAAAATTTGCTCGCTGGATTCGCTCACTCGCTGTAATATTATATTCAATTAATTAGTATCGACGAGTGCCAGGCTGCGAGGGCTGGCTTAGCCGCCACTGGCAGCCTGGCACCCACTTCCCCTATATAATATTTATCATGTCAATTGCAATATTAGATGTCTATTCTAAGAAAATTATCATAAAATATTGCTTTATTATGGTCATAGGGGGCCATTCTTCTAGTGTGCGCAGGGCCTGTAATAGGTTTAAGACGGCCCTGGTTATACGAATCAAGCATTTCTTTTAATTAAATTAAAATAAATGCTTGATTCGTAAATAAATTAAAATAATAAAATAAATTTTTTCATAAATTTTATGTAATTTAACAAAATAAATATGCAACATGTTATAACATAAAATATGTATGTATTCAACATTTATTACTATTAAAACAATTTTACCATCGCCATACATGACACAACACTTTCACTTTTCTTTTGCTTTAAATTGAAAAAAATACCTAGCAATTAGCATAAAGAATATTCAAATTATGATAATGAGGGAATTTTTGCCGGGAATCTCTATCTGCAACGTTGTTGTATATTTTGTATTCCTTCAAAATTTGTGTTATTTCGGATTACAATGTGTAATATTGGTAGAATATTAACCATCAGATATTCGTTGATGTGCACAAGTGTGGGCAAGTGGTACAAGTTACAATTACAAAAAGCGTGCTATTTTGTATGTTCTCCAAAATTCCCTAGGAACTTTCAGTAAAGCTTCTACCACTTTACTGAATCGACTGACATGACTCATTTTAGACTTGACGATTTAGGAATACGGTGCTGAAAATTGCAACGAAAGTTCTATTTCCCGCCTTTTTAACTTGACACTGGCAAATGGTTATAAGCCGATGCCATATATAAATAAATTAAAAAAAAATGCAGTTGTCACAACAAACAATAATAAAAATCGAATTTCAATTTACTTTTACATACGTTTTTTTTAAATAAGTCTACGTACTTTTTACTTATTATTATTTCTGATCATTGAAAAATACCTGCCGAGGGAACACCAGAACAAACCACGATGGAATCACTAATATGTAGAATTTGCCTTGACAAATCGGGCACAGTATCGCTCTTCGACAAGGAGAATGATGTACAATACAGTACAAAGCTAATGCGTTTTGTTAATATAGTTATCGCTGAGGACGACGGTCTACCGGGTATGCTCTGCGGTGGCTGTGTCGGAGAGCTGAGTCTGTCATATCAGTTCGTGCAGAAATGCGAAGCCTCAGATAGAGCGCTTCGCTGTATGAGCTCACCCATCGACCTGTATACCGATATTGAAACGAAAGTCGAACTAGATATCAAGTACGAGGACCTAAAACAGGAATTTGAAGCTACAAATAGACAGGACAGCCTAGATGGTGACTATTTTTTCGATAGCTCCGAAAAGACATTCTGCGAGCAAGGTGAAGATACAAAGAGTGAAACAAGTAAACAGAACAAAGGTAAGCATCGCAAGAAAAGAGTTAATTCCAAATTGGGTAAAGTTCAATGCGGAGTGTGCGGTTTGGTGGTAGCGAGCCGGTCAGCCATGGACGCACACATGCGCGTGCACACGGGCGAGAAGCCGTACGCCTGCGACATCTGCGGCAAACGGTACCCCACCAAGGGAGCACTGAAGAGACACAATGAAACTTTTCACCTAGAAAGAGAGAGAAAGTTTATGTGTGAGACATGTGGTAGCAGTTTCTACAGAAAGAGTGACATTAGAACTCATATGAGGGTGCACACAGAAGAAAAGCCGTTTCCCTGTATGTACTGTCCCAAGCAGTTCCGACAAATCTCTTCCAGAAATCGGCACCAAAGAGCTCACACAGGTGAGAAGCCATACTCCTGTCCTATATGTGATATGAGGTTCGGTGAAAAGGTCCAGGTGCGGAGACACCAGGCCGTCCACAGCGATGAGAGAAAATTCAGCTGCCACTTGTGCAGTAAGCCCATGAAGAGTCGTTCTGCTCTCACGACTCATATGAGCCTTCATAGTAATGAGAAACTAAATGTGTGCAGTTTTTGTGGCCGAGCATTTGCTTCGAAAGGTAATCTGCAAACTCATATCCGTAGAGTGCACTCTCAGGCCTCCGGCCAGTGTTCAGTGTGCCTAAAGACATTTTCAAATCTGGAGGCTCATATGAGGAAACATACAGGGGAAAAGCCATACGAGTGTTCAAAATGTAATGCAGCATTTGCTGTCAAGCGGAGCCTGACTAACCATGTGACACTCAAGCACGAAAACGCTCACAAGTACAAGTGCTCAATAGGAGAGTGTACAAAGACGTTTCCGAGAAGTGTGATGCTGGAGTTTCATCTACTGAAGCACACAAACCACACACCGTACGTCTGTCCGCACTGCTCCAGGGGTTTCTTTAGGACTAGTGACCTGTCTCGGCATCTGAGGGTTAGTCACATGGATGTGCAAGTCAAAAATACCATTAAAACTGTGATTGTATAGTATGGGACTTACTATTAGCCTCATGTGTTCTAGTCATAACATATTAATTCTAACATAGATTGTGGTCATAACATTAAGTTATCACATTTTATAGTGAATCTATGAAAACCAGGTTGTGATTTGAGTTAATCTCAATGTATTTTTCTATTACGTTATCCTTAGATAATTTTAACTATGTATTAATCGGTAGCGTAAATTCGCTCAGAATAAATTCGGGTCTCCAGCGTCACCTGAGTCCTGTCAAATATTTGTAGGTGTGTTCAGACATTTTGTTGGAATTCAAACAAGTTCTATTTCAGAAAAAAAAAATTGTACCAAAAGTGCGTAACCTCAGATTGCGTAATGTTAATTCGGTCGACCCCAGTAGGTTGCAGGTGTAGTTTTTGTTGTTGAAATCGTAGGTGCCTATGGCTAGTTCGGTACGTAGGTAGGTGTAGGTTGTATGTGTAGTTATATATTCTAGTTTATAGTGGTAATGCAAAAATGTATGTTGGGTCAGCCAGTTTTTTTATATAAATATGGCAGTACTGAATAAAACCATTGCCAGTGTAAAATTAAGAAGGCGGGAAAATAGAATTTACTCACAAGTTTTCAACACCGTTTTTCTAAATTGTCAGTCCAATTTAAAAGTCTATAGTCAACGTCCAAATAAATCGTCAGTGCAGTCAATGAGTTAAGTCAGTCGATTCAGTTGGTAGACGCTTTACTGAAACTTCCTAGGGAGTTTTGGAGAGAACACAAGATAGCACGCTTTTTGAAGTTGTACCACTTGCCCACACTTGTGCACATCAACGAATTTATTTGTACAACGAGTATATATTCTACCAATATTACACATTAATAACCGAAATAACACAAATTTATGGAGGAAATACAAAAACACAACATACTTTATTTTCATTTAATATACATTTGTTAGATTAATTTAGCAGATAAACAGATGAAATACTAACCTTAAGTTTCTACTATCTGCATTACCTACTTTGACCATATTGAGTTTAACATTTTGTACCTGGAGACATAATATTAATTTATGTAAATGATGTAAGAAGAGAATGAATTAAGTGCAAGTATAAGTAGTTTTAATTTTAAGATTTTAATTGTTACAAAAAAAAGAGGTAAATAAAACATAATATTTATTAATAAAAATATTTTAGTCTTATTTACCACCACTAGATTTGTGAGATATCGGATAGCATATTAGGAAAATTTCTCATTGCTTAGTTTATATCGAGCGACAGAGGCTTACCATGCCAATAAGCTATCTGACAGTTGTCAGTACATTGTTAAACAGGCCCTAAGAGATTCTGTACAGTATTGTTTATACATACTGTCGTTTTTATACTTCATAACAACAACAGGAGCTGCTAATGTGTTGATAAGTATACAGACCGTCCTTACAGAAATGCATTATGTATACTTACGCTCTTTTCTTGTGTCAGTTTTTGTAAATGCAGTGCCTATGAGTTACGGATGGCTGGGCTTGGCTTGTGCCTTTCCCACAACTGTTCTTCCTTTTCCTGCGGGACCCTCGAAAACCAACAACCGTGAATCCGCTCTCAAATTTCAAAGTGGGTAAAGTAGCACGCGAGGGTAAAGTCTGGTAAAGTTAAGTAAAGTACTCTGTGGGTAAAGTCGCACACCTGTGAAAGTGCTCTCTTTCACAGGTAGCGCTATCTCGCTCGCGCGTTAGTGAGGGCCGCCGCGAGTGCCGTCAGAGGACGTTAGCCCGCGCGGCAAGACGCGCGTTACTCGTGGCAGTGTAGTGATGTGTATGTGAAGTGGACAACTTTTTTTTATCGGATTATCCTACGAACACTATGAGCGAAGTAAGTATTGTCTCGTGTGGTACTGCCGTACTGTATTAATTTAACCCGAAAGCGTTCGAGTTTGCTCGGGGCTTAATTACCAGCGGCCAAGATTACGGTACCTACATCCACTGGATATGATATCTTCAATATTTCGATTTGTAATAATTGATCGTTATCTCCGGCTTATAAAGAACAATACGTGGGCAGCTACTTATAGCGAAGTGGTTTGGCCGCATACCGGGCTATACACCACTGTGAGGAAACTGGGTGCTGGACACTTGAAACTAAACCAATACCATGCATACTATGATATTAGCTAAGTTAAAGGATCTAGCAATGCTATACAACGATAATGTGGCGGACAAATCAGCGCATATACTTATGTTTTTGTAGTCGCTATCGAAGTTTCTGTAGTGGCTATTGAAGTTTCTGTAGTCGCTATTAAAGTTTCTGTAGTGGCTATCCAAGTTTCTGCAGTTCAGCGCTATGTATGCAACTACTGAAAGGCATACCACCCACTCGCGGTCTCTTTGGGGCGTTCACATTCCCACAATAGCATTCACGAAGTCGGGTAAAAGTAAATAAGATGTATGGGGTAGAATGCAGACGATTAAGTTGTTAATATGCTCGCAGCTCGCACGCGACTATTAGCGTAGCGTGTCCGACATTAAAAACAACAATCACAAATGTACGTTCCGTTACTTTTACTCCGATGAGCTATTGGCAAAATGTTTGCGTATCCGATGTTCCCGTTAGATAAATGCCGCATAATGTCGGTATGCATGTTAAAAATTGCACTAAATTATACATATTATGCAACATGTTCATTCTAATATCAAACTAAGTTGAACACTTTCTTAATCAACGCCTGAAAAGTACTTATTTACTCATCGCTTATGAAAACAGCCGGAGAAAATGATATATTTCCACTTCCGTAGCTCGTATATGACGGGGTACAGGCAAAGAAGAGGGTATGTCCTAATGAATTGATTTTGAGAAAAAGACAATTGAAAGTTTAGAAATATATTATCTTTAATGAGATCGAACCATGCAATTCCGCATTTTTGGCGCAATCTGTATGTTTTTTTATTTTAAATCCAATGATTTGAAATTAAAATACCATAGACAAACATGTTTCCATTAAATACCAGAAAATATTGAAAATTGTGACATTTCCCGTTCTTTGCCTGTACCCACCCTTCCTATGTTATATCCATTACATTTTTTAAATTAATTTATTAGCAAGAGAATCATACAATATTTTGTGATTGTACAGCTTAACAAAAAAGAGTATGACGCGGTGATAGCAGTAACTAAAAATATTTGCGATTTTATCATCTTTTATCTTTGTTAGATTGGTATGATAAGATATTAAATTTATTTATTTGAATAATTCCAATCTAATAAGGATTAATTATGATACAGTCGAAAATGTTTTCAGTACCTACTGTCACCGCGTAATACTCTTTTTTGTCAAGCTGTGTGTGTACAGCTTCATAAATCACTTAGATTTGTTCGAATTTTATTAAATAAGATAAATTGAAAATAAATCTTACATAATATATTAAGTACAAATAGTACAATATTAATTAACAAAAATCGCTTTATCCTCGAACAGGGAAGCCCTAGCCTGTATACGAGGATAGGGTCTTTAAAAATTCAGTGAATGAATGAATGAATGAATGAATGAAAAACTCTTTATTGCACCAAAAACAAATAGGACATACAGAACATAGAAAAACTAAACTTATAAAAGCACAAAAGGCGGTCTTATCGCTACAAGCGATTTCTGCCAGACAACCTTTATAATCATGACACATGTTTACATGTAATATACTGGTAGGTGGCTTTATAGACACGTAAAGAGAAAATTATTTTGATACATATTGTAATTTAAGATTTCATAATACTTTTATATGACATATACTATTTAGGTACACTACTTTATAATATTCGTAAAATACTTACATATCGTACTATAGAATAAATAAATAAATACTATTATTGAATGTAGAAATAATGCATACAAATTATGGACTTATAGTAAAGATCACCATGTTAATTGTGACAAAAAATGTTCCTTAACTCCATTTTTAAATACGTGCAAGGATTGAGCGCGTCTTAATGAAATTGGTAATCTGTTCCACAGACTGACTGCACGAGCTGTGAATGAAGAGTCAAAAAATTTTGTATTTCTCGTAGGGGGTTTTAATGATATATTAGAATTTCGAAAAGATTCAGTGGAAAATGAAGCCGGTAGAAATAGAGTTATAGGAACCCCACTGATACCTTTAGAAATAAGAATAAAAACTACAAGCTATATTAAACTCTCACGAGCCGCTATTATTTCGCAGAAGTCTAGAAAATCTATCTTTTGCCTGGAATCTAGACCTCAGGAGACTCTGATGTAAACAAATACTTATTATGTTCCTCGATGTCGCAAGTGGCGGCAAGGAATGGCTTTTCACTTTTGATCAATTGCATATTAAGTTAACATTATATGGTAATATTTTCCAAACTCGGTTATATATTGTATATTAATATTATTTTTTTAAATGAATATTAGAAATATTAACGTAACCCAACGGCGCGTAAACCATCAATATTAAAATACTACCAGATTGTACCTACAACTTTCATTCACTTTTAATTTCTTGTAATTATTTTATATTCAGATCCATCGAGAAGTGGAGATAATCAATTTTGTTGAAACGATTTGAAATGGTACAGTATTTACCCCACCTGCAGTTATGCGACCTAAGCCGCTGTAACCCAGATGCAATCACACTTAGCCTGTACATCTGACGGCTAACCTTATTATACTTAATATCTTTGTTCGCCGTAGCTAATTGTTCCATAATAAAACTCCCCATGACCTTGATCAACAATTTTGTCCAACGCGCGTCATTTTTCGACTATCCACATCAAAATTTTCTCTCAAAGGAAAAGTCTGTAACATATATACCTGTTTATTCTATGGTATGTAATATCAAATTTCTTCATCTTAAAGGGCAGGTTTCCGTATATTAAAACATTCCAAATTAATATCGTAAGCTAAGATTAAGAAATGCTATTTATTACACGTGAATTATAATTTACGTGTAATAAATTGTATTATATATACTGTTTATACTATTCCTACTATTACAAAATATGTGAAAGTTTGTTATTGTAGATATTCATGGATGGATGTTTGTGACTCAAGCAAAAAACTACTGAACGGATTTTGATTAAATTCAGTACCATACCTAGTAGTTTGGACTCTGAATTAACGTATAGGCTACTTTTTATCGCGGCTAGTTGTATGGTTACAGAGGGATTTATTTTCGTGCGTACGAAGTTTCGGGCACCTCAAATTCATCGTTTCTCAAGCGGGGGGTCGCGACCCTTGGTCGAGTTTGTTTTTAAAGGGGGTCGCAGTCTGTTGAAAAATAATAAATACAAACTACATATAGGTACAAAAGATTCGTTTTTCGAACGAATATTTTTATCGAACGTGTGTGTGAACCAGTGAAGGTTAATATAACGTATAGCTGATAAAAATAGCGCTCTTTGTACTATTATAATAATTTGAACAGCCTCCGTGGTCTAGTGGTCAGAGCTTGGCTCTCGACTCGGAGGTCGTGGGTTCGATTCCCGTATTGGAACAATAAAAAAATGTTTCCAAGTTTGGTTAGTTCAAACGAGTGTGCTTTAGACCACACGACTGAAGTAAAACTCGCAAACGAACTACTGTCTGATATAATAGAGAATAGAGAAAAATAAATCCGCGCGCGCACCTCTCTCGTGCTCCTACAGTAATGTACGAAACGTAACTCTTATCTCTTTTCATCTTTACTAACTTATGTCTCCCTCTCAACGTCAAGCATTCACCAACTTACTCCCCAAGTCAAGCGTGCGTAAAGAGGTTTTACTTGAAAACTATTTAAGTTTCCCATTGGGAAATGGGATACATTATTGGGGAAGGTTTTTGTCCGAATAAACTGTGCAGTGTACGTACCAAACGTACTGACGAAATTCACAGTTCGGAAGGTTGTTATGTAAAAGCCTTAATGACTTTGTCCTTGAACTTGAAGTAGCAAACTTTTAGCCGGTTATATAAACTTATTATCAGATACATGCTCGTGTGTGAGAGAGTTGGTCGTGCGTCGTGCGTTGTGCCGCGTGCGTCGTGCGTTGTGCCGCGTGCGTCGTGCGTTGTGCCGCGTGCGTCGTGCGTTGTGCCGCGTGCGTCGATAAGAGATAGTGATCTAAAACTGCATTACCTCACGTCGCAGAAAATATCTAGATAGACCGGCCTCACTTATTTCTCAGGCTATAAGATTGGATAAATGTGCTGCAGCATCCAATCAGTTTAATTAGTATTTTTCACATAGACACAATGTTAGCGCTTGTGGCGTACAAATGTTATAATTTTTATGATTGAAGGGTAAAAACGGGACCCTTTTACTGAGACTTCGCTGTCTGTCCGGTCGCCTGTCCGTCTGTCTGTCACCAGGCTATATCTCATGAGCCGTGATAGCTAGATAGTTGAAATTTTCACATAAGGTGTAGGTATTTCGGCTACCGCTATAACAGCAAATACTAAAAACAAAATAAAATATTTTTTAAAGTGGGACTCCTATAAAACAAACGTGAATTTTTTGCCATTTTATACGGCACCCATTGTGCACGAGTCCGACTCGCACTTGGCCGGTTTTTAATAGTATTTATTAAGTATCTACCTACTTAACTACTTATATAGTTAGTTACTTATATAGTAGGTATTAAGATTTAAGAAAAGTTTATAATAATGGCCTAATTTTCTATACACCCTGAGATTATTAAAGGTTAATTAAATTTAATGAATTATTAAGTAATGAGATCGCGATTGATTTATCTATACAAAATATTTTTTGATACAAAAATATGTATAGATTTATCTATACATATTTTTGTATCTTTTGTCTATACAAAAGATACAAAAATATAAATATTTAAAGCTAAAGGCAATCCTTTAGCTTTAAATATTTATATTTTAGTATGTATATTTATGACTATACGTAATAGTATGTATATTTATGACTATACGTAATAGTATGTATATTTATTTATGTATAGTCAACACAACATATTCTATGTATTTCCAATTTGGTTCTGCAACTGTGGGTGTTTTCTTATTTAATGTGGAATGTGTTCCACACCAAATAAGAAAAGTCATCTCGAATAACCACATAGTGTCAATACTAATAAGCCGTTTTTAAACCGATACAAACAAAAGAACTAATAATAAGTTATAATGTTTTATAATATTATGGTTCATGACTAAAGCCTTTTCTGTCAAGACACAAGTGTCTTATAGATATGCCAGAAACTTATTATTAATTACTCCTAGCCCATAGCCAATTACGATATATTAGATACGGTGTGGTTAGGGTTGCCATCCGTCCGGGTTTCCCCGGATTTGTCCCAGTTTAGAGGGCGTCCGGGGAGCGTCCGGACTGGGCATCATTTGCTGTCCGGGTTTTTGTAGGCAGATTTAGAGAGGCGCAATTTTTTTTCGAATTTGTTTATTTTGATTTGCAGAAATAAGAAAAATTAGGTAATTATTGTGTAACTTTGAATCTAATTTATTAGTTCATTTAATGTCCATTTTGTAGTTACAGATCTTAAAAAAAACTACATTGCCATTCTGATGTAGTTTTCTAGCAGTTGAAAGAAATAAATAAGGGAAATAATTTGTCTCAGTCGCTTCGCTCGCTCTGTGTCATTATTATACTCAACTTTTTTTCGAATGTGCACAATCATAGACATTTTACAGTTTAATAAAATAAAACAAATTTTGCTCGCTTGCTGCGCTTGCTGAAGTCGGAGAAGACATTATAACAGTCATTAGTACTACAACTATCTAATTATTTTATAGGATTTTACAAAATAAATAGCGTTTCATGAAAAAATCCTGTTCATATATCCGGGTTTTGGTGTCTAAAATCCGGGGTTTAACGCGTCTTGTCCTAGTTTTCAAATTTTAGAGATGGCAACCCTAGGTGTGGTGTACGTCATCTCGAGGTTAATAGATTTGAATAGCAGATAATTAGTTAAATATTATCGACAAAACACCTCCACAACCTTTTGGGATTCACCGCTAGATTTAATATTTTGGTTACTACCTACGTTGAACAAAAATAAATAAGTAATTTTGTTTATGACCTACACACGTAAAAGAGGTCTTATTTAATGCCTAATAGTATTTTTACATATTTAGCTTTCTTAAAAAAAAATATCTTAAATACTTTTTATCTTAAAAAAAATATAGGTTTTAAAATGTAATTTATAGGTCGCACAGTAATTTCTTCAAATGAAGCTTTGAAGAAATTACTGTGCTTTCGAAGTAACTATTTTACCTGCATTTACAGTTCCAAAAATATGTCAAAAAGAAAATTTCATTTAAGAGCACATTGCTATTGTAGTACCTAGATTACACACACACCTTACACAAGCAGCAACTAGCATCGACCTCCGTCAAATTTCTCCAGCAATTTACATCATAAACAAACATTCACTGATGTCGTGATCTGTCGAATGAAAGTAAAATTCTCCGATAACTTCATGACTCAGGCCCAGACATTTTTACACTTGAGCCTGGCCTTGGCCACTTGAGATTTTGTTGACAAAATGTCTGTCTATAGAGTTCACTTTAAAATACATATCCTTGAAAATATTTATACACGCTTAAGAGCATGGAGAGTTTTGCCCCATGCCTTATACAAAAAACGAACAGGTACCTCCCCTTTATGCTCGTGCTTGTAGTTTATATTTAGTAAAGGTCGCCCTGTGGTTGAAATTTGCCCATAATAATATAATTATTAAGTTATAAGTTTGAACTTTATAAGGGTTCTTTTGCCTCTTAGGTAGAAAAAAAATGTAAATGTTGGGACAGATTGACAAACGTCAACTTGTAACAAAATTGCATCTTTCAAACGGTGTGTCTTAACAATCTGAGGTTGTGTCTTGTTGTTATTTTTATTAATTTTATGTATTTAGATCATTATTAAAAAATATTAGCTTTCTGCACACCTTCCTCCAAATAACGATTAACTGTGCCAAATATTCTGTTCGCACAATGCTCGTAAAACTGTCCTGAAAGTTTTTGCTTCACGTATTAAATTTCTTTTTTTTAAATGATGATTCTTTCCCCCATCCCATGGAAGTGGGCCATTACTACATAGCTGTACCCGACTACGGTGAAGCCAAAAGGAAGGGTAATAGGGTAAGGGTAGGAAGGGTAACAGGGTAAGGGTAGGAAGGGTAACAGGGTAAGGGTAGGAAGGGTAATAGGGTAAGGGTAGAAAGGGTAAGGGGATTTTGGCAGTCTATGTATGTTTGTTCCTCCATGTCAATAGAGTCGTAGTAACAGCCCCGGTAACATAGGCTTATGTAGCCTTACGTAGAGTTAGGTTATAATAGTTTTTTATAAAAATTGTAGTTACTGGCCATCTTGATAGCTACTACCTACCAAATATGTATACCTAGTACTTTCATCGTTCAAAGTTTGACGAGTCTGTCTGTGTGTCTGTTATATATATAGATAAGTGGCGCCAGAGGTATTGCCGGACCACTGCGACCTTTGAACTTTCTAAAAGGCCTACAACGCACTTACGACTCCTCCGATGTTGCGGGTGTCCACGGGCGACGCGACGGTAATCACTTGCATTCAGGTGATACGTTTGCTCGTTTGCCTCATATTTCATAAAGACGTAGACAAAGATTGTTGTAATGCTCTAGAAACCACAGCCCTGTCACATAATATTGTAACTCTATGTAATACACGCGTATCAATATGGTTACATCAATGTTAGAGAAAAAACCGGGCCGTATGTGTGTCAGCCGTCAGGCTGCGGAGTGCAGGGTCGCAGCCGGCGCCAGGTCCGTTACTCTTACGTCGGCGATTATGTTTTAATAGCCGTGTACAGTTAACATAGTAAAGATATTCTAGATGCTGTGGTGGAGATAAAGATTACACACACATAAACACACATTGCAACGTGCTTCAACATATTATTTTTTTATGCCAGGAAATAATGTTATATATAGGTACCCCGCGAAAGTCGGGGGACATCGCGGGGTTGTGTGGAACTTCTCGGTGCTTGGGACTGGCACCGAGTTTACCAACTAAGAACCTGGCGATGCCCTCCTTCTGCGCCAATGCGAGGCCGTGGGAATCGCGAATCCATGCCTCCACGACCCGGGAGCGCGTGCCGTGACCGGCCCTCTTCTGTTATGCGGCGGCTAGATGGAGTGCCGCCGCATGCCTAACCGAGGGCTCCCCGGGTATAGGGGAGCCTTACCCTCGGGACCCATAGTGTGGGCGACGATCCTCCGATCGCCACCTACGGGTCCAGGCTTCCAACAAAATATACCTGGGGTTGTTGAAAATTAATGACGGATATTTTGAGCATATAGGTCTACTGCTCATGTTCAGACGTTTAGGCTGAAAATAATTAAAAATTTTGAAAAACATGTAGTATTCTAAATAAAATTACATTACGCTTTTTACGGCGCCGTACTGGTCATTGACCTTACACACTTGATATATATCAATACATGATGTTATTTAGGCGAAGTGATATTATTGACTTCAGCGCCTTTAAGAGGGCAATGTAAGTTTATTTTAGCTTAATTGTCTTTACATTAGCAGTACCTAGTGATCATAGGTATGCCCAAAGTATCCGTAATTAATGTTGAAAAACCTTATTTAGATCGTACCTATATAAACGTCTCGTCGTGCTCCGACGCGGCGTACTCTAAAGATAAGACATTGTCGCTACGTATATCTATGCCAAATTTCATGATAGTAGTTTTTTCGTGAAGCGTAACAAACAAACAAATTCACAATCACATCTATAATACTAGTGAGGATTTAACCGATTTTATATATCTTACATAAGCTTAAAAGCCTGGTCGTATGTCCAGGCACGTTGCGTCGCCTCGTCGTGTAGTCAATTTTCACGTTGCGACTGCATACTGAGATGATACCTAACCTAGAGCTCATACGTTGTCGTACCGCATCGTATGAGCTCGAATCTTACCGTAAACAAGTAGCGTGGCCTTCGTTACGAGCGGCCATTGAAAATCACGTAAAAAGTTACTGCAATCTATGCATAATTGATTTGCGAAGACCGGTTCTAGCTAACTATAGCAACTATACTAAACTAGATGATGCCCGTGACGTATAAAACGAAAATATTCTTTGCGTGATGTTATATATTATAGCGCCTTTCTCAATAAATGGACTAACAAACACGGGGAAATTTTTCAAATCGACTCGGTAGGTATAAACCGAATAGTTGCCCCACTTTTTATTGTGACTAATTTTTGTAAGCCTAACTAATACGAGTTTTGAGTAAATCCATTTCCATTGGACTTTTAAATAATAGTTGCCTCCTATAGCGAATAGTCGCCAAGCGTTACATGCGTTACACCCGATGCATTAACGTTACAAGCGTTAATGCATCGGGTGATAGTCGCCTCGCGTAGGTTTTTACCCCGTAATTAGAAAATTAAACAATCGCATATTTATTTTAGTTAGAACTATATTTTTATTGTTATGATCACTGCAAAAGTATGAAAAACAAACAATAAAATAAATTTGTCCTTACTTGTTTCGGAATGTATAGGTTTATTAGGTACGGATAGTTGCTCCTAGAGCAGCTCTAGGGGCGACTACCCTCTGAAAAGATAATATAACTATCCTTTTTGATACGGATATTTGCCTTTACTGTTTACAAAACAAAAAAAAAGCTTTTCTACAGTAGAAAGTAAGAAACATAGTAACTTAAACTCTAATGCATACAAAGTTACCAAAAAAATACTGGACCCCCCTACGCTTATAAAAATTTGAAGTAGAAATGTGAATAGACTGAAAATGTGAATAGACTTGCCAGTATAATTATAACGCCCGTCCAAGTCTCACCGTGAAAGATTTTTACTCTCATAGACAAAATGGATGCGCCTACAATAATGATTTTTAGGGAATTAATGTCTGCAGGGAAGGGACTTTCAATCATAATCAGTCTAGCGCAAAAACATTCCTAACATAGCGAATTCAGAACCGAGGCAAGTATCCTACCAAGCCAACTATCCGGCTTTTACTCTTCACTTTACAGGTGCAATACATATTTTATGATCTCAATATATATTTTAATATTATAAAATATGAGTATGTTTGTTTGTACGCGCTTATCTCCAGAAACTATACTCTGATTTTGATTTGAGATTAAATTTTGCCTAAACGTAAACTTTTTTTTTTTTTTCGAATGGGTCTACGCTAATGGCTTTTCGCCGTTTTAGCTTAATCGGTCTGGTGACTGCCATATAGCAAGTCGTTTGGTGGGGAGACGACGAGGGAGTTTGACTCCCTCCTGCGAACCGGTTTTTAGGGAATAACTACGTAATATACTACGTATAAGTTATTATTAGGTCTGGAGAGACCGTAGTCCCTCCTCCTGCGGGGTCCGACCCCTTCCTCACTCTCTGACGAGTGTGGTTGCTCACGCGCGGTAGCACAAACTAACGGCGTATTGGTAGGGATAGAGTAGCTCAGATTTAAGGATCTGGGAGGGCCGTCCCTCCCCCCTTCCGCGTGCGCTCGGGTGGACTCGCGCGCGAATGTCCTGATATCGAGTATTTCCGCAGTATTTATAGAGCTCTCTATAACAATATCGTGGTCGCGGTCATAATTATGTGTGGCTACACTAGTAGGAGTCGAACTCGGACCCGGGTTCGAGTCCGGTGGTCCCGTGTTTGTGGCGATCCGTATGTCTTTACGTGTGTTCGTGTCTGGTGTAAGACTTCGGGGTAGGCGCCGGCGTCGACCCCGGTGCTTTACTAACCACGCGGGTGCATGTTTTAGTGTTTAGGAGAACTCCTTGATTTTGTTTATCAAGTCCGTGTGACTTGCTAGTGCGGACATGCGGTCCTCGAAGGAACCTCGCAGTTTTGTTACAAAGATGTTTAGCTCCATCGAGTCGATGTCGCTTAGAAATTTGGCGGCGAACGCTATATCAGCGCCAAAATTAGAAGTCGGCGGCGGGCGGGAAATCCGTCGACATTTGGGGGGGAGGTCCTTGTGGACCCTTCTGGGATGACCCCCAAGCAGGTTTGGAGGGCAGGGACGTACCTCTGCTTGGGAGGGGCACCTCTCTTTAGTGGTACTTTGCGCCTCTTTACTTGGGGTGCGCGTTTGCACCCTTTGTAGTTGGCCGGATGGCCAGAAGTATTGCATAGGACGCAGCTTGGGGGAGCTAAAAATATCTAGAGATCATAAGTGTATTGCACCTGTAATGAACCTGGAATATTTGGTTATTCTTTCATAAACTACACAAATTAGTTTTCCGTTTATGTAAGCTGTATGTTTCTAAGCAATTTCTTTTAAATATAAGGTCCTTACATATGAAATTTTTTAGAAATGAAAAGACTGATCTCAAATATATCTTCTTTGGTTACTAATTCCAATTTAAAATTTATACCGCTATTTACTCATGCATTTTTGTTTCGAAAACCATAATTTATTTGTTTTTTCCTCTTTTGGTTTTTTCTTTGCGTCACTCTGTTTACAAAATGGAAAACTTGAAATATAGTATTATTTTCGAGTACGAGTTCCATCAGGCAATCATGTGCATCAGTGCTGCAAAAACGGCTCGAAGGATTAATGATGTGTATAGCGGCGGTGTCGCAAAAGAAAACACAGTGCGTTTTTGGTTCCAACGTTTTTGTTCTGGAAATTTCGACCTGCACAACAAGCTCCGTGGACGGCCGGAGACCGAAGTTGATAATGAAGAATTGAAGGCTATTGTGGAAGCGGAACCATCGCAAACCACGTCCGAGTTAGCTGGCGGTGTTAGTGTTAATAAAACTGTTTTAATCCACTGAAGCAAATTGGGAAGGTGAAAAAGCTTGAAAGGTTGAACCTCATGAATTGAGTGCAGCAAACCGACAAACGCGCGTCGTCTGCTGCGCTACATTACTCAACCGGCACAATAATGAAGGGATTTTAAATCGAATCAGGCTTAATCCTGGCGAACCAGCCAAAGCCTGCTCCAAGCGAAAATTAACTCAAAAAAATTACTTGTGAGCGTTTGGTGGACTAGTGCCGGTGTCGTTCACTACAGTTTTCTTAAATTTGCCCAGACGATTACGGCAGATGTCTATTGCCAGCAACTGCAAATCATGATGGAAAAGATAGCTGCTAAACAACCGAGGTTGGTCATTCGCTCTAGGCCACTGCTGCTTCAAGACAACGCTAGACCACACACTGCACAACAGACGGCTACCAAATTAGAGGAGCTTCAATTGGAATGTCTAAGACATCCACCGTACTCGGAACTTGCTTCAACAGATTACCATTTTTTTCGAAATTTGGATAACTTCTTCCAAGGGAAAAAATTCAACTCCATTGGGGCAGTCCAAACTCCAAAGCGCCTTCAAAGATTTTATTGATTCCTGTCCGAATGGTTTTTTTAGTAAAGGAATCAATGAACTACCTATGAGATGGCAAAAGTGTATAGATAGCAATGGTATATACTTTGATTAGGTAAATAAATATATTATGTTTAAAAAAAGTTGACTTTGTGTTCCTCCTTTACAAAACGCCAATTTCATATGTAATGACCTAATATTATGCAGATTTCAGTGTTAGTGAACGCTTAAAACTCATAAAATTTTTATTCGCTATCAGGTCTGTGTAGACACTAGTTTAACAAATTCGCCCAATCAAAACACACAAAATATTTTTATCGAAGTAAAACACCTACATAAAATAATTATTATACCTAATTATAATATCTTTGACTAAAATTGTATTTCTGTCTTTGCAGACGACGGCGACAGCGCTAAAAGAGGATCCCCTCTCGAGGATCCAACGGGAGATTATAGAAGTCACAGAAAGGGAGAGAGAGTTCAAAGAGGGTCACTTCAGAGTCAACCGGCTCATGTCGGAGTCCACCATAGAGGTTAGCAAACAAAATGGCCACATGAACGGCACCGCAGACAAGAAGACGCTCAACAGGGCCGTATCTACCTCACACCTGTTGGGCCCCTCGCCCCCCGCGCCGCCTGTAACTAACGGCTACACCCGGCGCTTCACTCCGCAGAACGGCACCAAGGGCATCATGCAGAGGTTCATCGCCAACAAGGGCAAGCTACCCACCACGCCCGTACCCGCCACACCACCCACGGCTATTGCACCGCCTCTAGTCTTCGCACCTATCATATCTCCTGTGGTGGTCGCGCCCGCGGAGATTACACGGACACCTGAAGGCAAGCCGGTCAGAAAGGGCTTTGTCCCCGTCGAGGAGAAGATTCAAAAGGAGCTGCAAGAGATGAAGAACCGCGAGCACGAGCTGAAGCGGATGAGGAAAAAACAGCGACCCTTCGACATCGACCTGACTGATAGCGATAGCGGTACGGAATCCGAGGAGGATATCCCACCACCAGGGCGGCTCAAGGCCACGAAATCCATCGGGGAGTTATACGAGGCCTTGAGCGAGGAGCTGCGGTCCCCCTCTCCGAGGAACAGCTCAGGCCACGAGTCGCTCGGCAGCCTCAAGCCGGCCAAGTCCCTGGCCGAGTTGTGTGACCTTTCACCGGGCCAGGAGTTCCTCGCGCCTAGCTCCACCCGCCTCATCGCGCAGTGGGAGTCTATGATCCAGCAGAAGCAGGAGGCCGGTGCGGCCTAGCGTGGGCTATGGTCTAATACGGCATAATACTAGCTTCGCGTTAAGTATGCAAGTCATCAGTGCAAAGCCATGTTTACATTCAGCAATTGCAGTAAGCCATTCAATCAGTGCGGACGCGTCAATGGTAAATTTTGACATTTGCACTGACATACTACAATTTCAACGCGAGTGAACTAAAAACCCGCGGCCGGCGAGCTTGGACAGCGGGTTTGTGGGAGAGCGCTAACGGAGCTTGCCGATAATTAAATTTGAATAACGGTAGCGTCGGTTTCTCGGCCGATCGAATGTGGAGCGATTAATTTTCTCCCGATCTCGAACAATGTAAATGATGGTTATCGGCGCAATAACGTTTGGAAAGCCGATACCGCGCGATAAGGTTTCTTCCTATTGTTCGTTCCGAAGAAAAACCGGCGCGTTTTTGCCGGCGCTTTCCACGTTGTCACACGTCAGTATATGTTCCCGCGTCGCTGTGGGAACCGCTGAGATCGTCCACCGAACCGTTGCGTTAATTGCCCCGCGCGTTTTCGTCGCTTCGTCGCAAGCCGCCGCGGTATGTTTGTGTTGTGTTTCAACTGAAATTGTTTTGACTGAAATTCTTTACGTTAGAATGTACAGCGTTACTAGGAAAATAAAAAGCCTGCCTGCGAAATTTACAGAACTAAATTGAAATGTCATTAATGTCAAATCTTCGAGATTTAACCAATCACCAGCGTTTCGTAGTGTTGCTGCAATATAAAACGAAGTGCCCTCCGTGCAGGTTCTTTATTTTGCTGGTCAACCATTAGTGTATAAGCATTGAACGCCAGGTCCGCCCGCGATACAAACTACAGTACAATTCGGTCCGTTCACTATAATTATAGCATAATATTATAATAATTTTCCCGGTAATGAGTCGTGTGTCGCCTCGTACCGCTCGACAGATTCAAAACACTTTCACGTGGAGAATGTAAACTGGAAGCCAATTCTAATAAAACTGTTCAATTTGAAATATGGCTTTAGCGACAGCACACTTGCACCCGCCCGCGATTATTCCGATTATTCAACTCCTAGATTTTCAACATTTGTCCTGCGTAACGTCGTTATAAGGTCGATTGTTGAAAATAGTGGTTGAACGGGTTATACTGGAGCCATGCTGTAAATTGTGTTAGGAGAATTGGACTTCTGTTCGTTTATAGAAGCTGGCCTTCGACTCTGTTGTAAATATTTCGGCAAAGTTTATCTTGTAAGTAGGATATGCTAATTCAGTCAATCCACTCGAGATGGGAAAGTTTCTACAAACTTAATATGTACTTAAAAGTAAATGGATTTATAAATTATTATTAGTATTTGTAGGTTTATAAGTAAGTGCCTTATAAATAATACAAATATTTATGTTCTGCACAACAGACAGAGTAATTTTTGTACCGATTTTTTTTCGCATAATATTTTGTAATAATAGTTCTATGCCAAAATTATTTAAGTAACTGGCCTCGCTATTAACAATAATGATTATTTCGTATTTTATTAAATTATTTTTGAAAAATTGTTATAACATTTTATATCTGTGTTTGATTATTATAAATTGAAACTAGAAAATATTGTATATGTAATATTTATATAATAAATATGAAAAAATATGAAACATTGTTTTTAGGAGAAGAAAAATACCGAATTTATATTGCTATCAATATTCAATGTGTTGACTGTTATCACTAAACGCTATCGGCGTACCTAAGTATTGTTTTAAAAGTCGACTTACTTCTACTGTTTTTGCGTAAATCCTTGACTCGAAAGAATAATTTATTATGAACTTTACCCTCCTTATTCATGAAAACATCACAACAGTTTTACAGTGCAACTTCAATAAGCTAACCTTGTCCTCGTCACCTTCTGTCAAGTGATGTTCCAAGGGATGCCGACAAACCCAGGAAATCCAGGAATATTGTGCTCATCCTACAGATATTTTACGACAGGGGTAAAAGTGTACAACACATTAATTCTATAGAATATTTCAACATTGTTTAAATTTGTTGTTAACGTATGTTGGTGCAATACTTATCAAATGATTTTTTAACACGTACCTACAGGCATATTTTCTTCGGAGAAGTAGGTCGCAAGACCCGCCGACGGAGTTGTTGTCTTGTATGTAAATATTACGATATTTCCTCACAATTTAAAGTTAATTTACGCACGTTTCTTGAAGATCCTATTTCATTAAATATTTAAAAAAAAAATTTTTACTTAATTAGTTTCACTTCTCAGTATCAATCAATATTGTTTTATAAAAGTTGATATTTACTTTTGTTTTATAAAAATGACGATAACTGGGAGAAACCCTATGGGTAATGGGACGTCGCATCGCCAGTAAACGTTGTCGCATTGACAATACAATTTACAGGGCCTTTAGTCAAGATGCATTCGTTAATTTCGACGGAGAAGTATGAAAATAAACTGTATGGTATTTTACATTAGGCATCGTATGCGACATGTCACTTAGCGATGACTTATGTCAAATCCCATACATTTTTGATTTCGAGCTTCGCCGAAATTATTTTTAATATAAATAATAATAATTTAAATAATAATAATTTTTCGAAATTATCGAATGCATCTTGACTAAAGGCCCAGGAATTGTACGACGACGTTTGTGCGTCGCGTCGTAGCAACGTAGTGATGTGGTCTCTCCCAATTCTGTCTAATAACTACATTCATATGCTTCTAATCACCCATCTAATATATTTACTCATCAATTCGAGGTATTTACGCATGTTCTACATCTGTCTATGTTAATAATGTAACCTCTAGCAGTAAACCTAGGAATTGCATACGTACGTATTATCAACTTTACTAATTTGATTGTGTATGATTGTCAATTTTGTATTTTTATCTACATATAAAATGTACTGTTAAACATAATGTGATAATTGCCTTCCGGCCTCGACTCAAGTGCTGCTTAAATTACGAAGCTCTCAAGTCGCCGTCCTTTACCTACTGCTCATCGGAGACAGTGACATACTGTGACTTAAGGTGCCCCTAATTTAACTAGCGTTTGGGTATCCGGCCCCTACTGTATGAATATATTTATTAATGTTTCGCAGAAGAATATACATATGTTTACATAAGGTTTTGGCAATAAATATGATCAATGTGAGTTGTGTTACTGACAATTGTCTCGAATTACAGTAACCCACACCAGACCTAGACTGGGTCAATCGATATACTGCCCCATTCACATAATTAAATGTAACTTTATACTGTCATTGATGATCAATCAATATGCCTTCTATTATATTATAAGAGTTAGGCTACTTTATTTCTGTCAAATGTACGGTTCCTGTAGCAAATATAAAATACATTTAAATGAACATAGTCGCGGCCAACATATTATGGTTTTTCATACATACATAGTAACTTGTTATGAACTAACTTCCTAAGGGCCTGATGCACAATCTACTGACAAGTGTCGGATAGCTTATTTGCATGTTTTGTCTCTTTCGCGCGATATAAAGTGAAAAAGCAGCGACAAAACTTAAGCATAGCTATCCGACACTTATTAAAGGTTGTGAAACGGAGCCTGCATCAAGTTGCCATCGCTAATTACGACGACTACGAACGAACTTGTGTAAGGACCCTAAATCTGAACGCCATTTCTCGTAATTAACTTACACTTTCATAAACTGAAAGTGTAAGAATTGATATCATATAATGATTTTTGGAGTTTGGACCAATCAAAACAGGTTTAACGTTTGTTTGACGTTGATGAGAATGCCATTTTGCAGTTTTACATATCCTGCAATAATATAGTTACGATCAAAACTATATTATCGCAGGATTTAATTAGCAGAATCGACCTTGTGTGTAAAAGTTGACATAATTACCAAGGTGAGTTGTTCTCACCTTGTTGTGTTGATATTGTATGCTCTACCTGTCTACCACAATAACTAACAATATTCTCAGCGTGGTGCTCACCAGCCTAACCCACCCCACATGTAGGATACACTCGACTCGTAATGGCCTGTGATAAAGATAATATCTATACAGTATACAGCCTTATTACCTAGTAAAAACATTTACGCAACGGATGCGCTAGTCAACGTTGCTGTCTGTGTCTGATACATTGGAAAAGTCACGTGACAGACAAAGACAGCAACATGGATTCGCGTATCCGTTGCGTTATCTATCTATATAATAGATATACGGCAAAGCTGATTGACTGATGTATTAACGCACGGACCAATCCCTTAAGGCTTTGAAAATTTCGCACACGTATTCCTCATATGACAAAGGCATCCAGAAAGAAAGGATTTTTCAAAATTCATCCCCCAAGGTGGTGAAATAGGGGATAAAAGTTTATATGAATCTTTTTATTCCTTGGACATATTTGCATACAATTTCGTTTGAGTTGAATACGGAAAAATAATGTGTTATGTATTTCAGCATTTTCTAATATTCAACCCCTAAGAGGGTAAAATAGGGGATGAAAGCTTAAAACCTAATTTTACGCCGGCGAAGCCGCGGGCAAATCCTACTTTTTTTATAAATAAGGGATTGTAATAATATTAATATCAATCCCGATATTAATATTATTAAAATCCCAAGAACAGTTACGGTTATCCATGGGCGCCAGTAATCGCTCATCATCAGGCGATACGTCTGCGCATTTGCTTCTCAACCATAATTTCTCCGTTGAGGCTACGATATTGATATCAATCAACATAATTTGTCGTAACTCGTAAAAGTAATTAAAGACTATTTATTGTCGAAAATACAACCTGATTTGTCGGAAGCGGTACTTTCAGTGACCGTGGGAACAAGCAAAATGTTTTTTTTTTAAATGTGGTAAGTATGAAAGTATATCTCTCCCAAATATCAATTTTGTGAATCTACAGGTGTTGTCCGGAAACTGTCAGGTGAAATGTATTCTAAATGTAAACAGGAGGAAACGGGAAACATTAAATTTGCAATTAATATTGCTCGTGTGAGTGTTTGTGTTTGTGTTTGTGTGCATGTTCCAGGGCCGTCTCCCTTGTATAGGACTCAAATTAATATTTTTACCCGACTGCGACGAAGCCAAAAGGAAGGGTAATGATTTTGGCAATCTATGTATGTATGTTTGTTTGTTCCACCGTAGCGCCAAAACTACTAGTCCGATATTAAGAAAAGATGTGTCAATAGATTCGTAATAATAGCCCGGATAACATAGGCTATAATATAATTTACTTAGTCGGGTTATAGTTTTTTTTTATAAAAATTGTAGTTATTGTAAAAAAAAAACATTTATAATTCGACCAAATTAATGTGTCATTATATTTTCTTATTGTGCGATAAGTAAGTGACATTTAAATTGGTAGCACATTTAACTTACACTTTGAATTTACTTTCAATGAATTATAAATGAATCGACTTGATAATACCATAAACTGATTTTTGGAATTTGGACCGATCAAAACGCTTTTGACGTTGGTTGACATTTACGAGAATACCATTTTGCTGTTTTAATATATCATCAAACTGTATTATAGTAAGATTTAATTAGCAGAATCGACCGATATATACGCTGAGCAGCGTAAACTTTTGCATTAGTATAATAAAAAACGTTTTCTATCATATTTATTTATCATATGTATTTGAAATGTCATTAATCAGTAGGTATATAATGTCTGCGAAAATTAATTACGGATACTTCGGGCACATGATTCACTGCTTGTGTAAAGACGTTTAGGCAGAAAAATATTTGTCATAAGTATGACAAATATTTAATAGTAAAAAATCATCTGACTGACAGCTGACTCTCCGCTAAACGGAAACTCGCCCATATAAAGAAATCTGCCCCATTTTCGTGCCCCCATATTTTCGTTTGTAATAAAGCTAGCGGTCTGAAATTTTGTCGCGGAGAAGTCGTTAGCGGCACAAGCTAATGTTTTAAATTTCATAAAAATCAAGTGCATAGTTTAGGAGATATTAAGCGGCAAAAAACGCGATTTTAAGTAGGGAGGCAGTGAGAAGAAGCAAAATTAAAAGCATAAATAAATAAATAAATATAATTATTTCTTTATTTATTTATATAAAGGGAAAATACAGAAATATAGAAAAAGTAAACGTTATGAAAAAGAATGATTTTAGAATTCTTAATTTTACGATTTCACCACAGGAACAAAGTGTATGAACACAATTAGTTCACTGAAAAGGAGGGAGACTTCTCCTCGCACGCCGGGCCCCTGAAAAGGGCCTTGGGCGGGGAACCAATACCAAGGGCTAAGCCCCTCTAATTGGGGTGGACGACGCACCCAGTACGAATACTGGGCGCAAAGAAGTCGTTTTTAAGGGAAGACCCCCCGCGGCAGAACGCGGGGGAAACCCGAGGTGGCAGAGGGAATGACGCGGTAGCAAGGGCCGTGGGCGGCCAAGACCTGCGGTCGACTCCGACGACGCGTGGGGTCCTGGTCCGGGGACCAGGAAGCGTGTATGGGTCCACTCCCGCACGCGCCGCTTTTGTCGACCGCGGACACAACCGACCAGGGAAATGAGGGGGGGGGGAAAGGGTATTTCCCGAGCCCCAGACTTTTTATGTCGGGGGGGAAAGGGGCTGCCACGGGGCTGACGTGTGGGCAATAGGGCTGCCCCACATCACACTCCGGGCGCACAAAACGAAGCATTTTGCCGGTTTGAGCCGGCGCGGGGTAAGGGGGGCGGGGGCATCGATCCAACGGTGCATTTTCGGAGGCGAACCGCGCATGGGGACGTCTCGGTCGCGTGGCTCCGGGATGCTCCCTGCGTCTGGTGTCGTCAGAACGGTTGCTGCGGGCGAGCGGGCATGCCACGGCAGCAGGTCAGTTGACCGGGCACGCGGCTGCCGCTCGCTTGTGAAAACAGGTGATCCTGTAACTAAGGATAAAACAAATTAACGCGTTCAAGGAGCGCGGGGGGGGCGGTGCATTGCACACGAGTGTCCCGAGTCCGGGACGCGCGTCGTGGATCTCCGGCAATCACAGTCGGCTCCTATAATAGGAGCTTCTGGATGCCGGAGATATCCAGGCGCGGGTCCGAGCTAGGGCCTGGGGAGCCAGACTTTTATTAAGGCTGCGATTGTGGGGGCGCCTTTTAGGAGGGCCTGTATGATGGCTTGGGATGCTTCCTCCCCGGCCTGAACCCTGAGAACTAGGTCCATGACCAGGGAGAGGAGGGACTGCAGAAGCTCTGCAGTCGATGCGGGGGCCTCGCTTTGCACCGGCTCTTGAGGCGGTAAAGCGAGTACTGGAGGCTGCGGGAGCGGAGCGGCCGCAAGATATGCGGGCTCAGAGGCGGTCATTTCCGCGGTTGTGACAGCCGCAGGGGAGTCGGCAGGTCCGCGCGGGGGGCGCCGTGAACGCCGGGTGGTCCGCGTGCATTCCGGCTGCGGAGGAGCGAGCGCGGAAGGCTCCAGCTCCTGCTGGTGGCTGTCAGGGATAGCGACGGCATCACAGGGGGAGGCCACAGGGGGTGTGGCAGCTTTCCTCCTGGGGCTCAGCTGCTTTTTCCTCCTGGAAGGCTGCGCAGGGGAGTCGGAAGCCGAGGGGGGGACATACCTTGGTACGTGGTCATTTGCCTCCGCCATAAGTGATGTATGAGTCGGCGGAGGAGGAGGGGCCTCTGGCACAAGGAGAGGCGAGTCGGCAGGTACGTAGGGGGGGGAAGCGCGGGCGTTGTCGGCTCGCGGCTTCCGCGCAACCCTACGGTACACCGGGCACTGTCTGCTGTTTGCAGGGTGGGCCCCCCTGCAGTTAACGCAGGTGGGCGTCTCGGCGGGGGAGCGGGGGCAGTCCCGCACAGCGTGTTCCCCGGCACACCGGACACAGGCCACCTTCCGGTGGCAGTTGTGGCTAGAGTGCCGGAATTGGAGGCATCGGTGGCATTGGGCCGGGCCGCCTCGGCCCCGCCAGGCTTCGATGCGAACTCCCGGCATGTTTAGAAGGTTACGCACCTTATATATGCCAGGTACGACGTCCGGGGCCCTGGCGATAAGGGCGAAGAAAAGGCAGGCGCCGGGGTCAGACCTCGCCTGGATCAGGGAGACGTGCTCCGCCACGAATCCCAATCCGGCGAGACCGGCCCTGATCTCTCCGGTGTCTGTAAAAGAAGGTAGGCCCCTGATACCTACCTTGATTGTCCTTTCCTTTGGTGGCGAGTGGGTGAACCAGGAGGCTTGTCCTCGCCTCTCCAGGTCTGTCAGGTAACGCTTGACGACCGTGAACTCTTGTTCGCTTTGGGGCGAGAAGCGAATCACACGGCCGTCATATTTGGCGTTAGGTATGTGCCCCAGTGTGTCTCGAAGACAGCGGAAGTGACGTACCCAGTCGTCGATTCGCTCGGCGACCAGGGACGGGTAGCGAGGGGTAGACCTTTTAGTGGGTGGCGGCGTCGTACTCACCGACGGCGCCGGTATAAGGGGACTGTGGCTGCCTACGTGTGTAGGGCTGGAGGCACTCACCTCGGCGTATGACAGCCGACGGCTGAAAGCAGATTGAAAATTTATTAGTGGTGGCGGGAAGGTGGGCGCGCGGTAACGATACCCGCGCGGCACGCTAGGGCGGATTTCCGTGGCCGCACAAGGTGCGGTTCGGCGGTCATCGCGCGGCTGTGGGGCCGGCGAAACGTCAGGCGAGCGCGGGGAGCTCGTGGTGGGCTGGTGTGGGCCGCGCGGCTGAGCAGCCGGCGCAGCGTGGTGTTGTCGCGGCTGAGGGGTCGGCGAGGGGCGAGCTGAGCTCGCGGTGGTGCGGAGTGAGTCCGCCTGTTGGACGTTGTAAGGTCCGAGGTATGCAGCAGGTTGGCGAAGATCGCTCGCCTGCGCAGTACGGCGCGATGAGCGCCGCGGTTTAGCCGAGCCCTGATCGGCTGTGCCGGGCGGGGGCCCAGACTCGTCGCAGGCCGCCGTCGGAAGGCATTGGGGCGGGAGGGTGCCAGTACACCCCCGCGAGAATGCCGAGGGCGACCCGGGGCGAGCGGTGTCCTGTCCGCACAAGCTGGGTTCGGGGAGTGAGCGGTGGCGCGTGTGGTCCGGGGCTGAGCGTGAGCTGGACCTCGATGAGGCTGGGCTGCACGTCGTCTCGGAGTCCACACGAGAGTCCAGATAGTCGTGGCGTGGTAGCCACGGATCATGGTCCGTCATGTTGTACTGGGTGGTACAAACATAAAAACACACAAGTCACAGAACAGTTAAAACTGACGGCAACAAGTGTACGTCATCCAACACAAAGGTATTCACAAAAACACGGAACACTAAGTGCACGCACACGAGGACGGTACACACACTTAGGGGGGGCTGTCTCCTCGTGACCCAACGTTGGACCGAAGCTCAACGGGAGGCCAAGAGCAGGGCAACTCCCCAGCAAGGCGCAAATCCACAGCTTATTCTAATGAATAAGGTGTGAATTTGCGGTCGCTATCAGGAGTTTATAGGCACTGCACTAAAAGGGTCGGCACGTTCACGGGGTTAGCGCGACACTCGACGCGTTTCCGAGCGAGACGGCACTACCGCGGAGTGAGCGAATCACTACTACGCGGATAGAGCGGGACGACACGAAAACGCGGAGTGAGCGAGACACTCGACGCGTTTGGAGCGAGACGACACTAACGCGGAGTGAGCGAGTCACTACTACGCAGTTAGAGCGAGACGGCACGAAACGCGGAGCGAGACACTAACACACGCGACTAGGAGACAGGACGATCCTAGTTCACTGATAACTTTGTAATCCTTATTTATATAACAAACCCATAGACTAATCATTGGTCTCGCTGGGCGGTCTACCAGACCGAGCTGACGTGCTCGTCAAATACTGCAATAAATACTCAGCTGAGGTCGGTTTACCCGAGCCAGTCATATTGAAAGCTATATGGCAGGTATATATTTCGAATACTTCATTTAATTTTAGTTAAAATCTGAAAAAATGCCAAGTTGCGTAGTGAAACTATGTAAAAATAATTGGACGAGAAATAAGGACATGGGGATCACATATCATCAGTAAGTATCGTATAATTTCGAAATTTCAACATAAATTAACATGAACTCAAAACGTCATTTAGTGTTGCCGCGTATCCAAGAATCAAGTTCCAATATTTTTATGATGTGAATTTATTGTCATTGTATTTTTAACCGACTTTCAAAAAAGGAGGTGGCTATACGTTCGGCTGTATATATTTTTATTTTTATTATAATATAATAAAATACAATGACAATAAATTATGTCCTATTTCATTTATCTAACCTAGTTATATGATTCTACCCATGACAGTAAATAACTATTCGTAAGGAGCATAGGTCGAAAAATATTATGCAAACGTTACACTTAAATATATTATGTGTTTATTAATATTATAGTACTAGCTGCCTTAACACGTTATTTTGTATTGACTAATAAATAAATAAAAACGAGGCCTTATCATACATGTACATACCTAACATATTTGTGACGAAGAAGCGCATAAGAATAATATAATATTGATATGTACATGTGCTTTTAATCCTACTATCCTACTACTATAATTATAATTTATAAAATATGTTAAGTTAAATGTACAGTGTTCCTGTGGGGTATTGTATTTACGCGGGTGGAGCCGTGGGCAAAAGCTTGTTTTAAAGTATTTTCTTAGCTACATTTATAACCAATAACTTAATAGACCACAGCACAAGATATTTATCCCATTAAATCGGGCAAAAGTTGAGTAGCTGACATCACAATTTTTCACGCACACTAGAATTTGTCACATGTAAGTCAATTGTCACTTTACACACTACAATAATGAGTTGCCGCATTTACAAAGCTGTTTTTATTAGGGAGTGCGTCATCTAGTCGAACGAGCGAGACCAATCCTCTTTTATTAAATCTCTTTCATCTCAATCTTTGAACAAACCTCAAAAATTGAGAAGTGGTAGGTAATTTTAGGTTCGAGTAGATGCTTCCGTACGAATAGACTGACTTGACCGGATAAATAAGATGGCCTCAGAGAAAACCGATGGGAAATAGCACTTGCGTTGTGTTTCGCTGCATCAGCAGGTAAGGTACCTATATCGGTGGCCTAAAGTGGTTTTTAAAGATCGGAAACGCACTAGTAACTCCTCTGGTGTTGCGGATGTCCATGAGCGGCGGTAATCGTTTTAATTATGGAATAGACCTGGAAATGAGCAAACAAACAGATCGCTCTTTGGTATGAAGTAGTAATAAGTTTTTACTAATTAATTTGGAAACAAGCAAGACGATCGCCTGATGTTTAGAAATTGTTATAACTTCTTATAATTAGAGGTTGGTGGTTTTAAAGATCGCGGACGCACTTGTTACTCCTCTGGTCGGTTCCAGATATATCCCATTATAATATTAATATGATTACCACCGCTCATGGACAACCGCGTCACCAGAGGAGTTAAAAATGCGTTTACGGTTTTTTAAACCCCAATCCATACGTTGTGTTTCGCCGCATGAGACGAGTACCGATGGCCCAGGCCCAGGGGAGGGAATTGGTGTTAAACACCGGGAGCGCACTTGTAGCTCCTCTAGTGGTTGCGGGTGTCCACGAGCGGCCGGTAATAGTTTTATTTATGGAAGAGATACAAAAACAAGTGTATAGACTTACAACTATAATATTCATGCGAATACTAAAATATGCTGAATATTGTAATGTAAAATTCTACATCGTCAAATTTTATTGTAACAGCTGAAAATCGCAGTAATTATTTGTATCTATTAAATTAGCATAAAGTTTAAATAGCAGTGAAACAAATAAAACTAAATCATTAATTTTAGACCGGTCACACTCTAATGAAGTATTCTTCGGACGTGGCAACTGGCAGCTCGTCGCGTCGCTGTAATTACCGTTTATCGCTTGTTATCGATAGATCTCAATCGATCGCCGGTGTTTAGCTATCGCGACCTTTTCATCGCAGCTGGTCGCCGACAGTGTAGACTTGTGCGACTTGGCCCGTTTGTGGGCAATGGCCGCGAGACCACCACGACCATTTTATCAGTGACAGTTTTAGATTTGACCATATTATGATCCCCGCCGCAAATTGTCTGAGTGGCAAAGTTTTTTAGTTTATTACAAAGGCCGAATAAAAAAAACTTCACTTTTTAATATGGCCAAAGGTTTCAGCCAATGATTTCAAAACTAAACATAGGCTACGACGTACATTAAGACATAAAAATCTTTATACAAGAAAAAGTTACGCCATCTTGTTTTTTGTAGATTTGTCAAATTTGCGGTCTGATTATGCCGCGGAAAACCAATGTCAATCCGTGACTGCCCCAAACAACCCCAAAAGTGGGGCTGTTTAAGTGTGGACACTTTTTGCCTCGACATGCCTCAGTACTATTTTGTCGTTTATCGCGCCTTGTTTCTTGACCTAACGATTTGCAACACTAGTTTTACAAGGGCTGTATATCGTATCCTTCTTTTAGAGCACTTCATTAAGTTAATCTTTAAGTTAATAATAATATTATTGCACAGAAAAGGATTTACTTTCTGAATGTTACGGCGGTTTACTTCAACATTTTTAACCATTCGGACATTCGGATGTCGCAGAAAGGCCACGTGACTGGGAAGTACCGAACTTAAAAAAGTCCCGATATCATCGTGTCAGGAAACTAACATGCACGAATGCTTAAATTTGCCATATAAATATAAAAATGAATTGCAGTTCCTTCGTCTCGCTAAAACTCAACAACGGCTGGATTGATTGCCGATTGGCTAATTTTGATCTTTAAATGATTGTGAAAGTTCAAGGGAGGTTTAAACGGTGTAAAATAATTAAAAAATTGCGAGAAAAAAACAAATCAACTACGATTTAATTTTCCCGGACTGTCGGTTCGTACGTTTAACATTAGTTTGATGTATCGACAGGCGGTAGGTAGGTAGGTGTAGCAGCTGTATATGTAGGTTGTAGGTTTCAGGTGTAGTTATTTATTGTTTGCACTTCATAATTACGCCAGAGCAACGTCGTAGCTTGTATGCTATAGGTAAACTGTGGTGTTCCAGCTGGTGCAAGAGATGTTGGCTTACTCATATTTGAGTAATTATTGTGATCCAATAGAAAAAGAATCTCCAAATGTTATCACTGATATATAACGTTGAAATATTTAATTACACTCGTAATCTCAGATAAAATATATTTTTGTGCGAACTACGTAACGCTTATAAAAAGTTCCGTTTTGATATCGGCGGGCGTTCGGGAAAAAAGCGATGTCTTGTGCGATTCTTGCTTAGTCATAAAGTCATTACCACCAGAATACCTAATAACACGAGCTGGAAAGTTTTTAGCACTCGTTGGTTTCGAGATTTTATGCCTTTTAATACAGCAATTTAGGAAACCAATATTCGGATTTTTTTTCTAAGAAGTGGCAGGAAAGTAAAGTTTCTTCGAAGGAACATATCACAATATCGAGTGAATAGATGATGTTCTGATATTAATAAGAATTCAATATTTTATTTCACTTTATAATCGTATGACTAATCGTATGCTCAGACCAAATAAAAAAGTGAAGACTTAGATTTGTTAATTAAAAACTGAGGCCGTTTTTGGTTTTTTTTATGTATGTAGTGCGCATCTAGCTCCGCAATACATAAACAAAAACCACACACCATGTCAGATCGCCCTACAAGGTAAGGCGTAGTTTCGTTACATGTGTGTGCGTGACACTGTGTACTTACACCGCGAGGCGTAGTCTAGACCGGCCTCATTGTGTGGTAACTCTGTCTTCACTTTTTTATTTGGTCTGAGATCGTATAAAGCCACTCTACTATTTTCAGAATGGTTTTTGATTTCATTAGGATCGGATATTGGATACTAAATGTTTATTTACGTTAAATCCTTGGTCTCGGGTCTACTGATATCATTCTGTTAAATTAATGATAACTCATTTAAAACAGCAACAACAGAATTTAAAATTACTCCGGTGGATGGGCTATTGTAGAATTCCTGGCAGATGAGAAACATCGAAATCATTTTATAGAAACTAGGTAAACTTACTTACGTCTTCTCACGCCGGGCCCTTGAAGGGGGCCTTGGGCGGGGAACCAAGATCAGGGGCTAGAGCCCCTCTACATGGGGTGGGATGACGCGCCCAGTACGAATACTGGACGCATTTTGTCGTTTTTAGGGGAAGACCCCCCGCGGCAGAACGCAGGGGAAACCCGAGGTGTCAATGGAGTGATTGCGAGTGGTGGCGAGGGCCGCGGGCGGCCAAGACCTGCGGTCGACTCCGGCGGCGCGTGGGGTCCTGGTCCGGGGACCAGGAAGCGTGTATGGGTCCACTCCCGCACGGACGCAACCGACCTGGGAAGGGAGGGGGGAGGAAGGCTGCCACGAAGTATGGGGCAATAGGGCTGCCCTACAAATCATCAATAATAATCAATCAAAATATCAATGAACTACAAATGATAAATCATCTTGATATCATAAACTCATTTTTAGAGTACCACCGATCAAAACGCGTTTGACGTCTGTATGAGAGCGAATACCATTTAAATTTTATAACATATCGTGACAGTGTTGCCAGGTGCTGGGCACAATTTATGTGTATATCAAACTGTTAAAATATGTATAAAATCTGTATGACCATTTTGCAAGAAACCTGTGTCTAATCTGTATGATCAAAGAAAGGAAATAAGGTTTTAAGGGCAACAGATTATTTGTGATTGTGAATTTACAGTAGGTGTATGTGCGGTAGGTTTACATCATATAAAAACACAAACATTTAATTCAAATAGTATGTTGTAGGTACTTACATAAAAACAAAATTATCAGTGTTTCAATTTAGGAATGAGAGATAAGAATTTGATTTGTAGTCTCCGCGCCCTATGCATTTTATTTCTAATTTTAATATTTACCCCCTTACTAATAAAAATATTTACACATTGGACAAGCTATGCTATAATTATATGATTTGTCCTTGTCTGTCAAGCGACTTATTCAACGTATCAGACAAGGATAAAACATTGTACAGCTTATCCATTGTCTAAATATTTTATTAGTAAGGGGGTATAAGCACAGATTAATAAATAATTACCACGTAAATATAAGTTTTAACTGTTGTATAATTTCACCCAACGATTTCATACTAGGTATACACTTCTGTGTCTGGTATGATTTTCAGGCTGTCCTGCTGGTGCTGTAATGAGTCGGCGCGTGGATCGAAACGAAATATTATCGAAAATAGTTAAGAGAATTGGGCCTCTGTTAAAATTCCGTTTGAAAATCCGTGTCCGCGTCTAATCTGGATCGCATATCGAAAATCCGTATAAATACGGAGAAATCCGTATATCTGGCAACACTGTATCGAGACTGCATCGTAACAGTATTATTGTAAGATTAAATAAGCAGAATCGACCTACAGCTTAAAATCTACTTTTTCACAAAATAAAAAGTTTTCAATAACAATGTTTATAACTAACTCGTTCATGTAAGATAGGGATAGAGACAAATGAAGTCTACATATCAGTTGACGTAGGTGGCGTATGTAGACATATTTTATATCAATCTCTATATTTGTTAAACGAGTTATAAACGTCCTACTAATATTATTATAAATGCGAAAGTTTGTGAGGATGGATGGATGTTTGTTACTCTTTCACGAAAAAACTACTGAACAGATTTCGATGAAATTTGGTTTGGTAGTAGTTTAGGCTGTGTATTCAAACATAGGCTACTTTTAATCTCGAAAAATACTATATTTACGCGGGTGGAGCCGCGGGAAAAAGCTAGTAGGTAACATTTAAGTCGAGTAAGGTATTTTGCCCAGTTTTCCTTGTGTGTCACCACTTACTATGCACCCAGTCAGCCACAGTCAGCAGCCCGCAGTACATTATGTAACAATATCCACCGGCCGGCACCGTCCGACGTAGGCTGAATACGGAACACAACCTTCGGGCTATTCCTTGTAGAAATGTGTTCTAAATAAATTATTTTATTGCATCATTTTACATTAGTCGGTTCAGTGGGAGTAGCCGACATTTTTTTAGATAATTACAATGACAATCTACGAAACTGACAATATATGGGTTTGACGTAACGTTCGCTATATAAGTGACAGAGTGCGATACGTCAATAGTCAATACCATAAATATTTGATTTCTAACTTCGTCATCGTAGGTAATTAGCGATAGCATCTTGGTAGGACAGATTTAATTGAATCTAAACTAAACGAAAAGACAATAGGACACTATAATGTTTACTTATCGTGTTTTAAAGTAATACAATGATACGTTGATTCGGTCGAATTTCATCTGTTTGTTTCAATTTTATCAGAACCAAATCTCGTTTTTAATTTAGCATATCAATGAATTATAATCGTCTTGATATCGTTAACCGATTTTTGGAGTCTGGAGTCTGGACCGATTAAAACACGCGAAACGTTGGTTTGACGTTTATGAGAATACCGTTTTGCCGTTTTAATTTATAATATGTGTTGATAGAACAACGTCTCTTGGGTGAATAAAAATAAATCGCTAAATGTGTTTCTATGGTGAAACCTCGATAGCGTGTACAGCAAGTGATCATAATATATATACATATAACACAGTCGTATTGTATTACCGATTACGACTTATGAGTTATGTGGTAACTGTTAATTACAAGTAACTCACATATAAATATGTCAGTTACTTGTATTTCATCGAAGGTTAATGTCTCACAACCTGTACTGTGGTCGGTAATAAAACTCTCAATGTAGTTTATTGCAGAATTTAAGTTCTTATTATAAATAAGGTTAACCGACTTAACTGAACAATTATGTGAAAAAGATTACATTTTTTTAACATATTTAAGGAACACAATAACTAGTGATTTATCTCCAAGAAACTAGCATTATCTCATAATACAACTAAAACAAAAATGTGTATATACTTCATATAAAATATTACAATCAAAAACTGTCAAAAAGGGTCTTACTACTAAATGTTAGTTAAAAATAGGTTTGTCGTCGTCGTCTAAGTAAGCAATACTAATTATCTGTATTCGGTCCCGGGCCTCCAGTCAAGACGCATTCGATAATTTCGACGGCGAACTTCGAAATCTACAATGTATGGCATTTGACATAAGTCATCGCTTAGTGACATGTCGCTTACGATGCCTTATATCAACTAAAGGCCCTGATCCAATTTAAACAAAAATGCTACTAATATTATAAATGTGAAAGTTTGTGAGGATGGATGGATGGTTGGATGGATGGATGGACGGTAGATAGACGTATATATGGATGGATGTTTGTTACTCTTTCACGTAAAAACTACTAAACGGATTTCGATGTTTCGTATGGTAGTAGTTTAGGCTCTGGTTTTTTTTTATTTTGATTGATTTCAGTTTTATCCTGAAAAAGTACAGTATTCCCGTGGGATACCCGATACTATATTTACGCGGGCAAAGCCGCGGGAAAAAGCTAGTAATAAACACGACCAAGTTATTGTATTTCTATATTGTACGGTAGACTGTTTAGTGTTTAATTATGTGACATTTAAATTGGTTACATTATGTCTTCTGTTGTTCTCTTTGTTTACGTTTGGATTAAATTGGATCTGTAGGTCTGCTTATTAAATCTTGCAATAATACAGTTTCGATGCAGTCTCGATAATATGTTAAAACAGCAAAATGGTATTCTCATAATCGTCAAACCAACTTTAAGCGCGGTGTGAATTGTGATTGGCCCACTCTCCAAAATTAGTTTATGATATCACATAACAATTAATTTAATTTAAACTTTCAATTTATATTTACTTTCAATTATGTAATTATTCATTGAAGGTAAATTGAAAGTCTGAGTTACTAACATGAGCTTACTCACTATTCAGCGCATACAACATACAACAATGCTGAACTTTGCACGACCTATTTGTCGAAGCTCCCGGGACCGTTTATAAGGTCAGGGAACGCATCACTGCGTTGCCCTTTTTTCTACCCCTAAATGTCTTATTTAAAAAAGGTTTACAGATAACGTCTGATTTTGCAGTACATGGTTCCCACGAGATTTATAGATTTTAGTTCGCGTACGGTATCGCGCGATAATGGTAGACTATTATTTATAGACTCCTATTATTTTGTAAACAAAAATATGAAATACAACCAAATTAATATTAATGACATTGAATTTGGTAGCATTATAGCACTATTGTCCTTTTGTAGAGAAGTAGATCTTGCTTGACCCATGCTAGTGTCTAACGATCGAACTGAAGCAAACTTCCTGACCCTGCCTGGAATAAGGTAGACCAGAGGGAGATAAAAAGTGTCGCCACTTGCCGTAGTGCCCCAGATCTGCCACATTGACCTCATTCACCATAGCGTACAAAACGACCACAAGAACGGTAATATTCTCAGATGTACGACATTACACATTCGCCACGTCTATCCGTATCGGTTTCCAAATGACTCGGAACCACGCAGCTTATCGACGCATGCTTTTTCTTACAATTTGCCTACATTCCAAATGTCTCGGGAGAAAAAAACCGAAGGTAATTGTAATGACCGGGCAAACCGGCAGAGGGATCACCAATTAAAACAAAAATATTCAATTCGACCAAATTAATTGCATTTGTTTATTGCACGATAGGGGTAAAAAAAAAGAAAATAAGGGGTTCTGTAACAAATCAATAAGTCGCCTCATATCCACCACAGATATAATCCGTATGTAGTAATTGTACCGAGATCCGGTGTTCACTTACGAGTTACGAGTTAACACTAACAGTACTGGCCGCTCGTCAATTCATTGCCGATTTGTCTCCGGGACACGTGAGTTGTGAGTTGTGACGGTTGCACGTGGATGTAACATAATCCAGATATTGTATTCCGTTCGGATTGTTAACAAAAACAAAATCGACCAAATTAATGTGTCATTGTATTTTTTTATTGGAAGCATTATACCGCATATTAAGCTTTGTTTACATTTTAATGTAAACTGTTCGTAATTTGGTTTATAGACAAATATATTATCATATATTATGTAGAAAGATATAGTACCTAAACTAATTACCTAAAACTAATACAAAAATAAAATCATAGCTTTTTTCAAAACCAAAATTCTCGTGATTAACCTACAATTATATTTTACTTTCATTGAATTATAAATGAATCGTATTGATATCAAAAACTGATTTTTGGAGTTTGGACCAATCAAAACGGGTTCGAAGTTGGCCTGACGTTTATGAGAATACCATTTTGCAGTTTTAACATATCGGGGCTGGATTGTAGCTATATTATTGCAGGATTTAATTAGCAGAATCGACCATCTGAACGCTATGTTCTGAATGTAATATTGCAACATTTGCAACAATCAGGCGTCAAAAGGTTGGAAACTTTTCCATTATTACGTGATTTCAATGAAACCGTTCGATATAATGTTTTCCTCAACAGTCAGTTGCCGTGGAAGCCATTTATGAATAAAACATCTCATGATAAATTTTATCATGATGTATTTCATATCATGATTATTATAATATTCGGCCAAGACCAACTGCAGAAGTCAGGATCGCATTTTTCGTGGTCTTTTCTTTATAATCTGATCAGTGTGCTGCAATTGCCGTGAAGAAGTTAACTACAATTTGTATGGCAACGAAACAACGCCCCTAGTGGCAAACAATGGTAACTAATTCGATGCCATACAAAGTGTATGAAACTTCTTCACGGCGAGCAGTGACAAAAACTCGTACACAGCACACTGATTCTGAATCAACGTGTTTCTTTATTGCACGGTTAATAAGTGACATTTACATTATTAGCGTTATAGTGTACTAATGTCTCCTTGTGTACGTTTAGATTGAATTGAATCTGAACTGAGAATATCTACGTCCTCGCGCGAGTCTATATCAACGGTCAAGACTATACATGTACGCATGTCGTACTATATCGGCTCATTTTTTTGCCCGCCATTGAAGTGGAGAGAAACTTACAGTAACGAGCTTTCACCGATGCGCACAACTAACGACCTGCGCGTGCGCCGTGCGACTTAAGCGGGGCACGGGGCGCGGGGCGTGCGCCGTGTGTAGGGCACGTGACATCGTGTACCAAATATAGGGCACATTGCGTGAGCATGGGGCACTAGCGTGAGGCAAAAGGGGCTGTGGGACGTCTTTAGGTACTGGAACTGACTGACAACGGCGTCCATAACTTGCGTGAGACGTTTTTGATAAAAAAATTACCCTCTTGGTGAGATATCTTGAGCTGCGGGTTGACCTTATATCTTATTCTTATCTTATATATATCTTATCGTATCCTTCTCTCTGATCTCACGTGTTTTTTTTAATTTACATATCGTGAGATTTGGTGAGATTCGGCTGGACCCCTAAATACCTCACGTAACTTATGGACGCCCCCAGGTAGACATTAGACGAGACAAGTGTACGTCGTAGAAGCTACAGAAACACTACTACGACGAAACGACTAGCGAGTCACTAGTTACTACATACCTAGATATTATGGAAAAGTAACAATCCCAGCATAATCACTGACAGTGTGCTGCCAGCGGGGATTTTACTTTCCGTTGGCTTCATAACTTCCGAGTATATCTTACGATAATATTTTGTTCAATGAAAATGTATTCTACTATTTTTAACGTTATAGATTTTCTTTTTTTGGATAATAAGCAAACGTTTGACGTAACATTCTGCACAATAAGGAGGGTTACTTGTGAAACCAAACGCCCGCAACTTCACAGCACGGTATGTAATATGTATTAAAACTTAACCACAAGCCACAGTAATAGTATCTTGGTTTTTACCCGACTACGGCGAAGCTAAAAATAAGCGTAATGATTTTGGCAGTCTATGTATGTACGTATGTATGTATGTATGTTCCAACGTAACGCCTAAACTACTAATGAGTGAGGTGTCAATAGATTCGCCGTAATGGCCCGGGTAATATAAGGCTATTACTGTTTACGTAGTCGGGTTGTAGTTTTTAATTGTTTATTATTAACTAGCTTTTGCCCGCGGCTCCACCCGCGTAAATACTGGGATTTAAGTCCTACGTATCGGGACAAAAAGCAGCATCTGTGTTAATCCAGAGCATAAAATACTACCGTACCAAATTTCATCAAAATCTGTTCCGTAGTTTTTGCGTGAAAGAGTAATCAATCCATCCATCCATCCATCCTCACAAACTTTCACATTTATAGTAGTGTATTTGTAGTAGTAGGTTGAATGTATATTAAATTCTGTATCCACATAACATTATACATTTCATTATGTTTATGACGTATCTGTTAACTGATATCTCCACCAATATGAGTTCAGCTTCACGACAACTTGTGCAAGTGATTCTGCATATCTGCAACATTCCACTTTCGGAACCGAACTTATTTCAACTTTCGATCAACTATCTCTCACAAGTGACAATCATTACATATTGTCTGTCGTCTGGTTTATATGAAGCAAACAATTCATCTTGAGCATTTAAATTAAATACTAAGTGCTCGCTTGCCAGTTTGTTATATTAATATTATTATAATATTAGCTTAACAATTTAACATAATTCAGTGATCAACCTCGTAAGTACAAGACATAATACGGACATAATCTATTGATCCGAATTGCCGCGGCGGGCGTGCGGGGGCAGCGTGTGTACGTACGGCCGCCGACAGACCCGGTGTACCACTTTTGCACCTTATTACTATGGCAGTAGGGTCTATAAGTAGTGCACCGGGTGACTGTCGGTACCAACCTCGTGTCCGGCGCTCACGAGTTATTACTGCGTTAGGAGCTTCTAATATTTTAGAGCATCCAAGCATCTTGCAAGGTTACAACTTATATTTTACTTTTGTACTGTTATTTAAGTATATAATGTTTTGTAAAATGAAGTACGGATATTTCGGGCATATGATCTACTGCTTATGTTAAGATGTTTAGGCAGAAGAATAATTTAAAAATTTCGAATAAAAAAAATATAGGTACTGAATAAAAGTACATTGCGCTCTTCACGGCCCTACTGAGCTCGAAATATTTTAATTAATTTTCTGCCTAAACGTCGTGTGTAAGCTGTAGATATATGCCCAAAATATCCGTAATCGATTTTACAATCCTTATAATATGTAATAGTACTTTTAACTATAAGTAAGGATGGATAGACTATATGAAGTACTTTCCTCTTAACCCGGAAAGAAAGTTACACCTATTACACATGCAACAACCTCGTTAATCGTTAACTCAACTTGTACAGCTCTGGGGTCGTGGACGTGGACGTGGTTTGGAGGAGCTGAAGGGTGTTCCAAAGAAACCGGGAAGCTAATATTATATCCTTCATTATAGAACTCCTTTTGTTTTTAATTTGTTGAGTACTTAAAGAATAATTACATATTCAGTATTCTGTTTAAAAGTCTCAATCAATCAATCAAATCGTTCATTTTCCAGAATAAGGTATAAATGGTGTTACAATCATTACAATATCGTAAACATTCTGCCACATATGGCGAGCAAATATTTGAAAAATAAGTTTAAGTTGAAATATAATACATAATATGGTCAGGTATGGTAGGGAGTCATAAGTCATACTAAAATAATAATATACGATCGTCTATAAATTATCAATTACTACTTATATTATTTCATTAGAATGTCATAACTCATAGTTTATTTTGTAAGATATGTCTAATACTATAATAGCATTTATTCTATAGCAAATCTTATAAGATTTCGTTTACTAAAAATCGTACCACATAGTATTTATACAATTATTGACTTTGCTAAAGTAAAGGTTGGCTCACATCGCGACGATACCTGACACGACGCGGCGAAGCATTTTTAAGACAGCCATTTTAAATTGAACTTTTTCACCAAACAGGAGGGGTCAATTTTGAATCGCTATTTTAATTAAATACAGCATCGCATCGCGTCGTTGACGCAGTCATTTAATAATGTTTATACTTCTCGTTTTGCGCTGTATTAACACAGTAATAGTAACAATTAAACATCAAGGCCATGGGAACGACACGCTCATGTTAAATAATGTGAATTAGGAATTAACCAGCTGCAGTAGATCCACAAAAATATCGTGAGAAAATCCGCCCCAGACACTCATGGCAGACTTTATGGTGAGTTTAGCAATAGACAGTAGATGGAGAACTTCAATACATCAATACTGAGTTTTTCAAATTATTTATTTATCAATCTATATTCTATATGTTTCGCCCGGTCCGGCTCCGTCCAATCACAGACTTTTCCAAGGTTTTGGGTGTTCAATGGTGCAAGACGACGTCACCACAACTATATATAGCCTATCTCAAGACCTGACCGATATATAGGCTTCTATTGAATAGATTAGAAGATAATGGTAAGACAAGAAAATAGAACCAGTAAAGTTTCAGGACAGTAAAATATAACACATTAATTTAGTAGAATTTAATGATTTTGCTTACAAAAACATAAAACTGAATCTGAACAGTGTAAGCAAGGAATTTAACTATTTAGAATTCCCAGCCATGGCTACCTAATACATCTACCGTTGTAAACAGTAGCCGAAATCAATAACCCCCAGCGCGTTCAGCATAACCACTGAAAAAGTAGTTTCTTTGTACGGGAGAATAGACAAAGTGACAGTTAGACAAAAGAAAGCTGTCATTTTATCCATATTAACTGTCAGTATGTCTATTCTTGTGTACACACACACGCACTCACACTCTAACACATTTTGTTAAGTCATAAAGATAATACTATAAGCCCATGTCGGGCTTCAGATGATGACTATCGTGCTGAAAAATATTTGATGTAAATTTTTATCTTGGAAAGTAAAAAAAAAACAAAACATTTCTATGGCAGTCATGCTAAGTGAGCAGGTGTAGTTTGCAGATTTATTTGTACAATGTATACAAATATAATTTTATCATCCGGCTAACAATACCGCGACTCCTTGACAAACACGCTCGCCGCTCGCTTATCGCAGCGAGTCATCGTTATCGCTTATCGCTATCACTTAGCGAGTTATCGCGATTACATTGTGCCGTTTTCGATTATTCGTAATCAATATAATTTAATTCAAGAAATATCTAATAATTGCTAATGAAATGGAAATTTAATTTTTACGGTTTCATCATATGTTATTTGATTTGGGACTAGCAGTCCCGACACATGTTGTTTTGTCTTAATACTCCTTCTTCAACTTCAACTACACCCACAACCTACTCCTACATCTTGTAAATATTAGACAGTCCCGTGACACTGGAGATCCAAATTACGCTCCCGAACAGTTATGGGAAAATTTTATTGCCGTTTCTAGTACCTTCTCCGCATTTTTTCAACATCAACGGTGAGACCGTTTAAACTTTTCCTGAACTTCCACAATTATTTCAAGATCAATTCAAAATTAGCTAAATTGGTCCAACCGTTCACGAGTTTTAGCAGGACAAAGAAACTGCAATCCATTCTTATATTTAAACAAAGATTAGAAGCATAAAATGATATGTGACTTGCACCAAAACACAATTATTTACCACTAAATTGGAATTCCTAGTGTTTACCTATAGGTTGAATGTCAGGACTCATGACACATGGCAATAAACCATCAAATGTTCAATATACCGGAATTATTTTTCTACATTTTTTGCCTGAAGGCTTCGTATACTCTGTTCCGATTCAGTTTAATGTAATCGAAAATCGTAAACGAAATCATTAAAACCAAAATAACGTGTTCTTGTATCTTTATTGGGCGGTAAATAAGTACATTGTTTACATTCAAAGAGGCAGAGCTGATCTATTGTTCTTTCTGTTCATGTCTACATTAAATTGTGTCTGAGCAGAGTTTACTTGCTACTGCTTGCTTGGATTATTATGATTATGCGGTAGCCGCTATGACACTAACCAAAAGATAAATGGAGTAGTTTTTCCGCGTCATGCCTGATGAAGGCCGTATGCCACCCATGCGGCGCCCTGCCCTGCACCTCCGGCGCCCTGAGGCGGCCGAGCCCCTGCGACCCCATTTCTTATTCCTTTCAACGGCCTCGCCTATCGCCTCATAAGCCACCTCTATTGTGTCTGCACTAGGTCATGACTTCATGAGCGCGGCCTAGGCATACGTCTCTGATGTTGCCCGTGACTTCGTACGCGCAAAATGATATCTCACGGGAACCGTACATTTTGCAGTGATAGAATGCTATAAGCTAATCCAGAACCTAAACTACTACCATATCAAATGTCATCAAAATCTGTGCAGTAGTGAAAGAGTAACAAACATCCATACAAACTTAAGCGTTTATAATATGAATGAGGACTGAAATAAACACCATCTTCCTTAATAATTACGTGCCTCTAGTGATAAGTAAGCAATGTTTGTAATTTCATAGAAAGAGACGAAAATATTCGAAATTAGGTATCTTGTCTATAAATCTTATCTATATATATTTTTAAAGAAGAGATAAAATATCAATTATATTATTATTATCTCTATCATTAAGAATTATTACATATCCTGCAGATAAGCTATCATATTTCTAAAAACTATTAAAGCTGCTTTCAGACTACGCTATAATATAATAGCATATAGTATATACTCGTGGCTTATAGCACACCAATATCGCGCACCGTACATTGTTACGGACACGCTCACACTCTACTGTATAATATACTGTAATACAAAATATTATACAGTCTGTAAATAAAACAAAATATATACAAATTACATATTCAACGAGCGTGATCAGTATTCGATTCTCGTTCAAAGTATTCAAAATTTAATGTTATACAATGTAACTTTAAATTTTGACTAGATTATGATTTAAAATAATGAATTGATTCATAGACGCCTGGCGAACCAAGCAGCGCGCCGCGTGACCGTCAAAGCCGGCGCGGCGTACGGCAGTGGTATCCAATGTCCATACGTAGTAAGAGTTGTCAGGAAATGTTAACCATGTTATTTTTCTGTAAATTACAAAAAATATATATATGCATACAGTCATTACATAAGTAATATTGTGACCTAATTAATGTTGGGTATATCATTCGGATAAAAATACACTAATATGTAATATTTGGCTAATTTAGCTACATCTATAACTGTTCTTATATTAGATCCAAGAGAAGACATATATACGAGCATTATTTTTATACACTTTAGTAGGGGAGACCGTGAAAGGTTGACTAACTCTTGGCTTCAGCTCATATATCTTGGATGTTTGAATTAATATAAAGAAAATGACGGTTGTTACAGATAAAAAAACTAGCCAGGTAGTAGTAATTATTAATTTTAATGCATATTTTCATCATTGTGATACTTATTTATTCGATTTTATAAACCTCTGCCTCTTGATCAACCTACCCCATGTCCGGGGTTGGTTGACTATAAGTACGGGGTAGGTCGTTCTAGGTAGTAATTTACGTAAATAAAGAGGATTAAATAATAATAAAACATTATAATTTAAAAATAACTCTTTCAATCAACATTTGTGACCAATTTACTTGATTTTATATATATATATATAAATCAACATTGTACAGGACTGTATAAATTCACAGGGGTTCAACCGCCGGCTCAGATTAGACTCGAAGATAGCAAGGTTACACCGATTTGGGCAGAGCCGGGGCGATAATAAAACACTTATTTGAGGAGAACGTTTTTTCACTTTTTCGATTCGCTTACCTGGCTCATGGCAATGCCGTATAGAGAGCCCCGCCCGTACGCCTCTTTCGGGCCGATCTTCCATTTCATTTTTACCTCTCTATACGGCTATTTTCCATAATTTTCCCCATTTTCCATGAGCCAGGTGAAGCAAAACGCGTTGTGTGAAATACTTTATTATCATAACCAGACATATAAACCCTTATATACTAAACATCTTATTCTATAGAAAAGTTATTTACATTTTAAGGTTCAACTTATATGAAATGTTGTACATTTTTACCACTGTTTTCG
Source organism: Phengaris alcon alcon (assembly GCA_037179445.1). Taxonomy (NCBI): domain Eukaryota; kingdom Metazoa; phylum Arthropoda; class Insecta; order Lepidoptera; family Lycaenidae; genus Phengaris; species Phengaris alcon. Next base: position 694,992 of record JAYRCH010000072.1, on the reverse strand, counting down.
TAATAATTTCTTAACCATTTATTATATAACCTTAAGCGCTATACTACACGTTATGTACTACGTTTATTTATATAAATCAAAAGAAGCTACGTTAAAATTAGCTTTAGTTAAAAATATATAATCAAAATAACCCGCACTTGATAAAACACCATTTTAAAACTATTTTTCCACACTGATGCCATATAAATCTATACATATAGTCACTGAGTGTCCACTATTCTAGTTTTACGTACCGTTTTAATTACACGTTTATTGTTCACATTAAAATTCACTCATGTTTTTCGTTACGAGGCCGCTGTCCTTAACATCCTCCCCCCGGCGCAGTAGCCAGGGTCTACGCAGCCTCCTCAGGTGACTGCGGGCTCGCCGATCCCGCCGTGGACTGCTCCGGTGGCGACTGCGGGCCGTCCGCGCCCGCCGCAGACTGCTCCGGCGAATGCGAGCTGTGTGAACTCGCTGCGGGCCGCTCCGGCGACTGCGAGCTGTCCGTGCTCGCTGTAGGCTGCTCCGACGCTCGTTCCGCGCCCGGCGCCGTTCCCGGCGTCGTCCGCTCCGCTCCCGGCTCCGTCTGCTCCGCCAGCGGTCGCAACTGCGACTGTGGCGCCTCCTCCAGCACCGCCAGCTTCGACGTCGGCCTCCGGAACACGCCACTGCGCGTGCGAACGTCCGCACAGCGCACTTGTCCGTCCTGGCCGGGGTAGACTCGGTGCACGACCCCCCGCGGCCACGTATTACGCGGCAGCGTCGGGTCGACCACGACAACCAGGTCCCCTGGTACAAGGACTCGGTTGCTCAGCGGGGCCCCGTAGCGTGGTGTGAGCGTGGGAAGGTATTCCTTCACCCAGCGCCTCCAGAACTCGTCGGCAAGGGCTTGCGCGACCCTCCATGTTTTTTTGTCCGCCGGCACACACGGTCCGACGTACGGCAGTCCGGTGGACGACCCGAGGAGGAAATGATTCGGTGTAATCGCCTCCGGGTCGTTGGGGTCCACCGATACGTGCACAAGCGGTCGAGCGTTCACTGAGTACTCCGCCTCGGCCATCAGTGTCTGGAGTACCTCTTCCCTGGGCGACTTCTCGTTCAGCGTGGCTAGCAGGGCGGTTTTCACCGACCTCACCAGTCTTTCCCAGGCACCTCCTTGACTCGGCGCCCCGGGCGGTGTAAACTTCCACTGCATCCGATGAGTGAGGCCCAGCTGAGCCATAGCCGGCGCCCACTCGGCGTACGCCTGCCGCAGCTCGACGTCCGCGCCTCTAAAATTTGTCCCATTGTCGCTGTACATGACTGCCGGCCATCCTCGCCGCGCAGCCATTCTTCTCATTGCCATCAGTGCAGAGTCCGTCGACAGCGAAGCCACCAGCTCCAGGTGGACTGCCCGCGTCGTCAGACATGTGAAGAGAGCTCCCCACCTCTTCTCGTGACGTCGGCCGATGGTGACCGTCATCGGGCCGAAACAGTCGAGACCACAGTACGAAAATGGTCTCTGGAACGCCCCCAGGCGCTCGGCTGGCAGGTCTCCAGTTGGCGGGGTCCTCGGGTGTGCCCGTCGTAGCCGACAGAACGCACATCGGCTCATGATAGTACGCACCGTCGGCCGCACCTTCAATATCCAGAATTTCTGCCTGAGGTCGTTCACGACTCTCTCGCGGCTCCCGTGTCCCGCTCTGGCGTGCTCCCTTGCCACCAGTAACCTTGTGAAGCGATGTCTTCCATCCAGGATGATAGGGTTTTTCATTTCGGCCGGCACCTGCGCCGCTTTGATCCTTCCGTCTAGTACGAGCAGCCCGTCCTTGTACACCGGGTTGAGCCGGTACAAGGAGCTCCATCTAGGCACCGTCTTGCCACTTGCCATCTTCTCGATTTCTTGTGCGAAGCTGTCTCGTTGTGATTTTTGATACCACAACCTCTCGGCCCTCTCCAGGTGTCGTACGTCGAGGTGGGCCCGACGATCTCGGCACTTCTCGACGAACAGCAAGACCATCGCCGTGCATCTTACGAGGCGCTCGTAGTTTGAAAAGCGCGTCACATCTGGTAGACAGCTCAGCTCGCTCGCCTCCGTGGTGTGGAAGGCGACGTATTCTTCTTGATTTTCGATTCTAGCGGGACTCTCCGCGGGCCACTCGTTCATCGGCCTGCGCAGGAAGTCCGGCCCCCGGAACCAAGGGTCCTCGTCGCTCTTCGGAACGTAGCCCGTTCTGGTGGCTAAGTCGGCGACGTTGCTCTTCGTGCTCAGCCATCTCCACTGGTGAACGGACGTCAGCTCGGCAATCTCCCCTAGCCGATGCGCGACGTACGGTGTGTATTTGCGGCTGCCGTTCTGTATCCAACACAGAACCACTTGTGCGTCGATCCAGTAGAAAACCGTGTCCGTTTTCCACCTGTGTTCTGCTGCGACTGCGTTTCCCAGCCTCGCTCCGACCAGGGCAGCCTGTAGCTCCATCCTTGGTATTGTCTGTGCCTTCAGCGGCGCCACCTTGGCCTTGGCGGCGGCCAACACGACTCGTACTTCCCCATTTTCTTGTTCCAATCTCCAATAGACGGCTGCGGCGTATGCGTCCTTACTCGCGTCGCAGAACACGTGCAGCTGTCGGCCTCTCGTCGGACTCCCCCCGTTGTAACTCCGGGGTAGCTCGAGCTGACTGATGTACTCCATGTCGGTCAGCCAACGGGCGAAATCTTGGGCTGACTCAGCGGGTAGCGACTCGTCCCAATCCAGCTTCTGACGCCACAAGCCTTGTAGGATGACTTTGGCGGTGATCGTGTAGCAGCTCAGCAGTCCCAGCGGGTCGTAGATGCTCATCACCGTGCTGAGGGCCTCTCTCTTTGTCGGTGCGCGCTGTAGCTCGCGAACCTCCTTATGGACTCTGGAGAGCGACGTGTTGAATCTTAGTTTGTCGCCTCGGGAGTCCCATAGCATGCCCAAGGTCTTCTGCTCGTCTTTGGTGACACGCTGTGTAGTGTCCTCGGCCAGGCGGTCTTCAGGCAGTCCCTCTAGCACCCTCCGGTCGTTGCTCGTCCAGCCTCGTAAGTGGAAGCCACCTTTCCTATGTATTTGGTCCACTTGTTCCACGGTCTGCATGGCCTTCTGGTGGTCTGGATAGCTGTCTACGTAGTCATCCATGTAGTGGGCTTCGGTGATAGCGCGATGAGCTTCGGGATGCGATTCGGCAAACTCTTCCGCGTTCCGATTCCGGGCTGAGTGTGCCAGGAACGGTGAACACGATGCTCCGAAGATCATTACCACCATCTTGTATGTGGACGGCGGTTCGCCTTCGTCTTCTCTCCACAGGAACAGCTGGGCCGGTTGGTCTTCTTTCCTGACCTTGACACGAAGAAACATCTCCTCTATATCGGCCTTCACAGCGACGGCTTCCTCTCTGAACCGGAACAATATCTTCGGCAGTGAGGTCAGAAGGTCAGGCCCCTCTAACAAGTGATCGTTGAGGCTCACGCCGTTTGTTCTCGCTGCTGCGTCGAAAACCAGTCGCAACTTGCCCGGCTTGTTTGGGTTTTTAACCGGGAAGTGCGGCAGGTACCATGTGATGTCACTTCCGGCCTCTGTCCCGTCGCATTTTTCCGCATATCCCTTGCTTATGAGATTCTTCATCTGTCCATGATACTGCGCCTCGTCCATGGGGTTCTTCTTGAGCTTGTGTTCCAAGTTCTTGAGCCTCTTTAGCGCAGTATTGTAGCTAAGAGGTAGCTTGACGCCGTTCGTGCGCCACAGAAGTCCCACTTCGAATCGACCGTCTTCCGTTCGTTTGGCCGTTCTGCCAAAGAGGTCGATGGCTCGCTGCTCCTCGTCGCTCAGCTTAGCCTTGGACGCTATTCCCAGTGCGTCTATTTCGAAGTGTTTCTTCACCATTTCCTCCAGTCGTTCGCCTCGGGTCTCGATCGTAGACACGTGCAGGATGTTCTCGTGTTCTTCCTGCTTTATGAGGCGTCTGGGGATGCTTCCATGGATTACCCAGCCAAGCTTCGTCTTCGAGGCTGCAGGCTGGTTTCTCTTGCCGATCCTCAGCTCCCTGGATACAATGAGCTGCCAGTTGTCCGTGCCGATGAGAAGTTGGGGTTTCTTGTCTTCATAGCATATCTCTTCGTTCTTGAGATCATGCAGGTGAGCAAGTCGAAACAGTGATTCCGGGACGGACTGAGTAAGTAGGTTCAATCCGGCCACGGTTCTCGCAGTGACGTCATATCTGGTACCGTCGTGACCCCGTACGCCAAGTTGTACGAGTCGGCTTTTTTCTTCCCTTCTCTCGGCATTGATCCCATGCATTCTCAGCACCTTCGGTGGGCCGTCTGCGCCGATAGCCTTCGCGACGTCTTCATCCAGTAGTGTCACTGTCGAGCCCTCGTCGAACAGCGCGAAGATATCCGCTTCGCCCCGTGGACCGACAACTTGAATTCTTCTCATCTTAAGTTTCACCGCACGGTCGGAGGTGACCGATGCGGTAATCACGGCGTCCTCTGTCTGTGGGGCGCCGCCGGACCTGTCTTCGTGCAGCAGCGCATGATGAGGCAAGTTGCAGCCCTTCACGCCGCACGGCTTCGCCCTGCAGTTGTATCTTCTGTGCCTGCTTCGTATGCACCGGAAACACAGCCCTTCCTTTTTGACCGTGTCCCATCTCTTTTGCATGCTCAGTTTCTTGAAAGCAGCGCAGCGAAATAGAGCGTGATCTTCGGCACATATCGGGCACTTCGTTGACTCCTCGCGTATTCTCTTTGGCTGGCTGCGACTCGGCGAATCCCTGCCCTCGTCTGCTATCGCGAAGACTGGCTTCCTCGTTCGGGCTTCGTTCTTGTTAGGAGGTGGACGCGGTGTTTCCTTCTTCAGTGCCGTGCTGAACCCGTAGCGCAGCGCCCTGTCCGCTTCTCTCATTAAGAATTCAGAGAGAAGGACGACATCGGGCTCGTTCCTGAAGCGCGACGTCTCTTCTGCGTAGTCGTACCACTTGCTCTTCTCGTATGGGCTGAGCTTCTCGAGGATGTCTCTCGTGAGCAACGGGTTAAAGAGATACCCGTGCCTCAGCTTCCTCAGGATGGCTACCATGTTCTGAATCTTCACTGCAAATCGGTTGAGTTCTGCCGCCGAACCTCCGAGCCTCGGTATCCTCTTCAGATCTTCCATCATGCGATCGACCATAACCTCGGGTCGACCGAAGCATTGTTCCAAGGTCTTCATAATTTGTTCAGGCGGCGTCGCGACGCTCAGCAGTGGTGCCACGGCTTCTCTTGCTTCTCCCCGTAGGCAGCTTCTCAGACGAGCTAAGTTCTCGATCGGCTTGAGCTTGTAGAACGCAGTGGTGTCTTCCATGGCTGCTTTGAATGGCAACCATTCAGTGGGAGCGCCCGAGAATATGGGCAACTCCGTAGTGTGGCGCGACTAGCGTTGGTTTAGCAGTTTATCCAATGTTTCGGCAAGTTGTTCCACTCCATTAGCCCTAGACGTGGGCGGTGTGGGTGAGCGTGGGCGGCGTTGCTGCGGCCACTCGAACCTCGTCTTCTGGGCTCCCTTCGGTGGCATGTCTTCTGGCTTCGGCGTCTCTCTTTCTTCCATTGATGTCGGCTCTTGTCTAGCCTCTTCGGGTTCGGGACCCTGTTCGCTTAGCCAGGCTCGGACACGTTGCTCCACCTGTTCTGATGGCTCGTCGTCGTCGGGGCTGCTACCATCTTCTGCAGCGGCGACGTCAGCGGCGAGCTTCTTCTTTATAAGTTCTGCTTCGATCTGCAGTTCCTTCTTACGAAGAGCGGCGAGTTTCTCCTCCGCCTCGTAATGCATACGCGCGACGACACTTGCTGTCGATCGACGCGATCTAATTGAAATAGCCTTCTTTCTGGCTAGGGTTCGTACTTCCGAGGATGCAGGCGCCTTGCTGGTACCTGGTCTCGGTTTCAAAATAGTTTGAAGCAGATCCGCTCTTCCCTCGGTCGGCGGCGGCTGGCTTGTAGCGGCAGCGGACGGCGATCGTGGCGGATCCGGAAATCGATGTGGTTGCTGCTGGTTCTCCTCGGCCCCACTCTGACTTCTTGTTATAACCATCTTCAAATGTTAATCTCAAATGTTAATCTTCAATGTTAATCTTCAATGTTAATCTTCCATAATAATCTTCCTTTTCAAGAATCTTCGGGAGGTTTTTCCGATGAAAAATCTGCGAATCCTTGCTTCCGTTCGCAGCGGTGTATCCTTGTATCCTCGAGTCCGATCTTCTGAGTCCAATCTAATCCCTGGCGTTGATTCCCGTTGATAAATCTTGATAAAGTTTCCAATGTTCTGACTTAAATCTTCAAAAAATTTCTATGTTCAGAACAGCTGACGAAAATTTTCAAGTCCAGTCTTCAGTAAAAATTTCTATCTTGATTCTTCGGAAATTTTTCTATGTTCAGAACAGCTGACGAAAATTTTCTAAGTCCAGTCTTCAGTAAAAATTTCTATCTTGATTCTTCGGAAATTTTTCTATGTTCAGAACAGCTGACGAAAATTTTCTAAGTGCCGTCTTCGTTATTTTCAACTTGATATGGACTTCAAATTTTTCTTCGATCTTGAAATCCGGCTCGAAGGACCACGCACTACTGTACAGGACTGTATAAATTCACAGGGGTTCAACCGCCGGCTCAGATTAGACTCGAAGATAGCAAGGTTACACCGATTTGGGCAGAGCCGGGGCGATAATAAAACACTTATTTGAGGAGAACGTTTTTTCACTTTTTCGATTCGCTTACCTGGCTCATGGCAATGCCGTATAGAGAGCCCCGCCCGTACGCCTCTTTCGGGCCGATCTTCCATTTCATTTTTACCTCTCTATACGGCTATTTTCCATAATTTTCCCCATTTTCCATGAGCCAGGTGAAGCAAAACGCGTTGTGTGAAATACTTTATTATCATAACCAGACATATAAACCCTTATATACTAAACATCTTATTCTATAGAAAAGTTATTTACATTTTAAGGTTCAACTTATATGAAATGTTGTACATTTTTACCACTGTTTTCGTAATAATTTCTTAACCATTTATTATATAACCTTAAGCGCTATACTACACGTTATGTACTACGTTTATTTATATAAATCAAAAGAAGCTACGTTAAAATTAGCTTTAGTTAAAAATATATAATCAAAATAACCCGCACTTGATAAAACACCATTTTAACACTATTTTTCCACACTGATGCCATATAAATCTATACATATAGTCACTGAGTGTCCACTATTCTAGTTTTACGTACCGTTTTAATTACACGTTTATTGTTCACATTAAAATTCACTCATGTTTTTCGTTACGAGGCCGCTGTCCTTAACAAACATACTTAATCTTCTATAAACTAAAACATTCTTCTTTTAGAAAACAAACTTAATAAATAATATTATAAACTACAAATCTTTTGTTTCTTCTTTTTTCTCTGTCTTTCTTTTATACGTCCTCGTTTTCTGTAAAAATACAAATTTGGCGTAAAATTGTAAACTGACTTGCAAATGCAAAAACATAACATGTAGTGCCACTCCCGAACGTCAAGCGACTGCGCCAGCGCACTTCGCACAAGTTTGCGGGTCGCGGGGGTGCGTTTTCGTTCGTGATTGTTCGACAAGAAACACGTGACAGTAGCGAGTTATTGCTGCTTAGACTACCTACCCCTATAGTCAACTATCCCAGATCTCCCCTAATACATGTCTAAAACATCAGTATCTCCGCAACAAATGATGCACTGTAAGTACATTCGCATGTTTCTTCTTTATATAGTTATCATTAATAATAAATTATGATAAATTGTTAAGTACATTTTGTATCACAAAGGAAAGTAGACTGGACGATTTCACTGACGCTTAGAAGGTTTAGAAGAACTTAAAACGGCTATTGACGTAGGTACAAAAGAGAGTTTGACAAGGGTTATTTACAAAACATACAAAAATCTTTACTAGCTCCAATAAAATCCAATTGCAATTGCAATATTAGAAAAATTGTTTATTTTCTTTACAAACAGCTCAACAACCACAGACAACCTCTAGTGCAACGCGTTAAGAAAAGACTTTTTTATTGTTAGACATTGTTAGACAACAATCACTGAAGAAATCCTTGAACCTGCACCAGGCTAGCATAATGGACGTACGTCTGGATATACTCCGGCAAGTTGGCTTGTCTTATCTCAATGGTAGCATAGAGAAAAGAGCATCACGTTAGGGACGTGAAAGTTTAAATTGAAAACTAGACATGATATGTGTTTGGGACCAAAAGATCGGCTGATGCAACGCGAAATATTTGACGGTTTTTATCAAATTACACGATATAAAACTATAGTTATTTTACCTTCTGCATAATACCGATCATAGGGAAGATAATTTATAAATGACGGACCCTTTAACGTGATGCCATCGCTAATTACGATGGTGAAGTTAGCGAAGCCAACTGGTCTATTTTCTATTTGTCAATTACCCAGACACACTGAACTCTGAAGTGCTAATGTCGCTGGTCTGGACTGCTGCTAAGTGGACACACACGACCGTGTGCTCGGTATACTATAGTTGGGTATTTCTTCCATTAAATAATGTTATTTCGGTTCTCAATATGTAATACTGGCACAAAGTAATATTTTGAATTTTTTTTTTATATCTATGGACGCTTCATACCACGTCAATCTAGCTCCGTGCTGAGTATCCGAAGAACTTGTGTTACAGGTACCAGAAAACGGGAAGTATATTTAATACTTTTATACTATACATATATTTAAGATTTTTCTTATATTATATACATATTTAATACACATCCATGACCCAGGAACACAGAAAACTTTTTGTTCCTTCGGCGGGATTCAAAATCGCGACCTTCAGCTTGAGCACCAACGTGCTGAACCACTGAGCCACAGAGGTCGCCATAGTTTTTTTATCCTCTTTTAGTTTTTTCTATGCGTCGATACCCGATGGGGTGGAATGAAATAATATTTTTCATCCTCACTTCACATGGTATAATATAAAATTATTATTATTATTTCGTACCAACACCGAGATATATATACATATGTATGTACAATCTATAACTACACCAAATTTCATATATTTATATTTATAATTAGAGAAGATAGAAGAACGGACACAGACAGACGGATGGACTTTAGTATATTTTTACGGAACTTTAGAAATGTGTACCGAAATACGAGTATCGCATTTTAACGCTTCAAAATGTAATGTAATTCTTCTCAGGAAGATTCCTATAACATGAATATGGATGAGCTAAAACGTTTAAGTATAAATAAGTGTATTGTGAAGGTTGTCTGGTCCCTCATTGTCCTTCTAACTAAGGGCTCTGACGTGGGGCTGCGCCGCGCCATCGCACTGTGTTGAGATCAACTGACCCGCGACCCGCGACCCGCGACCCGGACCGCACACACATTCTTTGCAGTTGAGTCGATTCTGACGACTGACTCTAGATCTGAGGCGTACTATTGAGTTTTGTAGCTTTACTTTCTTAAGAGTTGATAGTGTTTATATAATAGAAAGTGATTGTTACGTATTTTGAAATATTTTTTCTAATTTTATTATACCTACTTTACTTATAGCGACGTGTTTGCGAGGTGAGCTCTCGAGTGCCACCTAATGCAGCAGATGTTTGTTATACACGTACCATCAAATGAGCCATAGTCCTGAAGCCCAATCCTCTTAAATATTTTCGATATAATCTCGGTTCGGTCAACGCGCTGACTCAAAACGTGCGCGCGCGAGCGGGACAGCTTGAAAATCCAAACGAGATTTAACCGATAATATACGAGAATTTACCCCATGTATTATGGGGCGTATCTTCTGTGCGTGTGTTACGTGTATACAGACAACGTCTGTCGAGTCCGCGAGTAATTTTATAAAACATAGCACATAGCATAGTAGTCAATTAGTTTGTTTATGGACATCATAATAGTCCGTGTTTGGTCTATGCCAAATGCGACACAAGGCGAACTGTTAGCGCTCCTTATAAGTAGGTGTAGTTAGAGACAGGTTGGCCCACCAAACGACTGCCAAATGGCAGTCACCAGACCGACTAAGCTAAGAGGGCTTAAAGCCATTAGCGTAGACCCATTCGAAAAAAAAAAAAAAAAAAAAAAAAAAAAAAAAAAAAAAAAGAGACAGGTTGTACTCGTAAACTAGTAAAATGTAAAGGAATGACGAGTGTTGAGAACAAAATATTCTTATTGTAAATTTCAACAGCATTTTACTAATTGAAAAAAAAAGAAAAATAGAATAAGATGAATACAGACGTATTTTTTTAGATGACCTAAAAATAATTAGTAAATAAGAAAATATTCTAAGGAATAAAATAAGATCCTTTTGATGTGTGTAGGGCATAAATAACATTATTTATTTAGGTTTATAAAAAGGTAGTAACCAAAATATAAAATATTTAATTGCTAGTAACTCGGGGGCTTCCAACTCTCCCCGGGTTGCGACCTCCAAAAGGGCACCCTCCTTTTGGAGACAATCTTGTAGGTATATTTATAATCGGTTTTTCGAAAACGGCTGCAAGAATTAACATGAAATTTAGTATGCAGGGAGCTTTGGGAGAGAAAAATCTATCTAGCTAGGTTTTATCCCTGGGAAACTGCGCATTTTTAAGCTCTATATATGTTTTTTCTTTCGTCGTGCAACAGTATATCAATAATTTCGACTATTATATCAGTCCGATTGGCAGTTTGGTATACGTATGTATAATGTTTGCTTTGTTCGAAAATTCAGAATGTCGTGGGTTCGAATCCCGGTTAGTTATAAATATTTTCGTGAGTCTTTTTATTTTTTTTAATATATCAGAACTCCGAGCGGATCTCGGTTACCCGAGAAGCTCGGTTACCATACTATTTTTTATATTAATATCACTATTTAAGGTGATGGGCATCGGTTCCATCTTCTCGTATTTTTCCGCTTTGCAAAGCAACCAGATAAGTAACTTGCAGTGATGTTTCATTACATTGTGAGCTGGCAAGTATGGATGGCATTGCTCTATAACAAAGACGGGAAAAATCTTAGCCTAGAGTTCCGCTGGCGTAAGAAAAGCCCGAAACTAATTTTCTATTAGGGCCTGTTGTCAGTGTGTGGTCAGCTCACACTGAAGTGCGACGCGACGCGGCGCTGCATTTTTAGATAGCGGTTTAAAATTGAACTTTATTTACTACACAAGAAGATAATTATATTGCAAGGGCAGCGCCGCAGGTTCAGCTCGAAATTCGAACTATTGCAATAAAACGTTACATATCCTTGTGTAGCGAATAAAGAAAAAATACGCATACCTAGGCGTATGAAAACCCTCGCGCTCGGCACTCTCCACTCTCCACTCTCCACTCTCCGCTCTCCACTCTCCACTCTCCACTCTCCACTCTCCACTCTCCACTCTCCACTCTCCACTCTCCACTCTCCACTCTCCACTCTCCACCCTCCACCCATTCTACGACGGAACAGGCTTTTTAACTATTTACCTATAGAGACATTAGCCTCACATAATATTTTGTCAGCTACAATATTCTATATTACAGTTACTCAAATTTATAATGATATTAGGATGCTTCACACCACGTCAATCTGGCCCCGTGCTAAGTACCCGAAGATCTTGTGTTACGGGGACCAGACAACGGAAAGTATATTTAATACTTTTATACTATATAATATTATTATATTATGTAAGATCTTTATTATACTATACATATTTAATATTATACACCTATGACCCGGGAACACAATAAACTTTATTATTCCTTCGGGGGAATTTCAACCCGCGACACCCGGCTTGAGCACCAACTCGCTCAACCACTGCGAGCCATAGAGGTCGTAAATTTATAGTAGGAAATTCCACGCGGTAGGCAAAGATCCATGTTCCTCAACAAACAAACAAGTAACCACTTAGGTTATCAAAGGAAGTATTAGGAAGATAAGTTTCGTAAGGTCCTAAACAAACACACACGTCGGACGTGTGTTTGAAAGTGAAAACCTCCATAACTCATAAACGCGCATGTTGATAGAGGTGTGTACACTTCCCGACACAATCTAATTTATTCACCTTAGCTGTTTTATGGAATGCAAATGAGCAGAAGAATTTCCTGATAGTACGCGGTTTGCACCCAAGGATCAAAACTTGAGGAGTGGGGCGAAATGCAACGCAAGCGATATTTCACGAAGGTTTCCTGTAAGGAAAACTGATATATCTATACGATCGAAGCATAACTCCGACGGTTTAAACGTAAATCCCACGGGAATCATACAATTAACTAGAATTAGAAGCTAATTGAGTACACAGTGGCGTGAGTTTGGCTAGACAGTAGACAGACAGGCGGACAGACCGACAGTCGGACAGAATGACGGGGGCCGTCGTGTGCCGTCATGTCGCTGATGAAGTTGAATGTCGCGCAGTTGCATTACGGATTGGGCAGTGTTTGAAGGATTGAAAATACCGGCCAAGTTTGAGCCATAACAATCCTTATGAACATGTTATAGACGAGATCTTACTTTACTTAGCAATTTGAGATTTAACCGACAATAACTACGTGATGCCCCCCCCCCCCCCCCCCCCCGGCTTCTGCACGCGTAGCATAACCACCGTACAAATGGTTTCGTGTTTCTTCCTTTCGTGGTATATCGACAGTCGCGCGCAGTGTGAAATACTCTAACAAAAAGTTACACAATCAGCCTGAAATGTCGTGAACGTTTTGAAGGTTCCGTACCCAAAGGGGAAATAGATATAGATATAGGATCCCGTGTTACTGAGACTTCGTTTGTCGTCTGTCTGTCGCCAGGATGTATTTCACGAACCGTGAGATAGCTATCACGGTTCAAATTTTTACAGATGATGTATTTCTGGTGCCGCTATAACAACAAATATACTCCCGTACTATTCGTGCCGAGTCCGACTCGCACTTGCCCAGTTTTTATTTACCATCGCCTGTTGACTTCGGACATTTCTTTAACGGCAAATTATCAACAAAAATTGGTACAGTCACGAGCACAAAAAAGACACGCGACAATAACTCAATGAATTGTGACATATTTTAAAGAGACAACTTTGTTTGTTTGTTTACTTTTTTACTTTTTCTATGAAAATACTTTATAGAATCCACGTTATGTTTATATTAATTCATATAAATAGCGCCCGTCACACGTACATCTGGCATGTCGAAGACAGAGCATTTTCTACAGTTTAAACTGTGTGCCATGACGTATTATGTAAGATGCCGGCTAGTTTTAGACGTAATTAGCACGACAGTTCGATCCGCTGACCAAACCGCATTGACCCCTCCGCAGTTTGCATCGCAGTCCGATCCGCGTGTGCAGGGCCCTAAATGCTTAATATCTTTATACATTTTTAGTAAAAGTATTACTTAAGACCTATTGTTAGGTTTATAATACCAATTGATGTTTTCAACAAAAAAATATCACCATCAAGTTTGCTAAAATAGATTAGTACAGACCATCTGTTAGCAAGTGAACCCGACACGCGACGCGTCGTCGTAATATATCCGGCGTCGGTCGTCAGGCCCAGTAGGTAAGTGCTAAGGGAATGAGCTTTTACCACAATACCTACACAGTATCAAGCGAGTTGTACTATGACGTGAATATAATACATACGTAACTACATCTATACTAATATTACAAAGAGGGAGGATTTATTTGCATGTTTGTTTGTTTGCATTGAATAAGCTCCCAAACTACTGGAGCGATTTGGAATTTGGCATAGATATAGAGTAGTCCACGGGGAAGGACATCGGCTACTTTCTATCGCGGCAAAATGTACGATTCCCGCGTGATTTGTTTTCGCGCGCACGAAGTCGCCGTTTTGTATTCTGTTTCAGTAAAAACAGGGTATAATAGGTACTTGTTATATTACACAAGGCGCACGTAGTTCTTATTTTCTTTTAATTACTTGGTGAAAATTTATTTAATAACATCATTTTTTTCACAACTACAACTACTAATGTGAAAATTATTATTTACTAAATAGTTTTTGAACAAGTGTAAAAAATATATATTCAAAAAGTATGTATTTTAGAAAAAACAATAAAAATATTGAAATCGAAATAATTGTCACCTTTTAGCCTTCTGTTGAGTGCTGACCCGTAATGTATTAACACACGTACGGATTTGCCCCGGACTCCGGAATAGACCACGGATTTGGTTTGCCGACTTAGAGGTTTCTCCCTAAAAGGAAAAAATCCTCTAGGGGGGATGATTTTTTAAGTTATTTGTAGAGGTTTGTATTATCTTGTTTTGAATTAAATTAAGCTATTCATCAATAATAACATCGACAAGCGATTTGAAAAGTTAACCTGTAGAAATGACTTTTGGAAGTATATTTTAATGTATAAAGGACAGAATAATACTACATAACATTATTTTTTTTTTATTTGTTTATCAGTTTATTTAAATTTCATAAGAAGTATTCTTGAGAGTTGGAATAATGCACAAAAAATCGGAATGCACTGTAAATAGAACTCTAATGTGCTGAAAAATAGAGCTGAAAATCAAACACATGCTGTCATATTGGTCTGCTCCAAACCAATTCGGTACGTGTGTATGAAACATTTTTGGGAGGCGAGTGATTGGAGCGTTTACAGGGTGCCGCATGGGTGCCGTAAATTCATGTTTTCTTTTTAGATTTTCAAATACTTGAGCTTTGACACAATGATTTTTGGCTTAAAGATTTCCCGGTTTCTCCCGAAACGGAATAAAAAACAACCAGTATAATATATTCTTTGAGTAAAATGAGTTAATGTAATGAGGACTAGATTAATATTTGCTGAGGTGAGAGGTCAAAAGGCGGAAAGTTTTACTTAAAGATGAAAAGACTAATCTGGCAATAAAGTAAATAAAGATTTTAGGCTCACTTGCGTAGGTCTGGGTTAAAGTTAACCCTGGGTTAAAATATGATTCTCTTTCACAAATACGAAGACGACAGAGATAAGATGGTATTTAACCCAGGATTCACTTTAACCCAGATCTGCGCACGTGGGCCTTAGTAAAACAGAAAAACGGAAAATTAATAAACATGTTGTAAAAGTTATTACACGTCACATAAACTAACATTCTTCTTTCTGTCCCCCAGGTTCAAACCACCAGCTATAATGTGACCGGTGGTGCTTCTGCAGTGCCCGAGCTACTGAGTACATAGCTTAAGCCACGTGAAACACGTTTGGTCTAGTTACTAATTTTTGAAACATTCGTTTGACAGACATTTAATATAATAGGATCTGTCAGCCGACGCCCCGCCGGGCGTTGCTGTGGCTTCGAAACTAATCGCATATTTAGAGTGTGCAGTTTACACGATAATCTTACTGATTCGTGGATTACAGACTGATTAAACAACTCAAATGTTCAGTTACAAAAGTCTACCTCGGATTCCGTGACTAGAGCGGGCTTAGGCAAATTAGTACAATATCGTAATTACAACGAACCCAGACAGGAGTAAAATGTACGGGATAAACCACGTGTTTAAGCGCCGGAATATGATAAAAATGATGTCTGCGTTATCATTTTTCTTATTTTTTATATTGTTACTTTGGCTAAGCTTTATAGATACATCATGGAGGAATTTTACTATCATGTAAAAGAAAGCTGCGGCTACTAGATTTAGATCTTTCCAAGCCACGTTTAAAAATAAAATGGGATTAATATGTATTTATTTTGAAGAAACGGCAGTTAAGTAATTTGAAAATGTTAATAATTACTAAATACTAGCACTATTCGTCAATAAATATGTATTAAAATAACAGAGCTGATGAAATATTTTAAAAGAAACCACTTAAAAGTCTATTTCCTAAATGTTTAATTTTAAGGTCCTGGTGATGTTTAAATAAAGTAAAATTAGGATAATGAATTTTCGAAAAATGTTTACTCGTTCTGACGTAATATAATACGCAATATATTTCTAACATTATTAATATAATAACGTAACTTATTACAATATTGCATATTTAATTTAGTAAGTAATTACAAATTATCTTATGTAACGATTTAGAAAGAATTATAATAGCTAACCTGTTGGTTTACGGTCATGTAATTAGATAAGATTTTCTCTGTGTTTTAGAAATTACTGTATTTAAATATTTAAACAAAGAAATAAAATATTTGATAACTATATTATTCCAAAGTATGCATATCGCATTTTGCATTTTTATCTCAGTTCTTGTCATTCACAAGAAGATGTGAGCCTGACTGTTAATCCTTAGCAGTAATCACTTACCAACAGGTGGTCACGTCTATTAAGATTGTCAAGCGAGCGTCATCACTCATCACAAAAATGTAATTAATAGATTGACTTATCCAATTTGTTCAAATAAACGTAGCGACTCGTTTATATCACTTGCATTTCAGATTTGTCGAATATCGACAAATGTAGAATATCGACAAATGTCGAATATCGTCAAATATCGAATATCGACAAATTTCGAATATCGACAAATGTCGAAAAACTATTATTTACTATTGTTTGTGAGTGCATACGTTTATTAAACTCACTAATACTACAATATGATATACATTTTATCAGTTATGATAACAAAATCAATTGTACCATAAAAGTAGGTAAGTACTAAAAAAAAAACTAGGACGATAATACTACACACATATTTAGCATTTAAAACACATCCATGACCCAGGAACTCAGAAAACTCTTTATTCTCTCGGGGGATTCGAACCCGCCATCTCCGCTTGTGCACCAACGCGCTTACCACAGAGCACCAGAGGTCGTAATTATTAACTAATAATAATAAGGGATACTGCAAGCTTCTAGTATTAATACCGTTACAAAGTAAGGAATTTGGATTTAGATAAGTCCCAACTCCCACTGCGTCTCCATTTTTGCTGTAGAATTATCTTGTAACGGCTGCAATTTTCAATTCGTCTGCCACTTACGTAATACTGACAGTAGTAATACCTACATTAGAACGCGGAATACGCACGTACGTGTGTAGAGTACGTGGACTCACTGAATAAAGAGACATGACGCAATCTGGACCCTTGGGATTACAGAAATATGCATTTATATTGTTGCTTAATAACTTAATGATACGGTCAAAATGTTATGTTAAAATACGCCTCCGAGGTCCAGTGGGTTAGAGCTTGGGTCTCGTCTTCGAAGGTCGTGGCTTCGATCCTCACGTTGGAACAACAAAAATGTCTGGTTACTACATAAAATCAGGTGATCAACCACTTGATTGTCTGACAAAAAGATTATCCATGCATCGGATGGGCATGTAAAAAGTCCTGCGCCTGATGTCTTCATCTCTTGCCAGTCGAGTCGGTTATCCGTCCCACTGGGTTACAACTTAACCCATAGTTCCTGAAGGCGTCTTCTAGGCGCGCCGGGCCCTTGAAAGGGGCCTTGGGCGCGAAAACATGATCAGGGGCTATGCCCCTCTGCATGTGGAGTTCCAGAGACGCGCCCAGTACGAATACTGGGCGCAAAGACGTCAGTTTTAGGGAAGACCCCCCGCGGCAGAACGCGGGGGAAACCCGAGGTGGCAAGGGAAATGAAGATAGCGAGGGCCGTGAGCGGCCAAGACCTGCGGTCGACTCCGACGACGCGTGGGGTCCTGGTCCGGGGACCAGGAAGCGTGTATGGGTCCAGTCCCACACGCGCCGCTTTTGTCGACCACGGACACAACCGACCAGGGAAATGAAGGGGGGGGGGAAGGTATTTCCCGAGCCCCAGACTTTTTATGTCGGGGGGGAAGGGGCTGCCACGGGGCTGACGTATGGGCAATAGGGCTGCCTTACGTCACACTCCGGGCGCACAAGAGAAGTATTTGCGCCGGTTTGAGCCGGCGCGGGGTAAAGGGGGCGGGGGCATCGATCCAACGGTGCAATTTCGGAGGCGCACCGCGCATGGGGGCGTCTCGGCGCGTGGCTCCGGGATGCTCCCTGCGTCTGGTGTCGTCAGGGCGGTGGCCTGTGGGCGAGCGGGCATGCCACGGCAGCAGGTCAGTTGACCGGGCACCGCGGCTACCGCTCGCTCAGAGGAACAGGTGATCCTGCAACTTAAAAATTACATTACACGTTCAAAGAGCGTGGGGGGGGGGGGGGGGGGGGGCAGTGCATAGCACGCGTGAGTCCCGAGTCCGGGACGCGCGTCGTGGATCCCCGGCAATCACAGTCGGCTCCTATGATAGGAGCTTCTGGATGCCGGAGATATCCAGGCGCGGGTCCGAGCTAGGGTCTGGGGAGCCAAACTTTTATTAGGGCTGCGATGGTGGGGGCGCCTTTTAGGAGGGCCTGTATGATGGCTTGTAGTATCTTCTCCCCAGCCTGGACCTTCTGAACTAGGTCCATGACCAGGGAGAGGAGGGTCTGTAGTAGCTCTGCAGAGGATATGGGGGCCTCGCTTGGCCCCAACTCTTGGGGCAGCGACGGGGATGCCGGGGGCTGGGAGTACGGGACAGCCGCACGTTTTGCGGGTTCCGGGGCGATGGAGATTTCCACGGCTGTGGTAGCCGAGGAGGTGGCACTGGGTGTGCGCGAGGTGCGCGGAGTGCGCGGGGAGCGCGGGGGGCGCTGTGAGACCCGCGTGTGGTCAGGCTGCGGTGGAGCGAGCATGGGTGGCTCCAGCTCCAGGCTGCTGGCTGGGGGTGAGGCGACAGCACAGGCGGTGACCTCAGAGATGCGGCGTCTTCCCTCCTGGATCTCGTCCTCGGCTTCTTTGTCCTCCGTGCTGAGGGGTCGGAGTCCGGGGGGGCGACGCGTCTAGGAGAGCAATCGTTTGCCTCCGCCATCAAGGATGTTGAAGTTGGCGGAGGGGGAGGGGCCTCCTGCACGGTAGGAGGCATGTCATAGTTTGCGCAGGGGCGGGAAAGGCGGGCCTTGCTGCTCGCAGTTTCCTTGCCACCTTACGGAACTTTGGGCAATCTCTACTATTACCTGGGTGGGCCCCACTGCAGTTTGCGCAGGTGGGCGTCTCGGTAGAGCAGCGGGGGCAGTCCCTCGCTGAGTGTTCTCCGGCACACCGGGCACATACTACCTTGCGGTGGCAGTTGTGGCTGGAGTGCCCGAACTGGAGACATCGGTGACATTGGGCCGGGCCGCTGCGGCCCCGCCAAGCTTCGATGTATATTCCCGGCATATAACAAAGTTCAGTTACCTTGAATATGCAGGGATGACGTCTGGGGTCCTGGCGATGCGGGCGAAATAAACACAGCCACCGGGTTCAGACCTCGCCGGAACTTCGGATACGTATCCCGCCACGTATCCTAGCTCGGCGAGTGCAGCCTTGATTTGCTCGGTGTCCGTGGCAGAGGGTAGGCCCCTAATTCCTACCTTGATTTCCCTGTCTTGCGGTAGTGAGAAGGAGAACCAGGAAGCAAGTCTCTGTCTCTCCAGGTCTGTCAGGTATCTCTTCACGGTCCTGAATTCGTGTTCGCTTCGGGGCGAGAAGCGAATACCAGGACCGCTTTGTTTGGCATTCGGTGTGTGCCCCAAGATGTCACGGAGACGCGGAAGTGGTGCACCCAGTCGTCGATCCTCTCAACGACCAGGGGTGGGTAGCGGGGGGTAATTGGGGGTGGCGACGTTTTAGGGGTCGCCGGCGCCGGGGCGGGAGGTCTATCAATAACTGCCTGATGGCTGGTGGCACTCACCTCGGCGTAGGTCCGCTGGCGGTCAGCGTGCCTGGCCTGTCGTGGTGCTTGCAGGGTTGATGAGTGGTGGCGGAAATATGGGCGCGAGGTAACGATACTCACGCGGCATAAAGGAGTGGATTTCTGCTGCCGCGGCGGGTGCGGCTTGTTGGTTGACGCGCGGCTGTGGAGCCGGCGAGGCATCTGGTGAGCGCGGAGAGCTCGCGGAAGGCAAGTGTAAGCCGTGCGGCTGGATAGCCAGCGCGGCATGATGTTGTCGCGGCTGGGTAGCCAGCGAGAGGCGGGCTGAGCCCGCGGTGTCGCGGGGGGTTCCCGCTATCAGGACGTTGTGGCGTCCAGGGTGTGCAGCAGGGTAGCGAGAGTCGCTCGTCTGCGCAGAGCGGCGCGATGTGCGCCGGGTTTTGCCGAACCCTGTTCGGCTGTGCGGGACAGGGGCCCAGACTCGACGCAGGCCGCCATCGGAAGGCATTGGGGCGGGGGGGTGCCAGTACACCCCCGCGAGAATGCCGAGGGCGACCCGGGGCGAGCGGTGTCCTGTCCGCACAAGCTAGGCTCGGCGAGCGTGCGGTAGTGCGCGCGGTCCGGGATCGTGCGTGAGCTAGACCTCGACGAGGCCAGGCTGCACGACGATTCGGAGTCCGCACAGGAGTCTTGGTAGACGCGGCTGTATAGCCGCGGGTCGTGGTTTGTCATGCTCGACACGAATGGAGCACAACATGTAACACACAAGTCGCACAAAACAGTTACACTGACGGCAACAAGTGTACGTCTTCTAAAATTGAGGTAATCACGGAACAAAAACGAAAACACTAAGTGTACGCACACGAGGACGGTACACACACTTAGGGGGGGCTGTCTCCTCGTGACCCAACGCTGAGCCGAAACTCAACGGGAGGCCAAGAGCAGGGCAACTCCCCAGCAAGGCGCAAATCCACAACTTATTCTAATGAATAAGGTGTGAATTTTTTTAGTTAGAAGAAGGCGTCTTCTAACCGCCGCCGGGCCCTTGAAAGGGCCTTGAGCGGATAAACATGGTCAGGGGCTATGCCCCTCTACATGTGAAATTCCTTTTTTTTTTAATTTTTAATGATGACACGCCAGTACGAATACTGGGCGCAAGACGTCAGTTTTAGGGAAGACCCCCCGCGGCAGAACGCGGGGGAAACCCGAGGAAGCTAGGAGGAAAGAAAGCGACGGCCGAGGGCGGCCAAGACCAGCAGTCGACTCCGGCGGAGCATGTGGGTCCCGGTCCGGGAACCAAGGAAACGCGTATGGTGCCGCTCCCACACACTCCGCATTTGTCGGACTGCGGACACAAACCGACCTGGGGAAAAGGTAGGGGGAAAAATATTTGTCCCGGACCCCAGACTTTTGATGTCGGGGGGGAAAAACACGCTACGGTGCCGACAGAGTGGCATTAGGGCTGCCACACGTCAGACACCGGGCGGGTGCAAGAAATGTGCGCCAGTATTTTAATTACTGGCGCGGGGGAAGGGTCAGGGGGGAAACAATCCAACGGTGGACGGGGTGGTAGAGCGCGCTATCGCGCCGAGGCTCCTCCTCTTCGGGGGCGGGGCGGCAGGCGAGGCTCTGCGGGGTCCCCAGCTCTGATGGCGTCACGGGGCAGCAGTCTGCGGTCAGGCGGGCGGGCGTGCCAAGGCGCCAGGTCGGCAAGCTCGACCAGGTCCGAGGCATCAGCTCGCTCGAAGAGAGTGGTGGCGAGCCTGCGAACAAAGTCTTCCACGCTCATTATGCGGAGGTCCCTATTTATAGTGGCGTTGCTCACGTACCTCGGTGCTCCTACGATGCGGCGCAGCACGCGATTCTGCGTTCGCTGCATCTTTGTTTGGTAGGACGCAGCGAGCAGGTGGTGCCACGCAGGAGCCGCGTACGTGAGGCGCGAGCGGATGTAAGTTTTAAACAGGGCCAACCTCATATTGAGCGGGACCTGGGGAGCTGCATAGATCGGCGACAGTTTGGCTGCTGCGGCGCTGGCGCTAGCAACCCCGGCGTTGCACTGGGGGTACATGGTCAGCCGCCGATCTATAATGACGCCTAAATACTTAGCAGTATTACCCCATGGTATCTCCTTCTCTCCTATCTTCAGGGCGGGCGGGTATCCCCTCTTGCGGGTAACGGCGAGCGCCTGGGACTTACCGGGGTTAACGGCGAGTCGCCATTTGCTCAGCCATGCCGGGAGGAGGTCGAGGGTCCTCTGGAGTTTCACGGCTGCGTGTGCTAGGTTTTGGGAGGTGCAGATGAAAGCGGTGTCGTCAGCATACAACGCCGCGGTAGTGCCAACGTCAGTGGGCACGTCGCTGGCGTAGAAATTGTAGAGGCTGGGCGACAACACTCCACCTTGCGGGACACCTGCGGTGATGGGGTGTTCCTCCGAGAGGACCCCGTCGACTTTGACCCTGAAGGTCCGGCCCGAAAGATACGAGGAGAGGAGTCTTACCATGTGGCTGGGGACGTTTACCTGCAGGAATTTGTGGAGGAGGCCTTCGTGCCACACGCTGTCAAAGGCCTTCTCCATGTCCAGGAAGACTGCCACACCAGAGGCTTTCCTGTTTGCGGCATCCGTGAGGAGGTGCACCACGCGAACCAGCTGAAGGGTAGTGCTCAGTTGGGAGCGGAACCCAAACTGTTCGCGCCGAGGAGGAAGAAAAGGAGAGAGGTGTTTGAGGAATAGGATTTCAAAGGATTTAGATAGGGTGGAGAGAAGGGTTATAGGGCGATAGCCCTCCGCCCGTCTCAAGTTTTTATGGGGCTTGGGGATGGTAATTACAAGCCCCATTTTCCAGGGCTTAGGGAAGTGGCCTGTCCTCACAATGCCATTAAATAGGCGAGCGAGAGCGGCCACTGTCCGGAAAGGTAGATGGCGCAAGGCGGCGTTTGTAACCCCGTCAGCGCCGGGGGCCTTGCGGGGCTTGAGGCGGGCGAGTATTTTTTGAACTTCTCTAGGGGAGAAGGAGAAATTTGGACGTTCTAAGGAGGAAGGGGGGGAGTATAAGAATTTTCTTACCTCCTCGGATACCCTGGCTATATGGTCGGTCGCTGTAGACGGGAGGGGCGAGAATTGCCGCTCCAGGTGGTCGGCGTGGATCTCGGCACGGTCCTCAGCTCGGTACCTAGGATTACCGTCTGGGTGGATCAGAGGTCTTGTGGGGACGGTGGCGCCGGTGAGACTGCGGCACGTACGGTGCAGGGAGGTCCAGTCCTCACCTGCATTCGTTATGCGCCGCGTCCACAAGGCCGCATTGTGGTCCTGCAGTGCCTGCTTCACCTCTGCGGTGAGGCGGTTCAGCTCATTCTTCAATCGGGGGCATCTATTTAACTGCCAACGCCGCCGTAGCTTCTTCTTTTTGGAAATCAGCTCGGCTATGTGGCGTGGCAGCGGAGAACTTTTTGGGTGGGGACTGGGCGACTGCTGAGTGGCCGCCTCCATCGCAGAGGTGATAGCAGCGGTGATCTGCTGTGTCATGCGCTCCACGTGTGGAGCCGTGCAGCTGCAGGGCAAAGACCTCCCAGTCGTAGACCGGGAGAGGGGGCAACGGGGGGATGCTAAAGGGAGCAGCTTTTATTGTGGCCAGCACTGGAAGGTGGTCCGAGTCTGGTGCCACATCCAAGACCTCTTGCTGGAAGTCTCCAGGGAGGCGGTGGATGATGGCAATGTCCAGAACATCGGGGGTATAAGTGGGGCACTCGGGGTAATGCGTGGGGGCATAAGAGCCCACTACGGAATAACCGGCTCGCTCGGAATCCGCGAAAAGGCGGTTTCCGTCTGCGTTTGACGTGCGTGAGCCCCAACCCGGGTGCTTGCAGTTTAGATCTCCGGCAATCACAGTGGGATCCTCTGATAGGAGCCCGTGGATGTCGGAGATATCTAAACGCGAACCCGGGTGCTTGTAGCACGCATAAATGCGCGTCCGGTGCGAGCCGAGCATCAACTCTATGCCGAGAGCGTAGAGCGAGGCCACAGGGGGAGCGGGGAGGAGTTGGTGGAGTAGTCGTCTGCCGACAAGGACGGCGAGGCCTCGACACACATTTCCACCTCCCAGGTAATCCTGACGGTAGGTATGAAAACCCGGGATGGACAGGCGGTCTTGGGGAGACAGGTGGGTCTCGCTGAGTAAGGCAACATCTACTTCGTACGTTTGTAGAAGGTAGCGAAGTAGTGCTGCCTTACCGCGGACCCCCCGGGCATTCCAATGCACAATATTTAATTTTGCGGGTTGGGCAGCCATTTGGAGACTAATTTGGAAACTAAGGAGGCACCTTCGGGGAGGGCCTGCAAAAGAGTGGTAAAGATGTCCTCCCCGGCTTGAATTTTTCTATAAATGTTCATGGCCAGGGAGAACAGGGACTGGAGGAGTTCAGCGGTGGAGGTAGGGGCCTCTCTGCGGGCGTGGCGTTGGGGACGCGGCGCGCCTGTAGAGGGCAGAGCAGTGGCAGCCGCGGGGTCCGAGGGTGCCGTAGCCACCTCGACAACTTCGGTAGTGGTAGTGGCCGTCTGAGGAGCACTAGATGCACGAGAAGTGCGTGGGGGACGTGGGACGCGCTGGGGCAGTGGAGGTGCCGCCAATGAGGTAGCGGGCTGGGACAAGGGGAGCGCAAGCGGCTCATACTCGGAGTCGGTGGCGGCGGCAGATGATGTGGCCGCTTTCCTCCTTTTCCGGGGTTTCCTTTTCCTCTTAGGAGGCTGTGTGGAAGGGCCAGCTTCCGAGACAGGAACAACCCGCGGAGTTGGGTCATTTGCCTCGGCCATAAGTGAGGTGGCAGTGGGCGGGGGAGGCGGGACCTCTTGCTCCGGGATGGGCGGGTCACGACTAGTGCGGGGGGGTCTAGTGCGGGCTACTGTGCCTGCGTATTTGTTTTTAGCCTCTTGGCGATACACTGGGCAGTGTCGGCTATTCGCAGGGTGAGCCCCCTTGCAGTTAGCGCAAGTGGGCTCCTCAGAGAGGGGGCGGGGGCAATCCTGTGCGCGGTGCTCTTCGGCACATCGCACGCATGCCAGGTGTGAATTTGCGGTCGCTATCAGGAGTTTATAGGCACTGCACTAAAAGGGTCGGCACGTTCACGGGGTTAGCGCGACACTCGACGCGTTTCCGAGCGAGACGGACTACCGCGGAGTGAGCGAATCACTACTACGCGGATAGAGCGGGACAACACGAAAACGCGGAGTGAGCGAGACACTCGACGCGTTTGGAGCGAGACGACACTAACGCGGAGTGAGCGAGTCACTACTACGCAGTTAGAGCGAGACGGCACGAAACGCGGAGCGAGACACTAACACACGCGACTAGGAGACAGGACGATCCCCATAGTTCCTGAATAACTATGATAAGAATATATATATATATATATATATAGACAGCTCATAGTGGGGCATATAAGCCCACTAATAAAAACTATGTGGACGATTTTGGGGTCGCTTGCGCCTCGCTCCTCATCATCTTCCTGAATTCCCTGAAAACTTTGAGGTCGACCACGTTAGAGGTATTTAATAATAAGAGCTCCCCACACCGATTTCGGTGACGGTGGCCGGATTCATTGAAACCAGGCCAGCTAAACAGGAGTTATTTTATAGTGCCCAAGTGTGTGCGCAGTACACAAGAGCACTCTCCCTCTTCCTTTACTCTCGTAACCCAGTGGGACGGATAACCGACACGACTGGCGAGAGATCAGGCGCAGCTTCGACTTTTTTCATGCCCATCCGACGCATGGATCATCTTTCTTGTCAGACAATCAGGTGATCAGCCTGCATTGTCCTAACCAAACTTGGAAACAATATATTTTGTTGTTATAATGCGGGAATCGAACCCACCTCCGAGTCGAGAGCCAAGCTCTAAACCACTGGACCACGGAGGTATATAAAATAGTTGATAACTCTATATGAAGTATACGAGTACACCATCCTAAGGCTTTCAGTTTCAGTTTCGTAGTATAACGCAACAATTTGAATAACATTTTCCCAGTGCACATTTAGACAACTGGGCGATTTAATGCTTTTTTTTTGCAATGTAACGCTAAATGTAACGTCACGTCGCGGTCACGTCGCGGTCACGTCGCGAACTTTCCCGTGACGGCGGCGAGCCGGGCCCGATCGATCTGCGCCGGACGTGCACCAGCCTCTTTAACTGTGTGAGGAGTGTGGTAACACAGATACGCCGCTGTGAGAGTAATCTATATGCTCCGGAATCCGTGAGGCCGGGGAAAATTCAGAGCACTGAAAATAGAACTCCGCGCTAGTAGTAGTAGAGCTCAAAATCGAATACACGAATGTCAAGTCAAGTGTTAATGTCATATATGACAGCTCGACACTCGTCACTTCAATTTTCAGCTCTACTGCAATAATGTAGAGTTGTATTCGGGCTCACCGAATTCCGGATCATATAGTCCCAGCCTAAGGCAGGTTTGACGTAACTGTTTGTAGCCACAGGTGACAGGGCATTACATTACATAGTTACACCCTCAGCCTCCCTCTGGCAGAGGCGGGTTTACTATCACGCGAAATTCATACTGGTATTTGAGACACAGATTTGAGATATTGACGTATCAATCAGTTATTTAACACTGTTTAAAATCGCCTACATAACATTAATTTACTACAGTCGAAAATCAAATGTAAATTAACACTTACATTCGACATGGCGTCGAATGACTGACATTAACGCGATGGGAAAAGTAATGCGAGTTACAGAAAGTATCGTCTCTACATGGTGTTAACTGAGTGCTATAAGGAGGATCATTCTTTTTACTACATATATATGTATGTATTTACATCCCTATACAATAAGAAAAACTTGAGGGTTCCATACGAAGTTCCTTTCGATTAATTAGTGAAGGAATTGTAATATATATTTTTTTAAAGTTATAATAATATTATTTTTATTATTAGCAAATATAATGTAATATAAACTTAATCAGTAGGCTCAATTTTAGTAATAATTGAGAGAGAGAGAGAGAGAGATAGACAGAGAAACAGGCGCACGCCGCACGGCTTACAACTATAGCAAAAGGTGTCGTTACAGTCTTAATTTTTTCCGTCTAGCCCCCTTTCGTAACGCGCGATAAGGAACTTTGTTCCAAAAGTTCGAAAGAGTCTGTGCGTAGGTTTCGAAAATTTAAATTTCGTCAACGTTTGCTGCGTAAGAACCGGCGACCGGCGACCTTGCGAGTTAATACGACCTTATCTCTGTAACCATTCATCCAAGTTCTACGCAGTAAAGGGAAAGAGGTGTTACGTTTTAAACATCAGTTATATAAGTAGACGATGAATTTACTTAATTAAGAATTTTTGATTATTGATGATATGTGATAATATGATTAATAAACATCAACTACCGATTTAATTATTATTTTTATAAAAAAAACTTCTAATTGTGACTTCTAAGTACATAAAAGTAAATATATAAATTAGGCATTATTAGATTCTAAAATTTTCTCTAGAAGTCAATCAAATAATATCTCTTACAGTTGAGGCAGCGCGAAGCGTTCGTGAGAAACGTTTTCGACCGTTTTTCCTCCAATTTTTTTTTGAAAATCCGACTACCACGCCGCGAATTACTGTCATCATTTATCGCGTTAATATTATATAAAAGGTAAAGTGTGTGAGTTTGTGAGGTTGTGGGTAATCTCGGGATCGAATTAACCGACTTTGAAAATTCTTTTACCAGTAGTCATTATTTGTGAGTATCAAAGTCTGTATTATAATATGACTAATGACTATATATAATATATAAGCAAGAAGTTAACCAAATTTCGAGAACAAATGGTAATCTGTTGGAGCAAGGTCCGGGGAGTACGGTGGATGTCTTAGACATTCCAATTGAAGATCCTCTAATTTGGTAGCCGTCTGTTGTGCAGTGTGTGATCTAGCGTTGTCCTGAAGTAGCAGTGGCCTAGAGCGAATGACCAACCTCGGTTGTTTAGCAGTTACCTTTACCATCATGATTCGCAGTTGCTGGCAATAGACATCTGCCGTAATCGTCTGGCCAGATTTAAGAAAGAGCTGTAGTGAACGACACCGGCACTAGTCCACCAAACGCTCACAAGTAACTTTTTTGAGTCAATTTTCGCTTGGAACAGGCTTTGGCTGGTTCGCCAGGGTTCAGCCATTGCGATGAGCGTTTCCGATTATCGTACAGCATACACTTTTCATCACAGGTAATTGATTCTGTGAATGATTGAAATCATGATGATTCGATTTAAATCCCTTCAGTATTGTGCCGTTTGAGTAATGTAACGCAGCAGTTGACGCGCATTTGTCGGTTTGCTTTACTCAATTCATGAGGTTCAACCTTTCAAGCTTTTTCACCTTCCTATTTTGCTTCAAGTGGATTAAAACAGTTTTATCACTAACACCGCAGCCTGCAGCTAACTCGGACGTGGTTTGCGATGGATCCGCTTCCACAATAGCCTTCAATTTTTCATTATCAACTTTGATCTCCGGCCGTCCACGGGGCATGCTCTGCAGGTCGAAATTTCCAGAACGAAAACGTTGGAACCAAAAACGCACTGTGTTTTCTTTTGCGACACCGCCGCCATACACATCATTATTCCTTCGAGCCGTTTCTGCAGCACTGGTGCCACGGTGGAACTCGTAGTCGAAAATAATACGATATTTCAAGTTTTCCATTTTGTAAACAGAGTGACGCAAAAAAAAAACAAAAGAGGAAAAAACAAATGAAGGACGGTTTTCGAAACACAAATAAATGTATGAGTAAATAGCGGTATAAATTTGAAATTGGAATTCCTAACCAAAGAAGATATATTTAAGATCAAAGTACGACAAAACGCCAATTTCATATGTAAGGACCTAATAAAGTAAAGAAATTAGAAATTATTATAGTAAATAAAGTAATTATTAGTAAAGAACTATAAATATAGATTATTATAATTATTATAGTAGTAATAATATATTTAGCTTACTTCTCACCACCTGACCTCATCACTATCACAAGGAGATCGCTCGCGGAAGGCCACTCCCGTCTCCGTCTGGCTCTTGACCATGGTCAACATCATCATCATCACAGACTATTACCATACCCGGGACGCGCCACACGGGTTATGGTACATTAGGGCCGTTGATAAGAAGATTAAATTTTAGTTAATACTAATATTATAGAGGAAAAGTTTGTTTGTTTGCATTGAATAGGCTCCGAAACTACTGGACCGATTTTGATGAAATTTAGCGCAGATATAGAGTAGACTACGGGATGGATATAGGCAACTTTTTATCACGGTAAAATTTACGTTCACGGTTTCCACGAGATTAACTTTTGCCCGCACGAAGTCGCGCCCAACATCTAGTATAATATTATATATTGGACGGCCTCTGTGGCTCAGTGGATAGCGTATCGGCGCTCAAGCCGGGGGTCGCGGGTTCGAATCGCGCCGAGAGGGAACAAAAAAGTTTTCAACGTTCCTGAGTCATGGACGTGTATTAAATATCATGTGTATAATATAATACAAATCTTAAACATATTAGGTCTTTACCTATGAAATTGCCGTTTTGTATGAAAAAATTTAAACGATTTTTTTTCATGTATTTTTTATTTGTATTAATCGAAGTAATCACCGATGCAATCAATGCAGCTTTGCCAACTCAGTGGCAGTTTATTGATGCCCTTCTTAAAGAAATCAGCTGGACGGGAGGCATCAAATTCTTCAAAGGCATTTTGTACTGCCTCTCGGGTATTGAATTTTTTTCCCGCCAAGAAGTTATCCAAATTATGGAAAAAGTAGTAGTCTGTAGGCGCAAGGTGTGTAGGTAGGGCGGATGACGGAGAGCTTCCAACCCCAGTTCTTGCAACTTGGAGACCGTCTGCTGTGCAGTATGAGGTCGCGCGTTGTCGTGCAGGAGCAGCGGAGACGAGCGATTGACCAAGCGATTGGCTGGTTGGAGATGTGCCAGCTTCTCCATCATTATGTTCAGTTCTTCACAGTACACATCTGCAGTAATGCTCACCCCGTTTGGTAAGAAGCTGTGATGAATCACACCAGCGCTAGACGACCTAACAGTGACCATCACTTTTCTAGGGGTAAGTTTTCGTTGAGGGCATTGTTTAGGTGCTGAACCAGGATCCAACCAACTTGCTGAGCGCTTGCGGTTATCAAACAGAATCCATTTTTCGATCTGGCGATCATTGAGTTCGTGGGGCACTTTGGCAAGCTTTTTTACCTTGCCAATTTGACTCAAATGGACCAATATTGTTTTGACGCTAACGTCGAAAGCTGCTGCTAATTCAGCCGTAGATTGTGTATCATCAGCTTCCACAATCGCCTTTAATTCGTCATTGTCGACCAAAGTCTTCGGACGACCGCGAGGTTCATTTTTCAGGTCGAAATTTCCAGAACGGAAGCGAGCAAACCAATAACAGGTGGTGCGTTGGTTTGTAGTGTTAGCTCCGTAAACGTCGTCGCTGTTGCGTGCCGCTTGTGCCGCGTTGCTGCCACGACGGTACTCATATTCCATAATTACTCGAATTTTTAACGTATCCATGATGACGAAAAAGATTGAAATGCGATGAAAATGTAACACTAATCAATAAACAAATGACTACTTTTGGAAAAAGAATTCCATGTTTTTAAAATAAAATTAATTTGAAATTAGAATTCTTAGCCAAACAAAAATTATTTTGATCTGAAATGGCCAGTACTGCAGAACGGCCATTTCATAGGTAAAGACCTATTATGTATAAAAGTAAAATATGTTTCCCGTCGTCTGGTCCCCGTAACACAAGTTCTTCGGATACTTAGCACGGGGCCAGATTGACGTGGTGTGAAGCGTCGAAGATATTTTTTATAAATTGGATATGAATATAATCCATACACGCCTACTGCGGGTTTAAAACATTAAAAAAAATATTTTCAGTTTTGTTTAAATTCCAAAAAAACTACACGTCCTTTAATTATTAGCACGTCAATGTGTACAGTAAATGTCGGTAAGTTGGTAGTCTCTAAGCACGTGTGTACGGTCGCCGAAGCCGTAACACTTGCGCTTATCGACCTTATTACTATGACGTTAAGGTTTACAAGCGGCACACCGACAATACTTCAAATTATAAAATGATGTACAGACAACTACTCACACTTTCTATATTCTTAATATTATTTAAATATCGCACTTTCTAGCTAAATTTTTCTGTAATTTTAATTTATTATTTATTTTAATTTTGTTGCTTTAAAAAAAATTACTTAAAGCATTGTTAATAATACAATAATAATGTTATGTTATTGGAATTTTGATAAACTCCATTATCTTAATATACTTTAAACGAGCAAATCTTGTATATATTATGGATAATATGATCGGAATCTCGGAAACGGCTGCAAGTATTTCCATTAAATTTAGTATGCAGGTAGTTTTGGGGAAGAAAATTCGACCTAACTAGGTCTTATCCCTGGAATCTGCGTATTTTCAAGATATATGTATATGTTTTTTCTTTCATCGCGTAATAAGTCAAATCAAATTCGTTTGGCGGCTTGCTTGGCATCGGATATTTTTGCATTGTTGGCAAATTGGTTTCCCTTAACTATTTATTAATCTGAGTCTCGGGTTCGAATCCCGGTGAGATGAATATTTTTGTCATTCTTTTTATTTCTTCTTCTTTTATATATATTTTTTATTTTTAATTATTTTATCGTTCTACTATCACTATGGGTCTCGTCGGTCTTCGCCTTGGAAAAAAGGCGTGAGCGTATTATGTGTGCACGTTTGTTGTCATTTCATTCAACAATGTCATAACTACTATATCAACCATCAATCAACCAGCTAGCCTGGGCCAACAATTAACATATT
Source organism: Phengaris alcon alcon (assembly GCA_037179445.1). Taxonomy (NCBI): domain Eukaryota; kingdom Metazoa; phylum Arthropoda; class Insecta; order Lepidoptera; family Lycaenidae; genus Phengaris; species Phengaris alcon. Next base: position 663,597 of record JAYRCH010000072.1, on the reverse strand, counting down.
TAATACACGACTTTATTACGATCGCATTGCAATATTATGTTTCATACACTTTACTTGCCCTTGGCTTTCGGATATCGGCTATCAGTGCCAGTACCGATATCGAACGCTCTTACAACTGCTACAGCTGGCAGATAGCATAACAATTCTATCATTCTATCATTAATTAATTCTTAAATAACGTCAATATATTAATACATTTCCATTGCTGAGATCAATAGCAGAGTCGGCGCTGCAGCTGCAGCATTTGGCAAGTTAATTTCCAAGGTTTTCTGCTTGCATAACCTTAAGTTGGCCACCAAGATATCTGTCTATATGGCAATTGTGCTGCCAAATCTCTTATATTCCTCTGAGACGTGGTGCGTGTATCGTCGCCACATACGCATTTTAGATTGCTTCCACCTTAAATGCATCCGTTCCATCATGAAGATCAGATGGTCTGACAGAGTGCGTAATACCGAAGTTCTGCGGCGAGCCATTGTCGGTGGCATTGAGGCCTATTTAATGCGTCGGCAGCTTCGGTGGTGCGGTCACTGCGCATGCCCGAGGAAAGATTGGCGAAGCGCATCTTTTACTCTGAACTGGAGAAAGGCAAGCGGAAGCATGGCGGACAACTCCTCCGGTTCAAAGATGTCCAAAAGCGGCATATGAAGAGATACAATATAGAGCCCTCTCAATGGGAGCATTTGGCAGCACAGCGACCAGAATGGCGCAGGATGGTACATTGCCACGTCCGCGATTTCGAGGAGCAACGAAAAGTTGACCTTGATACCAAGCGCGACCAGCTTAAGGCTCCGCCTGCCGCCATTACATACCACTATGTAGACGGCGTACTTACGTGTCCTCAATGTGCACGGAGTTTTGCCGCGAAAATAGGTTATAATAGCCACCTTCGCGCGCATGAGCGCCAAAATGCCGGATAGGAGTTGAAGTGGTCGCCATGGCCGAAATCGGTCGGAAGCATCACATTTCCACACATTTATCCGCATTAGGACCTTTCGTCACCTTCACCTAGCAGTTCGTATCACAGATATACAATATATACGTGAAGTGAGCCATACACGCTGCGGTCCACCCGAGAGGCAATCGGTATGTGGCGGACCAATTAGCACCACAATCCTGAATCGCGCTATCGAAGTTTTCTATGATCGGCACTATATATACGACATCTAAATTGCATATAAGTGGGCTTCGGCCTGACAGAGCATACCACCTCGCTCGGTCGGAGATCTCCCTTTGGGGCTTGCCACCATATTCCCACTTTGGTGACCCTCGACAGAACACGCCTCCTTCTGGACATCATCATCATCATTCACCCCACCCCTCCGCACCACGCCAGCCAGCTTCAGCCTCATCGGGTACCTCGACCACCAGCCTCAACGCACCGCGGCCTGGTCGAACCCTCATCGGCTTCAACGGGCACACTCATTACAACGACCGGTCAGCAAGCAGAGCACATCTCTCCTGGTCAGCACGTAGCATCGTCCCGCACGGCTGCACTCCGACTCACTGGAGCCCGTGCAGCAGCAACACAGTTCCGACTCACTGGCACTGGCGACTCAAGATTCGACCTTAGGCCTTCGGGGGGGAATGATGTGGCGGACCAATTAGCACCACAAATCTGAATCGCGATATCGAAGTTTTCTATGATCGGCTCTATATATACGACATCTGAAATTCATACAAGTGGGCTTCGGCCTGACCGAGCATAGCACCTCGCTCGGTCGGAGATCTCCCTTTGGGGATGCCCCACACTCATCCCACAGGTATGTACATTACCCCAATTCTTGCATTTAACTTACACTTCCAATTTACCGTCAATGAATTATAAATGAATCGCCTTGATATCATAAACTCATTTTTAGAGTTTGGAAAAGCACTGTAAGCAGTAGTTAACTAAGCTTCAGCGTAGTTTTGAAGTTTACGATAATACCATACCATTTTGCTGTTATAACATATCGAGACTGCATCGAAACTGTATTATTGTAAGGTTTAATTAGGAGAATATAGCACAGATTAAAGAAGGAGGGACAGATAAACAGCTACATACATACTTAGAATACATATCTAACACGGAATATGCTATTCAACGTGAACCGAAGAAGTTCTGAGCCTATATAAAAGAGAGACGAGCATCGCTTTCCTCAATTCCTTCTGAAATGACTCTCAATGATAGAGTGGCCAAATTAGGTAGAGACATAAGCAACTTGTTCGCTAACCAATTTTCTGCTCTGTTTTCAGAGCCAACTCCTAACCAGAGTACCGTATCAATTACGACACAAAATTACCCACAGACCTGTCTTTCCTTACTATACATTTCTGAACGAGAAATATGCAAAACCCTAAAAAGACTCGATGCTAGTAAAGGCGCCGGGCCTGACGGTATCCCACCCATATTTATTAAAAAAACGTATAAATACCTTACGCTACCCCTGAAGATTATATTAAATAAATCTTTAGAAACCTCAACTTTCCCCAACACATGGAAATCGGCAAATATATTCCCAATACACAAAAAGGGCTCGAGACACAGCGTATGTAATTATCGACCTATATCAATGCTCTGTGTGCTAGCGAAGGTATTTGAGAGCCTGATCTGCCCAACTCTTACTCGCTACTTCAAAGGTATAATCACCATAGATCAACATGGTTTTTGCCAAGGAGTAGAGCGTCCTTAGTAAGTTACAAACTTACTAAGCTACTTAAACGATATAATAAAAAGCGTAGACGGCTGACAGGAAGTTGATGCGATATACACAGACTTCGGCAGTGCTTTCGACAGGGTAGACCACAAAATACTAATAGAAAAACTACAAGCATACGGCATTCACGATCCCTTACTCTCCTGGTTTAGATCCTACTTAGAAAGACGAGTTTTGACGGTTACGGTTAATGGATATTCCTTTGAACCTTTTCTCGCCACGTCAGGAGTGCCTCAAGGCTCCCACCTTGGCCCAATACTCTTTCTGGTCTTTATTAACGATATCACTTTAAAAATTCGTTTCAGTAAATGCTCCTTGTTCGCCGATGATCTTAAAATATACCGGGTAATAAAATCAATCGAAGACAGCGCCCTATTGCAAAAAGACCTCGACTCTACCCAGATATGGTGCAGTGATAATAAAATGTTCCTCAATGTTCTCAAATGTGCTCATATAAAATTTTCCAGCAAAAGAATTAAACTCAACACGTGTTACTCTATCGAAGGTCAGCAGCTTCAAGAAACCTCAGTAATTAGAGATCTGGGCGTCATGCTCGATAGCAAATTATCATTCCTGGAACACCAAAACCAAGTTCTTGCTAAATCATGGTCATTGTTAGGATTTATCAAACGAAACACCAAGGAATTTAAAAACCCAGACTGCATTATTACAATATACAACGCCCTAGTACGCTCTACTCTTGAATACGCATCGGTGGTTTGGAATCCTCATTATGTAACGCATATCCAAAGACTAGAGCGAGTTAAAAAATCTTTCACACGCTACCTTTCCTATAAAGACAAATCATGTCCATACAGAGCCAACTACGACAGACGCATTAAACATTTCAAAATCCACTCCCTAGAGCAGCGTAGGCTGATTGCTGATCTCTGTGTTCTCCACAAAATTGTCAACAGTACACTAGACTCAACAAATTTACTAGGTCTCGTCAACTTATATGTACCCCGATGTGTTCCCAGGCACCCCCCAAAAACATTTATACCCAGTTCTGCTAAAACGAACCTGGGAAAATACTCTACTATGAACCGACTCTTAGACTCTTACAACAAACTAGCCCATCACGACATCGACATCTTCCGCGACTCTCTTGTCAATTTCAAGAAAACGTTGTACGATATTGTTTAGATTTAAGAATATAAAATACCAATAAAAATTTGTAAATTGATAATTATTATGATTTTGACATACCTGTTTATTATTTTTATTATTATTGCTAATGCATTTTGTTTTTACCTACGACTTCTCGCTTGTAATTATTCTGACAAAAAATTTATGGTATTATTATTGCTAATGCATTTTGTTTTTACCTACGACTTCTCGCTTGTAATTATTCTGACAAAAAATTTATGGTATTATTATTGCTAATGCATTTTGTTTTTACCTACGACTTCTCGTTGCTTGTAATAATTATTCTAACAAAATTTGATTGTATTGTTTTTTTTTCTTTTTCTCTTTCTTAATTATAATGAAATAAAATTAAATATTAGTTCTTCTAATTAATTGTAAGTTCGTTTATATTAATTATTTTAAATATAGTAAGTAGTAGTAGTAAGCATTTCTTATGACACATTTAACTAAACTTATTTTTAATGTAAGGAACAAATACCTCTAAGACAGTTGCATACGCCTGTAATTAACTATTGTGTTAGTATAAAACAAAAATGTATTAGTTTTACGTTTTGAATGTTGTCACAATATGTTGTTGGTGTATCTTTTGAATAAAATAAAATAAAATTAAATACATAGTTAGCTATCCGAAATTATTGTGTGGAAAAATTGTGGGCCGTTGTAGGGGACGTCAAAATTTTCTAATTTAGATCGACTTGGATCGTTCTATGAAAGCTATTTCTCTGTAGGTAAGTATATTATATATTTTCAACTCTGTCTGCGTCGGTAGCGCTAGCGTGTATGGGGACGTGCCGGTGTGCCGATGCGGTCTTCAGTTCTTTTTGCGACGCCATCGATTGAACACGATGACGCGGTGGCATTTTTATTTGGCCTATTTTAGGTCAACACCTAACGCTTAGTGCGCAGGTGAACGGAGTATACGCACACAACCACAGGTGCACCGTCCGGTGTTACTCAAAAAAAAAATCGATCTAGCGCCTATCGCCGCAGTTTTTGAACCTGCGCAGGTCTATTCCCAAACACCTCAGTCTACCTACACAGCCAAACCTGCACAGGTAGACCCCTCCGGTGGACCGTAGCGTGTGTGGCTAGCATAAGTAATATCAAATCTGTTCGGCGAACTATATGGCGCCCATACAAATGTCACAACCTATGGGAACACTAATGCAGTACATTTTGCACTGTAAGGTTCCGTAGTCGAAAATCAAATAAAAAGATACGATATAATAACCTGCGAACCACTAATCTTGGACTTTGAAGTCATACTAATTATTAGTATAAGTTCAAAGTCCAATTTTCTACTACGCTAGGCAGAGCATAGGAAGAGCCTACTTCAAAGACAAGCCTCAGATATGCTGTAATTTTTAAAGCTATGAAGTTTACACTATGCAGAGTGTCTCTGCTTTCGTTTGGATGACTACGTTTGGGTGAGTTTGTGTGGGTGTAGCGGAATGACTTAACTTATTCGCGCTGGGAATTCGGGAAATGTAATTTGGGAATAGAAATGTAAAATTGGAAATGAAAATGGAAAATAATTGTATCAACTTCAGGTAAGGTGAACAATGTTTGTAGTGAGGTTTGTAGTGATAAATTGTAACGAACGGTTTGTCTCGTATTTTGAGTGACTTACAGAGACCGTAAACTCTGTTCCAATCGAATTCTATCTAAACGGATACAAAGATACTAAAATAGATCAAATTTATGATCGTTGTATTTGATATTTACGTAAGTACATAGAGTAGATGTATCTGTCTGACTGTGTCATCTGCATAAACTGTAATAATATCTATGGAAGGTTCAGACGCACACCACGTCAATCTGTCCTCGTGCTAAGTATCCGAAGAACTTGTGTCGCAGTGAACAGAGAACGGGAAGTATATTTAATACTTTTATACTATACATTTAAGATTTTTACTAAATTATAGTCGTACATATTTAATGCACAACCATGATCCAGGAACACAGAAAACTTTTTGTTCCCTCGGCGGTATTCGCACCAGCGAACTCGGTCTTGAGCGCCGACACGCTAACCACTGAGCCACAGAGGTAACACGGTTCACTGAAGAGCCATGATATTGTTTTGTTGCTTGAGAATGTGAGGAGACAATCTCATAATATTCAACGAAATATCACCAATGTTTGTTGGACGTGAATAGCGCGTGTTTCGGTGCTGTGTGGAATGACTGTTGTCTCAGCTGATGGAAAACAAATAGGTGATTCACAGCCTCTTTTTTTTTAATGAAATGGACCACGAAACGAGCAGACGGATCGCCTGATGGTAAGAGATCGATGCCGCCTGTGGACACTCGCAACGCCAGAGGACACAAACACACACACAACGCAACACGTGCGTTCCAGATCCTTAAAACCACCAACACCCCAGGTCCTCCGGCAACCGCACTCACTAGGCAGTACACAACGCAAGCGTTATTTCACGCTGGTTTTCTGTGAGGCCGTTGTATTTGTCACTCTCCCACGTGTAAAAATCAGACAAAAATGGATAAAGACGAAATTTAGACATTAGTATGTCCATCTACGTCATATCCCAGAACATGCCAGAACATGCCACAACATGCCAAGTGTAATCCAACATCTATACAGATAGAGGATCCGTGGTGTTAATCCTAATATTATATTAGGTCTTTACCTTTGAAATTGCCGTTTTGTGTGAAAAAATTTAAACGATTTTTTTTCATGTATTTTTTATTTGTATTAATCGAAGTAATCACCCAAGCAATCAATGCATCTTTGCCAACGCAGTAGCAGTTTATTGATGCCCTTCTTAAAGAAATCAGCTGGACGGGAGGCAAGAAATTCTTCAAAGGCATTTTGTACTGCCGGGTACAAAAGTTACACTTTGTACAGGGTATTGAACTTCTTTCCCGCCAAGAAGTTATCCAAATTCTGGAAAAAGTAGTAGTCTGTAGGCGCAAGGTCTGATGAGTAGGGCGGATGACGGAGAGCTTCCAACCCCAGTTCTTGCAACTTGGAGACCGTCTGCTGTGCAGTATGAGGTCGCGCGTTGTCGTGCAGGAGCAGTGGAGACGAGCGATTGGCCAATGCTGGTTGGAGATGTGCCAGCTTCTCCATCACTGTGTTGAGTTCTTTATAGTACACATCTGTAGTAATGCTCACCCCGTTTGGTAAGAAGCTGTGATGAATCACACCGGCGCTAGACCACCAAACAGTGACCATCACTTTTCTAGAGGTAAGTTTTCGTTTAGGGGATTGTTTAGGTGCTGAACCAGGATCCAACCAACTTGCTGAGCACTTGCAGTTATCAAACAGAATCCATTTTTCATCGCAGGTAATAATTCGGTTAAAAATTCCTTCATTTGTGTGTCTGTTGAGCAATGCAAGGCACGTCGCCTACACGCGTCACGCGTACTTCGCGCTGGCAATCATTGAGTTCGTGGGGCACCCATTTGGCAAGCTTTTTTACCTTGCCAATTTGACGCAAATGGACCAATATTGTTTTGACGCTAACGTAGAAAGCTGCTGCTAATGCAGCCGTAGATTGTGTATCATCAGCTTCCACAATCGCCTTTAATTCGTCATTGTCGACCAAAGACTTCGGACGACCGCGAGGTTCATTTTTCAGGTCGTAATTTCCAGAACGGTAGCGAGCAAACCAATAACAGGTGGTGCTGGTTAGTATTGTTAGCTCCGTAAGCGTCGTTGATGTTGCGTGCCGCTTGTGCCGCGTTGCTGCCACGACGCGACGGTACTCATATTCGTATTTAACGTATCCATGATGACGAAGAAGATTGAAATGCGATGAAAATGTAACACTAATCAATAAACAAATGAATACTTTTGGTAAAAGAATTTCATGTTTTTAAAATAAAATTAATTTGAAATTAGAATTCTTAGCCAAACAAAAATTATTTTGATTTGAAATGGCCAGTACTGCAGAACGGCAATTTCATAGGTAAAGACCTATTATAAAAATGTGTTTCTGACGATGCTTGGATGTGTGGATGGACAGATGTTTGTTACTCTGTCACTACTCTACTAAGAATTTTTTTATATTATACACATATTTAATACACATCCATGACCCAGTAACACGGTAAAACTTTTTATTCCTTCGGTGGGATTCGAACCCGCGACCCCCGGCTTGAGCACCAACACGCTCAACCACTGAGCCACAGAGGTCGTCATACAACCGAAGTATTTCCATAAATAATCAAGCCGTCTCAATCGAATAATTGCTCAAAATATTGCAGGCGGTTCGCTAGCCCGCGCCGAGACGAACCGAAAACTGCGAATGTTTTTTATAAGGAATCGATGCAACTCGAGCGTTATCTTATCCCCAAAGTTATTACTAATTTATTACTTTTTTACTTATTTCATAAGAAAACGATTGAACGATATTATTATTGATGATCAAACGAACTTCTTGAAGTGAAATTCGATCGATAATAAAATCTATCTAATATAATAAAGAGAAGAGGTGTGTTTGTATGTTCGTTTGTTTGTTTGTTTGCATTGAATAAGCTTTGAAATTACTGGACCGATTTTCATGAGATTTGGCCCAGATATAGATTAGACCAGGGTAAGGACATTGGCTACTTTTTATTGTACAGCAAAATGTACGGTTCCACCGATATTACCTTTTGCGCGCACGAAGTCACGCAAGAACGCCAATTAATAGTGAGAACTATTGGCATTTAGCATGCTGGTGAACAAGATAGTTCCCGCAACTTCGTTTGTGTAGAATCCTGAATGTGGAAACAGAATCTTATTTTATACGGAACCCTAAGATAAAAGTAGCTTACGTTACTCCTTACGACATCAGCTATCTGCCAGTGAAAGTCCCGTGAAAATCAATTCAGCCGTTTCAGTGATTAGCCGGAACAAACAGACAGAAGACAGACAGACAAAATTCATTTACAAAATGCTTTTTTATTTTAATGTTTTTTTAAATTTTAATCTTATTTATAATACCTACATATTATACTTAATACTTGTTCACATCATCATAATAATATTATTTCTTGTTATTTTTATATATTTAGGATATAACTATGATAATTGCAATGACTTTAATTTTTATTGACATTTTAAATAGTATTTAGCCTTATTTTTACACTAAATTGATTGATTATTATGTAAATATAATATTGTTATCACTTAATTTTCCGCTACGAATTGCACTGAATTAAATTTATTTATAATAATGATAAATAAATGTCACCTTATAATTATATGATGGCTAAATATGATTCCGTTCTGCTTAATGCTTATTATGGAACCAAAGATTGATTTTATTTTAATGTTTGCAAGAACGGAATTGTAGTTAACTATTGTTTCTGATTGTATATGAAGCAAGGTACCTGCTCAAATTAGTGTACACACAGGTACTACACATGTATGCTGTGCGGTGTGCCACCAGGACGCTGTCAAACCACTCTTTTTAATAACTTTTGACACTTGGCGACTGCCACGTGAAATGACATTTTACTTGTATCTATATATATACTGCCTGTGTTGTGCTCGTGCTAACGTCAAAATATTATGACTGTAGTGACAATATTTATTAATTTAATGTAAAAATGAAGAACATTTCCACGCCCAATGGGTAGAAATTGTGACCAATAATTGTATCTAATGTAACATCTTTGTACCAATTTTATGGAAATAAATAATTCTGATTCTGATTCTATAAAATTCGGTCATCTACCTTATTGCGCCTACAAAAAATAAAACTGCAATAGCCACAAATGTAAAGGAACTATACTATTTCTATGTAATGTTGACAGTAAACTTCTTTTTATAACGCTTTTATTAGTTTCACCTGTATGTTTGCTTGCTTGCTTGCTTGTTTGTTTGTTTGTAACCGACTCCTTTGGGCTCGATTTTATCCTACTTTGAACGATCAGATTTAATTCAAACTTTGCACACCTGTCAAAGACAATGCAATAATTCGATTAAAATATCCGATTATCCTGATTAAATTCGCCAGGATTCATCAATTTCTTTCCGCATCCTTTGCATGAGAGTAAGAGAGATAGAACTAGTGCGCGAACTACGCATGCGTGCAGTTCCAGGCTTACTCTTTGGCAAATCGTACTAAAAAGCAAAAAATAAATTATAGTTTAAAAAACCTAAAAAAAAACACAAAATCTAACTAAAAAATAAAATTTAATAAATTTGGATTAAGAATAGTGTAAATGAAAAATATATGTTTATTATTGTAAAAAAGCGTGGGGTGCATAGTGTCAATAGTTATAAACATTTTATTGGCAGATATAATTTCAGGAAGTTCAGGGAAAGTTTAAATGGTAAGAAATATTAGTGTTCTAGGTGTTGTTATTATAGTTAAGGCAGAACACCGTGTGTCGGGACTCGGGACAGCTAGTAATATTATAATAGTTAAAGCTATAATCACGCAAATAATAAATACTACTATAATATCCAGTTTCAAAAAAGATATTTACTTCATTTACCAAATACCACTCAAAAGAATTCGGTCAAACCGGAAAAATATTTCCTATTCAGTATACCCTTATATAGTATAGACGATATGCCAATCAAAGCATGACGTCTCGCGAAGGTCAGGTGGTGCCAACTTCCGATCCGGTACAAGTAATAAGGGATATATAAGGGCTTAGGGGAATGTGTGTCAGCTGTTCTCCCACAAGTGACGAGCCCATGGCATATGGGATAATCGTTACGACGTACAAGCTGTGGGGAAAAGATCTTCACTGCGGTTAAATTATGTTGTTCTCTTTAAGTCGTGTACTGCGCAGTAGCCATAGTTTTCGGCATTAAGATCATTCATCAAGTAGGGATTTTGCTATGACTTTCCATAAAATACATCTTTGTAGTTTAAGTGCACTGGCCATAAAATTATCGTTGTCACCCATAATTTGCATTCCTATTATGAACTTTATATAACAAAATAGAGTTACTTTCCGCAAAACATGATTGTTTTCCTAAAAAGGAGATTGTTGTTACCAGTGCGCACACTGTTTAATATGGAGTAATTTTGTTTTTCTTATTTTTTAAATGTTTTATAGAACTGGTTTTTTACATAGTTCTACTTAGAGATTTAACTATTTTGATACACAGCTTGTGCATTTTTTTAGTTAGTAAATAAGTTTTATGGCTAAAATAAATTGCAATAATTTTTTGCACATTTTTACTAAACACTGACAATATATTAACATTTAGAAGCAATATCAAAAACTACAAGTGTTTACATAACCTATTGCTCGAACAACAGACCGATTCACGAAGGTGACGAGTGCACGCGGCCTCGGTGTTATTGTGGATCAGAAGTTTGACCATTTGACCATATTATTAAGAGAGGAGGGAAGGCTGCCCGGTTTCGTCATCAGACAAACTAGACATTTGGAGTTCCCGAAATTCCCATTACCCTATTCAACTGCTATGTCCGCAGCTTGTTGGAATATTGCTGTCCGGTCTGGAATCATGTTTACGCTAGTCACATTAATAGAATAGAAAGACTTCAAACATTCCTTTACCACCTCACCTACGCTAACAATCTCTGTCGCAACACTCGCCACTTTATCGACTTTGCACAACTTACAATAGTGTTTGTCAAAAACTAGTATTCAATGCATCGGTCGACTCGATTAAACAACATTTATTATTATGGTAATGTCAACTAATACAATTCAATTATTCAATTTAATACATAGGTACATTTTTTATATTTTTATTTGTAATTATTTCATGTCAAATTTTTTTCGATTATTTAAATATTCAAAATATTCCTTATTACTATAAAAGCATTTGTCCAGCAACCACTTTAATAATATTCTTTTAAGCTTGATTGATACAGAGATAATCTAATGTCTTTAGGCAACATGTTGAAAATTTTTATCGACATACAATAACTGTTATCGCTGTATACTTGTTATTTCTGACGAGGCACACAAAGCTTATTGCTATCCCTGCTTTCACACCTAGTTGTAGTCGTATGTGTCTTATACAGAGGGCTATGGTTTTTCACAAATATACATGTCTCAAATATGTACTGACACGCTAATGGAAGGATGTGAAATTTCTTAAATAGCGGTTTACAGGGAGCTAGGTATTCCGCGTTTGCTAACGCCCGTATACATTTTTTTTGTATGAGAAAAGCATTGTTTATTTCCGGTGAGTTCCCCCATATAACAAGTCCGTATCTAAGGATAGACGATACATATCCGTGGTATGCTGTAAGAGCTGCGTCTTGTGATACGGTATTTCTTATTCTCCTTAGGGCAAAGACGTAACTGTTTAATTTATTACATACTTTTGTGATATGATCTTTCCATTTTAACTTTTTGTCCAGTATAATACCCAAGAACGATGCTGAGGTCACGCTTTTAATTGAGTTTTTACCGTTATTTAAGTTTATGTCATAAGTATTAGTTAAGTTGTCAAATTTAATTATATTAGTTTTATTAATATTAATATGTAAATAGTTTAGATTAAGCCATTTTGTAATATTGTCCACTTCACATTGTATTTCAGCATCAATTTTGATTTTGTTAGATTTAATTAACAAGGTTGTGTCATCAGCAAACATATAACAGTCGTGTTTAGTGGCATTTGGCAAATCATTTACGTATAGAAGGAAAAGTGTTGGACCTATAATACTGCCTTGAGGGACGCCATTTTTATTTATTTTATAACTAGATCGATGTCTGATTGCGTAATGTTTGACGATATTCGTGACTTCTGTACATTGTGACCTATTTTCCAGATATGACTGAAACCAGTTAAGCGCGTTGCCTCTGATCCCGTATTCCTGTATTTTTTTTAAGAGTAGATCATGGTTGACAAGATCAAAGGCTTTGCTCATATCTAAAAAGACGGCTGCTATATTTTCATTTTTGTTAAGTGTTTCTGTTACTTGTTTTACAAGGGAAAAGCACGCCAGGGCTGTTGAACTACCTTTGGTAAAACCGAATTGTTGTTTATTTAATATATTCTTATGATTTAAATACGACGCTAATTTAATTTGCATAGCCCTCTCAAATATTTTAGAAATCACAGGTATCAGCGTAATCGGCCGATAGTTTGACATATCTGTTATATCTCCTTTTTTATAAATGGGTTTTTTTGACTGTTTCATTTGACTTGGGAAATATCCTTGTTCAAACGACAGGTTTATAATGTGGGATATTGGTGCACATATATATCTTGCAGACAGTTTTAAACTTTTTGTGTTAATGTCATCATATCCGCTTGCTTGCGTATTATTTAAGGAATTTATTATTTTGTAAATGTCATTAGGTACTAGTGGAGATAGATATATAGTATTAAGTTGGTTATTTTTAGGAACGTCATTATTATACTTTGGATGTTTATAGTTTTTATTATTTAAATTATTATCATTTTCTTTTATTCGATATTGTATGTCAATGTAATAGTTATTAAATAATTCTACAATGTCCAAAGGTTTTGTATATAGCGTATTTTTATGTTTTATTAATTCAATGTTTTGTTTATTATTTTTACTGTAAAAATTTCTATTAATTATTGCCCACGTTGCCTTGCATTTATTTTTTGATATATTTATGTAGTGACTGTTATATTTCTTTTGTGCTGTATTTATACATTGTTTTAAAATTTTAGTGTAGTTTAGGTATTTTTTCCTCATATAATTTTTATGAAGGGCTTCGTGGGTATATTTAAGATAAAGGTTTCTTTTTACTACACACGATTTTTTTATACCTTTTGTTAGCCAACGCTTTTGTGTTGAACTCTTGGTAATTTTTACATTTATTTCGGGAAAACATAATTTGTAGAACAAGTCGTATAATTCATAAAATTATCTAAATGCCTCTTCACATTTCGTATGGTTATAAACTTCTGTAAAGCTTATGGAATGGAGACATTTTAAAAATTTGCGATTGTTATCCTTACTAAAGTCCCGTTTTCTTATGAAGTAGTAGTTAATATTATTTACTTGTGTGTTTGTATTGTCATCAACTGTAAATTAAAGTAAAACTGTAAAAAAAATAAAGTAATGCCTACGGGATGCCACCGGTTCGGGAACAAACCCGGCGAGAAGAACCGGCGCGCAGCGTAAGAAACTCGCAACCCCCGTATTGTAAGTGACCCCCGAATTGTCAAGCAGTGAGCGAGCTGATGATGATGAATTATAGCTAAGAACACTCTTGATCGCGTCAGCTTTCAAACGAAAAAACCCGCATCTTAACCGGACCTTTCGTTTTGGAGCTACGATGCCACGAACAGGCAGACATACAGTGCGCATTCCAAAACGCGTATTATTTATTTTGAAGTGAACCTAAATTTTACTTTTAACGCCACTTTAGTAAAATTTCAAGGTCGTCACGTCACGACACGCGTTACTACATGATTTTGGATATAACGAAATCGATATAACGCCATCTGTCGGAAGCTACTTATACTTCTTACATAACAACTTATTTCTCTAAAGCTACTGCGGCTCAATACACTGCTGGCGCTTGGTGTACCAATTTTAATTTTCTATTTCTTTAGACACGATGAGAGTATTTTTGGATTTTAAATGATGAATGATGTTTCACTTCTGTCACGTGTAAAGTGTACACGTCATATTTTTACGATGCATAATTACATATTTTATTTAAAATGAAAAATGTCAAAAACAATAGCTTCTCCATACAAACTTATATCACCCATTTATAGGCTCAACAAAAATTGCGAGACTCGATTCCTGAACTATTCATGATGTTTCTACATTGTACGAAACCGTCGGTAGACGAGTCTGACTCGCTCTTGTAAATAGAATGGTGTGAATGTCTGGAGATCTCTTACCGTTAGACGCCCCCTCCTTCTGTTTGCTACCTTTCTGTTTCCTGTTGCTGTGTAGTAGCTTTCTTTTTGTTTGAATGCAAAGTCCTTAGTATTAAGTAAGTCGCGATCCCATTAAAATGGTCTAATTATAGCACCCACTAGTTTCATAAGTCATTTATATATTATACAGCCTGGGAGTTTGTAGCCTGATAATATGAAGGTTAATTATTATTATTATGTACATTGGGCAATATTGAACTTATATTAGCTCTCGATTAGTTTTATCAATTACATCTTGTGTGCGGAATAGCAGGGCCGGGCGCAGCGGAGCGTGATGCTTGGGCAACACCGGCGGCGACAAAAGTAGCGGTGCGTCTCGCCGCGCGCCACTAGCCGTCATGCCGCCGCCGCTGTTACTGCTGCAGCTGCTGCTGCTGTCCGCGCCGCTGCGGGCAGCACAGGTCTACGTCATCGCTGACACCAGCAACCAGGCTATACATATCGCCGACGTCGCCAAAGACACGATTGCTGAGGCCAATGATCTCCAGAGAAATATCACCATAGAAAATCTCCTAGAGCGAAATGGTACATTAGATGACAGTCTCCTGGAGCGAAACGATACCATAGACGATGGCGCCGAGCAGGACCCGGTCGTGCGCAAGAAGAGGACGTTCGGTGACCTCGTGTTCCGGGGCCTGGCTGATGTCCTGGGATACAACGTGGCGCGAAAACCCGCAGAAACGGCCTTCCCCCCGCCGCTCGCACCCGTGCCCGGGATAGACATACCGCTGCAAGCCGCGCCCGCCCCTGCACCCCCCTGTGGAGCACCCCGAGCAGCCGCCCCGCCGCCGTGCAGGGCTGTCGCTCCCCCACCGCCACCACCTCCGCCGCCGCCGCCTCCGACACCGCCGTGCCCCAAGCCCCGCGCGGTACCCAGGCCGAAGCCCCGGCCAAAGCCGAAGCCTGCACCTCCGCCGCCACCACCGCCCCCACCACCGTGCGCGAAACCCCGTGCTAACCCCGCCACGCCCGCGCCGTGTGCACCGCCGCCACCTCCTCCCCCGCCGCCGAAAGCGGATAACTTGGAAACCATTTCATCTAATTTCCGTCTCAATTTCAATTTCAATAGAGCACCGGCCGCGGCCCCTGGGCCTGCCACTCAGGATCAGCAGGAGGAGGTAGTGGAGTTTGACGACGCGGCCGTACCCGTCGCGATCGAGCCGCGTGCCACCCGCCTGCCGCTGGAGGAAGAGCTCCAGCCTCGCGTCTACGTAGATGCCTTCGTGGTGCGTAACGGACTGGCGCACAAGGTGCACGCCGTCGACGCGCAGAGCATCAACCAGCAGCGCGTCGCCGACGCCGATTACTTAAACTACGACGACGAACAGGCGGACCAGCCGGACGACGACTACGAGGACGCTCAAGAGTCAAGAGATCGGGCGAAAGCCGTGCGAGAGTTCGGATCTGCCGTGGATCGCTTCTGGGAACAAAATAACAAAAAGAAACTACCGGCCAACGATTACAGAAACGTTCACTTCGGTGACCGAGACTTCGCCAACCAGATACGCCGTCAGAGCAAGGATTCGCATCAACACTTGCAGAAGGATCGGGCTCCGAAAAAGATTCCTCTGTCACTCCCGGAAACAGAGGAAGAGGAAAAAGCGGAAGTGACGACGACCACGCAGGATCCCAGAAGACGCCTGAAGCCCCGGGTGCTTCCGCCCACTGAACAGAATCCTAACGAAATAGATACGGTAACGGTCAGAGTTCCCCCTATATACAAAGAAAAAAGGCCAAAGAAATTACACAGAGAAAGGCCAGAGCGACCCGACCGCGACGAGGAGGAAGAGTCGACGATCGACCACTACGGGTCCGACGAGGAGTCGGATTCTGAAAGTGAAAATAGCGCTGTCGTGTCCCAGACAGAAGCGCCGAAAAAAAAACGTAGAAAGCAAAAGAGCAGGAAAACACGATCGGCCTCGGAGCCATACAGCGCCGGTGACTACGACTACTATGGTAAAAAACGCTCCGCGTCCGATGAGGAGGAGGAATTTTACAAAACATTGACTGAAGCTCCTGAGCCGCCTCAAGACGAAGATGTCGTGAGGTTGGAAGCGGCAGACGACAAACACTTCCTGGACGATCACGAGCGACTCATTGAGGACAAGGAGAGGATTGACGAGGACGACGAGTCGTCTAGACTAACTGACGATTCGGAGCGAGCAGGCGACGAGGAGCCAGCGGGCGACGAGGAACGAGCAGGCGACGACGAGAGAGGCGACGAACGCGAGCGCTCAGACAAGCTAAGCCCCAACGCTCGCGTGCGGGAGACCGGCTACCAGAACAAGTATCTACGAGCTACTAACGTGCAGATAGACGATCCTAGACCTCTCGTCGCTTCTGTCGACAAGAAGAACAGGAAAATCGGCAAATCCTGAGCCGTTTACAAATTTCCCGCCATAATAAGCCTATTTATTGTATATATGCGACGAAGATGAACATGTAAATCGCCGATAGATTGGGTGTAACACCTTTCGACCTTATTTCTTGGCAATAAAGGTCAAAAGCGGCACACTGGATCTGTATGCGACTGTACATTGTAGATACGAACTATGTGTAGCTGTGATGATTGTGTAATTTGTATCATTGTTTACTTTTATATTTAGTCTTGTAATTTAAGTTTCCTAATAAATAGTTTCGATAATTCGATTTCATTATCATTTGGCGCGGGTCGTGAAACCGATTTCCTCAAGGCGGCTGTCGTTGTGGACAACTGGGTGAAGGTCTGACGAGATGAAATAGAAACCTGCAGTCGGTGCAGGCGCCTTAGGAAACTACCGCAAGAAGCCCTGTTTTTTGTCCTCAGCCTGGGTCAGGACCTTGAACCTAATGTGAGGTCAACGCAAGACCTAATATTGTTCAGGTTCGAAACAAAACAGGCCACTTTATTTATATTGTTGGTTTATCAGTTATTTAGTGGCCAAATAATACTTAATACTACTTAATAATACTTAGTACTTGAATTGTAGAACAATATTGTATGAAACTTTATTACAAATATCCTCTGTATCCTCGGTTCTCATATAAGTAACTAGATGTTGCTCGCGACCTCGTAGGCGCAAAAAGATATCCCTCGGGAACTGTACCTTTCGCTGCCTATATGTTAATCCAGAGTCTAACCTACTACCATACCAAATTTCATCGAAATTCGTTCAATGTCTCTCGATATCAAACATCCATGCACACAAACTTTCGTGTCTTTTTGCGAATCAAAAATTTTAATTTCGCTATCGGTCGTCGTGAGAAATGAAGATATTATGTAAGTTTCTTGTCCACTTATTTTCTAGGCTTTGGACAAAGATTGCAAATAAATATTTAAATTATTTTGAAATATTTTTAAGAAAATAGTGATCAATACACCCCCGGAACACAAAACAGCCGTAATGTCAAAATTGGCATGCCAAAGACATCGGTGAGAGCGCGCGCGTGCCTCAATTTTCCTCAAATCTGTGTGCGGAGTTCGAGTTTTTGTCACTACTCACCGTGAAGAAGTTAACTACAATTAGTATGGCATTGAATTAGTTACCATTGTTTGCCACTAGGGGCGCTGTTTCGATGCCATACAAATTGTAGTTAACTTCTTCACGGTTTCAAAACTCGCACACAGCACGCTGTTTGCAAAATAAGTCGGTCTGTAATTCTAGATGAAACGCTTATTTCATTGCTAAATGAGAACATGACTAGCCTTTAACAGAATAAGGGTCAGTTCACACCGAAACGAGGCGACATTCGACGCTGGTCGCGGCGCTGCATTTTTAAGTTAGGCATTCAAAATTGAACATTATTCACTACACAAGAAGATGTACGTTTTATTGCGAGAGTTCGAATGTCAAAACTAGAGCACTCTGCATAGCGCGGCGCCGCTATTGCAATGAAACGTGTATCTTCTTGTGTACGGAATAAAGTAAAATTTTGAATAACTATTTTTGAATGTAACTCCGCGTCGCGTATCGTCTCGCTTCGGTGTGAGCTGACCCTTATAGGCTAGACGACTAAATATATTTTTTTACACAAATGAAAAATAGTACTCTTAAATATGAGTAAATTCACATAAGAAATAGCATATAAAAAACTGACTCGCACTTGGCCGGTTTTTTATATGCTGTTTCTTAAACCTATTTTAAGAAACAGTCCCCCCCATCTATAAGCTAAACGTCTGGCTCAAAAAAATCTACAAAAATTTTTGATGGTACCTAGTCCATGTGATGAATTTTAAAGAAAAACTTTATCGGATTATGTAACTTTGTTAGTTTAGGAGTTATAGATGCCTAACTTGTAAAATTAGCTTACTTTGAAAACTTCGTACAAAAATAACGAAATAATAAGTATACATGTAAAATATTGGTATAATGGTACGGAACCCGACGTGCGCGAGTCCGACTCGCACTTGGCAATATATTTAAGAGTGCCTACTATTTTTCATTTATGCAATAAAATAATTTAGTCGTCTAGCCTATACACGTAGGGTTCCTACGTGTATACGAAATGTAAATAATAATTTTGATTGAATTATGACCACTCGACCTCCAGTCTAAATTATTCTCTCTCGTGGATTTTACTATAGTATATTCCCTAGTCAGCGATACCGATGACGCATTAGTTACGTAACTCCTGTCCGCCATCACTTTACGGAGAGTGAGAGTTAGAAAGTGATGCTCAACATTTGGTAACGGCGCACGCGCAGCATGCTGATGCAGGAGCAGGGCTGGACTCAGCGACAAGGTTTTTGGGACATCGAGAGCAATCCTTCACCCGTATCCTTGCCGAATACAAAATACAATTTTGATAACAAAATAAGTCACTGAAGCCTGAACGTGTACTGAGGGAGGCCTGTAAAAGATATCATATCGTGGGCTCTCACAAATATTTTATTTTGCCCGCGGCTCCGCCCGCTTAAATACAGTATCCCACGGGAACACTGCACTGTTTCGGAATTCGTGATATAAAGTAGTATGTGTTAATCCAGAGCTTAAACTACTACCATACCAAATTGCATAAAATTCCGTTCAGTATTTTTTGCGTGAAAGAGTAATTAACATCCATCCATCCTCACAAACTTACAAATTTATAATAGTAGAAGAACGATGGGATAAACAAAAACTTATATCAAATATTAACACATAAATAAATAAATAAATAATGTACTACATAATACATTGTATCAGCTATTCACTGCCAAATCCGTCCCTGGCTCAATCGCTACAATTTTCTCTATATCATTACGTCGCCGATCGATTTGTATGGACGTCAGGACCTTGTTACATGTGGCGACAGACGTGACCACCAGACACTACGCTAGCCAACCTATTCTGCACCCTAAACCTAAGTAATTAAGTTGTTTTTTGGGGACCTTGAACAGGATCTGTTCTGGCCATCATGTTGGTCACTGGCTATATTATTCTAGACCTTATACCCTTAAATTAAGGTTAAGTTTTAGGTGCCTTGGAAAGGATCAGTTTTGGCTTTGCCCCGGGAGTCCGGTTGGAGTGAAATGCCTGGTGAGGAGTAGTTTATATGTATGGGTGCGCGGGCGCAGCGGCAGTCGCATGCGGAAGTGAACATGGAGCTCCTGCGCGTGAGTACCGACTGCCGGATACAGTGAAGTGATAACAGTGATAACATATGTGATAACATGATGCGCCTTAACATATTGTGATAATAAGCATGTGATATGTTTTTGTTAAAGTTTTGTAGGAGTGAATGGATATGGTTTGAGATGCGGTTGGCTTGGAAGCTTATTGGGGTCGATGTGATTCTAAGTTCTAACTATACAAAGGCGATGGTCCAAAATTGACCCAGAGTAGACAGCAATAAAATGGTTGCCAATCTATTCACTTTAAATCATATTTGTTGTCACCGAAAGGGCAATCCCGAAAAACGCGGGGTATAGAAGTTATGAGCAAGAATAATATCAGTTTTCTTATAAAAATGACAGACGTAAGACGATATATGGAAAATGACGATTACAGAAAGACATTAAGAACGTGGTTGTAATGTATTACATAATATGTTGGTCGGTGTAGGTGTAGTTTTTGTTTGTTGTAATTGTATTTCAATGTACGGAGGTACGATTTGTTCCGCAATTGTGGAGGCGGAAACGAAGCTCCGTTACAACTGTAATCTGTACCGACACCTAGCCACCTATAATAGCAACCTACCTACATACTCCTACAGTTCCTCCACCAACAAAAACATCTACGCCTACATCTCCACCTCCTATGATTTTGGATTTTATTCTTGCTAATAACTTCTATACCCGGCGTATTTCAGTGTTGCTTCTTTGGTGTCATCAAATATGATGTAAAGTGAACCCATTGGTAATCATTGCATTGCTGTCGACGCGGGGTTTTTTTAGTATGAGTTTTCGACCATGCCCTTTCAGCGAATAACCCTTTTTTGAGTTATGAAGTGAGATCCCAGCCCCGCCAGACTACCCTTATATTCTTACTGATAAAATGTTAATTATTTTGTTGTATCACTCCCTTGCTAATAAAAATTTTTATACAACGTATAAGCTATACAATGTTTGGTCCTTGTCTGATAAGTCGGAAAAGTCACTTGACAGACAAGGACAAAACATTTTATAGCTTATACACTGTACTCAAATTTTTTTATAAGTATGGGAGTTAGTGTGTACAACGAACGTATGCATGCCAACCCGCCAGATTGTGCTGCGGGATAATTTTTAGGTACATGGGCGCTAAGGTTGCGAAAAATTGTACTCAATCAATACTTAGAATCCGATAAAGTATCAATCTTATTTTTTTTGTTTTAGAATAACGTAAGGAACAAATAAATAAATAAATAAATCTTTATTTCAGACTAGTTCAGCCCATAGCTTTGTTAGTAACAATTAGCTTAAAACTATGTTAGTAAACGTATTTAAATTTTATTTCATTAACCCTTTGCCTATCTCTACCCAATGCCTTTGAATGGGAATTTGACAGTCCGCTCTAGAGGCAATAACTTTCAACAACAGCATTTCTTGTCACTGTCTCGTAGTCTCTGCTGTAGTGGTGCTGCTTTTTTGCGCATAATTACATGAAAGCCGTCAACGTGAGATTCGGCAAACATTTTAGACGCGCTGCAGTCCCACGGCTGCCTCAGCAGCATTCTGAAGACATTGTTAATAGGATGCGCAGGATGCTGTAGGTTCGGCTCAATTATGTCACCCACAGGCCACTTGAGTAAAACGACATGTGAATTTTAAAAATTTTCTATTTAGTTATTTTTTTATTTTTATAGATAGTTAAAAGAATAATAAATATAATTATGTTTTATTATAATCACAACGTGGTTATTAATTTATGGTGATATTTCTTCACAAGTAATGATTGCATTCGATTCTACTTATCAGCTTTTTAGAGTAACATCCCTAGTGTTTTAAAAGAAAAAGGGTTAACTGACGCAACATTGTAACGACGTTCAGTTCTTTAGATCAGAAATTGTTTATTATGTTTAGAATGGTTTATTAGTGAAAGCAAATCGTAAAATTACTCGTATTGGTCATTATTACAATAAATATGTGATCGTAATTGAAAAAAGTTAAGCAATTGTGCAGTTCTAACAAAACAAAAAAATATATTATTTTATGCCCGCCGTTACAAGGTTACGTTGTTGAATTTTGATGAATTGTCAAATGTTACCTATTAAAATGACTCCACTTTAGTCAGATGCACCATGTTATACATAAAAATATAATTTAATACATAGAAGGTAGTCAAAGCGCAAATTACTTGCAGGTAACCCTGGTGCTGCTGGCGTGCGGTCTGGCGGCGGACGCGGGCCTGGCTCACCTGGCCCACAAGGCCAAGCTGCTGGCCCGGCTCAAGGCCCATCATAAACGCCACCTCCCGACCTACAAGCTCGGCCACGATATCCCCCACGTAACGCACTCGCTGCTCAAACCCCTGGTCGTCACATACCCCCCCACCGCCACCGTCGCCGCCGTTAAAATCCCCCTTCATCCCCCTGGCGGATATCCGGTACCTACAGGCCATAGAGTTCCCGGCCTTCCGCATCCGCACTACGGCCTCAAGTTCCCGTTGAAGGACCACCACTACCACCATCATCACCATCACGTCGCTCCCACGCCGGTGGTCCCCGTGGCCCACGCTGCCCCTACCCCTGTAGTACCTCAGCCTACCCCACTTCCTCTAGCACCTACGCCTCTGGTCCTACCCGCTCCATCTCCGGCGCCTTTGCCACTATCACCCCCACCCTTCCATTTCCTGGCGCAGAACAACCTGTTCAGATCATATAGACCCCTACTTCCGGCGGCCGTGGCTCCGCTGCAGCCCGCCGTGCTACCTCCTCAGCCAGTCCCGTACGTGATCCGACCGGGGGGTGCAGTCCAGACGTCATTATTCGCTACCTACCCGAGATATCCCCTACTCAACAGCTACCAGGCACCATTATTCCCCTTAGCCCCGGCTCCTGCAGTGCCTCCAGTACAGCAGCTGTTCATTCAACGTCCTCAAGTCCCGCAGTTCAACGTCGTTCATGGAGGGGAGACCGGCTTGATCGCACACCACACACCTTTAGCCGTTGACCAGCCACACCTACACGCGGTAACCCCTCAACCAGAAATCCACGTACATCCAACTCAGGAGACTTTAGCTCAGACTCCCATCCACCTACACCCTACTCCGGAATCGCTGCCCCAAACTCCCATCCACATACATCCAACGCAGATCCCCCAACCGGCGTTCTTGCAGCCTCATCCCACCGTCTCCTTGGACCACGATGGTTGGTCACCGGTCCAACCGACGGCTCAACAACCCGAGTTCCACTACCCGAACGTTCACCAACTCGCGGAGCAAGGCCATGACGACCAATTCCACGACTACCAACACCAGCTTCAACACGCGCTGCATCAAATAGAGCAGGCACAGAACCATCCTGGTTCTGTGCCTGCTCCAGGCCAGGAGTACGGAACCCCGCAGCAGACGTATGGTCACCCCAACGAGTATCTACAGCAAGACTTGTCGCAGCAAGTGTACCAGCAGGATCTAGGACAACACGGTCAGGTCTACTCCCAGCAAGACCTCGCTCAGCACGCTCACGACTTTTCTCAGCACGGGCAGGACTTTGCTCAGCACGGTCACGACTTTTCTCAGCAAGATTTTTCTCAACACGGGCAAGACTTTTCCCAACATGGGCAGGACTTTTCCCAACATGGACAGGACTTTCCTCATAACGGACAGGACTTTTCCCAGCACGGGCAGGACCTTCATCATCAGTACGACGTGTCGCAGCAGTACGGAGTACCCCAGGGGGTGGAGGGCCGTAGCGGGGAGGGAGATGAGGAGGACAGTAATCTCTACCACAACCACATACCGCTCGCCCTGCAACC
Source organism: Phengaris alcon alcon (assembly GCA_037179445.1). Classification (NCBI taxonomy): domain Eukaryota; kingdom Metazoa; phylum Arthropoda; class Insecta; order Lepidoptera; family Lycaenidae; genus Phengaris; species Phengaris alcon. The sequence continues at coordinate 639,570 of JAYRCH010000072.1, read as the reverse complement.
GCCCATTGACAGGCCCTTGGAGCACTTCCGGTAGCCTAGTACCTACGGTTCTTTGAAGAATTCTATTTTTTAGGTTAGGCTAAGTTGAAGTTTGTGTAGTTGAAATGTATAATAATACGCTTAACACTACACTTTGGTGCTACCAAAGTGTCAGGTTGTGCGCGAGTGTGGCTGTCTGTTTGTCTGTAGGCCGCCATTACTACCTCCAAACTTTTGTGATATGTCCGCGGCGTTAAAATATTTTTATTAATGCATTTGAAAACACTAATTGCCTAATGTTTTTTGTATTAACCTAGTATAAGTTTATTTATTTAATAGAATAATAATAATTGTAAAATAAATTCACGATACAGAATTATGTTTTATTAAACTTTACGCCTTCAAATTCTCGTGAACAACATGACAGCGATTGCTAGTATGTTTAGACAGGCGTTAAATTTCTGTCTTTAACTCCTGCGTTTTCAGTGGCTATAATATTTTATAATACCTACTATGATGATGAAATACTATGTTACTAGATGTTGGCTGCGGCTACGCCAGCGTAAATACACTATCCCACAGGAACACTGTCCTTTTTCGGGATAAAAAATAGTTTATGTCCTTTCCGGGGTCTACTCTATATCTGTGCCAAATTTTATCAAAATCGGCCCAGCATTTCGGAGCCTATTCAATGCAAAAAAAACAAGGGTATCTTTCCTCTTTTAATTTAGACAAATTACACTTAACTTATTGAGTACGTTAAAGAGGAAAGAAAATTAACCAGTTTTCTTCTTTTCAAACACGGAGACTAGCTATTTATGAATAATAAACATGAGAACTTTCTTGACTTTTCCTGTTTGGATTATCTTAAGCTAGCTGTAGTTAAAACTGCAGCTTATATATATATAACTGCAACTTTAATATAATAAGTACCCAATAAAGAAATAAACAACTGTCTATATTCGGCGGGAGGTTGCGACATTTTAATTTCCGAATTTATCAGAGCCATTAGAATGTAACTGACTCACTCGGAAAAGTACCGGGACATTACTCTGTGGCGCAACTCGCTCTAGATAGTGCCCCGCCCCGTGCTCCGGGGCCCCCGCGTGCAGGGCCCTGCCGGACATGTGTGACACACCCTCAGCACAGAGGTCAGCTATGAGTTATGGGTCTACACCCATAGCTGTATATAGTCCGAATTAGACTTAGAATTAGACTTGCCTCATATTAAGCCCACCACATTCCGAATTTTCGAACAACGCAAAAATAAGATATACGCATACGAGTACCAAACTGCTAATCGGACTGCCACATTAGACGACCTCTGTGGCTCAGCGGTTTAGCGCGTTGGTGCTCAAGCTGGGGGTCGCGGGTTCGAATCCCGCCGAAGGAACAAAAACGTTTTCTGTGTTCCTGGGTCATGGATGTGTATTAAATGTGTGTATAATATAATAAACATCTTAAATGTATGTATAGTATAAAAGTATTAATTATACTTCCCGTTATATATATATATATATATATATATATATATATAATAGAGTTGAAATTGTTGATATATTGTTGCATGACGAAAGAAAAAAAAAATTTAACTTAAAATTGCGCAGTTTTCCAGGGATAAGACCTACTTAGCTCGATTTTTCTACCTCAAAACCTCTGCGGGCCTGCATACCTAATCTCATGGGAATACTTGCAACCGTTTCCGAAATTACGATTGAGATCAGCTCAATTGAAGTATAAGATGCAAAAAATACTGTATTAAATTGACGAATACAAATCGATGACATTCAGTAATTAATTATAAATAAAAAATGTGATAATATATCTTATTGTTGACTCTACCATCTTTCAATCAATAAGTTTGTTAAGATTGTGGAGATCTGTGATTTTTGTGGAGTTTGTGGCATGGATTAGCGTTTCCTCTGGGATAGCCAGACTACATGTCATCAGGCGGATTGATGATACTCAAAAGTAACATTAGCTGCTTCAGCACCACGCAATAAGATCACAAACAAAGCCGCCACATCTACGACTGCTGTACGTTTCCAAATACAAGAACGTCAGTAATGTGACCGACAGATTTCCGTTGGACATACAAGGCGCCCGCCCGGCTCCGCCCGTGTTTGGCACGAGCAATGTCCAATAATTCAGTCAGAGTGGATATAAAAATACCAGTGACAACAACAAAAACAAACCTATCGACCACAAGCAACAGCCTCTTTTCGCTGACGAGGAGTTAATTGGCATTGGTACTGTTTTTCTGGTTTCCGAGGTTTTTTGTCCTTAGTTTATCTATTCAATAGGGCAAGGCCATAATACTGCGTTTTGGCGACACATCGCACAAAACGTCGTACAATTATTGTAAATTGTAATACAATGCGACGTCGCTTTTGGCGATGCGTCTTCGCAACGCAATGTTGTGGTCCATGTGCTATTGATTAATTAAAAGAGTTATTGAATAGAAAAACTACCAATAAAAAAACTGGGCATTAAATTGAATCTAACCTAATTCAAACGTGGAAGATATTGTCTGACTATCATGCTGCTTGTTAAATGTTTAGTATTAAAAGTCTAATTCAAAGGTCTGTATAAATATTTGAAGCAACTACCTAAAGCCTTAAATGAGGAGCTAGAATATTATAGCCATTTTATTATGAGTTCGTAATTCAAAACTTAGTTTCTTAAAGGTAAATATTAGTAAAAGCTCTATAACCAGCCGGCTGCGACTAACGATACAGATCTGTATCCATTCCATCAGATAAGACAGGCACATATACTTATATTATCTCGTAATATGTATAGGGTGTCGCGCAAAAAAATAACTTAAATTATTTGCATTCAAACAAAGAGAAAGTAACTACGGCAGGGAAACAGAAAGGTCGCAAAAACAGCGGTATCTTTTTAGGGTTCCGTAATACACAAGGAACCTTTATAGTTCCCCTTATATAGTTTATAGTATATAGATCTCGGTTTAGGAATAATAGAGAAAGCCACTCCTCCATGCATATGGAATGGGGATGAAAAATATTTTTTCACTCTACCCCATCGTGTGGGGTACCGTTGAATAGGTCTTTTAAAATAAAGGCAAGGTTTGATACATGACTTTTTTACAAAGTCAACCATTTTCGAGTAATCGGTCTCCAATTTTGTAAGTTGCAAAGTCCTGGCATTTAGTGAATTATAGCAGGTAGAACCTCGTAAGTTCCGATGCTGATAGATCATGCTAAAATCTGTTTAGGAAAATTATTCTGAGCGAAATCAGACACTAACTTTGAGTAATTAAAAGAAAACCTATTGCGCGTTGATAGTTACGGAACCCTCCTTAGACACATCGTGACATGCTCTTGGTTAGGTTATTTTACGTTAACTTAGAAGTCTTGACTTAAAGGACCTTGAGAGAACCAGAAAAAAATGGTTTCTAACTGCAACAATAAAACGACATTGCTGTGTGTACCAAAGTTTTACAATTTCATAAAATTGCCATACTATTAATTTAAAAATGCGAATTGTGGCCAATTTTCAGCGCTATCAATTATTATGGTAACTTGTTTAAAACAACATACGGCTATTTACAGCTCCTATCGTAGTTGAAACAGAATCGCGCACGCGTTGTATGACCATCGTAGAAATGCTTTCTTTCTTCGGAGAAATCGGTCGTTTTGTCCATTCAATCTGTCAGTCACATTTCTACGGTGCTTTGCCACACATTAAGGAAACAGGAACAGAGAAACATCTGTTGTAGCTACATAGTAAGCTTCCTATTACGTTGGACTACTACAAGCATACGGTGTGTCCACGACAGTATGGAAAAATTGTGGGCCGTTGGAGGGGACGTCAAAATTTTCAAAGGATCGTTCTATAAAAGCTGTTTCTCTGTACGTAAGTATTATATATATTTTCTACTATGTGCTCATGCTACGCGTGCTGATTTAATTTCTCTAACACCCTGTACAGTGTATGTATGTGTCTGTAGTTATGTAGTATAATATACGACCACCGACCTAATATATCAGTATTCTGTAAATATATAATGCTCTGTATGCCGCGACCGGAGCTTTCCATTATTTATCGGCGTCAACCGCCGCCCTTGTACCTGTTACGCCCTAATATTGTAAAAATAGCTTGTCATAGCTTGTTATAGCTTGTTATAGCTGTAGCTGCTACTGCAATTAGCGTTGATCGCAATAGGCATAATAACTTAGGTTTCCTTCTAGGGCTTTGGTACTGCACTATGTTATCTGATAGCGCGGTAGCGATATCGCCAAGTATAATATTAAGCGGCCGTAACTATCTTTTCTCGAAGCATGTCGCGGCTTTTTCGTGCCCCCATATTTTCGTTTGTAACAAATTTGGCGGTCTGATTTTTCGTCGCAGAGAAGTCGTTAGCTGCACAAGCTAATGTTTTAAATTTCATAACAATCGAGTGCATAGTTAAGGAGATATTAAGCGGCAAAAAACGCGATTTTGAAAGATATGGATGGATCGAGGTATGGTAATTAGGTAACATAGAGGTAGGGAGGTAGGGAGAATAAGCAAAATTAAAAGCATTCTTCTAACATACTTATAAATTTCAAATTTGCTGTCTGGCTAGGTTATTAGCTACATACATATAAAGGGAAAATATAGAAGAAAGGAATCCTGAAAAAAATAATGATTATAGAATTTTTTATTAAGGAATTCACAGGAGTAAAATGTGTGTGAATACAAGTTTAGTGATAACTTTGTAATCGTTATTTATGTAACAAATCTCATAAATTGCGAAGTAGTAGGTTATTTTAGGTTCCAGCAGATGCTTCGGGAAGAATGAGTGACGAAAACGGGAATCGAGTGGGGACTCGACCGGATAAATAAGATAGAAAACCGATGGGAAATAGCACTTGCGTTCAGTCTCACAGCATAAGGAAGATATCGGTGTCCCACTTTAGGACCACGTAGGATGACCTTCCTCATGCAAAGCTCGCAAACGCACTTGTTGCGGATGTCCATGAGCGCCGGTAAACGTTTTAATTATGGAATAGATCTGGACACGAGCAATCGGACCGCCCTTTAGTATTTAGTATCTTAATAAGTTCTTACTAATTAATTTGAAAACTGTAACGTAGATACATTTCCTCTCCGTAAAATCAATTCTTTCGGCGCTACTAGCGTCATCTATGATTTGTATGCTTAATTATTTTAGTCATTCAGAGGCTTTAGCGCCATCTATCGGCGCACGCCCTTACTAAAACTAAAACTTAGCCTAGCTTTAAAATTTTGTTCATAAATCGATTTTACTTCCGTCTTAAATCTTAAAATTAAGAATTTAACGTTGCTACCTTGAATACTAATTAAAATACAGTATAATTGCATTATTATATAACATTATAAATTAATTATTAATGTTAATACTATCTGTGGAGGCTTGTAATTGGCTTTTTGTATTCTATCTTATACTGTAATACTGATAGCTGTAAGCCACCCAAATAACTTAAAAAAATAAAAATAAAATAAATTCTTTTTATTTTAATTTGTGGATTTTTTCTCTTTACATTTTAGTTTTTTAGTTATCAAATGTTAAGAAAAAGAAGACAAAGTAGGGTATTTAAGGCACTTCGTCGAACGACGTTTCCTTTTTAGAATAAAAATTTCTATAGACTCAAGCTGTAGTCGTTCATATTTCTTCATCCCGTTTTTACGGAGAGTTTTTTTATATCTGTGTTGTTAAGTTTTATTCGGTAAATCACGCTTGTATTAAACTTGTATTACACATTATTTTTCATGTAAATTATCAGTTTGTAAAATTAGTTGTTAAAATTTGATTAGCTGAACGCTCATTCTTAATTTATCCTCTCGTTTTTTTATTGATTTATTAGGTCATTGTATGGATACTTTAATTGTTCTTCATGTCCTCTTTTATTTTGCTTACCCTCTTTATTTTGTGATGGTTTCGCAACACCGGAGAAATTATAAGTGCGTTCACGGTCTGTGAAACCTTAAATTCCTTGGTCTTCGGGTAATCTGCAAAAAGAAATGAGATCCCACAAAAACATTACCTAAATGAAAAAAGCCAAGTATTTCCTTTGCAAACAGATTTTATGAGATGTCGTAGAGACCAAGTGTAATTCAAGATAGTCCCTTTAATTAGTTACTCATAAAAAAATTGTAACCGTATATGGTTTTTGCAAAGGAAGTACTTGGTTTTTTTAATTTAGGTAATGTTTTTGTGGGATTTGATATATCACTAATATTCTAATTTCTACATGAGATATTGCCCGCGACTTCGCGCGCCCAGAAGGAAATCCCTTAGGCTTCGGGGAAAATTAGCCTATGTCCTTCCCCGTGGTCCACTCTATATCTCCAAATACTCGTATCTGTGCCAAATTTCATGAAATCTGATCCAGTATTTTTCTTTTTATTTTTTTTTCTTTGTGACAACAAACAATTGCGCAATATGCTACATTCGTAGCCTATTCAATGCAAACAAACAAGCAAATCTATACTCTGTATAATATCAGTGTAGCTTGAATGTTTTACATTAGTCTAGCTCTAATTGCACTTTGTATGTATCTCTGGGATTATTCCCCTAATTATCATCATCGCGTAGGCATCACGTTGGCATCCCGTAGCCATTACGTAGGGACAATTCCGTGAGTGTTATTTAATGACCTTTATGAAAATAAAACTTTTTTGATTTAATTTTGAGGTAGTTTAGCTTAATACAAAATAATTACTCGCCCTACCTGGTACCAAAAGTCCTATTTGAAAAAAAAACTATTTTCGTAATATCAATTTCATGATCATGCAATAATATAAAATAATAATGTGCGACGCTTCAATCTGATCACACCATGTCAATATGGTTACTTGCTAAGTTGTGCTAAGTTGTGGTACGTCGGACAGACTAGGAAATATAAGTATATTAAGTATATATAATACTTTTATACAATACATACATATACTATATTTAATACACATCCGCGATCCAGGATTGGCCAGGAATACTGAAGACTTATTGTTTTTTTGTGAAATTCAAACCCGCGACCTCCGGCTTGAGCACTCAAAGTTTTAAATATTTAACTATTCCAAATTTAGGGCGTAAAATATCAATGAAATTAAGTGTAAAAATTATACAACCTCATTTTCTGCCCACCATACCTCGTCATCATCACCAATTCAGCGTGCTAATATACTATACCTAATGTCACATATAAGAGTACCTACTTCTATCACAAGTTATTCATATTGGAACATATTTGAATAAAAGTTATATTAATTATTTACAATAGGCAATTATCCTATTATAAAAATATACATCTAGTCATTGATATTTTATCACTAAACATTATTTAAATCCAATTCAACCAACACATTAACTATAAAATATGTATGATTCTTATAATATATCAAAAATAAAATAACTAATTTTTCACGGATGATCACGTGATATTCGTCAAACGTGATGTCAGATTCTTGCACTCTCTTCTTCTACTTGACCCTTTTTAAAATGGTCTCCCTAATCCCATCATTACCGTCAGTAAGTAATTTAAAAAATATTATATGTCATTTGTCAGTTGTCAGTGGAAGTTTAGTGCAAGTTTAGTGCGGAACGTCAGCGTTTCTCTTCGATAATAATACTTTCGCACCATATAAAAGGCATTTTAAAATAGTAAAATTACCAATATTAACACCAAGCATTCTAGGATTTGACATGTTTAGTTGTGATTTGATAGTTGACAGGTGGTTACAAGAATGTGACGTCATGACAACATATGTAAGCATTTTGGCGGTCTTATTAATTATTTAAACTTTTATGCAGATTTGCAAGGAAAGGAAAGAAAATTTCCCTTGTGATTGGTCTAGATTGCAAATGTATCATGAACAATTTGACATATTTTTCAAAACATGGAAAATACCCTATTACTAAGGGGGCATCGTTTTGATTAATTCACATAAAATATCGAGTTTTAATCTCCGCTTATTCGTATTAATAAGCGAGTCGTCAGATAAAATTAACTTTACATTCAAATGGTTATGAGCTGTACAGCTTTACATAATATGTTTAGCATTTTATTTCATAACGCATCTATTTTAAAGTTATGTAATAAAATATGGTTAGAAGATGAAAATTCTCGTATAAAGACAGACTGACAAACGTCAACGTGTAACTAAACTGTATCAATCCTACGCACGGTAGTGTGTGTTAATAATCTGAGGTAGTGTGTGTTGTTGTTTTTTTTATTAATTTTATGTATTTGTAAGCGTTATGTAAAGAAAATATTAGTTGTCTGCACACCTTCCTCCACATAAACGTTAACTGTGCCAAATAGCATACTCCCTCGTTCGCACAATTCACAAGTTCTCGATTCACGTATAGGTTACAATATAACAGAAGGAGTTACTGTCGATATGTACAGGAAGCGTCGTAGTAACGTCCTGACTCCTGACCCGCCTCGGCCGCCGCGTCGTATTCACCGCTGACTATTACATAAGTGTAATGACTACTACACACTTAATACTACAGTTTAGTAGCAGTCTGTAGTAGTGTGACAGCTATGAGCACGGAAATCACACTAGTGTCACATTTGTGACGCGAAATGTGAAGCGAACTTTTAGGGAGGTGTGACTTGTGAGTGGCTACACGAAAAAATATTGAGGAATTGCCCCCGAGTCTAATCTAATCTAATCTTATCATATTAGGAAAACATCAATGTTAAAAAACTCGTTTAATATTAATATGGACGACCTCTGTGACTCATTGGTTCGCTCGTCGGCGTTCAAGCCGGAGGTCGTGGGTTCAAATCTCGCCGAAGGAACAAAAAAATTTTCAATGTTCCTGGGTCATGACGCATGAGTGGTTAAAATGGTTATATATAATAAAAATCTTTATTAAACACATTGTATTTTAGTATAAAATATACTTTCAGTTGTCTGGTCCGCCGGTGGCGCTAACCACTGAGCCACAGAGGCCGTCATTTAGATACAATGACACATTCATTTAGTCTAATTTGATTTGTTTGTTTACATGTAGATTATATTGAATCTGAATGGAGTAATATGCTACAGGTTAAAGAAATAGTAACAGATAAACAGCTACATAGTTGGCTTTCGATTTGATTGCACTACTACAAGCATACGGCGTGTCCACGGTTGTGTAGGCAAATTGTGGGCCGCTGTAGGGGATGTCAAAGTTTTCAAATTTGGTTCGTTCTATGAAAGCTGTTTCTCTGTACGTAAGTATATACTTATATTTTCTACTCTGTGGTAATGCACTTCTTATATATCTTATTCCAAGCATTATCCTGGCCAACAACAGTTCGCTTGAAATCTTTACGTCTATAGATATTATTATTACTTTATTTCTATTTCCTAGTATCGAACCCACGATCCCTAGAAACAGAATACAACTTATCTCCGACCAGTATATAATTCAAGGAGCACATAATACTATATCTAAACGGGGGCCATTACACATTTCCGGCGGAAACTGCGCTTGCACAATGTCGGACGCGGGTCGCAGGGCTCACGCCAAAACTGGAAAATTGTTTACTTCACAAAGTAAGATATAAAATAATATTATGTCACTAATGTTATATAGTTAGTGGTATAATATGTACATAGTAGCTACGACTAGGACTTCCTTCGCGTGAGGGTCAATTTATACCGAAACGAAACGATACACGACAAGGCGCTGCATTTAAGCTATTCAAAATGGAACTTTATTCACTACACAAGAAGATACACGTTATTCAGTTTAGGAGTTCGAATGTCAGGTTGCACCGCGCTGCACAGCGCATATGCAGCGCGGTGCAGCGCATGTGCAGCGCATGTGCAGCGCATGTGCTGCGCATGTGCAGCGCATGTGCAGCGCATGTGCAGCGCATGTGCAGCGTGTGACTGATGTCATATGAAACGTGTATCTTTTTGTGTAGTGAATAAAGTTATATTTTGAATAGTTATCTTAAAATTGCAGCGCCGCTTATTGTCGCGGTGTGAACTTACTCTAACACTAAAGTCTCGCAACGCAAAGGGCGAATTCTATAAGTCCGTAGCCTGTGGCCTTAAATGTTACAAAGTATGAATGAGCTGAAAATTCTCTCATTCATTTTTAATTTCTGACTTTTTTTTTATTTATATATGACATCGGCTTATAACCATTTGCCAGTGTCAAGTTAAAAAGGCGGGAAATAGAACTTTCGTTTCAATTTTCAACACCGTATTCCTATATCGTCAAGTCTAAAGTCTAGTCAAAGTCCAAATATATAGTCAGTACAGTCCTTGAGTCATGTCAGTCGATTCAGTAAAGTGGTAGAAGCTTTACTGAAAGTTCCTAGGGAGTTTTGGCGAGAAACACAAAATAGCATGTTTTTAGAAGTTGTACCACTTGCCCACACTTGTGCACGTTACCGAATATTAAACCATTAAGGTTAATATTCTACCAATGTTACTCATTAAGAACTGAGATAACACAAATTTATGAAATATTACAAATTCCACATCGTCACCCATTGAACTCCCCGGCAAAACTCAATTTCTGACGTTTTACGCAAATATTAATTTTAATATTAATCTGCTTTAAGTCCTACTACACACCACACCGTCATGGCTACATGAATTGCCATAAGATGGTTAAAAGTCGTTGCCATGTATCTACAGTAGTATTATCTATCCACGGACGCTTTAACACCACGTCGATCTGGTCTCGTGGTAAGTTCTCGAAGAACTTGTGTTACGGGCACCAGTTACCACTCACCAGACAAAGGAATATATTTAATACTTTTCATGCTATACTTATATTTAAGATAGCTTTTGCCCGCAGCTTCGCCTGCGTGGGAGAGTTCGTAGCAAAAAACTTCTATAGCAAATACCTGCAATATAGTAATAGCACAGAGTTACACATGATATTATAGTATTAAATAGTAAAATGATTATATAACGTGGGAGCCGATTTAGTGCTTATCTGAGATATCTAGACCTCGAACATATACCTACAGCGTAATTTAGATCTAGGTTTCCATTATGAACTCAGTCAATAATAACTAAATACGATACTGGATAACAATATTATTATATACACAGTGCGCCCTTTCGGTCTTTATAATTATTAAATGTTTCAAACTTGACGACCTCTGTGGCTCAGTGGTCGAGCGCGGTGGTGCTCAAGCTGGTGGTCGCGGGTTCGAATCCCGCCGAAGGAACAAAGTTTTTCTGCGTTCCTGAAGGCTTAGCATGCGCACCCTATAAACACCGAAGAATCGACAAAATGACAGATAAAAGAAACATTAATACCATTCGGAGCAAAATAGGCCTCATTGTGAGGCAGCAAGGTCGACGCATCGTCGTTATGAGAAACAACATTTTTTTTCTCCCGAGCATCATGCTCACAAAATGGCCTCTTTTGACAGCTAAAGAAGAAATTATTTCTTCACTCAATGTCAAATAGTCTTACAATAATGTCAACACTCAGCATCATGGCGGTCCAAGACAAATAGTTTCCTTACGTTCAGTTATTTACTTGAATATTTGTTTGTTTTTGACAGAAGATGTCCCGGCAGCCATTTTAAAAATATGGCTGTTCAGAAATGTTGACTTCTATTGACGAGCTTGGTACCATAGATTAAGAACTATTTTGCAACGAACTATTTGGCTAAAATATTTCTTCTTTAAATATATTTCTTCGGATCGCCATGCTAAGCCCGCTGGGTAAGGGATGTGTACCGCCCGCGTAAATATAGTATCTCACGGAAACGAAAAATTTTCGGGATAAAATACTCTTTAACACATTGGCTACTGTCTATGTGTTAACCCAGAAACGAATAGGAACCTGCGCAATAAATATAAATACAACATAAATCTACCAATAATTCACAATACGATTTTTTAATTACTGCTATACGTGTTAACAACCATTTACCTATAGGAATAAAAGAACTAAATGGACAAACATTTAAAAACATACTTAAAATATGGTTAATTGAAAAAGTATTTTATAATCTAGAAGAGTTTCTTTTTTTTAAATATGAAATTAAATTGTAATGAGGAAATACTTCTATATGATGTGGTTTTAAATTAATACTCAATGGCATACTTACACATAATGTTCTATTTTATTATAACTATCACTTACAATGAATCAAATTATAAGTAATGTAATAATTTAAATCTGACAAAAAGCTAATGTACATAAATATTATATGAAATTAAATTATTATATTATTTAAATTAGTAAAAATATAACAGGAATAAATAGTAAAATGTAATTTAATAGACACAAATAATATGTAATACCAAATACTGTCTTTATAAATTATCCCTAAACGATGTCGATATCGCAACTATTACTTTACTATTCGTTTTAATTTTAATACTATTAGCTCTATTTTGTGATGTCTAATGTTAATGTAATCTAAGTTCTGACATTCAATTATTGCATGAACGGGCAAACTGTTATACTGTGATACTATACCATAACATCTTATCTATTGTTATAACACAGTTTTATAGCAATAAATAGCTCTTTGTCTTTGGCAGAGCTTTAAATACTACAACCATACCAAATTTCATTTAAATACGTTATGTAGTTTTTGTGTGAAAAAATTACAAACATCCATCCGGCCATCCCCACAGCTTTCACATTTACACTAGTACAGTAGCAGGATGTGTATAATACCTTCAGTCTGAATCCTCAATATACGTAGAATATAAAAGTTTTAGGTACATTTATTTGTACCTATATACCTCCCGTTGTCTGGTCCCCGTAACACAAGTTCTTGGGATAATCAGGGCCAGATTAACGTGGTGTGAAGCGTCCATAGATATTATTATTTATTTATAATTAGTTAAGATATTGCAGTAAAATGTATAAGGTGTTTTTAACCTTAGGTATACCTAACTCAAATTAACTCAAACTCTTAAATGTTAAAATTAATCATAATATGATTATTGACATTATAAGCTGTGTTCCTAAAATACTAAAACCCGTATTAGTCGATGTATTTTCCCGGGCATTGGCCCACCACACATACCCACCACACACATCCAGCACTTCAAATCCTGTGTAGCCAGGATCGAACCCATTTATGCCGAAGCATGGTCCTCCCATGGTTTAACATGGCATTTGTTAATTTTTCAGAATCGTATGACTTACCCACGACGACTCCAACCATTTGTCACCTGTGGCAAGTCAATCACTTACCACAATGAGCGCACAGCACCTGCTGTCAAGTGCTCAATCAATTAATCATTCCCTATTCATACGCTCGAAGTTTGTTTTGAACGTTATCTAGTGCTTTAGGTTATGGTTTAGGAGGGGCTGGGTCTAGGGTTTGTATATAAGCACTAGGGCCCGGCCCAAAGCCTAGTCTCGCAGTTTACCCTCAACGACACTTGTTAAAATGAAAGCCATCGTAAGTACTTGAAATAATTATTACATGAAACAAGAAAGATAAATAAAATATATAATATTATAATTTTTATATTTTTAATTAAAACAGAAATCTTTATTTTTGTAATCAATACAAAATTTAAATTTAAAGTTCATATATTATGTTCTTTGATTGAGTTTAAATGTTATCATGTTATGTTAGTTTATAACAAAACATAATTTAGAGCTCTGGCAATCTTAAACCTTCCGAAAAATATAGTGGTTTTATTACACCAAAATTATACCAGAGTATTCTGTTTGTAAAAAGTGATGTTAATTTGTTTCCGTTCTATTTAGCGGGTTATTTTGGAGCCGAGATAGTTTTTAACCGACTTCCAAAAAAATGAGGCGGTTATACGTACGGCTGTATATATATATTCTGAAGTAGTCTAAGCATATGCTACCAAAAAGTAAGATTTTGCACCAAGGTTACGTGTACCCGGATGCAAAAGCACTGAACAGAACTCCTCAGTCTTTAAAGATACGCGTTTGGAAATTTCGACATTGTTTAAAGAACTGCAAGCATATGCCATTATGTAACTTACAGTAATCATCATCATCTTATATACAATACCTAATGGAAGCTTGGCGCGTATTCAATTATCCATTCGATAGTTTATTTTAATAATTATTAAAATGTGTTAATAATAATATAACAAATATGACTAAAAAAGGGGAATAAATATTATTTTTAAACAAAAAAATAAACCAACTTTCAAAGTAAAATACACAAAAAAGTACCTATGAAATAAATTTTATTATCTAAATAATTCGCCTTTTAAATTCGGCTAAAATGTTAACCATTTCTCCACCATTCCTCTTACATAGTTGGTACCGACTTCAAAATTATGAAGATTGTGTAGTGAAATAGTTAAAATTTTAGCCGAACTTAAGAGGGCTTAATTATATAGAAAATAATATTTATTTCATACTGTTTTGTGTATTTTTACTTTGGATGTCGATTTAATTTTTTGTTTAATAATAATCAGAAAAAAATAGTGCGAAAGTTTGTCTCAACCTTTAGTAAAGTAATAATAAGTTCTTGTCCCTAACAATTAATATGGTCGTCTAACATAAATAATATTTTGGGTTTATATAACGTTTAGTAAAATCAATTACAGACACTTTGGGGAAATAATTTACTGCCTATTATGTAAAGAGTTTATACAGAAAATAATTAAATAGAAATAGCGATGAAAAGAACCTTTTTTTTTATATAAGCAGTAAATTAGGTAAGTACCCAAACTTTCTGTTATTAACTTTGCAAGACGTCATATAATATTGGCTGTAAATATAATTGAATTTATTTTTTTGTGGTTTTTATTTTCAATGTTTTTTTGTGTACTTACTTAAAAAGTTATTGCAATTTTAAATGTGAGCGTCATTTTCATCAACGCTTGTTAAATTTAATCGTTGATTACATAATATCATGTTATCTGTCACGTTCTTCATATAAACGACAGAGAAAGCGTGATATTTTGATAAACTAATAACACTAAGAGGCGTTGGTGAAATTGGGATTTAGTTTTATAATAAAAACTCTTAAATATTGGAATGCAATTTGCCTCATTAATTAAAACAAAAATATTAATTATTTTGTTACTATTCTTTATTATTTTTATTTTATAGGCATAAAATTACAAACAAAACAATGTATGAATGTAGTACCTAATGTACCGTGGTAAATACTGTCGTATGTATCGCTCCACAACGCGACGTATTGTTGCTAACTAGACGTGGAGCGCCGCGCCACGCGGTCTGACACGACACCGAGCACCGGCAGCGGGCAGACAATGTGCTTGTGAGCGTTGTAGTTAATTGCATCTAATATTATCATCTACTGATATAATATCATAAAATGCTTATTATAGCTTCAAAAAAAATATCACTCAATTAAATTTGTATTACATATTATATCGTGCTGAACGAGTTTTGAAATCTTTCTGCTGAACCAAATACAGTTAATTAAATAAAATAAAATAAAATAAAAGTAAATTATTTGTATTATAATGGCGACATGTAGGCATAATAATGATTGTATAGCTGACTGTTATCAAACTGACATTGACAATTATTGAATTGCCAATGTCAGTTCGATATCATAATAAAACGATACTGCTAACACCCCTCTTGTTGCGTCGGGGGTTAATAATACGAACAAAATTAAGGTAACGGTCAACCCGCTTATGAACTAGATTCCCTGTTAGTACATGTACGTAAAGATTTCTTCTAATAATAAGATAATTATTTTAGGTTTGATGAAGTTAAAGTTTTTATTGCTTAACTCTTTCGCTTACACGCAATAACATTATTACAGCGGTAGTCAAAGTCTTAAAAATATGTTAAGATTCTTAAGCTTATATTCGATAGAATGTTCTGTGTATATCAACATATAACATAATATTTGAGCTGTCACAACTAAGATTTATACACGGTTTCCCCGAGATTAGACGATCTTCATTATACTGAGCCCCTGCTGGGGTCGACGGTCGCTCGCTATGGCCGTTACTAAGCGGTTTATCGCCGATTACTGATGTGTTTATAGGATACATTTGTAAAAAACTATTGATCAATTTTACCGCTTACATATTTCATATTAGATGCCAACGATACTGTATCGACCCAAGCCAAACATTCGATTGAACTTATAGCTCAGATTATAATTTTTAACTTAGCAACTCACTAGTTGCACGTGTAAATAAGTTTTTGTAACAAAAACGGAATTATGTACATAATTTTACAGTAATATTTTTATAAAGTCAAATTAAATTGTAACTAAATTACACTAAATTACTGCACAGAAATGACTAATAATTCGGCCGCAGATTAATAAATAGGTGTATGGTTCGGCATTGCAAGCTGGTATTGAAAATAATATGTGCTATATCCCATGGGAACAACAGATTTAATCAAAAGCCAAAGGAAGCGTAATGATTTTTTTCAGTGTATGTATGTATACAGGGTGACCTGAAATTCGATACATTCCTTTGAAAGACAGAAAGTAGACCTCATTTACAGTAATATTTTTCATGGCATCCCCTATCCGTAAGTTGATATTTACAAAGTTATTGAAATTTCAAAAAAATTTTCTTTATTTTCGACTTTTTGACTTTGACATGACGTATTTTTAAAAATGTTTGTCTTTTTAGTGATTTTTTTATGTATTTTAACCGTCAATGAGTCAAATATTATTTTTAAGGAATAAATAGGGACAAACTAAGCGAGAATTTTTCATTATGAGACATGAAACAGAATTTTCTTTTAAGAAAAATGCACATTTTTCTTAAAAACAGGTGATTTTCTTAAAAATATGTATGATACAATGCGTACAAACATTCTAAATAACTTTATTATCTCATTAGCTTTCCAAAAAGGTGAAAATGTCTACATAAAAATATGACGTTGTGGTAAACATATTAGAAGTAAAATGAAATAATGTCTAAATCGATTTATTTGCGATAAGGTTAAAATAAAAGGAAAAACTTGAATTTAATTACGTTTATTGTGTTTAAAAAACATCAATGTTTAATTAAATTTAATAATAAATATTCTACTTTAGGTCTTGTTCAAAATGTGAACCTCTGTTTCTGATACAGGCCCGTAGTCTTCTCCGTACCTCTGTTTTGATTATTCTGGTAGTAAGACTAGTTTTGATTTCTTCTGCTGCATTTCTTATGCGGCTTCTGAGCTCCTCTACAGTAGTTATGGGTGTAGTATACACCAAAGCCTTCATATGACCCAAAGATAAAAATCACACGGGGTCAAATCGGGACACCGTGCTGGCCAAGGAATTGGCCCGCCTCGACCTGGGTGCGCCAGCGATGTGGGTAAGTTTGGTCTAGCCACTGGCGTACGCCGAGGCGGAAGTGGGCCGGGCAACCATCATGCTGGAAAATCATATTACGACGAGTTGCTATTGGCACATCTTCCATTAAACCAGTAATCTCCTCTCTTAGGAAATGTTCGTACATTTCACCATTTAAATTTTGAGGCAAAAAATGAGGTCCAACTAAATTATTATTAATTATACCCATCCAGACATTTAGACTGAATCTGGTTTGATGGGCCCTTTCTTTTTTTAGCAGCAGCATTACCATTACAAAGTCCGTAACAAAACAAGATGTCAGCGTATTCATCGTACTCAAAAGCAGCCATCGCGATACAAAAAAATCACAAGTAGAAGTAAGGGTGTAGTTTAAAGCAACAATACGTCCGTACACGGCAATAGTTGACTTAAAACTAATATTAGCTACTAAATTTGCTCTCTGAGCCAGTCGGTAACTCATTGACAAATGGCCGCGACGACAGTAGTCGAAACATCCCGAAGTTTGAACAAAGGAAACAATTGAAAAAAAAGGTCGCCTCAGGTAGAGTAATTCTTGAGATAACGTTACCTGATGATTGTTTTGTCTTTGTTTATTACATGTTCATATTTTTATGTACATATTTGTACCTTTTTTGGAAGCTTATGAGGTAAGAAAGTTATTTAAGGTATTTGTACGCATTGTATCATACATTTTTTTAAGAAAATCACCTGTTTTTAAGAAAAATGTGCATTTTTCTTAAAAGAAAATTCTGTTTCATGTCTCATAATGAAAAATTCTCGCTTAGTTTGTCCCTATTTATTCCTTAAAAATAATATTTGACTCATTGACGGTTCAAATACATAAAAAAATTCACTAAAAAGACAAACATTTTTAAAAATACGTCATGTCAAAGTCAAAATTCGAAAATAAAGAAAAAAATTTTGAAATTTCAATAACTTTGTAAATATCAACTTTCGGATAGGGGATGCCATGAAAAATATTACTGTAAATGAGGTCTACTTTCTGTCTTTCAAAGGAATGTATCTAATTTCAGGTCACCCTGTATATGATTGTTCCACTGTAGCGCCGAGTCACAACGATAGCCCGAGTGGCATAGGCCATAATAAGTAGTCGCGTTATAGTTTATTATATCAAAAACATAGTTAATTTGTAATACACGGGGTACCTACATAATATCTTGCGACATGTCGACTACTTGACTCCTTAACTGATCCCGCCCCGAATTGTAAGTTCATTTGTTTACATATCTACTGCAGTGTTATCTGATGCTAAGAACTCATGGAGCTATTTTTAGTCGAGCGGGCGGCGATTGCGGGCCCGCAGCTTCTGTACAATGTAAAAATATACGTAAAAAATTAAAGCAAAACTCACGACGCGATTTACGCTCGCGACGTGCGCGCTTGTTTGCGGGTGTCGCCGCGCCTAGTGGAATCGCGCGGCGGGCGACTAGTGGAATCGCGCGGGCCGCGATCACCCGCAGCCTCGGCGATTTGCGCCCGATGGCGGGCGAAATTCTTATGTTTAGATTTGCAGTCGCCCGTCTTGCGATTATCGCCCGCCACATTTGCGAGCGAAAATCGCAGCCCCGGCGACTTGAAATCGCGCAACTAACCGGTCTCGTGAGTTCGGAAATAAAATCGCAGTTCCACGATCGCGGCGGGCGCGACTGAAAATCGCTCCGTGAGTTCTTAGCCTATTACGTAACTCGTTTCCTGACATGTCCGTTATTAATCTGGTCGCATTGTATAACCCTGGTATTCCTCTGTGTCAGATCTGCATCGTCCTCCTGGCCGTGGCCACCGTCCTCGGCGCAGAAGAGAAGAAAACAGAGAAACGTGGGGCCGTCGGCATCGGCGCACCCCTCGTCGCCGGCTGGGGAGGCCACGGCTTGGGCTGGGGAGGCCACGGCCTGGGCTGGGGCGGAGCCCCGGTCGTGAGCAGCGCCCCGCTCGTGGGCGGATGGGGGCACGGCCTGGGCTGGGGACACGGTTGGGGCGCCCCGCTCTCGGCGCCGCTGGTGGCCCCCGCGCCAGTGGTCAGCCACAGCGTGGCCGCGCCCGTGCTTTCGCATGGCCTCATCGGTGGTGGCCTGATCGGAGGCCACGGACTCGTCGGCCACGGCTGGTAGACGGGCGGTTGAGGCGGTTGAGTCTCGCTGTGTTCGTCTGAGCCGAGGCGAACGTGTGCCAAAATAGTGTTTCGTGATTTTTTGATAAAAATAAATTCTTTTTGTAAATAATTGAGTGTATCTCTTTGTGTTGTAATAACACGCAAATTCTAAAGATATGTTCATATTATATTATTAGTTGCAAAGCATTTAAATAATGTATTCACTGTTAGCAAAATTTCGCCAGTTTAGTCGTCTCATCCGTCGAATACCTGTCGACGCCGCCTCAATCTCTCACTTTAAAGTGAAATCGTTGAACCCATTCCGAATATTAATTTCGTAATTTGTATGTATTATACGGAGTGTTTCCGGTTTATAATTATTTGAACTTATAAGTTCAAGGAGAATACGCTCCGCGACAAAACAGAACTAATAATATACTGAGTGGCTTATTACAACTACAACTGACAGTTTTCATAGAAAATAGCTTTGTTACATATAATATACTAGCTGTTGCTCGCGGCTCCGCCCGCGTAAGTATAGTATCCCTCGGGAACACTACTTTTTCGGGATAAAAAGTAGCCTATGTTTGAATCCAGAGTCTAAACTACTACCATACCGAATTTCATCGAAATCCCTTCAGTAGTTTTTGCGTGAAAGCGTAACAAACATCCACGCTTTCACATTTATAATATTAGTAAGGATACCCACGCATGTTGTTTATATAAATATTACATACTTAAGATAAACCTTTGTTTTTTGAATTAGGTGTCGAAGGTATAATAGGATAAGGTAATTTTGATATTTGGGTTAGTTCTCTAGGACTGTCGTAGCACCTAGTCTTGATACTTTATCCTGAGAAACACACTAACCTATTAAATCTCTCTTTTGCTATCTTATAGTTTAAAGAGCGCTTTAAAAAATTACTATTTATACAATTTGTACATATCACGACCTCTGTGGCTCAGTAAACCTTAAGGCTCCAATACCGCCGCGGGAACAAAAAGTTTTCTTTGTTCCTGGATCATGGATGTGTATTTAATATGTTTATAATAGAATAAAAATCTGAAATATTTAACATCATAATATACTTTCCGTTATCTGGTACCTGTAACACAAGTTCTTCGGAAGCCATAAATAATATTATTACTATAGACGTTATAAACGATAGAGAGAGTTTAATACTATATTAAATTCGTGTGACATTTGAATATAATAGTCGTATCAAAGATATTTGCACCATGATCTTGTTAAGTAACAATTTTACCCCTTGCATTAAATTAAATTGGGACACAAAATGTCGTAGGAAGTAGCTCGAAAAGTTTTGACATCGAAATATTATATCTAAATATAAAACAATCCTTAGAACATATTTTGTAACACAAGAATTTTACTGATTTGAATGAAATATGGAACAGAGATAGGTTGACATATTGGACCGAAAGATATATTATATTATATATATTTTATATAATATCTATGGATGCTTTTACACCACGTCAATCTGGTCCCGTGGTAAGTTCTCGAAGAATTTGTGTTACGGGTACTAGACAACGGAAATATATTTAATACGTGGCCCAGAAAACATTTTGTTCCCTGGCGGGCTTCGAACCCGCAACCTCCGGCTTGAACGCCAACGCGCTAACCACTGAGCCACAGAGGTCGTCAAAATATTGCCCGAATATGATACTCTTATCTTGTCAAGATGTACGGATTACGAAGTCACAGAAAACAGCCTATTGAACGTGTTCAAACCTAAGTACTAATTGTCTAGGGGTCTGTATCACAATCTACTGATAAGCGTCATATAGCTTATTTGTATGTTTTGTCTCTGTCACTTAGTATTAGGTAAGCAGCTACTTTCCGAATAAGTTATTCGACACTTATCAGGCGATTTGAAACAACAGTAAGTATAATAGTCCGCAAGAGGCTAGCGCGGTATAACCTAACCATATTCACAATACATATGTAAAAAACTGAATACATATGTGGTAAGATAACCAAGTTGCGGCAGTAAAATCCCTTTAGGGTCTGGTGGTTTCGCAACCTGCTTATACAAGTGGGCCGGGCTAGGAATGGGTTTTGTAACCCGGGACCAGTATGAACGAGTATGTATGTATCACCTGGTGCTAGTGTTTCACAATATGTGGCGAGTCCTGCCGCCTGCGCCAATGTGTAACATGTGGTTCGGCATTCCATTTATCAAAACTTTATACGACCGTGAGGAAAATTAATCTCAAATTCTTAGTATTATTATATTAATACGTGGAGCAAAAACTTTCAGTACAGTTTTACGAGCATTGTGCAACCGGAGGAGTATGAAATTTGATAGGTAAATGAAGTTTATGTGGAGGAAGGTGTGGAGAAAGCTAATATGTTTCTTAGTATTATTAATTTAAAAAAAAAAATTAATACTTAGAAACACATAAAATTAATAAAAATTTAATTATGTTAAATATTTACAACTACAATTAAGGGTCAGTTCACACCAAAACGAAGTGATTCAAAATTGAACTTTAATCACCACACAAGAAGTTACACGTTTTTTCCATAGCAAGAGTTCGAATGTCAAACTGCACCGCTCTTTCAATGAATCGTGTATCTTCTTAAGTACTTAATAAAGTCCAATTTTGAATCGCTATATAAAAAATGCAGTGCATCTTAGCGTACCGTCTCGTTTCGTTTATTGTAAGTATAACTCAAATTGTAAGAAAATATGTAATATGAAATCGGTACGTAACTGATGTGTGAATTGCGACGTGTGAATATAGCAGTAAAGGTGCAAGAGGAAAATATAACTATATATTTTATGTATAATTTACATAATTTACTTGATATTTATCTTACGACATCAGAGACGACTAATATAAAAAACATATTACCGGTTGTCTGTAAAGTCGGTTTACTGACGATAGTTGAACGTGACCACTTCAACAACAACAACAACAACAATAATAATAATGAGGTAAAGGCAATGCGAGGTAACGCTGGTACTTGGTACTTGGTAACGGTACTTGGTAACAGGTAACGCATGACGTCATGTTTTTTCGTGCGTGCAGCCGGCTCCATCGATTCATAAGACGCTATCACGTCAAAACAATTCACGAAATGTTCGATTGAAAAATATGTACAACGATACTATTTTTATTTAACGAAAGTGCAGTTCGGACCGGCCATGTGAGACTGTGTTTCAAACCACATATGGATCTGTGCGGCTTGGACTGCGGATAAACCTGTCGTGCTAATAACGATTAAAAATTCGCCCACGGTTTGGACTGCGGACGAGATTAGACTGCAGTTTGGATTGGCGCGTGAACGTCATAAATTTTAATAGTTTTGATGTCCGTAGTAAGTCGACGCTCCATGTTGACATATTATATTTTGCGTTCACATCCGTCATGCGCGGATAAAACTGTGGAAAATGGGCTTGCATCGACATGCGAGATCGGTAGGTGTGTAGTTATCTATTTATTCCATTTTATAGTGAAGACAGAACAGTAACAGTAGTAAGGAGTCACATTAGAATTAAAATTTTCAAATGCACACGTTATTTTGAATATTGGAGAAAGAAAGTAAGAAAATTTTGCCTCTCGACTAAAAAATTCACGTCAATATTTGTGTTCAACTGCAAGTTAAGCACGAAGTTCCAGTGCCAGCACAATATGCTGTCTCACTTGCGCACACGGTGTGCGACTGCGACACATTGTAACGACTTGCGTGTACGAGTGCGACAGCATGCGCTGACATTAGAACGCATGACATTAGAACGCATAATAATAAGAATTAGGCTTCACGTCCTCCAGTAGCCTACCCGCCACGTAACCCTCGAACAAAGGGTTAAGGTAGCCTTCCGACCTATGCTAGCGACGCTGCCTCACTAGTCGCGGGGAGTGCTTAGTGCTCCATACAAATTCATACTGAGCAGTGGCTCCTCGAACCTAATTCGGTCTCGGGGCGCGGTCTCGCGTGCGAGGACCGGGAACGCAAGTCGCAACCCCAGAGGAGTTACAAGTATAACTCCTCTGGCGTTGCGGTCCATGGGCGGCGGTAATCGCTTACCATCAGGCGATCCATCTGCTCGTTTCCTGGTTCGTTCATAAAAAAAATTGGTTGTCTGTAAAGTCGGTTTACGGACGATAGTTTAACGTGACAACGTCATAACAAATGCGGCGCAAGCGCAAGATCGAGCGTAACGGGACAGAGTACCGGGACAATGAGTCGTCCTTTTTCGTGCGTGCAGCCGGCGTTCATCGATTTATTAGACGTTGTCACGTCAAAAAAAAAACATGGAAAACACATCCTTGTCTCTCTTATATCTATGTAACTTATCGGCCCGATATCCGATATCGTATTGTTAATGGGAATGAATTTGGGACAACACAGTGACTGTAGCGAGTAGCGAGTAGCGACTGTAAATGACTCCACGTTATAATTATATTTAATGCGAACAAATTAAATAGAAAAGCAAACTGTTATGTAAAACAAACTGGCTGCATTAGACTGTGTAGTGCAATTCCCATAAATTCTAATAAAACATGTTCAAAACAACGTAAAACTAAGCTACAAAACACAAAACTAGCTGTAGGTACTAATAATGCAGAGAACTTCTTGCACTTTTTCCACTTTAATAAATTATTAAAATGGTAAAAGTGCGAGAAGTTCTGTGTATTATTACTGATACATGAATCTCCAAGAAGAACCAACAGTACAATCAATAAACAACATACGGTAGCTGCAGACTGCAGTGACCGATCTTCTCGTATCGCGGAAGCTCCACAGACCACAACTCACAACTGACAGGTGTGGGCGTTGCGGAAAAGAGCGAGTAGCGCGCTCTTCAGTTGTTTCGCTATATTGTCAATGAGCGAGAAATAGCTCGCGCAGTGTTGCCATCTTAGCAGTTTCACGACTTAATTTAGTAGTTATTCCCCTCCCTTAGTAGGCATTTAGTTGTTAGTAGCTTTTTTAGTAGGAAACAGCCTCCAGCCACCAGACAGTAATCTTATGGAAAATGGCCTATGTATGTACATAAAACTAAAAAAAAAATATATTGACACCTTAAATTGATAACACATCATAGCACGTGTATGTCAGTTGCATAAAACTGGATAACACATCATAGCACGCGTACGTCAGTTGCATAAAACTGGATAACACATCATAGCACGCGTACGTAAGTTGCACAAAACTGGATAACACATCATAGCACGCGTACGTAAGTTGCATAAAACTGGATAACACATCATAGCACGCGTAAGTAAGTTGCATAAAACTGGATAACACATCATAGCACGCGTACGTCAGTTGCATAAAACTGGATAACACATCATAGCACGCGTACGTCAGTTGCATAAAACTGGATAACACATCATAGCACACGTACGTCAGTTGCATAAAACTGGTCGTTTAATTTCTATTATTTATTTTTATATTTAGCACATAGTTTCGGTTTTGAACTGTTAAATAATCATATTTTACAACAAACTAAAACCGAAAATGTTTAGTAGATTTAGTAGTTTCGCAAAAACACAGTTGGCAACACTGAACACCGCTCGCGGAATGTCGCCGCTTCATTATACCTTAATTGTAATTAAAGCAAAGTCGCGGATGTAAACAAGTTCGACCGAGAGCAGAGAATTCTCGTGGCGGGAAAAAGGCTAAGACGACAGTTAACTGTCGAAGAACACTACCGGGTGACATAAGCAAAAAATATTACCTTTACCTAATACCTACATTCAAAAGTAATACATTAGGATGATTTTCCTGCCCCTATGTAAATCTAGTGTTCTATAGTCAGATCTGAGTAAATTCTAGAACAAAATCTTTCCTTTATGTCCCTAGTTAAAACTAGTATCTACCATCATGGGAGGAGATAAAATATAAATTATGGAGGTAACATAGTAGAGAGAATGTTAACACCGACCCTGGCCTTAAACCAAACTATGTAATTAAACTAATATATTTTATTTTATACACAAGTGAACCAGAAAATTACCAATTATATTAAATTGTAGAGCTGCGCTATGTACTAGCGTAGAGCGGGCGGAGAGCGATATTTAGGATATTTATTTTATATTTAGGTAACATAGGAGAGAGAACGTTAACACCGACTCTAGCAGTAAGCCAAACTATGTAATTAAACTAATATATTTTATTATTTATTTACCTTCAGAAAATACTTGAAAATTACTACATTATACACTTCCCACGTATATTTAAGATTAAATATTTAACACACAACGTTACAGATTTTATTGCATATTATTTGGAGATTCAAGGTGAAAACAGCGGATCTCGGGAAAAACTAATTTTGTGTTTTAATATTGTATAAAAATACTCGAAGGTTTTTGTAGCGAGTTGTGTAACCGCAGACAATATTTTAAGTAATAAAATAGGCTTATTATGAGCATCGATACGACATTAATTAACGACTAACAAGCTTAGTAGCTTATACGAGGTATATTTTTATCGGAATGAAATATTTTAACCAACATCAGGCCACTATATTACGTACCTAAGTGATAACAGTATACATTTTTTTTGATAACAAAATGCGCCGACTTTGAAGGTCACGCGAACGCCGCGCAGCATTGAATTCGGGTTAACTTGGTCAAAAGTTAAGGTTACATTTTATATCCATTTCTGCAACGAGAATCGAACACTCATCACACTCTTTGAATGTCTTTTGTATGAATGTATGTATATATGTTTTTCTGTGTGTCTTTTGTATGAATATATGTTTTGTATGAAAGTATGAATTATGTTTTGAAGACACCGTGCATACATTAAAGTGTAGTTTTTAAGTATATAATATACCTGTAAGGTATTTATAATATGGGCCAATGCAGCCTGAAATAAAAGTTATTTTTATATTTATTTATTATATCAGAAAATACAAAAGCTCAATATACAAAACCCTACTCAAAAACAGACACAGCTTATGCTTGGCTGGACATTTTATTGACCAGCAGTCATAAAAGTATGAATTATATTTGGGAAATCCTAAACACCGATCACCAAACACAGATGCTTGCGAATCCTTTTGATAATATATTTTATTGTATTTATGTCTTACGTAATATTTCTTATTTAAATATAAGCAAGATATAAATACAATAAAACATCATTATAAGAGCTCCGTGGCCTATTGGGTAGACTGTTTGAATCGAACGAACGAATCGAACCTGCACTAAAGAGAGTGCAGGTTCGATTCCCAGGTTGTGGCGTGTACCAATTAGACATTTTTAGATCAAGTACATTATACGAACGCTCTAACGGTGAAGGAAAACATCGAGAGGAATCCCGCACATGGTTAGCCCCAGACGTATTGACCAGTCTTTCCTCTGGACTAGGCTGACTGTTTTGTGAGAATGACGTATGTGCTTGAGAAACCATACGACATTTAATAACCTAACCAAGAGCATGTCAGGACATGTCTAAGGAGGGTTCCGTAACTATAATCGCGTAATATATTTTTTTCAAATTACTTCAAAAGTTGCTGTCCGATTTCGTTCAAAATAATTTTCCTAAAGAGTTATTAGCATGGAAAATTGCAAGTTTCTAAGGCTACGGGCCTTAAAGCGTAAAAAGCGTTCTTCTCTCTAAGACAATTTTCAAGAAAGTACTTAAGATGTTGTTTTAATTAATAGACCGTACTTAAGTACAGCTGTAGGTACGGCGTATCAAGTGAGTGCGAACGTATTATTAAACGAGACTCGTTACTCAAGTACACTGTCATTGCTGTCAAACTGTTACTTGAGACGCGGTTTTGTGGGTACAGTCAAACCTTGATTTGAGAACGGCTTGCTTGGGACTTGGGATACAGTACATTATTATTTGTTGTGTTTTTGGTAGTGTTACAATTATTATGTAAATTTAAATCTAAATACTTATGATTAGACAAACTCAGAATTTACACTACATACTCAACACAAAATAAAGTTATAAAAAAAGACGCTTGTTGATACTATTCTTCTTCTTTTTTTGGCAATCGCGGTTGCAAAGGTTTTGCACCATTCTGCCAGTGTCAAGTATTTATAGAAATATTTTCGATTTTATTTATTTATTTACACTAAACGAATTACCTATTTGATTTATATTAATAGCACTCAATACCAAAGATAAAAGTCAAAACGAAAGTGACTTGATTTGACACTTGACAGCAGAATTTTTTTTTTCGCTGCCCAAAAAACAATCCTCATTATATGATCCCCTCCCTCCTACAATTCCTCGCCCTATCAACCTTAAATCTGTTCTGTGTTTTGTAAATACTCCTTTTACTGAAACTTTATTTACATACCTATTAACAAAAGAAAACTTTGGAACTGACCCTAAATGTTTGTGTTTGTTCTAGGTTTTAGATTATTCAACAGACTTCCTCCTCTACACCGTGCCCTTCTTTATTCATAAAACCCGCTCATAAGGCAGAGTTTTCGTCAACACAACACATTGGCGAATCACTAAGGAGCCACTTTAAAGAATAAGAAGAAGAAGAACTTTTTTTCGAATGGCATGATCCGAATTCCGTTTTACGTAGTTGTTAAAAAATATGGATATTAATATGCTAGAGAATAATAAATATTGATATCTACGTGAAAACATAATTTTTGTGGTATTTATATTATTAAATAGTACATTTTTAAAAAGAAATATTGAAGGAATGTATAATCAATAAATCCGTTTTTTGTAGAAGTGTAAACGAAACGTTATTTTATTCGTTCCTTATCGTGTAGATGACGCTTAAAAGTTGAGTAAGAGATCTAAATAACGTTATCAACTGATACGGTCTTGAAAAGACCTATGAAAGTATATACCGTACTTACAATCTGTCTGTCTGTTGTTTGTTCCGGCTAAACTCTGTAACGGCAGATAGCTGATGCTACAAGGAGTACTTATGCTAATATGTAACTTTTATCTTAGGGTCCTCATTAAAAACTAGGCGTCCGTTTAAAAAATAGGGTTCCGTTTCCGTTAGTTCTGAACAAATGAAGTTGCGGGCACCAGCTAGTGACGTGGCCATACTGTAGTATATTAATATAAAATATATTAATTACAAGCTATTAATATAAAACAAGTTGCAATGAGCTTCCGTCGTAAGAAATTCAAAATCAAAAAGTTTTATTTCCTACGTGATGCCTACCACCGTGCACCGGTTCGGGAACCAGCGAGAAGAACCGGCGTAAGAAACTCGCACGGGGCTATCTTTTAGCAAAAAGATGGAAAATAGTTCTTTTAAAAATATATATATTTTTACAATATGTAAACTTAGTCTATATAATATTAACAAAAGTCAGATATATATAGTACATAGAAGCAGCCGTGCAGATGGCCATCCTATTCCCATGGTGTGCGATCGTCAATAAAAACATTGACCCTATAATAAGCTTGAGCACACAAACGTTATTTAACTACTTTTTTAAATTTATTAATGGAAAGACCATCATCACTACCACTTCTTGTGAATAAATGATTGATTGATTGATTTAAGATTTTGAACGCGTTCTGGGATTCTATTGTATCGATATATTGGCGTATACCTTTAAAGGATTTGCTTACTTTGCTTAGTCTGATCACCGGTATATCTAGCTTGTGCTTATTTCTAGTGTTTCTGCAGTCCATTAAGGTCCATAAGCTCCCATATTTTCTAGAAATATTCGATGCCAACTAATTTACATTAATTATTATTTATTGTAATAGGAATTCCTCAAGAGAATTATGGTCACAACCATAACATTTAATTGATAAAACTAATATATTTATTAAAATACTTTATGACTACAAATATTTTATTGTTCACTAATAGCAAAGCTTTAAATATACTTTTTTACAGGCCAGGTACTGTCATACTGTCTGAACCCCAGCTCTCGTAATTAGCTTACACTTTCATTTTACTTTAAATGAATTACAAATGTATCATCTTGATATCTTGATTTTTGGAGTTTAGACCAATCAAAACAGGTTTGAGGTTTATGAGAATACTATTTTGCAGTTTCAACATATCGGGAGTCGGGACTGGATCGTGACAGTATTACTGGAGAATTTTATTAGCAGAATCGACCTTCTGCTTTTTCATGTCCCCCCGCTTTTGGATTGATGGACGGATCGATGGATGTTTGTAATTCTCTCACGCAAAAACTACTGAACGGATTTCGATGAAATTTGGTATGGTAGTAGTTTAGGATTAAAACGTAGGCTACATTTTATTCCAAACTAGTACAGTGATCCAGTGGGATGGTGTATTTTCGCGAACGAAACAGCGAGCAACGGCTAATATTATCATGAAATTAATAATTACCTGATTTTGATGAAATAAGCAAATCTCCCCGCAGCCGGTGCTAGTGATGTGATAGCAGGCATCTCTTGAAACAATACAATACATTGAAAAGAATAACAAAACGACTATTGTATATACAGATACATTGTTTGTAGTCGCGTTTTTTTCGTAGTCTGAATTTTCCTTATCCAGATAATTAACTATCTATCTAAAGACTATTAAATAAGAAAATAAAAATTATCAAAACATTTGTGATTCTACATATTCTACACAACAGTGGTGACTCTAACTTCTAAATATAACAGAGTTATGGAATTAGAAAAAAATATATAATTATTGAAAAACGTGAAAGAACTATTTCAAATTTCATTAAGAAGGATATTAACAAGGAACTGAATTAATAGTATCTGGTGAAGGACGATACTTATTAATAGCTAAAGGCCGGGCGGTGTGCGATACATTTTTAGATAAAATTTAAGAGGAAAATTTTAGTACTACTTAAAAGCCGATAGAGATAAAAATTTATGAACACTAGCCCCTAAATATTAATTGACTTCTTAGTTATGTAACTTAACTAAAGCTAAATTCATTTTTTTGAGTACATAGCTCATAAACTACATTTATATTTAGATGGTCATACTGTACGGAAAAATAATACGAACATACGGGCAAACAATACAAACAGACAGTCTTACAAACGTCTTAAATAAACTAAAAAAAAGTTGCTATTAATTATGGGTAACGGACATGGTGCATATTATTATGGAACAATTAGCCACAGCCACCAAAGATAAAATACGGTTATGTAAGCATAATTACAATTGGAGTACAGCGGCTTAGGTCGCATATCAGCAGGAGGTGGGATAAATACTGTTATATATTAACTCATTTCAACGAATATTCATATAAAAAGCAATTTATTGATTATCTTCACTTATGCATGGATATGAATTCAAATAATTTCGGGAAATTAAATGTGAATAAAAATTGTACAATCTAATAATATTTTGGTCGGTGGTCACCACTTTTTTGAACGTCGGGCAGAAACTCCTAAAGTCTTTTAATATCATCTAAATATAACATGAAAGTATGTTACTCGTAGTAAGCTGTAACCCACCAGAACATTTTTCTGTTAAATAATGCCAAGACGAGACAAGCCATTGACAATTGACAAGTCAAAAAGTTAATAGAGCCAAGCTTCTGACTCTACAAGATCCCTTTATCAATATTTAGATCCCTAGCCTCTAAATTTACGGAAGTCTCATACAAACATCCATCCCTACTGGGGGTGGGAGATAAAAATTCCTAGTTTTACAATTTTTTTTTGTTTTTCCTTTTTACTAGCTTACATACTAAATTTTAGCTTTCTAGGACATTAGAAAGTACCCTAGGAATTTCGAAGATCATCAGTGAGTCAGTAACAAAATCCAGATTTTTTAGATATCAATTAATAAGTATAAGAGGTATGCAATTCCAACTTTGTATGGTTAAAGAGTCTGCTACTGGCAACATATCCCAAAAATGTCATTTATCTGCTATATCATATATCCTAAACCCAAGTTATAAAAAAATCGACGAAGCGCTTTGAGAATCAGGGGCGTGCGCTCCATATAGGCAGAAATGCAGTGCTTTACTTGTCATTCACAGATATTTTAATAAAACGTTCGTACGTTTTAGATGACTTTAATTAATAGTAAATAAATTAATTAAAAAAATATAATAACTTAAAAACGCCTAATATTTTATAAATAGCAACTAATGCCGTTAAGTTCTGCAGGACAAATCATCACATGTATGTGTAATTTTCATACTTCGCAAACGCACACACACCCATGAATATCGACATGATTATACAGTGCAAACTCATGCGGCAGGAGAGAGCCGTGAGCCGAGCCGAGAGCTTCGGTTCGGCTATCCGATCGCTTCCGAAAACCGCCGAACTGGCTTGTCGGAAATTATTCGATGCCTATAATCCGAGTAAAAATAATACGACGCGAATATAATGAATCATGTATGCACAATACGCATTTTTTTTGTAAGGTTTTATTTCTTTAAATAGAAGAAACGTTTTGTGTTTCGCGGGGGCCAT
The DNA here is from genome assembly GCA_037179445.1 of Phengaris alcon alcon. Taxonomy (NCBI): domain Eukaryota; kingdom Metazoa; phylum Arthropoda; class Insecta; order Lepidoptera; family Lycaenidae; genus Phengaris; species Phengaris alcon. The sequence continues at coordinate 607,896 of JAYRCH010000072.1, read as the reverse complement.
ATTGCATATTTCATGTGATAAGCATTGTTTACAATTTAATCGCTCCTGTTTATTTATAGTTTTCTTAAAAGATTTTTCATTTTAACATTTGAAAGTGTGTACATTTAACAGTTTATTACTGAGTTTCTATAATAATTGTAGTGATTTGCTTTTACTAGTGAGTTAGTCGATTTTTTTAAAATGTTATTTGACTGTGAGGTTTTGAAAATGTGTGTTTATTAAAAATTAAAAATAACAAGTTCACACAATTGTCATTCAGTGAAAAGATTCAAATTCTGTCTAAAGGTAGGTGTGTACCCGAGTTACAACAATTAAACCAGCAAAAAAATAATGTAACTCGAAAATTTCATGTTAAAAGTTATGAAACGTATAACTGGCTGTGTGGTTGTGTACATACGATTAAATTATATTGTTTTCCTTGCATATTATTTAGTAATTTACATCGGGATATAGTAATCTCAAGTAACCGGAACCTTAAATATGTGAAAATTGAAGCTGACTGACTGGTGAGTAGTTATAATATCGATCGATCGCTGTTTTGTCTGCGTTGCCGTAGAAGATGTACATGAATAGTAGTACATCTAAGACTTGCTCTGTTGTCATGGTTTCGACTTAGAGATCCGTCACTTGGCTGTAGCTATGCTAAAAATCTATAAACGAAAAAGTTTTTGTGACCGAGTACTTCGCCGCATACCCAGTGTCATAATCCTGTGCACGCCACTGTTGAGAATAGGTGGTCTGGTAGTGCCTTCGCTTCGCTTGACTCGTCTTACTCCATCCATCCGTACTGTGCCCCCAGATTGTAAATGTTAAACATGATTGTACATCACAACAGACAGCTAATGAAGCTACGATGTCTGCAAACAGGACGGACGAGAACAACAGTTGAGCACTAGACGCGGGAGAGCTCCATGATGAATATATTAGATTGGATGACATCATTCGATCAGGAATTATATTGTTGAGTGATTCAAGTAAGTACCTGAATTTTTGTAACTTTTAGTATTTATATTAGCTTTACTTCTAAGCTTTGATAGCTTACTACAAAGTGTGACTAGTTTTCAAGTAACTAACGTCCATGATTTTATTTCAATATTACTAGGGCTTATACTAGAAACTATTATACTATAAATATATTACTAGGGCTTATACTAGATAGATAAAAATTTAATATTGTTGTTGATGCTATTAAGTTTCACACATACCTTAATTATGTAACAAATCCTTATGCTGAAGCTTTATAGCGAACAAATTACAAGGATCCGATGAATTATAAGTGATATATTTAACTGTAGTAACCCGTTTACAGAAAAATAAGCCTTATAATTAAATATTCATGTTTTGGAAATGATATGATAAGTATGTACCGGTCTACAGCCGGTTTGGGATCTATGCTCCCGCTCGTGGGTATCGCTATTATTACCATCTTTTGGTATATATATAATGGGAGGAGCAAATTAGAGCAGTTAGTACACTTGCCTTCCTCCACAAGTAGCGGGTCGCCTAATCTGATTCAACATGAAGGTCCTGGTAAGTTATCGGATAGATTACTTTAACTATTTACTTCACTAGTAACTGACGTAGTTTAAAGCCCAAAATAGTGAGAAAATCAATAATTATATTTTTGAAACTTTTTACAATAGTAAATTTGAAAAATTGAAAAACGCACTTATAAACCAATATAATAGAGAATTAAATTAGCTGGTTTTGTATGTCTCATGGCATTATAATATTATCGTTTACTTTACCGTGTCGCTACATGTGTAGAGAGTGATATGAGATGTGTATAATCACATAACGTGGGAGTATATATCTTTTCATTTGTCTATCATCATCATATCATCTCTCACATTCCCTCTTTATTTGTTCAGCATCTTACCGTCTTTCTTTCGTCAGATCGTTCTCGCCCTCGTCGCCGCCGCCAGCTGCGCCCCCGCCAAGGAGGGTGAGCGTGAAAAACGCAACCTCCTCGGATCTTATCCACTCCAGTACAGCACTGGCATCAGCTCCCTGGGAGTCGCCAGCCCGCTCCTCTCCAACCAGGTGCAGCAGCAGGAGTCGATCGAGTCCCAGCACGTCCAGACCTCCGCTCTCAAAACTACCTCCACCAAGTCCGCCCTGATCCAGCCCACCTTCCAGGCCTACCAGCCCACCTTCCAGGCCTACCAACCAGCCATCCAGGTCTACCAACCTAGCTACGTCAGCTACCAGCAACCCGCCGTAAGTTATAATTAATAATACTTTAATGTTATTTACGGGCTGAGCCCCCAGACAATATATTGTTACAGCCACAATAGTTTTTCAAAAACAAATTTATCACAAGTTGTAACAAAAGTAGGCTCTTTACGTACCTTATACAGAAGTTGTAACAAAAGTAGGCTCTTTACGTACCTTATACAGAAGTTGAGCAGAAATTACGTGTTATATATATACACTGAATAAAAACATTCATTTAGAATTGTAATAATTAATAGATTGTCTGCTAAAACATCTGAAATATAAACATTATTATACTCTTTCCGAAAATAATTTCTATCAGGTATTAAGTATCAAAGCTTTTCTTCCATTGTGGGTAGGGGTGTGTGTGTATTACATAATATAATTTACTTATTCTTACTTTTTGTTCCAGTACTACTCCGCCCCCGCCTCCCGGGTCCTGCCTGTGCAGTCCTCCTACTACAGCGTGCCCTCCTCCGTCCAGTACGTGAGCCAGCCCGCACTCTACCAGCCCGCCTACTCCGGTGTCGTCTCCTCCCCCGTTGTTAGCTCTGGCGTTGTCGGCACCGACCCCTGGTGCTAAACAGTCCTCCGACAACTTCCCACCAAATCTAGTGTCATTTTAGTTACTACATATTGCAATAGTCACAGATAAATAAACACAGTATTTTCTCAATATTTTTTATTATTTTTACACATTTCATCGTCATTCATCAGTATCCATCCATCAGTATCCATCGTCATCCATCATCATCCAGTAGTGGTCATTCATCACTTTTTATCCGACTACGGCGAAGCTAAAAGGAAGAGTAATAATTTGGGCAGTCTATGTGTGTATGTTTGTTTCACCGTAGCGCCTAAACAAGTGGTCCGATTTTAATAAATGAGGTGTCAATAGATTCGTAATAATAGCCCGGGTAACATAGGCTATATAATTTACGTAGTCGGGTTATAGTTTTTTATAAAAATTGTTGTTATGAGAAAATAATATTAGGAATATAAAAAATATTAAGTAGTAAATCATGTGCACTTTTTGATTCTTTTATTTAGAGCTTACAACTAAAGCCAATTAAAAGTTTTCCCTGTGGGGTAAGTATAATGTAAGTAGAAAAGTTTAATTAAATATAAAGTTGAGACTCGGGTTAATAAATTTAAAAAGTAAAGTGGAAATTCTTCAAATAGAAGATCGTAACGAGGCCTTGTACAAAACTACTCATTGAGTATTTAGAAATAAACTATCGCAAAGAATGTTTGTTTCTCTGATAAGTTTCACGAGCGACAGGACTAAAACAGCATCGCGCCCACATTTGTGATATGGACGAACTTAAAAACAATTAAATAAAAACTTTTTATGATTTCATGTTATATCCTTTTATTTAAAATGTTATCATTGTATAGCGAATGAGATAACAATAATATCAATTACGAAGGACCTTCACAACATGTCGAGGAGGACCCGGGTTCGACTCTGATGGGTAAACCATTAAGTTGGAAGCGAAACGGATTTGATTTATTGATAAGCGAATTGAAATACCACACATGTTTACACCTTCTTAAAGTCTTTCGGGAATCGTCGTTTTTCATGTGTCGTCTGTCATTTCTATAAAAAAAAAAATCCGAGGGACATTAAGAACGTATATACGATAATGTTGAATCTTTTAGAACATTTGTAGATTTATTATTATGATAATAGAAGAAATAAATATATTAAGCAGATAACTGTGGGAGAGCCATGCTTCGACACGAAAGGGGCGGCTCTATACGAGTAGAATAAAACTTTATTTACAGTAAAGCGATATAAAATTGTATGTTGCCTGTGTACCGAAGACAGGAATGGTGGTGGAAAGGTGATGAGGATTTATATAACTGATTAACGTCTGCCGGTCTTTTTTTATAGAAAAAAAAATCGGTATTAGAAAATTCAGAGCTGTGAAAATAGAACTCTGCGCTAATACAATAGACTTGAAAACCGAACAGTTATGTGTCGAGTCAAATGTCAATCTCATAAATGACGGCTCGACACTCGGTACATCGATTTTTAACTCTATTGTATATGTGCAGAGTTCCATCTTCAGCGCTCTAACTCTTCTGGGCCCGCCGGATTCCGGTACATACAGGCCCAGCCTTATTTAATAACCTATATAAAAATTTTAAAAAATGATTTGATTTGACTCCCATCTGTCTTGAGCGATTTATTTGTTACTACGAGTATAAGTTGTTGGGCAGGACCTTATTTGTATTCTTTATTTTTAACAACAGGCAACGCCCACGCAAACGCATTTTGTTCTAAAATTCATTTCAACAAGGCGTTTAATTTTCTTAACATAAAATTATTACAGATCTGTTTTATTGTACAAGACGCAATATATCATCGACCGGCAACTACAAAAGTCTAAACTAAAAAAAGATCAATCTTAAAGTAATTTGATTAGAAATCATTTATCATGTTTGTGGTCAGGTTAAATTTAATTGAAGATAATAATAACATGTGCAGGTAATTTACTACATTCTGTGTACAAAATAAACTGACAGACAAATTACTCGATAACAATTTTAAATACTACTCATAACAATATGTGTAGTGTGTACCTACATCGGAGCAACGATTGACTATTACAGAAGCTAAAACTATTTACTGTCCGTCTATCACAGCTCATTTTCAGATAGTCCAATTTGTAAATTGTAGTATTACCAAAAATAAGTAAAAGCAATAGTCGAGTTTTTGTTATTAAAATTTAATGCAGATGAAGTCGCCGGATAGCTAGCCTTACGTGAACAGAACCATCATCACCAACGCCCGTCAGTTGTAGACGATGCGATGTTATGAAACGCTCTGCAGTAAATCAGTAGCGTCCTCGAATATATTGCTCTATTCCATATTTGGCAGATCAGATTTGGCAGATTAAACTGTTTGCATATATTTTGTTGCGATTACGCAATTTGGTGCAGGTCGGGTTACTACAAAACATTGGTTTAACTATTATTGGGTTATATTGAAGAGAGTAGACCGAAGCTGTGAAAGCTTCGGTATGATTAAGACCAAATCCGTTTCAGCCTGGTGACGTCTACTGCAGGACATAGGCCTCCTCCATAGATTTCCAGTGCGACCAGTCGCTCGCGGCCTATGTCCACCGACTCCCTGCGACTCTTCACACGTCGTCTGTCCACCTGGTGAGAGGCTCTCCTACGCTTCAAAGGAAGATACAGAATATCAACATTTGATACTAACTTATTTATTTCGTGTTCAACCCCTCTGTCCTTTAAAAGACGTTACGTAGGACGAGGTTAGAGAATCAGGGTGGAAACGGAATAAATATATATCTATGTATGGAAGCTTCACAACACATCAATCTGGTTCCGTGATAAGTTCTCGAAAAACTTGTGTTACGGGTACCAGACAACGGAAATATATTTAATACACATCCATGACCCAGGAACACGGAAAAACTTTTTTGTTCCTTCGGCGGCTTTCAAACCCGCGATTCCCGGCTTGAGCACCAACACGCTCAACAACTGAGCCACAGAGGTCGTCATAAAACCGTTTAATATTAGAGTTAGGAGGCCCAGTCGTTCACTGAAAAGATCGCTAGGTCACAGGTTCGATTTCCACGGTCAAGCATTTTATACAGTTGAAGGAAAATAAATTAACCTACCAAAATTTCGTAGTAAGTAAATATCAATGCTCATAGACATGTGCTGGTCACCGTTAGCTTACCATTGGCTGGGTGCCTTGCAGGTGGCCTGCTATCGTGGAATGTTATTTTTGGGTCCAGGTCCAGATCAGAAATTGTGTGTGTGTGTACTTGGGGTACTGGACCCCAAGTACACACACACACAATTTCTGATCACAAAGTTGACCGGTCAAGTTTATTGACCATGTCCGGAAATTTTGTGACGCCTAATTTTCATGATTTTGGCAATCTGTGTACGCACAGAAAGTTGGGGCAAGATGGTTTGTGGTCGCGCACGATGTCGCCGGTAATATCCTGTAGTCTATATAATTTGAGTAGTCGGGTTTTTAAGTTTTTCTTTTTTTATACAGGCAAGCGAAAGAATTACTCAGCGTACCGACTCATAACAATTTGATACCTTAGTTTTATAATATACTAGATGTTGTCTGCGACTTCGTGCGCGCAAAAGGAAATCCCGCAGAACCGGGATGGATATAGGCTACATTTTACCGCCATAAAAAGTAGCCTATGTTCTTCCCCGTGGTCTACACCATATATAATTAATATGCAACATTTCATCAAAATCGTTCAATTTATTTCGAAGCCAATAAACAAACATACAAACAAACAAATCTTTCCTCTTCATAATATTAGTATAGATTTAAACAGTATATTCTTTGCAACTTTTTACACACTGGAATCGAACGTCTTATCCATCCCATCCTCCAACACTTGATCTTAAGGCGTCCGTTGCCAAATACCTCCGAACATAAAATACGTTAAGCCGCTGTTATTGTGATTCAAATGAGGCGATTAACTGGACGATATATATTGCTATATATAGTTATATGTGTACAATAATGTGTTATATGTGTTGTATGTTTTGATGCACCATAAGGTATATAAGATCCGGCGCGGGTCTGTTCAACAAAGTCAAGTGTTTGCGCTCTAACAAACAATACCTTGATCAACATGAAATACATTGTAAGTTTTCCATATATTTTTAAAGCTAACTAAGCTACGCCTCGCCGTGTAATAACACAGTGTCACGCACACGCATGTAACGAAACTATGTGTGATTGTTGTGAAACGTGTGTGATTTTCTTACTAAATTTGTTTAAATAGTACCAATTTTGAGACGATACTACGAAATACCCACCACGAGACCTGTCGCGTACGATGCCCAGTTACCCTGAGAAACGAAACCCGGAATTGTTATAATGTAATATTACTATAACATTTTAGTTAACTCAGAATTGAGACGTTTTAAGTATTCCATATTACTAGTTGTATTTCTTTATCAGCTATCGTATTTGTAGCACGATGTCTAAGCTATTCACAGTACACTACACTACTAGAAACTCCAACAGAAATAAATTAAAGTGGTTTTACGTTTACTCTTCTAAACATCTTCATATTTTGAAACAAATACTAAATAGATATCGTATATTTTGTGTATTTATCAAAGGTTGAAATTGAAATTGAGTATTGAATTTTTATATATGTTTTTTTTATCTCAATGGTATGGTAAGGTACTCACTTGAGAGTATGTCCTTTTGTTACAGTGTATATGTATGAAGATTAAATTTCACACAAAATACAATCCTAAAAAAAGTATATATAATATTAATGTAATACAGCTAGTCTGTGGCCAGGATTGACACATTTACTTAATCCCAAACAGTATCGGGACATACAGAAAATGTAAATACACTATTTATTTGTCATTGTAACCATGAAATTTTGTAATATACTTCGGAGCATAGAAAGCCTGCAACATGACAAATTTACATTACATGTCTAACGATAGTTCTGTAACTATCAATGCGCAATAGCTTTTCGTTGAATTACTTCAAAAGTTATTGTCCGATTTCGCTGAAAATAATTTTACTAAAGACTTTTTAGCATGATGTATCAGCATGGAAACTTACAAATTTCTATCTCTTATAGTTTAGAAATGCCAGGGGGGGCAAATTATATTATTTTATGATGCCAAAACAGAGATCTATACACATTTCATAGCTATACCAAATTTTATCCATTTATATTCACAATCACAGAAGCTAGGCGAGCGGACAGCCAGACAGACGAACGGACAGAGCGAAACTATAAGGGTTCCTTGAGTGTTACGGAACCTTAACAATATGTTTTCTGTAACTTTGGAGTTAAGTAAATGCGCATTAAAAACTGCGCACTTGCGTTCGTGATCCTTAAGGGGGATTCCCTCGGGCCTCCGGTAACCACACTCACTCGACGAAACCCAACGCAATGGTTATTTCACGCCGGTTCCTTGTGAGGTATTTATCCGGTCGAGCCGGTCCATTTATACCAAAGAATGGCTCGCCCACTTAGAAATATTTGCGACTAATTGCGTATTTGCCTACATGGAAAAAAATAATTTTAAGCATTAAGAAATAATTACGAATTACAACTTAATAAAAGTTAAAATAATTAAGAATTGATGTGTAGTTTGGTAATGAGATGCATTTCAAAGTGACAGAAAAGTTGAAACATATTTTTACAATAAGATTTACTATGGTAAGTATCAACATGACGTGACCATACAATATTTTAAAGCAATATACGACGATATATGACGAATATATGACGTCACCTGCCGGTACGACTTTTGTATGGGTCGTTTACGCAAGTTCTTTTGCTTCACAAATTGCTTCAAACAATACTCAGTTTCTTTGAAAATATTTATTTTTAGAATACTAATCCTTTTGTAAACTTATTCCTTTTGTAGTCTTAATTTTCAGAGCACTATTCATTTCAGTAATTAAACAATTACAGGGAAATACCGTATTATAAGTTTTGTAAATAAATAGCTAAACAAGTCTCGTTTGCCAGTTGACGCTGCTGCTGCTGGCCGCGGCGCTGGCCCTGGCGGCCGCCAGCTACGCCTCCCCGTACTACTCGCCCGTGTTCTACTCGGCCAGCTACCCGCGCGTCTACCGCCCCGCCGCCTACTCGCTCTACCCGAGCTACTACAGCGGCTGGAGGAGCGGCTGGTGGTGAACAATAAATGGTTTCATTGTAATCTTTGTTTAATTGGAGTCCTGTTAAGTTAGCCATAAAAACGTGTTTGAAGTTAAACTGCTTTAGGCGCATTGAGAGATTTAAGATTGCGCGATTTTGGATTACGTGTACTCTGTCACACGATATGTCTTTTTTTACCCGACTTCGTCGAAGCCAAAAGGAAGGGTAATGATTTAGGCAGTGTATGTATGTATGGATGTTTGTTCCACCGTAGCGCCTAAGCTACTGTTCCGATTTTATGAATGAGGTGTCAGATTTGTAATATATTTACTTCAAGAGCTGTTATAAACTCTATATATACATATTATATACAAGTATACATGTATACAAATATTTTTAGTTAACACAGTATAATAGGGATAATGACTACATCTAAAAAGTTCAAAAAAGTTTAATTTTTTTGCTAAATTAGTAAACATCAAATTATTACATCAAATACAAAAACATTAATTATGGTAAGTATGAAGTTAAACGCACAAATATCGGAGATATTTACAAATATGTTTCTGCGGCCGTATGCTTCATACACTTTAACCTAGGCGTGACGTCACAGCTAGGTACGACTTTAGTATGGAGCGTTTTCACGAGACTTGCGAAATTTTGTATACAAATCGCTTTTAATATATATTCTTGACGACCTCTGTGGCTCAGTGCTTAGCGCATTGGCGCTCAAGCCGGAGGTCGCGAGTTTGAATCCCGCCAGGGAACAAACAAGTTTTTTGTGTTCCTGGGTTATGGATGTGTATTAAATATGTGTATAATATTATAAAAATCTTAAATATAAGTATAGTATAAAAAGTATTAAATATATCTCCGTTGTCTGGTACCCGTAACACGAGTTCTTCGGATACTTACCGCGGGACCAGACTGACGTGGTGTGACGCGTCCATAGATACTATTATTATTCCACAGTAATAACACACAGGACTTCTTGCACTATTTCCACTTTAATAAGTATTTTACATTAATTTTAATATATTACACGACCGGTTTCGACAGTCATCATCAGGTGTGTCATCATCATCATCACTATTATTATTATATTGACTTTTGATATACTGTCTTTCTTCAGAGAAGTTACTCATATTAAAGAGTAAGTAAGAGTAATTGCATATTCATTTATGCAATAAAAAAAAATTATCATCTCGCCTTTTCGAATTTAAAGTGGACAAAAAGTCATTGATACACCAAAATGAAAAAATAAATATCGTCTGAAAAAATGTACCTACTTACTTAACACAAAATGTACCTACTTACTTAACACAAAATGTACCTACTTACTTAACACAAAATGTACCTACTCACTTAACACAAAACGTACCTACTCACTTAACACAAAATGTACCTACTTACTTAACACAAAATGTACCTACTTACTTAACACAAAATGTACCTACTTACTTAACACAAAATGTACCTACTTACTAACAAGAAATGTACCTTCTTACTTAACACAAATTTCAAATTCAAAACAAATTCGGTCCCCTGTAGTTAAAATACAACATTCCTGTCCAAATAAAAAATTCATGCTTAGAAATTAATGTGAGTCTTTTAGATCCATTTCTTTTCAAAAGGAATATTAATATTGACAAATATGTTGCAACTGGCTAGAATTAAACAAAGAATAGAACTTCGAAAAATTACCTGCTACAATTAATAAAAGTTATAGGCCGTATATATTACCCGTCTGTCTGTTCGTCCACAAGCTACGTGTATACTGTAAGTATGTCAGCGCCGCTCCGTCTGCGACGACGACGCGCACCTCTATGCGGCGTGCGTATGCGCAGTGACACATTTTCTCATCATTAACATATCGAATCGTTAATGAAGGTTTGTTGAGATATAATATTTAAATTAAATCACTTAGAATTTTCGAGGCCTATGTTAACTGATCCATATTTCGTAACCCCCGGATTGAAATAGGGCCATCGTGGTTGTCGATCATCACAACACATCCGCTCCTTCGAACTTGCAACCCTTAGCTACCAACAGCCAACAAAATGAAATCTTTCGTAAGTGCTTCTGATTTTTTTTTGTTTTTTTTTTGTTATAAAAGTGAAAAAAAGTACCCTTTATTTACTTCTAAAAATTTTTAAACCGTTTGAAATGCTCTACATTAAACATAATCTCAGAATATATACATAAAACACGGGTCTACCGTTGAGGGTTTACCACCGCATTTTCTACAATAAAGTAAATAAACTGTTTTTTAATAATTTCATTATTTGCCAAGTGTTTTTGCCAAAATTGAAATTAAAATAGAAAAAATGAGCTAATTTACACTCGTAATTGATAAATTAATCAGAAAACTACATTTCAAACTAGTCCCGAAACAGAACTAAAATTTTATTACATAGTCAAATTTAAAAAATATATATTATCGAAACAACACAGGCTCAGTTGTGTTAGTAGATATTGTAATATAAGCTCCCTGACGCAATTAACGTTAAATAATGATGTAACCATTGAAGTGGTTACCAAGTTCAATGTCGTAGCCCCTCGTAGCGCCTCGTAGCGCCTCGTAGCGCGTACCGGTTATCGCGTAGAAGTTCGTAGCATCAGTGACGCAATAATATGTAGCAGGATAAACTTAAAAATATATATTATATTATACAGTAAAAATTAAAATTTCTGTATTTACTTGGTTGTTTCTTTTTTTGTGTATTGAAAGTAATTTTTTCAAAAAATGTTTTAAGAACAAAATATTTTTAAAAATTACTTTCTGTTTGTAACAAAAAAAATATTTAAACTCTACAAAGTAACTTTGCTATCTCATCTAAAGCATTTTTACCAATATTCTAATTTAAAAAAAATTAATGTCGACCGAAACTTGTGCAAATTCATATTTCTATCGACAAACTAGCCTACATGAACAGAATATTTCTCGTCGTTCCTACTAAAGTAATATTAGCCTCATGAGTTGGCCTCCGAGCTGAGGTCCACGGCGCGGCGTCTAATTAGCTCTTTATGTTGTTTCGATCGGAATTTTACATCAAGGGATTTACTAATTACAATCGGTTGAATACTATTTTGCCGTTATTTTTTTTTTCGTTAAACGGCATTTCATTAAACCACAATAAAAATGAATACGAATAAAAATAAATTAAGGGAAAATATAAGGAGGTAAAAGTTCCTGTCTCCCGAAGAGTTGAGCTACTCGTAAAACCACATTCACATATTGTAAGCGTAGGTTTTGGTGAGCGCGCGACTGTGCACCACACTCTCACGCTCACCAATACCACGTGATCGGCGGTTAGGTTCTTGCCCAACTTTTGCACACACTAGCATAACGACCGCTCGTTAATAATATACTGACCACTTTCTGTCCCAACATAATGTGTTTTGTATTAATAAATGATCTAATACTTCACAAATGTGGTTCAAAAGTTTACTCACAATACTACAAAATCACAAAAGAATATAATGTTTTCTACGGAACCCAGTTTGGGAATCCCTGTTCCAAGGCATTTTATAGACGTAATTAGAAAATCAGCTCTATGCGAAAATACTAAAACATTATAAAACATTTATATTTTCGCATAGAGCTGATTTTCTAATTACGTCTATAAAATGCCTTGGAACAGGGATTCCCAAATTGGGTTCCGTAGAATAGTCTTTGGGGTTCCGGCAAATTTTATTTATAATTATTTTTGAATATATTTGAATTTATAATCTAATTACCGAGGAGACTGAGCTTTGATCGGAGTTTTATTAAAATGATAAAATAATGAATAAATAAAAATAAGTAAATTGAATAAATTGACAGATTAATGCACACCTGTATGTGTATAACACCTGTATGTATTGTTGCACTGTAACTAATATAGGCTTCACCACGAGTGATGGCGCCTGCACGCGCACAGTTCTCAAGCCGGAGGTCGCGGGTTCTAATCCCGCCAAAGGAACAAAAAGTTTTCTATGTTCCTGGGTCATGGATGTGTATTAATTAAGTGTATAATATAATAAATTTGTCTACTCATTGTCTGGTACCCATAACACAATTTCTTCGAGAATTTACCACGGGACCAGATTGACGTTGTCGATAGATGTAGTAGATATATAAATAATATTATTACGATGAAAACTAAACTACAATCACATAGGGCACAAGCCCTAGCTATAGTACAAAAGGTTATCAACAACCGTCTACTTATAAGTGCTACTGGTGGTTACAACAAGTGTCATTCACCCCGCAGGTGGTCTTCGCCGTGGTCGTCGCGCTCGCACCCGCGGACAAACCAGACGCCAACCTGTACAGCCTGGGGTACCCCTACGCCTACTCCGCCTACCCCGCCTACCCCGCCTACCCCACCTACCCCGCTAAATATAATATCTGTGGTGTGTAAACCACAGATATTATATTTAGAAGATAATAGCATAGAAAACATTTATTTCAGACACAAATAAATGCCCCTAGTATTGTCAGTATGTCTGTAACTTGTTAATAATATTAGTAAGGGTCAGTTCACACCGCAACGATACGCGACGCTACGCAGCGCTGCATTTTTAAGATGGCTATTCAAAATTGAACTTCAATCACTACACAAAAAGATACACATTTCATACATAACACATTAAAATAATACACACTGCACATGCGCTGTGCAGCGGGAGCGGGAGCGGGAGCGGGAGCGGTGCAACTTGACATTCCAACTCTCACAATGAAACGTGTATCTTTTTGTGCAATAAATTAAGTTCAATTTCGAATAGATATCTTAAAAACGCAGCTCCATATCGCGTATCGTTTCGTTTCGGTGTGAATTGACCCTAAGTGTCAGATTACAGTCCATAAAAATTTCAATTTGTTGTATGTTTGTTCCACCGTAGTGCTTAAACTACTGGACCGATTGTAATAATTGTTTTGTCAATAGATTCGTAATAATAGCCCAAGTAACATCTAAGGCTATATTATACTTTACGTAGTCGGGTTATAGCTCTTTAATGTGGTTATTAGATTATGAAACTTCAGGGATTGAAGCGGTGGTCTTAAATGTTTATTAATTTAAATAGCATTGCGTGTAACAGCTGCTTCCACCCCCCAGGGTGGTGAGCTACAGCAGCCAGCTCCACGTGCCTAACGTGGTGGACGGCCCGCACGTGGTGAACGTTCCCCGCGTGTACCACGTGCCGGAGGTGGTCTCTGTCAACCATCTGGTCCACCATCCCACCTACACCGCGCCCACCATCCTCTATAAGTAAACCACCATCGTTGACAGGTGTCGGCTACAGGGTGATTTAGCTTCCCGTTGACACTTGAGTCGAGGTGTTAACAATTGGGATGTTTGCCTAAGGTAAACCATCTCATGGTTGACACTTGATAAAAATGATGCTTTACCTTACCTGACCTGTGCTATCCAAAGGATTTTCGTCTCTGCTATAAATGTTGTCGAGTCAACACTAGTCATTGTATTTTAAGTTTGTAAAGTTTGTATTTTGTGGTTAATATATTATTGTTTTTTATTTATTTTGTCGTTTGCACTGACCTATTTAGTTTATTTAATAGTACATAGTCATCCCTGATCAATTCCATTAGTATTCAAGATCCAATCGTCCTCTAAAAGCCCGTCGAAAATAGTTGACTTAAATTTATGAATGTTTTATAACGCTCATTAATATTAAAGCCGATATTCACGCGGTATGGGATTAGATCACTTCAATTTAATCTGCGCTTGCGCAACCGAACTGTCCGAATCAATAACATTAAGTTTAATTTTATTAAATTTTTAATTTGTGGCTTAATATAATATTTTGACGGATAGAGATTGAGTACAAAACGATACCCAAGTTTTATGTACAAGTTTGGTACATATTTTTTGGAAAAGTCGGAATTTGTTAAAAAAAATAATCACAAAAAGTTATTTTTTAATGTTTCACTGTGGCTTGTAGTTATTACAAGATGCCAATAAGACATTGTGATACTGTTTTGTGAGCTTTTGCAAGTCCGTATATTTAGATATGTCATCGTCTTTATAATGGACTAGCTGTCCCGACACACGCTGTTCTGTTTTCACTATGAACTGGAACATAAATAACTACCACTTCTCCTACGCCTACATCTACACCTACCAGCCCTCTGGCTCTGGGGCCGGCCGATTAATAAACCGGATTTTCAAGCGTCGATTTAGGATTTTCCCCGCAATTTTGCAATATCTCTCTAAGCATTTAAACCTTCTCTGTACTTCCACAATTATTTCAAGACCAAAATTAGCCAAATCGGTATAGCCGTTCTCGAGTTGGAAGTGCAATCCATATTTATATAAGAAAAGAAGAAAAAGATTTACAACTTCCTACTACTATTATAAATATGAAAGTTTGTTTAAACTACGAACAACAAGAAACCATCCGGATGGATGTTTTTTACTCATTCATGAATAACTACTGAACAGATTTCGATGAAATTTGGTGTGTTTAGTGGTTTAGGCTCTGGATTAAAACATAGGCTACTTTTTATCCCGAAAAAGTACAGTGTTCCCGTGGGATACCCGATAGTATATTAACGCGGGCGGAAAAAGCTAGTGAGTAATAAACACTGTTGTAATTGTAGAACACGTAAAGTATCGAGTGTCGTGTTCTCACACAAAGGTGATGAAACATGGCAATGAATCGGATCAAGTTTGCTGATGATGAAACTGTTACGATTCCGCTTGGATCACAATATTTTTATCATACTACGATGTTCTATTGTTACAAAGTAAATTATACTTTATGTGGAGATATTAAAGTGGATAATTGATTGCGCTACAGTGAACCATCGGCTGGTCTAAAGCACGTAGTTGGCCCTCGCGAAAAGTAACCTTAAGGCTGACCCCATATTAGGCGCGTGCGTTTCTCGGGCGTTGAGCGTCGCGATTTGGCGGCGTGTGGCATGTGTGCAGCGCGCACGCGGCGCGCAACACCTTACGTTTATCCCTTCAGGCAAGTCAGTCACAATTTTTATACAATTACTCATCAATTCTTTGAGTCAAAGCATGTTCATATAGTGGTTATATACATGAATTTATTTTATAAAACTGTTTTATCGTAATAAATATGATTTCGAGTTCACTTCACAGGCGATGTGTGAAAGAGTACACACGTTATAAGAGCGAGTCAGTTATATGGTTTGCACAGACAATATTTAGGTATAATTTTTAATTTCGAAAGCTTCGAATAATTACGATGGCTAGTTGCGACACCCTGGTAACGGACGGCGGGACCATTTGCTAAAGGGTTACGTGCGTGCGTTCCTCACACGCCCGAGAAACGCGCACGCCAAATGTGGGGGAGGCCTAATACTTTTACAAATGGTTATATTCTGTTTGTAATTATTTTCGAAGAATCTGCTCAGAAGAATGATCTACCGGAGGCCGCTACTCGTCCTTACCATGAAACGTTTCACCAAACACGGCAAATGTCCCAAATTTCACCAAAACTTGAACTCCACAACATATTCACATTAGCATAAGCTCCTATTAGCCAACTACTAGTCCGGTCTTTTACGTGTTCTGGTTTAAATTATAAAGCTAGTTTTGTTTATAATTGTTACAATTACATTTAAATCTCGTTTGTTAAAAAACCTAGTCACTATATATTGCAACGTCATTCAAATGTTCACTTTTAAAACATAATCTAGTTTATCTCAACATTAACACATTAACATATTGTGCAAAGCTATTTTTTATGTTAATTGTCTAAAAGCAATTTATATTTTTAGAGTTTGCACACATTCATTAGATGTCGGTCGTAATGAAATATTATCGTACTATTTCTGTCATCGGCTTACGAAAGAAAAATATTATTACTTTTAATTAATGAAGTCACATTAAAAACAATGTTGCTACGGAAAATTCTTGAGCATTCACATTTAAGACAGAACCGCGGAAAATACTTAAACGTAAGAGCTTAAGAATTGTATTTAAAGGGCTATAAATTAATAAAATTAAGGTAATTACTGACGAACAATTACATATCAATAATTAGTACCGGTAGGTAAAATGTATCAGCGACCCGGGGGCGGCTCGGTGACTAACCGTGAACTTTATGTTTACATGCGCACAATGCGGACGCAGTTCCACAGAGTACAAAAATATATATTACGTACGAAACTGGATTCATAGAACGATCCAAATCTGAAAAATGTGACATCCCCTTCAACGGCTCACAATTTTTACACACAATCGTGGACACACCGTATGCTTGTAGTAGTGCAATCTAATCAAAAGCTAACTATGTAGCTGTTTATATGTTCGTCTTTCTTTAATCTGTGGTAGTGCGGTGGAACTAGGATATGTCGGAACAAGCATACGTCATCGCTTATCGATGATAGACTAGATGTTGTTCTGTGGTCGAAATTTGCCCTTAATTATTATTAGGTTTGAACTTTCTTGAAAGTTTGAAGGGTTCAAATCAAAATCAAAAATCAAATCAAAATCAAATCAAAAAAATTATATTCAAAATTGGTATTTTTAAATACTCTTTTTGAACGTCGATACTACGTGATGCCTACCACCGGTTCGAGAACTAACCCAGCGAGAAGAGCCGGCAAGAAACTCGTCTGGGGCCATCTTTTACCAAAAAGATGGAAAATTATTCTTTTAAAATCAAAATTATTACAATGTTTACTTATGTCTATGTAACAAATAATAAGATAAGATAAGGAGCCACCTTATTCCCAAGGTGTGCCGTCTTGAATAAAGTCATTAATTTTATAATACGCTTTGGCACACAAACGCTCTTTAACTACTTTTTTAAACTTATTAATGGGAAAGTTTTGAACCTTTTCTGGGATTATATTGTATAAGCGTATACATTGGCCTTTAAAGGATTTACTAACTTTGCTTAGTCTGAACACTGGCATATCTAACTTGTTCTTATTTCTAGTGTTTACACAATGATTATCACATTTCTTTTTGAAGTTGTTTAGATTCTTTCTTACATATAACACATTTTCCAAAATGTATTGAGATGCGACGGTCAGAACTTTTATTTCTTTAAACTTTTCCCTTAGAGATTCAAAAGTCGACATCTTATAAATAGAACGTATAGCACGTTTCTGCAGCACAAATATTGTATTAATGTCCGCAGCGTTTCCCCGCAAGAGGATGCCGTACGACATTATGCTATGAAAATAGCTAAAGTAAACTAATCGCGCGGTCTCTATGTCAGTAATTTCTCAAATTTTTTTAACAGCGTATGCTGCAGAACTCAGCTTATCTGACAATTTAGCAATATGTGGTCCCCACTGTAACTTACTATCTAATTTTGTTCTTTTTCCTCTTCGATAGAGAAATAAAAAATTTAACTCCAACGTGTAACAGAACGCACGGTAGTGTGTGTTAATAACCTGAGATTTATAATAAGATGTGATTATTATTATAAAGTTAATAATTATAATTATTATTATTATTATTATTTATTATTATTATTATAAAGCTTAGTTATCAGAAAACAACTGAACATCACATTTTATGCAATTGTTTTAATTTTATTCAAATACACCAGATGAGATTATTTCTATGCATTATTTAAAAATATTTTAGCATTCTGCACACCTTTCTCCACAAAAAATATAACTGTGCCAACTACTTCGTTCACACAATTCTCGTAAAACTGTGCCAAAAGTTTTTGATTCACGTATTAATATATATTGATGATGAATGAGCGGAGTATTGTAGGTGGGAAAACCGGGAAAATTATTCATTGTTGCTACTTTTGCCCGCTACTTCGTATTACTCCGTCCTTATTTTTAGCATATTTCGTAACGTTCAACCCCCATCCTTCAAACCCAGCACGACCATTCATAGTGTGGGCGGGAAGGTTCCAATTACAAATATTATAATATACAATTAACACTATACTTATAAAATTTGTTTTTAGCCATAATACGAGATCGTGACTAAAGGATCCATAAATTGTGACCCGGTGGATGTGGAGCGGCCCGCTCGCATTTGTGTCGTTTTTAATATTTTTATTGACCGTTAGTTACCAAATGTATGTGCGTAGCTCAAGATCCTCTCTGATATAATTCAGGCGGCAAGCATCAGCATCAGATGTAGTGATCTAAGCCACAGTAACAACGATTTCAAAACTAAATATAGCCTATGCGGCATTTGACATAACAAATCTTCATACAAGAAAAAGTAACGTCATCTTGGTTTTTACCTCGTTTTCACCAAACCTCAAATGTCAGCCATCTTGATTTTACCATACTTCAAATTTCAAAATGGCCCAAAAACTCCAAAAGTGGCCCCCATTTAAGTGGAGAAAGTTTTATGTTACATGCCTCGTCTATAATATATACGTATATGACTTACTACAAAAATTGCGAAGTTTTTTCAACAGGTAACTCAGTTTTAAGTAGGAGTATCTACGCATAAGATGATAACTTATCGTTATGTTACAAGTTACAACTTAGAAATTACATTTGCTGCTTTACTTGTAAAAGTGGCAAATATATAATAATAATAATAACAATAATAATACTATGAACGCTTCACACCACGTCAATCTGGCCCCGTGCTAAGTATCCGAAGAACTTGTGTTACAGGTACCAGAAAACGGGAAGTATATTTAATACTTTTATACTATACATATATTTAAGATTTTTATTATATTATACACATATTTAATACACATCAATGACCCAGGAACACAGAAAAACTTTTTGTTCCTTCGGCGGGATTCGAACCCGCGACCCCCGGCTTGAGCACCAACGCGCTGAACCACTGAGCCATAGAGGTCGTATATATAATTTCTATCTATATATTACATAGTCTAGTTTAAGAATTAAATATATGACAAAGACAACCACAGACGACAGACTTTCCAATGTAATATTTTTTCTATAAAAGCCACCAGTAAAGCAACCTACACTATAGTGCTACCAATTTAAATATCCCTTGTTTAACGAGCGATAAAGAAATACAATAACATATATTATTTGGTCAAATTGAATATTTTTGTTCACAAATTGTAATTGAGCAGAGTATTGTAGGTGTGACAAGCCGCTATGATCTATCAGAGTAATTTAAATAAAGCATATCACGTTTTGTTACAAACTTAGTCATAAACTACTTTTGACTGGTTTTAGTTTTGTAATGCAAATTCTAATAGTTGAGTAATAGTATAAGAACATCATGCGTAATAGTCCAATTTCAATCAAAGTATTGAGAACATACTTTTTAAATTATTTCGGTACTATAATACAATTGATAAAATTTAAGAAAACCTGAAAAAGGCTGTTATCATTTACAGCCTCTAGTAGGACACTGGACATTTGTTATTATATAGTTTGAATAGTGGTAAGAATAGATTTTTAGCTACTTATTCATCCAGAGTAGAATGAATTAATGGCCCATATTTAGATACAGGCCATTCATTCACTCAGTCACGAGTGACTAATCTCGAAAATAAAAATTACAAAAATCTGAACACAGCATGTATTTTAAATCGTATAATCATGATTCCTAACCCATCACAAAAGTCCTCGAAACCAAATTATAACCAATAGTATTTTAAGGTTTTATATTTTTGTTTACGACTTTATTTACCGAAAATAAACTTAAGGTTAAACGATTTGATAGGATTTAATGTATGTTTTTGAGCCCCTGCCTGGGGCCAAATCTCGCGAAGGTCGTTGTATCCGCACCGAGAGGACGAGTTGCGCAGACGTCGCTATATATAGAGAACGTACTGCATCAGGATATCATTCGCCACACAATTGTCGAGTACCACCAGCTGTTAGCGCCAACCTACTAGCAACATGAGAATTTTCGTAAGTATCTCGGCCTTCCGAAAAACATACAGTATCCATTCAACTGAAGCAGTTATAATGTGGCATTAGCGCCCATCACACGTAAAGTTCGGACGCGGGAAACAGCATGCGCTGCTACAACTCGGAGTTGGTATAATTGTAGAACATTTATGTAATACTTTCAGTTCGTCGTCCTCGCTATGGTCGCGTGCGCCGCTGCCGGTAACGTGAACCGCGACAAGCGCGGGGGCGCCTACTCCCTGGGCGGCTGGAGCGGCTCCTCCCTGGGCGGCTGGACTGGCTCCTCAGGCTGGGCGGCGCCCGCCCCCGCAGCCAAGCTGGTGACGGTGAACAAGGTGGTGAACACGCAGCGCGTGGTGGACGTCCCGCAGGTGGTCAGCGTGCGCAAGGTCATCAACGAGCCAAGGGTGGTCTCCGTCAATAAGCTGGTGGCCGCACCCAGCTACTCCTCTGGCATATCTAGCCTCGGCTATGGATCTAGCCTCGGCCATGGATCTAGCCTCGGCTATGGATCTAGCCTCGGCTATGGATCTAGCCTCGGCTATGGATCTAGCCTCGGCTATGGATCTAGCCTCGGCCATGGATCTAGCCTCGGCTACGGCTCCAGCTCTCTCAACAGTGGCTGGTGGTGAAGGCGGTAGTTGCACTTTCTAGACAATAAAGTAATGTACAGTGTATTTACCTCCTATTTATGTTCATTATTTTGTTGTTTACCTTCACATGGATGCTATTTTTTATTGTAAATAAAATATTTTTACAGAAATAGTCAAATTTTATTTCAATTTCCTTTAAGGGCTAATTCACACCGAATCGAAACGATACGCGACGATGCGCTGCATTTATGACTTCTATTCTATTATTATGAGAGCTAATTAAAATTGAACTTTATTCATTGCAGAAGAAGATGTACACATCTAACAGCGACCACTAACGTCCCCACTGCTGGGGCTCGGGTCTCTCCACGGTGTGAGGAGAACGACTTTACAGGGTGTATTCAGTTCAAAAAATAATATTCACATTATATAAAATATTTCAACAAATTTTCCTAATTTACAGAAAAATAACATGATTAACATTTCCTGACTCGATAAGTATAGACATTCTAGCATCGCCGTACGCCGCGCCGACTTTGAAGGTCATGCGACCGCCGCGCATTATCAGCCGGCGGTGTTGAATCGCCGTTAATTATTTTATTTATAGGATAATCTAGTCTAATTTTCTCATGTTATTTGGAACGAGAAAATTTTGGAACGAGAGTCGAATACTGATCACGCTTCTTGAATCTCCATTTTTGTTTTCAACACCCTGTTACCTGTACAAGATTAATTTCTAGTATATTTATTAAATTTCGCTAACGTCTCAAACAGAAGCTGGGTGACTTCCAGCCTCCCAAACATGCCGGTTTTTGAAGAGGCTTTAGTACCATATAGACCACATATTATATATGTTATACAGAAAACCGAGGAGTATAATAATCAGCCACTATGCTTGGCGTTCGTCTCCTTTGAGAATGCCTTCGATTCAATCGAGACCTGGGATATGTTACAGTCTCTTCGAGTCACTACCGAGGCTACACCGAAGTGTTGAAGTGTTTGTACAAGCCACCATGTCAATCCGAGTCCGACGAGCGTAGCACAAAGGGGTCCATCGCAGCGTGGTGTCAGACAACGTACAATTTTTATTGCTTACGAAATTAAGTTTCACAACTGCTGGAACTTAGTATAAACATAGCGAAGCGAAAAGTATGTGATTTTGTTTAATGCACATGTTATATCAATCAATCAATCCTTTATTGCATGAATGTGGTGTACATAAGGTCTTAATAATATTTATAGGTAGGGAAACCTTAATCAGATAAAAAAAAGACAACACCAATTTTATAAAATCTAATTCTATTTTAACAAAAGAAAACAAATCAAATAATTAAATAATAAAAAGGAAACTAAATAACTAAATTTAAAGGGCAAAGTAATAATGGAAACGCAAGGGCACGTCTGTCTCGCTCGCGATCCCAAGGCAAAAAAAAAAGAGTGACTTTTTTTTTTTTTTTTTTTTTTTTTTTTTTCGAACGGGTCTATGCTAAGGGTCGGGTTAAGACCGCTGTAGCTAAGTCGGACTATAACTAGCCTGGTGGCTAGTTTGTTTGGTGGTAGACGATGGGAGGGTTTGACCCTCCCTAACATCACCCGGGTGATGTTCAAACCGGATATTGGGGACAGCTACGGATTAGAAGCTATTATTTTGACAGGGGAGACGCGGGTCTCTCCTGCTGAGGGGTCCGACCCCTTCCTCACTCGCTGATGAGTGAGGTTGCTCGCGCGCGGTAGCAGAGACTAGCGGCGTGCGAGTTATCGCGATAGAGGAGCTCTCGATTTGGTCGATATCGGTACTGAGAGGGCCGTCCCTCTCCCCTTCCGCGTACGGTCGGGATGACTCGCGCGCGTAAGTCCTAATGTCGATGAGGTTCGCGGTATTGGTAGAGCTCTCTATATCAATATCGCGGTCGCGGACACTATTTAGGAGTGTACCTAGACTACTGGGATGCGAACTCGAACTCGGGTTCGGGTCCGGTCCCGTGTTAGGGTCGGTCTGTACGTCTGTACGTGTTGTCGTGTCGGATGTGGGACCTCGGAGTAGGCGCCGGCGTCGACCCCGGTGCGATGCTAGCGTCGCGGGTGCGTGTGATTTGTGTTTACGTAACTGTACACAGTACGTTACGTATTTTGTGATCGGGTCAACGGGATCGGCTAAGATATGCTTAGGCCGTTTGTGCGGGTGTCGGAAAGTCAGTGCGTCGTGGTTGAAAAAGAGTGACGTGGTGCGCCGGTTTTTATGCTATTCGGGGGACGTCGTCGGGGCAGCTCTGTGAGTCAGCTTCGGTGTTGCTCGCTAACACGGCCTCTCCTGACAGTCTGACGTCGTCAGGCCTCGATGAAGAACCGGGTTGTTCTCGGGTTGAAGTGGGCTGAGCACTCGTGGCGTCTGTTAAGACGTCATCATTCTCCTCTCCTGAAAATCATACGAAAAAAAGAATTCTAACACTGTTTTCAGACAACATAGCAAAAATTTCTAGTGGAGAGATATATCAACCGTTAGTGATCACAAACAAAATGGTACCAAATAGCGCATCAAAAATCGACTTAATTATTTAGATAGCTAACTTAAAGGCATAGGCTCCACTACTCAGCATACCTATCAGTGTTGCCGTCGAAGATATATCGCTCGGACTTCACGTCAAAGTCATAGGCTCCACTATTAAGCTTAACTTCGACGGCTGTATCGGCATAGGCTCCACTATCAAGCATACCAAACAGACTTACTCACCCTCGAAGAATGCTGCGCAGGTCTGCGGGGTCCATTCGCCTCCCCAGGGCACCAGGTATTGCGCGGCTGCGTACGTCACCTTGCAATACGCTCCACTGACAAGCTTTAGCTCATAGCGCTTATTATCAAGCACTCGAGTAATGCGGTAAGGTCCACGCATTCCTGGATCCAATTTGCCCTGTGACTGAGAATACTTGATTACGAAGACAAGGTCATTTAAATTATAAGTCCGGGGAGATGCACGATCTTCGTTCACCCGTCGTACTTATTCGGCTTGATTACGAGTCAGCCGTTCGGTTGTCCTCTGTCTACGTAATTCACGTAACAATTCACGATTTTCAGACGAATTTTCTAAAGCTTTGTCGCGTATTATTGAGCGAACTACTGGCAATGCATTTTCAGACCCAATCAATAAGTTTAAGGGAGCGTACTGCGTTGTTTTTTGTTTGGTGATATTTAAAATTAATTGCAGTCGCCACAATTCCTTAGCCCATTCACATTTCTTTTGATTTGACTCGATACGAAGCATATTGAGAACAGTGCGGATATAACGTTCAGCTTGGCCGTTGGCCTGGTGCATCTCGGGAGTGATGTGATGCACTTGGCACCCCAACTCATTTATAAATGATAAAAACCCAGAAGCCTCAAACATTCTACCTCTATCACATATTATGGTATTCGGGGCCGGGGGGTGCCGAATAGGGAAATAATTAACTGCATAGCTCGCTTTAATTCAGTTAAATCTTGTCGGTGAATAGGAATTAGATGACAGAATTTAGAAAAGGAATCAACCGCAACTAATATGTGCGATCCTCGCTATCCTCGCGATTCTGGTAAAGGTCCCAATACATCAACGTGTAAGGTATCAAACGGTATGTTAGGCTTTGCCCATGAAGTAATAGGTTGTAATTGGGAGCGCGGCACGCGTTTATGAGCTATACATGTTATACAATGTTTAGTATTTGTAAATAAAAGCCCTAAGACCAGGAAACCAAAAGTATCGTAAAATTAGATCGGCGGTCTTTTCAGCATCAATATGGGCATGTTCGTCGTGAAAAATACGAAGCAAAGTTAATCGATACCCCTTGGGAATAAAACAGAGTAGACGCGCCTCTTCACCAGTAGGCATATATCGATAGTACAAGAGATCACCCCGTTTGACGTACCTTGAGGCGTCTAATTGTCCCTCGTCTAAGAATCGCATTAACTGTTGCGTTTCCTCATCGCCAGATTGTGCTATATGAGCCCAATTGCGTGGTTTGGTTATGTTGTTTACGATGCCAACAGGGTTTCGACTTAGATAGTCAGCATGCGGTAGTAATACTCCCTTCCTGTACTGAATATCAAAGTCGAAATCCTGTAAGTATACCCAACACCTAGCCACTCGCGGTAACAAGTCTTTTTTTGTTTGAGTAGATTTGAGAGCATTACAATCGGTTATCACAGTGAAATCCCTACCAATGAGATGATGCCTAAAATGTTTCAGGGCTTTTACTACCGCGAGAGTCTCCAGTTCATAGGAATGGTATTTGGACTCAGCCCCCTTTGTCATCTGGCTATAATACGCTACTACCCGCTTACTACCATCCCTATGAACCTGAAGTAAAACCGCACCATAACCCGCGCTGCTCGCGTCTGTGTGAACTTGGGTGGGTAGTTCTGGATCAAAAATGCACAATACCGGCTCACTGGTGAGACACTTAATGAGTTCCTGACAGGCTCTTTCCTGTTCCTCGCCCCTCACAAAATCAACGCCCTTTTTTGTTAACCGCGCAATACAACACGTTTTTAATGAATAAGAAACTGTCTCACCTGCCGCACGTTTTGAGGCACACTCGAGGTAACCAGAGTCAGAACTTTAGTCGCAGCCGGTCGTATGCATCCGTTCGAAATAACTCTTCCTAAATATTCTATCTCGGTACATAAAAAGGAACACTTGCGCAAATTGATCGAAAACCCCGAATCAGTTAACGTTGTCAACACATTATGGAGTGTCTGTAACGCTTCCTCGATTGAGGAATGTAATATTTAACAGTCATCGATATACACCAAGACTTTGCCAGATTCGATAAATTCACGCAACGTATTCGAAATAATTCGCTGATATACTATAGGTGCATTTGCGAGTCCGTGTGGCATTTTAACATACTCGTAATGCCCTTCAGGCGTCACAAAACCAGTTAAGGGTATAGAATCTTCATGTAACATAATTTGGTGAAAGCCCGTGGCCACATCCAAAGTGGTCAAGTATTTCGCCTTCCCTAGTCTATCGAGATGATCGTCTATTAAAGGTAGCGGATATCTGTCTTTTACAGTTGTTTTATTCAGCGCGCGAAAATCGACACACATCCTATCCGATCCATCTTTCTTCTTAACTAAAAGTATAGGACTCGAATATGGAGACTCAGATTCACGAATAATATTTTTCGATAGTAGGTCCTTAATAATGTTACGCACCTTTAATTTTTCGTTAAAGGAAATTTTATAAGGTCGATAGTATACCGGAGTGTCGCTATTCAAGCGAATATGCATTTTGCCGGTAGTCACGGTAGTCGTAGCGGTGCCCGAAATCATAAATTTAAAAAATGTATCAAGTATTGACAATAATTTTAACAAATCATCGTGCACTAATGCAGTTTTTATTTCGTTACGATCATTATTCGCTTGAACGTCACACACGCGATTAACCGAAAGACCGCGAGTTAAACGTTGCAAACTTCTCGTACGCACGTACGTGACACCATCTCTATTAAGTACATCTGTACCGATAATTATAGGCGCGTTTATACATTCTCTAGGCACGATTAGTAAATCAACTTCTAACGTTATCTCTGGGAACTCAATTCAAGTGTAACGTCAATAAAAATAGTTGTGTCACTAATTTCTTTTAACTGGCGGTTGATAGATTTCTTACAACACGAAAAATAATTTATAACATCCGACGATATTAGAGACACATCTAACGCGCCACTATCAATAAGTATGTCAATTGGAATACCTTGAATGATGCCAACCATAACTTCATTATTTTTACGAAACATGGGGGTAGAACAAAAGTTTACTTTATTTTTGGTACGTTGCGCATCTGAGCGTTGCTTTGCAAAACACGAACTAATGTCGTGTCCACCTTTTTTGCAATAAGAGCACAATAAGTCCGATTTATAATTATTATCACTATTGCTAGGTAACGCAAGTAATTGAGGAGAATGGGTCTTTTGAGTTCGTGGTTATTGTTACGTACTATGATACTTATCCTCGAGTTCAGGCACTGTCTTCTGTTCATCTGTAAACGTATACACGGGGAAGAAAAGATATGAGTCTCTATACTGACTATATTTTCTAACTGAATTACGCTAAGTGTTCGCGTGTTCCCTACTGCCCTGTAACCACGCAACTGGCGAGCCGCGGTCCGACACCACGTCGCCTTACAAAGATTACCAAGTCAGCATTCTATGAAATAAGTAAGTACCTATGTAACAATGTCCCAACAATATTCCCCCCTTTTTTTTTTTTTTTATTTTACAAACAAATAAATCTGTCCTTAGAAACAAATAAAAAAACATGGTTACTCTATCATTACACTGAATAAAAATATTACCGATTACTTGCTACGAGTAATACAATACATTGCTATCGCTACAAGAATGCGCTGACGTCGTATATTGGGCAAGCAAAGAACACCATCATACAATGTAGACTTAAACTAATACACACAAACTTACAATAACTTCTAAAATGACAAACTCGTAATATTAGAATATTAGTTAGTCCGAAGGTCATGCGAGTGAATTCATAAAGACCGAACGGAGTAATAATCGCTGTCTTCTCTATGTCCTCGGGAGCTATTTTAATAATATGATATGCACGGTTTATATCTAATCTAGTGAATATTTTTTTACCTGTCAAACTACGAGTATAAGTAAAATCATGTAATCTAGGAACGGGGTATCTGTCCGGCGTCTATGACTTACGATGCTCCCTATCGCGTATAATGTTGTAACCTGATCAATTAATTTTCTATTGTATAAATCTACCACTAACCTATGTGTTCTTAGGAAATCAGCACCAATAATCGGCTTACTGATATCACATATTACAAAAGGCCATTTATAACTACGTCTCAATCCTAAATTAAGTTCTAATGTTACCACACCATATGTATTTATTACAGTGCCATTTGCCGCGTACAAAGTATATGCACTCCTATCATATTTCTTACAACTATTAAACTTAGAAACAGGAACGATGGATATGTCGGCACCTGTGTCAATTAAAAAAGTCATACCGTTTTTAGAGTCTGTTACACACAAACGATGGTTTTCATAAAAACCGGCGCACTCTTCCATCGCTGCAGACTGCGCCACCTCTAGTTTCCCGACGCCGTTCTCCAGTTACACGGGGACTCACAATTCTTGGCGGCTGCCCGATATCTAAAATGGTACTTGCATAACCAATCTGCACTCTGTGGTGTGCGCCTGGGACCTCTGGAACGTGAGCGAGACTTGTTCCTGTAGCCTTGAAAACGGAAACCTCGCCGATGTAGAGAACATCCTCTTATCTCGTTCACCTCTCCTCGTAATTTTTTTATTTCCAGGGACATGTTCCGCATCTCCACCAGCAGCTCAGCATTCACCGTCTTATCGTTGGCTGAAATCGACGGCTTATTTATCGCCACTATATCTCCGCTCCGTAGATTATCCATGATCTTATCAGCCATGCCGGCGAGCTCGTCTAGCTTGGCTTCGGCGCTGCAGCTTGCGAGGATTGCTCGCACCCATCCTGGCAGTCGCGCCATCCACAGGTTCTTCAAAGTGTCACCAGCGGTAGCTGTATTTCTGGCCAGCTCCTTCATTTTAGCGAGTAGCTGCGATGGACGCTGCTGACCAAGATCCATCTCTTTTACCAGCTTGTGAAATTGAGCTTCAGCGCTTTCTTGGTATATTTTTAACAACCTATTTTTCAGGACTGTATAACGTTGCTGTGCCGGCGGATCATCGATCAGGTCTGCCACCTGGCTAAGTTCCTCCTTGTCTAACTTTGCCAAAACTAAATCATACTTCACATTTTCACTTTGGTGTTGCGGTCCCACAACGGCTTCGAACTGGGCGAACCACATGCGTGGCATATCAGTCCAGAACGAAGGTATTCTCGCTGAAAGGCTGATGGCAGCCAGATCGTGGTTGATGTGCTGAGTCATATTTTGCTGTAGAGCCGTCGGTTGCTGCACTCCAGGGTTAGCCATCTTTCACTTGCACTGTGTTGTTCGGTACACGTGCACTAAATACGCAGAGTCCGTATGACGCAATATGTAACGTGGCACGCGACGCGGCGGTACGGTGAGTTGGGAGGGCAGTAGGAAACTTATCACGTCGGGGTCACCAATTTTGAGTTCGTGGTTATTGTTACGTACTATGATACTTATCCTCGAGTTCAGGCACTGTCTTCTGTTCATCTGTAAACGTATACACGGGGAAGAAAAGATATGAGTCTCTATACTGACTATATTTTCTGACTGAATTACGCTAAGTGTTCGCGTGTTCCCTACTGCCCTGTAACCACGCAACTGGCGAGCCGCGGTCCGACACCACGTCGCCTTACAAAGATTACCAAGTCAGCATTCTATGAAATAAGTAAGTACCTATGTAACAATGTCCCAACAAATCTTTTGTTGAGGTTTTTTTTGGACAATTTATTTGTTTGTGTTGAGTGTCACCGCAAATAAAACATTTCAACAGAGGGCTTTCCACGTTTAAAAGTTGACTTCAACTGACCTTTATTAGATTGTTGTGTAAATGACGGTGTAGGTGTCGATTTATAAACAGGCTTACTAAATGTTGACAAAAAATCAACCATATTATCGATTGTAGGTTTCGCGTTACTAGCACATGCCTTAACATGCGGGTCTTTAATGCCTCGAATTACGATTGCAATAATAAGTTCCTCAGATAACCTCTTGACTATTCGTAGTCGTAGTAAAGTCCTACGCCCGTACTCTGCGTAAGGAGGATATTTATCCGAATCCGTACACATAACTTCAAAGAGAATACAAGCCACGTCTATTTTTTAACACATAATGATCTAAAATCTTTTTTAAAAGTCATCCATGAACGGTCATTAGTAATCCACTCGTTTAGCTACTGTCTCGCGTTTCCTTTTAAACAGTTACCTACCCGCGACAAACACTCATTTTCTGACCATTTATTCGCAACCATAGCCCTATCCACCTCGGCAAACCATTGATCCACGTCGTTTAGATCTGGATCAAAGTTCGAGACGTAATAATTTTGCGTATGTACTGACCTTAAGGATTGGATCGCATCCACAATACTTTCCGTCGAACAGCCCGCTGAATCTGCATTAGGGGTACTGGGCGAATTCAAACACCCCGACTTACCTTCCACTGCGCTCAACCGCGAGGCTATCGCCTCAAGGGAGTGTGCACAGTCCTGATGCAGTGACGCCACCCTTGACTCCAAACCGTAAGACCGACCTGGACGCGAACGCTCCTGGCCGGACCACCTCGACCTTGAACGGCGGCGACGAGACCGCTCGCGCAGCACGTGTAAGCGATCACGACTCGACCGTTCTGGACTCGAACGATCACGGCGAGATCGCCGCTGCTCCTGTGTGCGTCCCCGGGACGTGCTCGACTACGCGAGCGCATTATGCGCTTCCCCCTATTATTTGAACGCGAACGACTTGATCTACCCATGACTATTTTATTACAGTTAATGAAACTTCTTGAAAAATAATAATTGTGGGAGCGTTTTCTCTAGCCAACTTCTGATTTTAGGTAGGAAAACCTTAATCAGATAAAAAAAAGACAACACCAATTTTACAAATTTAATTCTATTTTAACAAAGGAAAACAAATTAAATAATTAAATAATAAAAACGAAACTAAATAACTAAATTTAAAGGGCAAAGTAATAATGGAAACGCAATGGCACGTCTGTCTCGCTCGCGATCCCAAGACAAAAAAAAAAGAGTGACGTGGTGCGCCGTTTTATGCTATTCGGGGGAAGTCGGGGCAGCTCTGTGAGTCAGCTTCGGTGTTGCTCGCTAACAATATTATAATAGGATCCAACATTCTGCCATCATAATGGCGCGCAAAATATCCTTAACATGCAAGGTGTTAGGTGTGAAGTTAACATTTATAAATTTAAGCAACAGATTGGAATTAAATAAAATATACACATACAGTTAATAATTTAAGAACATAAATAATTATTAATCATAACAAATTGAATAATAAGTCATACAATTTTAGTATTAGTCATAGAAATTAAATATATAGATATATCACAGAGATATATCACAGCCCATAGGCATTATTAAAAAAAAGGTCAAAACACAAAAAAAATAATACCTGTGTCAAGTGTCAACTGTCATAATTCCAAAGAGGTTAGAATAGGGTTAGAACTAAAATAAAACGTGGGCTTTACGTGGCATTATTTTAGCAAACATGTGAACCAAATTTAGTAGTGCATTCCGAAACATGGTTCACAAAATATATTATAGATGCATGATAAGTTCTACGAGTGATTCACATTATACAAGGATTCGCCCCGTTGACTTTGACCTCATTAACACAAGATGCATACTTTAAAGGTATTAAAAAAGCTAAGGTTTATTTTAGTATCATTTATTTAAAGATATTAAAAGTGATGAAATGTCATTTTAACAGAGAAAGGGGGACGATTGTCACAAGTATCGAAAATCAATATAAAAAGTAAGATATAGCTCAACAAGTCATCATAACAATAAAATCATAATGATATTCATGATTAAAATATAATATATTATGTCAAAATCATTATAATATCATGTAAAAACTAAGTATTATATATCTCATGTCATTTATTATGATCGTTGGTCCAAATTTTAAGAAAGAAGTCTATCGTCGAATTCCGGAACGGTTGGCAAAGTTCGGGAAACTCAGAAATATCTTCTCGTCTACAATCCCTGAGGGATTGTAGACTAGAGAGAGGGATTGTAGGGCTTGAAGAAAAAAGTCTTCGAGCAGTTTGTGTTACCGGTGATGATAATATATGGAGCCGAAACGTGGTCATTCACAATGAGCCTTTCCCATAACCTCCGTGTCGCTCAATGAGCTATGGGAAGGGCTATGCTTGGAATCTCCCTACGTGGTAGACTCAGAAATGAGGAATTCTGTAGCAGAACTAAAGTTACCGACATAGCCCAGCGCATTAGCAAGTTGGAGTAGCAGTGGGCAGGACATATAGCCCGAAGAACCGATAGCCGTTGGGGTCAAATGTTCTCGAGTAGAGACTATGATCTGGGCGTCAAACCATAGGACGGGCTCCCACCAGAGACGACCTGAGAAAGGTCGCGGGAGTCGGTGGATACAGGCCCCAAACGAACGGTCGGACGTCTCCAGGCTGAAACGACGAACGTCGTCATGTAATTGAAATAAAATATTTTTTTATGATCTCAATCAATGTTTACTAATTTCAATGTCTTTTGCAATGTGATTACGTGATTAGTCGAAATTTAAAATGCTTCCATTTTTTATTTTGTTTATTTGCACAAATTATTTTGTTTAACAAAACGAATGAAATTAACGTAATCTGAACGATTTTATTTTAAGCCAGTATTTTACTCCTGCTACATTATAAAATCTGTGCTACGATATTAATTACTTTCGTAAGTTCGTGTTATATATTATGGACAGCAATGGAATACTTTATTAGCTATAATTGATTAGATTGCAAGTATATAGTGAGAGGCAGAAAAAATATTGACGCATATTGTAAGTGTGTTTCAACAATAATTTTTGTGCCACTCTATCAAGTATCAAACACAATAAGATTTTGCTGAAGAACACATACTTCTGAAAAGTGGTTATAATCAATTTCGACCACAAACATAAAATTAATATTTTACAGTAGTTGAGTATTATCCTCCCTGGGATAACAAAACTAAGTACTTTAAGAGATTTACAAACTAAGAGAGCAACTTCACTTTGACCTGGCCCAATGATCCGGGACTCAACCTGTCCTTTATAGACAGTACCCCCCCCCCCCCTCTTTGCAAAAACAGAAAAACCCTTAGGCGCCTTAGCGTACTCCATTGGTCGGCACTATTATTAGTTCTACCAATTGTATTGCAAGATCCATCTAAATCCGATTACTGTATTTTTTGGATTTTTCAGTTTGTATGTTTCTTTTTGAATTATATAAGAGAAATACATCTTCTCTATTACTATATACGACCTAAACGACTAAAATTAATATACGATCAGAACTTCAGAGACTTCATATAAGATAAAAAAGATTAAAAGAATAAGATTTTTTTTTACAATAAATAAACAAAGACTAGAGCAATAAAAACAAAAACAACAAAATCGCGAAAACTTTGAACTGCAGTCACTTCGTTATCTATCACCAGCCGTTGTTGCCAGCGGCGATGCGAGACCCGCAGCCGTAGCCGGATGCACAGCCGATCGACCCGTAGCCGAGGCCTGCGTAGTAGAGCGGCGCGCTGTAGCTGGGCGCGGCCACCAGCTTGTTGACGGAGACCACTCTGGGCTCGTTGACGAGCTTGCGCACGCTGACCACCTGCGGCACGTCCACCACGCGCTGCGTGTTCACCACCTTGTTCACCGTTACCACCTGCGCGGCGGGCGCGGCGTAGCTCAGGGCGGGCGCGGCGGCGGCGTAGGCGGGCACCGCCCAGCCCGAGCTGCCCAGCGAGTACTCGCCCAAGCCGCTGCGCTTTCCGCGGTTCACGTTTCCAGCGGACGCGCACGCCACTACTGCGAGGATTACTACCTGGAATATACGAGAAAAAAATTAGGAAGATGACACGTAGATTTATTTAATTTCCAGTAAATTGTTACATGAAGTTTCATTTTTGTGATTTTTAGTTATACAAAATAGAATGCTTCTTGTGAATTGCTACTTACAAAAGCTCTCATGTTGAAGTTAATTGGGCGGTGGACTGTCTGATGCAAAGAGTCTAAGCGAATGATAGACTTGCTGTAAATCGTTCAAATATATACATCACGTTTTTGCGCTTTTCGCAATCCTGTCCTTGACGTGTTCATAGACAACATCTCATTATGCAGTGTGACTTAGGCCTTTCTTAGTGTATTTAATTTGCACATATTTTTATATTAAAATAATTTATGGGCGTGACCGTTGCGCCATTAAAAATCAAATCTTTTTAGTAGTTTGCCATAAAAAAGTAGAGAATCAATATAATAAAAAAAAAACTTAAATATTATAAGATATGAGTAAACAATATTTTGCGTCAATATAATAAAGTTAATAATATAATTATGTAGTCAATAAGCTTTCAATCAATCAATAAATTTAAATATTAGTCAAAGACCGTTTGTGTACTAAAGCTTATTATAAACTTAGTGATTTCATGAATGATAGCACACCTTGGGAATGACTAATGAGGTGGCTCCCTGCAAGGCCACTTCTATATACTATTGTACTCTTGTTGCGTAGCTTTAGACATAACTTGTTACATAACTTTTTCAAAAGATAATTTTTCCATCTTTATGATAAAAGATGGCCTCGTGCGAGTTTCTTACGCCGGTTCTTCTCGTCGGGCCCGAAGCGGTGGTAGGCATCATGTAGACCGACGTTCAGAAAGTGCATAAAATACCAACTTTTAATAAAAAAATTTACTTTCACTGGTCTGCACATGAGGCATTGGTCCATTTCCAAATTGCTAAGTATGCGAACTTTAGTGAATTAATGAAAATTGTACAGTGTGATGAAAGTCATATTTCCTTTATATGAAAAGTAATAGAAAGTACATCAGTTAATCATATGAATAAGGAGAATGAGTTGCCTTAAGTCCAACCGGTGCTCGACCTTGAACTTGGCGCGTGAACTTGTGACGTAAGCGGACAAGCGCCGCGCGCGCGGGCTAGCGCGGGTCACCGCTCATCGCAAACTTTACTCCACTAATTCTAAATTTCAATGCGATTACGTGGCTTTGATTGCTCCATGAGCACTAGATAGTGTATATTGAGATGGTTCTGTGAAAAGAATATCATTTGAAAATAGCAACAAACAACCACTAAACATCACCATGAGATCAATTGTAAGTATACACTATGTGAAGATACACGATAGATAAGAAAAACACAGTCTCAAACATTGTTGCAAGATTTGTTTTCCTAGATTTAAGGAGGAGTTTACAGCAAAAAAAGTCTTAGTCTTGATTTTTACATTTTATAAGAAGTTATAATATTTTATTTATTTTTAGTTATTTTAGTTATTACGATTATTTATTATAATGTTTGATTTAATTCAGCAATTGCAACACGAGGTCGTGTCAGTTTTACATATTCAACAAAACATTTGCGCATTATTTTAACGAACTGAAAATGGGGTCAAGTTCGAAGCCACCACTCACGCCATGGACTATTTGTCATAAAAAATAATATTCACCCGTTGCTTATTATTATTATTATAGAACACATTATCATCAGCTGGATTGAGTTCTGATTAAATATCATGAAGATAAGAATTGTGATACATATACTGTTTCATATATCTAAAGATATGAAGTTATTTTGACTAATTGAATGTTAATTTATAATAATAATCTGGCCCCGTGTTAAGTATCCGAAGAACTTGTGTTACAGGTACCAGAAAACGGGAAGTATATTTAATACTTTGATACTATGCATATATTTAAGATTTTTATTATATTATACACATATTAAATACACATCCATGGCCCAGGAACACAGAAAAACTTTTTGTTCCTTCGGCGGGATTCGAACCCGCGACCCCCGGCTTGAGAACCAACTAAATTTAATAAGATTATAATAATTAATTGTGATAATTTAAAATGATAAGTAGAAATAAAGTATGCGGTATAATTAAAAGTAGAACCAGCTGATAAACAGTTAAATAATCAGTTTTTTTGTTATAAAATAGGGGGCTAACAAGCAAACGGATCGTCTGATATGATTTAAAGTAAACCCATTGGCAAAAATTCATTGCTGTCTACTCAGGGGTTTTTTTTGTATCAATTTTGACCGTGTCCTTTGATAACTGCAAACATTTATCTAAGTTTTAGAAGTTTAACATACCCCGATGATTCCTGTTCCTCAGTTATTTTTCAGTTGGTATTCCAGAAGTGAAAGTCATTAATTTAGCCTTTTTTGCATGTTTGCTTCTTAAGTTATGATCCTGTTTCTTGCAGTATCCTAAATCTTTTGCAACTATAAAATTCATTTGATATGGTTTCGAATATTTTTTGAATAAATGAATACAAATCAAGCTTGAGTGAACATTGAAATCTCGTGAGTGCGAGGGCGAACATGCCAACATAATTAAATTTGCCAATATTTGATTCTATACGATCATTCTTATATTAATGCACACGCACACACATGTAACGAAACTACGCCTTGTAAGGCGAGCTGACGCGGTGTGTGGTATTTTACACGCGTACTACATTACATGCATAAAAAACTGGCCTCAGTTTTTGTTTGACAAAGCTCCGTCTTCACTTTTTATTTGGTCTGAGACATTATTATATTGATTATTGATAAATTCTTAAACTCATCTTACTATCCAGTAGCCGGTTTTGCTGTACAGCGCAATTTGTAAGTATGTGATGTATTACGTTGAGGTTTTGTTTTCCTTCTTCTTCTCTCCTTCTTCCACTATTCCTTCCTTTATTGGATTCTCCTTCCATAACTTACTCCTCCTCCTTCTCACTAACCTGTGTAGCTACTTGGGAGCTTAAGTAACTAATAACTTACAGTAAACTGTTTTATTTGCAAATTTAAAATTAACATATAATACAAAGAAATTCTATGGTCACTGCCTATAATTATAACTAGGCCACATTAAGTTCACCAGCTGTGATAATAAGTACGTGTTCATGAGATATATTATATTTTAATTGATCAAATAGAAATGTCGGAAACGGCTGCAGGGGGGAGAAA
The DNA here is from genome assembly GCA_037179445.1 of Phengaris alcon alcon. Taxonomy (NCBI): domain Eukaryota; kingdom Metazoa; phylum Arthropoda; class Insecta; order Lepidoptera; family Lycaenidae; genus Phengaris; species Phengaris alcon. The sequence continues at coordinate 570,942 of JAYRCH010000072.1, read as the reverse complement.
AATTTATCTAACTAGGTCTTATCCCTGGAAACAGCGTATTTTTAGGTTACACATGTTTTTTTTTCGTCCGTCGCGTTCTTTTTATATCTTTTTTACGAAAACTCCGAGCAAAGTTCGGTCCCCCATGTACTTTATATAACTACTATGTTAGCTGCTGGACTAATAATTGAAATCATCATAGTTTGGCTGGACACGTCATAAAAGACGCATATATACTAACTCTATAGTAGCTACATGCACAAAGTCAAATCTAGGATCCAGTTAAATAATACTCAAATCTAGCGATAAGTAGACTGCAGTCTATCTAGCAACTGGAACTTGATATCTGAAAGACGCTGGAGAAGTCTTAATGAAATACTCGCCACTAAAAACGTTTGCCTGCAACATAATATATTATGCTGCAAATTTTGACACCTTTCGTTGCAAGTTTGAGAATATTGTATATCCCGGACGTTTAGTGAACATGGGTCGATTTTCGCGGTGCGGCGAGTCGCTTCACAAATCGCCTTGTCATTTTTGTTAGCAAAATTGCCTTGCGACCTACCTGAAGGGCCATTTAGACTGACGGACGCCGACGGACGGATTTGATCCCCCATAAGTAGTATAATATAAGTTTTAAGTTGCAAGTTTAATTTGATCTAAATCTTTTATCAATTTAATTAAAAACCTAGAGCCTTAGGTCTATCGGATTTTGTAACTATTAGATGTATCCGATGGTGTCGGTGATGCCTCACTGCGGCCCAATAGAAGACCCCCGAAATATTAATTATGCATTTTTGTTGAAAACCGCCAAGGATGGTGTTACAACACGCGCCGCTGCTCCATATATATGTTCAGCCGGCCAGGCTACACCATCAGTACACCCAGTCCCATACAGCACACACGATGAAGACCTTCGTGAGTATTACCATCAGTATAACCCACCATTAAAAATAATTAATTTTATAAGAAAAATTAAATACAATTTTTTTTACTGAAATGTTTTGAAATTGAAAACTTGAGGATATATATTTTTTTACCTCTCTTTAACAACATAACAACATCACCAACCGCTTTTGTGAAACTATAAACAAAAATTGTGACATATTTGTAAAACGAAATGAAATGCCAAAAAAAATTAAATTAACTCATATTTTTTATCAAAAGGAAATATTAAATGTCCTACAATATACTTCATCGTAATAATCGGCCCATAATGGTAGAGCTACGTAACGCTCAGATCTTTACAAAGTCGGTTAAAAGTGTGAAATCGCGATCAGAATGTCAAAATATGTAAAATATATAACCTTCCGGTGCTCGCCGATGCACATCTCTATGGAAATGTATTCCGAAGTTGCGCCAGCGCATGTAGCAGCTCTACATCACCAGCCAGGTCACGGGCGACATTATACTTCCAAAACATTCCATAATTATATTATCATACATGAGGATAATTTTTTTCTCTTCGTTTATGTTTAGAATAAATTGGATTTGAACAGAGTATACAATATTCAATACTGCATTGAACTTAAGTCGTAATTTAAATTCGTCTGAGTTGTATCTTCGCCATTAACCTTTTCCTACTTTTTCAGGTCGCGATCCTCGCTCTCGTAGCATGCGCGTCAGCCGGAAACCTCCGCCCTAAGCGCGGCTTCCTGCATGAGCTTGGAGGCTACGCTCCCAGCATCGGTTACTCCGCGCCCGCCATCCACGCGCCCGCCTTCGCTGCCCCGCTGAGCTACTCCTCTGCTGCACTCGCTGCACCAGCTCTGAGTTACTCGTCTTCTGCGCTAGCGGCTCCAGCGATTAGCTACTCCGCCCCCGCCATCAAATACGCTCCCGCCGTGGCCGCCCCAGCTCTGAGCTACTCCTCTGCCGCATTAGCTGCGCCAGCGTTTGACTACTCCTCGCCCGCCCTTGCCGCGCCCGCCCTGAGCTACTCATCCGCTGCCCTCGCCGCGCCCGCCCTGAGCTACTCCTCTGCCCTGGCTACTCCTGCCATCAGATACTCCGCACCCGCCCTCGCCGCGCATCTCGGCTACTCAGCCCCCGCGCTTGCCCCGTCTCTCACCTACGCTGCTCCCCACTACGCACCCGCCATCGCCGCCCCAGCCCTTGCCGCAGCGCCCGCCCTTGCCGTAGCACCTGCCCCGGCAGCCAAGCTGGTGACGGTGAACAAGGTGGTGAACACGCAGCGCGTGGTAGACGTGCCGCAGGTGGTCAGCGTGCGCAAGCTCGTTAACGAGCCCAGGGTGGTCTCCGTCAACAAGGTGGTACCAGCCAGCCTGGGTCACGGCTACGGCTCCAACTACGCCGCAGGTTATGCTAGCGGCTGGTGGTAAATGCTTACACAATTATGTTCCAAAGCCAAATGTGATTTTAGTTTATGTTACTCTTATTGTTTAAATATATTTTTGATACAAAATTACTTACTGTGTTTCAATATTGTCTCGCGCCTATTAATATTGTCGACTGGCTGATCATCGACGTCATCCCTCACAAGTACTTGATTCTATAAAATATAGTTACATAGTATTGATAAAAGTAAAGATACCTATATATAACATTGATAGACTATAGTATACAGTATAGCTTTCAGCTTTCATTAAATCTATATTATTATTTTCTGCGCCTACATTAATGTTAATGCAACGTCGTTGGTTGTTGGTTTGCTTTTAAAAACAAAAGAAAAGTTTATTTCATAAAATAAATCTCCTAATTTTTCTCCAATATCTTTCATAGGCGTAAATAAATATTTCAAACTTCGAAGTTTGCCAACTTTGAAATCTTTTGAACTCGGTCGTTACAAAGTTGGAAAATTGTTGAAAATGTAAAGACATTAAATATTTTATTAAGATTTGCATCTTCTAGATTTAGCTAGAAAGTGACTTGAGCATCTGTTACTACTAGCAGTGGCGTGCACAGTATTATGACACTGGGTATGCGGCGAAGTACTCGGTCACAAAAACTTTTTCGTTTATAGATTTTTAGCATAGCTACAGCCAAGCGACGGATCTCTAAGTCGAAACCATGCCAACAGAGCAAGTCTTAGATGTACTACTATTCATGTACATCTTCTACGGCAACGCAGACAAAACAGCGATCGATCGTCGAAGCGGAAGAAATTCTAATAAGCAAAATAATAAGCATATTTTAAAATATTATAACTACTTACCAGTCAGTCAGCTTTAATTTTCACATATTCAAGGTTCCGGTTACCTGAGATTACTATATCCCGATGTAAATTACTAAATAATATGCAAGGAAAACAATATAATTTAATCGTGTGTACACAACCATACAGCCAGATAACTGGCTGTGTGATTGTACGTATAAACGTTTCATAACTTTTAACATGAAATTTTCGAGTTACATTATTTTTTTGCTAGTTTAATTGTTGTAACTCGGGTACACACCTACCTTTTGACAGAATTTGAATCTTTTCACTGAATGACAATTGTGAGAACTTGTTATTTTTAATTTTTAATAAACACACATTTTCAACACAAACCTCACAATCAAATAACATTAAAAAAAAATCAACAAACGCACTAGTAAAAGCAAATCACTACAATTATTATAAAAACTCAGTAATAAACTGTTAAATGTAGACACTTGCAAATGTTAAAATGAAAAATCTTTTAAGAAAACTATAAATAAACTGGAGCGATTAAATTGTAAACAATGCTTATCACACGAAATATGCAATATGGCTCCCGCGAAACACAAAACGTTTAACAAAAATGCATAATGTGCATACTCGATTTATTAGATTTCCGTCTATTATTTTTACTCGGATAATAACAACATAACGCAACGAATAATTTCCGACAAGCCAGTTCGGCGGTTTTCGGAAGCGATCGGATAGCCGAGAGCCATCGCCTGCCGCGGGAGTTGACGCTATATAATCATGTCGATATTCATGGGTGTGTGCGTTTGCGAAGTATGAAAATTACACATACATGCGATGATATGTCCTGCAGAACGCAACGGCATGAGATGAGTTACTATTTATAAAATATTAGGCGTTTTTAAGTTATTATATTTTTTAAATTAATTTATTTACCATTAATTAAAGTCATCTAAAACGTACGAACGGTTTATTAAAATATCTGTGAATGACAAGTAAAGCACTGCATTTCTGCCTACAAGGAGCGCACGCCCCTGACTACTAGACCATCACATCATCTCTGATACGCCGGCATGTGATGATGGCAGTGAGGATGACTCACCAACAATACCAGGCAACACCTTTTTAGTATATATGTAGTAGGTGTAGTAACTAGTGGGCGGGCGGCTGGCGCTGGCCATGACATTGTTGCTACACGCAGGTGACGTTGTAAACACGCAAGCTGAGGCCAGCGCACACTACCGACCGCAACTTGCATTGAACAAAGCTCGAATCTTTTGTGTGTCCTCCGTTCATCAAATTTAATAACAAAATCAACATAAGAACACATAATGCTGCCAATTTAAATGTCACCTAAATTGCCGTGCAATAAACAAGTAAAATTATATTTTTGGTTTAATGTAATTTTTTGTTTACTTTTAGATTAAATCACGTCACAGACAATACGCGTCTAGTGTTAGTTTTAAGTATAAAATAACATGTAGTTTAGAATAAGGTATTTATAATATGGACCTATGCCGACCGAAATTAAGATTTATTATTATTATTAAATTGGACCAGAGAGATTATAAGTGGTGCTTTATGAGTTAAACTAAACTATTAAAAATTCTATTTCACTGACTTAAATAACAAATAAATTATAATTATGATCAGATCGTCCACCTCAATAAATTGTCTAGTGTTTTTTATCGTAAATTGATGTATAGCATTAATTTTACGAATAATTTTTGCAATATTCGTAAAATACAACATGAATTCACGAGTGTCGTCTGTCTTAAACCCAAAGCTTTTCTGTGCTGCATTGTTATTTCTGTAACTATGAAACTGTAACCTAGTTATAAGTTTTGGAGTATTTATTTTTTTGAATTATTATCATCATAATATTTATTATTATAAATTAGTCAAAACTCTTAAAAGTTATTTGAATTAAAAAATGTTACATTTTTATGGATACAATGTGCGCAGGCGGTGTACAGCGCGCGGCGCGAGTGCAGACGTCGAATATATTATTTAAACTAGTTTGGAAACTCTACTGCGCTCTGAATTGTATATCACTTACTGTAGCTCTACTATACTATTCGAGCTCTAAGGATGATGAAATAGTAAAATGGTAAAACGAGTTTAAATGAAGAGAAAATCAAAAAGAGTATGTAGACTCAATTTGTCTCAGTCCTCTTTATATACGGTCGCCGACAGATCTTGTGTACCACTGTGGTGTATACGTTATGTTGGAGAGATAAATGAAAATTACAGTCCCTATAATATTATATTGTCTTTTCACTTATATTATGTACGTACAACGTTAAGCTTAATATACCATTAAGATCAGAGTTTAAGACGAGACTGATTAACTAACATTAGAAATATAATAATTAATTGACTTAGAACCAAGAGTGCAAGCATGCACTTTTGTGTGGTCCCTACACCACTTTTCTTAAAGTCAATAAGGTTCAAAAGTGGTACCCGGGTTTCTCGGCGACTGTACATGTGTAATACGGCACTATACTAATATTATAATTAGTTAGAACAGAGATATTGTTTCTTTGTTTGCTTTGAATAGGCTCCGAAACTACTGAATTGATTTTGATGAAATTCGCCACAGATATAGGGGACTAGCATATGCCCGCGGTTTCGCCCACGGCCCACGTAAATACTGTATCCCACGATAATACTGTACTTTTTCGGCATAAAGGGTAGCCTATGTTTTAAACCAGGGCCTTAACTACTACCATACCAAATTTCATCGAAATCCGATCAGTAGTTTTTGCGTGAAAGAGACACAAACATCCATCCATCCATCCATTCTCACAAACTTTCAAATTTATAATATTAATAGGAAGGAGATAGGCTACCCTTTTACTGCAGCAAAACATACTGTTCTTGCGGGATATTTCCTTTTGCGGGCATGAAGTCCCGGGCAACAGTTAGTTTAGACTTTAGAATAATTAATTTACACTTAATTTATTACTGATTGACCATTTAGACACCCAGCGTGATGAAACAAATATTTTAATAGTGTTGTAATGAACAGTTTAATCGTTTTATTATTAAAACCCGTTTGCGGTACGTTTTGCGCCCCGTGTATTTGTTTTGTTTTCCAAAATACTTTATTGAACATACCATAAGCCATTAAGTAAATACACAATTTAATAGGCACAATCATATTATAGAAAATATACGATTTCTGTACTTTGTGCCATTTTGTGCTAATCGTGCGCGTGATGTGCTTTCGCCAGCAGTGTCTCACTGGGTAACAAAAGTAAAGGAAGAGAGAGAAAAAGTGAGAGTGTGCTCTCGTGTATTGCGCACACACTTGGGCACCAAAAAAATAACTCCAACGTAGCTGATCTGGTTCCAATTAAACCGGCATATGAAAGTATCTACGATACTTACAATAAAAAATCAGAGATCAGGCAGAAGGCTGATGTTACAAAGTTCAACTTAGGCTACTATCATTTTAGGGTTCCGTATCCGTTAGTTCTATGCAAACGAAGCGGCGGGCGTCAGCTAGTGCTTAATATAATAATAATAATTATTATTATTAATATTATTTTACATGTCAATGAATGATGATGAATATGAAAAATTAATAATAAAGTGCGTGCCTCTCAGGGAACCACTCAAGCGGTGCCGAACAGCTGGTCGGCTCCCCGCACCCCGCACACTCCGCCCTTCCTTAACGCGCGTCATACGCTTACTTGCGCGTGAAGTTACGTGCTTCACGCGCAAGTTCCACGTGAAAACAGTGGGGCTAGCACGAAAAATTGATAAGTACGAATTCGTACGGTTATAGAAAGAGTATTGTGTGAAAATTATGACAGCACCTATACAATTGACATTCGATAACGTCACGCAAACGTATTTGTCAATTGTTAGTGCCCTCTGAAGTATAGACGTTAAAACTAGAGTTCTCCATTCTGGTAGACTCTACTTCTCTAAAAGATTTGGATGCAGTTAAAAAAATTGTGTTCATATTTGGCTGCCATGGGATAGGTGTTTTATTTGTTACGTGACCCTGACGTAAGATTAAATGATAGGTTACATTCAATTCAAATAAATTTTTGCAACGGGTAATCAATGTTATATTTCATGTGTAAACAAAATGAACTCGACCTGATTTCCTTATTTAGAAAACATGTTTATTTTGGTATGTTTTAAAGCTCTTTACAGCTGTTGCGTACAGTATATGTACAGTATATGTACAGTATATGTACAGTATATGTACAGTATATGTATATGTACCAGTTCGTCGGGTATTTGGATCATATTTTTGCAAAATACCGCGGGTACATACATACCTCGCAACATACTGCATACTTCAACCAGCAATACTTCAAATTTACATAATGACTTCGAACTTGGTCTACATGCGGCGAGAGTTTTGATGCAGGTCACTAAACATCATAATATTATATTATAAATTATAAAATTAAATCTACTTATATAATATAATATAATATAATAACGGAACGCAACTCGCGCGTTTGGTGTTTTTTAAATTGATTTCGTGTGTAAAATAACTCACAGTTTAAAATTAGGTAAAAAAATTGTCGCTGAATTAAATGAAATCTGTGATTAGCCAAAGAAGTGCAGTTTGAATGATAGATTATTTAGTGTTAACCACCGAACATAGCCATAATTGTAATATTTCCCGGGTTATAATATTTTATGTGATTTAACCTATGTGATGTTGATGTTATAGTAGTAACAACATTCGACAACAAATGAAAAAGCAAACAAATATGGCGGCGCATGACACATGCCGTTGTGCCCTGCGCACAACCAATCAGCGCGCGAGTTGCGTTCCGTTTTACAATTCGACGAGATTCAGTTAGTTATATTATAATATAACGACAAATAATGCGTGAAATTGTAAGCAGAATATTTATTTGACAAACTGTCGACTTATAATCTCGCTAGTTATATCACAATCTAACGGTATTACAATTCTTCGGTGACAGGTATATTACTCCAAGGATTAGCCAATGGAATAAGTTTAAAAATGCCCGCTCGGTATCTCCAATAAAGCATATTATACGGGGTCGCCCCTAGTATACAGGGAACAATAAAGATGTATAAACATTACAGCTATCTTGAATCGTTGATGTCTTTTGTATGTGGTAATGTAAGGTAGAGAGCAACCACTATTCCAGCCGGCAAATATAGCACCGGTGTCCGGTACTAATGTATATTATTAGCATTAATAGTTTGTAGAATTTGTCTACAAGTCCGCTTTAAGGCCGGATTTAAAAATTGTGGGCCGTTGAAGGCCCACAATTCGTTCAAAACGTCAAAACTTTCAAATTTGGGTCGATTTATTTCGTTCTATAAAAGCTGTTTCTCTGTATGTAAGTATAATCATTTCTACTCTATCGTATGGCCTTTATTAAAAAAGTAAATAGAGCTCTAACTTTTTGTCTTTTTAGATAATACAATGCGATTTACGGTTAAACCAGTCACATCATCATCATCAGCCTGCGCCCACATTCATATAGATTGGCCTTTGTAAAGATCGCGAAGGTCTCTGCATGCCCTTCTCGGGGTTCTCACGCTCGCTGGGAATGTCGCAAATAATGGCGATGGTCACTAAAATATAATGGGGCCCATACACGCTAACCTCAGCTAGGTTAAGGCTCGGCAAGCAGGGATCTACGGGGGGAACGCGCTGGCACCGAAAGACAAAATAATCTGCCTGCTTGAAAACCTGCTTGGCTGAAGAACCTGTATATATAGCATGATGACGCCCGCACACGCTAGGCAAACCGCTTATTAAGCTGGGGTCTACTGCCATCGGCGCATCGGAGAACTAAAGCCTCTGCTTGCTTACCAAGCTGTATGCCTAGCGTGTAAATCTAGTATAAGTGGTTGTAATGTGATCTTTGGAAGGAAGCTTCGCACGCATTTTACGAAAATATCACTAGTTACGCCTCGTTAACCTTTTCTCCTGGTCAGGTAATGACATTTTGTGACTAAATGCGTTCTTGTACAGAAGCTGCTTAAATGTTATTTGTAGCAAAATGTTTGTTCAAACTCGAAGTTTCAGAATTCATCGAACAAATATTCCACCAGTGCCAATGCCATTGGTTTTTTTGCCCTTTTTTGAAAATTTTACTTTCTTACTTACTATAAAAACTAGCTTTTGCCCGCGGCTTCGCCCGCATGGAATAGTGTTCTTGGTGAATAAAACTTCTTCATCAAATAACTCTACTCACTGAAATATACGTACACAATAATAATATAAGACCGCTTGATATATTTTTCGCGCTTGAATATAAATTTTACAATGTCTTCTAAATATAAGATATTAATTTAAACTGTGTGGTTTATAGTACTACTATAATGTGTATGAAGTGCTTAAAGTGAGTAACGTATTTTATTTGATAAGAATCATACTGTGTATGCCACCGGCCGGGGCCCCCCGATCGGTCTAACCGCAATGTCCCTGCGTTTTAAATCTGTAATATCTTTGAAAAAAATTATTTAAATTACATGCTGTAAAGGACCATATTAATCCATATTAAATGCACAATGTATTAAAGGTACTTATTTGGATAAGGATTAATGCTGTATTACTTAAAATCGCTTCGTAAATAAGCTATTATCCCTCGTAAAAAGTAAAGGATAAAATATTTAATTTAATTTAATTATTCCTCAGAGATAAACCATTGCAAACTTTTTTGTAAACCTTTTTAAGGTATATAATACTGTAGTACATTATTTTGATCTATCTCAAAATTATCAGTTTTTCCCTTCTATATTACGAGTATGCATGTTATATACACAATGTAAACCTTCCTCTTGAATCACTCTATCTATTGAAAATACCCGCATCAAAATCCGTTGCGTAGTTTTAAAGACCTAGGCGTACATAGCGACTGACAGAAAAAGCGACTTTGTTTTATACTATGTAGTGATAATGTGATTGGTTTTGCCTTAATGTGTTAACATTATTTTACTGTCAAATATCCGAAAAATCAAATAGAATTATATTTAGCGCGTATTATGTGTCGAGGACATACATGTGAAAGTGTTGACAATGCTGCGATCGAGTCAGTAGCGGCCTCATAGTACCTCATACAACCTTCTACATGTTACAGCCTCTACATGTTACAGCCTCTACATGTTACAGCCTCTACATGTTACAGCCTCTACATGTTACAGCCTCTACATGTTACAGCCTCTACATGTTACAGCCTCTACATGTTACAGCCTCTACATGTTACAGCCTCTACATGTTACAGCCTCTACATGTTACAGCCTCTACATGTTACAGCCTCTACATGTTACAGCCTCTACATATTTCTAATTATTAAAAAATAATTGTCCTATATACTTTGTGGGTTCTTAGTTACAAGCGGCCACTGTGGAGTTTATAGTGGCATTTAAGAACAAAGAGATCTTGTCCTTTGGTCTGAACCTAGATGAATCCTGTCAGATAATCAGATAAAGACAGCAACATTGAATCGTTTATCAGTTGTGTAAATATTTTAAGTGGTTATAAACATTTACAATCATTATTAATCATTTCAAATCAAATTGTAATTGAAATGCAACGTGTGTGCATATTTAATTAATCGATTCATAGTTATGCTAATGTGTTTATTATTTATGTTCCTCCTGCATAATTAAAGCATTAAAAACTTTAGTAAGCCAAATATTGTCAGTCTTTCAGCAATTAAAAAAAGTCTCGTAATAAATTTTAATACTGACTTAGGCCCACTTGCGCAGATCTAGGTTAAAGTTAACCCTGTGTAAAAGTATCATACCTTTTCTTTTATAAATATGAAGAACCAGAGATAACATGATATTTAACCCAGGGTTAACTTTAACCCAGATCTGCGGAAGTGGGCCTTACTGAATGAAATACTTATACGAGTACAATAATAATTAGTTTATACGTATTAACAAATTCTGCATTTAATAATTCTTGCGTAAATAATAAGTATTGATTACCCTTCCGCTACCCTCCTCGCTCTCCTCCGCAGAGAAACGCGTAAGTCCTTGGTACCTTCTCTTCGATCCTCCAGTGACTGGTCACATCAACACGCGCACCATTCTAATGACATCAACTAAAACTGAGCCTCGAATTCCATCGGGCGCTTACTCTACATAGAGGGAATTACACGCAAATGCTGCGAAGTACGACATCTTTCTAATATCTTATTCTATTAGTACATTATATTATTATATTAGTATTATTATTTATATATATAAATATTATACAACTATATTTGACGACCTCTGTGGCTCAGTGGCTAGCGCGTTGGCGCCACAGATATTACTCGCGGAGGTCGGTCCTCAAGCCGGAGGTCGCGGGTTCGAATCCCGCCAGAGAACAAAAAAGTTTTGTGTTTCTGAGTCCTGGATGTATTATATAATATAATCTTAAATATATATAAGATAATATCTTGGAGAAAAAATAAACTATTTTGTTTCTCTGTAAATACGAGAAACAAAATAGTTTATTTTTTCTCCAAGATATTATCTTATAAAATGACAATTATGGTTATTGTTATTCCTCCAGTATGGTATTAAATTAAAACCTTTTGTACACCTTTATATTCTTTGCTTTTAAAATTTTTTCATTTAAAACAAATTTGACAATCTCAATCAGACTTCAAAATAATTTCTTCATAAAAAAAAAATTTAAATATCTAGCACATAACACTACTTTAAATAAAAACTTACTTTATTATTTACATCTCCCCCCTTTAAGGGAAAAAAAATCATTTTTTTTTAAACCTTCACCTCTATCTAAAGTAAAATACTCTTTTTTTTTATTCCTCTAAATCGAATACAGGTACAGGAATCAGTTTCGTAACATGAAAGAGATTTGATTCAGTTTTTCTATGACCTGTACCTATCCTATATATAGAATTAGACACTTTTTCGATTGTTCGATATGGTGCAATATTTAATTCATCTAATTTTGATCTATTTAATCTATTCCCATTTTCAACATAAACTAAATCTCCTTCATTAAAATTCCATTGTTTCCGATTTCTAGCAAATAGGTGTTTGTTATAATTATGAGATTTTATTGTATTATCAAAAGCAATTTTCTTATCTTTTATCCAATCATCCTTTGATGTGATGCTCCTCAATTCCTTTGGTAAAATTGTTACGTCATTTGTTCCATATAAAAGATATTTTGGTGAAAATCCTGTAACTGTGTGAATGGTCGCATTATATTTACTAACACACTCTTTGGCTACGTTTGTCCATGCTTTTTTATTGCCTTTTTCATTAATTTTACACCTGATTTTATTTACCAATGTTTGATTAAGACGTTCATTTAAGCCATTAGAGAACGGACAGTCAACTGCTGTAAATACCACGGGTATATTTTTGTCATTTAAAAATGTTTTGAAAGTACTTGAATTAATTCCCGGATATTCATCATTCAAAATCATACCAATTTCATCCGTTTCCGTTATATTCGATAATAGTTTCATGAAATCATTAGCGGTTTGAGTTTTTTTTTATTCAGGTCTCTAAAGTCTATACATAATCTTGTTTTTTTATTATCTTCTTTTTTAAATGCTAATGTTACCGGTGCTGCAAATGGACTATAGGATTCTTCTATTAGCTTATTATCTAGCAATTTTGCAATCAGCTGTACTATCTCCTTTTTGTCTTCTATAGTGCATCTATAAGGCCTCTTGCTGCAGTATCCATCTACTAATAAGTCTATTCTAGCCTCATATCCACTTACAGTGGCCAGCTGCCCCCTCCCTCCCCCCCCCCCCCCTATAAGATAAAATAAACGTCAATTTTCCAATTTTTAATATACCAGACCGAACATCTTCTCGAAACAGGTATGAGCTGCCCCCCCCCCTAGCTGAAATCCTGGGTACGCCCTTGGAAACCAGCATAAAGCTTCAGGGTGATATCGTAACCCCTTATTTAAGTTTTCGCAAATTTTACATGCATTTCTTGTAGCTTCGGCTCGGTAGGTAGATCTATAGGTTCTCTTTGCAGTGAATATTCTTTTTTGATATATTTATATATCTTGTATATTATAAAAGTATTAAAAATATTTCCGTTGTCTGGTACCCGTAACACAAGTTCTTAAAGAACTTACCACGGGTCCAGATTGTCGTGGTGTGAAAGCGTCCACATTTATTATTATTATTATAGATATTATACGAAATTATATGAGGATATGTGATGGGTTGCACGCAAAAACCAGTGAAGGGGTATAAACGAAATTTAGCACACAGACAATTTATATCCTTATGAATAAATGGTCTAGTAAGCCAGTGCTTAACCTGGAAAATGTACGATTCCCACTGAATAGGCAGATTTTCTTTCAACATAAAAGTAGCCAATAATAGCTAGTGAAGTGTCGGAAAATATAATAACCAACTCAATATGTTGTAGTATCAAATTCGTATTTTGAAAGTGCTGTGTAGAGTTACGCGTGTCGCCTGTGCGCGCGATTGGTGTAACTCGTATGTGGGTCACTAGATGCAGACAACCAGCTCGAAATTAAAAATACTATCGTGGAGTTATCTTCTGCATACGTAGCATTACCTTAAGGTAACCTTGGGTTTCTTTCTACGGAAGGGCAGACATAATGACAGAATGACAAAGGAAAGCTGTTATTTTGGCCATATTATCTGTCAGTATGTCTATCCTTATGTAGACAAAACGTATTTCTATGGTGGTCACGCTGAACGTGCTGGTAAAGCATTTTTTGGTTCCGTAAACAAAGGGTAAAAACGGGGCCCTACTACTGAGACTCCGCTGTCTATCCTCTGTCTATCCTGTCTATCCTGTCTCTCTGTCACCAGGCTGTATCTCATTAACCGTGATAGCTAGAGATTTTAAATTTTACAGATGATGTATATATGTTACTGCCGTAATAACAAATACCAAAGACAGCATAAAATAAACATTTATGAGGATTCTCCCATACAACAAAACGTGGTTTTGTACGGAACACCACACAAAAGTTTTTCTGTGTTCCTGGGTCCTTAAATGTGTGTATAGTATAAAAGTATTAAATATATTTGCGTTGTCTGGTACATGTGATCCAAGTTCTTCGGATACTTAGTACAGGATTAAATTAACGTGATATGGAAGCTTCCACAGTTAAAAAAAATTGAATTTAAACACTATTGTTGAATAAAACAACGTGCATACCACTGAGAAACAAAGTAAACGTGTAGCTCAGGTCGTCTTACCCGCGGTGCGTGCGGGTCCGCAGTAATTAATCATAATGAGAGCGGTGTCGCAACCCGCGGTGGTGCACGGTGGTGGGCCACGGTGATGGCCTCTACATCGGCGTATATAACCGCCCGGGGTCCGCAGGACAGCACAGTCAGCCAACATGAAAGCCATAGTAAGTGTCCTTATAGTATATCATCGTTTGACGTAAAGTCACAAGAATCAGTCTTCACCGTCACAAGTATCATTAGAACAGAAGTCAGTGATTAGATTGCTATTGGATATTTACAAAACTGGCCAAGTGCGACTCAGACTCGCGCACAAATGGTTCCGTACAAAACGGCTTTTGTTGTATGGGAGCCCCACTAAAATATTTATTTTATTCTGTTTTTAGTATTTGTTGCTATAGCGGCACCAGAAATACAGTAAATACACATCTGTGAAAATTTCAACTGTCTAACTCTCACGGTTCATGAGATACAGCCTGGTGACAGACGGACGGACAGATGGACAGACATCGCGGGGTCTTAGCGGAGTTAGTAGTATTAGCTAAAGTGGCGCCGCCCTTTGCAGAGCGGTCAAGTTTGACATTCGGACTCTTGCAATTAAACGTGTATTTTCTTATGTAGTGAATAAAGTTCAATTTTGAATCGCTATCTTAAAACTGCAGCGCCGGGTCGCGCATAGTCTCATATCGGTGTGAACTGACGCTAAAAACCCAAAATATAAAATTCACGTGTCACATTCATTGTAATCAAACTCCTACGAAACGGCTTGCAAGATTTTAATTAATTTTTTAAGTATATTCGTTAGGTCTGAGGTCGTAAACTATTGTAACCGACTTCAAAAAAGGAGGAGGTTCTCAATTCGACTATTATTTTTTTTCTGTTTTATGTTTGTAACCTCAGAACTTTCGACTAGATGGTGTATCTCGTGTGGTCCCACTTTTACTTTGGAAGTCGTGATTTATATGGCAGAGTCACGTTTGCTGAGTCAGCTGGAATTATATAATATCCTTTTCAGGTCTGCATTGTCCTGTTCGCCGCCGCCGCGCTCGCCGCTCCCGAGGGCAAGCGCGACAAGCGCGGCTACCTCCACGGCTACCACGGCCTGGACTTGGGCCACAGCCTGGACCTAGGCCACGGGCTAGGCCATGGACTCGAGCTGGGTCATGGCTTCGGCCACGATCTGCACCTCTCAGCGCCTATCATCCACGCACCTGCCGCTAAGCTCGTGTCGTATAATAAGATCGTCTCTGTACCTAAGGTAAGACTTCATTCTGATATAATGCAATCAGAAGGAACACTATAAAGTATTACCACTACAAAGACTACAAAATCTAATATCTAATGATTTAAAGTATGTAAAAAAAAATATTGATACAATACAACAAACATAAAATTACAGCAAAATATACGATATATTCGTTTTAAGCTTATAATTATATCGAGATTTTATTATCTTAATCACGACAATAATACGACACATTAGAAATAATACTTACTTTTGTACAAAATCCAGCCAACTGAAAACATTTAATATAGCTTCATACAAAAGACACGAACGGGCTCGATACGTAAACATTACTTTAACATAATAATCATGTATCGCTCGGCGCCCCCGTTACGTCGTGATCGCATGATTATGAGCTATGATCATATTTTTTCATTAGCGTCATAATTGCCGTTTATCTTTATTATCAAGTCGCCGGTAATGAACTTCCGACGTAAACTACGCGGTAGAGTGTGTTTACGTACAAATTAGTTCAGACCCAGAACAGTCCGCGCGCATGAGAATAAGATTATTAATATAATACTACTTCTATATTCAACTGAACCCTATCTTTGTTACGTTTTTATATCAAACTGACAGTTAAGTCTAATTGTAATATTATAAATTGTTTACTTCGTATTCAAACAATTGACGTATCGTATGTAATTTTTATTTGTCTCAATTCCTATTTTTATGTAAATGAGAGATGAATACACAATATCTACTTCAGAATGTAGGGGAACTGTAATATAATGGTCTGTATATATTTTCACTTCTTTACCAGGTGGTGGAGGTCCAGAAGATCGTCTCTGTCCCCAAGGTGGTGTCTGTCCCCGAGGTGGTGAAGGTGTCCAAGATTGTAGAAACACCCCACTACCACGGCCTCTCGCATGGCCTCTCGCACGGCTGGTGGTGATTCAGAGCAGGACTAGTAAAATAGCCGCAGAACAAATACAATAATTCCGAAGTATTCTGTAGCAAAATTAAGAAACATAAATTAATCGTGTACAAAATTTTGAGAACTCTACATGAAAATTCGTCAAGAAACAGATGAATGCCCTATGTACAAAATGTTCACTAACGTACAAAATAATTATGTAAACTGTGGTATGCCGAATTTAAAAAACAGAAATTCACTGCCGAGCGTCTGAGGCTCTCTGTACCAAAACAACTTAGTTTTAATAAATAAAGTACCTTATTTTTATTTTATGGTGGCATCAATTCAACCCCGGCCCTGAGTAAACGGAATCTGCGCACGATCGATAGTTAGCTCTTAAGAAATCTGTCAGAAAAAACCGATTTGAATTTTCGGTTCGATAAAAAGTTATCTTCGGGAAAAGAGTTGGATGTTAAAAAATCCTCTCCTCTTATCTACAACATTCAACTTTTTCATCTAATGCTAAGGTCTGAATCTCAAATCTTAGGTATACTTTAAACGAGCAAATCTTGCATTTGTACATTTACCCCCTATTTTACTAATGAAAATATTTACACAACGGATAAGCAATACAATGTTTTGTCCTTGTCTGCCAAGCGACTTTTTCCACGTATCAGACAAAGACAAAACATTGTATACAATGTTTTGTCTTTAAACAGTGGATAAGTTATAACTTATCCACTGTTTAAATATTTTTATTAGTAAGGGGGTACAAGTATTTCCATGACATTTAGTTTTCAGGGAGTTTTGGGGGAGAAAAATCTATCTAGCTAGGTCTTATCTCTGGAAAACTGCGCATTTTTTAAATATTTCGTTGCGGCTTGGTTAGCATTAAACGTTTTGCGCTGTACGCAAATTGGTGTCTCGGGTTTGAATCCAGGTGGGACTATTATTTTTGTGATTCTTTTTCTTTTATATTTTTTTATTTATTTTTAATTATCTTATCGTTCTACTATCAATAATTAAATAGTGATATATCATGAGTCCTGATGGAGCGTGTAATTCGAGGGAGCTCTACTACTGATGGTGTCGCGTGACCGGATGTGACCGCACCTTGACACATCTAACTCTATCAACTCTACTTCCCACAAAATGCCATACTATAAAAGATAGGGCTGTGGAAAAATCAACTGCTTCATAGTTAATTTTGAGGTTTAGGTGAGTCTCTAAGAGCAATCGAATATCGCTAAACGAAGTCTCTACAAGAAGCTACGACTGGTTAACCCTAGGTCCGAGAGGGAACAGCGTATTGAAGATTTATTTTATTTTTATTTATTCTTTATGTACATAATTTAAAACTAAACCAAGTCAATACAGTGATAAACATAATAAGTGGTACATAGGTGAACTCATCTCTACAAGAGATCTCTGCCAGCAGACCAGCAGACCCACATTAGAAGATTTAAAATTAACTTAAAACATAAAATTAATTTAAAGTGATCGTCTATTGTTCGAAATTCGACCATAACTCATTTAATTCTTAATTTTGAACTAATTGGGGCTCATTTGACTCAGATGATCGTGAGGCAAAAACTTTCAGTACACTATTACGAGAATTTCGCTAACGGAGGAGTTTGAAATTTGGCACAGTTAAATTTTCTGTACAAGAAGGCGTGTAGAGAGCTAAGTTTTTTTAATAATGTTTGGAAATACAATAATACTAATAAAAATAAAGCTATATACACTCCCTCACTCACTATTGATCTAAGGCAGTGTATAAAATGTTAGTTTTATTAATTTAAAGTATCTTATGAGCATTATTAAAGAATATTAGCTCGGTGCCAAATTCCATATTTCTCTGCTCACATAATTTTCGTTAAAACGGAGCGCAAAATGTATGCTTCACGTATTAATATTCACGATGATTATAAACTGACTGTAGATAATAAATATTAAGAATATTACCGAGCTATTTTTATGAAAATTCAATCAAGCGGATCGATACTTATATATATTCACACATTCGCAGTTGTAGTAGATTTAAAAAAAAAAAAAATCACAAATATATTTGACCAGGGACTGGGATTGGAACCCGAGACACCAATTTGCAACAAAGCAAAAATTATACACAAGCATACCAAACTGCCATACGGGCTGACATGAATACAGCGAAAAATAATGATGTATTGTTTCACGACGAAGGGAAACACTTATAAAGCTAGATCGATTTTCCCCCCTAAAACTCCCTGCGTACTAAATTTCATACAATTCCTTCAGCCGTTTTCGAGATTCTGATTATACATATATATACAAGAATTATTCCTTTACTCTATAAGATTAATTTATTAGTGCAAAACAAGAAAAGATTACGAGTTAAGACTCTTTAATTGTAAACCTATATATTGATTTTGCGTAACAATTTAAACTTGTGAAATATATCAAATACGATCATTTATTATATTATAGTGTAGCACCAACGTGTAGCACGGATTAATCTTACGGTGACGACACCACGGGTGCAGGAGATTGTTCGATGTGCGGTCGTGGCAATTTCATGCCAATATAATATAAAGATTAATTATTATGTACTATCAGGGAATCTAATTCATAAGGAAGTTGACCGTTTTAATGTCTCTCAATCTACCGACAGTGCACAGAACACGAAGTATCTCGAAAGGCACTAATGCTTAGGTTTTGGTCATCGACGTAATCAAACGATCATCATCTTCGATTAAAGATGACCAGACTGCTAATCATTATTTTTCCATAACTGTACGTCTTATGGTTTGTAAATAAATTCGTTGGTTAATTCAAGCCTCATTTACTTTGTCCCATATGAGAAGGTTAATGGTTGTACCCAGTAATCTAATACTAAGTTGGTGTAAAACTAATAAGTTGGTTTTTTGTTTGAGTCCGCAACACCATAGAGGTCACGAAACAATTCGAGTCGCCCTTCGTTGGATGCGATCCAGAGGTTGTCCCTCTAAATATTAACGGAACTGGACCTTCCTCGATATGTCAACACCAAGTATTCCAATGTTGGCTGAGGCATTAGAACATGGACATACGACCATTGGTAGCGGTGAACGCACAAACTTCTGTATTTGGGGGGTTTATTCAGACTACCCTATTTGGAGACTTTTGTAATTTGCTATAAACGAAATGTGATGATTGCTATCTGCTTATAAATACGCTAAAGTTTTCGATAGCTAGGTCAAACGATGCTATGTGTATGCCTAAGTATTATATCCTGTAAGATCTTCGTAATGTCATAAAATGTAGATGCACCTTATTCTAGCAAATAAATGATCTATGAATTTTCTGGAAGGAAGATTCTAAGATTACATTTTAACCCTCGAATATCTACCTTACATATTAACATTCCTTATTTACATGTAAAATTACTCAACCCCAAACATAACTACTATGGAATTCTTAAAACTAGACAAGGCTGGAGGTATTGCAGATGCCTCCACATAAACTGTAGTTTGTATTCCACGCGGCAGCGCGGCGCGTTTGAACTTAGTTTTAACAGGTTTTAGAAAAAAAACATGATAAAATTGGTACCTGCTACTCGCGACGACTTACTTTAAGCCTCAAATCTGGTATGTATGGACTATGGTTGCCATATAGCCATAACATTCAACTAGTTAACTTCGATCCGCAATATGTGAGTGAAATAATTTTTCGAAGACTATGGTAAAATTAATTCAGTACAATAATATCCTTTGTTTTATTCCTGTACGGTTCTTTCAACTTGAGATGCTATTTGCTGAAAGAAACTAAGATGCTGCTGTTAAGATATAAGACAAAATGCTAATGAGTTACACTAGTCCGTAATGCGTGACGGTTATGTGTGAACTGAATAATATTATGATGTGCGACTTTATGAAACTGTACAAAAATGCTGACGATGCTCTGTACGCTTATTGCACCGTACAACTCCTATTTATGTACTATGTACTTACAAAATTTACCAATGTAGAGAGTTAAAACTCTTAGTTAATGCTAGAATATCTGAGTGGGAGGGACATGTAATGCCGACCGCATCGAGTACTGCCGTGATTGTATATCATTTACTGTGAAATAGTTTAAATACGACACGTTTGTGGCCGGTACTGCGCTTGCGCAACCGGTCGTTAATTCAGAACAGCTAGTTTTGGCTCATCGTGACATCATAGCCAATGGAGCAACTTTATTGCAATTCTACACGAAATGCCCTCCCTTGACCAGTGCTGGTAAATAATTTGAATCCTGCAAAATCTACTTTCTAAGACACCACAGTAAGTAGCTATAAATGCGCAACAGTAGTTTTATTACATCAGGATCTGAGTAATATTCGTCAGTTTTTTTTTACCAGCATTTTTTGTCAAACTACTAACTAGGCAACCGACAGCTTGAACTTCTCTGTAAACTCGCGACATTCAACCCTTTAAACGCGTCGTGCAACTTATACTCATCAACACTGTATGAGACCGACCTACTAAAACTAAGTAGGTACCCAGGAAGTGGGTACATCCGAATGCAACACGCATTGGAACTGGGAAGTTGGCAGCTGTCCGCTCGGCTGGACACAGCGGGGCGTAATTAGCACAAGTAGAGGCTGGTGTCCGCCACATCGGTGCTGGAGCTCCGCACGGCTGGTACACTACACAGCTGAAAATATGGACTACACTGTGAGTACTTGCTTTGATATTTGGAACCTCCGTGGTCTTGTGGTTAGAGCTTGGCTCGCGACTCGAAGGTCTTGGGTTCGATTCCCGCATTGGAACAACAAAAAATGTTTCAATGTTTGGTTAGGACAATGCAGGCTGATCACCTCATTTGACAAGAAAGATGATCCATGCGTCGCATGGGCATGTAAAAAGTAAAACCTGCGCCTGATCTCTCGCTAGTCATGTCGGTTATCCATCCCACTAGGTTATGAGAGTAAAGGAAAATGCTCTTGTGTACTGCGCACACACTTGGGCACTATACAATTACTCCTTCATAACTGGCCTGATTTCAATGAAACCGGCCACCGTCACCGAAATCGGTGTGGGGAGTTATTATTATTACTTGCTTTGATGTTACCAGTGTTAGGTCCTTACAGTAGGTGCTCTGACCACTACAGCTTCAGGCACGGCCACCGTAGTACTATCGCCCTGACGGTAAATACGTGTGAGTTCCCACAGGAACTACGCTGTGATTATTAATGCTGACCGACCTCATATTATGATAAATAGCAGTTGGTAGTATGTATGTATCTAGTTTTAGCACATAGGTGATGATAAGATAATGAAATCTATGATATTGTGTTCATGGCACTTGGGACCAGCAAATAGATAGTGATTGCTACTGAATCTCCATATCACTTATGTATTTATATAGATGGAATTGAACTGGCCTCCAAAATGATGTTTTAGCATATTTCTTTCATGTATCGTTATTAATATCTGATCCACGTTCGTTAGGTCGTGTACCACAGTCTACAGTACATTACATACTCCTCTGTTCCAGCTCCATATCCTGCTGCTATCGTTCGCGGTGTGTGCAGGCGCATACCAGTCGTACGAGCCATATGGCGTGATACTGCAGCCCCGCGCGGGGGGAGGTGCCCGGGGTGCGGCGGCGTTGCCCGCTGACTTGCTGGACGAGTACGAGCCCTACGCGTACGCCGCCATGCCCATGCCGGCGATGCAGGTCAGTCGTTTCCGTATATTTGAAAAGGAGTTACCGAATTTTAAATCATCCAAATACTGCTATCAAATCTCTTTTCTTTTAAGAGACTTTATAGCTCTAACGAGCAACGAAAAATGTGTTCTCGTGACAGCTGGTGAAGTATTGCCTACAGAACACTGGTCTATAAGAGCACTTAATCGGTCAAAGTCAGCGTAATCATTATTAAGCCGAAAAACCTCATCTACTCTTGCCTTTATGTTTAGTAATGGTTAGTCCTTCTATAATAATCTTAAATGCCTTTGCAGGTGCTGCACATGGTGACGGCGCCGCCTCCGCAGCCGCTCCGGCGCCGGCGCCGCCCTACGCCGCGTCCCGTGGAACCAGTGTACTCCGAGGAGCAGAGCTACGAGCAGGAGGCAGCAGACGACGCCACTGTATTAGTGTACGCTCGCCCTAACCGCCACGGCGGGTATACCTACCGCCGGCCCGCTGCGCTGCCCGCTGTCGCGCACGCTCCCGCCCCTGCCCATATACAGCCCTTTGTCGTTCGGATACACAAGTATAAGCTTAACACTGACCGATAAGTGTCGTTGATTCGATGCGGCAATTGTATAGTTAACTTTCGATTGTTTATCATAAGTTTTTTGTACAAACACGTACAAAACAGTTGTATGATACTAGTTATAGCTAAATCTACCACTGTTGTCACTAAGGCCTTACAGGTACATTACTTACACGCATTTTTCCGATTTGAATTTCCATACAGTAAACCGGGTTTTCTATTGGGTATTAGGTTTTCATGGCTTGTATTCTGTGAAATTAGTATTTTGTGAGTGCGCGCTACGCTGTTCCACCTATGTATTATTATTACTTAGTTATTAAAATAATATCGTTATTTATTAGTTATACGAAAGTAAATAATAAATTTTAATTGCACACGCGTATCTAGTGTAAAAATATAATTAGGTATATAATTGTAATTAAGTAATTTATTGCAATAATAATTTATTTATTTGTGTATTATTTAATGTGTTTTGTTAGCGTGAAATATATTGTTTAAAGAAATATCGTGTTTCATGTAATTAAATATATGGAAGCAATCGATATACATGGTGCATGCTGCAGCTAGTACAAGGTGCGAGATACATTCTTACAACAATTCGTAAGACTCGCTTAAATCAGGAGAGAGAAGGACTATGACAAATGGCGACTACATAATAATTATGTTATACTATGCAGTCGCTCACCTTGCTTAAACTATTAATCATAACATGTAATCTTAATTTGTCTTAGTCCCTCTCGTTATTTATACGAGTTCTGAAATGAATAGCTCCCCGCACCGATGTCGGTGACTGTAGCCGGTTTCAGTGAAACCAGGCCAGCTGCGCGGGAGTTATTTTAGAGTGGCCAAGTGTGTGCGCAGTACACAAGAGCACTCTCTCGTCCTTTACTTTCAAAACCTAGCGCGGATAAAGCCGACACGACAGGCGAGAGATCAGACGTAGGTCCGCAGGTCCTTCCTACGTATAGATCATTTTTCTTGTCAGATAATCTCATGGAAACAACATTTTTTTGTTGTTCAAGTCGAGAGCCAAGCTCCAAACCACTGGACCACGGAGGCTGTTGAGTTATAAAATTATCACATAATCAAGAAAATGGTAACCGTGACAATGACCGCTTCCACCGTCGGCGGCGGTCGTGCACGACGTAAACAAAGTCCGATGCCGGAACAACATTATAACATCGATTAATTTATGCCAAATACTCACCCACTTCCATATTCACGGCGACCACGCGTCACCACTCGGAAGGAAAACCGACCGTGACCGATTAATGGAATTAAAAGTATTTTACTGCTGACATGCAATCTTTTATAATTAAAAGTTAATATTATTAAGCAGACTTAAGGACCGTCCTCACGGTACAATTGAAGCGAACTAGTAGGCAAAAAATAAAAATAAAACCGGCCAAGTGCGAGTCAGACTCGCGCACGTAGGGTCCGTGTCCCTTTATACCAATATTTACATGTTTACTTATTCATTCGTTATTTTTGTACAAAGTTAAGGCTGTTTTACACGAGGCAAGTAACCGGCGCCAGTGCCGGGACAGTGCTGGCGCCGAGAACTGTCTCATACCGTTTACACGCGGCCAGTAGTCGAGGTTATTTTGTTTAGTGAACACACGTTCTTAGAAGTGCGGAAAAATGAATAATAGAAAACTGCAAAAAACGAAAGTTAATAATTGGTTAAGAAAAATAACATTTCTGATGATGCAAGAATTAATTGACATGTTAGACTTATCGAAACAGAAACGAATTTGGGTAAGAAAATGGATAGATTACAGAGATAAAACTGGAGGTTCTGCTCTGTTGTTAACCCAGTTGAGACTTGAAGATCCTCGGGAATACAAACTGGCTTTGAGAATGACGCCAAAAACCTTTGATGATTTGCTTATGTTGTTATCAAGCTCCATTCAGCGTCAAGACACATTTATGAGAGACGCCTTGCCAGGCAAAATAAAACTGGAAATTACGCCGACATATTTGGCTTCTGGAATGTCGTTTCGGAATCTCAGTCACTTTTATCGTGTATCAATACCATCTATTTCTAATTTAATACCGGAAGTGTGTTGGGCATTATATGAGTCATTGAAAACAGAGATTAAGGTAAGAAAATTATTTATTGAAAAGTATTTTACTTGAAGTAGGCTATCAAAAAATTAACAATATAAAATTATAATTAATAATGTAGAAAACCAACAGTAGGTATTAAAGTAGGCTATCAAAAATTAACAATATCAAATTATAATAATCTAGACAACAGTAGGTATCAAAAAATTAACAATCACAAATTATAATAATCTAGACCAGGGGTCTCCAAACTACGGCCCGAGGGCCACATCCGGCCCGCGGACAGATTTTGTCCGGCCCGCGGAGAGCTAGCATACTTGAAAACTCCTCTTAGAGAACATATTTTTTATAACAAATTAAATTTAGTTTACTGAAGTATTCTAATTTTATGTTGAATAATTATTAATATGACATCTACATTGATATGGTCATGGGCTAACTAATAACATTGTTGTAGGCTTATTGTTATTGTTTTTGTGATAAGTTGGATAAAGAAATACAGAATTGTAATGAGTAAAGAAAGACATGTATAATATGCAGAAAATTTAACTTCAGTATATAATAACTAACAAATTATTGAAATGAATCCAACTAACATTTTATACATTTTAAATAAAAACATAACTTATAACAAGCATAATGACATATTAAATACTAATGAGATTTATGTAATTGAGATTTTCCACTGACAATAGTTTGTAGTTGTGGACTAATTTTACTTGTACCAATTATTAAAAGAGATTTAAGATGCTCATCAGTTAATTTAGATCTGTAAGCATTTTTTGTGTACTTCATTTTGGAGAAGGTCTTCTCACACAAATAAGTAGTACCAAAAACAGAAAACAGCCCACGAGCAAATTTATGCAAATTATCAAATTGTGTCAGTGGAAGACCATTATAAAATTCCAACAAAGATGAGTTTTGATATTTGTTCTTAATTATATCACTGCACTGTAGATCAATCATTTCCATTTGAATTTCCGGGGCTAGGGTTTCAATGTCAGTATCAAAAGAATTCTGAAAAATCTTAATTTGATTCGCAATGGCATCAAAGTCCGAGAAACGAGTATCAAAATTTATTTTCAAAGCACTCAAAGTTTCGATTGCAAAATCGATAGGAAACTCAGTCTCAGTGGTGTAGCTGAATATTTCACATGTTTTAAAATATGAAAAACATTTACTTCGTAGTTGTGATTGAAACAGTATCAATTTCTTCCGGAATGATTTGATATTAGTGTATAAATCAGGAAGATGCTGGTTTTCTGCTTGCAATCTCAAATTCAGTTCGTTCACATGTTTTGTCAAATCAACATAGAATGCTAACTTCCACAGCCATGCGTTGTTTTGTAATTCAGTAAGAGGGCGATGCTTTTCATTCAAAAAAAATTCGATCACTGCTCGAAGTTCAAAAAAGCGCTGAAGGACTTTCCCACAACTAAGCCAACGTACGGCAGTATGATAAGGTAAGTCATTTTCTCCAATCTCTTCAATAAATTGTCGGAATTGTCGGTGATTCAGTCCAAAAGATCTGATAAAATTAACAGTTGATATGACTGGTTTCAGAACTTCAGACATATCCAAACATTTTCCGCACAAAGACTGTTGATGAATTATACAATGTAAGACTAATGGTTTTGAACCACCGTCATTTTCTACAGCCTTTGACACAAGAGCGACCACTCCTTTATCTTTTCCCACTCATGTTTTTGCCTCCATCAGTTGTAATACATTTCAAGTTTTTCCATCGAAGGTTCTTTTGATTAATGGCCATTTCAACTCCTTTAAAAATATCTGTACCAGTAGTTGTGCCATGAATACTATACATATCAAGAAGTTCTTCATGCACTTCATAGCTTTTATCTACTCCTCGAATATAAATCAACACCTGAGTTGCAGCCTCTTGTTCAGTTTTGAGTTTTGTGAATGAAGATTGCGAAGATGCGATTTCAATCCGCGCTTCATAGCTTCGAATTTTTCTGTCCGCAAACTTCCTGTATATTTTGAGTAATTTTGAAAATGTTTTGTTTCATAATGACGTTTAATGTTATATTCCTTGAGAACGGCTATGCTTTCATTGCAAATCAAACATAGCGCCTTGTTACTGGACTCAATTACGAAATATTGCATGTTCCACTGATCTTTGAATTTTCTGCATTCACTATCAATTTTTCGCTTCTTTTCCATACTACTAAATCACACACAAAAGCAACAATTCAAATCAAAATACTGTTACAAAGATATCTTAAACTTAAACACACACAAACACGTTTTAAGGAGGTACACACTATTTTATTTCACAACAGTGTCATAGGAACTGACTTGTGGTTGCGCCACTAGCCTTCTTATATATTCCAATTACTGCCATCTAGAAGTGAGTGGAAGACACCAGAACTTTCTCGAACCAACGAGATTATTCTGTACGTGCTATTAGCGCCATCTGTTAGCGATAGAAGGTACTACCTATTTCCGCTTGTGTCCACCAGATGTCGTGTCACGTTACTCCTCATGGCTCGTAGTCTACGACTAATCTAGAAATTACAGAAATGGCAGGAAAATTAATAATATGCAGTGTTGCCGTTTTGCGGACTTTAGTCCGATTTGCAGCCTTTTTTAAACGTTGCGTACTTTTTCGGACTTTTTTTTTCATCAGTGGACTATTTCACTTTTTACCACCGGCAACAATGATAATATGGTTTTGGCCCTCGGAACTTACTGGAGTAATCAGTATGGCCCTAAGGCTGGAAAGTTTGGAGACCCGTGATCTAGACAACCAACAGTAGGTATTAAAGTAGGCTATCAAAAAATTAACAATAACAAGTCATAAAAATCTTGTCAAAAGTTGGTATTAAGCTACAGCTTAATACCAACTTTTGTCAAGATTTTTATTTTATATTTTTATTTTGTTTTGATACACAAAAGCATACTTGATAACATCAGTTGCACTGTCGCTTTCACACTCCACATTATCGTTAAGCTGAGCTCTATGAGGGGCGTTAGTGATGATCACCTGACTGGGATCTACTACATATCTTGGACTTTGAGTTTGTGATGAAAGGAAATGTCCCAGAGAACTGCTACTGGGGACAGCTATCTGTGTAGAATAGTTGGGATAAAATCCCAAAGAACTATTAATTGAGGCAGACATCTGAGGTACATCGGGGGGGTAGAATCCTAAGGAACTACTGCTGCCGCTGTTGGTCGTAGAAGCTGGACTAGGAGTATAACGATTCTGGTGAGGCTGTGCACGACTAGTAAATGCCATCGGAAAGTGTGTATTTTGGTAAATATTCACGTTTCTTCTTCTCTTTACTATATCTGCCAGTCTACATTTAGCTAATATTTTTTGTATTTCCGCCTGTGCAATTACACATTGTTCCTCAGAGAGCTTTTTCAACTGAGAAGCCACATGCTTTCCGTAAATATCACAATCACTTTCTTCGTCGGGTGGCATATTGATATAACATTTTTTATATCTTTTATCATTTCCGACATCTGAGACAGTTTGCTACGTTTTGACCTCGGTCTTGGTGTGGTCGGCCCGGATTCTAAAGCTGGTGAATTCGCAGTGTTATTATTTTCAGCGTTGGATCTTGTCTCATCTTCATCATCATCACCAAAAACAGGAATATTGTTAGGTGTGTCAGAAGTATCCTGAAAAAAAATGTATCATCAGTTATAATAACGAATAGCTTAATCGAATACAGGTGTAAATCTAGTCATTTAAACATAATATCTACATACACACACATTATACCAATAATAATAATACATACAGAAAAAAAATTGTTTTTAACATTATTATTTTTTTTCCTTTGCAGATTCCAGATGGAGAGGATGAATGGAAAATTATAGAAGAAGGATTTAACACCAGATGGAATTTCCCCTCGTGTTATGGAGCAATAGATGGAAAGCATGTCAATATCAAAGCTCCTCTAAATACTGGAAGTGATTTTTTCAACTATAAAAAAACAAATAGTATTGTTTTGATGGCTATTGCAGACCATAACTATTGTTATGGTCATATATCGACGTTGGTGCGAATGGCAGGGCTTCTGATGGGGGAGTCTTTAAAAATTGTTTGATTTATCGCCGTTTAGAAGATGGATTACTGCCAGTGGATGGAATCATTGCTGGCGATGCAGCTTTTCCGTTAAAGACTTATTTACTAAAACCGTATCCAGGTTCGCAACTGTCTACCGGTGAAAAAATCTTTAATTACAGACTATCACGGGCGAGACGCATAGTGGAAAATGCTTTTGGAATTCTAGTTTCTAGATTCCGTGTCTTCGAAAAAGCGATTCCCACCAATTTGAACACAACTGATGCAATCGTCTGTGCCTCCTGTACCCTTCATTATTGGTTGCGAAAAAAATCTTACAACTACATAACACCTACTTGTGTAGACAGAGAGGACTCTGAAGGACAAATAATACCAGGTGCTTGGAGATCGGAAATAACTCCCTTAGAAAGTATAACTGATCAACTCAGAGTTAACCATGCTGCAAATGCGAAGGAGAGAAGAGATTTATTGAAAAATTACTTTATGACGAATTTAATACTAAAAACAATGTTTACTACTATTTTTTTAATAATGCTAATTTTAAAACGAATAATAAAAATTTAATACTAAAAATGTGGGTACTTACTGTTGTTTTTCTTTGTATAGATACATTTCTTATAAAAGCGTCCATTTCTTCGAACCATCTCACTTTTGGAATATAAACATTTCCACCAACGCCTGATCTTGAGGACTTTTTTATTTTTTCCAGTTCTAAGATGTAAGTTGCCCTCAAGCTTTTAATTTTATTTTTAACCTCGGAAGGGCCAATCTCTTATATACTCAATTCTTGTGCAATACTCTGCAACGCGGTTGCACGCATATCCCTATTTCTGTAATCTATAGATTTGTTATCCCACAGGCATTCATGTTCCCTGTAAAGCTGTACGAGCTTTAAGTTTTCGGCGTCGCTCAGTTTTTTCGTCATCGTGACGCGGAGCGATGCAACAGCGTGGTCATCACACAATACACGGACAGCGACTGACTTGGGCGTTTACACGGGGACAGTAGCGCTGGCGTGGGTGGCGGGGGGAGCGGACTTGCGCCGAAAAATATGAAGCGGGAATATTGAAGACAGCACTGTCCGAAAGTGCTGCGCTGTCTTCTAAATCGGTTTATACGAGGGCAGTGGGAGGTCAGCGCTGTCTTGCCTGTGCACTGACGCCAATTACTTGCCTCGTGTAAAACAGCCATTACGCATTTTACAAGTTAAGTCTATAAAGTTATGTAACCCATTATAGTTTTCTTTCAAAATTCATCACATGGACTACTATCATGATTTTTTTAGATTTTTCAAACCAGCCGTTAAGCTTTTAGACAGGGGCGTAACTACCGCTGTATCAGCCGTAATTATAATTATAATATGGCCCTATTATAATCCAACGGGCTACATGGGCCCCCGAACGTGTTTCAGAAAAAAATTCGTAAAACATTATCTACACATACACAATCTCACTGTTAGCCCGTACTTCCCGGTAAAAAAATCATAATATCATTATAAAGCCCACGAACACAGAAACTTGAGAAACACGTATAAAACTTACGGATTATCAGGTGTGGCTAAGTTCAAAAATGATCAGGCCGGCTCCACTCCTATGTAATCATTACCATTCAGCAGTGGTGAAGGCTGGTTCTCTTTCATAGGGAAGCCCTAGCCTGTATAACAGGTAGGGATTTGGATGAGGGTGAATGCCGATAGGAATGGAGTTATAGGAATCCCACGTCACTGCCACTCAGTGTTTTTAACGTGCGTGTAATCAGTAATGATTAAGCTTCTAAGTCTTTTAAATACGGGCAGGACGTTACTCATCTGTTGATTTTATAACCAGTATTTTTTTTTATGTCAAGGCTTCCTGAAACAAAAAATACGCAAAAAGTTCGGTTCGGTTCGGCAATTTTTTTTGATATGGAGCCCCGCTAAGGCTCGCCTCGCTACGCCACTGTTTTTAGAGGGAGGAGGACGCCAACGATGTTTTTTAACAAAAAAGGCGTTTCATAGTGATTTAACCCTAAAAATATATCAATATACATTTGACAGGATATCCATAAGTACCGTGTAAGATTTGCAGGCTGGATGATCAGTATGGCCCTTTAGTTTAAATATTCGGTAACATGCACAAGTGTAGGCCAGTGGTAAAACTTAAAAAAACGTGCTATTTGTGTTTTCTCTAAACATCCTAGGAAGTTTCAATAAAGCGTCTATCACTTTACTGAATCGACTGACTCGACTGAATTGACAGGAACTTATTTTTGTATTTTGGACTTAACTTATAATATATTTTTGCGCCTTTTTAACTTGACACTGACAATGGTTTAAAACTGTACTGCCATATTTAGAGAAAAAAAAACAACTGCAAATACAAAACATAACCTCAAAAGCTTCAAAAGATATAAGATTTTGCTCCAAATTTGTAATAAATTATTGAATTTCTATTAAACTAAACTATGAAAACAAATAACAATGCCTCGAGTGAAAATTGATTACATAGTTAGTTTTAGCAGTGAGGATAAGGCAAGTATTGTATGCAACATCTTAGAATACCTACATAATATTATTACAAGTTTCAATTGTTTCGCTTTTTACGCTTTCATTAATGATTATTTTGTGCTTTTGCTTACAAGCAAAACAACACTTCTTTCACCTGTACAAATTAAAGTTTATTTTATTTATACTGTCTTAAACCTCAAACGCTATTTTTAGGAAAACCCAGCCGGCAACTTGCTGTCGTGGGAGATAAATAAAAAGAAATGGCTGTGTAAGGAATGGGAGCCTTCCTGTTCAGTTGTGTTGCAGCTGGCCAAGGCTATTCAGGTGACTTCATTTTAGGTGACGTTTAGGTATTATTTAAGGTGTCCCGCCGGGCGTTAGTTTTTGGTGTATTATAAACAATTGTCCCTTATAGGCTGAATAAAAATCTGATAATCCTACTTCATTTATACCACTGACGGTTTACAGTATACAGCTGTGAAAGTAGTATATAACTTACATTCAATGTAAGTAGATAAAAATCCCATAAAATATTGTCACCCTCCACAGAAAGATTAGGCAACATCAAACCTTAGCTCTTAAATTGACATGTAGATGAACAGGCCTCACTGTCTGATCTGGCATGTTGATGTAAGCACATTTTCTAGAGTTTTATCTGCTCACTTGCCTAAAAATTAAAGACGCCTGCAGTCCCAAACTGGATGCATCTTTAATAGCAATAAGTCTCCGCCATTTGGAATGCTGTTTGATGTGCAGTCTGAACTTAATATTATTACTGATTATGGTAGAGCCGTTGTTGGCTGATATGAACATGTTGGAATTGTGTTTTTTGATGTTCTCAATGTCTTTTAGACTCCCTTTTTGACAGAAACCAGTGGCCAAGTTTTTTTGAAGGAGTTAACAGTTGGTGCAGAGTATCATTATATTATAATATAAATTATATAATATGCATTATACACCTTTATGTTTAAGAGTTATTGATAAAGAGAGATATTGTCATACTAGCAAAATTTCGAAAACCCATGACTAAAGTTTTAATAGTAATGTTCCATAAAAATTTGCAGGAGTGAGTTTATACTGATCATGCAAACAAACAATAAAATTAATTCCAGATAGAGTCAGTGAACATTGGTGTGTACCACGCCGCACTGGTGGAGGTGCTGGTCGGGCTGTCGGAGAAACCCAATGATCCTTTTGATGTAAGACGATTTTATGTTTTAATTTGATATAGTGGCTGTCAATCTACACACTGGCTACATTGTTAACAATAAATGTTAAGACTTGATTGATTTAGTTAGAGTTAAAAACAGTAATGCTTCCTATCTTTGAGGGCTATATTCTGGTTTTTTGTGGGTTATGCAGACTTATGGCGACAAAAAAACTAGTAAATACAGTCAAGAAATATTTAACGTAAATAAAATCAATGCACGCTAGGCACAAGTGACAAGAATCGGAGAATTAATACTTATGCAATACCTATGCTTGCTAGTACAATTAAGCCGTTGTTGCACGGATCCCGACAGATGACGTCATCGTAACCAATTCAGCCGTTTTCCAAATTAGCCGTTCAGAAAAACTAATAAATCCACCATTTCTTGACGGATTTTAATAATTTAAAAAATAAATTGCTCAGTAAGTTACATACAATGTACCAATGTACTTGATAAAAAATCAGATTTGCTACCAAGGGCTAGATCCTCATTGATTTCATTATTTGATAGAGCTATTTCAAAGGAATGTTTTAAAAATTATATTGTTTTATTGTATGCTAACACACAGGTTAGTATTAAATTTTCTTTGTTGCAAATGCCTTGTTGACTTAGATCAACTGATTAGAGGTATTTCAGGTTTAACTTTGGTAAATGGCTCGTAAAGCTTCTATATGTATCTGCACAGGTGCTGGTCCCCAGCTGCATGTTCGTGAGCGCGGCGGACAGCCGGCGCGGCGAGCGGGCGGAGCGCGTGCGCGGCTTCAGCGGTGACCAGCTCAGCGACAAGCGCGCGGGGCGCTGGGACCGCGTGCGCGTCGTGTGCTCGCAGCCCTATAACAAGCGGATTCAGGTATATTATTATATAAAGAAACGCATGACAGAGTACACAAAGCCACTCTGACATTGGCAACTCACTGAGGCCACCATAATTATAAGAAGAAGTTAAACTTAATTCTTTATTTAAAATCCAAGTTGTAAAAAGCTATTGTTTTGTGTGTCGTGACGCGACCATGAAATTTAACTTTCAATGCGTCTAAAGGAGTTTCACTATATTTTATCTTTCATTTCAACGTTTAACATTCACAAACAATTCATTCTATAAAGTGTTGTTACCATAGACAAGGCATGTTGAGGCAAAAACTGTCTCCAATTAAATGGCCCCACTTTTGGGGTTGTTTGGGGCCACTTTGTCATTTGAAGTATGGCAAGATGGCTGACATTTGAGGTATGGTGAAAACAAGATGGCATAATTCTTCACTATCTTTAGTTTGAAATGTTTGGTCGTTACACTATGATCTTAGGAAAATTAATATTTTACAGTATGGCCTGACCTTCGTACACATACACACCAGCGAGAGCGACAGCGGCGTAACACCGGGTCCCCAGAAAGCACTAGACCCCAAAACTACCAATCTGGACTCTGATGCCAAAGTTCCGGACCCCCAGGCGAAAGTTTCGGACCACTCGGCAGCGCCAGGCCCCTTATCACGATTGCTAGGACTGGACACGTATTCATCGGATGATGATGACTTTCGGCCCGGAGAACTGTTCGCTCAGAGAAACAATAATACTGGTCAGCTTATACACTTTATATTGATATTTCCAATGAGAGTTGCCGTTATATTAGTAGTAGAAGTTTTTTATAACTATTATGGACGAGATTGCTTAAGGCGCTTATAATATATTGTATCAAACCTAGGTAGAGGAAAAGCGTTGTGCACATGATTGCAAAAATAAAATAAACACGTCACTTCTTTATTTTATCGTGACAATCTTTGCGAACTTTATAATGGGGGATTTAAATGAGTCTTATCGCCGCACGGTAAAAACCGTCCGTGTAAATGACAATTTGACTAGATCGCAAGACAATTTTGCCAACTAAAATGACAAGGCGATGTGCCAAGGACGCGCCGCACGATGTAAATCGACCCATTTAGACCCCGCTTTGGTAGTATCATATAGCCACTAGATGTCGCTTGTGTTCAGAGACTCTCAAGTCTCGCTAGACTTATCTTATTTTAATAAAATAAATAGTGGTAAGACTTGTCACTATAGTTAAGTCTAATCAATATATACTTATACAATACAACAAGATTCTTAGTGCCAATTTCACCAACACCTGTTTAAGTTATTTGTTGACAAAATATCATGTTATCTCTCTCGTTCTTCGTATTAATGAAAGAGAAGGCATGACATTTAAAGAAACGATTAACACTAACATGCGATTGGGAAATTGGGACTTAATGTCTATGTTTTACATAACATATGTTAAATAATATCATTTTAAATCACCTATTACAGATGCCCAAATAAGACAAGCGTCATCACAAGCGATGAACAACATAAGCGACGCCTCAACTAAACTAGTTAAAACCCCCATAGCTAAGACCACCAAACACAAGCACGGTGGTGTACAGCAGACGGACAGACGTAGGGACAGTCTTCTGTATACTGCAGATGATGGCAGACCAAACGAGAGGATTGACAGACTGATACAGAATCATCGGACAGAGCAGGAAAGAGCTAGAAAAAGAAGTCCAGATAGAGAGCTTAAGTAAATTATTTTATTACTTTGCACTTTATGAAATATCTTGGGCATAAAGGTGGGACCGCACTAGGCGGAACTACGCGATGCGACACGGCCGTTGTGATTTTACTAGTCGGGACGTGTCGCGTCACTCCGCTGCCGCCAAGTGCGGTCGAAACTTAGGGATGAATAGAAAAATCATCTAGGTTTGCTTCGAATAGGCTCCGACACTACTGGACCGATGCTGATGAAATTTGGCACAGGCATAGAGTAGACTATGGAGAACGCATAGGTAACTTTTTATCGTGGCAAAATGTACGATTCATGCGCGATTCAATTTGCCCGCACGAAGTCGCGGCCAATATCTAGTTAGTTAATGTTGTAAATTCTGAATGAATGATGAATTATCTTATCTTTTTTTGAAACTAGTTGTTAGGCGGCTTAGGATTGAACCAATGGTTGGTTTCCTTTTATAAATGATTGAGATGTGTAAAAAATATTTTTATGTCAGAGATGACGGACGGGCCAAAAGAGAGAAGATAGAGGGGGACAGGGACAGAAACAACAAACAAGCTAAGAAGGAGAAAGCAAAGGGAGAAAGAGATAGAATGAGCAATGATGAAGTGCAGCAGAAAGGGAACGAGAGACAAAGTGACAGTAGTAGAGAGAACGATTCCAATAGAAATTATAATGGAGCTGGCAGATATGCAGCATCATCTCCTGCGGATAAGCCACAGAAGGCAACAAACGGTAATAATTAACATTTTAACTATCTATTTTTTAACATTAGGGTTCCGTAGTTCACGTCTCGGAATCCTTATAGCTTTGTCATGTCGATCCGTCTTCGGCTTACCGTCCAAACGGTTAGTGCTAGAAAGATGAAACTTTGCATGTTTTTTTTTTAGGTTTGCATGTTTTTGTTTCTCGCGTCTACCCCGTAGTGTATCATTAGATAGGTCCTATAAAAACATCGAGAGGTTGCTAAGACGATTTTTGATTTAGGTATTCCTTAACGAAATACTAAATTTTGAAGCGATTTTTATTTTGTTAAAATAGCACGTGTCTCTCTCCCCTCCCCTCCCCCCCCCCCCCAAAAAAAAGCAAAACGGCTGGCTCGAAAAATCTGAAAAAGTGAATGATGATAGTCCATGTGATAAGCTTTGAAGGAGAAGTAAAAGAGGGTTTAGGATGTTTATTTATCTGTATCGACAGCGGACGGCACAGCGGCAGACATACTGGCGGGAGTGGTGTTCTCCCTCAGCGGGTACGAGAACCCGCGGCGCGGGCGCGTCCGCGACGCAGCGATAAGTCTCGGCGCGCGCTACGAGCCGCACGCGCTGCGGCGCTGCACGCACCTCGTGTTAGTAGACACAATTGATATATGTAACATGTTTCCTCTTCCTTTCTGTCGTCAGTTAGTCAGTTCGTCAGATTGTGTGAAATAAATATGAAACAGTCTTCTTTCGTTCTAAAGGGATGGTAATGTTGGCAAAATTTTGTTGTGTAACGGCGGTGTATCTGTATAGGTGGTGTAGGCTCCCAGATGTGAAATAAAACGACTTGTTAAATGGTACTTATATAGTGGGCTGTATTATAAAGATATGTGTAAGTCTGGTCGCCTACGTTGACAATATTAGAATGTTTAAAGTATAGTATAGCTATCCCCACGCAGTGTGCGCTGGCGAAAAAGGCGCATGCGCAGGCGCCGCGCGCCCCGTTGCGGTGTAGCCGCAATAGTTGGGTTGTAAATTTTTTTATATGATAAATTATTAACAGTTGCGCGTTCCCCAACACGCCGAAGCTGCGCGAGTTGCAGCGCGTAAGTCCGGGGGCGCACGCCGTGCGGGCCGAGTGGGTCGAGCACGCGGCCGTCGCGCGCCGCCGCCCGCCCGAAACAGCGTACGCGCCGCACAAGACCCCGCCTCCCCCGCCGTCACCCCCGCCACCAGCGAACGCGATGACGTCTCCCACGCCTGTAGTGACGTCACCTCTGCCACCCGGGACGGCGGTGACGTCACCGCCGACCGACAGCTACGCGGACACGGACGACGAGATAGAGCGTGCGGTGCGAGCGGGCGCTGGGGGGAGGGGAGGGGAAGCGGCGGGCGATGATGATGATGACGGTGCAGACACGGAACCCGACGAGCCGCCAGCCAAGTGTGGAGACCCGCAGGTGATTATGTTGTATTGTAATATTATGTTAATAGTCATTTTATACAAAATTATGTTTAGCATATCGTCGTTGATATTGCAATAAGTTTTATGTCAGTTCTGACTAATTTTAAAGGAGGAGCAAATAACATATTTTTGTAAAAAATATCGGGTTATGAGAAAAATATTTTTCTATTATTTTTTAATAATTATATTTATCGTAAGATTAAGACCATTTAATAATACTTTACTATTATTAGCATATAATACAGTGACATTGAACAGATTGCGTCCAGTTTTATGGCTCATATTAGTATAATTGGGATGACATACAACATTTTGATTTTTAATTATTGGTAAAAAAAAGCAGGTTTTATGCCAATTAATTAGGTTAACTAGTAAAAATAATAAGATCAGAATAAATAAAAAACAATTTTAAGATAAGAAAAATGTACTTAATAAGTATTTATTTAAGCTTACAATAGTTATTTATATAATTCAGTTCTAGTCATGTTTTATTTTTTGAATGTGCGGGCAGTTCAAAGAAGTAGAAGAGGAACAATTATGCTGAAGTACCTAAATCGTAAAATGGATGGTAATCGTTCGGGATCAAGGGTTTCATTTCTTGTAAATGAGTAAATTTTGTTAAGTCTATTTGCAAGTGGGATGTGTATAAGGGCGATATAGTCATACCCGTATTCAAAAGCCTTCTTGGCAAGTACTCATATGCATGCTCAAAATTGATCTTGTATTTAATTTTACCTTCCGGCAAGTACTGGAGGGCACAGATGTCAGTGACAACAGGATCACCCTTCTTGTTACCTGGCCTGATACTTGCATATTTCCCGCCATCATACTTGAAAAAGTCGTCGTAATTAAGGAAAATTACGTTGTATGGGTCTTTCCTGGCACTTTTAATTATATTAATATAGTCGGCAGGGATATAAATCTCGCGATGTGGTGGCAAATTTCTCTCTATCGAACTGTGGATTGAGTCCACCTCCATTTGAGTATGGTCAACTTCCAGATACTTCTGCTCTACCGTCACATTCTTTTCAATTGCTAATTCAAGAAGCGTATTCGCTAATTTGACCGATCGATTTTGGTAGCAACACCCATCACTCCATAAAATAATTCTGGAGGCATTTGATTTTTGTAGCTCAGATCTCAAATGCTTTATTAAAATGGAAGCAAATACATTGTTATCCAGACCACCATTACCCTCATGCCATAAATAGCAAAATACCTCCTTCGTCTTCAAATTATAATGCGTGTAATTATGAACTTTTAGTTTGGTTTTATAATAAGTTGCTGACGCTTGCATTCTTGGGCACAGCAGTACAGCTTGCATATCCATAGTATATACTATGGTGTCTGATTCAGACTGTTCTTTGTCATTCGCTTTCTCTTCCCTCGACTTTTCTTTCCTCTGTAAATGGTTAGCATACTCATCTGCGCCTAAATTCCCATTTTTGAAGGCAATACATTTATTGCACTGATCTTTTCGTGGTTTAAAAATGGACAAGTTTAACTGGTGAAACTTTCTCGAAAAAGAAGCAGAGCAATATTTTTTTCTATTATTTGCGGAGCAAAACTTTAGGTATTCAGTATACAAATCTCCTGTTACGCTGTTCCAAATAGGCTATAAATATTTTTTTGTAGTCGAGCTCCGGCAATAATGCGATTCTACCGTAGGCAATTTATTATAGAACTCAACAATACTGTGAACCTCTTCTGATTCATCATTTTCAGGCTGCGGTGGGGCTAAGGCTCCAGTAGGAAAAGGTTCTGTCACAACTGAAGAAGTTTCTTTAAGCCAGTCTCGCAGCTGCCTTTGGCCAATTGCTAAAGTTCTCATAAACATTAACTTGCAGACGTGAATTCTTTTAGCAGAAGATTCTGACCGCAACATTAAGAAATACTTGAATGACATTTCTTTTCTGCTATTTTCATTGTCAGAACCATGGCGACGGTGTTGTGGTGCGCTAATGGTAACTAAACTTCGAACATGAACTTTTCGAGCATCCCAAGATGGCATTTTCCAAAACTCTTGAAATATCAACTGTCGATCTGTTTCTAGCACATTTTCGCATTCAAATTGCTGCTTCGGGCCTCCACGTTGTACTTTAGGGTGTCCTTTGCAGATGTTTTGCAGGACCTTTGCTGGACGTACGACAATTTGTTTGTATTTCCCATCTTGATCTTTTTGAAACCCTTCGTATTGCTCTCCTTTAAGCCTAGACATAGAGTTTTTTATTCTTTTCCATGTTAGTTTATCTGCTTGACCTTTACTCTTTCGTTGTTTCTTCCGACCGTTCCTTTTTCGTTTGCGCGTTAACTGTCCACATTGTTCATCTAAAACTTCTTCTACATCGGAATCACTAATAGCGCCTTGTAATGCTTCTATAACATACTCAGGGTCTGAAGGCTCAATTGACTCTAAATCCGAGAAATCATACATAGTCTCGTCACCGCTAGAACCAACCTGTTCTCGAGAACAAGCAATAGTATGTCGAAACTCGCCAGTGATTTCGTCGAGTTCTACACATTGTTCAGTGGTTGAACTCTGTGCAGCTACCAATTCTACCAATTTCTTTCCTCTTATCAATCGATTCATAGTAATATCTGTAAAAAATAAAAGCAAAGCATCTCACACCCATACAAAAAGCACCTATGCAATATATAATATATCAATGCAATATGACCTATGTCATACATTTTTGTGAGTTAAGTATGACATAAAATATCTTTGTATAAAATGAATTGCGTAAAATAATAGGCGTTATAATTAGCTAAGAACAAAAACACCAAAACCCATGCTAATATCAAAATTTCAACTCAAAATCGTACATTATAACAAAACTTTTATAAAGAATTTTGCAGGTTATATAATTATTAGTCAGCAGGGAAAACAAGTAGATGCGCAGGAAATGTTTTACGTTTTCAATTCAAGCACAGTTTGTCACAATTTTAAAATAACAATAATATGAACTTACCATTAATTCGTCAAACAATACAGCAATTACAAAAATATTACATACTAGAAAAATCCGTTGCCGCTCAAATCTCGACATAGAACCAATTGCAATATCAAATTTGATTCGTTTCTGACACATGACGTATTGCATCATTTTGAAATCGAATGTTCTGATTGGCTGTTCACATATAACGTTTTACGGATGCGTTCATAATTAAAATTTAGGTCCAAAACGCGATAAAAATTTAAAAAATAGTTTTTTGACATAGAACGAATTGCAATATCAACGACGATATGTAAAGTTCTGTGAAGGCTTTTGATTGTCTACTTTTAATGCCTTTCGTGTGCCATTAATCGTACGTAAATGTCACTAAAATTCGTTGATAGACGAGGGAGTGTAATGGACCTAGGTAAAGTTCTGATGCTAACACACGATCAATCGAGGTGATGAACAATTTATTGAGAAACCTCGCGGTATTTTGGACCAACATAGAGATCTGAGGTATATTTTTGACTGCAACAAGCTCATTTTTACGGTTAATATTTCAAAAAACATACAAATTTTTACTTTATTCCTTAAAACATTAACAATATTCCCACATATTATCTCCGCAGCACCTCCCCGCGATGTTCGCGGGCTCGCAGTTCGTAGTGGACGCGGCGCTGCCGGCGCGCACCGTGATGCTCCTGCAGCGCTACCTGCGGGCGTACGGCGCGCTCGTGTTGCAGGTTTGTCTGTCTCTTGCCCGCGCTGTTCGCGGGCTCGCAGTTCGTAGTGGACGCGGCGCTGCCGGCGCGCATCGCGACGCTTCTGCAGCGCTACCTGCGGGCGTACGGCGCGCTCGTTTTGCAGGTATGTCTGTCTCTTGCCCGCGCTGTTCGCAGGCTCACAGTTCGTAGTGGACGCGGCGCTGCCGGCGCGCATCGCAACGCTCCTGCAGCGCTACCTGCGGGCGTACGGCGCGCTCGTGTTGCAGGTATGTCTGTCTCTTGCCCGCGCTGTTCGCGGGCTCGCAGTTCGTAGTGGACGCGGCGCTACCGGCGCGCACCGTGACACTCCTGCAGCG
Organism: Phengaris alcon alcon; assembly: GCA_037179445.1. Taxonomy (NCBI): domain Eukaryota; kingdom Metazoa; phylum Arthropoda; class Insecta; order Lepidoptera; family Lycaenidae; genus Phengaris; species Phengaris alcon. Next base: position 529,744 of record JAYRCH010000072.1, on the reverse strand, counting down.
CTACCTGCGGGCGTACGACGCGCTCGTGTTGCAGGTATGTCTGTCTCTTGCCCGCGCTTTTCGCGGGCTCGCAGTTCGTAGTGGACGCGGCGCTGCCGGCGCGCACCGTGATGCTCCTGCAGCGCTACCTGCGGGCGTACGACCCGCTCGTGTTGCAGGTATGTCTGTCTCTTGCCCGCGCTGTTCGCGGGCTCGCAGTTCGTAGTGGACGCGGCGCTGCCGGCGCGCACCGTGATGCTCCTGCAGCGCTACCTGCGGGCGTACGACGCGCTCGTGTTGCAGGTATGTCTGTCTCTTGCCCGCGCTGTTCGCGGGCTCGCAGTTCGTAGTGGACGCGGCGCTGACGGCGCGCACCGTGATGCTCCTGCAGCGCTACCTGCGGGCGTACGACGCGCTCGTGTTGCAGGTATGTCTGTCTCTTGCCCGCGCTGTTCGCGGGCTCGCAGTTCGTAGTGGACGCGGCGCTGCCGGCGCGCACCGTGATGCTCCTGCAGCGATACCTGCGGGCGTACGACGCGCTCGTATTGCAGGTATGTCTGTATCTTGCCCGCGCTGTTCGCGGGCTCGCAGTTCGTAGTGGACGCGGCGCTGCCGGCGCGCACCGTGATGCTCCTGCAGCGCTACCTGCGGGCGTACGACGCGCTCGTGTTGCAGGTATGTCTGTCTCTTGCCCGCGCTGTTCGCGGGCTCGCAGTTCGTAGTGGACGCGGCGCTGCCGGCGCGCACCGTGATGCTCCTGCAGCGCTACCTGCGGGCGTACGACCCGCTCGTGTTGCAGGTATGTCTGTCTCTTGCCCGCGCTGTTCGCGGGCTCGCAGTTCGTAGTGGACGCGGCGCTGCCGGCGCGCACCGTGATGCTCCTGCAGCGATACCTGCGGGCGTACGACGCGCTCGTATTGCAGGTATGTCTGTATCTTGCCCGCGCTGTTCGCGGGCTCGCAGTTCGTAGTGGACGCGGCGCTGCCGGCGCGCACCGTGATGCTCCTGCAGCGCTACCTGCGGGCGTACGACGCGCTCGTGTTGCAGGTATTGCTGTCTCTTGCCCGCGCTGTTCGCGAGCTCGCAGTTCGTAGTGGACGCGGCGCTGACGGCGCGCACCGCGACGCTCCAGCAACCTTTGATTCATACCAAGTGGTATTATTTAAGTCAATTGGTCGTGTCTTATAATCTCTAAATTTAAATATTTTAGTAATATTACTGTACTTAAATAAGTAAATTATTGTAATTACATAAGCCATGTCATAATTTTATTAATTGTAATAGAAATGTAATTTTGAAACGAATTTACATTCTTACATTTAATTTTAGCCGTTTACTATTCTGTACCTTTAATAAGTTAACATTTACAGCCGGACGAGGTTCTGGACGACAGCTCTATAGACTACGTGGTGACGGGCGGCGGGGGCTGGGCAGGCGCGCCCGCCGCGTACAGAGTGTCGCCGCGCTGGGTGTGGCGCTGCCATCGCAAGCGGAAGGTGTGCGCGATCAGAGACTAGACCATAGAGCAGAGGGTCAGCGACAACCTACCAACTCCATGGCACTACACTCTTGTAGTGAAAAGCGCCTTACTCACGGTCCAGCCTGCAAATCCAATATCGCGGCCTTGAAGCAGACTTAGGCAAAAAATTTATATGATTGACACTAATGACGCGGCTATTAGGGCCCTGGGCGAGGGCGAGGCGACTTTTTGTAGCGATGCATTAGCGCATTCGTATCGATACAGTCGCGTTGCGGTCGCTATTTGTGTGCTCTCGCCCACATAAACACGATGCAGTCGCGATGCAAACGCGATTCAGTAACACCACAAAAATACCTGCTATCGTCACAGTTGCAAGATGGACTCCGTTGAAGCAACATTAGTCACGTTGTCTTTGGTGCTGCTTTTACGTAAGCAGCCGAAGCGAAAGCAGCGTCAATATTGGATGCACCCATTTACTAAAGAAAGATTACTTGGCGGACTTAGATTACTTGTTAGTAGCAATGCTGTCGATCGATTACGAAACGCGCGACAGCATCACTACAAAAAGTCGCCGTGGGCGAGGGGCCTTAGTACCGGTGTTGGATTTACAGGCTGGACCGCGAGTAAGGCGTTTAAGACTAGAATCTAGATCATAGAGAGGTGCGTGGTCAGAGACAACTAGACCATATATACTGTTGTTGAGTGTGTAAATAAAATGTTTTTGTTTTCTGTTTGTTCTTTCTCTGTATGCCCATAAATGACGCTGTTAAGTACAGTATTTATTTGCTTCATTAGAAAGCCACAAATTTTTGTGGCTTTCTACTAAAAAGAGACTAGAAACCAAAGACCAAGTATTTCAAGATTTTTAATTACAATTTAAAAAAATACTTACTCTCTTAAGTTTCATCAGGATTCATAGTCGATTTCGATATTTGATACTATTGGTAAGAATTTAAATAAAAGTAACATTTTACTGTATAGAATGTATTGAGACCGGTACTGTACAGTGGGGTTGGATGACGTCACATGACGTCGGCTTGTGATGACGTCACGCGCTACTGTGACGTCAGCAGCGTCAGCTTTTCGTTGAGCTGTAACTGCGTCTTGATAAGCTGCGCTAGCGTCACCACCTGAAACAATTTCACAAGTTTTACTTACTATAACAGGTTTTATTGCAATAACGGGAAAGAAGCGTTGCGCGCTGACTTATAAACTATGAAAACTATTTGTATTCGTAAAGAACTATATTGTCTTATTATACTATATTTTATTTAAAACAAGAAAGTTATTTTACAATTGTTATGTTACAATTGTTTACAATTATTATGTTTTTTTTTTATTATGTTTTTTTCTAAGAAATCCACCCTGGAAACGAGAAGACGGATCGCCTGATGGTAAGTAATTACCGGCAACTATGGACACTCGCAACACCAGAGGACTACACTTGTAACTCCTCTGATGTAGCGCACTTGTGTTCCTGATCTTGAAAATCCCAAACCCCTCTTTGGTCTCCGGTAATCCGTAAAACCTCTGAGGCTCGCTCACGCTCAATTGACGACCTCTGTGGCTCGCTGAGCCACAGAGGTCGTCAATTGAGCGTATTGGTGCTCATGCCGGGGGTCGCGGGTTCGATCCCCGCAGAAGGAACAAAAAGTTTTCCGTGTTCCTGGGTCATGGATGTGTATAATATAATAAAAATCTTAAATATATGTATAGTATAAAAAGTGTTAAATATATTTCCTTTGTCTGGTACCCGTAACACAAGTTCTTGGAGAAGTTACAACGGGACCAGATTGACGTGGTGTGAAGCGTCCATAGATATTATTATTATTATTATAATATAATCTCACTCACTCGACGAAACAACGCAAATGCTATATCACGCTAGTTTTCTCTGAGGTCGCGGTATTTATCCGGTCGAGTCATTTTATTCGTGACGAAGCATGGCTCTCGCATCCCACGTTTGAAATGTAGAAGAACATTCAACACTGTACTTTAAAGTCAGCTAATCTGAAACCCAATTCTCGTAACTATTTATGATCATAATCCTGTTTCGGTCAGCGCGGTGTCGCATTCACACACGTGTCTATCGCGCGTGAGCGAGTGAGACAGCACGCGGATCGAAACAGGATTATGAACATAAATAGTTACGAGAATTGGGCTTCTGGTGAAACTTATACCTGTGGTGCGCCCGTAAACAAAATATAATAATATCCATACAGATAATAAATTTGTAACAGCTGTCTGTACATTGAAGAAATATAAGAAAAAATATTACAGGGGGGCTTTATGAACGACATAGAACGCAAAACAATGCTTATTAGAATTTTTGTCTGTACGTTTATACGCGCTAATCTCAGAATCTACTGAACGGATTTTGATGAAATTTTGTATAGTAACAGTTTCGACTCTGGATTAACACATAGGCTACTTATTATTGCGGAAAAATATACGGGTCCCACGAAATTTGTTTTTGCGCGTACAAATTCAACCACTTAACCGATTAGAATGCGGTTTTCACTAATGCGCTTAGGTTTGCTCCAATTGAAATGAATTATTTGTTTTATTTCAATCATCATCATCAATATAACGTTATATTGCAGTAGATATATATTTGCTAAATAAGTTTTTGCCACGAACACTCCCACGCGGGCGAAGCTGCGGGCAAAAGCTAGTAATAATAATATATCTATAAACACGCGCCACGTTCACACCACTGTAATCTGGCTCCATGCTCCATATCCAAAGAACTTGTGTTACAGTTCTTCAGATTCTTTCCGTTGTCTTATCCCTGTGACAGATACAGGGATGACAATGGAAAGTATATTCTACACTTTTTATTATTCAATACACATATTTAACATTTTATTGTATTATACACAATAACACATTCATGACCCAGGAACACAGAAAACTTTTTGTTTCTGTAGGTAGCGGGATTCGAACCCGCGACCTCCAGCTTAAGCGCCGACGAACTAACCACTGAGCCACAGAGCCCGTAGTACACTTACCATGAGCAGATCCTTGACGTTTGACGTGAAGGCGTCGACGAAGGTGTCGGACGCGAGCGCCGGCGTCGCCGCCACAAGCTGCAGCAGATCGCGACCAGCGGCCGGACGCGGCGGCGAGCGACCCGCTAGGACCTGAAATTATTTTATTATGAAATTACTACATTATATTATGTAGGATAAATAATGTAGTAACATTACAAAGTAACTAGCCGACCCAGCAAACATTATTTTGCCATATCAAATATCACCCAGTTTTGCCATTTCAATGGTGGTTATCACTTTGAGACGGTTTCTGTCTATAGAAGGATAGACAATATGACAGTTTGACAAAGGAAAGCTGTCATTTTGTCCATATCATCTGTCAGTATGTCGAGACTGTCTTGTGTAGACAAAACAATATCTAAGGTGGGTCGGTGGTGGCTGGGGTATTAAAAATAGTTTTCTAAGTTAGTAAGTAGAACAAATATTTTTCTAATACTACAGATAGAACTATCTTCAGATTATACAATGAAACAACCAGTAAGTAATGAATTTTCGACAGTTGTTATATCGAAACATTTTATCCCTGCTACCCCTGTTAGCTACCACAATCGAAAGTTGTTGTACGAGAAAAAGTTGGACATCTAATCAAAATGAAGTCACTCGCAAAAAATTATATAGTAGTCTATTACAAGAGTGAACCTGGATTATCTTTAAACGAGATTAATCTTGTATATAGATATAATCGGAGTCTCGGCAACGGACGCAAGTATTATCATGAAATTAAGTATGCAGGTAGTTTTGGGTGAGAAAAATCGATCGAGATAAGTCTTATCCCTTGGAAGCTGCGTATTTTTAAGCTATTTGTTTTTTCTTTCGTCGTGTATATCAATAATTTCGACCATTATTGTGCGATTGGCATTTTGGTATGTGTATGTATACAATTTTGCGTTGACGGAAATTTGGAATGGGTTCGAATCCCGGTCAGATTAGTATGTTTGTGATTATTTTTGTTTTTTTAAATTTACTAGAACTCCGAGCAAAGCTCGGTTACCCAGGTACTTAATACATTATCAATTTATATGAAAATTACTGAGAAAATATATTTATGTCTAATGTAACAAAAGATGAAGAAACCACAAATAGAGCAATTCTAATTATTGTCATACAATAATGGCTTGGATACCCCGGCCGACATATTTTTGTTTTCTACATCTTTTATTACATAAGCAGAAAAATTTCATTGGGTCAAATTTCTAATTGATGTGTCATTGTATTTCGTTATTGCACAGTAAACAAGTGACATTTATATTGGTAGCATAAACATAGTGCGCATTCCTCTTCTTGTATAGTGCTTAGCTCCCCCCATGGCACTCACCTCTTCCACGTACTGCAGCAGCTGCTCCAGCAGGCCGGACAGCTTGGAGGCGGCCTCGGCTACCTGCGCCAGGTCTATCATGGGCTGCACCTGCCGCGAACGCCCGCCGCCGCCCATCGTCTTCTGGCACAGCTGCAGACCAACCACCTGCGGAACAAGTTAACGCACGCTTTTAGTCTCGAGTATAAAATTATAAATAAAAGAGAGAAAAAATTATTGCAGAAGGGATGATTAGGACACTTGTAGAGAGGGCCAAGTGTATGTTGTTAGATGCTCATTTGTCAAAACTATTTTGGGAAGAGGCGCTAGCAACAGCAGCCTATATAGTTAAAAGATCGCCAACTAAATCACTCAATGGAAAAACTCCTATAGAGGTGGTCAGGCAAGAAACCCGACTTATCAAATATAAAAATTTTTGGCTCTTGAGGTAATAATGTCCCAAATACCTAAAGAGAAACGTCAAAAATGGGACCCTAAATCAAAGAAATTGTTATTCATGGGTTATTGTGAATCTACTAAGGGTTATCGGCTACTTGATTCTCAACCTAAATATTAATCACGGTAGCAGCGTGGTTGCTGGTTGCTGAAGAATCAATAAAACTGAAAATCGAAGATAGAACTAATATCCGGCAGCGGCGTTTTTTACCCTCCATACATTTTGAGGTTACCGGGGCAGCGTGCACATTCGATCACGTTGTGGAAAAATTTTTATTACGAAAAGAAGATGTCCAATACAAGTCACAATCCGTTTCACATTGACAGACATCATTACATCAATTTTCACCAAAAAGACAGCGGGTCGCAGGAATTACAGTACAGAAAAGACTTATGTTCACAAAGGGCCCCGATGCTTCAACTGTAATAAGCATGGACACTTTGCCAAGAATTGTCGTGCTCCAAAGAAGAATAATAATGAAAAATTAGAAGACAACAACGGTTATGTTGCAGAATTTTCAGCATGTTCACAGTCAATGAATCTGGACCTTTGGTATGTGGACTCAGGTGCCTCCATGCACATGACCAATAGATGTGACTGACGTTTGACGTAACAAGTCCACCGATACCCACCATAACTGTAAGTATGGGAAAGGTTAATTTATTGATGAACGGTAACAAACAAAATAAAATACAGGTGAGAGAAGTTTTATACATACCTAAACTTACTGGAAATCTTTTATCTCTAAGTGCCATGGCGAAAAATGGATGAAGAGTAAATTTTAGAGACAAATGATAAGAAAGCGATGTTTATGATAAAAATAATAAATTCCGGTTCAGCTATTTTAGTAAACAATTTATATCAATTGAACTTGAACTCACAGAGAAGTTTTTTCTAACCTATCATGCTCAAATAACTTATATGATGTTGTCCTGTGGCACAGACGCATGGGACATTTGAACTTTTCAGATGTTAACAAGTTACCGGAGTGCGCAGAAGGTGTGAATCCGTTTCCTGACAATTCACATGTACCACCTGCCTGGAAGGTAAACAAAGCAGACTACCATTTAATAATATTGGAACCAGATCTTCACGCCCATTGCAGCTTATTCATACTGACTTATGTGGACCGATGGAGCAAACATCACTGGGAGGTATGAAATATTTCATTACCTTCATCGATGACTTTACAAGAATAGTTCATGTTTATTTTCTGAAAGATAAATTAACACAGCTACAAATATCAAAGAAAAACTTAAAGAGAAATTTTGTATGAAGGATTTGGGTGAGATACAGCAGTGTATTGGCATAAATATTACTAGAAATCGAGACACAGTTGGGATCATGTTGGATCAAGATAAAATATTTTAAACAAGTTTTGGAACGCTTTAGCATGTCTAAATGAAAACCAAATGAAAAGTGCGCACTCCAATAGAGGTAAATATGAAATTTTTATAAAAAAATTGAAACTGACAAGAGCAACTTCTCATACAGGGAAGCTGTGGGTTGTTTTATATATCTGGCAGAAGTGACAAGACCCGATAAAACTTACGCAGTAAATAAATTAAGCCAGTATTGTAATGATCCCAGCAGTGAACACTGGCTTGGAGTCAAGAGAGTCATAAGGTACTTGCAAGGGACGAAGGACCTTTTAAGCTATCATATAAGAAATAACTGGATACTGCGACGCAAACTGGGCCACTGATCCTAATGATAGAAGGTCATGTACAGGCTACACTTTTATCTTCCGAAATGCTATCTGCTTCATGGAACTCGTAAACAGAATACTGTTGCGCTCTCCACAACAGAAGCTGAGTATATGTCTATGGCTTCAGCCGTCCAAGAGGCATTATGGCTAGTATTAGCCATAATGCCTCTTGGACGGCTGAAAAAAAAAAAAAAAAATAGCTCCCCACACTGATTTCAGTGACGGTGGCCGGTTTAATTGAAACCAGGCCAGCTACGCAGGAGTTATTTTATAGTGCCCAAGTGTGTGCGCAGTACACAAGAGCACTCTCTCTTCCTTTACTCTCGTAACCCAGTGGGACGAATAACCGACACGACTGGTGAGATATCAGGCGCAGGTCCGACTTTTTACATGCCCATCCGACGCATGGATCATCTTTCTTGTCAGACAATCAGGTGATCAGCCTGCATTGTCCTAACCAAACTTGGAAACAAGATTTTTTGTTATTCCAATGCGGGAATCGAACCCACGACCTCCGAGTCGAGAGCCAAGCTCTAAACCACTAGACCACGGAGGCTGTTAATATACCTAAAATACTGCTAAAGGAGTTATGTGAAGACACAAAGTGCTGTTAAACTTTCTATTAGTGATAGTTATAAGCCTAGAACAAAACATATTGATATCATATATGTAAATAAATTAATTGTAAAATTTGAATATGTATGTGTATGTGAATAATTTTTCAGTAAATATGATTTTAAACAGCGAATGGATGCATGAAATATATCAATTTCGTTACTAACTTTATTATACGCGGAACACATATGGTACAATGGTGAGTGCTGACTATAGTTAGTATGAGGCAAGCTAAAAGTTTTTCTATTATGCAGATCGCTACCTGGCCGTGGAACAGCTAATTGCAGTTTTAGTATTATAGTATTATAACCATTTATTAGTTTGATCAGGTACACAATATCAGCAATGTTACATCTATTCTCTAGTGAAATAAGATTGAAATACTCAAGCCGGGATGCATAGGAGGTTAAAACATGACAAAAACTGTTTCTGAAGTTTTTCATTTCGGGAGATGTGTACTGCATAGGATGGGCTCCATATTTGACAGCAGTATTCTAGAATCAATCTTACGTAGCAGTTGTAAAGAAGAATCGGAAATTTACAATCGTTAAAGACTTTGGTTTGGCGGATTACAAATCCAACCAAACATGTTCCTTTGTTAACAATACAGTCAATGTGTTCCCGTAAGTCCAACTTGGTCTCCGACACCACACCGAGATCTCATATGCTCGAGACCTCTGCAATTGGAGAGTTTGATACATAATAAGTAGTAGGTGTAGGATCTCGTTTGCATGTAAATTTGATGTGAAAACATTTAGACGAGTTTATTAACATTCTATTAGCCGAACACTAATGATTTATTGTGTTTACATCATTTGAAGAAGACTTATATCACGGTAGTCATTAATTTTACGGTACAATTTGAGATTGTCTGCAAATATTTGATATCTGGATGTAATAGGAACACAAGTTTTAAAGACCTATTCTGGCAAAATCCTTAAGCATACCTCGGGGTCGTAGCTGATAAGCGACACATCAATCGGCGTGAACATGCAGCCCTGCTTGCCGCGCGGCACGCCGAGCGCAACGCACACATACGCGCGGAGCCCCATGCGTGCGCCCGCCAGCGACGTGTCCAGCGTCACGTGGACCGGCGAGCGGCACTCGCGCGCGTAATACTCGTGGATGACGGATGAGTGGTTAGTCACCTCGTTGCCTGTTGCCCACCAGCCTGCAAACACAATGATGAATGTTACATGTTGGTATATTTTTAACCAATGTTTAGTATAAAAGTTTTACAGAGACAGTTTACTGCTATAAATGTAATAAATATCAACACCAGGAAATGCCTATTAATCACCTACAGTAGAAAAACTAATATCATCCTGACTACAGATAGTATGTAGTAAAGGTATTGAAATCCAAAGAACAGATGGTGTATGCGACTTGGGTGTCTATCATGATTCCAAGCTGATGTTCAATTCTCACATTGACCATATTATTGCAAAAGCCTCAAGAGCCTTAGGATTTATTATGAGACTAAGCTCCCCTTTCAAACACGCGTAAACCTTAAAAATACCATACTGCACATACATTAGAAGTCACTTAGAATACACCTGTCAGGTTTGGAATCCCTGTTATGATAAATATATTACTCAGATAGAAAACATTTAAAAGTGTTTTATGCAATTTCTATGCTACTGCCTAAAAATACCCTACAGTTCTAAAAATTATGTGTCTCTGTGCAAGAAATTTCACATTCAACCTTTGTTTATTCGCCGACAAATTGCCGATTTTATATTTATACTAAAAGTAATTAACAACGAAATTGACTGTCCAGATCTTCTTAGTAATTAAAACTTTTATGTACATACTAGGCAACGACGATTTATTCCGCCACTGGTTAATTCTACGTTACAACTCCAACTACAGACGTAACTCTTGCCTAGTGTGAGCTAGCATTGAATTTAACAACACTTGTAAAAAATTCTCCTTTGATCCATACACATTGCATAGCTAGAATGCAAGAGATAAACTTAAGTTCTTTAAATAATAAACTTAGATTTAGATACTATGATTTTCAATGTTATGTTGCTAATGTTTGCTTGTTTGAACTTTTCCTTAGTCACTAATTGAGAAAACGTATACTTTGCTTTTTCTATTTCTAGGCTATATATTGTAATATTTGCAAGCTGTTGGTTTTCTAAAATAATAAAATAAAAAATATATTGATTTCAATAATTGCACACTTTGATGACTTTCATCAATTATTAAAAGTTTTAGAACTTTTTGGTGGGACTTGCCACTAGTGTCAGTATACAAATGTACTAGGGGGGAGAACCTAGTTTGCTGCCTTGAACACAGTGACCTGAGAAGTGCACTTCTGTCAGGCAGTGACTATGCCAAGCTCTGCTGCTTTTTGGTTGCAGCGACGCTTGCCACTGTTCTTACATACTTCAGCCCTTAAGCCCAGGCTCACTGCTGATAACCACAATTAACACTTAGATAAATATTCCTTATTTAAATATAAACCACAAATGACAAACTTTATTAACATTTTTCAATCAAAGTAAACCAGTTAAAATAACCATCATAGAAATGGTTCCCTTCTGCAGAAGAATAGACAAATTGATAAAGGAAATCTGTCATTTTGTCCATACAAACTGACAGTATGTGTATTCCTGTGTATACAAAACACATTTCTACAATACAACTTTATTTCTTCTAAAATTCTATTTGCAAAACATCATTAAAACAACAATCAAATATTTATATACAAGATTTATTTACACTAGTTATATACACTTTACAGTATCATATTGTAAATAGTGTAAACAACTAAAAAGTTCTTACCGACTATGCTCTCTGATGCATTAACTCTCCTATTCAGCTCGTACACATCCATGGCGTAGTTGAGCTCGGCCTCCACCTGGTCAGCATGTTCCTTGTGTGGCACGCAGAAACAGTTCGTCACCTCCACCACTCCCTTGTCTGACGTGCCTGAACAAGAAAAAATACAAACATAATCTAGTTGTTTACACCCGGATGGATACAAACGACAATGCACCAGTAAAGGGTTTGATTTGTGAAATTTACACTTACAACTACAAAAGCATTGTTTTTATAATATAATTTAATAACTCTTGAAATACTGTAGTTCCTGGGACAGTCGTCGTTTGTCGTATGGTTGCCCAAACACATACGACATTCTCACAACACAGTCAGCCTAGTCCAGAGGAATGACTGGGTCAATACGTCTGGGGTCAACCATGTGCGGGTTTCCTCGCGATGTTTTCCTGCACCGTTAGACGCTCTAACGCACGTATAATGTACTTGAGATCTGAAAGTCTCATTGGTACACGCCACAACCTGGGAATCGAACCTGCACTCTCTCGAGTGCTAATCAAACGGTCTACCCACTAGGCCACGAAGCTTAATTAGCACTTAGCAACTTAGCACGGAGGGTAATTTATACACAATAAGACTAGCAATATAGAGAGGTTATGTTGTAGTATAAGTTGACACGTAAAATGTAACTACGCCTTCTAATTTACACAGTAATTGATACCCACCCAATAAAGTGCCGATAACTCGGTGTGAATCTGCATTTCGCCGTTCATATGCGTCGACAATTTGAAACAAAACAACAGGATGAATCTTAACAACTAAATTCAGCGCCATGTTGACGGTAAAGAGAATCTGACAGATGTCAATTTATATATTTATTATTTATTTATATCAACACCAGTTGATGACATTATTTTTTTGGCATTTGTCAACTTTGCCATAGTAATAGGATATATTTGCCATAGGCGGTGTAGTAATATTTCGGAATTTTGGATTTCGGGAAATTTTTTTGTTATTTAAATATAGCATCGGCTTATAACAATTTGCCAGTGTCAAGTTAAAAAGGCGGGAAATAGAACTTTTGTTTCAATTTTCAACACCGTATTCCTAAGTCGTCAAGACTAAAGTCTAGTCAAAGTCCAAATAAATAGTCAGTGCAGTCCATGAGTTATGTCAGTCGATTCAGTAAAGTAGTAGAAGCTTTACTGAAAGTTCCTAGGGAGTTTTGGAGAGAAACTCAAAATAGTACTAAAAACTCTACTAAAAACTTATGTTGGCAGCACTGCGCACGAGTCAGTACTCAGTGGAGAGAGTACATTGTTTTATACTGAAATAGAGACGAAACTTGAACCTAAATCGTCAATCAACAACGAAAAAGAATGAAAAGCAAACGTTTAAATAAACTGTTGTTTTTGCAGTCTCTCAAAAGAACACTGGTGAAAGGACATACAGACTTAGCAAAATTATTGCGGATGTTTTTTTTTACGTAAATTACAATAAAGATTTTTTCATACGCGGCTTTTACTTTTTGTAATAAAACAATGCTTAAATTAGTGATGGTTTGCATGAAAAGTTGTGTTGAAAAAGTATATCTGGTATGTGTCCTGTGAATTTTATTACTTACTTATTTGTTGTTATAGCGGCAACAGAAATACCTAATCTGTAAATATTTCAACTGTCTAAATATCACGGTTCATGAGATACAGCCTGGTGACAGACGGACAGCGAAATCTTAGTAATAGGATTCTGTTTTTACCCTTGGGGTACGAAACCTTAAAAAAGTACTCGATGCGTACAAAATATCGATGTTTCCACCCGATACATCGAAAGACATCGATGTACTGATCTGATTTATCGATTTATCTACTGTCTGATTTACCGAATCGAAAAAAATATCTTTGTTTTTTCAAAGTGAACATCCCTACTTGATGTTTTTAGCAGTGTTGTCACTTTAATGATTTTGTCACTAGATTTTGTGAATTTTGAGAGTTGGACAGTAATATTCTAAAAAAGAATTCACTGATAAATTATTTGATGATTTTTAGTGATATTTAAAGAATCTCAAAGAATTTAGAAAGTACATATTGACAACCCTTTGCTAAAGGCCCAGATAAATGTTGGATTTAGCTTAAAGTACAATGTACGCTTTGCCGAGTAAAAATTACCTATCTTGAAACGTAGCTCTAGACCAGGTATGGGCAACCTTTGACATGTTGAGGGTCAAACTTTAGCGTGCAAATACGTTCGCGGGCCGCGTTTAAAAGTACTTAGTGCATTTTAAAGTAGTAATAATATTTTTTGCGATAGATATTAGACATGAAATAATACGACAATGTTATTATAGTACAATTTATAAAAATAACAAAATGAAATTTTAAAAAACATACCGGTTGTCTGTAAAGTCGGTTTACTGCCGATAGCAGCAACAACAGCGAGACACCAACAACAACAGCAGCAACAACAACAACAACAACAACAACAACAACAACAATAATAATAATAATAATGAGGTAAAGGCAATGCGAGGTAACGCTGGTACTTGGTAACGGTACTTGGTAACGATAACGGGTAACAGGTAACGCATGAGTCATGTTTATTCGTGCGTGCAGCCGGCTCCATCGATTTATAAGACGTTATCACGTCAAAAATGGTACATTATAATTAAATGGTTAAATTTGCAATTATTACAAACTACGAAAGTTAAATACACCGAAATAAATGAGACACTTGAGCTTGAATTTGGGAAACTAATCCATCGATATTTGGATTAATTCCACTGATACAAAGACGTAAAGAATTTTCCAAATTATCGTCAGTCAGTCTTGTACGATGTGTTGATTTATTAACTTTCATCACTGAAAAGAACTGTTCGCATTTATAAGTACTGCCAAATAATGCACAAATTAATCTTCTTGCGAATTTTCTAAGCTGCGGAAAATTGTATTTTTCTAGGTATTTTTTGTAGAAATCGCACAACTCTACGTCTTCAAATTTGGATTTTAGGAGTGTTTTCTTGAATCTCGATCAACTCCATTTGTGTATTTGTGTATTTATTGATAAGTGCATTGGAGCATTTTGTACATTACATTTTGTAGGAGTAGCAAATAAACTGAAACAGTCTTCCATGTTTTTGAAGTCGCTAAATCTGTTCGAAAATTATTCCGACAGTAACTTGAGTTCTTCAGCATATTGAGCATAAGCAATATTTTCATATGCAGAGAGCGTGTTAAAATGGTAACTGTTACCAGACAACATCTGTGAATCCCACAAGCTGAAACTCTTTCAAATGGCTGTACAAATCATTTACTAACTGTCCTTGTATTTGAAGTTTCAAATTTAAATCATTCAAATAGCCTGTAAGATCGACCAGAAATGCTATGTCACATATCCATTTTGGGGTCACTTAATTCAGATAGTAGTTTATCTTTTATTTTCATAAAGTCTGCTATCTCTTTTCTAAGCTCGTAAAATCGTTTCAACATTTTCTTTTACTCAGCCATCTGTCTTCACTATAATATGTTACGTCGTTATATTCAGCTGATATTTCATCCAAAAACGCCTTGAACTGACGATGGTTAAGCCCTCGGGATCGAATAAAGTTGATGATTTTTCATAACATTTTGGAGTCGAATGGACTTCGAATACAAGTTCTGTTGGTGGATAATGCAATGAAGGACTATCAAATCATTTTTTTGCACTTTTTCATTCAAAATTCCGATGAAACCTTTACGTAAGCCGACCATAGAAGGTGCACCATCAGTGCATACTCCCAATTAATTTTGACCATGGCAAGCCAAAACTTGTGAATACCTTTTGAACTTCAATAAAAAATTCCTCTCCTGTAGTAGTTCCTTTTAGCGGCTGTAAAGCAAGCAATTCCTCAGTAACAGTGAACTCCTTATCAACACCTCGAATAAATATAGCCAGTTGAGCTGTGTCAGACAAATCGGTGCTCTCGTCTAATGCTATGGAAAATGATTCAGAACCAGCCATACGATCAGTCAATGTTGTTTTTATATCATTTTCATAGCCATCATATCTATACGTCGAACAACAGTTCGTCTTGACAAACTAATTTTTTCAAATTCATTATTTTCAGGACACAAAATACCGCAAACTTCTAACATACACTCATTGATAAATTCTCCTTCGGCAAATGGTTTTAATGCCTTTGCCAATTTTGAGCTAACTATAAAACTAGCTTTTAGAACATTATCAAATCGTGTTCTTTGTTTATAAAACACTAGCTGTTGCCCGCGGCTCCGCCCGCGTAAATACAGTATCCCTCGGGAACACTACTTTTTCGAGATAAAAAGTAGCCTATGTTTTAATCCAGAGTCTAAACTACTACCATACCGAATTTTATCGAAATTCGTTCAGTAGTTTTTGCGTGAAAGAGTAACGAACATCCACGCTTTCACATTTATAATATTAATAATTAATAAGGATTTGTTGCTGTTTTTCCAACTTTGCGGTAAGCTTCTGGATTTTGTCTGTTCTTAATTGTCCTGTCAGTGAGTGCAGCGTAGCATGCTTAGTTGAGTAATGCCTCTTTATATTGAATTCTTTCATTACTGAAATGGATTCATTACACAGCAAACAAATAGGCTTACCATTGTGCAAGATAAAAATTCTTCAGTCCATTTTTCTTGAAACTGGCGACCCTCTGTATCTACTTTTCGTTTCTTTCCACCAGACATCATTTTTGTTTACTTTTCATTCAATAAACATAACAAACTATAGTTAGTAACCACTCAAGATGCACACAGAGTCACAAAGCAAGTTGACGGCTCGAGCAGTTCGCTACGATATCGCTTGTCCAAGTTATCACCTCGGTCGCTCAAATAGAACTGAACGTTCGATTTTTTTTTTTTCGAACGGGTCTATGCTAAGGGTCGGGTTAAGACCGCTGTAGCTAAGTCGGACTATAACTAGCCTGGTGGCTAGTTTGTTTGGTGGTAGACGATGGGAGGGTTTGACCCTCCCTAACATCACCCGGGTGATGTTCAAACTAACGTTCGAACGTAACAACGGCCCGCGGGCCGGATCCGGCCCGCGGGCTAGTTGTTGCCCATATATGCTCTAGACAAATCAAGTCGAACCAGCAAAAAGTGGCAGAATATAATGGCGGCAAATTTAAAAATCTTTAAGCTGTTAACCCTTAATACAGTAATTTAATTTGTAATTTAATTGAATTTGAGTTTCAATGTCTAAGCATATTTCAAAATATTTAAAGTATCAAGATAGTTTTTCGACTATATTTTGAGTTAACAGCTTAAATATTTTTTAATTTTCCGCCAATCTATTGTGCTACGCCACGACTTGTTGGCTCGACTCTATGTTTGTGGTCTTAATCTGGATTTGCTTGGGGACTGTCCGACTAATAAAACCATGTGACCTGGTTGTTAATCATTATAAATTATTTAGTGAATTCTAGTGATTTTTGTAGTTTTAAATATCCCTAAATCTGGTGATATTTCAAAACTAAACTAGTGAAAAAGTTTTCTGCAAGGTGGCAACACTGGTTTTTAGTATGCTGTCTCAGTAGTAATAATAATATATGCAGTGGTCTGGAATCTACCGATTTTTCGGTATTTCTACTGATTTGGGTCTGATCAACCGAGATAACGAAATGATACCATTTTTTACGATTTCATTTTTTTCGAGAGTATACATGGAAATTCTACCTATTTTTCTACCAAATATATAACATTTTAAATTTTTTGATTTGACCCTCCTTTTTAGGGTTCCATCGTACTCAAGGAACCCTTATAGTTTCGCTCTGTCCGTTCATCTGTCTGTCTGTCTGTCCACTCCTTCTGCCTCTGTAATTATGAATATAAATTGATGAAATTTGGTATAGTTACAGGTTATGTATAAGGTCCGTCAAAATCAATTACGGATATTTTGGGCATATGATCTACTGTTTATATAAAGACGTTTAGGCAGGAAAATAATTATCATACTCGAAAAAAACTTCCTTTCTATGGGCGAGTTTGTGATGAGCGGAGAGTCACACATACATGAGATGATATTTTTTTTTACTGAGTATGACAATATTTTTTTGCTTATATATATAAGAAGTAGATCATATACCTAAAATATGCGTAATTGATTTTACTTAACCTTAAGTAACTCGGTTTCGGTCTCTTATAATAATAATAATTTTATATTTCAGGGGTGGATCTCCATACATGTGAGGTGGGGATCAAAAATATTTTTTCATTCTACCCCAATGTGTGGGGTATCGTTGAATAGGGATTGTTAAATAAAGGCAAGGTTCCATACATTACTTTTGGCATTTATAAACTATGTGACTTAGAAACTTGCAATTTTCCGTGCTGATAGATCATAATATATACTCTTTAGGAAAATTATTTTGAACGAAATCCGACTGTAATTTTTGAAGTAATTTAAAAAAACCCTACTACGCGTTAATCTTCTTAGACATGTCTTGACTTTCCTCTTGGGTAGGTTATTTTAAACTCATGACTTGTAACAGGAAAACCCAAACATTTTGGGCAGTATCCTTGTGTTCTACAAATTACAAATAGCCATATTATACCGATTTTGGGTATAAATCTACCAATTTTTGCTGGCAACTCTACCGATTTCTCAATTTCGACTTTCAAGACCACTGCATCTATGGTATGCACTATGCTGGTGCTTTACAGTTTCCTGTAGGCTAGTCGTAACTTGTAAAGTAGTGGAAAGTCTCAAGTGATTACTACCTACTCCTTATTAATACTTTAGGACTCGCATATCTAATCATGAATCCCAAGAGCAAAATAATAATTAAAATACGACCAAATATTATTTTATTCTTACGAAAAATTATGGGAAATTTAATTTACATTGACATTACCTATTCATACTGCACATATCTTTTCCATGGGACTGCAAAGAGGTACAAGAAAAATACTTAGATAACAACATAATTACAACATAAACTTTATTTCTAAGGCATGAAATAAATTTAAAATTTTGAAAAATTGAACAATGCTGATGTTTGACCACTTACAATCCTGTGAGTGAGTACAAATTGGCTTGAGCATAAAATTACATCATTTGTCATTTTTAGATGGATTTGTATGTATTCTGATACCATGCATTTCGGCTATTTCACTTTTCAGGGATTCCGTTACAAGTCTGTGTTGTTTCACCCTAGATAGACCAACAAATTCTTTGGCTTCTATACTTATCTGGAAAATTTTAACACACACAACACATGTTGAAATAGAAATCACATGTATTTAAGAATCTACTGGTGGGTAGAGAGTAGCAAAGCACTGATGTTTTTCGTCTTAATATAAGACTATCTGTACAATAGAAACAATGAAGTATTTATAAGTTAAATGAGCTATCAATGATGAATAGCAGTGTGGGGAAAAACCAGCAATGGTTTATGTTACACTGTTTAGATTAAGTTTAATGTTAGGTATTTCCTTAGTTTATAAGTAAATAAATAAAAAATAAAATAACCCTCAAAGCAAAGTCGATTCATCCATTTGGGAACTACGATGATAGAAGAGACACACAGACATATAGACACGTCAAACTTATAACACCCCTCTGTTTCCAGTCAAAACAGAGGGGCTGTTTTCATTGAGAGTTAAAAAAATTAGTTACTTAGAACAATAACTAATTTTTGGTAAAAAATCTTGTCCACCTTGCACACTATTTGCTACACTCTGAACCCCTTAGGCAAGATTTTTTTCAGTATTTACCTCGAACATAGCACCACAGCCACCAGATATGTCCTCAACACTCACATATGTGATCCCCGGTAAAGCTTTCTTCAAAGCTTCAGTCAGTTGCTGCTCTTTCGACACACAATTCCGTTCAAATGCACTGCCAGCACCTCCTACCGTGCGGGTCTGCAAGTTTATAAAAGATTCAACCACAATATTTTAATAAGATCCAAAGCCTACAATTATATAAAACAACAATCTTATAAACTTACGAAACTATTTTTTAGGGGCTCTAAGGCCCTAAAAAGCTGTCGAAACATAATTTATTATTTGTTTTGATATGTATTGTTACTTCTGCACTTAATTGATTAGCATTTTGCTGCAGAATCTTTTTTATTTTAAAATAATTTTTCTTTTACCTAATTTTTTCGGGTACTTATGTCAAAATTTCGTAATTCGTCCACAGGGCACAGACTATCCATCAAAATGTGGGTTCCAAATTGCAATACAAAATAACAGGGCGTCCTTGCATCTGTGAAAATATATTTAATGAATTTTATGTCTTTTGAGGATTGAATATTATGATCTTAAATAAATAGTTTATTGCTTATAATTAATGTATTTGTGGTGCTAAAACAACTAGTGCATAAATTTTTTAGTTTATTTTCAATTTATTGTTTCGAGATATTTAGTGCGAGGATATTGTTGGTGAATCGGAACACATTTGACAATACCATAGCTCTTGTGACTTGTTATGTCAAATAGTAGAAGAAGAAGATAAAAAAACAATGCGTCTACCAGCACGTGCATAAAAATTGTGAAAAATATTTTAATTTTAGTATAAATTAAACTATAAACAATGCCTCCTTTTAGAAAAGGGTTAGCCAAGAGAAAATTTGAAGCTGAAGAATCAAGTGAAAACCATGATGACAACGTAAGTATTGCCTGCCTAATATTCGTCTAAAACGTTTTATTCGAGTTCCACATTGTTAATATCTTACCCAAGTTGTTAGTATTGTTATTTTTTTGCGCTCTAAACGCGATTGGCATTGTTATCTTACCATACTAAACATTACTTTTCAACATGTTTTGTCGTAGGAGTCAAGCAGTTCAGAAGATGGTGAGGATTTGATGCCGGGTGAGATAGATGGGGAAGGAGACGCCACAGACTCCGAGCGGGAGGAGCCCGTGGACTCGGACGCAGAGCAGGATGTATGTACTGTTCACTAAAATAAGCTCAAACAGCTACAGTATGTGGGAACAGTGGAAAGAAACCCAAAGAAAGATATCTCTGACTGAGCGGGTTCAGTAGTTGTATAGCATCGTTAGATCTACTCTTATATAGTGTAGAAACTGTAAACTACTAATACTAATATACTAGCAAAAACTTTAACTGGCTTAGTAACTGTTTATTCTGTTAGTATTAGTAGAAAGTCTGTAAGTTTTCCATGTATTTTAAAATAAAATAAAAATAGCACCTGATTAAAATAACTTTGATAGTGCAATTCAGGGCAGTGCACTGATTGGTCCACCACAAGTTCTACATAAGGGTGTAATATAAAGTTTAATTAATTTTAAAATTTTAGGAGGTGCTTTTCAATGACAGTGATGATTCAGTGATAGAAGATAATGGTTCAGACGAAGAAGCAGAGTCCTCCGTATGTTTACATTATACTCTCAATAATATTATTAAGACATTTATTAAGTTAAATTTAAGCAATAAGAAAATACATTTTACTTATTTTTATTTTTCATACAAGATTTGAGTGTTTTTAATGTGTTTATTACTGCATATTCAACAGAATAAACTTAAGCATAATTGTCCAAGCCAGCCTGGATAATCTTAATAAATTAAATAATTGTTTTTAAACATATTTGCTAGAAGTTATATGTTAGTTAAATAAACAGTGAAATTAAACAGGAATTGGAAGATTCAGAAGAAGGAGCAACAAGTGATTATGATGAAGATGATAATGATGTAAGCGATGACAAGGAATCGGCGGCAGACAGCAATGACAGTGGAGCAGAAACCGGTGCTACCAGCACTCCTCCCGCATCCAGTGACGAAGCCAACAGGAAAGAGACAAAGAACACAAAACAGAAAATGAAAAAGAAAGATGGTACTCAGAAGGAAACCTCAAAAAGTATAGATTTACTGTCCAAGAAAATAAAGGAAGTAGCAACACTACCTGTTCAACAGAAAGGTAAAAGAATACATTATATTTTTATGAAATAAAGTGTTTGTGAATATTTGCAGTTATCTATGAACAATTTTGTATATAAATGAAAAAAGAGAAAGCGTGATTCCTTTTTATTTTATTTTATTGTTTATTTTGTCTAATGGCCAGTTTTAATTACCTATCTACCAATAACTATTTGTTAGAAACATCAAATATGTATCGCAAAAAACCGTCAAATGATTGAATGACAATGTTTTTAACAAATAGTTATAGATAGATAGGTTATTGAAACGGGCCGTTAGTAGATTTAAGTAGCCTATTTTTATAATAACCATCAAACCTTTGTCAAGATAGAATTTTATTATTTTATTGAAGGAACTCAGGCTTTTCACAAAATGTGACTGGTTTTTCACAAAATGTGTACCATAACATGTAATGTTCCAGACGAGTATGAGTCGGGAGACACATCGGACGAGGAGGACCGGCGCAACACGGTGGGCGACGTGCCCATGTGGTGGTACAGTGAATACCCGCACGTGGGCTACGACCTCGACGGCCGCCGAATCATCAAGCCACCCCAGCGTGACCAGATCGACGAGTTCCTCAAGTGAGTACGAGTCGAGGGACACATCGGAGGAGGAGGGCCGGCACCTCACAGTGGGGGACGTGCCAATGTGGTGGTACTGCGAGTACCCGCACGTGGGCTACGACCTCGATGGCCACTGGACCATCAAGCCGTCCCAGTGTGACCAGATCGACGATTTCTTTAAGTGAATATGAGTCGGGACACACGTCGGACGAGAAGGATCAGCGCAACCTGGAGTGATAATTTTGGATGGCAGAATAACTTTTGTTCCGTGTCTGTCTGTCTGTTCGCGATAAACTCAAAATACTGTACATATTTTTATGTACAGTATGTTTTCTTCACCAATAGAGATTCTTGAGGAAGGTTTGGTTATATAGGTTTTTAATGTTGGTAAATAAATATATATTTGATTGTTTGATGGCTTGTGTTGCAGGAAATGCGAGGACCCGGAGTTCTGGCGCACGGTGCGCGACCCGAACACGGGGCAGGATGTGGTGCTGTCCGCGAACGACCTCAAGCTGATAGAGCGCCTGCGCAGCGGCCGCGCGCCCACTGCCAGCGAGGACGAGTACGAGCCCTGGGTAAGTTATATGCCATTATTATTACTTCTAATCTGTTCAGATCCAATGAGGGTTTTTAAATTCGTGACATCTGACAGCTTTTTGACACGACAAGGACCGTCGGGCTACCGAGCGCCGCCGCCGGTCAATAAGAAATCGAAAATTCTTATTGACCGTTTTTGATGCCACTTACGCTACCAGATGACGCTTTGTGTGCATTGAGTCTGCCCTCTAACGGCAGAAAAAAATATTTTCACCCTCATTTAATCAACACGTAAACCAAGAAACAATACCGCCATATAATGCTACCAATTTATATGTCACTTACCATGCAATAAAGAAATACAATGCACAATTAATTTGATCGAATTTAATTTTTGGTTAACGTTTAGATTAACTTGGATTGAACATAGTATAGATTATGTAATTATTGAGTACTATTGTCTTTTTGTTTTGCAAAAAGATTAAAATGGATCTGAATAAAATATAGCTTGTGTACTTTGCTTAACCTTAGTAAATAATACTAAGGTGTTCTCTTTGTTATTTGATGTAAGAAAACCTATATGCTGTAACCTGTAACCCACAACAGTCTAAACTTTTCACAGTACAGGTCGTTTAAATATTATTCATTCTCGACTTTGCAAAGTCAATGTTTAGCCAGAACCAATTCATCAACCGATTATTATACTGTATTTTTATTTTATATAACTTATATTATAAAATATATAATAAAATTAACTTGTGAACGTACAGATGGTAATAACGATTCTAATTAATTACATTTGTGCATAATTTGGTCCTTACAAGTGTTCTTTAGTAGGATTAACATTTAACACGGCATCTTTGGTACTGTCAGAGAATGAAGAAATAACTATATCTATTTATATTATAAGCTTTGTGGTAAAAGAGTAGCAATAACAAAACAATTATTGTGTCTTTCATAGCCAAAAGTTTGACCGGGCGAGAGAGTGACATAGACATCATGATGGGTAATGCAGTGCTATGTTACGAATTGCCTATTCGCAGACAGCACACGGCGCAACATGTCTACATGTTGAACGTGCCAGTTAAAAATATCGCCTATAGCAGGAACATGATTGTAAAAACGTATTTTTCTTTTTGTTATTAATTTACTACTAATTACTATGCATTTTCATTTTTGTAAGTTACAACCAAACATATTTCTTGCAGTCCATAATAATGTTGTAAGTGAGTAACAACTGCCTATGGTAACATAATATTTACTGTGTTTATTTACTGTTAATAAAATACTTAAATACAGTATGTTTGTAAAGCATCAAAAACTCTTTTTTTTTTCAAAATACTTACAGCGCAGGTAAGTGCCTTTTTCGTCTTGTAAATATAAGACCCAGACCAATCGATGCAGAAAAAAATATTTTTAAAATGGTGTAAATAAAAGTATTTTCGATTTTTTGTGGGTTACACGCCACAGCAAATATGTTTTCTTATGTCGTTATATAAATATTAATATTACATCTCTCAGGTGGAATGGTTCACCCGCGAGGTGCTGGCAACGCCGCTGCGCGCGTTCCCCGAGCACAAGCGCTCCTTCCTCCCCTCGCGCTCCGAGCAGCGCCAGGTGGCGCGCATCGTGCACGCGCTCAAGATGGGCTGGACCAAGACGAGAAAAGAAATAGCTGCCGAGCGCCGCAAGCAACGGGTGAGTGATACCACGGCCATACAGAAAACTGGCGTCAAATAATCGAGCGCCGCAAGCAGCGGGTAAGAATAAAGAATGAGCCGGCTCTGGGGAGATACCATGGCCTCGCAGAAAACCGGCGTCAAATAATGCTCGTGTTGAGTGTGCCAAATACGTGTTCAATTGAAAAAGGTAAAAATAAAAACATTATATCAATGCATTATACACATTCGTCTAGTAAAACTAGTATAGTCTAGTATATGGTTAATAAATAGTTGGGCTAAAAGCAGAGTCTTTGTTTTTCTATGGAAATAACGGGCGATGTATGAAAAAACAAGGATTGCCGAAAGACATTGAGATTGTGGTCTTACTGTACACTTGTGCACACTATATTAATATTTTAGTCCAGTAGCGAGTGATTTAGTAGCGGGAACGGGAGCAGGACACTAACTATAAACTACACACGACAGGAGCGCCAGTTCTACGACCTGTGGGGTTCGGGCGAGGCGGCGGAGCGGCGCGGCGCCCGCCACCTGCCCGCCCCGCGCCGCCCGCCCCCCGGACACGCGGAGAGCTACAACCCGCCGCCGGAGTACCTGCTCGATAAGAAGGAGGTACGTAGTGTAAACAGTAAATATATTTTTTTGTTACTTTTCCTTCACTTAGTTTTTTTTTAATTTCTAAATATACATGTATAATCTCTTTCTTCTCTTATTTGTTCTTGACTAGTAATCCAACTGAACCGTATGTTTGCTCTCTCAGCGGGATAGCATAAATGGGCTTATTCTTTTTTCTATGGTTTTTTAGTTGTTGTAATCTTTTGCCTCTTTTTATTTCGTAAAGTTGTGCGTGCTTTTAATCCGTAAGTACAATGGTGTTATTCCAGCTATCCTATGAGCCCTGCAGATTTTTATTGCAAACATTCGAGTGAGACTGTTGAGTCGAGTTAGTGCCTAGTCTTGTCATTTCTGAGTTCAAGCCCCATTGGCATTTGATTTTTCATAGACTTCGTCAATAATCTTTCGAAAGTTAAGTTTTTTGTCGAGTGTAAGTCCCAGTATCTTGAGTTCGTTTCTGATGATTAGTTAGTTGGGCGCCATTTAGTAAAAAGTTCGGTGGATCATACTTTATTTTCTTAGTGAAGATAACGGCTTGTGTTTTGTTACAGCTTGCAAATTTCAGTTAGTGCCGCAGACCTCAGTGTGAGATGGCTTCTAAGGCTGCGTTTATTAACCGACTTCAAAAAAATGGAGGTGGCGGAATCCAAAAGTACTGAACAGAAAGCCTGACTACATATAGATACATATTTGGGGATTTCGGCGTTGCTTAAAGAACGCAATGCAAGCATAAGCCACTATGTCAATCAAAGTAATCGTCATCATAGCCACCATCATCACACCATAAATCATGTCATAATGATGATATAATAGGTACTTCTCCATAGTATTTTACATCGAAACGGATATCTTTGAACATTACTCTGCATTTGCATAAGCACTGAATAGAACTTCTCAGTCTTAAAAGATACGCGTTTGGAAATTTCGACATTGCTTAAAGAACTGCAAGCATATGCCATTATGTAACTTGCAGTCATCATCATCATCATCATCTTATATACAATACCTAATGGAAACTTGGCGCGTATTCAATTATACATTCGATCGTTTATATTAAACGTTCTTAAAATGTATTAATAATAATTTAACATAATCAATATAGAACTAGAAAAAAGGGATTTTGACGTGATAACGTCTTATAAATCGATGGAGCCGGCTGCACGCACGAAAAAACATGACTCATGCGTTACCTGTTACCCGTTACCAAGTACTGTTACCAAGTACCAAGTACCAGCGTTACTTCGCATTGCCTTTACCTCATTATTATTATTGTTGTTGTTGTTGTTGTTGTTGTTGTTGTTGTTGTTGTTGACGTTGTCACGTTCAACTATCGTCAGTAAACCGACTTTACAGACAACCGGTATGTTTTTTTAAATATTTTTAACCAAAAAATTAAACTGAAAAAGTATGAAATAAAACTTATTTTCTAAATAATTCCGCTTTTAAAGTTGGCTAAAATTACTACTATTATTTAATTTTAATTATTATTTATACTATTTCTCTACTCAAACTTTAAAATTTTGAAGTGGGTAGTTTTTGTGCATTTATACTTTGTAAGTGGATTGTGAGTGTATTCCGCTGTTGCAATCGCGAGAATTTCGTCAGCAAAAGCCTGGATATGAGCTTCAAGTTTTTCCGATACTTCCAGAAGTGGATCCATTGTATGTTCCACAGTATTAGTTGTAGATCCCTGGACACATCCTATATTAGTTGATATTTTGATTGTTGCTCCCGCATAGGTGAATTCTACGAATCGATTGTTGAGGTAGTTGGTTAATAGTTTTAGCATTTTTCCAGATTTTTTTTATTTTTTTTCAGTTGGTAAATAATTCCTAGCCACCATGCGTTGTCAAAAGCACCCTGTGTGCTGTGTGCGAGTTTTGGTCACTTCTCACCGTGAAGAAGTTAACTACAATTTGTATAGCATCGAAACAGCGCCCCTAGTGGCGAACAATGGTAACTAATTTAATGCCATACAAATTGTAGTTAACTTCTTCACGGTGAGTAGTGACAAAAACTCGAACTCCGCACACTGTATGTCCAGTGATATAGCTGTTACAATATGTGTTTTGTTTAATCCCTCGCGAATTCCTGCTCCTGCATCTTAAAGGGCATCTTCAGTGCTTTTTAGGGTTCTGTAATTCTCAAGGAACCCTTATAATAGGCCGGCAACGCACCTGCAGCTCTTCTGATGTTGCGAGTGTCCATGGGCGACGGTAGTTGCTTACCATCAGGTGACCCGTTTGCTCGTTTGCCCCCTTATTTAATAAAAAGAAAAAAAAATCTACATGTAAACTATTAACCTACATGTAATATATTATAAATACCTAAATGTAAAGCCAATTCATTATTTATTATTATTTATTTATTATTATTATAGTTTCGCTCTATCCGTCCGTCTGTCCGCGCTTCTAGCTTCTGTAATTATGAATATGAATGGATGAAATTTGGTACAGTTAAAGACTATATACATCTCAATTTTGGCATCATAAAATAATAATTTTAGATTTTAAGAGTGGCTCTCCGTACATGTGAAGTGGGGACGAAAAATATATTTTAATTTTACCCCATCGTGTGGGGTATCGTCGAATAGGTATTTTTAAAATAAAGGCAAGGTTTCATACGTTACTTTTTATAATGAAAACCCTTTCGAGTAATCGGCCTCCAAAGTGGTTTACAAGTTGGTCCCCTGCCATTTCTAAACTATGAGACTTAGAAACTTGCAATTTGCCATGCTAATAGATCGTGCTAGACACTCTTAAGGAAAATTATTTTGAAAGAAATCCGACAGTCACTTTTGAAGTAATTTTCCTTTGAATAAAAGAAAATAATGTACAGGATGAAAGTTTTAATAAGACTCGGTGGACGCAATCGAAAACGATGTGGCCAGTGGTATTTCGTTTATTAAAATTTTATTTATATCCTTTACCGTTAATCTGTATTATATTTTTTGGTTTCTGTCCACAGATGAAGGAGTGGGACCGCCTGTCCCAAACGCCGTGGAAGCGCAAGTACACGTTCCTGCCGACCGCGCACGACAGCCTGCGCGCCGTGCCCGCCTACCCGCGCTACGTGCGCGAGCGCTTCCTGCGCTGCCTCGACCTGTACCTCGCACCGCGCGCCATCAAGATGCGCCTCACCATCGACGCCGAGGACCTGGTGCCCAAGCTGCCCTCGCCGAGAGATCTACAGCCCTTCCCCACTGCCGAGGCGCTGTGTCTGAGGGGGCATAACAACCTGGTGCGCTCCGTGGACTTCGACCCCAGCGGCCAGTACATAGTGTCGGGCGGCGACGACGGCACCGTCAAAGGTACAGCATCAGCAGCAGCAGCAGCAGTTCTCTGCAGTAATAATTCAATAACGCCGTGCTTATTTGCTGTCGAGAATGGACTAGAGCTGAGAGACTTACGGACTTCTTGACATAATTTGTTGCAGTATGGGAGACGAGCACGGGGCGCTGTCTGCGCACGCTGGAGCTGGGCTCGCCGGTGGCGGCGGTGGCGTGGACACCGGCGCGCGGCCTCAGCCTCGTCGCGGCCGCCGTTGACGCCCGCCTGCTGCTACTCAACCCCGGCGAGCGCATCGGCGCGCACCGCGTCGCCGCGCGCACAGACGAGCTGCTGCGCGAGCCGCCGCCGCAGCGGGACGTGCGCATGGACGAGCGCACCGCCACCGCCGTCACGTGGGAGGACAGCGATGCGGCGCAGTGGGCGCGTGGCGTGCGCCTGGCCGTCGCCCACTTCCGCCCTGTACGTACCGTGGCGTGGCACGCGCGCGGCGACTACGTGTGCGCCACGCTGGCGGACGCGGGCGCGCGCGCGGTCGTGGTGCACCAGTTGTCGCGGCGCCGCAGCCAGCTGCCGTTCCGCCGTGCCAAAGGCCTGGTACAGGCGGCGGTGTTCCACCCCTCACGGCCACAGCTGCTGGTGGCGACGCAGCGCGCCGTGCGCGTGTACGACCTGGTGCGGCAGGAGCTGGTGCGCACGCTGCGGCCGGGCGCGCAGTGGGTGAGCTCGCTCGCCGTGCACCCGGGCGGCGATCATGTGCTGGTGGGCTCGTACGACCGCAAGTGCGCGTGGTTCGACCTGGAGCTGTCGTCGGCGCCGTACCGCACGCTGCGGCTGCACGGCGGTGCGGTGCGCGCGGTGGCGTTCCACCCGCGTTACCCGCTGTTTGCGAGCGGCGGCGACGACGCCCGACTGGTGGTGTCGCACGGCATGGTGTACAACGACTTACTGCAGAACCCTCTGCTAGTGCCGCTGCGGCAGCTGCGCGGCCCTGAGCCCCGCGATGACCTGTGCGCGCTCGACCTGCGCTGGCATCCCACGCAGCCCTGGCTCGCGGCCGCCGGCGCCGACGCCACCATCCGCCTATATACCTAATAAAATATACCAGCACCACCCAAGCTGTTTTATAATCTTTATCCTCTATCCCTGCGCACTGTGCGCGTGCATTCAATGAGTCAAGTTAGTCAATTCAATTGAGTCGCTTTACGCATACTTTCTAGGGAGTTTTGGAGAGAACAAAATAGCATGCGTTTTGAAATTGTAACTACTTGCCCATACTTGTGCAAATATGCATGTTGAAGAATATTTAGTGAAAAATATTCTAACAATCTTACACATTAAGAACAGAAATAACATAGAATTATGCGTCAAGTTGGTCGGTATATCAAATGAAAACCCTTTTTTTTTTTTTAATTAATTAAAGCTAATAGGTACTATAAAATTCATTTTTGGGCAGAACACTGTAAACTACCGGAGAAAAAAAAATACCCCTAACGTCATAGGAATAAGTATGAACTTAAAACACTTCTGTACGTATTATATTCTCAAAAAGTAACGTGGGATATCCATGTTTCGGCACGAATGGGCCGCCTCGACCGAAATAATGTCACAGCCTCACAGAAACCTGTGAGTGGGTGCGGTAATGTCTTACCATAGGTAGTTATTGAACAAAAATTATTAGTAGGTACCGACTATGTTCATCAGGGAAAATGTAGAATTCTAACGATGAAAGGATTTTTTCAAATCGGTCTAGTAGTTTCAGAGTCTAGTCGACAAATAAAACTCATGTTCATGTCCGTTCATTGGATAAACATAAAATATGTAAGTAGTATTACGTTTGAGGTTGGATGCTCTAAGCGTTTCGGTAACTGTAAGTTTTATGTTTATGCAATAAACTAACAGTAATTAAAACATACATACAAACAAAAATACCCATCATTCTAAATCCTTATCACCAGAAAAAATCATGTACTTGTGTTCCTAAACTCCAGCACATGGAGACATAGATAATACAGTACGTATAATATATAGAGACATGGAGACGAGACAAAAATATGATTACATTCTCCATACATGAAAAAGTGTCAGTAAAAAGCGTTAAATAGGGGGTGGTGCTACTGTCGCAAGGATGTAAAGCGGTAAAAATATTTACTTACTTATATAAATAAAAATAAGTTAAGCCGCTTTACACCCTAGCGAGCGAGCGAGCGACAGTAGGAAAGAATATAATATAATATTACTAACGTAACAGTAGCGCTTTTTACGGACACTAAGACAGACTACTAAGGGGATTACTACGTAGACACAAATTTTTCATGTATGGCAAAGGTACTCCTTTACTCTAGTCTCCATGTTTTGGGACAGGAGGAAAATGACAATGATCTTTTTTAAAAAAACCTTTGCACATTTAACGGTTTAAAAAAATCAAAGATTATCTATGTACTAATCTACTATCTATACTCTATGGCGTTCTAATAGCCCTACCCTAGGTTGGCTGCCTTGTTTTTTAATATGTTGCCATACACGGCTGGTAATTTTTCCTGTAATTATCAATTTTGCACAATGGATAAATAAATGAGAAAATAATATTAAAGTTGTTGTTAGGCAGGCATAATTCATTATTTTCGGTTTATGAAGCCTTAGTCAGGCTTTGGATTTTTTTTCCAATTATTTAGGAACAAACAGTTATTTAATACAAAATATTTTTATAAAGTAATACATAATTAAGAAACGTAAACCTGGAGTTCCATAGAAAGAAGTAATAAATATATAAAACTTAAAGCTACAACACATGCATTCGGATCAGCTTATGACAATGTTTCTAATTTTGTAATTTGCATTTTGTTTCATTTTACTTAAAGAGCAATAAAACAGATCTAAATCATCAAAATACTTATTATATATATTGCACGACCTTTTAATAAAAGCATTATTAGCATTAGAAGTCCTGGATTGCGGTACACTAAAAAGGTTTCTTTTTCTAACATTTCTTTTTTGTCTCCGGGACACACGAATCTCAATACTTCTAAGTAGCTAAGGTGTATCTACAATGTTATAAAGCATTTTGTATAAGAACACAACATCACAAACTAGACGGCGCTTTGCCAAGGGAGGTATGTTATATCTCGAAATTGAAGATTCGTAATCAGTATATAGGTTACCCATTCTAAATTTCAAGCACTTCAAAATTTTTTTCTGTAGTGTTTCCAATCTCTCAGAGTGAGTTTTGTATTGCGGAGACCACACCGTACTAGCGAATTATAAAAGAATAACTTACGGGCGGACTCGCCATGTTACGGATAATTTTTTCTTTATTACGGACAATAGACTTTTCAAAATACGTGTGTGTCAGCTCTGACGCACGACTGGAGTTTACTCTAAAAAGTAAAATTTGGTGTGATTGGGTTGTATGCAAAGCAACCGACGCATCTTCGGCTAACATCGTGTGACACCATACCTTGTGACCGTGTTATCGTGTGACATCGTGAATTCGATTTTACTGCCGTAGTTTTTCATACCCCGGGCTTATATATGAAAATCGTTTCTTTTGGAGTATCTTCCTAAAAATCAAAATAATGAAAATGATATTCATTCATTAATTTACATTATTTTCGGATTAGGTATTCATTTTATACCTCGGTAAAATAATAATTATTGATTGAGGTGTTTATATTGAGTTTTTATAATAAATAAATAAATCTATATGGACGTTTCTCACCACGTCAATTTGGCCCCGTGCTAAGTATCCGAAGAACTTGTGTTACAGGTACCAGAAAACGGGAAGTATATTTAATACTTTTATACTATACATATATTAAGGATTTTTATTATATTATAGACATATTTAATACACATCCATGACCCAGGAACACAGAAAAACTTTTTTTTCCTTTGTTCCGGCGGGATTCGAACACTGAATCCACTGCCTCCTGCTGAATCCTGCTGAACCACTGAGCCATAGAGGTCGTCATTTTAATTATAATATTATTATTAATACCATGATATGAGTAAACTTCACTAACCTGGTAACACCGACGATGTCAAAACAGGGTGAGCCAACATTCGGATTTTATGTTTGTTGTCTGCAACAGCTTTGAAGTTTGAAAATTGTAGCTTTATGATTTTTTAAGTTTCGTTTGAGTGTTATTCTTTAGTGCGGTTGTGTTGGCTAATGCAATAGCTTGACGTGAAATGTGCAGCGAAAGTCTTGCCGATATTTCGTAAATAAATCGGATTTCTGCCTAAAAAGTCATTTTATCAATTTTTTTTTTCATATTTTACGTTACCGGGAAATGTGAATTGCATAAACTTAATTGTGATACTTATTATCTTTACAATAACGAAGAACTATGAAAATACTGTGCATATTTTTAATATTTTAACGATCACCTGAACTGGGTAAAAGTGTTTTATTCAAACTTTCAATCTTTGTATAACATGTGCTACGAATTGTAAGAATAAAAGTGAAAAATAGACTGAACTGCTTTTCTAATTATGAATAAGTGCTAACGTTACAAGTACTGGTATTTTGGTGTGTACGATGTCGGGTTCCGGCGCGACGACGCCGACGTCGGTGGAGCCCCCGCCGTTAGACGACAGGGACCTAGAGCCCCGCACGCCCATGAAGCGCCTCGGCTCCACCAGAAAACTCGCAGCCTTTAACAGTAAGTGGTTTTTTTCTAATAAAAAATCCAAACTGTCGTTCTAAATTTAAACTATCAATCTACAAGTTGCAGCAATAATATGTACCTACTGTACTATACTATACTATACTATACTATACTATATATTAACCGTT
This sequence comes from Phengaris alcon alcon, assembly GCA_037179445.1. Taxonomy (NCBI): domain Eukaryota; kingdom Metazoa; phylum Arthropoda; class Insecta; order Lepidoptera; family Lycaenidae; genus Phengaris; species Phengaris alcon. The sequence continues at coordinate 496,992 of JAYRCH010000072.1, read as the reverse complement.
AAAACCTAAAGGCTTACCCCCTTACTAATAAAAATAAACACAATGGATAGCTTAAACAACATAGCTGTCTTTGTCTGTCAAGTGACATTTCCATTGTATCAGACAAAGACAGCAATATTGTTTAAGTTATCCGTTTTGTTACTTGTTTATTAGTAGGGGGGTTAGCTAATAAACATCTGCATAAAGATAAGATAAACACACCAAGGAAATCAGGGTTAATTTACTAGTTATTATAATTTTTACACAAAGTACAATTTATTTTCAAAGCATTCTGAAGAAGTTGGATTTTATTTTAGTAAGAAGTTTTTTGTTAATAGCCCTTCTATGCACTAATAGTTAACATTTGTATGCTAAGGCAGCCCAAAGGCTAGCTTTGGGCTGCCTCAGCATAAAAATAGTTATAGTGCCTCAGCATAAGTTCTTAGAAGAAACAGTATATTAAAAATAATATTTTGTAAGCAATAAAGCTGTAGCAATTGGTTTACATAATTTTGCAAGTGAAAATAATCCATACAAAACAACAAAAGTCCTACCTAAATGTGAAGTCACAGTGTGTTTAAGTTCATACTTACCATAATAAATGTTTTTTGTATATGATTTAAGTAAAGTAATGGTGTAGGTTTTTTACTAATTAAAAATATCGAAACTTTTTTTGGTTTTTCGATGTGTCTAATTATTAAACTTCACATAAAATTTTATATTTTTTATGTTTATCAAGTATACTTCAATATTTCTATAGAATATAATGTAATCAAACTAAATATTTTACATGTAGTCATCTCCTCTATTGTAGAGCTTTGTATGTATTGATTTGAAGCAATACTCGAGACTATATAAAATGAAATAAAGGACATATCACCACAATGTCATTGAATCCTTGTTGAAAACACCTGTCATGGATTGTTGTTTCTAGGTCCTAGGAGATGAGGTTATGTTCACTATACTTCTACCTAGTAGTTAGGTTAGGTTATGTAGTAATATAGTTATGTAGTATAATATATTGTTGCTTTATTAATTAGATACAGACATAACATTGCGCTGACTACTCGAAGGGCACAACTTTTATAAATTCTGTTTATGAAAAATTGTGTTTATGAAAGGAAACAATCTAGTTTAGATAAGAGTGCCCGATTTAATTTTAAGAAAAAACACATGTGATATTTTTATTGCATTATAAAGTACACATGTTCCATTAAGTATGGAATAGAATATCCTGCATATGGCCCCCACGGTTCGGGCGGCAGACCCTTGCTCTTTTCATGAAATTTTCGAAGATTTTTTCACAGAGTGGCGGCTCTATCTCACCGATGACGCGTTGGATCTCGCCCTTTAGCTCGGGAATTGTTCGTGGTTTATTCGCATAGACCTGAGATTTAACAAAACCCCAAAGGAAAAAATCGCAAGGTGTTAAATCGCAAGATCTCGGTGGCCAGTTGACATCGGAATTTCGGGAGATTATTCGGTCCGGAAATTTTTCCTCCAATAAATTAATTGTTTCATGGGTGGTGTGGCAGGTCGCGCCATCCTGTTGGAACCACATATCGTCCAGGTCCAGACCTTCCATTTGGGGCCACAAGAACTCTGTTATCATGGTGCGGTAACGCAAACCGTTGACAGTTGCAGCATTTCCAGCCTCATTTTCGAAGAAGTACGGCCCAATCACGCCGCCTGCGAAGAATCCGCACCAAACAGTGGCTCGCTGGGGATGCATTTGTTTCTCCTGGATCACGTGCGGATTTTGTAAGCCCCAAATTCGACAATTTTGTTTGTTAACGAACCCGTTCAAATGAAAGTGCGCCTCATCGGTGAAGATGATTTTTTTAGAAAAATCAGCATCCAGTTCATTTTGCTTCCACACCCTTTCAACGAATTGTCGGCGCTGTGGATGGTCTGCTGGTTTAATATCCTGGGTCAGCTGAATCTTGTAAGGATGAAGGACCTTCGTTAGAATTTGCTGCGTGGTATTCCTCGAAATTTGGAGTTGTTGTGAACGATGCCGAATTGATGTTCGGGGTTTTCGGCGACACTTGTTTACAGCAGCGACGTTTTCGAGAGACCGACCGGTACGCCGACGCACAGGAGACTTGCCTTCCATAATCGACCCAGTTTCCTCAAATTTATTGATCACTCTTCGAATTGTTGACACATTTGGTGCACTTTCACGACCGAAAATTACGCGAAGTTTGCGAGCGGTTTCAGCGTAGCTTTCCCCATTTTTGTAATGGGTTTTCACAATCATAACGCGTTGTTCTTTTGTGTAACGCTCCATATTTATAATCGAAACAATCATAGATGACAGCTGTAAAGTTTCAGAGCTGCCACTTGCTCAGAAAAAAAAGGCGCCAAATTTAAATCGGGCACTCTTATTGGGACACCCGTTAGTTAAAGTATCTAAGTAATATTAGGAAGCTAAAGAGTTTGTTTTATTGAAAGTTTGAGTTTGTTTTATTGCCAATGTCAGAAACAAGCAAATGGATCTCCTGATGGAACGCGATTACTGCCAGCCATGGACATCCACAACATCGAAGGGGTCACAGTGTGTTGCCAGCCTTTTGAAAAGGAATGTGCTCTTTTGCTGTAGGTTTGAAGGATTAGCACATTCAATGAAACAAACTCAAAAATCTATTTAACACAACATATTGTAATTTAATAAATTCTGTGTTCATTAATTATATTATCTTGTAATCTATATTAATCATAACAACACTTGCCACATCTGCACACTGTCCTTGCCCTTCTCAGCTGTTATCAGTGACAGGTGAGCTTATCTACAGCAAACAGGCTGTTTATTAGCTTATTCCCGTCACTATCAAGGACTTTATCATCTTTTTGCATATTCTTGTAATTGTTGTCCATTACCTATACTCGTGAAATTCATCTTTTTTCTTTTTTTCAAATCTGTCAGGTTTGCAACACAATGTTCATTCATGCTGATGATTTGCAATAAATGGTTATGCGTCCGAGGTTCCTTCTCCCTTCAAAATCAGCATTAATGAACAGCTAAATTGTGAAGTTTCAATGCAAAGATGTTTGCAACTGTACTCTATATTCTGTTCCCTAGTAACCGTTGTTACATTATGTGTTAATGCACACTTTGCAATCATTCTCTATGTTCATTTCCACGTTTTTCTCGTCGCATTAACAAAGACTGTGGGACTGTCTACACTGTACGTTATGTCTCGCCCCGCGCCAGCTCAGACAGGTCATATCTAACGCCACTGAGCTGTAAGACACGTGGGGACAATTAAAATATGATGAATATCATCTGAGTCGTAAAATTTGAGTCGTCTATATGACACACATTGGACCATACAAGAGCATCTGTGGCCTAGTGGTTGGATTGTAGAGGGTGCAGGTTCGATCCCGAACCTTTTCGTGCACCGATGAGAGCTTCCTAATTTCTACAGCACATTAAACGGACAATAAAAGTTGAAGAAAAACATTGTCAGGAAACTTGCTTAGATTCACACTATGTAGGGCATGCGAGTAGCGACAGTACTACCGCTCCTCCCTATTACGTCGAACTCGACAAAAACTACGAGTTCCAGTTGCAATAATAAAAAGTGTGTAAATTCCTAGAACGGGTGGTATGTATTGTCAGCACTTTACTAGCGTGTTATAGACAGATATGGAGTTTGTCTGTATGGACAGACACAATAAATGACGGACGCATGCGACGTGTGATCGCTTTGTCCGCGGATCATTATGCTAAATTAAGCAATCATTAATTATTTATTATTGTGGTTATTCTTAGGATTTCAATAGACGTCCAAAACTGGAATGAATAAGATTGTTTTTTGAAATTTAATGTGAATCATTACATAGATAAATCACAACATACAGCATATCATCATCATCATCATTAACAGCCATAGGACGTCCACTGCTGGACATAGGCCTCCCCCAAAGATTTCCACAACGAACGGTCCTGGGCCACCCGCAACCAACGGCGGCCCGCGACCTTCATAAGGTCATCGGTCATATAATGTTATGGAAATTGGAATATTTGCTGGCTACTGAGGACACGAAATGCATGTAAAACAAAATGTAGAGTTTCATTGAATTGAAACTTTGTTATCAAATTTAATCTAGACGTAAACAAAAAGACAATAGTACGTTGTAATACTAATTTAGATTGTGGGAATAGTTGTGGCAAGCCCCAAAGGGAGATCTCCGACCGAGCGAGGTGCTATGCTCGTTCAGGTCGAAGCCCACTTGTATGCAATTCAGATGTCGTATATATATGATATGAGATGTCGATCGTAGAAAACTTCGATAGCGCGATTCAGGATTGTGACGCTAATTGGTCCGCCACATCACTCCCCCCCGAAGACCTGAGGTCGAATCTTGAGTCGTCTTGCTTGAGTCGCCAGTGCCAGAGAGTCCCAGTGAGTCGGAACTGTGCTGCTGCTGCACGGGCTCCAGTGAGTCGGAGTGCTGCCGTGCGGGGCCGATGCTACCTGCTGACCAGGAGAGATGTGCTCTGCTTGCTGACCGGCCGTTGTAGTGAGTGTGCCCGTTGAAGCCAATGAGGGTTCGACCAGGCCGCGTTGCGTTGAGGCTGATGGTCGAGGTACCCGATGAGGCTGAAGCTGGCTGGCGTGGTGCGGAGGGGTGGGGTGATGATGATGATGTCCAGAAGGAGGCGTGTTCTATCGAGGGTCACCAATGTGGGAAGAGTGGATGCCCCAAAGGGAGATCTCCGACCGAGCGAGGTACTATGCTCGGTCAAGCCGAAGCCCACTTGTATGGATTTCAGATGTCGTATATATACCGCCGATCTTAGAAAGCTTCGATAGCGCGATTCAGGATTGTGAAGCTAATTGGTCCGCCACAAGATGTAATTTATTAACAGTGCAATAGAGTAAAACAATGACACATTAATTTACTCGAATTTATTCTTTTTGCTTACGTTTAGATTAAATGGGATCTGAAAGGAGTATAATACAATGAGAGCTTTTCAGTGCGCAATCTGTGTAATGTCATTTGTTATGCAGCTTGCTACTCGGCGCCGCACCCCCGCTCCGCGTCGCACCCCCGCGCCACCGCAACATCTGGCGCGGCGCGCGGCGCTCACACGCGGGGTCGGTAATCGGGAATACATCAACTGATATTACACTCACTTGTAATAATTATCATAAACCTAAAAGACATCAGAATGTATTAATAGCAAAGTGAGGGATCAGTGGGAACCTGCAATGTTTCTACTTTCTAGGTCTATCTACATAAGGATCTTTGAAAAGACTAAACTTAATCCTATCATAACACTGTTGGACTTGCCAGGGTTTTACAAACAGGAAAATATGAGAGTTCCACATAGCTAATACCTGACCTAGGTACTTGTCCTACTTATTTATTTTAAAGCAACCACTACTGAAATCACCTGATTTAATTTGCGGTTGCTTCAAAATAACCCGTTTTTTTACATTACCGTCATGTATGATTTTAATGGCTTTTGGGAATCGTTGTTTTTCATACATTGTCTGTCATTTCCACAGAAAAACGACGATTGCCGAGGAATTAGCAACGTGGTTTTTCTGTATGATGTAACTTACTCCATAGTTCATATTCCGTTGTCGGCAAACTATATTTGGACCATGTAATCACAATTCACAACATTTTACCTAATGAGTATTCTTTAATATTCATACATTTGCGAAGTTGTGTAACTCCACATCAGCTGCTGTACAGCTGCAGTACCTAATCAATATGTATCAGTCGGTAACGATATTATCATAACCTGTTGGGAAGTCATCACGGAGAAAGGATCCTAATGGTAGCAGATGCTTGTCACCGATAGTTACGTAATCGCTCGATACCAGTAGCTAAGCAGCTTTACGGATCAAAGTAATGAAAAAGGTAACTTAGAGGAACAAGTAGGTAATCAACAGGGTTGTGACTTGTGATTGAATATGAATCAAGTAAGTGTCATGAATAAATAAAAAAAAAGGTTCAGAAAACATTCAATAATCCTACTACTATTATAAATGTGAAAGTTTGTGCCGATGGATACATCCATCCATAAAGGATGGATGTATGGATAGATGCATGTTTGTTACTCTTTCACGCAAAAACTACTGAACGGATATTGATGAAATTTGATATGGTAGTAGTTTAGTTAGTAGCTCTGGATTAACACATAGGTTACTTTTTATTCCGAAAAAGTATTGTGTTCCTGTGGGATACTGTATTTATGCGGGCGAAGCCGCGGGCAAAAAAAATGTAGTAGCGACCACAGGATACAAACTGGCTTCCAAGTTCCATATAAAATCTATACAATATGTAACATAGTATAATACAATGAAGCCGCTATAAAACTCGAATGTAGACATCGTCTACCTTCTCGTACGTCTCGAACTTGACACGAGCAAGACGACTTCTAGCGAGACTTATCTGCGTGAGTCTATCGTAAAAAAAGACCCTCAGAATACCATCTAAATTCTAAAGTATAGACCCGGCTATTAATAAGACAAGAAACATAATATGATATGTCGTTCCTTGCTCTTTCCCACAGCCTAAAACACCTATTATGAGTGCCATAAAGTCGTAACACAAACGCGCAATGTCGTAAAAAATTTACCAGAGCTGAGACAGCAGTAAAAAATAAAACATAGAGACATGGATTTGCTTTCTAGTTCGTTCTTTTGACTTCTTGCCATTGATATTTTGTGAGACAGGTAGCTGCTCACGGCTACGATTTGAGTACTTGCCCCGCGTTTTACTCTCCTCTCTAATGTAGACCAATGAAATGACATAAACAACGAACACATGTAACATATCGTGTTGTCCAGCACATATTATCTACTCATGTAACTGTCGTGACACAGAGACGGCTAATAAATTAGTTGTGGGTGCGTGATGTGTGTGTTGTAATTGAGTAACGCGCTACGTGCTAATTAATTGATAATAAAACACACATTATTATATTATTATAATTAAAATACAACGCACGTCACCTCATTGTTATGTACACAGTGTATACTTGTATTAGTGGCTTATATAAGACGAAAATTACGTTGGCCACACAATCTCGTTCCGAATAGAGTTGATTTACCACCAACTACCAAGTTATTCGTAGCTTAAAGTCTTCTCATTAAATAGTAAGTAGTTAAAAGTGAATTAGACGTAGTATCGAACAAGTTGCCGCTCGAACGGGCATAATATTAAAATCGCCTAACAGTGCCGATGAACCGTGCGCACACGCACACATACTCATGAGTCACGTGTTCATCGTGTCTGCAGTCGTTGCGGTCACTTCTTTTGTGTTTAAATATTATAAAGGCGTACCAGTGCACAGAAAAATGTTTAGAAACTGGTTGAACAGGAACGTTGTTGATATTGATATTGTACATAAGAGCACTTAATAAGTGCCCCAAAAGTTTGAATACCGCTTAAGACAAATCTTCTGACAAATATTATAATAATAATAATAATAATGGTTATTTATTTCTCTCACAATCACTTAGCACATACAGAAAAGTACAACACAAGGTAAGTAGCCAATGAACATGTGAGAGACTGGGGTCGATACTAGGTGGGTACCTGTGTTACAGATCCCCAGGCTCTCTCCCTCTCATTACAATTACAAAATACAATGTGTCTGAAGATTTACTAACTCAGTAACAATTGCCTACACAAAGAAATAAAATGTATTACAATAATAGCTAGTAGCGATATAATAAGTGTGTGTGTGCTTGTGTGTGTGTGTGTGTGTGTGTGTGTGTGTGTGTGTGTGTGCGTGCGTGCGTGCGTGCGTGCGTGCGTGCGTGCGTGCGTGCGTGCGTGCGTGCGTGTGTGTGTGTGTGCATGGGTGTGTTATATGTGTGCAATAAATTTAATCTGGTCATCGTATGCCTTATATTATGTTGTATATACATATAATAATAATGATGTAAGTTATAAGTAGATAGATAGTTATCTAATAAATTATGTCTAGTTATCTAATAATTAAAAAAAATAAATTATGTCTTAACAACTTACATATTTATAAGGAAACCCCTCAATATTACACATCGGATGCGGGAATCAGGAGACACTGCCAATTCGGGACGCGGCACTAATAGTAATTGCCCCGCTGGCTATTGTCTCGCGAGGCGGGGTGAAGGGAGAGGGGTAATTCAGTATTTCCGTCAGGAGTCAGGAGAGCTTCCTCCGCGGGAATCAATGACGTGATGTAACCGCCGCCGGCCGCGAGTGGGCAGCGCCTCCGGCCGTTGCCGCGTCGCCGATGTTGGCGCTTTGTCTCGCACAGACTACAGATAGCTGAGAGAGCCTCACAAAATTTTACGACGCCTCCCAACTTCCCCGTAAGTGTGAGTAGTTAACACGGAAAACCTTAGTAACTTTATTGTTAAACATTAATTAATTTAACAAATATTATTTTGATTTTGGGGGTTTGGAACTTTGGGGCGATGACTCTTCATAAGTTAAGGTCGTGAAATGACATTATATCAACTGCACGCAATCAATGATTGAAACAAAGTGTAGCGTGGGGTAATTCGACGTGAGTGCTGCTGGGGTCTGGCGAGTAAATCGTGGGCCTCAATGTCCCCAATCATCCAATTGCCGGCTCCTCCCCAACTGCGGCCAAATATTGACCAACGTCCGCTGCGCGCCGCTCCCGTCGTCGCGCCGCCGGTGGGAAAAACATCATTATGTTTTATTGATATGCTATGTAACAATATTATAGCTTCATAGGGCTGAGGAAATCACACGACGTTCAATATGAACACTAGCAGTAGGTACAAGGGTGCTACGGCCTACGACTCCTTCCTGGGAGAGCCAGGCTTCGGCAAGCAATATCAAGGCCTCGCACAACACCGTCGCGTCGTGAAAATCGTCGCTTGCAATGAGGGTGTCGAAGGGGGTGGGTTTAACCGGCAACGCACTTGTTGATGTCGCGGGTGCCCAATGGCGATGGTAATCGCTTGTCATCAGGCGTTCCGCTGCACGTTTCTGGTCTATTCCATTAATAATGATATAAGGGTGCTACGAACATGCGAATTATCAATTCATAAGCTCACTACGCGCGTTGTGTATTCACGCCGCACCGCGCCGGCCGGCCCCGTCCGGATCTCATTACAATATTACACTCGGTAATGTATTACACATTATATACCGATGAATATTAAATGCTGGTTAAACACGTCGCTGTAGCTACTTACTGCCACTGTTTAAATTGCACAGATTGTAAATAATTATTAACTGATTTTCAATCTGTGCAACATTAGATTTGGCAAGAAGACAATATTATAACCATTGGGTTTAGGGTTGTAGCATCCTTTGTCTTCTTCGCAAATCCACGACGCGCGACGTCTCCAATGGTCACAATTTATTTCGGACAAAGTCTTTGCAGATATTGAAAATCATGAATCATTGTCACAATTTTTGTTGTCTTTTGTAGAACTCTACATTTTTTTTCTTACGATATTTTATCATTTTTCATTGCGTTTGTTATAGAATACTGAGTTTACGATTAATAGTTTTCAATTTTGTATGCACCTATTCTCATTTCTCAAAACTCGAGTTTATCAAAGTACCAATCGTACACCATTGTGTGTGAGGGAATATAAAAAGCAGTTGTCGTAGGGCCGTGCCCTTACCTGCGAAGGGTCCGCAATCCACATGCGGGGGAAGTGGGAACCTACCGTCACGTCAGCTGCGCTACGAGTGCTCAATGTTTATCGAGCTCTGTTTGCTTACGAATTACATTGTGCTCATAATAGACTTTCTATCCTCTAGTGTTTGTATTATCTTGCTCTTTGTATATTAGATATTTCAATTTAGATTAATGGATATGGTTTTATTAGTTAGCTTTTAAATCTGAAAGATCGTTAGGTAGCATACTCTATTTCATCATAACTCATTTTTAATTGAAAAGGGCGATGAAAAAGCCTTTTCATCGTGTTAATATCTGTGTCTGATTGTGGTGCACCCATAAGATATAGTCGTGTAGGTTATCTGTTATTTGATAAAACATCCCTAAATTGGTTTCATCTGGTGTTAAAAGATATGTTTTAACTTTTATCACATAATGTCCGCATGTGATTGTGCAGTAGGATATAGAGTCGTAGGTTATCTGTAGTTCCCGGAACTAGGTCCAAATCGGCCTGTGTTGCTGTGAACACTGAACTGCTGGCGCGGCGCCAACACTCCGTTTGGCAGCGGCCTTGGTTGCTTCGAGCTCAACTAACTAGCCCATATTTCGAAGTTTTACATTATGAACTATTTCCCTGATACGTTTTTGAAACCACCACAGAGCATTGCTTTGATACGAATTACTATATATTACGGTATAAATAATTACGGTATACGAAACCACGACCTCACAGAAGACGTGCGTAAAATAGTGCTTGTGTTGTATATTGCGAACTAGTGGGAATGGGGGTTGAAAGTCCAGCACCGCACTTGTTAAGGGTTCTCATCTCTCCAGGGTTGTGCGTGTCTATTGGCTTTGGTTAAAACACTTGCAAACAGATGATCGCCTACTCGTTTGCCGGTTGTTTTCCATAAAATACTGCAATAATAAGTAAGGTTGGTGTAATGAAGCTGTAAACCTGATAAGAGGCTTGAATCCTATTGCTCGGTATTCGAACGTGTCGCTTTAGTGATTTATTACGTGCAGCCGCGGGGTGCAACTTTTGAACCTTATTGCCAAGGAATATGTTCGAAAAGTAGTGCACCGGATCGGTCGGCGACTGTACTTTGGCAACAGGTTTGCGTGTTTGGGAGATAGGGCGGTGGGTTCGATGGCCGCGCATTGGAAAGCTCAGTCGTGAGTCGTGCAGGCGCGGTGCGGCGGCGGTGCACCCAGCACCGTGCGGCATTACACATGCAGCCCGCGTGTACTGCAGATAGATACACTGCACTTATCGCCGCGACCAGCCACTGATAATGCGTTATTTATTGAGTACCAGACTACCCGCCATTATCATTATCCAGTTTAATCTAAACGTAAGCAAAAATATTAAATTAAACCAAATTAATGTGTTCTATTGTTCTCTATGTTTACGGTTGTTTTAATTGGGTTTGAAGTCTCAACAGAGTATAGCTCGTACGTCTAGTATCACTTTTGTACCTAGTTGCTAAAATAAGTAAAATAAAACGGTACGCGGTAACGCTGCTTTAGTTTAGCACTTTGTCGGTAAATACACTATACACATCCAAGTTCCATCTTTATAGCACTAACCGTTTCGACGGTAAGCCGACTGCCGAAGACATGCCGGACATGACGAAACTACGGAACCCTAAAAAGTTGAAATGTGGTATATCGGGTTTGTCGGCGATTGTACATGTAACTTGTCTTTCAAATTACTTTTCTTCGAATTCATTGTCATGGTTAAAACATCCTAAAATAAAATTGACAAAACTTATCTTCAAATTACTTTCTTCAATGACTTTACTTTGTCTGGCAGTTGATACCGGTTTGTACATCACCGGAAGCTCACTGTCTTATCACATAATAGAGTTTAACCTACCTACTATATATTGTGTAAAGAGACGACATAAACGAGACTTCGCCTCATCGCCTCTACATACTACGTGTGTAGTACAATAGCTCTAGCATTAGCGAGAGTTTGCATTTTCATTTATATTGACTCTAGTTAGTCAGTAGTGCTGTGCGCACAGCGATTTTTCACCGCACAGTTTGACGACCTCTGTGGCTCAGGGGTTGGGGGTATACAATCAAAGTATAATGAACGTCTACTTTAAATACGAGAATTGAGGCTCAGATTGACGTGGTGTGAAAGCGTCCATAGATATTACTGTTATTAATATTATTCGGGCTCCGTGGCCTAGTGGGTAGACCGTTTGATTCGCACTCGAGAGAATGCAGGTTCGATTCCGAGGTTGTGGCGTGTACCAATGAGACATTTTCAGATCTCAACTACATTATACGGACGCTCTAACGGTGAAGGAAAACATCGTGAGGAAACTCGCACATGGTTAGCCCGAGACAAGTTGACCAGTCATTCCTCTGGACTAGGCTGACTATGTTGTGAGAATGCCGTATGTGCTTGGGCAACCATACGACATTTAAAAACCAACTGTCTTTTAGAGTGGTTACTTCGCTCGGAGAATACTGTATAAATCATCCAATAACGATGAAAAGTCCTTAGTTTTTTTATTATTATTCGCACGGATTATCGCGTACAATTTGATGACATCGCAGGCTTTATACCTGTGCGATCTTTTATCTAGTGCGGCTACTTCCATAACATTAAATGTGTTACGGATTTGCGAACTATAAACCGCGCGGTGATATACGGTGGTGATATACGGCTGCTGTGCGGACAGGTCCGCATGCTCCACACAGCTTCACAATAGTCAACAGGTCTATTAGTAAGAGTCTGCATTTGCATTTATATTGAGTCTACAGTCCGTTCTGAGTTATTTTACCTCGGGAGTGTCTGTGAGAGTGATCCTTATGCCGGTCGCATAGAGGTCCTGTCAGAGGTGATGCAACTCCGAACGGACTCTAGTCAGAGCTGCGGAGGAGGTCCGGCAGCCTTCAGCCTGATTTGAGATAATATATGGCCGGCCATTGTAATAATTGGTCATTAGAGGTGGCCATTGAGTTGAAGAAGCTGCTATTCACACCGACGACAAAGACTCGGGCCGTGGTCGTGATGTCACGCGGCCGCATTTGTGGATATTGGTCGTCCATTTGGCCAGATGTTTTGTCATACCTTGTGATTCTTAAAATTCGTAAAAATTGTAATTCTTCCATTTTAATTAATGTATACTCTGTTCTGAATTTAGATCAAATTTCATCTAAGCGTTAACAAAGATTGTATGAGAACGTTAGATTGAACGACCAAATTGATGTGTCATTTTCATTGCACGGTAATAAGCTAGAATCAGCTAGATGACTAAATTTTTTTATTGCATAAATGAATAGTACTCTTAAATATGAGTAACTTCTCAAAAGAAACAGTATATCAAAAGTTAATATTTTGAAAGGTACAGCGATTTGTTTATAAAATTTCGCAAGTCTCGTGAATACGCTCCATACTAAAGTCGTACCTAGCTACGTCACGCCTAGGTTAAAGTGTATGAAGTATACGGCCGCAGGAACATATTTGTAAATATCTCCGAATTTGTGTGTTTAAGTTCATACTTACCATAATGAATGTTTTTGTATTTGATGTAAGTAAACGAATGATGTGGGTTTTACTAATTTAGCAAAAAATCGGTTGTCTGTAAAGTCGGTTTACTGACTATAGTTGAACGTGACAACGCCTCAGAGCGAGGTAACGCCGCATGAATCATGTTTTTTCGTGCGTGAAGCCGGCTCCATCGAATTATAAGACATTGTCACGTCAAAAAAAAACTTTTTTGTACTGTTTAGATGTCTCTAATTACTATACTACACATAAAATTATATATTTTTTACATTTACCAAGTAATGCCTCAATATATCTGAGTATATTAATGAAACTAAATAGTTTAGATGTAGTCGTCATCCCTATTGAGCGACATTAAAATTGGTAGCAACATAAAATATAGTTTCTTTGTTTACGTTTAGATTAAATTGGATCTAAACGTAGTGAATTGAAAATTCCTTAAGTAGTACAACTTGAATCCCTGCACTTTAGTGTAACCAAAACGCACTTCTTTTTATAACGCTTTTATTAGTTTCACCTGTATGTTTGCTTGCTTGCTTGTTTGTTTGTTTGTAACCGACTCCTTTGGGCTCGATTTTGTCCTACTTTGATCAGATTTAATTCAAACTGGCACACCTGTCAAAGACCGATGACAATGCAATAATTCGATTAAAATATCCGATTATCCTGATTAAATTCGCCAGGATTCATCAATTTCTTTCCGCATCCTTTGCATGAGAGTAAGAGAGATAGAACTAGTGCGCGAACTACGCATGCGTGCAGTTCCAGGCTTTGGCTTTTTTGGCTTTTCTTTGGCAAATCGTACTAAAAAGCAAAAAATAAATTATAGTTTAAAAAAAACTAAAAAAACACGCTTTTATAGAAAATCTAACTAAAAAATAAAAAATAAAATGTAATAAATTTGGATTAAGAAGTGTAAATGAAAAAAAAATGTTTATTTTTGTAAAAAAGCGTGGGGTACATAGTTTCAATAGTTATAAACATTTTATTGGCAGATATGAGAAGGATCTTCACTTTGATAATATCTTAAAAATCACTTTAAACGAAATCGGACCGTTTGAAGTGGATCAAAATCAAATCCACTGGAGTCGGTTACATACAAACAAACGTACAGGTGAAGACTGCACCCCACGCTTTTTTACAATAATAAACATTTATTTTTCATTTACACTATTCTTAATCCAAAATTAAATTATTTTTTTTATTTTTTAGTTAGAATTTCTATAAAAGCGTGTTTCTTTAGTTTTTTTAAACTATAATTTATTGTTGAACCAGAGTAATGGCTGAGGAGTAAGCGCTAAGCAGTAAGCACGAACAATTATTGACAAGAACGTATTCGTAACGTTATCGAATGTAAATTGTTTATGCGTGTCGTGATTTTCTTACAAAATTCTCTTTCAATAATGTTACAAATACGTACTTGGCAATTGTTCGTGCTAGCCCCTCTGTAATAGTCCCAATGACGATGCTGTCTCCCACGTAATTATAGCAATCAGAGTTTGTCAGTCGCCTCCTTCTCGGTTCGCACTCCGACTGCGAGAGCTTTATCTGTCGGCGGCTGTGGAGTGGGGGGGGGGGGGGGGGGGGGCTGTACACTGCACATGTGTCCGCCGACACAGAGCAGAGATGTTAAGGATATGACATTTCGGATCTGGAATCGGATTTTCGGCATTTCCGGATACGGAAATAGGATCAATTTATATCGGTTTCGGTTACGGATATTAATTTATTTCGGATTATTTGTTACTATCGGATAATTTCGTTTACGGATTAGTTACGGATATTCGGTTTATATGATGAATGTAAGTGAAATAAATGCAAATACTTACATCCTATTTACAAGTTTAGGTAATGATTTGGCCTGAAAATCTGGTGAGTCGGCTTGGCCTGCAAATTAAATAAACATATCATAACAATTCTTATTTAAGCTCCCCGTATATCCGATAATATCTGAAACTTTTTTATCGGCTACGGATAGTTATTTATTTCGGATATCCGATAGATTCGGTTACGGTTACGGAGTTCCATAACATACCTGATACAGAGTACGTACTAGTTTGAGATCTATATTTAGTCGGAATATCTCTCAACAACATGGATACTATATGGAGTTTTGTATTCGTTGCTTGCGCCATTCGAATCGTGTATGTGGATTGTGGATTGAATTTACATTAAAAGACAATGCACTGTCGTCGTGAATTTCGTATTAATGTAACCTGCGCGTTTCGCTGTTCGCAGTCAGAACGAGTGCGTAAGGAATTGTAATCTTATTAATATCGGAAATGTTGAAGTTTGCGAGGATCCAGGATCAGGAGGATATAATATACTTATTTATCTACGGTGAAAATCTGTTATGACGACATTGCTGGGACCGATAGATTACTATCGTTATAGCCGATAGTCGTTATTAGCGATATCAACATTTATATAACGTACCATGACACGGCTCAAAATGTCGTCGTAATACGTGGTTTGCAGTTAGGAATGATGTCGTTATAAGGGCGTTACCTATACTCGTATAAGTATGTTTGAATATACGTAATAACCTACGTATTATGTATTATTAGACATAAACCATTTTGCTAATTACCCTCGTCAATCTTTGTTTTTCTATAGAAATGATCAATAGTTGAAAAACGATTGCCGATAGAGATTGAAATTGTGGTCATACTATAGAAATACAGTACACTATGATCTTTGACATGTTTAGTATACGCCATTACACATACGGATTACGGATAACTATCCTGTTTAGTTTCACTACACTTTATCCCTGTTACTGAGCACGGTTCCTATGGAATAGGTATACTTCATAAGTAACAGACTTAGGAATATAATCTCGCTGTCAATTCACAATTATAGTATTTCTTCTATATTAGATTATTTTACAATTTTTCATCCCAGATATCAACGCGTTATTTTAAACGAGTGTTCGATATTCTATCGATGTGGGATCAAATTATACAAAAAAGACATGCATTAGCCAAAAAAATCTTCATACAAGGAAATAGCATAGATGGCCTATGGAAAATCGATCCAACGACGACGATCGACGATGTAAGCGATCGAACTAAGGCCTGTAATGGCATCCGTAACCTGTGATGACAGGCTTGAGTTTTGAAATCATTATAAATGAAATACCTAGCTTATGTTCATTAATTACCACAATTAATAATATGATAACTTTACCTATAATATTATATCTCGTCCATCTTTTTTACTCGTTTGTCGTAAATTTGCAGCCTTTTACAGCACAAAACTGTCCTCTAACTGTTAAACTCGAGTGCCCCATTGGGGCAGTCAAAGAATATTTTTTAGGCTCGATATTCGTGGGATAGTCTGATGCGTGCGGTCGTACGGCGCTAAATATAGCCCCGTCTCCCCCCGCCGCGCCGCACCGCGCACCCGCTCCGCCCTGGAGCGCAGCTTAATCACAGTGGGAGCTGGGACGAGTGATCCCCACTATCCTGTATCTACTTAAACCAGTAAGGCCGAACGAACATACCTAAGCGCTGCCATCTAAAAACGTTACGATGTGTTACAGAAAATTCTTTATTTGCAGGCAGAACCGCAACATCGACAGACTACACTAACAGGAAATTGCACTACACCTAGAGCAGTAAATATTTTCCTGAATATGGTTATTGGTTATGAATACTTTTATAAACGTAACGATGCAATGTGAACAATGCTGCAGTACCTAGTGATTGTTTGTAGTTTGTGAAGGCAGCGAATGGTTTGAACTCAGACCGCCTAGCCTCGACAGAAGCTGAAGTAGGTCGCGGCGGTTTCCTGTTTGTGACTTACCCCGCCGTTGGAGTGTATTTATGGCATGTGTTTATGTGGCGCTGAGTGTTCTCGCCAGTCGCCACACGCTCATCGGGCATTGATTATTATTGTTATACGAGGGCTGCACTAAAAGTATCGGGAATGGAATATTTCCACTGTTCCTGTCATATTAAAATCTTTTTAATTTAAAACTCCTTGGTTTTAAAAATCGAATACCGTTTATTTATTTAAAAAAAGATTCTCGGTCTTGTCACAAGGTTTTGTTGAACTTGTTTAGTCGTTGAGAAAATGGAATTGACTCGAGAAAATTCTAGAGCGATGATTTATTATGACTTTCGAAGTGGTTTAACACAAAAACAGTGTGTTGACCGGATGATTTCTGCATTTGGTGATGAAGCCCCATCCAAAACCACAATTTATCGCTGGTTTGCTGAATTTCAACGTGGACGTGTCAAGCTCAGTGATGATCCCCGTCAAGGTCGTCCAAAAACTGCAGTCACCCAAGAAAACGTTGATGCTGTGCGTAAGCTGATTGAGGAAGATCGACATGTGACATACCGCGAAATTCAGGCAACTTTAGACATTGGCATGAGTCAAATACAAATAATCTTGCATGAACAATTAGGTGTAAAAAAGTTGTTTTCCCGATGGATACCGCATTTGCTCTGTGAAGAGCAAAAAGCGGCTCGCGTTACTTGGTGCGTCAGAACTCTCGAAAGATTCCACGCAGGATCCTCAAATGCTGTATACAACATCGTATCAGGTGACGAAACCTGGATATACGCGTACGAACCCGAAACAAAAAACCAGTCACGAGTTTGGGTGTTTGAAAATGAGTTAAAGCCAACAAAAATTGTTCGTTCACGGAGTGTTGCAAAAAAATGGTGGCCACGTTTGTCTTCAAAACCGGCCATGTTGCGACTATTCCTCTTGAGGGACAAAGAACGGTTAATGCAGAATGGTATGCTAACATTTGTTTGCCACAGGTCGTTTCTGAACTCCGTAAAGAGAACTGCAACCGCCGCATCATCCTCCATCACGACAATGCGAGTTCTCACACCGCGCACAGAACAAAAGAGTTTTTAGAGCAAGAAATCATAGAATTATTAGACCATCCGCCGTACAGCCCCGACCTAAGCCCTAATGATTTCTATACTTTCCCTAAAATAAAGAATAAATTGCGTGGTCAGAGATTTTCATCACCTGAAGAAGCTGTGGACGCCTACAAAACGGCCATTTTGGAGACCCCAACTTCCGAATGGAATGGTTGCTTCAATGATTGGTTCCGTCGTATGGAAAAATGTGTCAAATTTCGCGGAGAAGAATTCGAAAAGCAATAAATACATTTTTAAATAGTAATGTAATGTAATGTTGTGTCACTTCCTTGATTCCCGAAATTTTCAGTGCCGCCCTCGTAATATAAATATATAGGGCATTCGCAGTGAACTAACTAAACGACTTATCTAGTTGAGGAGAGACCAACAGGTCTAAAAAGGCCACTTCGAGTGTTTCAGATATCCTACTATATAATATTATAAAGAAAGTTTGTGAGGATGGATGGATGTTTGTTACTCTTTCACGCAAAAACTACGCAACGGCTTTTGATGAAATTTGGTATGGTAGTAGTATAGGCTCTGGATTAAAACATAGGTTACTTTTTATACCGTAAAAGTACAGTATTCCCGCGGGATACCCGATTGTATATTTAGGCGGGCGGAGCCGCGGACAACTGCTAGACTATGATAAAAGAATCATATTAGCAATTTATCAAGTTTGACAGTTTTAAATAGAAATACGTTATTCGTAAAATGGGGCACTTATTAGGAATTGCTTATTTGGCAAATAGGAGAATCATTAGATTCAATACATAGTAAGAGTCGCTTAGGGGACAGGGGCGACACTCTCTACAAATGATAGCTCGTGTACTGGCGAATGTCAGCAATGTTGACGTAAGCCTAAGGTTGACACCAAAATAATTTTAAACGTCGCGTCTTAAATATAAATAAAGTCTTAAATATTGAGAAATTATACTGTCAATTATGTCAAAACACGAAACGACCAGCGGCCAACCCCGTGAACGAAAGTCCAGGCGGGACTCACGGGGAAAACTCACACCCCGCCCGACTCCGCATTCGCCTAGTCACGCACACACGCACACACAGCCGCAAGCTGTCATTCGTGTAAATCGGTGGAGTGACGATTCTTGACGTTAGCAATATATATTCTTTGCTTAGGCCCTGTTTCACAAGTGTCGGATAGGTTATTCGGAAGTTATGCCGCTGCTTACTTTATATCGAAAATAACCTAGTAATCACTTATCAGTAGATTGTGAAACAGGCCCTTACCCTCCTGAACCCCCGCAGCGGCTTAACCTCAATATTATGAGGAGTGACGACGTTTAAGCTGTAGACTCGAGTTCACCACGCTTCCACTTATGATTGGCGTTAGGCGTATTGGCTGCAGGTCTTTTCTGGTATCAATTAATTGGATTGTTTGTTGTTTATTATGATTGACGTGGATCGTGTACGACGAAATTGGTGCTTGTTATAATTCGAGATGGGAGTGCTCATCATAATTATTTGGAAATTGTCCTGCCGACTGCCAGGCATGCCGGCCGGCGCGGCGCGAGCGCGAGTGCTCTACTTAGGTTTGTTTATGTTGTCGATGTTTTTCGGTCGGAGCCCCGCGCCGCGGTAAACAGTTCTCCTCACTTCTCAGAGATATGACTCACGGCAATTGGCACATCGCGGTTTAGTGATAAATGAATTGGAATATGTAAGTACCAGATTATTGACTGACTTAGACTGATTTTTGCGTGCCCTAAAGTGAAAGATTTTGTTTTTGTTTTCTTTGTTTGTAAAACGTGCCTTTGTATCATTTTTAGTGTCCAGTGTCCACTAACGTCTCCACTGCTAGGGTTCTGACTTCATTATGATGAGGATGATTAGGCAGATTTTTGTGCGATGACTACCATTGAAAGGGCCCTAAACCTAACCTAAAAGATACTAAACATATTTACGCAACGGATACGCTAATCAATATTGCTGTTTATGCCTGACGTTGGAAAAGTCACTTGACAATCTTGACACTCGACAAGACACAAACTTATGGCTGGAACGATACTTCTTCGGACTTGCTGGTGATGCCGTACAGCCGTAGTGTGAGAGATCCTGATTCCTGAGGAGATCTCCGTCCCGTATCAGCTGTAGTCCATCGCCTATGGGTAGCTAGATAGCCTAGGGGTATATTGCATTTTTAAATTAATTCCTATGCTATGGTCAGTGGTCACTTTTCACTAACTCACTAGATACTTGGGGCGACGCACCACAGAACCCGCGCCGGTGCGGCGTCGCGTCTCTGTCACTATTGTAATTAGTTCATCGTAACGACCGCGGTTAAATAAGTGTTCTTAAGAAAATAATGCAGCTCTACCATTATTTTCCCCTACAGTCTTCAAAGAACACACTTTTAACAATAAAATTAAAACAATGATGAAATAATGCAATTTTAGTAGGTAAAGCCGCGTGTGCAAACCACTTAAAAGTATTTTTCATTTATGTAAAAGGTAAATTTACAATAGGACCTTCCACCGTACTAAATCTTACAACGATAGCTAGAGACTATCGTCAATGTTATAACGCATTTACATAAAGGAGTGAGACAAAATGGACTGAGACAAATGAAGTCTACAAAAACGTACATTGTAATTTGTATCTGGGGGCACAGCAGTGCCCCCGCCAAGATAAGCCAAGCGAAGCGCAAAGGCTAGCCCTTTCTCGAAGCGTTTTGTCGATTTTTTGAACCCTCATAACTTGGGTTTGGATTATACCAGAGAAATTAAATTTTCAGGATATGTTTCCAGTAGAGGACTTATTAAACATGTAAAGTTTTGATTGCATAGGTCTTATACTTTAGATTTTATTGATATTTAAAAACCCCTGAATTCGTCACTGACTCACTGATGATCAACAAAATTATATTGTACTTCAGAATGTCCTAGAAAGTTAAAAATTGGTATGTAAGGTTATATAACTACACAACCTACATAATGATTGTCAAAATTGGAACTTTTATCCCCCAACTAGGGGATGAAAATTAGGTATATTTAAATGCACCATCTATCGCGAATATAATGAAATACCCATGTAACAATTTATCGTCGTACAATAGTTGAGTAAACGCTGTGGTAATATAATAAATATTACCACAGCTTAGTCACACTAACGTTTAAATAACGTTTATTAAACGTGAAAAAGCCTCATTTATACGACCAAAGTTTTATAATCGTCATACGAAAGTCACAATTGTCTTCGTTGAAGTCATTCAAAAGTCGTGTGAACGTTAAGAAATTACCACTTTCATCGCGCAGTAGTTTAATCATAACTTTACAGCGACTCGTTTTGTCATATTGTGGTGGTACAGGTGATTTGAATGACTAAAAAAAGTCGTATAGGTGTTGTTACTTGATTCAACTTTTTACTTGTCACTTCCAAGAGAAAAAAAACTGTACGACTTTTTTTTCTCTTGTTAGTGACTTGGTTACTTGTAGTTTTTGGCAAGAGA
Source organism: Phengaris alcon alcon (assembly GCA_037179445.1). Classification (NCBI taxonomy): domain Eukaryota; kingdom Metazoa; phylum Arthropoda; class Insecta; order Lepidoptera; family Lycaenidae; genus Phengaris; species Phengaris alcon. The sequence goes on along the minus strand of JAYRCH010000072.1, from coordinate 475,513 downwards.
TTTAAGTATTTCCAAAAAAATAAAAGATTATTTTTATCATATTATTTAATTTTCATATCTTGCTATGTGTTACTAATACCATTTAGTTCGACTGGAAAATTAAGTTTTATTATATTATACCGATGTAAATACTATGCAAATTTACACGCCCCTTCGTAGTTTTGTGTTTGAAACATTATAATATTTTTAATAAAAATATGTTTATTTCTAAAAATGTAAGACATGTTGCTTTTGTCGCATACTTACCTCGCTATGACGCTATAAAGACAGTAAGTTGTTTTAAGGTTATTTCAAGACCATGCGCCATCCGCTATTACTATTAGGATTCTTTAAAAAAAATCCTTTTTAATTTGTCAATATTCCCACAATATCAATTATCTCTAAATTTATTTCAGACAAGCTGATCGTAGTAAAAGTGCATTGCAGATTACAAATTATTTTATTATATTCAAGTATATATCATTTTAGAATGAAATTATATCAAGCTTTCCATTATATATTATAAAAGTAAATATTTGACTTAAATGCGACAACAAAGTTGGTTAAAGTCAGGGCATGACGTTTAATCGACAACATGTAAAATAAAAGTTATATTGAAGTCGCAAATGAACAACCAAGTCACTCGACAAGTGTCTCAAATTGACTGCTCTAAAACAAGATGGGGTCGTTTTACAAACGTCATTATGAAAACGTGTATACAACTGCTTCTTTATATAAACGTCATATATTATAGGGTTTTCAATCACCCAATTTGGTCAGTTGAAATCGTATATTAGACTGCGACGTTAGTATGACTATTGCGTTGTCGTACAAACTTTTAGGGGCACCATATACGGTCCGGTTTTCCTTTAGCTCGGCCTAAACGGATGCAAAATCGTATCGTCTGTGTGCAATTTCGAGATCGCATCAGTCGGCCGGATGGACTGAAGCGATTCGTTGCAGTGTTGCCAGCTCTGTTTTTGCGAAACTACTAAACTCGCGTCGATTTCTGCTAAAAACTACTAAAATAATACTTAAAACTATAAAAAAATCTACTAAACTTAGGAATCCGTAAAGCCCCCAAAAACCACGGCATTTTAGGTTTTATTATATAAAAAATATTATATTGAATTTTATTATTAACGTTAATTTAAAATATACTGGGAAATATTACGTATATTCTAATTAAACGGGTAGTTTTAAGCAAATTACGGACGAATGTATTATTATGATAAGGTGTTTTTTTTGTGCCTTACCTAGAGCTTTTTGTATATGTTTACTGTCTGGCTATTTCCTACTAAAACACTACTAACAACTAAATTCCTACTAAGGAGGGAATAAAATACTTAATTTAGTAGTAAAACTTTGTAAAATAACTAAGTTGGCAACAATAATTCTGGACTATACGAATGGACTGAACGGACCATGTGTGTACAAATCGCTTCAGTTCTCGCCAGAGCCGCGGCCGTGCGGGCGTTTATCGTGCACAAGCGTAGTGAGTTTTCGCGGTGTTTAATTATTAAACACAACCGTAGCTCGCGGCCAACCAGAACGAACTAAGGCGATTTTGCCGTGTGTGTGCTCGAATCCGTTCAGGCCGAACTGACGTCAGTTCTAACTGAAACGATCGGCCTCTCGTCTGTGGAGGCCTTTGAGCTAAAACTATAATATAACGTCGTGTAGTATAGTCTTGCCGATGTCGCACAACTAAAAAGTTAATTTAAAGACGTCTAAAGGACCTAGTAGTCACCTCACTACTATTATAAAACTGCAATACAACTGTAAGACGTACAAGCCCTGACTTATATGACGTATTTGTTTGTTGGGTATTTTAGTTATGTCGTCGTTCGTCGCTTGGATTGGAAACTAATTGACATAAAATTTAAATAATTATTTCACGAGTATTCTGTAGTAATTTCAACGGGAAATTAAACATAACATTAGTAACATTCTAATTATTAAACGAAAGTCTCATATAAACTTTTATCCTCCAACCCCTGAAACTAGAGGATGAAAGTTTGTCTGAGACTTCCACAAATTTTGACGCTAGTGGTCTGAAAATTGTTGTAAGGATCCGATAATAACAATAAAATGTAGTAACCATGTAACCCTTTATTGACAACAAGAAACACATTAAGTAATTTTAATCTTTATCGACATATTTTAATGTACACTTCATCTAAAATAGTAGTGTACGAACGTCCCTTTAATAAATAATGAGAATGTTACCTTTATGTTTACTTTTCGGTTTAAATTACTAAAGCATACTTGGGAAATAATTATTTCATTATTACGTCAATTAGTTTCCAATCCAAGCGATGAACGCCGACTTAACTAACAAAGTTCATATACATGATAGATGACGCTTTTAATAAAACTTAAAAAATATTATTATTTATCATCAAAAAGGTTATTAATTAATTGAAGTGAATAATGTCAAAAAACAACATGGTATATTATTAGGCCATAAAACAGTCATATACTTTTTAGAGTTTTTAGTCAAGTAATGTGACTTGGCCGTTTCGTTCCTACAAGAATAGTCAGTAAATGTTTCGCTCACGCCCAAGCGAATGTAACGAAATGGCCAGGCCACAACTTGAATGTAGAGTTTGTGAAGTTAGGCTTGTAGAGTTAAGACGTGTTGAGTCAGAAACTTGGTTTTACATGAGATCTGATAACTTTTTGACAGTGCAATCTTAGCATCACTTTACATGAAAATGTTTTTGGTGGGATCATGTCATCATGATACGCGTTACATAAGACGCTAGATTCTAGAAGTACATAGTAGTGGCGAAGGCTGGTTTTTCTTCATAGGGAAGCCCCAACCTGTATAATAGATAGGGATTTGAATGAGGGTCTTCAAAAGGTAAGTGGTAAGTGAAGCCGATAGGAATGGAGTTATAAGAACCCCACGCCAGTGGTACATAGCACATTCAGTTTTTAGACTTTCAAAACCAAATTCTCAAACTGTACTTAAAAGCATAGGGAACCTCTAATTCAAATATACAATTTAATCTTGCAAACGAGCCTTTGAGTTTAAGTAGCTGTGATCTATAATTACAATCGTCTGTGTGTCACTCTGTGATACTGTTTACAGTGTAATAGCCCCGCCCGTGGCGCCGCCAAATAATTAGCCGCCTTATTAGAGGAGTGCAACCGCCCCCCGCCGCCCGGCCCTATAACTCCCTAGTGATAGGGCTCGGCCCCTATATATTGAACACCGTGCAACGTAAACTAACGAATATTAGAAGAGGGTATGTGTCTGTGAGTGACTTCTCAAGTTCTCACAATGTTGCTATTGACGCACTATAATTTTTAGGGAGAAGGGAAGTGCGCTTCCCAGTTCCCATCCCTTACCATTTAAAGTCTTGTTGTAAGTCTTGAAGAATAATGTTCTTCTCAGCAAAATTATTATCTCTTGTTCTTTCTGTATGGTGGATAGTTATGTTGACGCGACCTTTTGCTGTTTCAGGCTCTCATTTTGTTTGGCTTCCGTAACCGAAGAGTAATAATTAAATATTTAAAAAAACACATGAACCGACTTCCAAAGTAAAAGCAATAAATAACATTCTTAAAATCACTAAAAAGTATGGAATAATTCATATTGTCGAAATAGTTCACCTTTTAAATTGTACTAAAATGTTACTATTTTTCTACTCAATCTTCTTTTTTTTGAAGTCGGTACCAGCCAATTTGAACGTGAGTTCTTTAAAATATTATTTGTATTATTGTAGTTCTTTAAAATATTATAAGTATTTGCGTAGTTGTGTTAAAATTAAGTATTTTTTTATAAAAAATATATACAATTGTTTGGGCTGGTACCGACTTCAAAAATAAGAAAATTAAGTAGAGAAATAGTAAAATTTTAGCAGAATTTAAAAGGGGAACTATTTCGACAATAAAAAATATTTCATACTTAAGTGATTTTTAAGAATGTTATTGCTTTTACCTTGGAAGTCGGTTTCTATTTTTTTGTAACAGTGATATTATAATATTATTAACTAGTACCTAGTAGTAGTTCGGAGTCTTAGTAGGACGATCAAATATTTAAAAATATAAGTGAAAGGCAATAAAAAAATCACAAAAATATTTATCTGACCGGTTTTCGAACCCGAGACCAATTCGTAAACAACACACAAATTACCATTCTACCCTCCAGCTGAAGCTACATTTTATCGCGGCGAAATGTACGGTTAATAATAATAATAATAAATAAATAATTTATTTCCTTTTTTCACAATTTTGTTACATAATATACAAAAGAGTTGAGATCCACCTAGTAAGTGTCTTGAGACACTTGTGTCAGGTGAACTCGCCCTTCCATAACTATTATAGTGTAAAATACATTTCAGGAAAGAAAGAGATAGACATTAGATTTACAAGTTATAACAATATTAATTTTATGTGTGTGTGTGTGTGTGTGCGTGTGTGTGTGAGTGAAAGTAATTGTGTAAAAAGAGAGAATTAAAAGAGAAAAAAATTAGATTACCAGGTATTTGAGAAGTGCTTCAGTTTCTTTATACGTTTTAGTAAGTAGCCATGTCTGTACCATTTTTTTACAGGTTTGATAAGAGACCAAATAGATATCAAGAATTTTATTTACTTTGTTGTATATGTGGACCGAGATTGATTTATACTGCCTTTGAGCAAAGGTTGTGTTTGTCTTAATCGTAGCTGCAACTTTTCCTTTTTTTCGCCGTGTGGTATTGGTTGTGGATTCAAGAGGTAAGTATTTGTGACATCTAAGAACTAGAGATAGCACGTAGAGTTTTCTCACAGACAAAAGTTTGCACAAGGAGTAGAGTTCTTCAGTAGGGAAAGATACGGCTTACGATACATTATTTTCAGCAAGCAACGTTGGCTTCTTTCAATGTTTATGAATTTATCGTTACTAGCACCGCCCCAAGCCGTAATACAGTATCCAATTATTGACTGCCCTAAAGAAAGATAAATTTGATTTAATAATTGTCTGTTTGTGACGTGTCGTAGTTTTTTAAATATCCAATTAAGTTTCAGAATACGACTACAGGTGTACTCAATATGAGAATTCCATCGTAGAGCCTGATCCAGCATAACTCCAAGATATTTTACAAACTTGACTCTCGTTACTCTACTGCAAGTACAGTAATTATTTAAATAGTCAGTTTGTCCGCAATGATGAATGGCTAGGGATAAGTTAAAATTTGGTTGGAATCTTTCGGTTATGCTAAAGCATATGTAATTTGTTTTTGAAATGTTTAGAGTGAGAAGATTGAGACGCAACCAATCAGCTACCCTGGACAGACCAACACTAGCTGCTTCAAATGTAGATTCCCAAGAAGCACCGGTAAAGACTAGTGCTGTGTCGTCCGCATATGAAACAATACGCCCATTCCTCAAATTCATGTTGGTTAGGGAATTAATATAAATGAGGAAGAGAGTAGGCCCTAAAACGCTGCCCTGCGGTACACCATACGTAATACCAGCTGCATTACTAATATGGTTGTCTATTTTTACCATCTGTACGCGGTCCTGTAAGTAGTTAGTCAGTAATTTAAGACTAGTACCTCGTATGCCGATAGCCTCTAGTTTTTTAACGAGGATAGGTACCGAAACAGTATCAAATGCTTTTTTTAAGTCAAGGAATACTGTAAGGCATTTTAAATTGTTATCTAATTGTTCAGAGATGAATGAAGTTCAGAAGACAATACAGCATCCTCTGTAGATTTGTTACGTCTAAAGCCAAACTGCGAACTAGAGATAATGTTAAATTCGTCAAGGTAATTAAGTATACGTTTATTTATTAGTTTTTCAATTACCTTAGATATGCTGGGCAGAACCGAAATAGGCCTATAATTCTCGACGTCATCTCCTTTCCCGTTCTTATACACTGGAGTTATGAGAGCTTTTTTAAGAGGACGAGGGAAGACACCTTCTTTAAAACATAGATTTGCGAGATGGCTGATAATAGGAGAAAGAGCGGGTAAACATTCTTTTAATAATTTAGTTGTAATGTTGTCCCAGCCCGGTGCGCTGTCGGATTTTAAGCTTAGTATCGTTTGTCTAACTTCATCAGGGTCAGTATCGAGCAGCACAAATGAAGAAGAGTGGGAGCAAGTGGTATGTAATTATGGGTTACGTCTATCTTTTCTGCTAATTTTCTTCCTATACTTGCAAAATATTCGTTAGCGTAGTCTACTGATTCGTTAGCCGAGTGTTTTATATTTAGTAGCTCTATATTGGGGGTTTTGTTAGAGTTTAGATTAGTTACGTCTTTTATTATGTTCCAAAGTTTCTTAGTATTTTTTAAATTATCATTAATTTTGTTTTTATCATATTTATTTTTCAGTTTCTTAATTAATTTGTTGCAAAAATTACGATATCTTAAAAAAGTTATTTTTAATATTTCATTAGTAGGATCTTGTTTTAATTTTAATTGCATTTTGTTGCGAGTTTTTATACAGCGAAGGATCCCTGAGGTTATCCAAGGCTTTCCGCGTGATTTCCTTTTGCGCGCACGAAGTCGCGAGCAACATCTACTACGTCTACTATAATCATGTGTTTTCAATGTCGATTTTAAGCACTTGTGCACAAAACAGGAAGTAAGTTGGAGCAAGAGGTCCCACACTCACCATTTCCAAAATGAAATCTACTCAAAATGCCTAATGTTGAATCGGCCGGCGCCGTGTCTCAGATGACTTCATAGTGATCATCTTCTATATTAAAAAAAAATATATCCTTTTCTCTTCATAATTCATTGCACGAACTACTAGAAAAATTTTCACAAATCTTTTTTGTGGTGTTCTGTTGACCGAAAAAGTTGCGGGGAAATTATAAATCTGTAAGAAAGCTTAACGATCATTAACTTTTCTAATAAGAGTTTCCTCGATTCCTCGTGGATCCCATCATCATCGTTGTTAGGGTTTACAGGCTTGGCACAACATTTCACTTTTTGGTAGCTGTGAATGTTCAAAGAAATCGATATCGGTGTAAAATACTATGAGAAATACCTATATCAACATAATATCATGATGTATGGTGTGTTGATGGTTGTGGCGATGATGATTATTATTTAATAGTGACATATGCTTGCAGTTCTTTAAACAATGTTTAAGTTTCCAAACGTGTATCTTTAAAGACTGAGTTCTATTCAGTCCTTTTGGATCCAGGGTATACCTTGGTACAAGATTTCACTTTTTGATACCTGTGAATGTTCAAAGAAATCGATATCGGTGTAAAAGACTATGAGAAAACCTAGATATCAACATAATATCATGGTGTATGGTGTGATGATAGTGATGGTGATGATGATTATTAAACAGTGGCATTTGCTTGCAGTTTTATAAGCAATGCTGAAATTTCCAATCGTGTATCTTCAAAGACTGAGAAATGCCGTTCCGTGCTTTTGGATCCAAGGTATACCTTGGCACATTTCACTTTTTGGTAGCATATGCTCGAGTTACTTAAAAAGAAGTCAAAATCACTGTCGGTGTCCCTATAAATTTTGAGGACATCTCTCGATTCCTCATGGATCCCATCACCAGGTCTACCATTTGGTGACAATGGGACCAATTTAGGAGTCAACTCTTTACAATAAAAAAAAAAATTTTGAAAATCGGCCCACAAACGGCGGAATAATCGCGTAACATACACACAAAAAAATACACACGAATTGAAAACCACCTCCTGTGTTTTGGAAGTCGGTTGAAAACTGGACCCTTTTACTGAGACGTCGCTCTCTGTCCGTTTGTCTGTCACCAGACTGTATCTCCCTAACCGATCACGGTTGCTAGACAGTTGAAATTTTCACAGATAATTTATCTCTCAACAGAGAATATAATAATAAATCATCTCTATCAGAGATAAATCGTCTCATCAGGCAACGAATACTAAAACAGAACAAAATAAATTTTTAAGTGATTTTTACCGTTTTGTACGGAAGTCTTCGTCTAACCCCTTCGTGCGCGAAACCGACTCGCACTTGGCCGGTTTTTATACAATGCGACGTTTAAGATATGGTAATTATACTATGCAATTATAGATAGACATTATATTAGACTATAATTTGTGAACAATTATGTATGATGATGAATATTGATGAATCATGGAATAATCTACCGACTGCCGTCTGCGTTATTATCTTAATGGAAATTACCAGTCGCCACTCGCCAGCCAGTAGGAAGTAGGTACTATGGAGTATGAACCGGAAACGACAGGTCGATGAGTGTACAAAGTAATATACTGTAACAGTACTGAAGTCTGTAAGCACAGTCGCAGACCATTGCTGTGTATCACTTTTGAAGCTTATTGTCATAGTTAAATAAGGGTTAACGATGGACACAAGACGATTCTTCACGACACAAGAAGATACACGATCTTATTGTGTAGCGAATGAAGTTTCTATTTTGAATCTTGCAATTGCAATAAATGCAGCGCCGCCTCTCGTCATCATATCGTCTCTCGTCTCGGTGTGAGCTGAACCACAGAGGTCGTTATGGATAAGCTATACAATGTTTTGTCCTTGCCTTATACGTTGGTAAAGTCGCTTGACAGACAAGGACAAGACATTGTACCTATAGATTATCCATTGTGTAAATATTTTTATTAGTAAGGGGGATATATCTATAGATCAATATAATAAACTAAAATCGACGTATATTCAGAGTTGACTGGTAACCGGGTAAGGCGGGTTTAACACAATCGTAATATTTCGAAAGTGTTGTTCGCATGATTTGGATCTATATTTAAATATTAGACGTAAATCACTGGCGCTCATATGTTTTGTGTAACGGGCGAATAAACGAGTCGATCCGTAGTAGTAGGAGTGGGTTGAATCTCCACACAGTTTACACAACTACCCACGATGGCAGCCAAATGCTAAAATAAAGATAGCGCATTGGTAAACGGCGACTAATGCTTGGTTTTTTACTTCAGAACCCAATATCTTTTATATATATAAAAGATATTGGGTTCTGAAGTAAAAAACATATCTTATCTAGTAAATATCTTTTGAAATTTGAAAGTTTGTATCTCTGTTGAAAGTTTGTATGAAAATATTTAAAAAGTGTCCCGATTTTCATGAAAACTAATGTCCAACAAATTATTGAGTGCGTATTTGATAGTTTTTTGAAATTCTTCCCCTAAAGGGGTGAAATAGGTGTCCAATGTTGGTATAGTGAAATATCTATCAAAAACGGGACGGATTGCGTTGAATTTTGGCACCCAGATAGTTGGGGGGTGTGATGGGGATCCACGCGGACGAGGTTGAGCGCACCAGCTACATTAAACACTGTATGAGCAATAATCTTACTTTTACAATCTGCCCAAAAAAAGCTTTTGTGCTGAGGACAGCACTAGCAAGAGAGCAACTATCTTGCTCATTAATAATAATTATTCGCGAGCTGCGAGTTTTAGCTGCTGCTTGACCGTAATAGATCAATCAAACAGTTTATTTTCCAGAATAACGGCTGATTTTGTAGAGATAATAATATATCTCATATCGGACTCGATCTATAAACTTAATTATGTATCAGTTATGCTTCCGCGAAGTTATACGAAATTGTAGTAAACCAGAATCTGCAATAACCTGCCTCAGACTGGGCAGTACCGGATGCCACTTGCATTCCGCAGACACAGTTTACCTTATTGGTAAAGCGACACATCCCACCTATTGCGGGCAATTGGGTGGTAGCCGGTAGGTCATCAACTCATCATGCAGCACGTGCTGAAAATATTATATAACTTTATTCAGAATTAATAAAATACTTTGACTTTGGATTCACCGTGATAAGTGCTAGAGGTTACAAATAGCGACTCAGTCTTTGAAGTGTTGTTATATGTGTAACTTTTTCGGCGTGCTAAATGTCTGGAGGAGATGGTCTGGAGGCGGTCTCCCAGCGGTCTCCCAGCGGGTGCATGCGCACAGACCGGTCCAAGTTCCCAACTCTCGCATCGCGCCTACTCCTGTCTCCTACTCAAATACAACAAGGACGTCGACTAACAGCTTTTATAATATGTAGCTAAATAGCTCGCAGACCTATACATAGGGAAGTCAGATTTCCAGTATCTTATTGGTTTTGGAAAACCAAGACCATAGGTCATAAAGATATTTAAAAAAAAAACACGATGGGGCGTGTGGTGAAATAAGACATGAGTTCATGACTATCATGTCCCAATGAATTTGAATTTTTCCATAAAATCGAAAGGAACGTCATATTTTTATAATAATCAAAGTTATTTACTTTTATGTGTATAGTGTATACTGCAATGCGATGTTTGTAATAAAATACGGGTAATTAATTAAAGTATTTATGTAACAATTGCATTCCAAACAAGTAAACAATGCAAACAGATAACTAAAATATTATGTTAAATATTTTTTCAGACTATCTTGTAATACCTGATCATATTTTAACCATGACTAATAGTCACAAGGAGTCATAGTTAAAATATGTCAAATGCGAAAACTAGACGATCCAACATCCAAATTTTCCATTTGAGTCTCTTTTGTTTTTACATGACGGATTGTAACTCATGTAACAGAGTTGGTTATATGTGGCGACTGGCGCGTGCGCCATGAAACGGTGCTGAAAGTCGAGTGGGCAGTGGGCTACGAGGCGATACTCTGTAGTAACTAGCAATCGGTGCGGAGTGACGACTGCGGACACAGCACACTAGGGTGCCGACTGCCGAAAGTCGACAAAATACAGATGGGATCGATACGATGTCCTGCCGGTCGCCGACTGCAAATTGCGATACGCTGGTGGGGTATACATACCAGAATCATGGGGTATACATACATGACCAATGGGCAATGATGCATAAGTCGTGTTCACATTATGGAATTAAAATAAGCCATTTTGACATATTATGTACGCATGATTTTCTGACTTCCTAACGCGAATAGACCGAGGTTTGAACACAAGATACACAATTAGGAAGTCTATGTAGTATGTACCTACCTTATCGTAGTTTTTTTAAATCATTTTCAAGGTGAAATCAAAGCTAATCAAAGATTGTACAACTTACTATTATTATCCTCGATGCCCGGCATTTATAAATTGACCAGTGCGTGATAATTATAATTATGACGAAACAGGGCGAGGACACGGGTCCTACAGCCTACTGGAGCGGATGATCAGCTCTCCCTGCCGAGAGAGTTGAGACCTTGTCCAATTGAATGGAGCAGGGATATTTATAAAAATATTAAATTAATTCTATCATGGACCTGTACCCTGCGGAGAGTCCTTATCCACCTCGACAGAGCAGGTATATTTATAAAGATAAAAAATTACTTGTTAATAACGAACTCTACATCAAAGGAGCTTATATTTAAAGGATGATGTGCAGCCATTTGAATTTTGATAAAACGTATAGCACTATCAGAGGTATATCATACCGCACTGTCGGCCTTTGGGAAGAAAGCGATCAAGTACCAATTTGTAACAGAAAATGCACTACATCATCTCTACAATGTGTGTCCACATTGCTAGCCGAATATCACTTTTCAACGTCGAAACGAATTCTTTCTTGCCGGATACTAGTTCTTGAAATTGTGTTACTTGCTGATACCTTCTGGAGTCCCTGACTCCAGAAGGTATCACAAACTCTTAACAGGACAGGACTCTGGACTCTCTAGCGCTTATCGCGTTGAAGTGTGCTCGGATGGCACGGATATCACTACACTGTATCTCCACTTCGTATAGTCGCCAGTCGGATCACGGATGCATATACTATGATTACTAAGTTACTTACGACGAGATTACTTATGATTACGTAATATGAATTATGATACATATTATAATTTATATACATATTATCAAATCGAGAGTTATATGGTGTCTCTCCATTTGCAACAAAAATGTAACAATATTATTAATTAAAATGGAAAGATTTTGAACGTTTTCTGGGATTCTATTGTAAAGGCGTGTGTACATTGACCTTTAAAAGATTTACTTACTTTGCTAAGTCTGATCACCGGTATTTCTAACTTGTTCTTATTTCTAGTATTCCTACAATGATTGTCGCTTTTCTTTATAAATTATTTATATTCTTTAAAAAATATATATTTTTATTAAGAATGAAAAACAAGGTTTTGTTTTCTGAACGTTAAATAAAGAAAAAAATGATAAAGGATTCCAATTACTACCGGTTCGGAACCCTAACCCGGCGGCGAAGAACCGGCCTAAGAAATACAATACAACAAAAACAAAAAAATATGTAAACAAAAATAAATATTAAATTACAATATCTACAATATATTACAGTACAGAAGTACATTGTTTAGTTAGTAAACTGAAAGTGCCTCATAGGGTCATCTTATTCCCAGGGTGTGCTGTCCTCAATGAAATCTTTAACTTTATAACCTTTGGCTCACAAATGTCTTTTAACTACTTTTTTAAATTTATTTATTGACAAATTTTTGACATTTTCTGGAAGTTTATTATATACACAGACCTTTAAAACAATTGCTTATTTTACTGAGTCTGGCACAGCCATTTTGTGCTTATTCCTAGTATTTATGTTGGGTTTGTCACATTTTTTATCAAATTCATTACTATATTTTTTTTACATACATAACATTATCAAAAATGTATTGAGAGTGTACAAGTCTTTAAATTTTTCTCTTAGGGAGGCATATGGGGACACCTTATGTATAGCTCGCTTCTGCAGCAAAAAGAATTAATGTCGGTGGCATTACCCCATAAAAGGATACTATAGGCCATTCTGCGATGGAAATAATTTGAATAAACTAACCGTGCCGATGCTTCGTCAGAAATTTGTCTATTTTTTCTGACTGCAAATGCTGTAGAACTGAGACTATTCGCTAGGTTAGCAATATGTGGACCCTACTGTTACTTAGAATCTAATGTTATACCTAGAAATACAGTTTAGTCCACTAGGTCAAGATTAGCATCATTCTGCATAAATAGTACGTTGGTTTGTGCATATCTCACATTTGGTAAGCCTAACTTTAAACATTTTTTTTTAGATGCATTAAGAAGGAAATTATTAGTACCAAACCAATTTACTATTTCAGAGATGGCATTGTTTACCCCATCATAGTCCGACTGCTGTCTCTTCACTTTAAAAATAAGTGAAGTATCTTCAGCAAATAACACTATCTCTAGTATATCTTAACAAAAAAGGGCAAAACGTTTATATAGATCAGGAAGAGGAAAGGCCCTAAAATTAACCCTTGCGGCACTCCCATATCTATTTTGGCTCCAGATGACATCTTGCCATTCAATTCAACACAAAGGGTTGGTCATCTGCACTCCCATATCTATTTTGGCTCCAGATGACATCTTGCCATTCAATTCAACACAAAGGGTTGGTTCTGACATACAACACATTGTCCAAAATGTATTGAGAAATTGTGAGCGTCAGGACCCCTGGACCAATAGACATATTGATGTTTAGAATATACCAAAATATTGTACCTTTTTGGTACTATTTGGTACCTCACTTCAAATTTTTAGTACCATGATAGTTGCCGAAAAATCGCGTAAAGAGAGTGGTCAGACATTCTGAGGTCAGGATGTCTGGACCATCTCTGTTTTTTATACTTTGAGACAACACAACTGATTTTTCTCTTTGTAAATATTTTGTACCTTTTTAGTACCTCCACATATATTATTTTCAAGTTTTTTTGGCATACCAGAATTTATTTATACCTACACTAAATATGAATATAAAAATGTACGGTTTCTGCGGGTTAATTTTTTACGCGCACAAGGTCGCGGGCAACATCTAGTTGTTTATCTTTTGTTGTTTTTTTTATAATTAAAAAATATATTTATTATAAAATTGAGTTGTGTATTCTCCGTCTCCCTTACTAATAAAAATATTTATACAACGGATAACCAATACAACGTTGCTATCTTTGTCTGATACGTTGGAAAAGTCACAGACAAAGACAGCAACCTTGTTTAAGTTATCCGTTGTGTAAACATTTTTCTTAGTAAGGGGGTGAATATATAAATAAATAAATATTTAAGTGGGGAGCTCCCATAAAAAAATACTTGTTTTTTTTTACTGTTTGAGCATGTCTTGAGTTTTTAACAAAGGAGAGATATAAAAAAATCTTGAAGCTCGGCAGCGTTTTGGTATGACCAAGTGCTGGACGAAGGACGGTAACATCTACTTTTTGGCCCCTGATGGCTCCCGCCACCGCGCACTCTATGTAAAAGATCTGGATGGCATTGTAGGCCCTACAGCTGATGTGATGGTCTAGAGCCGAGTGGCTCGGCTTCACCTCCAGCAATAGGCTACTTGACCCATATTTAATTTCATACATTGAAGGAGTATTTCCTTTAGTACTTGGCTTAGGAAAACGTATTCTAGCGGTATCATAAATTAAAAACTTAAGATTGATAAATAAAGTTGATTTAAAAATATGTATTTTTGTTTTTTAATTTTTACCAATGAAAACACCTCGAAGTAACTTCCGGCAATGATGTGACGACACAAACACACTAAACACATATGCAGTAGTGAAACGGAACGTTTCTGTAAATAAATAGTTCATGACATCTTAAAAAGTTATCTATGCAAAAACATCAAACGGAACGTAACACCACCATTTTACTACTACGGACTATAGCAAAGATTACAAATAGCCCCGCGCGAGTTTCTTACGCCGGTTCTTCTCGCCGGGTTAGTTCCCGAACCGGTGGTAGGCATCATGTAGTCGTTCTACAGTTCGTACGTTCAGAAAGCGTATAAAATACCTATTTTGAATTAAAAAAAAATTCTTTGATTTTGAGAACTAGTATGACGTCACAGCACAGATAATCTATCAACCAACATGCCGAATAGTGTTTTCGGCGGTTTTTTAAAAGTGTATATAAAAAAATTTGTAGGTTTTTATAGGTTTCAAAATAATGTTATATTATTTTTTTGAGTAATGAAACAATTAAGAAGCGTTTAGACTTTAGGATGTGAAAACAAGGTCAAAGTAGCCTATTCTCACACGTTCGAAGAAGCAGATTAGAAAGAAGTAAGATAAGATGTGCTTATTTTCTATAATTATAGACTAGCAAATTTACGTATTGTTGGTTAGTACTATGAATGAGTCTATATTGTGATGGGTTGTGGAATCCTTTTTATCTAAATATTTTCTGCACTTATTTTGATTGCATATGTCTGTTCTGATTTTATTATTCGTAAAACTACTGGATGCCATTTGTTAATACATTTTGTAACTAAAGTTAGCAGGTTTCATAATTTAGTTTAAAATAACGTTTGATTTACGATTCATATTTATAACCATCAACTTTTTGACAACTGACATCCATTGGAATCTGTCACTTGACTTTGTTTGATATCTGTATTTTTTTTTTCTTTTTTCTTCTTCGTAGTTCTGTTTTTTATTTATTTATGGTAATCTTGATACATTAAGTATTAACTTAAGGGGGCATTCATATGTTGTATTAGATTGTGTTTACATTTATACCACAGTTGACTTTGATTAGGTCTAATTATGAGTAAGCAACATTTCATCGTGTAAAACTTGCTGGTAAGGTAAAATAATGCTTTTGGTATTATTATATTTAAGTAGTGTACGGGTGTCATATTCATATTTTTGGTAATTTTATACTTTTGGTTTGTATGTTTTTTTTACATTATAATAAGTTTCTCTCTTGTTCTTCTACTTGAGAGACGAGTACTTAAGTGACGATACTGTTAATATATCGCTAAGATCTGCATTATGTTCATGCCTAGAGGAATCTATGAGATGCTTCAATGCGATTCACATAAATGCACAAAGTATTCCTGCACATTACCCTGAACTCCTTACTTCCTTTGAGTCTACAAGCGCTCATGCCATCCTGGTTTCCGAGTCATGGCTAAAACCCTGTCTACCGTCTACTAGCTACTCTTTACCAGGTTTCACACTAATCAGAAATGATCGCGTTGGTAGGGGTGGTGAGGGCGTCGCTATTTATCTTAAATCTAATATTCTTTTCTGCTTGATTAGTGCGTCACCACAATGCTAATGCAGCTGAACATTTACTTATTGAAATTTAACTACGTCATGCTAAGTTACTTCTTGGTGTTTATACTGCCCATCGGTACTTATTAATTACTTTTCGTCTTTCTCTCTTGGAGACTTTTGTGAATCTCTTTTGGAGACTTATTCCACACAATATTATCACACAATAATAATAGGTGATTTTAATACGTGCTTACTAAAAAATGATAATAGAGCTTCTTAAGCTACGGTCAATCACTGAATCGTATAATCTTCACATACGTTATGTCTCTTACTGCAACACATAATGTTCCTAATTGCACTCCTTTACACGATTTAATTTTAGTTTCTTCTGAAAACCTCGTAACAAAATATGGTAAACTTTCATCCCACTCATTTTCTTACCACGACCTCTTATATTTGTCATATAATTTAAAGCCACCTAAATCTAAGCCTTAAGTTGTGATGCAGCGTAACTTTATAAGTATGGACATGGAAGCTTTAAAAACAGACGCATAAGCTCTTGACTGGTCTGATTTGACCATGGCACAATCAGTACATGCTAAAGTTGAGATACTAACGCGACAACTTATTGCTCTTTACGCCAAGCATGCACCTGTCAGACCTATAAAGCTAAAACATCTTCCTAATACCTGGCTAACCGACGATACAAAGGCTATGATAAAAAGAAAAAATCGTGCTAACCTATAATTAGATCCATCCTCTGTAAACATTGAAAAATATAAAACTACGAAACCAGTATAATATGTTAGCAGAGACGCCATATTCATACATCTGTAGAGAGTGGGAATGCCAGTAAAGTTTGGAAATTTCTAAATTCGGTAGGAGTTGGAAAAAAACGTGAACACTGTGAACGTTAAAAGCTGACGATATTAATCACTTTTCTTCTAATTTTTTAGCTATGATAATGCCGTTAAATATAGAACGTTACAAAGCCTTTGCTCTCTTCCAATCCTTCGTTTTTAGCCAATTTGATGTGCGTGATGTAAAGAATATAGTGTTGTCCATCGCCTCAAATGCTGTCGGTGATGATTCTGTCAGTCGAAACATGATTCTCCCTATTCTCAAAATTATTCTTTTCATTATTACGCATATCTTCAATCACTCAATTTCTTCAGGAGTGTTCCCCACTAAATGGAAGGACGCTCTTACAATCCCCGTTCCCAAAAAGTTTAAACCTTGCACTTATTCAGATTATTGTCCAATATCTGTTTTGCCTTTTATATCTAAAGTTTTAGAAAAATTAGTTTATCGCCAACTTAATTCTTACGTAAATGACAATAGCCTACTTAATAAATTTCAATCTGGATTTCGAAAAAGTCATAGCACGGTAACAGCAGTGACAAAAATTACTGACGACAGTCGACGGACAACCAAAAATGCTTTTAACTCTGTTGATTTCGATGTTTTACTTAAATTACTTGTTTGTCTTAATTTATCTCCATCTGCCATAAACTGGTTAACCAGTTACCTAAAAGGACGTCGGCAAGGAATTAAAGTTGACGAACTCTTCTTTAATTGGTGTTATACAACTGCTGGCGTCCTCCAAGGCGGTGTGCTGTCCTCTACTTTTCAGTATTCATAAATACAATTAGCAGATAAATATCGTCATGGTACCGGACGATTTCCAAATTTACACACGCTAGCATTGAAAATTTGGCCTCAGCGATCACGCAAATAAATAAAGATAAGAAGACTAGCAGTCATGGTTTAAAGCTTAACCCTGATAAAACCCAGGCTATAAATGGTAGCCATCGGATGTTAAATATAATAATTAATTAATCAGCCTGATGTTCCCCCTATCATCATGAATGATACAAGAATGAATTATTCTAGTACAGTAAAGAATCTGGGTGTGTTTTTTGATACAACTTTGTCTTGGTCAAATCAGATTTTTCAATTAAGAGATTTTCAAATATGTACATATTACGCATATATATATATATATATATATATATATATATATATATATATATATATATATATATATATATATATATATATATATATATATATATATATATATATATATATATCGTCGTGTGTGTCGCCGGAAATTGAGTTGTGCACTCGGCCGGCAAATATCGCAGTGTGTTACCACAACCAATGCATCACCGCGACCGCTTCCGTGTACAAGCATTGCATAAAATACATTGTTACATTTGATTTTGCATATTAGGTATGTAGAATCATCATGAAATTCTGAACACTTGATTATGCACTAAGCAGGGTATATTCAAAACAAAGTAGATATTGAGAGCGTGATGATGACTATTCGATTCTCGTTCCAAAAGAATTTGTATGTATGTATTATTAAAAGAATTACATGTGTGATGTGACCTTAAATTTTGACCAGATAATCCAGTAAAATATGCGCCCGATACTGCCTGCCGAAGGTGTCCAGTAAATAATATTTAATATTCGGTTAATAGCATCAGGCGTTACTTTGCGGAAATCCGTAGCATACAATTAATTTAATATTATATCTAGCGATTTCCCGCGATAATATATTTAAAGCAGTGTGGGTGGAGGGAGGTGCTTTACACATGCTTGCGTGCACTCACACATTTGCTTGCAGTTGTATTTTTTCGCGGGATATTTCTGGATATAATGTATAAATTTATTTGATTATTTAGAGGTTCAATACGGGGTTAAGATAATGTAAAACGTTAA
Organism: Phengaris alcon alcon; assembly: GCA_037179445.1. Classification (NCBI taxonomy): domain Eukaryota; kingdom Metazoa; phylum Arthropoda; class Insecta; order Lepidoptera; family Lycaenidae; genus Phengaris; species Phengaris alcon. The sequence continues at coordinate 456,885 of JAYRCH010000072.1, read as the reverse complement.
GAATCACCTTATTGGAGAATTAGCGATCAGGTATTGTTGCGTGTACAATGTAGAGTCTTAAAGGTTTCATGATACATCCCCTATTAAATGAAGGGCTAGATGTGCTTTTCGTACGTATCGTCTTCTGCTATTGATATCTCTGCGGTGCTGCGTCTGATACATGAAACAAGATTAAATAAATCTGAGATCACAAGTTAATAGTGGCAGCCCCAAAGGGAGATCTCCGACTGAGCGGGTGGTAACTGCCAACTGGTATGCTCGGTCAGGCCGAGGCCCCACTGTAGTCATTTCGGTTGTGAGCTACAGAAACTTCGAAAGCGCGATTCAAGAATGTGCCTTGATTGGTCCGCCACATAATACTGTAAATAATTTTTACCCGAAATAAAAAGCACAGGGCTTTTCCCTGCAGAGCGCTTCGTTAAACAGGACTTGAATTAAGTCCGTCCTTTAGTCTAGGGCTCTAGGCTGCGAGACGCGAGACGATCGATGGCCCGCTTGCAACCCGACTACTAAAGGGAGGAGGTCACTTGTGGGAAGCTTAGAGCTATATCAAGGTTTTATCATCAGAAACTGTGGAATTCATTTACTTAATTTCAAGAACCGACATTTTGCTTAACATTGTGCCTTTTGAACAAGAGCTATGAGTTTTTATCTCTGTAGTACTATTACGTATTCTGTCTCTGTCTAAAAAATTGACAACGATTTCAAATTTTCTCTAACATAGAATAGACTATCTCTGATATTATGTACTTACAAGCACGAATTGTTTACCCCATAATGGCGATAAAAATTATAAGTAAAATTAGTAAATAGAAGCAAATATGCAAATTGAATTGGATATAAAAAAATACATTTTATGAATAGGATGCTTGATGCTACTTATTACTGTAGAGTCAAACTAGAGTAGCGAAGTATAAAGAATCTTGTAGTAAGTGTAAATGTCGTCAGATATAAGAGGGCTAACAGTACCACGGTACCGGTCCCTCCCCCCGCCCCGCGCCTCTCCCCTGCGTCGCCCGCTGCACCGCGCTATTGTGATGCGCTTTGTGCCACCCTGCCCGAGCCACGGGGTGCCTTTGTTCACGTTTTACAGCCATGGCTGGCTAAAGAGCTCTATAATGGGAAGAAATGCTCTTTATAAGGCATGGTACATAGAGGTGATGATGTTGAATGGTCTCGCTAAGAAGTTGAAAACTATCTGGCATAGGTCCACCCTTACATCACCCTCAGGGTAGAACCTGAGTCCTGACTTTCGATTAAAAATTATGTAGGCATCAGCTCACCCTTACGTCACGCTTTGTGGCTGGACAGTCTAGCGGCTAGACTCTAGGCGAAACAGTGCACTAAAAATGTTAGATTTACACGCCAGGCAAGAAAGCAAAAACTTATGTTCTCCAGCGCCCCTCGAGCCTGTCCACCCCCTTGGATCTTTGCCTACCGAGCTCGCCTAGCGTATGCGCGCGCTTTTACGCTGCACAGTACGGGTCAAGCAATTATCAAGTCGACATCCCGGTGTAGGGGTGAGATACGTGGCGTGCGGGGCGCGGAGGAGACGGCGGGCGGAGGCTGCGCGGCGCTCAGTGCCTGAAGTCAGTCGCCCGCGGGCCGCGTGCCAGGCATGTTCCAGTGCGTGCAGCCGCGCACCGACTGGGGCGCGCCGGACCTCGCCAATGCCTTCCCCGGTAGGACCGCCAGTGCACGAGACAACATACGGAATACTAAAACGCTACTTAAATGCCGGCTAGCTTCAGTCCGTTGAGCTTGAGACTTCATTCTACCGACCAGACAAGAGATAGTGCCATCCTGTGTCTAAGGAGGCATTAACCTTAAGTGGCTTTTCAGTATTCGGCCTTTAATCACATTTTTGGGGGTCAAGTCCAATTCGGACGCATAATTTTTGTTGTTAAAAAGTCTGGGTACCGCTCGATGCGAATATTTAGTTTTTGGCACAATATTATCAGTATTTAAAAATGTCGGAAACCTGTCTAATAATAGTTTCCGGCGACGCGGACGTCGACGTTCGTCGCCCAAACGAGTTCTGTGTTCGCTGTGTTTATGTTGATGGTTGAGATAGCCCGAAGCCGGCAATGGTTACTGTTTACTGGTAGGACTTGTTGACAATTAGGGTCTAGGAAGTCTGATACTGTCGTCACACGAAGATTTGATGACAAGACAATGACAAGCCATTCCATATCATATTTCATTCTTGTACCAGGCCATGTATCTGATGTACCAGGCCATGTACATCATGTACCTAAAGTGTATCTTTTATCGCCAATTTTTTTCCTTGATTAAACATAGAAGGGGCTAGTCACTTATAGTGCTGTGTATCATAAGTAATGCGGGTCACGGGTGTCGCATCAATATTAATAAAATTATGTATGGTGAAGGGTGGTGAGTGTTTACCAGCAGGTCTAAAAAGGCCACATCGCGGAATATTGCTAAAAGTAAATAGTTTGCAGCATTCCCTGCAATTTTTCTAAAAGTTTGTAATATTGTCACGTTTAATAGCAACATTTCAGCAATTAATTTCATTAGCAGATTTATATTTGTCGGTTCTGTTGCCACATGAAAAAATTATATAACCGTAACCAACCGAATAACCGCATATTCTGTATTTGTTTAAAAAATACTAGTCTTAGAGGTTAAAATCTTGAAGAACTATTTTTGTACTTGCCATTTGTATGTAATAGTTAACAATAAGTACATTCAAATATTTATATTTAAGGTAATCAATGGAGAATAAAAATTTGGTATTAATTTTCTTGTTCTTCGATTGGCAACTAGTTGACGTCACGCTGGTGACGCTGGGTTTTGTTTGACGTTTCACGTTTGTTTATAAACAATGGGGCCCTCGAAATCGTTTTTATGGTCATTTGACCATAAAAGCGATTATACGCGTAGTACCATATAAGCGTAGAATACCTCAACCAAAAATAAACAACTAATTATTAATTGGTTACCATCCTACTTACATTACAAAAGTGTCATAGAAAAATGCGATGGTTATATTTATTAAATTGAAATAATCGTAATAAGTAGATACATAATATCTCAAGATAGTTTACTCATTTATTAAACGTTTATTTACTTTGGCGGCAATACTTTCCAGGTTCCAACTCTTGTATGAACGACACAAGCCTTTATTGAGGCGAAATAGTCCTACAAATTCAGACTTCTGAATTTCGGAATCAATGTCCATTATCAATTTTGCGAAAATACGAACTTGTTCTATGATATTTTTCACTAACACGGCTCACACTAACACTAAAATGCTCTCAAAGTTTTCATACAGTTCTAAATTCATTGTATTTATATAAAACAGAAAATATTTATTGCGAGATGTTCCTCGCGAGTAACTTTTTATGAATCTGCTATTTGACACTAGAGCAATTTTTCTTATGCGGACCATTTTAGGGATTCCCATAGAAAGTTGTCAAATGAATGTATTTCTGCTTATGAATTGTATCCTAATCAAATTATGAATTGGCGGTCATGTGGTCGTTTTAAGATTTTTGGTGTAATTCATAAACGGAATTGAAAGTGAATCGCCGAAAGCGGTCTTTTTAGACTTGCGGGTGTGAAATGTCACGGTGACATTCACGCGGACAGGCCGTGTGCACTGTCTGCGTGCCTACTGCCTACCCAGCCACCCACCTGCACCGTACACAGCCCACGGGCGTTTGCAGAAGTAGTCCATCCGTGAAAAGGAGATCCGGGGGTGAAGGCAACCCAATTATAACCCTATTCTGCCGACCACGTTGGCGCTCAAGTCGGAGGTCGCGGGTTTGAATCTCGCCAGGGAACAAAAAAGTTTTGTGTTCCTGGATCATGGATGTTTGTTAAATGTACGTATTATAACTATATAATAATAATAAAACATTTATTCGACAAAATAAGACATTACATACATAGATTTACATATTTATCTATATTAAAAGTTTTAAATATAAGTATAGTATAACAGTATTAAAAATATTTCCGTTGTCTGGTAACAAGTACTTCAATAAAATAAATAATTAGAAAAATAAAAAAACCCGACTGTAAAAAAACCTAATATACCTAAGATACCTAACGCACTAAAAAGACTGAAACAAGACTGTAAAATCACAGTACTAAAACCTAATTCAACCTCTATTTTAGTTTAACAGATTACACTATGGGTTGAAGATTATGTGAAGTGAAATAATTGTCATGGTGTTTGTTAGCAAGTGGGACCCATTTATTTTCGTACGACATATAATTTGTAAATGGGTCCCGCCTGTCGGGTTTTTTATTTTTCTAATTATTTATTTTATTTTAGACTTTTTAGTGTTCTGTCCGGCACATTTCTATGAACTAGAGTGTGTTCTATTATGACTTTTGTAAATTGGACAAAATTTATTATTATTATAGCGTGTGAAACAAAATAAAAATGAAAATTATAATTGACGTAAGCGGTTCAATTCCTCAAGAGAGTTTTGGTCGTGTGGTTGATGTAGCAATTTTCTAGGATCTAGCGAACTAACCGTTAGACCTGAAAGTGATCTGACTCTGCTCAAAGCCACGTACGCCTGGTACGTGGCTTTGAGCAGAGTGAAAAACATAACCCCTCCCCGACAGTCGGGTAAAAACTTACCACGGGACCAGATTGACGTGTTGCGGAAGCTTCCATAGATATTATTATATTCCAATGTCTCCGTTCCAGAACGGTCCACCGTTTCTGAGATATTGGACATTTTGTATTATTTCAATAGTGGGTGACGACCTGTTTGGGTTATAAATCGTATGGAGTATGGATAGATGTTTGTTACTCTTTCACGCAAAAACTACTGAACGGATTTTGATGAAATTTGGTATGGTAGTAGTTTAGTCTCTGGATTAAAACATAGGCTACTATTTATCCCGGAAGAGTTATAGTAAGTAAAATAAGAGTTAAAATAGGAAACTGCGATTACCCTACAATTGATGGTAAAATTACTATTCCGACTTTTTGACAACAGTGGTGACATCACTTACAAAACTCACTAACGCAGTTACCTGATGTCACCAATCTCATGACAAAGCCCATAGAAAGGTTATATTGTGAGCGTGCCATTTTTAACGCGACCACAATAAATTGTTTTGTTTACTCGAGCCGTTCGAAGCAGTGAATGTAATCACTGAAGTACAATATAAGTCAGTGGATTCAGTAGTACAAACCGATGATGCAGTAAACTGTCGCGTGGAGTTCCATAATACTCTAAACCCAACAGGTCTTCCACCAGATAATCTCCGTTTGAAAATTGGAGCACCAGTTATGTTATTAAGAAATATTAAGCTCCAAAATTGTGCAATAGCACCAGACTCCAGATAAAAGTTCTCCATCGCAACATTGTTTAGGCTACTGTATTCACTAGATGTGCTCAAGGGGAAACTGTATTCATACCTAATACCAATACCATTGATCCCATCAGAGTATCCATATGTATTTAAAAGACTGCAGTTTCCCCTAAAAGTATGCTTTGCCATCAATAAAGCTCAGGGGCAGCCATTGAAAGTGGCTGGGATAAACCTAAGAGAGAACTGTTTCTCACACGGACAGTTCTATGTTGCGTGTTCCAGAGTAAGTTCGGCTAGCAGTCTGGTGATCCTTGCTCCGCACGGCAATACAGTTCATGTTGTTTGTATATAAAGAGGTCCTTCACTAGCATAATACACTCTAATAATAAAATAATCTTAAACCATTTAATTTATTTTTAACATAATTAAAGTCTCTTTCTAAAAATAATAGGAATTTAGTCACCTCAACATCTACGCGTACGAAGTCACGGGCAAAAGCTAGTCTAAGAATTAAATAATTCTCATTCAACGTTGTATTTTAATTTTGTAACATTTTCCTTATCCCGACTTTCTCGTCGCTCAGCGACAATATTTTTTCGAATTCCGTAGATTCATTTCCAATGTGCTCGATAGTCGTGTGAGCCACGAAATCTGTGAATTTTTATAGCTAGAATTCAAGAAAAATGTTATTTATTGTCTATGACCTTAAGCTTCATAGATTATCTCTTTCTGGGAGTTTTGCCGGGGAATTCAATGGGTGACGTGGATTTTGCATTTCTTTTATAAATTTGTGTTTTTTCGGTTCTTAATGTGTAATATTGGTAGAATATTAACCATTAAATATTCGTTAACGTGCACAAGTGTGGGCAAGTGGTACAACATCTAAAAACGTGCTATTTTGAGTTTCCCTCCAAAACTCCCTAGGAACTTTCAGTAAAACTTCTACCACTTTACTGAATCGACTGACATTTATATAGTTTTTTTTTTATTATTAAATTCCCTCGCTGTATAATTGTCAGTTTTTATATTTAATTAAGTACATTTTCTAAACATTTGATATAAATAATATGATACGACTAGCAATAGACTGTTTTTTACACCTTTCTCATTTCACATACTTTTAGCAAGCCTGTTGTGGTGTGGAAACTAATTAGGTACCACCCATATCATTTTTTATTTCTATTTATTAAGGTAACAAACAGCCATTACACAGAATATGTTTAGATGGAAAGTTAACAAGCAAGCCAAAGTACCATTACTAAATACAAAGCAAATGAAATTAAGATGAATTGGTAGCGTTAAGTCAATAGAGATTAGCGTTACACAGGTCACTTATATTGCACATTACACTAGTATGTATATTTTGATCTTGACAGAAAATGCGGTTTTGAAAGAGATATGTTCTAATATTGAGGATGAGTCAATATGATTGTTAATTATTTTGAATAAAAATATTTTATCCAGATACAAACACCTGTTTTTTTATGTATGAAGTTTTATTGCTTAGTTTTATTTTTTAGTTCACAAACAGTTTTAATATAGTTCAATTTTGTAATTAAAATTTCTCTTGTTTCAATATACCAATTACTTTTTAAGCATTGCATGCAATCTCAGACGCTTTGTATAAATTTCAAGGTCAAAATTATTATTATTTTCATGCTTATTTTGATCCATGAGTATATCGATGTCCATTGTCCGTGGGAAGCGATGTTGTGCTTCTATATTGCTATGCAAATAAATCCATACTCAATCTGTGTGTGTCAATGGCTCGGCAAGCCAATACAAGTATATAAGCCAATACAAGCCAATACAGCTGAGTTAAGCCTCAAATAACATGACTTACTTATGGATTATATACAATTACTTCATAAATTAGGGTAACCTTTACAATTAGTATTTTAATTTTTATGGAACTAGTATTATAAATAAAACCTAGAAAATTGTACACTTTTCCAGAATACTCTTTTTAGGGTTACTAACAAACTTCAAGGATTCTAATAATAATAGTTAGTTAACATTGACATTAGGTGGGTATATGTCCTACCTTAAGCTAATATTACGACACTGTCAACAATAAGATGAACACTTTTTGGTTACAGATTTTATGCTTTAGGAAGAACAAATTAAGCAAATATATAATATTCAGTCATCTCAAAAACAATTTATATATTAGCTATATAAATTAATCTTGTACTACGGACAGTTCCATCTATCTATGGACGCTTCCCACCACGTCAATCTGGCCCCGTGCTAAGTGCTATGGACGCTTCCCACCACGTCAATCTGGCCCCGTGCTAAGTGCTATGGACGCTTCCCACCACGTCAATCTGGCCCCATGCTAAGTATCCAAAAAACTTATGTTACAGGTACCAGTGTTTAATGCTATACATATATTTAAGATTTTTATTATGTTATACACATATTTAATACACATCCATGACCCAGGAACACAGAAAAACTATTTTGTTCCTTCGGCGGGATTCGAACCCGCGACCCCCGGTTTGAGCACCAACGCGCTGAACCACTGAGGTCGGAGTTTAGAGTTAATTTCGCCTGAGATACAGGATTACCTAGTTCAGGCACAACGTTAATTTTTTTGTAGAAATAGATGTAAACTGAATATTGCTGTATGTGTATGTGGTTGTATGTAAACTGAATATTGCTGTATGTGTATGTGGTTGTATGTAAACTGAATATTGCTGTATGTGTATGTGGTTGTATGTAAACTGAATATTGCTGTATGTGTATGTGGTTGTATGTAAACTGAATATTGCTGTATGTGTGTGGTTGTATGTGTATGTGGTTGTATGTAAACTGAATATTGCTGTATGTGTATGTGGTTGTATGTAAACTGAATATTGCTGTATGTGTGTGGTTGTATGTGTATGTGGTTGTATGTAAACTGAATATTGCTGTATGTGTATGTGGTTGTATGTAAAACTTTTTAATAAAGTAATATCTTCTTCTTCTAATATATAAAATTCTCGTGTCACGGTGTGTGTGATTGAACTCCTCCGAAACGGCTTGACCGATTTTCGTGAATCTTAGCGTGCATATCGGCCAGGGTGGAGAATCGGACAACATCTATTTTTCATCGCCCTAAATGTTAAGGGTGGTCCACCCCTAAATTTATTTTTTATTTTTTAGACAATTTTTTGTTTTTATATGATGTGCTATTAAAAATAGACAATGGTAAAACAACGTTTGCCGGGTCAGCTAGTATTATTATAATAAATTAACAAAGAGAAAGCGGATTTATGTCAAATACGTTTTTTGTATGATGTTCCTTCATGAGACTAAAGTGACAGAAATTGCGTTGCATTTTGGAACTGATGCTCCTAGAGCATCAGAGAATATTTTTGCTTTTTGTAGCAAGTTTGTAATTTTGGCATACCTGGATTAATTTTCAACGCCGGCATTTTGTCTTTTCTGACTTACGTAATTCCGTCCTCAATTTTGCAATTTTTTCCTCTTTTATTCGTCTTCGTCTCAGCATTTTATAAATGACTTGAAATCGCTAATATTTTAACTGAAAGATCAATTATCTTCATCTTTTTGGAACAAAAATACCGAATTGCCGCGCAAACGTGAAAAATGATATTTACAGGAGATTATCTATGAAGCTAAAGGTCATAAAAATAATGACAATACGTAACTTTTTTCTTGAATTCTAGCTATAAAAATTATGCATCTGATGCCAAGTAGATCTGAAGATACTACATGGTAAATAATACCAAAGAGGCAAGGCGCTGGAATATATTATTATTTATTAGTACATAATAGTAATGTCGTATGTTATGTGTGTGCAGACATCCGCGTGCAGCTGTCGGAGCAGACGCGGCTGTTGGAGGCGCGCTCTGAGGCGGCTGCGGGCGCGGCGGCCGAGCTGCAAGACTACTGCCGCCGCCGCGCCGACCTCGAACACGAGTACGCCCGCGCGCTCGACAAGCTCGCCCGCGCCGCTGCTGCGCGCCACCGCGACCCGCGGGCCCCCCCGCCGCCCGCCGCGCGCGCCGTGTGGGCCGCTGCACTCGAGCACACGCGCGCGCTCGCCCGCGACCACGCCGCGCTCGCCGACCTGTACGGCGCCGCGCTCGCACCGCGCCTGCAGCGCGCCGCCGATGACGTGCTGCGCCTGCATCGCAAGTGCCGCGACGTGCTGCACGAGCGCCACGAGGAGGTCGCCGCGGCGCTGGCCGAGGCGGCGGCGGGTGGTAAGGCGCACGCCGCCGCTGCAGCCGACTGGCGCGCCGCCGCGGTCAAGCTGCGCACGGCGCACGCGGCGCGCGAGGCCCTGGCGACTGAGCCCTCGCGTCACAAGAAGCTCAAGGCGCTCGACAAGGAGCTGGAGAAGCGACGCGGCCGGCACTCTGAGGCTCGCGCGCGGGCGCTGCGGGCGCGCGCTGATTACCAGCTCAGCCTGGAGGCCGCCAACGCCACGCTGCAGCGCTACTACCTCGACGACGTTGCCGACATCATGATGGTCAGTGCCGCCGATATCCCTTCCTGCTTGCTTCAATCGGTAGACAATACAGCCTAGAGTATAGACTATATTCTTATGATGAATATTGAACAGTCCTCTGAGAGACTGCTTTAAGTTTGATCTGTTTATGTTGCAAACGGCTATTCTTTTTATACTTATTATTTTATGATATATTTTGGACAATTTGTGTATTTCTGTTACTTGAAAATGAAATTTTTCTTGTTTTCTTACAGTGTACGGAGGTGGGGTACGAGGCGGTGGTGGGACGGTCGGCGCGCGCGGCGGGCGGTGCGGAGGCGGCGGTGGGGGCGGCGGCAGCGGGCGCGGCGCAGGCGCTGCTGAGCGCGGCGGACGCGCTGGACGCGCTCGCTGACCGTCAACGGTTCGTGGCCGCCCATCCGCACGCTTTCGCCCCGCCGCGGCCGCTGCCCTTCGCGGGCGAGCCGCCGGCCGAGCACGATCGCGCCATGGGCGAGCTGCTGGCGGGCTCCGCGCCGGACGCCGACGACGCCGCCGCCGCCGCTGCCGCTGACCTAGCCGCGCGCCTGCGCCAGCTGGAAGCGGCGGCGCGTGCGCTGCGGGCCGAGTGCGCCGAGAACGCCAAGACGCTGGACGCGGCGGAGGCCGAGCTGCTGCGGCTGGTGGAGGGACCGGCCGCGCAGTGGGACGTGTCGGGGCTGTTCGGCCCGCAAGCCGCGCCCGCGCCACCGCCCGCGCCGCCGGACGACGAGGCGCGCCGCGACCAGGAGGACTACTACCTGCAGGTATCTTTTTAACCCCGACGAAAACAGATGGGTATACACATGCACACACATGCAGACACCTCAAACATGTTACAAGTTTGACGTGTCTGTCTGTGTGTGCCTGTCCGTGGCATAGTAGCTCAAGGTTTTTTTTAAACTTCGTATATTTTCAGATAAGTGACGAAGTACTGTCAATTCCATTTTATGTCGATCTGAATTTATTGTATATTTACGTAAACCCCGTAAGAGAACTTAAAATAAACTATCTTTGTTATTCAGCATTTGAAAACTTTTTACGTTCGTGTTCGTAGAAGTTCCGCGCGTACGTATCGAGCGCGGGGCGGCTGGCGCGCGTGGAGGCGCGCGCGGCTGCGGCGCGTGGCGGCGGTCGCGCACGCTCCCCCCCGCGCCGCGCGGCTCGCGCGCGCTCGCACTTTGCCGCGCCGCTGGGCGGGGAGCTGCCGGCCGTGCTGGTGTCGTGCGTGCGCGTGATCGCGGCGTACGGCGTGCGGCAGCAGGGCGTGTTCCGCGTGTCGGGCTCGGCCAGCGAGACGGCGGCGCTGCGGGCCGCTTACTGCCGCGGTGAGGACCCGCTGGCGGCGGCGCGCGGCCCGCCTGACGTGAACGCTGTGTGCGGCCTGCTGAAGCAGTACGTGCGCGAGCTGCGGCCGCCGCTGCTGCCGCCACGCCTGCAGGAGCCGCTGTGCCGCGCGGCCGCGCTGCCACAGCCGCAGTTCGCGCGGCGCGTGCGCGAGCTGCTGGCCGGGTTGCCTGCGGGCGCGCTGCTGGCGCTACGCTACCTGTTTGCGTTCCTGGCGCACCTGGCAGCTCACGCGCCAGCGACGATGATGGACGCGTGGAACCTGGCCATCTGCCTGGGTCCCACGCTGCTGGCGGCCTGGGGCGAGGGTGGCGCGCAGGTGCACGCCCAGAACCTGGTGAACGAGCTGGTCAAGCGCACGATCGAGCACCACCTGGAGATTTTCCCGCAGGACATCGCGCCGCATACGTTGTTTGTGCCGCCGCCGCCGCCGCCGCCCTACGAGTGAGTATCGACTTATAGTTCACCTCCGCGTGACAGAATAAAAAATATTTCTTACTGGTTTTTTATTTAAAAAAAAAATGTTTAACAAACGTTGCATACATATTGCAGAGAGACGGACGAGGCGGACGGCGCGGACGAGGCGGCGCGCGCGGACGATGCGGACGAGGCGGCGCGTGCGGACGAAGGGGGCGCGACGGACCACGGCGCCGCGGGGAACGGCTGGGACGCCGGCGCCGACCTTCAGCGATACGTCGACGACGACGGTATGACAACGACAACAACTACGCATATTGACAATATCTTGTGATTATTGTATATATTGTATGTATTTTTTTATATGACAACTATCCTCGTAAATGGAAGTATGATAGCTTATTTAATTGAGCCTTTTATTAAAAGTAAATGTTCTCGGCAAGTGTCGTCGTTCCGTCCTGAAGTAAATCTGTGCTCGTGTTGCAGATCTGGTGCTGAGCGACGAGGACGACGAGCCGGACGACAGGTGAGTTACTCGCATACGTCGTACACTTTATTATTTATTTTGTTAATTTCCGCTACGGTATCTAAAGCGTGGTTACTTCGCTCGGAGGATATTGATTAAATCACACAATTATTACGAACGCGAAGCTCTAAAGTTTTTCTAATTTAGTACATAAGACAAAATATATATTAAAGCGCGAAATAGCAAACGGATTGGAGCAAACTTACAGGACTTTGTGTCTAAACAGTATTATAGAAGTCATTCACACATTTCCATTGTGCCAGTTACATGCAGACGTCTTAATATGAGAGCGACATGAACTCGAGATGCAGCAGGCCTGCAGGCTTCTAGCTTAAACGCCCCGTATATTCATGTAAATAACCTCGTGATGTGTTGCAGGGCGAGCGGCGAGGACGACCAGGTAGCGGGCCGCAGCGACCCCCGCCCGCGCCCACAGCTGACGCAGTAGTTAGTGTAGTTAGTGTGGCTTGTGGCTTTCCGGCGCGGCGGGTGGTGAGTAGCGTAGCGCGTGTAGCTGTAGCGTAGTAGCCGTCATTACACAAGCCTGTGTGCAGGAGCCGAGCGCCGCACCGCACGCCGTCGCGCCCGCCGCCGACCACGTCGCGGCTGCCGATGACAACAACGTCGACGATGAAGCCGCTGCAACCTGCCGGTAAAATATTTCGATTATATCGAAGGGTTTACTTGATCATATCGAAGTATTTCGCTTGTGAATTCGCCGCTTGTGGACAAAGTGTTCGACTAGTACTCCGACCACTGGCCCGACAGTATTCACAGCTGTACTCCCGGCCCCCGTTCTAATACGGCAGGTCCAATACGGTAATCATGATCGTCAATATAGTGTAAATAATAATTTATACTTAATTGCATACCATGAGTTTATTATTGTCGGCCATGACCTTTATTGACCTTGCGCAGGCGGCTGGCAGAAAGCACGCCGGACCTGCTGCTGGACACGCCGGCGCGCGCCGCCGACCACTTCGCGCAGGACCGCGACACGCTGCGCCGTGCGCCCGCCGCCGTCACCGCCGCCGCGCCCGCCGTCGCGCCCTCCCACAGGTATTTTATCTGACACATCTGGGTGACAAATCATTTGCAGAACCCCCTATCGACGATCCTGAATCGCGCTATCGAAGTTTTCATAGTTCGGCGCTCTATACAGGGTGTCCCAAAATTAGCGCGTCACACTGACACCGGAGGTAGATGAACCCAAGACGCATTGAACAAGCCTAACATGCCCATAGAAAAGTTTCGTGGGTTTTGAGTTATGACCAGTTTTAGTCACTTTTTAAAAATCACCATTTTTTTGTAATGTTCGTATCAGAGACTTTTTAAAATGCACTTTATTTTACCTTTTTTTTATGTGTACTCCCTCAAGACTAGTTTCTTATTATGAAACAAACAATACTTAGTCGATAAGTAATGTGAAATAACGACAGTTGATAGTCAATCTCAATTTTATTCTCACATAAAAATAATAGTTTCGACTTTGAGCAACCACCGTGAAAAAAAATTACTTCAAACATAATGAACAAATACCTTTAAGAACTTCCCTATGCCATGCCGATTCCAAAATGGTGCAACACTTGTATTGTATATTATTGATAAATTATCAAATTTTAGTTGTTTCTCATCAATGCCCTACGTAAGTGGAATTAATAAAAATAAACCAGTAAGTCCTTTTGTTGCCACGATCAAGTAGGTAGAGAATTGGTCTAGTAGGGTGTCTTTTTTTTACATAATAAACTGAAAATGGTTCCAATAATCAAGGTTTTTTTTCCTACTACAATTGAAATAAGTAATCTAAGCACTAATAAAACCTGAAAAATATTTTTATTTTTTTGCTTGGGCGTGGAACCAAGGCCAGGGGCTGTGCTCCTCTACATGGAAAAATCAACGAGCGCTAATATCTTTTAAACTAAAGTTTTATAATAAATAAAAAATACTTAAAAGATTTATAAAACATAAAAACCCCATAGACGAGCTGGCGTTCCGTCTGACCAGAACTAGATGTCGCAATCAGAACACAAAAAATATTTAAAAAAGGTAGAAGCTTCAATAAGCAAATTGATAATATTAAATCATTCTGGTCTTACATTAACTCTAAAAAGAAATCCAAAGGTAATTAACCTAACGAAATGTTTCTCAATGACATAAATTATAAAGATCCAACTAACATATTATGTAATGCATTTATTGAAAACATTTCCTCGGTTTATAATACCTCAAGCTTGATAGATTATTTAGATTTAGTAAGAGAAGGCAGCGAGGACTTAATGCCAGTAAACGTGCTGACTAATATGACTAATATCACTGTAGATACTAGATAATTACACAATTACAAAAAAATTAAAAACCATTTATATAAATAAAAGGTCTGGACCAGACGTAATCCCGCCGATCTTTGTCTCTCGTTGCGCAAATTCCATTTCCAAGCCATTAACACTTATTTATAATAAATCCCTAAGCAGTGGACATTTTCCAACAGTTTGGAAGCAGGCCAATATTTTTCCTGTGCTAAGACAGGTGATCCTAGGGATATACATAATTATAGACCAATAGCCTTGCTATCCGTGTTTGCTAAAATATTAGAATCCCCGGTCTATCCACATTTGAACAACATGGCTTTCGCTACAGAATGTCCACCTTAACAAACCTCGGTTTACATATAGATGATTTATGCAGTGCAGTAGATAACAATCAAGAAATAGATTCTATTTACATGGATTTTAGTAAAGCTTTCGATAGAGTAGATCACAAGTTGTTATTAAGCAAATTAAGAAAGGTTCATGGATTCATAGTAAAATGTTAAAATAAAATAAAATGTTAAGATTATTTTGTACATACTTGGATTCTAGAACTTTGAAAGTCACGCTAATGGTTACGAATCAAAACATATAATTGCAACTTCTGGAGTGCCCCAGGGCTCGCACTTGGGACCTTTACAATTTTTAGTTTTTGTTAATGACCTAGCTGATGTTATCAAATATTCAAAATTTTTATTGTTCGCAGATGACCTTAAAATTTATAAAGTGGTATTAAGTGACGAATAATAAATAGAAGAAAAAGAGGGCAAAAACCTTGTATCCAACCTACAACACCCAACTAAACGTAAAATGTGGAAGACCAGTTTCCTTAGAGCTAACTAACACAATTATGACAAAGATCGACGAAAAATTAAAACCGGTTTTAGAAGAAAATAAAAAATTGCAATCTAACTAAGAAAGCTTAGAAATGAAAGTAGAGTACCTGGAAAAACTAAAAAGAGCTAACAACATAATAATTCATGGGCTACAGGAGGAGGAACAATCTACAACTGAACTACTTACAAACGTGAAGAAATGTTTTTCACAACAATTAGAGATAGAAATAGAAGACTGGAAAGTAAATAAAATTCACCGTATAGGGAAACCAAGTAAAAATAAGAAACCACGACCTGCTCTTCTTAGTTTGGTTAGTGGTCTGAAAAAAAATGAAATCATGCGTAACTAGAAGAATCTAAAGGAGTTATACTTAACGGAAGATTATTCAAAAGAAACCTTAGACAAGAGAAAGGCCCTACAAACGCAGCTAATAGAGGAAAGAAAGAAAGTAAATTTTGATTTCATCAAGATTGACCAATTAATTATCAAGACAGATATCAATAATAAGGATAAAAGGAAAAAAGAGAACTACCTCCCCATAAATGAATTCTCAACCAAAGAAATAGCAGACCTTAGAGCCAACCTCAAACCAAAGAGTAAATGCTTTCGATTTATTGAGAGGCCGATCCCAAACTTATTCCCGAAACCCAGCACCGAAAGAACAAATCCCTCCATCAACCCTATCAACCGATCGTGGTTATACGGGCCGAAGTATAGGAATGCACACCCTACTGTCCTGGGTCCTTCCCTTCAGGTGCGCAATTCTTGATTCCCTACAAGTTCTTTACTCTCATTCTATTTATCCCTAAGTCCTTCTCCCCTTTCTGGGGCGGACAACACAGATACGACTTCCGTGTCTTCAGATAGTGGGTACTGGTTCTACATTTGCTCTCTCTTGGCGTTCCAGTCCACTTCTGATCCTATGCCATAGTCGCGCGAATTCCCGTAGCCTTCCGAAGTTCGCCGCCGAGGAAACGAGGTCGCAGTAATAGGCCAGACCCTCTCCGAAGACTTCGATCCCGTCCAAAAGCTCCCTACGCGCCCTACCCGTACAGAGGGCACTCCCAGATAGCGTGGTGTACGTCTTCCACCGCGGCTTCGCCACATGCATGACCCCATGACCCCACGACGGAAAGATTCAATCTGTGGAGCCTCCATCTGAAACAGCCGTGACCGGAAAGCAGCTGCGATGTTTCATAGTCAGGCTCTATCCAAGTTGCCTTGGAACGAAGCCTCCACGTCCGGGAAAAACCGATGAAGCTCCCTCCCCTTTGTCGACGTGACCCAACGCTCCTGCCATAAGGCATAAGCGGACTCACGTTTCTCTGAGTTTAGCACTCCGAAGCTCTTCCTTGGTAATCGCAGTCTCGCGCATCACACCTAGTCTGCCAGCACCGAAAGAACAATAGCAACCAGACACCGGCGATCGGAACCAACAACAAAATAACAGAAATATTAATACGGAGCAGTAACACCATACCCTCCTCCAAGACGACTGGTCCTCGTGGGGGAAAGAGACCACAATCCTCCAACGAAAGGTAACGATCGCCAAAAATCAGTCCTATACATCGCGGCACTCTATGCACTTATCCTGAAAAACGAAGAAAATTAACGGAAATATCACACGCACTAAAACAGATTAAATGGGACATTGTTGGCCTGAGCGAAGTGAGAAGAATGGGCGAAAATATTAGGTCTTTACCTATGAAATTGCCGTTTTGTATGAAAAATTTTAAACGAATTTTTTTCATGTATTTTTTATTTGTATTAATCGAAGTAATCACCCATGCAATCAATGCATCTTTGCTAACGCAGCGGCAGTTTATTGATGCCCTTCTTAAAGAAATCAGCTGGACGGGAGGCAACAAATTCTTCAAAGGCATTTTGTACTGCCTCTCGGGTATTGAATTTTTTTCCCGCCAAGAAGTTATTCAAATTCTGGAAAAAGTAGTAGTCTGTAGGCGCAAGGTCTGGTGAGTAAGGCGGATGACGGATAGCTTCCAACCCCAGTTCTTGCAACTTGGAGACCGTCTACTGTGCAGTATGAGGTCGCGCGTTGTCGTGCAGGAGCAGCGGAGACGAGCGATTGACCAATGCTGGTTGGAGATGTGCCAGCTTTTCCATCATTGTGTTCAGTTCTTCACAGTACACATCTGCAGTAATGCTTACCCCGTTTGGTAAGAAGCTGTGATGAATCACACCGGCGCTAGACCACCAAACAGTGACTATCACTTTTCTAGTGGTATGTTTTCGTTTAGGGCATTGTTTAGGTGCTGAACCAGGATCCAACCAACTTGCTGAGCGCTTGCGGTTATCAAACAGAATCCATTTTTCATCGCAGGTAACAATGCGGTGCAAAATTCCTTCATTTGTGTGTCTGTTGAGCAGTGCAAGGCACGTCTCGACGCGTACTTCGCTCTGGCGATCATTGAGTTCGTGGGGCACCCATTTGTCAAGCTTTTTTACTTGCCAATTTGACGCAAATGGGCCAATATTGTTTTGACGCTAACGTCGAAAGCTGCTGCTAATTCAGCCGTAGATTGTGTATCATCAGCTTCCACAATCGCCTTTAATTCGTCATTGTCGACCAAAGTCTTCGGACGACCGCGAGGTTCATTTTTCAGGTCGAAATTTCCAGAACAGAAGCGAGCAAACCAATAACAGGTGGTGCGTTGGTTTGTAGTGTTAGCTCCGTAAACGTCGTTGATGTTGCGTGCCGCTTGTGCCGCGTTGCTGCCACGACGGTACTCATATTCCAGAATTACTCGAATTTTTAACGTATCCATGATGACGAAAAAGATTGAAATGCGATGAAAATGTAACACTAATCAATAAAAAAATGACTACTTTTGGAAAAAGAATTCCATGTTTTTAAAATAAAATTAATTTGAAATTAGAATTCTTAGCCAAACAAAAATTATTTTGATTTGAAATGGCCAGTACTGCAGAACGGCAATTTCATAGGTAAAGACCTATTATTACTATGTATCCAGACTACTTACTGTATTATAAAGGGGAGACTCAAGGCCACCAGAGTGATTTTTATGATTAAAAAACATTACAAAATATGTAGAACAATTTATAGGCATCTCTGAGCGAATTGCGATTATGAACTTGAATCTTGAAACTACCGGAATATAAGGACCTGTGAAATCGATGTCATAATGACCAACAGAAACACTTACTTCACAAACTTTACTGACATCAAAATATTTAATTTCAACACTAATCATAGGCTAATTAGAGCTGAACTAAAAACAATGCAACCAAAAAAACCTTTAGAACGACATCACCTTTTAAATTATTGTACTTCACCTTTGTCAGAACTGCGTTAGAGTATTGTTCTCCCATCTGGAGTCCACACTACCGATGCCATGTAAATAGAATAGAAGCGGTTCAACAAAAGTTCTTATTCTTCTTGACAGTTCAGACAGTTCATCAAACTAAGTTAAATGTTCTTACTACGTATGACAATAGAATACTATAATATCAAAAGACTTGAGCATCGTAGGTGGATCACTGATCAGGTGTTTCTTTTTAAACTTATACAACTGTCCGGAATTTTTGTCAAGGTTAATGTTTTCTGTCCTGAGGCCTAACTCTAGGAAACGGGATGTGTTTTTTGTAAAGGGTTTCAGAACTAATTGAGTCAATCATCATAGCACAGGGGCTACTTATCTTATGATATTTACCGCATACTGCCAAGAATATGTCGATAATATGTTATCGACATATTCTTGTGTACAAGCTGACAAGCTGTATACAGTGTTCGATGTTGACTTTGCCTCTTACAAGCTTGCTCTGTTTAAGCTCGCGCTAGCGGAGATACCAACCCACTGTAAAGCGATATTGTCACTTTCGATAGCAAAGAACCATTTCGCTATTTAAAAATGCATGCGGAGTCTGCCTTTAATTGGGTTAGGATCTTAACTTGTCATGTATCTGTAGTATTATGTGTAATATACCTTTATTAGATGTAGATCTGTTGGTAGAACTATAAATAAATAAATAAAATACTCTTTGCAGGCAGACGAGCTCGGATGGTGGCGCAGGGCGGGAGGCGGCGGGGGCGGCTGCGGGCGCCGCGCTGGGCAGCCCCGTGCCGGCGCGCAACACGCTACGCGTCGCAGCCAAGTTCGCCGACCTCACACTCACAGGCGGCTCGCTCAAGCCCGCGCTGGCAGCTAAGCCCGCACTGCTGCGCCGCCCCACGCCGCACCCAGCGCACGCCGCGATCGCGCCCGCTCCCGTACCAGCTCCCGCACCCACGTCCGCCGAGCTGCAGTAGCGCCGCGCCCGAGTCCGTATGAGTGGTATACGCACACGCGCCCCGCGAGACTGATACATACGCCAGCGCGGGCGTAAACAGCTGGTACGTGTCTTGTGCCGTTTTATAGTAACGTCACCGCCGGCGGTTCCGGACTGTAGCAGGAACTATCCGCGCCGGCGGTACGTGCCCGCGGCACTAGCAAGCACGGCCGCGCCGCGCCGCCTCCGTCGTTCGTAGATTTTGTATGCATTACTATATGCGAATATTTTTGTACCGTCGCCGAGATGCCGCACAATAAACAGTATTATCTACGGCGTCTTTTATTGTACCCCAGACGATGGATGTTTTAATAGTTAATTATATTTATAATAAAGTACAAAACTAATCGGAGTCTTATTTTTTATCATAATATCTCAATCCATCAAATGGAGCAGGAGAGTGGACTGTCGCTTGGGCTGCACGCGGGCTCGGTGCCTGTAGTTGGCGTGTACCGATGAGAACTTGTAGCATAGCTACATTTTTTTTAACGTATCGTTATAACTAATAACGATGCGTATAGCGTCATCTATTAGCAGTTGTCGATATTAATAATAGCTAATTTGTGCTAGACAACGCCATCTATTGGCAAATGCTTCTAACTAGAGCTTCATCTCTAATATTTCTTTATTGTGGCATTTGTATTACGCATTACCGCTAATTGTCGGTTAAAAAAAAACAACAAATGTCAGTAGGGGTATAAAAGGGCTGTCGCGACAGGACAACGCCCTTTTTCCCTGCCGAATTTTTGTTGTTCAACTTCTTCAAGATGTAGTCGTTTATAATAATTATAATATTATAACCCCGTGTTCACGGTGAGTAATTTGAAATATCTGTGTTGTGAATGTTTGCTAAATCACGCTTGTAATTAAAACACATTATTTTTTCCTGTGAATTAGCATCATTGTAGAATTTGTTGGCAAACCTTTTGATTGGCCACGTGCTCAATTTGTAATTTCATTTTTCCGATCTTACATTGTTAGATATTATCAGGATGTTTGTATCAAATTAATTGTCCTTAATATCATTTTATCTTTTTATCTTTTTTTGGCTTATCCCTTATTTTGTGATGGACACACAGCCCATGGTTCGGATCGTTAGGGGCTAGAACCATGGCTGCTGTGGTCCACACTCTTCACACGCTGGTATGAATGTTTCCAGGGAACTACGGTACGGGTACAAGCACCGCTATCTACATCCTCGGTACAGCACTGCTTGGCTTACTCCTCGCCCTCTGAGTCCTACGCTATAGACGGATGACTATCTGGCCTGTGCCCCGGACTGTCCGCTCCTAGGCGACCACGTCGTGACGAGTTCCTGACCCGAACACAGGACCCGAAAGCGCCACGTGTTGTCATACCTTACCGTCGACAGATCCAGCTAAGTGCCGTGTGGTTTAAAAGCCCCACCAATCTCTAAAGACACTAGAGGCTAAACCAGATACATACGGCCTTCTGCCTACGACCTCTTAATTTGAATAAATTTGTCACGTTGGTAACACATCTTTTATTTAATATTACCCGTAACAAACTGTCTCTAGTACATTGAGTATATGATGGGTACTATTTATTAGGCCGTTATTAGCGTCAAACAATGCTTAAGACGCACAAGACACGACCTCAAATATTAAACAAAATATTGTTATATGTTATGCGCCATCTGTTAGAGAACACTATACAGCTTTGATAACTTAGAAAAAAAAACGAGACTACAGGAGTCGCACAATACGGAAACTTTTCCATTAATAACAAATAGTGACAGAAATCAACGTCTAAATTTAATAAAGCTAAATACTGAAATTGTTTATTCGAATCTATATAATAACTATTCCTTCCTGTTACACACATCCGTCCCATTTCACGAAATCACTCCCATAAATTGCAAGAAAGCGAGGGGAACGATGTTACACATCAAAAAAATATTATTACATTATTTACGAAAAAAAATGTTTGTTTCTTTGTTCTTCACCGATTTCGAGAAATTCTATTCAGCCTCGTTTTAGTGCCATCTATCGGCAAGTAAGTAACCTTAACAGCATTTGACATTGACATCCGTTTTTAAATTACACAACCTATACAAGTGTCAGATACAATGAATAAATCGTCATACTAGAAAAAGTTACACCATCTTGATTTCCCCATACCTAAAATGTTAAAATGTGAAACAATCCCAAAAGTGGGTAGAGTTTTTGCCTCGACATGCCTCGTCTATAATATTATTACGGGATTATGGTCCGATATTCGGAGTAAAACGCCAGTAAATTTCTTTGAGTGAATTTCACTACGAATTTCCACACCAACACGAGTCTGGTCTTCCAACACGCCGAAATGTCCAAATCGTAAGCCTTCGTGATCGTAATTCGTAGCCGGAGTCGCAGAGAGTAATCGCACTAATCACTTTAGGTATTGCTCGAAATTAACTCGAAGAACACTCGTAGTTAACTGAACTGACCGCGGTCTTTTTTTTTTTTTTTTTTTTTTTTTTTCGAACGGGTCTATGCTAAGGGTCGGGTTAAGACCGCTGTAGCTAAGTCGGACTATAACTAGCCTGGTGGCTGTTAACCGCGGTCGGCGGCGGCCTCTTTATATACCGACGATACAGTTACTAGAAACTTCGCGGTGGAGAACTTTATAGATCTTTCTACATAGAACAATCTAGAACTTTCGAGTCGGGGTGAGAATGGTCAGTGCATGTTCGTGAACGTTCTAGTACTTTCCATACTAGAAGCTTCTAGAACACTAAACATTCGAGTGCCGCGGCCGTAGCATACTAGAACCCTCTACAAATTGAAGTGCCGTAACAATATATACGTTTATGGTCAGAAAAAAAGTAGTATTTAAGAACTACAATGTCTAAAATCTATTTAGGCACGAAAAATATGTACAGTCGCCGTCAGATCTGGTGTCCCACTTTTGAACCTTATTGCCAAATAATAAGGTTAAAAAGTGGTACACCGTATTACTACAGATTTTATTTGACAAGCTCATGGAGCAAGTATAGAGTGACGGACGGCAGTGTGGTAAGTAGATTTCAGTATGAAACGATGCGTGATATTTTGCGGGGTTAGGGGGTGTCTGATTCCGCCCACTCATCTACCGCTCAATAGAAAAACTACGTATTTCGTTCATTATCGACCTTACTAGGTAGTTTGCTCTCTAACACTAGATGGCACTAAACGCAAAATCGTAAAATCAGGCTTAAAATGATGAAAAACTAAATATTGCTTTACGACTGAAAAGTTTTTAGGAATTACTGCAAAAAGGAACTTTAGTACGCATGATGATTAAAATAATCATCATCATTACATATGAAATTGACGTTTTGTAAAGAAGGAACATAAAGTCGATTTTTTTAAACATAATATATTTATTTAATCAAAGTGCTATATAATACCATTGCTGTCTATGCACTTTTGCCATCTCTCATAGCTCATTGGTTCCTTTAATAAAAAAACCATTCGGACAGGAATCAATCAATTCTTTGAAGGCGCTTTGGGCTGCCCCATCGGAGTTGAATTTTTTCATTTGCAAGAAGTTATCCAAATTTCGAAAAAAAATGGTAATCTGTTGGAGCAAGGTTCTTAATGGCCGGGGAGTTCGGTGGATGTCTTAGACATTTCAATTGAAGCTCCTCTAATTTGGTAGCCGTCTGTTGTGCAGTGTGTGGTCTAGCGTTGTCCTGAAGCAGCAGTGGCCTAGAGCGAATGACCAACCTCGTTTCTTTAGCAGCTAGCTTTTCCACCATGATTTGCAGTTCCTGTCAATAGACATCTGCCGTAATCGTCTGGCCAGATTTCAGAAAGCTGTAGTGAACGACAACGGCACTAGTCCACCAAACGCTCACAAGTAACTTTTTTTGAGTCAATTTTCGCTTGGGATAGGCTTTGGCTGGTTCGCCAGGGTTCAGCCATTGCGATGAGCGTTTCCGATTATCGTACAGAATCCACTTTTCATCACAGGTAATGATTCGATTTAAAATCCCTTCATTATTGTGCCGGTTGAGTAATGTAACGCAACAGTCGACGCGCGTTTGTCGGTTTGCTGCACTCAATTCATTAGGTATCAACCTTTCAAGCTTTTTCACCTTCCCAATTTCCTTCAAGTGGATAAAACAGTTTTATCACTAACACCGCAGCCTGCAGCTAACTCGGACGTGGTTTGCGATGGATCCGCTTCCACAATAGCCTTCAATTCTTCATTATCAACTTTGGTCTCCGGCCGTCCACGGGGCTTGTTCTGCAGGTCGAAATTTCCAGAACGAAAACGTTGGAACCAAAAACGTACTGTGTTTTCTTTTGCGACACCACCGCCATACACATCAATCTTTCGAGCCGTTTCTGCAGCACCGCCAGCCACTGCCACGGTGGAACTCGTACTCGAAAATAATACGATATTTCAAGTTTTCCATTTTGTAAACAGAGTGACGCAAAGAAAAAACAAATGAATTACGGTTTTCGAAACACAAATACATGAGTAAATAGCGGTATAAATTTGAAATAGGAATTCCTAACCAAAGAAGATATATTTGAGATCAAAGTGGCCAATACATACAATACAGTACTGCCAATTTCATATGTAACGACCTAATATATTAATATAGAGTTAGAACGTATCTAGAATATATTTTAAATCCCCGTGATCAAATCTTAAAAACACCATCTATTGGCAAGTAGAATCATTTCAAATTTAACCGACGAGAAAGAGACTTTAAGAGACTTTTCTAGAATAATTATAATAAATTTAGTTTTAACTAAGTACGTACCTATATAATATTATGATATGTAATGCTCTACACAATGACGAAGGCTAGTTTTGCATCAAAGGGAAGCCCTACATTATAGTTCTTTGGTACGACAATAGGCGGTAAATTGGTACCAAAAAGGATGCTGTCGATGCGAAGATGTTGATGATGAAGCTCATCAATGATACGCCAGCGGTGCTGTAAATTTCGTATTTCCCACTTTTTCTTCTATGTTCGCTGCAGTGATATGACCAATTTGTCTTTCTAAAGCCCTAAAATTAGCATGCTGTTGTGCTAGCAACTCGTCAGCTCCTCCGTTATTTTCGGTACGTCGAACATAGAAGACGGACCTCCACTTGTAGAAGATATGTACTTGGAAGCAGTTTGGCTTATAGAGATATAAGAATAAAATTTACTGACCTGCTTATACATGTCTTGGGTGAAATATTCAGATGACTTATCCTCTGCGGAGTCCAACTGCTGGTTATTTTGCTGGAACTCACCCCACAGTTTCTCCAAGGCTTCCAATCTCTTCACGAAGTAGTCAGAATTCTTCATCTCCTTTGGGTCCTGTTTGAAGTTAACATGGATCTTCTCCATCTTCTTGATGATAACATTTTGGCGTTCCAACAAAGATTGCATTTTGAATGATATAGTTGAAGAGTTGCTGATGATGAACCACTAGCACGACACTTTATTGTCAGTTAATAATGTTTTTGTAAAAGTCAGGTTCGCCTAATGTATCTAGACCGCGTGCGCGTAAGTGACGTCAATGACCCAATTGCACAAATCACTTGATGATAAAATCTTTTATTTTCTGATAAATTATAGTTCTCCTTCCGTGGACGTTGATAGGTTCCAGTTGCAGTCAGTGCCTAGGAAATGCCTAAATGCCTGCCAAGCCCTAAAAATATAATATATTTTTTATATAAGTAATAACTTTTACTATAATACCACATAATATGTTCGAAAATTGGCCGCTCTTGATTGAAAATTAGGCAGGATTCGCCAGTGTCCTTTGTGGATAATAATATTTGCAGAAGTAATTATGATTGTCACGGTAAGTAGTTAACGGGATACTTTTTACTGTATGTAGATTATTGCATTCCAGTAAAAATATTAATAATTTAAGATATGACTATATATTTGCAGACATCGAAAATAGTATATACATTAGCATTAATTATAGAGAGAGTTAAATAAAAAACTATGCTCCACCGCACATCTTCAACAATCGGTCCCACAAATTGAGATACCTGTTTTTACAGGAAAGTATACTCAATAGCCTACCTTCTACGATCTATACATAGAGGCAATACACAATAATAAATATCTAACAAACGCGCAAAAGATGCAACATTTGAAAGGCAAAGTAAAGGGGGAAGCGGAACGTATCATCCAACATCTTTACATATCAGCCGACAATTATGAGACAGCATGGGAAATATTGAACCATAGATATAATAATCCATAACTTTTATTTACTAAACAAATAGATATTCTTCTTAGTCAATCTATCATCCATAAGCAAACTTCATTTGATTTGAAAAAACTACACGACACAACCATAGAATGCATACATGATATACACGCAATAGGAGTAGATACAAATAGTTGGGATCCATTAACAGTTCACTTATTAAGTAAGAAATTAGACACCGATACCTACAGCTATTATATTGAGTCACGAAAACAGCTGCGAGAATTACCATTACTTGACGAGTTTATGATCTTCCTCGAAACAAAATTCACTGCCCTAGAACGTATTAAAAAAAGGGAGCGAGAGTCATCCAGTAACACAAAGCAAACATATCAACCAAACAGCAAACCTTTATCATTTAATACTAAAATATCAACCCGCAGGTATATGAACAAAAACCTTATAGAAGGGAATTTTATCAAGCTGCACCGACATGTTCAAGAAAATCCTGCATTGTATGCAATTTATCTCATGATTTGTATATGTGTAAATCATTTTTAAACATGCCAGATAAACAACAGACTTATGCCCGTATTAATAAACAGTTCTCAAACTCGTTCTCAAGACCTTTCTTGGCTGAGACCGTCTCAAGTAACGATAAGCTTCTCAAGATGGTCTTTATTTCATAGTATGATCTCAAGACACGACATTTTATACATTTTAAATAAAAAACATAACTTATAACAAGCATAATGACATATGAAATACTAATGAGATTTATGTAATTGAGATTTTCCACTGACATTAGTTTGTATTTGTGGACTAATTTTACTTGTACCAAGTATTAAAAGAGATTTAAGATGCTCATCAGTTAATTTAGATCTGTAAAATTTTTTTGTGTACTTCATTTTGGAGGAGGTCTTCTCACACAAATAAGTAGTACCAAAAACAGAAAATAGCCCACGAGCAAATTTATGCAAATTATCAAATTGTGTCAGTGGAAGACCCTTATAAAATTCCAACAAAGATGAGTTTTGATATTTGTTCTTAATTATATCACTGCACTGTAGATCAATCATTTCCATTTGAAGTTCCGGGGCTAGGGTTTCAATGTCAGTATCAAAAGGATTCTGATAAATCTTAATTTGATTCGCAATGGCATCAAAGTCCGAGAAACGAGTCTCAAAATTTATTTTCAAAGCACTCAAAGTTTCGATTGCAAAATCGATAGGAAACTCAGTCTCAGTGGTGTAGCTGAATATTTCACATGTTTTAAAATATGAAAAACATTTACTTCGTAGTTGTGATTGAAACAGTATCAATTTCTTCCGGAATGATTTGATATTAGTGTATAAATCAGGAAGATGCTGGTTTTGTCCTTGCAATCTCAAATTCAGTTCGTTCACATGTTTTGTCAAATCAACATAGAATGCTAACTTCCACAGCCATGCGTTGTTTTGTAATTCAGTAAGAGGGCGATGCTTTTCATTCAAAAAAAATTCGATCACTGCTCGAAGTTAAAAAAAGCGCTGAAGGACTTTCCCACAACTAAGCCAACGTACGGCAGTATGATAAGGTAAGTAATTTTCTCCAATCTCTTCAATAAATTGTCGGAATTGTCGGTGATTCAGCCCAAAAGATCTGATAAAATTAATAGTTGATATGACTGGTTTCAGAACTTCAGACATATCCAAACATTTTCCGCACAAAGACTGTTGATGAATACAATGTAAGACTAATGGTTTTGAACCACCGTCATTTTCTACAGCCTTTGACACAAGAGCGACCACTCCTTTATCTTTCCCACTTATGTTTTTGCCTCCATCAGTTGTAATACATTTCAAGTTTTTCCATCGAAGGTTCTTTTGATTAATGGCCATTTCAACTCCTTTAAAAATATCTGTACCAGTAGTTGTGCCATGAATACTATACATATCAAGAAGTTCTTCATGCACTTCATAGCTTTTATCTACTCCTCGAATATAAATCAACACCTGAGCAGTATCTGACACATCCGTTGACTCATCCAAGGCCAAAGAAAACCACTCAGCACGTCCATTTTTGTCGAACAGTTGAGAGGATATATTTTCAGCGATGTTTTCTACCCTTCGAGCCACAGTGTTTGCTTACATACTGACAGTTTTTGATAAATTTACCCTTTCAGGGCACATTTCTTCGACTACTGCAATTATGCATTCTTTGATCATTTCTCCATCGGTGAATGGTTTTCCACATTTTGCAATTTCAAGAGCCATACGAAAGCTGGCACGAGTTGCAGCCTCTTGTTCAGTTTTGAGTTTTGTAAATGAAGATTGCTGCGATTTCAATCCGCGCCTCATAGCTTCGAATTTTTCTGTCCGCAAATTTCCTGTATATTTTGAGTAATTTTGAAAATGTTTTGTTTCATAATGACGTTTAATGTTATATTCCTTGAGAACGGCTATGCTTTCATTGCAAATCAAACATAGCGCCTTGTTACTGGACTCAATTACGAAATACTGAATGTTCCACTGATCTTTGAATTTTCTGCATTCACTATCAATTTTTCGCTTCTTTTCCATACTACTAAATCACACACAAAAGCAACAATTCAAATCAAAATACTGTTACAAAGATGTCTTAAACTTAAACATGTACAAACACGTTTTAAGGAGGTACGCACTATTTTATTTCACAACAGTGTCATAGTAACTGACTTGTGGTTGCGCCACAGTCTTCTTATATATTCCAATTACTACCACCTAGAAGTGAGTGGAAGACACCAGAACTTTCTCGAACCAACGAGATTATTCTGTACGTGCTATTAGCGCTATCTGTTAGCGATAAAAGGTACTACCTATTTCCGCTTGTGTCCACCAGATGTCGTGTCACGTTACTTCTCATGGCTCGTACTCTACGACTAATCTAGAAATTACAGATAATGAGAGGAAAATTAATAATATGCAGTGTTGCCGTTTTGCGGACTGTAGTCCGATTTGCAGCCTTTTTTAAACGTTGCGTACTTTTTAACGCTAACATCGAAAGCTGTTGCTAATTCAGCCGTAGATTGTGTATCATCAGCTTCCACAATCACCTTTAATTCGTCATTGTTGACCAAAGTCTTCGGACGACCGCGAGGTTAATTTTTCAGGTTGAAATTTCCAGAACGAAAGCGAGCAAACCAATAACAGTTGGTGCGTTGGTTTGTAGTGTTAGCTCCGTAAACGTCGTTGATGTTGCGTGCCGCTTGTGCCGCGTTGCTGCCACGATGGTACTCATATTCCATAATTACTCGAATTTTTAACGTATCCATGATGACGAAAAAGATTGTAATGCGATGAAAATATAACACTAATCAATAAACAAATGACTACTTTTGGAAATGGCCAGTACTGCAGAACGGCAATTTCATAGGTAGACCTATTATATACCAAGAAAAATAATTATTATGTTTTTGGTTTTCGTAACATGAAAGCGACATCTATCATTTATCTGCATATTATTTCTATTATCTGCAATATATAGCATATTGCGTTTCCAAACAAACTATAGTTATCAATTTCTCTATGTAATTGAGATCGCAAATAATATATGTCGCTTTTACGCAAACTGCCACTAGAGCAATATGAATTATATTATATGAAATAGTATCAATTTAATATTCATATTTAATCAATTATCTTTTGTCTCCCGAGTTTCATGTATAATATTATTGCTTCTTTTGTTCCTATGTTCATATAGTACAACTTACAATAAATACTTTTTGTTGCCTCGTATTTTAATTGAACCAATCTACTGTTTTTAATTTAGTATGGCTATTAAAAAGTATGTGAAATGTAAAAAAAATATTACAAAAAAGTGCCTACACTAGAGTGTAGTAGGTGTAATGAAATAGTCCACGCGGATACAGTTTGTTCAAAATTATCCAACAAACAACTAAATACCCTGCGAAACTCGCCCGGAATAAAATAAAGCTGTGAAGAGTGCTTAAAAAATATCTCCCGGAGGTCTTCATTGATCACACCAAATGAGGACGTCGATGATGACGAAAGTGAGAATGAAATACCCGAGAATTCTCAAATAATTGACGCAAAAAAGCTGGTCCGATATATAAGTCGAGAAGTACAAAAATCCTTTCGGGAAGAATTTCGTAATTTGGAAAGCTCTCTCGAATTCCTAAGTGAACAACTAACAACAATGGAACAAGCGATAAACAAACAGGACAGCAGGATTAAGGACCTTGAAAATAAAAATCACGAACTTTCTAATAAAAACAGGAATTTAGAACTAAAAATTAACACGCTGGAGCAAGGATTTAAGAGTTTTGAACAAAAATCACTCGCTAATTCACTCGAAATTGCTGGATTGCCAGAAATACCCACAAAATAAATAAAAAGAATGATTGACGCTATAGCAGTTACTTTATATGTTAACGACAAAGATATTCAGTCTTCGCAACGTCTACCAGAACCAAAAAATAAACCGGGATCCATTCTTGTTGAACTTAAGTCTAAAGTGTTCCAGGAACAGTGGATAGAATCTAGTAAGACAAAATGCCTAAGTGTAGGACAATTTATGCCGGACATTCACAAGGAGAAGGCGGACGACCGAGTTTTTATACGGGAAGCCCTAACTAAGTACCAAAATACCCTATTGTATGAAGCTAAATCTCGCCTACTTAATAAAGTTTGCCAATTTGTGTGGTGTAAGAACGGCAGAGTGTGTGCCAGACAAACAGGTACAAGTAAAATACACTACATTCGCGGTAATCAAAATATTAATTTAATTGAAAAAGAATACTCTCCTCAAATTAATAAAACTAAAGCTTCTACTGCATTGTAAAAAAAAACTCTCTTTTTGTAACTTGTTTATAACCAAAAACATTTTAAAACTTAATGGATATAAAAGAAATTCATAAACGTACTTCCACTAATCAATTTTATAATCATTTGCCACCCAAAAGTTGTATAAATATGTCATGTTTACATTTTAATATACGATCTTTAGATAAAACTTTACTAAGTAAACTCCAGCAAACGATTTCAAATTCTAAGTTTCGAATAGATTTAATTGTACTGACAGAAGTCGGCATATCAAATAGTATAGTTCACTTATTTAATCTACCGGGCTATAATCTGCACTCACAACTACGCAATGATAAAAGAGGGGGGGAATTATTATATATGTACGAAATCACATAAAATTTACCTGGACACCATACAAAACTATAATGTTTGAATGTATTATAGGTACAATCAAACTAGCTTCTGGCTGTGATGTGGTTGTCTGTGCAGTGTATAACCGTCTAAATATGATTTGAAACAGAACTTCCTTCTCATTGGGGATACTAACATAGACCTAAAGAATATACCTTCATCACACCGAGAGTCATACCTAGGAGCCTTGTCTGAGCGCGGACTAATGTGTGGAATCTCACAGTACACAAGAATTGAAAAAAGACTTAATTTTGTCACTAAAACTTGCATTAACCACATATTCGCAAGGTTCCCCACATATCGTCCGTACTCGGCAGTGCTCGACGTTGTACTGGCCGATCACCGTGGTCTTATCTTTGCTTGCATCGAGGACGCACCTGCATCGTATATACAGCCTGTTCACAAACAAATCATTAACTTCGATATTTTTGTAAGGAACTAAAACATACTGAATGGACCAAAACAAAAGAATTTACTTCCCCAAATGATATTTTCAACTTTATATGTCAATGATCTTTTCATAATGCAAATAAAATAGCAACTTCATGTATATTAATACCGTCAAATAAGCACACCAAACGCAATTTTCCCTGGATTGATGCTGATGTTACTCGACTTTGTAAGAAACGAGATAAATTATTTTCTAAATGGAAGAATAACACCGATAATGCTAAACTAAGACTAGATTATAATATGATTCGAAATAAAGTAAATAAAGTATTAGAATATAAAAAGAATAAACATTACATTAAGTACATAAATAATAATTTGAAAAATACGAGAAATATTTACAAAATTGTTAAACAAATGCTAGGTCGAATAACATTATCCATTGATTCTGCCATTTTCAACGCATTTGATGCACAAGGTCTTACTACGTACTAAAGAAATAGCTAATAATTTTGCAACCTCCTTTGATAAATCGGTTAAAGATATTATTCCGAACTGTACAACTAAATTGCTTTGCCCAAGTGATAAACTGCAACCCATTAACTCAAGCATTCTTTTAAAAAAAGCAACTACTGTATCTACTTATAAAATTATAAATAAATTAAATGCAATAAAGCACCAGGTCCAGACAACATAAAAATTTCTGACATAAAAATTGTGGGTCAAAGTATATCTTCTAGCATTGCAGACTTAATCAACTGTAGTATTAAAACCGGCCAGTATCCTGACGACCTGAAAGTAGGTAGTGTGAGACCTATTCATAAAAAGGGTAGGCGAAACTCCTATACCAACTATCGCCCCATTACCCTGCTATCTACGATAGATAAAATTGTAGAGAAACACATATATGAACAAATACATCACTTTTATAAAAAACAAAATGTGATAAATGAAAATCAATTTGGTTTCCAGTCCGGTAAGAGTACTTCTGAGCTTCTGTCTAAATTTACTGACGAAGTTAACGGTCATTTAAATGAGAGGAGATATGTTTTTGCCCTTCTTATTGATTTTACACGCGCTTTTGATACGCTGTGCCACAAGCAGCTAATAGATAAACTAGCAAAGTGTGGTATACGTGGACCACTACTTCAATGGTGTAAAAACTACCTACAGAACCGCTCCTTCTTGGTAAAAATTGATAATACTCTCAGCAAACCAATAAATGTGACGGAAGGCACAGGTCAAGGCTCCGTGTTGGGACCATTATACTTTCTGACATACGTAAACGACATGAACAGTTGTATCGCCCATTGCACTTGCTACCAGTTTGCAGACGATACCTGCCTTGTTATCGCATCAAAAGCAATGTAGTGTATATAATAATTCTCAGTAATCGTAGAATGTAGAGTCAGCTTACGTTGTTATGTTATGTATATGTACGTCGCAATAATAAACACACCGGCATATTTAGCGGAACACAAAAAATAGGTTCATAATTTGTTTTTAAATTATTTAAATATAATATAAAAAAATTAAATAACTTCTTTTGTTATTTAAAGTTTCATTTGTTTTACTTAAAATGAGATCACATTAAGAACAGATTTTGCGAGTAAAGGCTATTTGTGCAAAATGGTACATTTTTGAACTTTTCATGTAACCGGGAAAAGTAAAAAATTAATATTAAAATAACAATTAATTAAATTAGAAAAATGGTGATTAAAATCGCGTATTTCCTCCACGTGCTCTACTTAAAGTTTCTACCCGTCTAGGCATACTGAGAATGATGTCATCGATGGTCTCCTGGGATAGTCTCCGCCATTCCTCAACTACGGTGATTCGCAGTTCACCCACGTTGGCAGGAGCTGGAATTCTGGACTTAACTTTTCTTTTCAGCAAGTCCCAAACGTGCTCTATTGGGTTCATATCCGGTGATCTCGCCGGCCACTCCATAACAGTGATATTCATATCATTAAGATAAGCTTGAGTTACCTGAGCGGTACGCGGCCGAGCATTATCCTGCATAAAAACAAAATCGTCACCGATATATGGGGCAAACGGTACAACATTTTCTTCTAAAACTTCTCTGATATAGCGGTCTGCAGTCAGACTCCCTCTGTCAATCACTACCAAGTCTGTGCGAGCTCCCAAACAAATGCCCGCCCAAACCATTATTGATCCACCACCGTATGCAACTGTAGTTTCAAAATTTGTCTGAATGTATCGTTCTCCTTTGCGTCTGTATATTCTTTGCCTGCCGTCAATTTGATTTAAGAGAATTCTGCACTCATCACTAAACAATACCTTACTCCATTGGTCCGGGTTCCAAAGTCGATGTTCCTGACCAAAAGTTAACCTGTTTCTACAATGATTTACCTCGAGCCTTGGAGCCTTGGCGGGCACAAATGAACCCAAACCAGCTTGTTCGCGCCAACACTAGCGCGACGTTTAGAATAAACACAAAGGACATCACTACGTGAAGTATGGCCGACCGACTGAGGGGCGCTGTCAGAGAGTGACGAACACTTGCATTTAGATACCCTTCCGCGCCGGATGCATTTTCAGCTCATCCCAAAACCTAGTGAACGCGAACGCGTGTGCGCATATTTATTTGTGCTCGTTAAATAATACCAAATTCGCCGGCGAACCGCGATAAATCTATCGATAATCCGCTCAACAGCTGTGTAGTGTAGTGAGAAGAAACCTCCGCCCAGATCCAGAACCACCAGCTCAACAATAAGGTCAGTCCCAGATTTCTCCAGCCCTTACATTAACCTATATACCTACTTCCCTCAGCTCAAAGTCGTATGTGTAAGTTCCTAGCTTACACATTTCTTGGTCCATCGAGCCTTCGTGAAGCCCTTCTCCCTATTACCAGCGTTGGGCCTCATTAGAACCAGCACCTACAGTTCCACTCCGCCCAATTCTGCACATAAAATCAGCTCGATTATTTATATTTTGTCCAATTAATTCTGGCCAGGCCGCCCCGCCATTTTAAAACCAAGTTACAGTCCATTCCCATTATCAATTCGGCACATTTAACATTAAACCCCTATTCTGTACTTTGATATTAACCTATATGTTAATTATTTAAATTATTTTGTGCATATTTCGGCCCATAAATTCATAGGAAAAACCCAAAAAAAAAAAAAAAAAAATAGTGGGTAGGTTGTCGGCTTATTGTCGAACAAAGAACTCGAACATTCCAGAACTTCCCTAACGTACCTAATACATAATTTGTGCCAATAATATCTCATATAATTTTCTCAGCTCTTAATTACTTACAAAATATTTTAATGTTTGACTCGCATATAAAATAAGTAATAACTAGTGCGTATTGTGAATTACGTTCGGCTCATAACAGAATTGTAAATCGTCGTTGCATTACTAAGTATTTTATCTATATATAACGTTTATATCTTCATATTCTCAATTTTTAAAACACAATATTAATTAACTTAGCATTATTTTAATAGTTACGGGTTGCATAACATCTCAAGTGCCCATACTAACATCGTCGGCTCGCTTCGATACAGAAAACTTGATTTGTGTACCTACACGGCGCCCGTGCGAACAACAGCTGTTACATTCGTTCTCAATTAGGTATTCTTCATAGAATAAATAGTGACCTTCACATTGAATTCATATCTTATCTACGTTCTGTGTCTATACAAAAATATTATTAGGTGTTACGTTACAGCTGTTTTAAATAAGAATTCTTATCGACGTTCTGTGTTTATACAAATATATTATAGGTGTTACGTTACAGCTGTTTTGAATAAGTCGGCACACTGTTGAGATTGAAACTGCTCATACCTACTTGCATTGTTTTCATTACGTTATTTTGTTTCTAACGCGCCCGCTAAGATTTGTTTATATTCAAATTTCAGGACATTGATATAATATTACAGACGACTTCTAACGCATTGTATTGTAATAATTGTATACATTGTCGGCACATTATTAAAATCTATTTTCTGCGTTTTAATTAATTGCGCGCGTATTTTCCGCTCATTACTTTTAAATATTTAACTTAGTTACACGCATATATTTTTAAACATGCCTACAAAATCGCAAGCGGCCATATTTAGGCAAACTATAAAATCTATTAGTCGGCTCAGAGAGATCGCATTGGCATTACACAAAGGTGACTCAAAATCTAACAAATCGGAGTAACAAATGCGCGTTTTAAAGACCTATGGAGATTGCTTTGGGCCCGGGGAAGCCCATAGCCTTCGGCACGATTTTTGATTTTGCACTCATAGGACTCGTTGAGCACTCATGCGATTCACCTGTAGCTCAAGTTGGCTCTGCTCATGTTACTCATACTCATTATACTCAGTCGGCTCACTCTACACATTCTGCTCATTCTACTCATGATATTTGCAAAAGCTCCGCCCCATCGTTTACAAACATTTGAATCAAATAGAGTAACAAAAATTAACTCAAATTCACTCACACTTAAGTGGCGTCATGTACCTTCCCAATTAAATCCTGCTGACTGTGCAAGCAGAGGATTATCAGCTCAAGCTCTCTCCGCTCATGATTTATGGTGGTCTCCTCCTTGGCTCAAATTGCCAGAGGATACCTGGCCCAAGATGCCTTCAGCTCATACTCGACAAGACTTGCCAGGGCTCAAACCAAAATACGTACCATGCAATTTCTCGATACCTGGTGTCGATAGTGATCTGCTCACTCGCTTCAGCTCTTTAGAAAAACTAACTGGTGTCACTGCCTACATGAGGCGATTCATTCGTAACTGTAAACTAAATTCAAACTCGCGACAACTAGGCCCTCTAACTGTAAGTGAACGTAGAGAAGCATTACTCTTCTGGATCCGCTCTGTACAGCAGAATGCATTCGCAGAAGATATTCACCGCCTGCAAACCGATAGAATCTGCACAGTACGACTACAACGTCTGTCGCCTTTTACGCAGGACGGTCTCCTCAGAGTAGGAGGTAGACTCACTCGTTCGGAACTCACATACGATGCTCAACACCCATGCATTTTGCCTAGTTCTAGTCCGCTCGTAGACCTTATAATAGATCACTATCATCGCATACACTGCCACCCTGGCACGGACACGCTACATGCTATTTTACGTCAGCAATTTTGGATATTATCTGCCCGCCGCATTATAAGGCACAGAACGTTTAAATGCATAAGATGTTTCCGTTGCCGCGCTCAGCCCGAAGTACCTATCATGGCTGACCTGCCAGCTGATAGAGTCATACCTCAGCCCGTATTTAGTCACGTATCAACAGATTTCGCCGGACCGTTTCTGCTCAAATCAAGTCAATTACGTAATGCTAAGTTAATTAAGGGATATTTTTGCATATTTGTTTGCCTCACTACAAAGGCGGTTCACTTAGAACCAGTCTCATCGCTCACTGCCGAAGCGTTTATTGCAACATTACAAAGGTTCTGCTCACGTCGCGGACTTCCGGTATTGATACGTTCGGATTGTGGCACAAATTATGTAGGAGCTAGGAATCATCTACTAGAGGTACAACAATTTCTCAATGACAATAACGACGCCATTTCTCATAAACTCTCAACTCAAAATATAACTTGGTTACTCAATCCGCCTAAAGCCCCATGGATGGGAGGTATCCATGAGATTAATGTTAAATCCACAAAGCAACTTCTATACCGTGTTATCGGTGAGCAACACCTCACTTTCGAGGAATTCTTAACTCTGCTCACTAGAATCGAAGCTGTGTTAAACTCTCGGCCCATCAGTCCACTTTCTTCCGATCCCACGGACTATCAGCCCCTTACTGCTGGCCACTTTCTCATTGGCCGTCCGCTCACAGCTCTCCCCGAGCTGACTCTAGATGAAAGAGTAATATCTCCGCTCAAACGCTTTCAGCTCATTCAATCACTCTCTCAGCGCTTTTGGAACCTTTGGACCAAGTCCTACCTCCATACCCTTCAAATCCGCTCCAAATGGCTTTCCTCTTCCTCTCCACCCAAAATTGGAGAACTGGTTCTGCTCAAGGAGGACAATTTGCCTCCTCTACAATGGAAGATGGGAAGAATCTCACGTCTGCTACCTGGGAAGGATGGAGTCATCAGAGTTGTGGACTTGGACACGACTCAAGGCCAGCTGCGGAGGCCTGTCGGCAAGATTGCCCGGCTCCCACTGGATTCTGCTCAGGATGGGGCTCAGCTCGCCGCCTGTGCGGGTCCCCCAGGATGTTCGCGCCAACACTAGCGCGACGTTTAGAATAAACACAAAGGACATCACTACGTGAAGTATGGCCGACCGACTGAGGGGCGCTGTCAGAGAGTGACGAACACTTGCATTTAGATACCCTTCCGCGCCGGATGCATTTTCAGCTCATCCCGAAACCTAGTGAACGCGAACGCGTGTGCGCATATTTATTTGTGCTCGTTAATATAATACCAAATTCGCCGGCGAACCGCGATAAATCTATCGATAATCCGCTCAACAGCTGTGTAGTGTAGTGAGAAGAAACCTCCGCCCAGATCCAGAACCACCAGCTCAACAATAAGGTCAGTCCCAGATTTCTCCAGCCCTTACATTAACCTATATACCTACTTCCCTCAGCTCAAAGTCGTATGTGTAAGTTCCTAGCTTACACACAGCTTCTTCGAACCTTCTTCGTACCGTACGCTCACTTACGGTTACACCCCGCACTGCTTCTAACTCATGTCGGGCTTGGACGGCCGTCAAACGGGGGTTCCTACGTACACGAAGCCGAATGAAACGATCATCCCTACTCGAAGTGCGTCTTTTTCTGCTTTGTCCTGCTCTTCTGACATAAGTACCGGTCTCCCTGAACCGTTGGATACTGCGATGGATCGTTGAAACTGGTCTACGAAGATCTCTGGATATCACTCTGTAGGTTTGACCATTTCTTCGCATTTAGAGTGCCCTGGCAATCTCCGTTGGGGCTAAGTCAGGCATAATTCAGTCCTCAACTACAAAAAGGTACGCGAAAAAAAAACTAACAAAAAACAGTATTTCAATGAAATTTTAAATCAAACTCAAAAGGAAGAAATACTCGAAGTTCGCTCCAGATAAGGTGTATTTGAATAAAATGAAAACAATTGTATAAAATGTGATGTTCAGTTGTTTTCTTAATTTGAAAATATTTCTTTTTAAATTAAATGACGTATAAACCAGCCAGCAACCTTATATGATACTGATATCAAACCTTTATTTTATGTTCCGCTAAATATGCCGGTGTGTGTACATAACTCCTACGAGAGTCAGTCGTCTGCCCCTCGCCAACTTAACCGGTTGTCAAATAAAGTAATTCAGTACATCAGATATTTAATTTAAAGGCCCCAGCCATTGATCACTAAACTGGTGACCCCGACGTGATACTAGTGAAGGAAATCGCCGTACAGAGTGACATTAGCTGAGGGGTAAGTTTTGTTTGAGATCGAATTCAACGCGGCGACAGGAAGCAAGCTTGACGCAATAGAAGAACACGCGGCAGCACGTGGCGAGTACAACGGCAGGCGGCTCATCAACTCATCAGCTCAACTTTTTCAAGAAAATAAACGCAGGAGCAGATACGGGGTGTAAGGAAGAGGCGTCAGGCGCAGCGTTGGCATCTATAAGCGTGTCCACAAAGCTGCCGGATTTTTGGACAGACTTGCCAAGGTTATGGTTCGCACAGTTCGAGGCTGTGATGGCCCCACAGAAGCAGGGCGAAGAGACCAAATTCAACATGGTCATCTAAAAACTTGGAAAAGAAGCCATCCAGCAGGTGAGCGACCTGGTGATGTCACCACCCGCGCAGGACAAGTATACGGCGCTTAAAGTGAGACTGCTGCAGGTTTACGAAGAGAATGCCGAAAGACAAATGCAGAAGTTGGTGTTTGAGCTGGAGTTGGGTTCGCAAAGACCCTCCCAGTTCTTAAGAAGAATGAAGGATCTGGATCGCAGCGCACAAATTGCAGACTCTACACTCAAGACCCTGTGGTTATCGAAGATGCCATCATCGGTTCGAGCAGTTATGGCGGTGTGTGAAGACCAGTCTTTGGACAAGCTGGTGACCATGGCAGATAAAATAATAGAATACACCAACGCCGGGGATGTTGCAGCAGTATCAAGCAAGAGAGAAGAAGATGGACAGCCGAACAAGCAGATGAGTAGATTGGAGCTAGAGGTTGCAGCGCTGCGCGCCGAGTTGAGGGGCCGCGAGTGCGCTAGGAGCAACAACAGATCGACCGACTTTAGGAGAAGATCAACATCGCGGCCTAGAAGAGTACCTGGGGACCCAAACTGGCTGTGCCGTTTTCACTTCCGGTTCAGATCGAGAGCTAACCGCTGCGAGCAACCCTGCGCGTGGCGAGCCAAGCAGTCTGGAAACTAGTTGGAGTACATGCGGGCTCGGTGGACGGATGTACTCAAGGTCAGGACATCACGCGACCGCCAGCTTTCAAGGATGTCCCAGAACATTCCGTTTATCATCACATCGAGACAACCGGACCACCTGTCCACGCGCGTGCCAGGAGGTTACCGGCGGACAGGTACGATAGGGTTAAAAAAGAATTCCAGTTGATGCAAGAGCTAGGCATATGTAGACCTTCAAACAGTGAGTGGGCCAGTCCTCTACATGTAGTACCTAAGAAAGACGGCGGTAACCGACCCTGCGGGGACTATAGGATGTTAAATTCAATAACAAGTACTTACGAGTACAAGATTTTACGTATGGGTTACATAATAAGAATTTTTTTTCAAAATTAGATATTTGTAGAGCTTATCATTTTATAGGTATTAATACAGATGACATAAAAAAAACAGCCATTATTACGCCATTTGGGCTTTTTGAATTTCCAAGAATGACGTTTGGCCTGCGTAACGCGGCACAAACATTTCAATGATTTATTAATCATACAGTTTTATCAGGTATAGAGCAATTGAATTATGTCGGCGACTGTACAGGGGGCGAAGTGCAGTCAGTCGTGTTCGGGTACATAGATGACGTAATAGTGGGATCGGATAACCCGGATATACATAGAGAACATTTGCGGTTAATATTTGAAAGGTTAAGTAAATATAAAATGTGTATTAATTTAAGTAAATGTGTTTTTGGACAATCCTCTATAGAATTTTTAGGCTATTTAGTTTCAGAAAAAGGCATAAGTCCGATGCCGGATAAAGTTAAATCGAATCATATCCGAAACCGGAAACAATAGACAATTACGTAGATTTTTGGTCATGTTAAATTTTTATAGAAATCATATTCCTAACGTTGCTCGAGTTCAGGGGGTTTTAGATAGATATTTACATGGGGCTAAGAAACGAGATAAGATGTGTATAGATTGGACCGACAGGCGAATAGTGCATTTGAAGTATGTAAAGAAAATTTAAAAAATGCCGTCCTATTTCGCACCCGATATCGAATGTTAAATTAGGTTTAATGACTGACGCGTCAGATTTTAGTATAGGGGCAGTGTTAAATCAGTGGGAAGGAAATTCTTGGAAACCTTTAGGATACTTTTCAAAAAGATTATCAGAACCACAAAAGAAGTACTCAACGTATGACAAGGAACTTTTGGCGATTTATTCGGGAATAGTATACTTTAGGGATTTAGTCGAAGGTAGAAATTTAACAATTTACACAGACCATAAACCTCTCACATTTGCTTTAAGTAAATTAAGTTCTAATAAAGAGTTACCTAGGCGAGCGCGTCAATTGTTGTATATTAGCGAATTTACGAGCGACATACAACATATACAAGGCACTGAAAATCAGGTGGCCGACGCCTTATCGAGAATCGAGAGTATCATATGTCCTAGTTCGAGCGAATACGTGGAAGTTGCACGGGCACAGGCGACAGACGCTGAGCTCGCGGATTTAATGAAAACAAATGATAAATTGCAATGGAAACATTTGTCGCTCGATAATAACGAGAATATTACAATATATTGCGAAATATCAGCTCAGAATATTAGGCCGTATATACCATCTCAGTTTAGGAAAAGTATTTTTCATAAATTTCACGATGTTCCTCATCCCGTAGTTAGAGCATCGCGTACGTTAATTAGTAAAAAAGTTTTTTGGCCGGGTATGAATATAAACATAGGGACCTGGGCCAATACGTGTGTGAGGTGTCAGAAAGTAAGGTTATTCGGCACACAGTTTCGAAACTTAGCGAGTTTAATCATAGCGAGCGTTTCGAACATTTGCACGTAGATTTGTAAGGGCCTTTACCGGAAACCGAGCACGGTTTCCGTTATTGCGTCACTACGATCGATAGACTAACGCGATGGCCTGAGATTTGCCCTGTGTAGGACATGATCGCGGAGTCGGTAGCTAGAGCAGTTTATGAGGGATGGATATGTCGTTTAACAATTGGTTGTCTTAAAATTATTACCACTGATCAAGGTAGACGGTTTGAAAGCGAATTATTCACATATTTAATGAAATTATTAGGTATTCAAAAAACGCGGACTACTCCATACCACCCACAGTGTAATGGTAAGATAGAAAGGTCTTTAAAATCGGTGTTGACGGCTAGATTGAATAATAATTTATCATGGTTAGTAGAACTACCCACGGTCATGTTAGGATTAAGAGCTGTTTGTCAAGTGGACAATGATAATATTAGTGCTGCGGAATTTGCTCTGGGTCATTGTTTAAGGTTGCCGGGAGAATTTTATTCTGATAAAAGTATGTAAATTGATACCCCCACATTCATTTATAATAAAGTTAAGAGATACTTTGAGCAAAATTAAGCCCATAAAAAGGGCATTTAAAGATAGTAATAGAACTTTTGTGCATGCTGATCTAAAGTCCTGTTCACATTTTTTTCTAAGAGTGGACGCGGTACGGAGACCGCTAACGCCTCCGTGCAGCGGACCACATAAAGTTTTAGAAAGAGCTAGTAAAGTTTTTAAAATATTAATTGATAATAGAGAATGTAATGTTTCGATCGATAGACTCAAGCCCGCGTATATTTTAGAAGAAAATGAAGTCAGACATGACAGTAGCTTAGATCAGCATAGAGAGACTAATGTGTATACGCCTTTACAGCAATCACGTAGTGGCAGAAAAATTTAAAGACCTGTAAGGTTTTTGGAATGTAACTAGGTTAACAGTACATTGGCATTTTTGTTAGCAAGTAGTACGCGAAAATTGCGTAATGTCACCTCAGCACATACTAATTGTTATAAGTTTTAGTTACGAATATTTCCATTCATTTTATTTTAGTGTCGGCTCAACAAGTTAATTATATATATTATTATATAAATTTGATTATCTACCTCAA
This sequence comes from Phengaris alcon alcon, assembly GCA_037179445.1. Taxonomy (NCBI): domain Eukaryota; kingdom Metazoa; phylum Arthropoda; class Insecta; order Lepidoptera; family Lycaenidae; genus Phengaris; species Phengaris alcon. The sequence continues at coordinate 414,366 of JAYRCH010000072.1, read as the reverse complement.
TTCACAAGGTTTAAAGTTGAGAGTATTAAAAGTTAAATTATATTTAACAAAATGGGAAAAACATATTCGGTAGAAAAGAAAGATGAAGAAATTGTTATCGCTCAGAAGGGAGCAAATCATGCAACAGCATCTAATGCTAATTATAAATTGGAAGTGTTGAGCATCACAGTGACTGTTATGGCAGTCATCCTTTTTGTGTTTTGTGCTATTATTATATACAAAGTTTGTGTTACAAGTGTAAGGAAAATGTTAAGGAAGGAGTTCAATTGTAATCAAGGGACTAATTTAAGTGTTTTGTAGCAAAACAAACTCCCAAATGTTAATGTTTGCTAAATTCAAAATTTTTGTTTTATTGTCAATTATGTAAATCTTTTTTTTTTTAGAAGGGGGTGTATGTAGTGTATATAATAATTCTCAGTAATCGTAGAATGTAGAGTCAGCTTACGCTGTTATGTTATGTATATGTACGTCGCAATAATATATAACTCCTACGAGAGTCAGTCGTCTACCCCTCGCCAACTTAACCGGTTGTCAAATAAAGTAATTCAGTACATCAGATATTTAATTTAAAGGCCCCAGCCATTGATCACTAAAGCAAGATTACTTATTCAACAAGACCTTGACGCTCTCATAGGATGGTGCCACGATGCTGGCCTAGTCATAAATCGTAACAAAACAAAATTGCTTTTAATTAAATCCCCTTATATCAAGCAATCTCATAATATTGAAAATCTAATATTTCATAACCACGGCTGCCTACACTCTGATAATGTTGTATGTAACTGTCCTCTTATTGACATAGTACAAGAACAGACGTATCTTGGCCTCCTCATTGATACAAAATTTAATTGGAGCTATCACATAGACCGTGTTTGTATCAAACTAAGGCAATTTCTCGCAAACATAACACTCCTTAATTATAAAATCCCATTCAAAATTAAGAGAATGCTTTATTTTTTATTAGCAGAATCATCCATTCAATACGGCCTCACCAGTTACGGACGGACATACAAGACGTACTTGGATAGCATTTATAAATTGCAATTGAAAATACTCAAAACAATCGTCCCGCCTAAAATTAAACAACAGTTTAATAACGATGAAAATGGGCTATTTAACTTCTGTCATATTATGCCAGTATACAACCTAGTGTAATACATGCTTCTCAAAGACAATTATTTTAATGAGTCTCTAAAGAGCAAACTAGATCATTCTGTACATACACGAGCTATTTCTCAGAACCGGTTGTGTACGATAGGTGCGAATAATGTGTACGACAAGCGAACGACGCAGTACCTCGTCTCCCGGCTTATCAACAACTTACCTCTTGAGCTGCGAAGTTCTTTAAAGCCCAATAATATTAAAAATAAATTTAAAAAACACTTTTCTAGTACACAATATAATGCATAGCTCCTATTCTCCATTATGCCTAAATGGCTTATCATAAACTAATATTACTTTATAATATTTACTTTACACTTAATTACCTATAAGTTGGTGCAACTTCTAATACGTATCATCTATACAAACCTCTGTGGTTTCTTGATGATATTGTAATACCAATGTTTTACATGTATTTTTGTTTTAACGGTAAATAAATAAATAAAAAAATTACCAGGCAGTAAATGTATGACGACTTGCCGGGTCTCCTTTTACAATAAAAGAAAAACAAGATTTAAAATGCTCCGTATACAGACAGTTAAAATGGCGATGGACGGGGCATATGCTTAGAGAAAGTAAAGAGAAATGGACAAAAATAATTACAGAATGGTACCCGAGAGGAAACATAAGGAGTAGACGAAGACAAGCTAAAAGATGGAAAGACGACTTAAACAAAATAGTTGGAATACTTTGAATGTGAGTGACTCAAGACAGATATGCTTGGAAGTCTTTAGAGGAGGCCTTTGTCGAAGGACAAGCTGTTGAGATTTGAGAACATACAACCATTTGTCGATAATAGTTAAGGACGAAGGACTATTTTATTTTAATATGACTGTTGTCGCTTTACATTCAAAATTAGTAGGTAAAGTATCATCGGCAAAAATCACTACCTCATATTTATATAGATAAGAAAAAGAAATGGGCCTAAAACCGATCCCTGTGGGACACTTAATTCTATTTTGGTTCCAGTAGACCTTTTACTATTTACCTTCACCCTTTGAATCCTATTATAAAGGTAAGAACTCAAAAGGGTGAGTGCTGTCTAATATTAAAATTTCTAAAAACTAAATAATGTAAACATTTTTTTTTCCGCCCAAACGTTTTTACATTAGCAGTAGATTATAATATGCCTAAAATATCCGTAATTGACTTTTAACAACATTAATTAGGTCAGTAATTTATTGGGTCAGACTTATTTAAATTACCAGCTTTGAATTATCTTCCTACTTACTTACTGGTGTTTAAAATGATAATAACATTTTTTTTGTTTAATCTATCTTTTTTAAAACGATAATATTGTTTTTATTTGTTGCTGAATTTCATACTCTTCCGTTCGTACAGTTCTCGTAACTGCACTCAAAAGTTTTTGATTTTACGTACTAATATAGACGTCTATTGAGGTGTTTTCAGCAGAAGAAGATGAAGCTTTAATTTCATTAGTATGTATTTCAGTGCCCTATATGTTATAATTTAGGCCTTGAAGAGAACATAAATACAAGAAGGAAAAGTGTGGACTGGAATTGGAAAGTATCGAAGTAAAAGCTCATCCTCTTCTAACAATTTTATTGTTCGTCTAATAATAAAAGCTAGCGACGTTTTGCCACGATATCCAGTTTTCAGATGCGGTGGCGTTGCTGACGCTACTGGCCAACACCTTCTTTAAGTAGGAGATAATAAAAACAGTAGGTTAGGGCAAACACGAACGAATGAAACACTTTACCTAAAGAATCTTTATTATAGTAACATTAACATTCTTAATTAGTTCAATATAAACAATCATTATAATAATATTTAAAGGTATTATGTACCTATATCTGCATGTGAGGTGCGGAGGAGCGTGTGCGCTGGTGTGCAGCTAGTAGCGGAGACAGTGGTCGTGCAGCGCGTGGTGCAGCGGCGGCGGCGCGGCGTTCTCCTTGTCGCGCGCCGCCGTCCCCGCCGCCGCCGCGTAGCCCGCGCCGAACTCGCCCAGCGTCGCCTCGTACTCGTCCCCGGACCCGTCCGACGCCTCCAGGTAGCCGAACAGACGCGCCGCGCCCGCCGCGCGCCCCTCCCGCCGCCGCGCGCTGCCCGCACCCCCTGCGCCTGCCGCTCCGCCCGCCACCGCCGGCGCCGCACCCGACGCTGCCGCGAACCCGGCGCCTCCGCGACCCACGCCCGTCGGCACCTTCAAATTGCGACTCTCGATGTGGCTGTCGATCAAAAATATCAGTTAATATTAGGCAGCTCCAGTTTGTCATTGAGCGGGAAGAGTAGGAAAAGAGAAATGATGATACTAACTGGGCATCGCGCAGGTGCAGCGCCAGCTGGTGGTGATCGTCGGCGAGGAAGGGGCACTTGGCGCACGCCTTCTTGTTGTGCACCTTGTGCACGTGCGTGGCGAGCCGCTCCGCGCGCGCCGCCTTGTACTCGCACAGCGCGCACGCGAACGGCTTGAGGTGCGTGTTGAGATGCCGCTTCAGGCACCAGTTGTCCACGCCTGACCACGCGCAGTAGCAGCACGCGTACCGCCGCTCGCCCTGGTCATTTGATAATTTTATTAGGACTTCTAGTCATAGTTCTAGATTTATTTTACATCTAGGGCATATTACACCGTACACGTTATACTAACATAAGACGATACTATCTTGTGGCTTTCGATGGTGACAATACCACATAATAATGGTAAATATTTTTATATCCCCGGTAGCGTGCGTGTATGCAGTGTAACTAAAGGTAATAGTTGTCGCAAGTACGAGCCCTGGGGCACTCTAAAAGCAGCAATAATATTTTGATTCGTATCCAATATCCATTTATAGTTACTTTCAATATTATAGAATCTAAGTATGTACAAAACCATCTTAACATTTTACTGTTACCCAATGTTCTTAGTTTCCTTATTAACAACTTGTGATCCATCCTATCGTAAGTTTTACTAAAATCCATATAAAAAGCATATATTTCGAAGCAGTAGATCATATTATACCAAAAATATCCGTAATTGATTTTACCAAACCTTATATAGATGGTTGTTCAAGTGATGACAGTCCAAGGCTTCTAATATTTTGGCAAACATGGATAGAAGACTATTGGTCTATACAGGAAAAATATTAGTCTGCTTCCAAATTATTCATATGGGACATTAGTGAATAGTTTCTAACTATTTATTGAAACATCCACCGAACGTGTTTCGAATCAGGCTCACCTTGCGACGCACAGGGCTGGGCGCAGCGCTCTTGTGCGCGGTCCCTGGCGCCTCGGCTTTGCTGAGCGGCGCGCGCTCTAGCTTGACCGGCGCGGCGCGGCAGTCACTCCCCGTCATCGATACTCCCGCGCTCTCCGCCGCCTTCACCACGCCGATCCCCCCGCCCACGCCTACGCCGGGGTTCACGCCTACGCTCACGCCAACGTTCGCGTTGACCGCGACGCTCGCGCTTACGCCGACGGCGACACCGCCGGTGGTGCCTCCACAGTACACGGGAGCTCCGGTCGCCACTGGCTTCCCGCCGCCACCACCGCCGCCGGTGCGTCGGATGCGGTTGAGATCGTAGGGCTGGTCACGGTGCATGCGCAGGAAATGTTTTTTCACGTGATCGGCCCTGTTGAACTGCTTTTGGCAGAGGTAGCAGTGGAAGGGTTTCTCGTCGCGGTGGATGTTCTCGTGGCGCGTGAACAGGTCGCGGCGGTCGGTGGCGTACGGGCACGCGCCGCACACGTAGCGCTTGCCCGCCTCCGCCGCCGCCGTCTCCGCCACCGCCGCGGCCGCCGGCGTCTCCGCCACCGCGCCCGTCACGACTGCGCCCGCGCGCCGCTCCGTGCGCGCCGTCTCTACCTGATTTTTTTAGTAAGGTAAACAAATAGATTTTTATTTAATGAAAACTTACAGCGCGAACAAACAAAATGACAACTACTTAAAGTTACAAATTAGAACCAAAGAGCCATAATGAAATTAAAACTAATCGTCGTAGCTTTCTCACCTTGTTCTTGAGACGCTGCAGGTATCTAGTGAGGTCCTCGAGCGCGGGGTTGTCGCGCAGCAGGTGGTCGGCGGCGGCGGGGTCGGAGTGGTGGTCGCGGGCCAGGTGCTGGCGCACGGCGCGCGCCCAACCGCTAGCAAAGCCGCAGCCGCCCAGCGGGCACTGGAAGGCACGCGCTTGCGAGTGCGTGCCCAGCCAGTGCTCGGCCACACGCGCCAGAAAACCCACGCACTCGCAGTCCGTGCACTTGAACAGGCGCTGTGCGGGGTTGTAGGCAGCCACTCGCGAGTGCGCCCACGCCAGCGGCTCCTCCGCCGCCGTCCAGCGGTCCTCGGCCGTAGGGTCAGTGCGCGGCGTGAAGTTGGCCTGCGGACATGTACACTGGTTAGAGGCGGCGGGCTGGGTCACGTCGGGGCGGCAGGAGGGGGTCGCACCTGCAGGATGCCGGGCGGGGGGAAGCCGTTCTGCATGAGCGCAGCGAGCCCCCACGCCGTGATGTGCTCCTCGGGCCGCAGCTCGTCATCGTGCAGCTCGCGCTCGGCCGCGGGGAACTCCACGCCCACCACGCCGCTCACGCCCCCGCCTACGCCCACGCTCGTCTCCTCGCCATACAGCTTCTTAGTGATCTCCTTGAACATGTCTTCGCAGTCCATCGTCAGCGAGGCCACGGCGCCGACGCCGCCGCCCTCCATCGCTCAACGCCGACGTCCTGGCGAAAACCTGCGGACCGCGGACTCATCAGTCATCACCATCTATACAGTTGTAGGTGTATCTGTATGGGGGGAGGGGGTGCGTGCGGGAGAGGCACGGCGGAATTCATCAGGGTGGTTATCGAAATAACTATAAGGGCGTCGAGCGCCCGGCCGGGAGCGGCGCACGTAGCGACACCATATCGCCGGAGCCAAGGCGGCCAGGGCGGGTGCCCCCCGACCGGGTGCAGGCGGGCGTACCTGGGTCGCTGCGGTCCGCTTCGCGGGTACTCGCCTACTAGCGCCCGGCGGGCGGCGATCGATCGGGGGCCGCCGCCCGCCCCCCGCGCCGTCCCGCCCGGCCCGCGCGCGCCGGCCCTGTCCGCATCGATCGGGCCGCTATCGACCGCCGCCCGCCCCCCTGCCCTCCGCGTCCTCGTGTACCCCCGGCTCCTGCAACCTGCGGCCTACTGCCGGCCACGCGCGCCTCCTCACCTATGATTTATATTTAATATAGATGAAGCCTATACAGGTACATACTGCACGACTTACTGACAACAAAACATTCCCTTTGATTGCCCCACATGTAATGTTCGTCCTTTCGTGCTCGGACCATTTGTGGAAAGTATATCCTGTGGTATTCATAATTAACAGGACGTTTTCTGCTGCCGCTGCCCAGGTACCGGTTCGCAGGAAATCAGGAAAATTAAAATTTGTGTATAGTTTGCCTTTTAGGTCATTTGCCAGCTTTTTTTGTTTAGTCCTTAAGAACAACTTTATATGGTACTTGATAGTTTTTTTAATTTTGTATTGGCACAATATAATAATTTTAACATTTCTTTCTTCTTAAGATATGCAGAAACTTCCGAACAAAGAGCAGTTGTAGGGATTAGGGAATAGCGCTGAGGGTGCAGCAGGGGCTCGGGTGCCCGTCGCCACCCGCCCACAAGCCGCCACCCCGCCCGCCCCTGTCCGCCCACGCCGCCTGCACCTACACTCTACACTAATTAAATATGAGGCATCACTCGCGGCTCCGAGCTCGTGTCTATCGTGTCCCCGAATATGACACGTCACCACTGCGCCTATGGGTGCACGGGTGACGGCCTGACCGGGTGACGCACACCGAACTGAGCGGTGACTTCCACACTCGGATGCAAAATTATAAGTTCCTGAGCACATCAGCTTTACCTTTATTTTATTTATTTATTTATTTATTTAACATTACAGCTGAACATGTTACATGATACGAGGTACATTTTCTGGCACAAACATAAGTTTATAAAAACTTATCGTGCACCATAATACATAAGTGATTAACTACATAATTATGCATTACAAATAATGTTATGTAACAAATAAATCCCACTAAAACGTCTGTATGTTAAATGTTGACAAGACGATACCGTAGACCCAATACACGTATAGTATATTATAGACGAGGCATGTGAGGCTTAAAGTGTCTCCACTAAAATGGCCCCACTTTTGGTATTTTGGGGTCATATTGACATTTTAAGTATTGTGAAAACAAGATGGCTGACATTTGAAGTATGGAGAAAACCAATATGACCAATTTGTTCTGTCAAATGTACGTCATAGCCTATCTTGAGTTTTGAAATCTTTGGGAGACCCTGATAATTGAGGCTGGCATTGTCAATAGTTATCACATCTCAAATAGAATTATAGTCAAGCTCGTGACTCTACACGCCCGCGCGATGACGCTACAATCCCTAGGGTGACTTGTAGGCCCTGGGGTTACACCCTTCAAGCCCTATTTTAGATTAAGATAGGGTTTGCGAGTCAGTGCGCTCTACATGAGTGCAGGAGCTGACCGGCCCTGTTTAATAAACGTTACAAATCGATAATTTTGTAAATAAGTGATACATTTGTCACTTAATTACAAAATTGTCGGTTTGTGAACAGTTTAGTGTAATATAATTGTGTACTACCAATAAAAGTAGAACTAAATGATCGGGGTTGGGGTTGAGGAGTAAGGTAAACAAAAAATTAAGATAAGATTTACTGTATTGAGTCAGCAGTTAGCACAGATTAGGATAATTATCACGATAAAATTATGATGATTTTTTATTTAAAATTATTTCTCTGGATCGCCATGCTAAGCCCGCTTGTTCGGCGTCACATGGAATACTGATCTCATCTTGTGCAGGGGCACAAAGCCAAAGGGGCCAAAGTACCAGCTTCTTCCTCTGGATCACATCCAGCAAAGGGCGACTTTTAAGTCACTCGAATAGGACTGAATTTTTTTATTGCATAAATGAATAGTACTCTTATATACGAGTTACTTCTCAGAAGAAACAGTGTACCAAAAGTCAATATTTTCAAAGGTACAGCGATTTGTATACAAAATTTCGCAAGTCTCGTGAAAACGCTTCATACTAAAGTCGTAATATATATGAAGTATAAGTTGGTCTCTTTGGCCCTAGCATTTCTAAATTATTAGACTTAGAAACTAGCAATTTTTCATGCTGATAGATCATGCTAAATACTCTTTAGCAAAATTATTTTAAACGAAATGGACAGTAACTTTTGAAGTAATTTGAAAAACCTATTACGCGTTTATAGTTAAGGAACCCTCCTTAGACATGTTCTGATGTGCCCTTGGTTAGGTTATTAGATGTATCTAATTAATAAACTACACATAAAATATTATTTTTTTGTACATTTACCAAGTAGTAATGCCTTATTATTTCTGAGTATATTAACGAAACTAAATATTTTCGACTACCAAAGTATTTCAAATCGGCTCGATTCCTTGGCATTACGTAGATACTCGTATAGCCTCGCTCTGGATCTTCTATCGGTTCGACTGTTACATAATGGGGATTACACCGAGGAATTGTTCGGACTTACACCTGCTGCAACTTTTCGCCACCGTTCTAATATTTCCATTCTTATCATCTTGATAAGTGGCAGTCCTTCACTGTGCGCCTTTCTCGGAGTTTTCTGCCGAACACGATAATACTCTGGAATGAACTGCCGCCAGCGGTATTTACTATCACTACGATCTTAAACCTTCAAGAAATGAGCGTATCCTTTCTAAAAGACGGGCAACACACTTGCGACTCGGTGTTGCGGGTGTACACGGGCGACGGTAGGCGCTTTCGTTCTGGTGATACGTCTGCTCGTTTGCCCTAATCCATTAAAAAAAGATTTACGTGTATTATTATGAGTATCCTCGTAAACCCCCGGCGGAGTAGTTACTAGTCAGCTGAAGACGATGACGAAACGCGAACCGCGAACGTTCCGCGGCGCGTTATCGGTAGCTGCTAGTTGAATAAATTATAATAATATTATTATGTTTATTGTGTTTTCCACCTGGGCCCCCTCTCCTGCCCCGCGCCCGTCCGCCGCCCTCGCCCGCGCGCGGCGCCCATGAATGAATCGCGAATTACGCAGCGAGCGCCGCACAGGTTCATCGACCGGGCCGGGCGCGAGCGGGCCGCGCTATCTGGGTCGGAGCCGCGCCGGTACTGGGTCAGGCGGCGCGCGCGCGTGCGCGGCGGGCGGGCGGCGGGGCGGGCGGGCGCACCACGGCGCCGTCAGTCGCGCCCCGGCCGCGGCGCGTTCTGTGCTGCTCCACCGCGCCCGCCGCATGCCGCGCCCGCGCCGGCGAGCCGCCCGCCGCCGCACCGGCAGCGTCGGCCGCCTCGCGGGCAGGTGAGCCCCGCCCGCCCCCTCTGCCCTAGCCCGCCCAGCTGCCGCCGCCCCGACCGCGAGTTGCGATACATTATTTTGTTTCTTTGCTAAACGAAAATAAGTTTATAGTCGACGATCGCAAAAAGCGGCTCGATCCCGCGCCGAGCGCGAGTTGCGCCGCGGAGCGCCCGACCGCGCCCGTATCGACCGGCGCCGCCCGCTCCGCCGCGCCGCCCGCCTCGTTCGCGCTATAAATAATCGAGCGACCCTCACCCACTACCCTCCAAACGATGTTTATTTTCGCGTCCGTCACCGGACGTCGCATCTTCCGCGTTTCGGCCCCGGTGCGCGGCATAAAAAATATTCGATTACATTTTTGTTGATAGTTAATTTTACGTTTAAACAATTTCTAAATAGCTCGCCTACTCGGTATCTCATAGTTTGTTTTATGCGACCGAAGTGTGGCGCGAAATCGCCGGGAGTCGCGTTTGGAGTCGCGGGCGACGGCGGCCGTGCAGGAGGAAGCGCCTCGCGGTATCGACGGCCAGCCGTGGCCGCGGGGCGCGGGGGGCGCGGGCGGCTCTGCGTCTGCGCCGTGGTCCGCGCTCGGACTGTGGTGCTACATGTCGATGAAGGATTACAGATCTACCTCCGAGGAGACCGCTGTGAACGTCGCGGGCCCCCGTGGCTGGCCTAGTGGGCCCCGGCGGCCAGTCGCTAGTGACAGTACCTGTGCGAGTGAGTGAGAGTGCGCCGCGCGCCGGCGGCAGGATGGGAGCCCCGCTGTCGGCCTGATCGACGGCCCGCATCACCGCACGCCAGCTGTAGGTGGGTAGCCCGCGACTGCATGCAGTTCAATGTTATGTAGAAGACAAACAACTAGGGCGGCAGTAACGTCCTGCCAGTCTGCGAGTGTTGTAACTGTCGAACGTAAGGCGTCCTGAGAACGAACAAATTTTATGTTCTCTTCAAACTGTAGCTCACACGATCAAACCAGGAGGTTCAGTCAAACGTGTGCCGGATTCGGATCGACCGCCGCGTCGATCAAAGTATCGCGTACCGTCCTCCAACCAAAAGCAACATTATGAACTTGTTTGACAAATACCACAGTTGACGTTCAAAATATATGTTCGTAAACACTGTAACTGACTAACTGTTGAACTGACGTAACTGTGGCGTCAATACAGATTTTCATCAAAGACGTAAATTGTTCCTTCAAACAAATCAGAATATTACCTATCAAATTATTTGACCGTTTTCAGGGCGCTTGAGTAAACATAACGTAGGCAGTAAAGTAAAATTAGGAAGTGATTCTGTGCATGGATGTTGTCTCTAACTCTGTGCAGTGTACCGTTATCTGATGTATCTCAAGTAGTAGAACTGTACCCCAAGCAGGAACAATTGTCAACTACGTATTCGTAACGCTATCGAATGTCAATCATTGTATGGGCGCTGTCGTAATTTTCATACAATTCTCTTACCTTTTGCAATAGTTCCTGCTAACTGCACTAATAAGTCAGCGACTCCTCGCAGCCCGCGGCGGCGGCGGTTCAGCCTGCGGCGGCGTCCGCGTCGGTCGATAGTCGATCACTGCGAGAACCTCACACAACACACTCTACAGGTTACATCAGATTAGGATTTGGCCACGATTGACGATTACGACTTGTTGATTTATTACCCGACTGTCAAGAAGGGTATTGTTTTACGCGCGTATCTTGAATGTATGTACTATGTATGGATGTTCGTTTGTAAATTCCTTTATTCTAACGTATCTTCCAAACGGCTGGGTTTCGACAATTAAGGTATCATTAGACTTGTCTCAAAAACCCAAGTGTCCTTAGTTATCTATTTTAAAGAAAAAAGACAAAATGGCGGATTTTGGCGCCAAATTGTAAGAAGTAAATTTTTTTTTGTTAAAAACTTATAGAATAGGGTATCCAAATAAAGAAAATTAAATGAAGATTTTATTAATGTACATATCTCAAGTATATAAAGTAAATCAGGAATAATAACAACCATTATAATTAAATCATTCCAAAAAAATTGTAATCAATGCATTCACATAGTATTATTTTAATTTTAAATAGACGCTGGTGTGTGTTGGATTTGTATTAACGACGGTAACCAAAATATCTATTTGCAATTTTTAATTCCGCTACTAACTGTCAGATAGCGCTGCAAGTCGATTAAAATCGCGTTACCATATTACGATCAATCAATTTCAATTACCATATTGTTTGACACGCTTTCAATAATACATTTTGTCCGATTTACAAAAGTCATAATAATAGTATACGCTTCATAGGAATAAGCCGGAAGCGGGACGGAACACTTAAATAAAATAATTTATAAAAAATAAAACTAAACCGTCTGCAAAAAACATAAGAAATGCACTAAAAAGACCGTAACTAGATTGAGAAAACAAACGACTAAACCTCAATTTAACCTCCATTTTTGTTTAACAGACTACACTATGAGCTGAAAGCCTAAGTGAAATGATTTTCATTATGTTTGGTGTACCCCTGCTGGGTACCATTTATTTTCTTATGATATATAATTTGCAAATGGGTCCCGCGTGCTACCAAACATAATGTAAATTATTCACTTAGGCTTTCAGCTCATAGTGTATTCTGTTAAACTAAAAACCTGTCAAGTGCGAGTCGGACTTGCCCGTGTTCTGTCCCATTATACCAACGTTTTTCATGTTTATTTATTATTTTGTTATTTTTCTACGAAGTTTTCCAAGTAACCGCCTTTTATAAGTTAGGCATTTAGCATCTGTAACTCCTAAACCAACAAAGTTACATAAGCTGTTATAGTTTTCCCTTAAAGTTCATCACATGGACTACCATAACGATTTTTTTTCAGATTTTTAGAGCCAGACGTTTAGCTTTAAGAAAAACAATGGCGAGCAGTGTTCTCGTAGGTCATGTAACATGTTACAAACTTCTAGTGATTAGCGAACACGTTTTACTTTATTTACATATCAAAATACATCAAAATACACGCTTTGCTGAGCACATTTAATTATCACCCGGTAAATATGCGGTCGTTTACTTTTAAGTGAATAATAAAACGGAGAATATATAAAATCGAGAGCGTTTACATGAGGATTATTGAAGATTTAGTGGTCAAATTTACAAAATGAAAATCATAATTTTCCAAAAATAGAAAGAGTTTTCTATCTATCTGTTTAGATAAATATAAAACTTTTTATTTTCAGACAACAACAATAACTAAAGGCGGCAATAAATAAATACGAGAAGGCGGTCTTACTGCTTACAACAGTTTCTTCCAGACAACATAATACAAATAATAGTTACTGTGATCGAGGGCTATAGTACAGGCGGCTATAGCCTATAGCACAGGTGGGGCTACCCAAGTAGCACAAAAGTGATGTATATTAGCTGTACAACTGTCCACAATGGAATCCAAAGGGGTACTAGCTAGCTGAATAAGAGCTGTAGAGTCGCTGTAACAGCTCATATAACTCTGATTTGAGCACAAATTAAACAGCTGATAGCTGAATAACTATGACATTTGCTGTATATCAGCATTATATCAGCAATATTAAAGGTAACAGTTGTCCCAAGAGCTAAATATTAGCTGATTATTAGAGTATGTGTTACCTTTTATACAGCACAATGCAGATAATTGGAGTTCTTGTTACCTGTTTTGCAACACAAAGTATACGTTCGGGTTGTTTTAAAGCTTCTAAGGAGCTCAACGTTCACGAGTGCCAAAATTGTGAAAAAATTTTACCCTTGGTCCCTTAGTTCATTTTTATTTGTTGTATTGTGTTCACCATTTTTTGCGACTTATGATGTAAAGTATTGGTGAATAATATTATATTAATGGCAAATATTGTTTTCGGGTAAAATTTCACTTTTGCTGCAAATGCTTATGGGAAAGAGAATTTATTGTGAAGTACTATGAATATATAAGAAAACTTTATCACCTCTCAAAATATCACCGTTTACTTAAAAATTATACTGTAAAATATGTTGGTCATAAATGGATAACAAAGGGTTTTTTTATTATTTTGCATTTATAATTTGTCCTTATGCTGTTTGCGTATCAAATCAGAAATTCAATTTAAATCAATTCTAACTTTCGTTAAAAAAACATAGATAATTTTTTCATTCAATAAGTTACATGGAATTATAACTTGAAAATGGGGGACAAGCAATGTGATCACAATTACCGCTATGGGCTGCATAAGTATTCACTCGTGGTACATAAATCAGTAATGAGCTGATACCTGTAGTTATTGTGTAAAACAAGTCAGCCACGGATTCATGTACAGCTTTATAGCAGGTAAAGTACGCAAATATTGTAACTAATCAGTTGACCGCACTAATGTGGATTCTAAATTTTTCCGCGTGTTCCGCCAGTTCTTCGTTTATCTTTCCACATTATGGAGAATACAATTCCAAGTACATATCACAATATCCGTACTATACAATGCTAATATATGGCGGACGATTAACTGTATACTTGTTTATATTAATAAACAAGTCATTAAAGTCCCATATAACTAAAGTATTATCCAACTAGTACATGTTTTCAGCTGTAATGAGTGTGACATGTGCGCTAATTTATAGGTGTGTTCTGTAATTGAGCATCATGAGAGTACACTCATTGTGGTTTTATTGGGCTATATATGCGCTGTTATATGATTGCATGTAATAAGCTGATTAACACTGCTAAAGTTCTACTAGAATAATATCTACGTCACAGGCGATCTGATTGTATTATAGTAGCTCACATGTTCTTTTTTTAAAATGCAAGCGGTCTGGGGGTACATTTGTATCGCGAAAACGCTTTATTGCAGCGTACAGTTCTATTTATGGCTAATAGCTCTACACTGCGCTTGCAACGTTACAGTGCGGTATCTGTGACGCGTAATAGCATTAATATACAGGCGAAAGAGTAACTTTCAGCTATTGCAGTAATTATAGTGACTGTTATACCTCTTTATACCTTTACCGATGTTACCCTTTGTGTCATCGTATAGTGCAGTTTTCTGCTAATTGGGTACAGCCTATAGCACAGGTGGCTATCGCTTAGGCCGGGCCTATATGATTCGGAATCCGCAAGGGCGGAGACAATTTAGAGCATTGAAAATAGATCTCTGCGCTAATACAATAGGGTTGAAAATCAAACGCATGAGTGTCGAGTCAAATGTCAATGTCACATATGACAGCACGACATTCGAAACTTCCATTTTCAACTCTATTGTATTAGCGCAGAGGTCTATTTCCAGTGATCTGAATTTTCACCGGTATTTCAGATTCCGGAGCAAATAGTCCCAGCCTTAAAGCACAGGTGGCTATACCCTACCTATAGCACAGGTGGCTATACCCCAGAGCACAGGTGGCTATAGCCTACAACGCAGATGACTATAGCCTACAGCTCAGGTGGCTATGCCTACAGCACAGGTATAGCCTACATGTCAGGTGGCTATAGGCTGCTATAGCCTACAGCACAGGTGGCTATAGCTTACAGCTCAGGTGGCTATGGTCTATAGCTGATAACTATATTTAGCATTTACCGATTTAAGCACGTCGCACGAGGTCACCTAATATTTCTAGTGGAATGTCCGTCAGTCCTTGTCCTGGGTGGATGGATGGGTTGGGAGGACAGTCATTGTAAATTGAAACATAAAATAAAGGAGAAATTGAATTGAGCGTGTCTCAATTCAGTTATGTAAAAAAGTATTCTAGTATACCACCTACCAAACACGCGTCCCACGTTACATGTAATACAACACTCATTATCGTGATATAATCAAAACCGCAAATTTAAGCTTCGCTTCAAAACAAATTATAATCTACCCACTTGTAAAAATAAAAAATAGTAAAAACGAAAGGGCGCATAAATTTAACCCCCTGTCAATTCTGAACACTTTGTTGAGGACACTCCACCTTCTCTCTCGTATTTATGTTTTGCTGGTAACTTTTCTTTTCAAATGTATAATTTATAATCTACGGAAGCGAAAATCTCAAGTACAGTTTTACGAGAATTGTGCGTACGGACGAGAGTGAAATTTGGCACAATTAAAGTTTATGCTGAGGAAGGCATGAGAAAAGATTTTTTTAAAATAATGCTTAGAAATACATGAAATTAATGAAAATATCAGCAACACACACTTCCATGGATGTGGTTCACAGATACACACACGTAGAGTACTTATAACCTAAATATAGTTTGGACACAATGGGGTTTGAAATTTGTAGTGTACAAACCCTTAACAGATTTAATCGATATTTTTGTCATATCGAGAAAGTTATTACTTGAAACCAAATCGATTTTAGAATCGCTGGCAAACAAAAAGGAGTATTTTAATTGTCAAATCTATATCGATCTATGGTCCATTCATTATTGTCAATCCATATGGGGCCCCATATACGGTCCGATTTTCCTTCAGTTCGGCCTGAACGGATGCAAAATCGTATCGTCTGTGTGCAATTTCCAGATCGCATCAGCCGGCCGGATGAAATGAAGCGAATCGTTCCAGTGTTGTCAGCTCTGTTTTTGATAAACTACTAAACTCGCGTTGATTTCTACTAAAAACTACTAAAATTATACTGAAAACTATCAAAAAGCTACTCAACTTAGGAATCTCTGAAGTCAAAAAACCACTGCAATTTAGGTTTTGTTATATTAAATTTTATTATTTATTGAATTATATTATAAAAATTATTTTTAAATTAAAAGATACTAGGAAATATTACGTATATAATAGTAATTAAACCGGTAGTTTTAAGCAAATTACGGACGAATGATTAGGTGTCTACTACTAACAACTAAATTTCTACTAAGGAGGGATAAAATACTTAATTTAGTAGTAAAACTTTGTAAAATAACTAAACTGGCAACATTAACTATGGACTGAACGGCTGGACTAAACGGACCATGTGTGACAAATCGCTTTAGTTCTCGCCAGCGCCGCGGCCGTGCGGGCGTGTATCGTGTACAAGCGTAGTCAAAGTGAAAGTCAAAATCTTTTATACACTTTCTGAACGTCGGTCTACATGATGCCTACCACCGGTTCGGGAACTAGCCCGGCGAAAGGCGTAGTGTGTTTTTTACAATTACAATTAATAAACACGACCGTAGCTCGCGGAAAACCAGAACGAACTGATGCGATTTTTCCGTGTGTGTGCTCGAAGCCGTTCAGACCGAAATGACGTCAGTTGAGTCGGATACGATTTTTTCCGTATATGTGCTCGAATCCGTTCACGTCGAACTGACGTCAGTTCTAACTGAAACGGTCGGTCTCTCGTCTGTGGGAGCCTTTATGAGTTTTGACGTTCGGTTCCAACGTGAAAAACATGAGTGAAATTTTATTTTTCGTAATTTTAATGGAACTAGACTGATATTATTTTAATTATTAAATCAATTATACTTTATAATTATAATCGCTACCTCAGTTAGCTCACTCTACCCACGTTTGATCCTCTCAAGCGTCGCATGCTGGCTGCCGAACGCCCATAGAAATGTATTTCTCATTTAAAAGTGTTTTGTTTGTACCACATAATTTTAAAATTTTTGTAAATAATATTAAGTTTTTTATACGTATAGGTACTAAGTATTTTCCATAATTCTACTATAAATTACTTCGGAAAATGGAACGAAAATTTACATTCTTATTGATACCTTTTTCATAGTGAGTTTATGATTTTCTTGTAAAATGCATTTCGAATTGAACATTTTACTAGAAATTTTATTAGAACAGTATTAATTCTAGAGTCTAGGAAATGAATATATGGATAATAATAAGTAGATTAGTTACTATGATTGTTTTGTAAGACATTACTGTCAAAAAAGGCTATTTTCCGAGGGTTCAATAAACTCTCGGAAAATACCCGAGGGTATTAGAGGATATTTGTGCATTGTAAAAAATTAAAGAGTTACTTTTATATTAATTATCATCCTGAACTGTGTAGCGGGCTACGACCTCTTGATTTGTATGTCCTTCTTGTGCCTGAGTGGTGATGATAATAATACAGCAACAATTCTTATATTCTCCTTTATTGGTGCTTAACACTGATTACGTATTACATATGAGATATATGCCTAACACAATAATATACGTCTACACTATTTATAGCCTATATAGGCTTTACTTCATGACATCTGTCAATGTCAAAAATGACATTGACACTTACTTTTGTCAATATGCAACAAACTGTATAAAAACATAAAAATATGTCTTATAATTATGTCCTAGTTACAGTTTCAGATTTTTTTCACAATAATTGTAATTGGTTTTGCTTCAATTCTTATTAGTACAACTGTTTTTGTATTTAAATATTATGCTTAGTGTATCCACTTACGTAAATAAATCAAATTGTATTATATAGAAACATAAATGTGGCTTTAGTTGAGGTTTGAAAGTATGAAAAAAAGACGAAGTTTATGTATTTGCATAGACATCATCACTTAAAGAATTTATTCTACTTTTTAAATATATATAACATGCATAGGTTTTATTTACATTAAAAAAATATAATCCTGGATAAAAACCGCGGGAGACGTAGCGCGTTTTTTTATGGCGGAAAAAGTACGGGGAAGCTTGCCTGTTCGAGCTGTCAAAGTGACGCAACATAAAATTATTTTTTTATTTAATTTATTAACAACTAGTTATTTGTAGATACGTTATTGAAACCGGCCGTTAGTTAATAAGGCTAACTCTCGTTACTAAATCAAATAAAAAAAATCCTAAATCAAATCGCGAAGTAGCGATTTGACTTAGGCATAACGAGAGTTAGTCGTTTTGTGAATTAGTTATGCCAAGCTTTAAGGATTTGGGATACATCATACATAATAATGTAGTTCTTCTACAACAAACGATTACAAATATAGTGCTCTTTCGTAAGGTACATGTTGTATAGCCGTATTAGGATGGATCACACTCCACCACATACTTTTAAATTTCGTCACCACACTCCCGCCGGGTTAAAAAAACGCGTAATAGGTTTTCTTTCAATTACTTCAAAAGTTATTGCCTGATTGTGCTCAAAATAATTATCCTAAAGAGTTTTTAGCATCAGCATGGAAACTTACAAGTTTCTATCTCCTATAGTTTAGAAATGCCAGGGGGGACCAACTAATAAACCACTTTGGAAGCCGATTACATGAAATAGGTTGACTTTGTAAAAAAGTCGTGTATAAAACCATGCATTTATTTTATAAGATCTATTCAACTATACCCCACACGATGGGGTAGAATGAAATAATATTTTTCATCCCCACTTCACGTCTGGAGAGCCACCCCCAATATATAAAATTATTATTATTTTATTATGCCAAAACCGATATCTATACACAATAATATATAACTATACCAAATTTCATCCATTTATGTTCATAATTACAGGAGCTAGAAGGGCGGAAACAGACAGATAGATGAATGGACGGACAGAGCGAAACTATAAGGGTTCCTTGAATACTATGGAACCCTAAAAATACTGGCTGATTGTACTAACGTTTTCTTTATTTTTCCCCCAAAACATGATCCTAGTAAGGAAGTTTCGTTGAGAACGTTGCCGAAATTAGTTTTCGATTTCGGTCGTAAAACCAGTTTCAGCCGGACATTAAAAATAATGAATAAGAAGGTATATTTAGTAAGGTAAGGTAAGAAGTTTCAATATGAAAAATAATAGCTGTCTCTCGACTACGTCCAGTCTGTAAATCCAGCAGCCTGTCAATAATAATTTGTTTATATCTTTTCATCTGTATCTGTAAATAGTAGTAAATATCCAGGCGCATTTACCAGAAGGCGTAGGAGGCAAATTTTAGGGGACGGCCAGTTTGGCCAAAACATTTTTTTGTCTTACAGAAATATAAAAAACATTATTTTTTACATACAAAAATTACTCTCGACAATTTAACAAAAAATATATATATTTTAGTACTATACAGTATACTTTACACTCTAACGTCTGGATACAAAAAATACTAAACTCTGTTTAATATTTTTTTGTAAACTATACTTTTGCGGTAATATACAATGCAAAATATTCTAAAAACGGATGCAAAATTCAAGATTGCATCAGTCTGCCGTATGGACTGAAGCGATTCGTTCCAGTGTTGCAACATTAATTCTGACCTGTACGGATGGACTGAACGGCAATAAAATTGGACTGAACGGTAATAAAATTCGAGTGTAAAATAAAACCGGTCTAGTGCGAGTCGGCGAGAGGGGTTCCGTACAAAACGGAAAAAATCACGTTTGTTGTATGTGTGCCTCTAATTTTTATTTTATTCTTATAATTTGTTGTTATAACGGCAAATGAAAATTTTAACTGTCGAACTATCACGGTATAAGAAGGTTAATATACAGCCTGGCGACAGACGGACGAACATCAAAGTTTAAGTAATAGGGTCCCGTTTTTACCCTTTGGGTACGGAGCCCTAAAAATGGCACGTGGTCTAAAGAAATTTATTAAAGTTGAAGTATTTAAAACTTTAGAGCCACTATGGTCGATAAAATCTAAAGACTATTACTATAAAACAAAGAGAAATAATTTCTATAACATATTACTGGAAAAATGTATGACACAATAATTCGGTTTCGTCGATAGCGTGATTACAATTGCAGCAAAATACAATTAATAAATAAAATACTATCCTAAACTGACCAAGAGCATGTCACGACATGTCTAAGGAGGGTCCGTAACTATAAACGCGCAATAGGTTTTCTTTGAATTACTACAAAAGTTATTGTCATAAAGTCATTACAGAAGCTCTGTCTGTCTGTCTGTCCGCCGCTTTCCTAAAATAATTTAATTTGTAACAAATATCTATCCGAAAGGAATTCTTCTTCTTCTTCTTAATTCTTTATAATAATCAACAGCACAAAATAGACCATAGACTACTAAATATTAGGTCCTTACATATGAAATTGGCGTTTTGTCGTACTGGCCACTTTGATCTCAAATATTTATAATATTTATTTAATATCTCTTTGGTTAGGAATTCCAATTTCAAATTTATACCGCTATTTACTCATGCATTAGTGTTTCGAAAACCGTAATTCAGTTGTTTTTTCTTTGCGTCAATCTGTTTACAAAACGGAAAACTTGAAATATCGTATTATTTTCGAGTACAAGTTCCACCGTGGCACCAGTGCTGCAGAAACGGCTCGAAGGATTAATGATGTGTGTGGCGACGGTGTCGCAAAAGAAAACACAGTGCGTTTTTGGTTCCAACATTTTCGTTCTGGAAATTTCGACCTGCAGAACAAACCCCGTGGACGGCCGGAGACCAAAGTTGATAATGAAAAATTGAAGGCTATTGTGGAAGCGGATCCATCGCAAACCACGTCCGAGTTAGCTGCAGGCTGCGGTGTTAGTGATGAAACTGTGTTAATCCACTTGAAGCAAATTGGGAAGAACATGAATTGAGTGCAGCAAACCGACAATCGCGCGTCGACTGCTGCGTTACATTACTCAACCGGCACAATAATGAAGGGATTTTAAATCGAATCATTACTTGTGATGAAAAGTGGATCCTGTACGATAATCGGAAACGCTCATCGCAATGGCTGAACCCTGGCGAACCAGCTAAAGCCTGCCCCAAGCGATAATTGACTCAAAAAAAGTTACTTGTAAGCATTTAGTGGACTGGTGCCGGTGTCATTCACTACATCTTTCTTAAATCTAGCCAGACGATTACGACAGATGTCTATTGCCAGCAACTGCAAATCATGACGGAAAAGCTAGCTGCTAAACAACCGAGGTTGGTCATTCGCTCTAGGCCACTCCTGCTTCAAGATAACGCTACACCACACACTGCACAACAGACGGCTACCAAATTAGATGAGCTTCAATTGGAATGTTTAAGCCATCCACCGTACTCCCCGGACCTTGCTCCAACAGATAACCATTTTTTTCTAAATTTGGATAACTTCTTGCAAGGGAAAAAATTCAACTCCGATGGGGCGCGTCCAATGCGTGTTTTTTTTAGTAAAGGATGATTCCTTTCCTTTCCGTCAGCGAGGTTTTGCGAACAAAGAATCAAAACGATAACATTATAGATTTTGCAAAGAGTTAGGAGTTAACGACGTACAAAAATTGGAAAAAATTGATTTACGGTGGAACAATATTACTATAATAATAGAAGAATATATTTTGTTAAATGGCAAAACATTGGTAGCACGTTAGAGTTTTGGGCTGAAGTCAAATCAATATAAAGATGCTGCCGACAAAAAAAACTATTCCAAGAATTGTGTGATCTGGCAATAAGTGTAATATCGGTACCTCATTTGAATGCTGAAATTGAAAGGATATTTAGTGCCATGAACAGTACAAAATCGAAGCTTTGAAATCAAATGAGTCTGAAGTCATTAAACTTTATTTTAATGATTAAATACTCTTTAAGAAGAACCAATAAAAGCTGCAACGATTACGAAATACCAATGAATTGCTGCAATAAAAAAAAATGTTAAAAAATATTGGGACCAATAAATCATATTCATTTGCCAAACGTACATCGCAGCCTCAGCCATCAACTTCAGGTATTAATTCCAGTTCCAAAACGGATACATTAACCATTTCAGATTTTCAGATTATTAGCGATAGTTCTGATGATGAATGAAGAAACTTATTCATCATTTTTAGTATTAAGTTTTTGATTTTTTTTATTTATTTGTGAATTAATTATGTTTTCATTCGGTGGCAATAAATAATATTTTATTTTAGTATTAATTTCTTGACTTTTCGTTTGTTAAATAATTGTTTTTTATAATTTTCAATTGTTGTATACCGATTACAAATATTATACCGTGTAAGTAAATCAAATTATTTTCTTTTATTCCAACAGACCATAAAACTTTGCCCCATTCTACCGTGCGTAAAACAATATAGAATTAGAGGTACCTGAAAGAATTACGCTCAGTTTCCATCCGCTTGCTCGACAGCGCTCAGTCTACTGGGATCATAGACATAGAGAAAAATGGACTGAGCGATAGCCTAAAAGCCTCCACAGACGAGAGGCCGATCGTTTCAGTTAGAACTGACGTCAGTTCGGCCTGAACGGATTCGAGCACATACACGGAGAAAATCGCGGGACGAACTAACGTCAGTTCGGCCCTTAGATTAAGAACGCCTAGATAGTCTTCAAACAAACGCATCGTACAAAGTGAAGCAAGCAACAGATAGATGTAGGCGTGAGCATTACATACCGACACGCACACAAACAAAACTTTAAAGTTGTGGAGTGTGTACTCTTAAAATTGGAACTATTGTATTTGTTTTTCTTAATATCGTGAGATGTAAAAATATAACTTATATTTCATTTTAAACCACAATTTGTGCACTCTATTTATATTAAACTGGTATTAAGGAATATATTACGGATTAGCTTAATACGGGCAATACTTTAAATTAATAATAAAAAAAATCAGAACATATTATAAAACTTTGTCTATTAGTTGCAACTATTAGTTAGCCATGAAAAGTTTGAAATTTTATTATTACTAGTAACACTTTCACAATTCACAATAGGGCAGCAAGATGGCGACATAATATGAATTTATTTTAAAATGTTTTAATTAATTGACTTAATACAAGTCAAATTGTTCGGATATAACATTTCATACTTAAATATGAAATGTTATGTCCGAAGTTTTTTAAATTCTTTTCCGATGCATTGTGACACTTAATAACGACACAAACCGTCATAATGTTATTAATTGACCTTGACAACTGACGGGTAGTTCGAACAAACTGAGCCAATGTGGCTCAGTATGATTTACTTCACTTTTCATGCGCGTACCCGGTTTCTAGGCGTTTTAATCTAAGGTTCGGCCTGAACGGATTCGAGCACATACACGGAAAATTGCCGCGACCTTCGGTCGTGTTTGTAATTCTTAAGGAACCCTTATAATTTCACTCTGCCCGTCCGTCTGTCTGTCTGTCCGCCGCAAACCAGTACAATTGAAAAAAAAATTGTCTTATCCTTTTTTATCCTGCGAAATTAGAGAAATTTTTTGCTCGCTCGCTCCACTCGCTCGCTATCAGCGTACAAAACATAATATTATAATTATAAAATACTATTTCGCGCTGTTGTTTTTATTCAAAGAAGATACTTTCAAATAGCTATTTGGTACAAATTTCAAACAGGACAATTGTAAAAAACTACAATTGTACTCTTGATTAGTAAAAGAAGAGTAATTTTGAGAAGGAAGTTTGGGAGGTAGGAGAAAAAACTGAATAGCCTATGGGCGGCAAATGTGTAAATCCGTCACTGTAAATATCGACAAAATTTACACATTTTATTGCGTATCTAAGAGGCAAAAGCTCCCTAAAAATTTTAAATATGAATGATGGTCGAATTTCGATCTCTGGTATAATATTATGCCAATTTCCATTAGAAGAAATAAGAATGTATGGAGAGATAACTGTCGGAATGTCTATTTATTTAAATTTTCAATACTATAGAGTTATACCTCTTTGCTCTGGCGAAATAGCTAAAATAAACTAAGCGTAACGATACCGCGTAAGAAATTTTTGTAAATTGTTTTACTGCAAATGCTGCTAATGATAGGTTAACAATATGTTGACTGTACCTTAGAATACGGCTCTTCCTTGACCATTTTTTTACCTATACATTTCTGGATTTCTATCTGAATTATTTTCTTGTTTCGGCCTTTTTAGACCTCTTTTTTACGTAGTCGGGTTATAGTTTTTTTAACTTATTTTTTTATTTCGTATTTTTTTGTTTCCCAATCGAACATAATATTTTTGGAATAAAATTAATAAGTACCTAATCAAAACACTTGAAATTAAAAATATCTTCTTCACGAGCGCGGGTCCCGCTGTCACCAAAGTGGTGACCTGATAGTGGAATCCATGAGGAATCGAGGGAACTCCTCGAAATTTCTATGGACACATAGTAATTTTGTCTTTTTCTGAAATAACCCAAGCATACGCTACCAAAAAGTAAGATTTTGCTCCAAGGTATACCCTGGATCCAAAAGTACTGAACAGAACTCCTGACTCCTTATAGATACATGTTTGGGGATTTCGGCGTTGTTTAAAGAACTGCAAGCATATGCCACTATGTCAATTACAGTAATAATCATCATTATCATATATTATACAATACCTAATGGAAGCTTGGCGCGTATTCAATTATACATTCGAACGCTTATTTAAAAAAATAATCTTAAAATTTCTTAATAAGAATATAATAAATATGACAAAAAGAGAGAAAATATAATTTTTATATATATTATAATTTATACAAAAAATTAAACCGACTTGAAAAATAAAAATGCACAAAAAAAGTATGGAATAAATATTATTTTCTAAATAATTCCCCTTTTAAATTAGGCTAAAATTTTAACTACTTCTCTACTCAATCTTCATAATTTATGGTACCTACCAGCCAACAGAAATATGAGTTCAATAAAATATTGTTTTATCGGGATATTGTTTGGGCTGGTAGATTAGGTTAGGCTATTTTTAAATAAGAATTTAAAAATAACCTAACCTAACCCATGTTCACTGTTGTTATCATATTGTATGTGATTGGCTACTTGACATTGATTTTTTAAACTAAGGTTTGACTAGGCTGAGGTTGGGCCTTCCTGCTTTCTTCCTGCCGGCGCCGGCCGCCCTTCGACCTCCGGCCACAGAATCACCGCGTTCGCTCTGTTAACTGTAGTTAATTAATTAATACTAATTCATTAGAGGTCAGCTGGGGATCCTCTAATCAATATATTATGTGAAAATACTTTAATATTATATAAATGACATTTCTATAACTACCTTGACTGTTGTGGGCTGCGACAGCTTAGTTCTTACAGATCCTTCTTACGTTTGAGTGGTGATAATAATAATACAGCAACAATTGTGATATTCTATTACTACTATATAACTACTACTACTACTATATACTATTATATAATAAAAATGTTTTGAACCCCTGAAAATTTGTTTACATTCTTTATCTGGTCTGGTTGGCCTTACTTTAGATAGGCTGTGCTTGTGACATCTGTCAATATGACATTGATAGTTCTACTTTTTATTACTACTTTAAGCAAGACAACGCAACATTTTGAAAACTGAATCTTTGTATTAACATTAAAATTGACCATTATGTAACTAAACACACCGGCATATTTAGCGGAACATAAAAAAGGTCCATAATTAAAAAAATATGGTTTTATTTTAAAATCTACTTACTACACTTCTTTTGTTATTTAAAGTTTCATTTGTTTTACTTAAAATGAGATCACATTAAGAACAGATTTTGCGAGTAAAGGCTATTTGTGAAAAATGGTACATTTTTGAACTTTTCATGTAACCGGGAAAAGTGAAAATTAATATTAAAATAACAATTAAATAAATTAGAAAAATGGTGATTAATATCGCGTATTTCCTACACGTGCTCTTATTAAAGTTTCTACCCGTCTAGGCATACTGAGAATGATGTTATCGATGGTCTCCTGGGAGATAGTCTCCGCCATTCCTCAACTACGGCGATTCGCAGTTCACCCACGTTGGCAGGAGCTGGAATTCTGGACTTAACTTTTCTTTTCAGCAAGTCCCAAACGTGCTCTATTGGGTTCATATCCGGTGATCTCGCCGGCCACTCCATAACATTGATATTCATATCATTAAGATAAGCTTGAGTTACCCGAGCGGTATGCGGCCGAGCATTATCCTGCATAAAAACAAAATCGTCACCGATATATGGGGCAAACGGTACGACATTTTCTTCTAAAACTTCTCTGATATAGCGGTCTGCAGTCAGACTCCCTCTGTCAATCACTACCAAGTCTGTGCGAGCTCCCAAACAAATGCCCGCCCAAACCATTATTGAACCACCACCGTAAGCAACTGTAGTTTCAAAATTTGTCTGAATGTATCGTTCTCCTTTGCGTCTGTATATTCTTTGCCTGCCGTCAATTTGATTTAAGAGAATTCTGCACTCATCACTAAACAATACCTTACTCCATTGGTCCGCGTTCCAAAGTCGATGTTCCCGAGCAAAAGTTAACTTGTTTCTACGATGATTTACCTCGAGCCTTGGAGCCTTGGCGGGCACAAATGAACCCAAACCAGCTTCGAACCTTCTTCGTACCGTACGCTCACTTACGGTTACACCCCGCACTGCTTCTAACTCATGTCGGGCTTGGACGGCCGTCAAACGGGGGTTCCTACGTACACGAAGCCGAATGAAACGATCATCCCTACTCGAAGTGCGTCTTTTTCTTCCTTGTCCTGCTCTTCTCACATAAGTACCGGTCTCCCTGGACCGTTGGATACTGCGATGGATCGTTGAAACTGGTCAACGAAGATCTCTGGATATCACTCTGTAGGTTTGACCATTTCTTCGCATTTCGAGGGCCCTGGCAATCTCCGTTGGGGCTAAGTCAGGCATAATTCAGTCCTCAACTCCAAAAAGATACGCGATTAAAAAAAACTAACAAAAAAAAAAGGGTTTCAGTGAAATTTTACATTAAACTCAGAAGGAAGAAATACTCGAAGTTCGCTCCAGATAAGGTGTATTTGAATAAAATTAAAACGATTGCATAAAATGTGATGTTCAGTTGTTTTCTTAATTTGAAAATATTTCTTTTTAAATTAAATGACGTATAAACCAGCCAGCAACCTTATATGATACTGATATCAAACCTTTATTGAAGTTCGCTCCAGATAAGGTGTATTTGAATAAAATTAAAACGATTGCATAAAATGTGATGATCAGTTGTTTTCTTAATTTGAAAATATTTCTTTTTAAATTAAATGACGTATAAACCAGCCAGCAACCTTATATGATACTGATATCAAACCTTTATTTTATGTTCCGCCAAATATGCCGGTGTGTGTATTTGAACATGTATCTCCTACTTATATTATATAATAACAATTACTTGTTGACATATTTACACACCATTGTTATGGTAAGATGTGTAAGAACTGATATACCATTGTTAACCACATTTTGTGAAATAAATGATTGATCGATTAACTTTTTATCGGGCTAGACCGCTTTTCTGGCATTATTTCGGCGCTAGGGACACAAAAGTTTGATATAAAACACAAAAAAAACCGGCTGGGCTGGACTTGGCAGTTTTTTCAAGCTATAGCGATTTGTTTACAGAATTTCAACCAAAACTTTATGTACTGTAAAGTTAAAACATCACTTTTATATATTTTAATTACGCTTATCTACTTATTATTATCTTAATAAATATAATACAATAATCTTACAAGCACAATTAAATCTATATCATGTTGACATAGTTTAAATTGTGCCTATTTATATTAATTTATAAACCTAAATGCACAGAGTTAACAACTCTGCTTATTAGACTCATCCACCAAAGAAATATCTATACATATCACAAAATAGGTTGTGTAAGCTAGGAACTTACACATACGACTTTGAGCTGAGGGAAGTAGGTATATAGGTTAATGTGAGGGCTGGAGAAATCTGGGACTGACCTTATTGTTGAGCTGGTGGTTCTGTATCTGGGCGGAGGTTTCTTCTCACTACACTACACAGCTGTTGAGCGGATTATCGATAGATTTATCGCGGTTCGCCGGCGAATTTGGTATTATATTAACGAGCACAAATAAATATGCGCACACGCGTTCGCGTTCACTAGGTTTCGGGATGAGCTGAAAATGCATCCGGCGCGGAAGGGGATCTAAATGCAAGTGTACGTCACTCTCTGACAGCGCCCCTGAGTCGGTCGGCCATACTTCACGTAGTGATGTCCTTTGTGTTTATTCTAAACGTCGCGCTAGTGTTGGCGCGAACATCCTGGGGGGCCCGCACAGGCGGCGAGCTGAGCCCCATCTTGAGCAGAATCCAGTGGGAGCCGGGCAATCTTGCCGACAGGCCTCCGCAGCTGGCCTTGAGTGGTGTCCAAGTCCACAACTCTGATGACTCCATCCTTCCCAGGTAGCAGACGTGAGATTCTTCCCATCTTCCATTGTAGAGGAGGAAAATTGTCCTCCTTGAGCAGAACCAGTTCTCCAATTTTGGGTGGAGAGGAAGAGGAAAGCCATTTGGAGCGGATTTGAAGGGTATGGAGGTAGGACTTGGTCCAAAGGTTCCAAAAGCGCTGAGAGAGTGATTGAATGAGCTGAAAGCGTTTGAGCGGAGATATTACTCTTTCATCTAGAGTCAGCTCGGGGAGAGCTGTGAGCGGACGGCCAATGAGAAAGTGGCCAGCAGTAAGGGGCTGATAGTCCGTGGGATCGGACGAAAGTGGACTGATGGGCCGAGAGTTTAACACAGCTTCGATTCTAGTGAGCAGAGTTAAGAATTCCTCGAAAGTGAGGTGTTGCTCACCGATAACACGGTAAAGAAGTTGCTTTGTGGATTTAACATTAATCTCATGGATACCTCCCATCCATGGGGCTTTAGGCGGATTCAGTAACCAAGTTATATTTTGAGTTGAGAGTTTATGAGAAATGGCGTCGTTATTGTCATTGAGAAATTGTTGTACCTCTAGTAGATGATTCCTAGCTCCTACATAATTTGTGCCACAATCCGAACGTATCAATACCGGAAGTCCGCGACGTGAGCAGAACCTTTGTAATGTTGCAATAAACGCTTCGGCAGTGAGCGATGAGACTGGTTCTAAGTGAACCGCCTTTGTAGTGAGGCAAACAAATATGCAAAAATATCCCTTAATTAACTTAGCATTACGTAATTGACTTGATTTGAGCAGTAACGGTCCGGCGAAATCTGTTGATACGTGACTAAATACGGGCTGAGGTATGACTCTATCAGCTGGCAGGTCAGCCATGATAGGTACTTCGGGCTGAGCGCGGCAACGGAAACATCTTATGCATTTAAACGTTCTGTGCCTTATAATGCGGCGGGCAGATAATATCCAAAATTGCTGACGTAAAATAGCATGTAGCGTGTCCGTGCCAGGGTGGCAGTTTATGCGATGATAGTCATCTATTATGAGGTCTACGAGCGGACTAGAACTAGGCAAAATGTATGGGTGTTGAGCATCGTATGTGAGTTCCGAACGAGTGAGTCTACCTCCTACTCTGAGGAGACCGTCCTGCGTAAAAGGCGACAGACGTTGTAGTCGTACTGTGCAGATTCTATCGGTTTGCAGGCGGTGAATATCTTCTGCGAATGCATTCTGCTGTACAGAGCGGATCCAGAAGAGTAATGCTTCTCTACGTTCACTTACAGTTAGAGGGCCTAGTTGTCGCGAGTTTGAATTTAGTTTACAGTTACGAATGAATCGCCTCATGTAGGCAGTGACACCAGTTAGTTTTTCTAAAGAGCTGAAGCGAGTGAGCAGATCACTATCGACACCGGGTATCGAGAAATTGCATGGTACGTATTTTGGTTTGAGCCCTGGCAAGTCTTGTCGAGTATGAGCTGAAGGCATCTTGGGCCAGGTATCCTCTGGCAATTTGAGCCAAGGAGGAGACCACCATAAATCATGAGCGGAGAGAGCTTGAGCTGATAATCCTCTGCTTGTACAGTCAGCAGGATTTAATTGGGAAGGTACATGATGCCACTTAAGTGTGAGTGAATTTGAGTTAATTTTTGTTACTCTATTTGATTCAAATGTTTGTAAACGATGGGGCGGAGTTTTTATCCATGCAAGCACTATGGTACTATCTGACCAACAAACGTGATGTGTAATTGTGAGATGAGCAGACAATTGTTGGGAGACACGCAACATGAGCTGAGATAATAGAGTTGCAGCAGACAACTCTAATTTGGGGATTGTGAGTTTATTTTTAATCGGTGCGACTTTAGACTTAGCAATCATGAGGTGAACGTTAACAAATCCGTTGTGAGCTGATTCTTGTAAATATATCACTGCAGCAAAACCGCTTTCCGAAGCATCTGCGAAGCCGTGAAGTGAGTATGTTGATTTGAATTTGTGTGGAGCGATATGTCTGGGAAAATGTATATCTGAGATGTGCGGAAGATCATGATAGATGCGCTGCCAATCATCTGTAATATTATTTGGAGTGGGATCGTCCCAGTCCAATTTAATTAACCATAACCTTTGAAGAAGTATTTTTGCGCGGAATATGACTGGTGTAACCCAACCGTTTGGGTCATAGAGAGAAGATACTGTGCTAAGAATTGAACGTTTTGTAATGTGGGTAACTGGTGGTAATGAGATGTGATATGTAAATTCATCAGACTGGGGAATCCATCTAATACCCAAAACCTTAATTGATGGAGACTCTGCGCTGATGTCAAAGTCTTTAGGCATTTCGCATTGATCGTCTGGAAATCTTTGTAAGAGCTGAGGTGTGTTTGATGTCCATTTACTAAGTTTAAATCCACCGAGTGATAACAAATCAATGAGCTGAGTTTGGAGTGCTGATGCTTCTTCTATGGTGTCATGGCCGCAAAGTACATCATCCACGAAAACAAATTTACGCAAAATTTCGGCAGCCTGAGGATAGCGATGACCTTCATCTTCAGCTAATTGTAATAATGTGCGGATAGCATGATATGGACTTGAGCGCAATCCGTATGTAACAGTGTTGAGTGCATATGTGAGCAGAGGTCGATCTGGAGACGATCGCCAGAGTATGAGCTGATAGTGTCTTTGGTCTGGTCTTAAGAGAATATTTCTAAACATCATTTTTATGTCAGTGCTGAATACTATACGATGTGCGCGGAATGATATAATAATATCTACAATGTCTCGTTGAAGTGCTGGACCTGTGTGCAGGCAATCGTTTAAACTGACTCCATTGGATGACTTACAACTGCCATCAAATACTGTGCGGAGTTTGTCAGTACCTGATTTGAACACGCCATGATGAGGCATATAATAATGAGATTTATGAGTAAATGTAGACGGATGACACGGTGTCATGTGTCCTAAGTTTATGTATTCGTTCATGAATTCTATATATTTTTGTCGCAGTGTGTGATCGGATTGCAACCGTTTTTCTAGATTGAGAAATCTACGTAGAGCAATAGCATGAATACTACCTAATACGGGTGCATCTGATAAGAAGGGAAGAGTCACCATGTAACGGCCTGAATCGTCACGAATGGTGGTTGAGCTGAATATGTGTTCACATTGCTCGTGTAGCGGGGTTGAATGAGCAGAACGAGGCTGGGGTTCTTCCGACTCCCAGAATCTTTCCAGGCTTTTGCAAATATCATGAGTAGAATGAGCAGAATGTGTAGAGTGAGCCGACTGAGTATAATGAGTATGAGTAACATGAGCAGAGCCAACTTGAGCTACAGGTGAATCGCATGAGTGCTCAACGAGTCCTATGAGTGCAAAATCAAAAATCGTGCCGAAGGCTATGGGCTTCCCCGGGCCCAAAGCAATCTTAGTACCATCCAAAACGTGACCCAAAACGTCTCAGCCTAAAATGAGATCAATGGGCGCAGGAGTATGATAAGCTTGATCCGCCAATGGAATGAGCTGATGAGCTGAGTCTTGTACAACATCTGGTATTTTTTGCAAAGGTAAATAACCTGTAACGTCTTTGAGAATATGAGCGGTAGTAGTAATAGATGGCGTGTCACGGTGTGTGGGCCTAAATGTTATTGTGACCCAACCTTTAGAATTTTGTATGTGCTGATCACCTACACCTGTAATTTTTAATGAACATTGTTTTGGTTGCAAATTAAGATTTCTAGTCATGCGCTGAGTTATGAGCGTTATCATGCTACCACAGTCCAATAAAGCCCGAGCTTTGTGATATTCTCCGCATTTATCAGATATATTTAAAACGACTGTGGGAAGTAACACTGGAGTTTTTAATGGGTTTTCTATGTGCTGAGTTGAATTTACTTGGGCTGATTCTACAGAATATTGGGCTGAACTAGATTTAGATATTTTATGAGCTGAATGTGATGCAGGTGTACTATGAGCTGAATGACATTTTAAATTATTGGGTTGATCTTCTAATTATATGTGCTCCGTGATTGTAGGTAGTCATTGTTTTTTGTTTTGAGATTGATGAGTTGTAGACGGTGCATGATCAGACGATTGGTTGGGGTCTGATGATGATGATTGATGTGCACGCGTATGTTGTGTGTAGGCCGTGTAGGTATGTGGCTTGTCTTGAGCACGCCGGCGGGGCTGTGCACGTAAATGAGGAGGAAGCAAATGCGCTGACGACACCGGAGAATTTGGAGTTCCGTGACGATGAAGCGAGGTGTGGTGATTTGCACTTCCACACTCTTTGCATGAGTTTGTCGAACGACATTCATTTTCAAAATGCGGACCTAGACATTTACGACATCTGTCGTTGGCTTCTATGAAATCCCAACGACCTTGAGTGGGCTGATGATTATATTTCGGACACGCGATAAGTTTGTGTTCTGTATTCCTACAATAGGGGCAGTAGAATCGCTTGCGTTTATCTGTATTCCGGGCTGAGTACTCGCGCCGCTCTGTTCGGGGGGAGGGGGGCCAGTAGCGTTGAGGGTAATGAGGAACTGGGCTGACGTGATAGCTACTTAAAGTGTGAGCCGATGGCGAGCGCTGAGTATTACGAGGATACGCGGGACTAATTGGTCTAAAGCGTGGACTGCGCGGAGAGTTTGCGGGGGGTGTGTGTTGACGAGAGGGCCCAGTTTGTGGTGAGTAGGTAACACCGCGCGTTGCATTAGAATATTCGGTTTCGATACAGCGCGCGTGCTCCTCTAAAAAAGAAATCAAATCACCTAAGGTGGGCAGAGTGTCCGAGATGCCGTATCTTCTTTCGAACAGGGTGCGGAGCTCGCCTCGTAATTTTCTAACTACAATAGACACAAATACGTAATTACTATCCATAGGTAAACGCAGATTATTTAATGCGCTTTGTGCGGAAATGAGCGGAGTTAAAAACGTCGCGCGTATGCTTGATCGAATATGAATATTAGGTAGGCCGAGTATTATATCAACAAACCCATCTATCAGAACACGGCGGTTTTCATACCTACGTGTGAGTATATCGAGCGCGACGCTGTAATTATCATTTGTGATTTTTAAATGCGCAATCATGCTGAGCGCCTCCCCCGATAGGCAAGACAAA
Organism: Phengaris alcon alcon; assembly: GCA_037179445.1. Taxonomy (NCBI): domain Eukaryota; kingdom Metazoa; phylum Arthropoda; class Insecta; order Lepidoptera; family Lycaenidae; genus Phengaris; species Phengaris alcon. The sequence goes on along the minus strand of JAYRCH010000072.1, from coordinate 380,892 downwards.
AGATAGTGCAGCTTAACTGCATCTGTAAGTGACGTCATGTCGTCTGTAAGACTCCTAAAAATCGTAATAAACGATGGCCAGTCCTCAACGCGTGAGCTGAATTTTGGCAGTTCAATTTTGGGCAGAACGGCAGAAGTGAGCTGACTTGACTCTGAAGTGGAACTTATATTTTCCGCTGCAGTTAAAATATCATAATATTCGGATAGCGCGTTCTCGTAACCGGCTGTATAAAACTTTTCAATTTCTTCTGTAACACTGCCGTCGTCTAAAATTTCGCAGTATAAATTTTCTAATTTTTGTTTCAAATTTTGTAGGTCTTTAAAACGCGCATTAAACTCCGTTTTGTTAGACTTTGAGTCACCTTTGTGTAATGCCAATGCGATCTCTCTGAGCCGACTAATAGATTTTATAGTTTGCCTAAATATGGCCGCTTGCGATTTTGTAGGCATGTTTAAAAATATATGCGTGTAACTAAGTTAAATATTTAAAAGTAATGAGCGGAAAATACGCGCGCAATTAATTAAAACGCAGAAAATAGATTTTAATAATGTGCCGACAATGTATACAATTTTATCATAAAATGTGTACGAGTTAATTAACAAATGAGCTGACCGATCGCCTGATGCTAATATAGTATTAGTGTATGTTTGATGAGCGGAGATTAATGCGTTAGAAGTCGTCTGTAATATTATATTAATGTCCTGAAGTTTGAATATAAACAAATCTTAGCGGGCGCGTTAGAAACAAAATAACGTAATGAAAACAATGTAAGTAGGTATGAGCAGGTTCAATCTCAATAGTGTGCCGACTTATTCAAAACAGCTGTAACGTAACACCTATAATATATTTGTATAAACACAGAACGTCGATAAGAATTCTTATTTAAAACAGCTGTAACGTAATACCTAATAATATTTTTGTATAGACACAGAACGTAGATAAGATATGAATTCAATGTGAAGGTCACTATTTATTCTATGAAGAATACCTAATTGAGAATGAATGTAACAGCTGTTGTTCGCACGGGCGCCGTGTAGGTACCTATTACCTACAGAATGCACACAAATCAAGTTTTCTGTATAGAAGCGAGCCGACGATGTTAGTATGGGCACTTGAGATGTTATGCAACCCGTAACTATTAAAATAATGCTAAATTAATTAATATTGTGTTTTAAAATTTGAGAATATGAAGATATAAACGTTATATATAGATAAAATAATTCAAACTTAGTAATGCAACGACGATTTACAATTCTGTTATGAGCCGAACGTAATTCACAATACGCACTAGTTATTACTTATTTTATATGCGAATCAAACATTAAAATATTTTGTAAGTAATTAAGAGCTGAGAAAATTATATGAGATATTATTGGCACAAATTATGTATTAGGTACGTTAGGGAAGTTCTGGAATGTTCGAGTTCTTTGTTCGACAATAAGCCGACAACCTACCCACTATTTTTATTTTTTTATTTTTTTTGGGTTTTTCCTATGAATTTATGGGCCGAAATATGCACAAAATAATTTAAATAATTAACATATAGGTTAATATCAAAGTACAGAATAGGGGTTTAATGTTAAATGTGCCGAATTGATAATGGGAATGGACTGTAACTTGGTTTTAAAATGGCGGGGCGGCCTGGCCAGAATTAATTGGACAAAATATAAATAATCGAGCTGATTTTATGTGCAGATTTGGGCGGAGTGGAACTGTAGGTGCTGGTTCTAATGAGGCCCAACGCCGGTAATAGGGAGAAGGGCTTCACGAAGGCTCGATGGACCAAGAAATGTGTAAGCTAGGAACTTACACATACGACTTTGAGCTGAGGGAAGTAGGTATATAGGTTAATGTGAGGGCTGGAGAAATCTGGGACTGACCTTATTGTTGAGCTGGTGGTTCTGTATCTGGGCGGAGGTTTCTTCTCACTACACTACACAGCTGTTGAGCGGATTATCGATAGATTTATCGCGGTTCGCCGGCGAATTTGGTATTATATTAACGAGCACAAATAAATATGCGCACACGCGTTCGCGTTCACTAGGTTTCGGGATGAGCTGAAAATGCATCCGGCGCGGAAGGGGATCTAAATGCAAGTGTACGTCACTCTCTGACAGCGCCCCTGAGTCGGTCGGCCATACTTCACGTAGTGATGTCCTTTGTGTTTATTCTAAACGTCGCGCTAGTGTTGGCGCGAACATAGGTATTAAATCTAATTACTAATGTGAAATACAACTTCTCTCAGTATTTATTATCAGAACGTGAGAGGTTTGAGAACAAAATCTCATTCAAGTCTTACACGCAGATTATGATTTATTTTGCTTAACTGAAACTGAAACTCCTGATTTTAGTGATGCAGAGTTTTTTCATAGTAATTACAATATTTATAGGCGAGATAGACCTTATTCTGATGGTAAAGTAAGGGGAGGTGGTATTTTAATCGCTTGTAGGAAGGAATTAGTTGTGGGGCGACATTGTGACGTAATGACCTGTGCTCCACAAGAGACGCGGAGGAGCTGTTGCTGACGGTCGAGCTGACCGCGGCCGAGGAACCCGCCCATCAATTTCACACATTCACTTCAAAAACACTTTGATAATGCACAAGAACTAATAATTAACTATTGTAACAGTAGCCTTCTGCTTTTAGGTGATTACAACATTTCACATGCAGACTGTACATTAGATAACTCTCGTAATATATATAAATGGCATGTATTTAAACTTGCGATAAAACAATCAAATTTTGGGTGTGAAAAAACCGAATATTGAATACTAAATTAATAAAATAAAGTTGGCGAAAGAATATAAGGAACAAAAAATTTCAAATCTGGTGAATAATTAATACTAGTTTTTTTCACTGAATATTCCAAACTGGCAGTCCAAGCAGCAGTGAATATTCCAAAATAATATCTATTATTATAGAGAACAAATAACCATCTTGGCGACAATTTGAGAGTATACATTTAATTTAAGAATAGGCACATACATTTTCCCTGATATAGGTAATTCAAAAAACATAATAAGCAGTAAAACGAGTGCACATAAAAAACGTAAAAGAGCGTACAAAATTCCCAGTTTTAATTTTTCTCGGTTTTAGGGCGTGTACCTATTGTGTAGAATCATTTTGAAATTTAAAAATGGCGGATATTTATTTTTCGTAAAATTGATATGGGTGTCGTTTACCAGGTTTTTGGGGGTGCTGGAAACGAAAATGACATTCCTTTTGAAATTCCAAGCGGAGATACATCATTTTAAAAAATTAATATGGGTGTCCTTTTGTAGGTTTCTGGGGCTGCTGATTACAAAAAGTCATCCATTTTGAATTTCCCAGATATTAAACATTAAAAAAAATGGATACAGGTTTACTTTTCTAGGTTTATGGAGTCATGAATACAAAAAATCATTCATTTTGAAATTTCAAAATGGCGAATATTTATTTTTCTGTAAAATTGATACGGTTCGGTTCGAGGTTTTTAGGGGTGCTGAATACAAAAATGATATCCATTTTTGGGGACATTTATTTTCAATAAAATTAAACTACGTGTCCTTTTCTAGGATTAGATTGTAGTTAATTACAAAAAAACATTTATTTTGAAATTTCAAAATGGCGGATATATTTTAATTTTTGTAAAATCTCAAAAAATGGTGCGTCCTACTGAAAAAAATACTAAAAATTTTAATGAAAAAAATTTACGCAATTTTGGAATTTTAATATGGATTTAATTTGCATATTATTCTGCACCCCCAAAAACCTTGAAAACGACACCCATACCAAAGGAAAACAAAATCCAACAGTATCCAAAAATGAGATTTTACGTAGCCTGCAAATTGAATATTTAGCAGCTATTCATTTATCAACCCGATCTGGTTTTATAGCTGATTACATTGTATAATAGTCACCAACTCGGAAATTAAATCGCCAACTTATAAATTTCGGTGCCAATTTGGATTAAATTTCGCCACTTTTTATCTGCCAACTTTTGTATTTTTTTTCACCTGAGTGCTTTCGCCAGTTTAGTAATTCTGTCGCCAACATGTTAATTTACTGCCAAATTCAGTAATACAGTATGCTCATGTGCAGTCGTCAACTTATTTTTTGTACGCAAGATTAATTATATCCCATATAAAATCATCAAACCCCAATAATGACAACAAAGCAATGGTCTTGTACGACTTCATGAATATTTGTAATATTTTGCAGTATAATGGTTGTAGTAATTCTAATGGACGAGTTCTGGATCTGGTTTTGAGCAATCAGGGAAGTAATTGCATGCACTTCGCCTCTCGCCCCTGAAAACGGTCATCATAAGTCTCTTCAAATATTATTAACGTTATCCTCAGTCTTGTATTTATTAGATAAAGACCAAATTAAACATATATTTCACATGTCAAATTTTAAAGGCATCAGTATTAGTCTACGAAGCATAAAATGGCATGAGCGGCTACAATGTCTTAATACAGAGGGCGCAGTTGGTTATTTTTATAACGTTTTGTACCAATTGATAGATAAATTTGTTCTCAAAAAATTAGTCAGCATAAATAAAAAATATACACCCTGGTACTCTAGAACACTAATCAAAAAAAATCGTAAAATAGAAAAAGTTCATTCGAGATGGAAAAAATATGGTAATAATCTAGACTACGAAGAATTTATTTATTTACGCAGGAAAGAAAAAACACTTCAAACAGAATGTTACGAGTATCATAGTTTTATCTCATGCTCTGAGAAAAAATTGCTACTTCTCCAAAATATTTTTGGACATTCATTAAATCAAAATTCTCACATATTTATATACACATTCACTGTACGAGCTCACATGACCTTCGGTAACCTTTCTTCCACCGACACTCATCAAATTTGGGACATGTTTAATACTTACTTTAACTCTGTCTTTGTCTCAAATAATCACATACGACAGGACTTACATTCGAATGACTCCTTCTTATCACCAGTTAATATAAATTCAATTAATATTTCAGAAACAATGGTTCCAAAGCTATTAAGACAAATAGATGTCCACAAGGGTGCAGGCTGTGATAATATTCACCCCATGTTAGTATCAAAACTGTACAAAGAATTGTCTTTGCCAGTAACAATTATATTTAAGAAATCACTTAGTGAAGGTCACTTCCCAGATATCTGGAAAAAAGTTAATCTCTAATTTAACCAATACCTAAAGGAAGTGATAAATAATTATTATATTAGGTCTTTACCTATGAAATTGCCGTTTTGTATGAAAAAATTTAAACGAATTTTTTTCATGTATTTTTTATTTGTATTAATCGAAGTAATCACCCATGCAATCAATGGATCTTTGCCAACGCAGTGGCAGTATATTGATGCCCTTCCTAAAGAAATCAGCTGGACGGGAGGCAACAAATTCTTCAAAGGCATTTTGTACTGCCTCTCGGGTATTGAACTTTTTTCCCGCCAAGAAGTTATACAAATTCTGGAAAAAGTAGTAGTCTGTAGGCGCAAGGTCTGGTGAGTAGGGCGGATGACGGAGAGCTTCCAACCCCAGTTCTTGCAACTTGGAGACCGTCTGCTGTGCAGTATGAGGTCGCGCGTTGTCGTGCAGGAGCAGCGGAGACGAGCGTTTGACCAATGCTGGTTAGAGATGTGCCAGCTTCTCCATCATTGTGTTCAGTTATTCACAGTACACATCTGCAGTAATCCTCACCCCGTTTGGTAAGAAGCTGTGATGAATCACACCGGCGCTAGACCACCAAACAGTGGCCATCACTTTTCTAGGGGTAAGTTTTCGTTTAGGGCATTATTTAGGTGCTGAACCAGGATCCAACCAACTTGCTGAACGCTTGCGGTTATCAAACAGAATCCATTTTTCATGGCAGGAAGCAATGCGGTTCAAAAGTCCTTCATTTGTGTGTCTGTTGAGCAGTGCAAGGCACGTCTCGACGCGTACTTCGCGCTGGCGATCATTGAGTTCGTGGGGCACCCATTTGTCAAGCTTTTTTACCTTGCCAATTTGACGCAAATGGACCAATATTGTTTTGACGCTAACGTCGAAAGCTGCTGCTAATTCAGCCGCAGATTGTGTATCATCAGCTTCCACAATCGCCTTTAATTCGTCATTGTCGACCAAAGTCTTCGGACGTCTGCGAGGTTCATTTTTCAGGTCGAAATTTCCAGAACGGAAGCGAGCAAACCAATAACAGGTGGTGCGTTGGTTTGTAGTGTTAGCTCCGTAAACGTCGTTGATGTTGTGTGCCGCTTGTGCCGCGTTGCTGCCACGACGGTACTCATATTCCATAATTACTCGAATTTTTAACGTATCCATGATGACGAAAAAGATTGAAATGCGATGAAAATGTAACACTTATCAATAAACAAATGACTACTTTAGGAAAAAGAATTCCATGTTTTTAAAATAAAATTAATTTGAAATTAGAATTCTTAGCCAAAAAAAAAAATATTTTGATTGGAAATGGCCAGTACTGCAGAACCGCAATTTCATAGGTTAAGACCTATTATAAGGACGTGACGGAAGTTATAAATATAAGGTTAATTATAGATCTATCTCGAAGCTAAATGTGTTTGCAAAAATCTTTGAAAAAATTATCACAGATGAACTTACTAGTAAAATCCATCATCACATAGGGATTGAGCAAAACAGTTTTCGACGCGGTCGAAGTGTAAGCACTAATCTAGTCTCCTACACTAACTTTATTGCAAACGCCCTTGACGCCGGTTGCCAGGTTGATGCCGTGTATACCGTTTTTTCAAAAGCTTTCGATAAAATAAATCACTTTATATTAATAAATAAGTTATCAAGGCTCGGTATACAGGTGATCTGCTCAGATGGATTGAATCTTATGTTAAGAACCGTAGTCAAGCTGTTGCAAGGAAAGGTCATCAATCTGCATTCCTTTCCATACCATCAGGAGTCCCGCAAGGATCGCATCTTGGGCCATTTCTCTTCACGCTGTTCATAAATGACATAGGGCCTTCACTAACGGATTCCTGTCACTTGTTATTTGCAGATGACACTAAATTTTTCTAAATTATTGAATCAGTTACTGATTGCGTAAAGATACAGACTGGTATCACTAATTTTGAAAAATATTGCTATATGAATCAACTCTATCTTAATATCGATAAATGTTACACTTTTGGGGATGCAGACGGTGGCGTAGGTAGACCAGAGTCTCCCCAAATGGAAGTCATAGATTGCAAACCAACACGTGTATTACATGCGACACAATTAAACACATTTATAGTTTTAGCACTAAAGTACAGAGTAAAACCTTATTTTATAATCTCATGTACAAACAATCAAATTGGCAGTCTTATCATACAGTTGTGCGGGAAAAAAGCGAGGGAAAAATTCCACTGTCAAAGTACCTGACAGCCCGGCTTACTTTCCTTCTTGTTAACGGTGCGCGTTGCGTTTTATGTTACGCCACACCATCCCCCCACGGAGAAGGAAAACTTGGAGATTTAAATTCGCGAAGGTACGTAGCAAAATTCTATTAAAAATAAACATAGTCATTCTGTTTTTTAAATGTTACTTTGCGCCCCGATCTAGAGGTCGTATGTCGTGGGGCTGTTTTGGGAGAATAGTAGTTGCTGGTGAATTTTGTACAGACGGAGTGGGTGGTGCAGGTGTAGGTAGTGTAGGTGTGGGTAGTATAGGTGTGAGTAGTGTAGGTGTGGGTAGTGTAGGTGCAGATAGTGTAGGTGAAGGCAGTTCGGTGAAGCGAGCTTGACATAGCGTGTGGGATGTATGTATGTAAGACTCATCCATGTAGACGATATTTTTTCCTAATTCCATTCCATTCGTTTGTGACTTACATCGTGCTTTTCCATTAGAACTTTTCGACTATCTTCCATTTTAGTGAACCGAAATCTCATCTCGTGAAGTATTTTTCTCAACGTCTTTTCGGTCTGAAAATTTAATTGTAATTAATATCTTCAGATAATTTAGCTTTTAATGATTTTATTGTTGGCAGTTCATTAAATCGTAAGTGAAAATCATACACCATTCTTCACAATATCGTTATCAAAATCGTCCATATCCAAACGAATTCGCTTTTTTTGTCTCCCTTTTCTTGGAGTGCTGATCTTAATTTCAGTAGAATGTGTTTCAGTACTGACTTCTTTTAATATATTGTTCAAAGTTCTTCTTGAAATTCCAGTGGCATTTGCAACTCGCTCTTGAACCTTCTTAAAATAACAACTTACATTTGCATCTTCATTTTTTTTAAATCTGTCAGCTTCGGTTACAAAATATTTATAAACATTGTAGATAATTTCGCGTGACTGACCTTGTAAAGGTTTCCCTCTTTTCCCTAAAGTTGCCATAGTACAACTTTAAATTATTTAAATTTGGGGGTGTTAACAACTCTAAATATATATTTTGAACTGGACGCGACCGCACTCTATCGCATTTGAACAACGACTGACAAAACGTCACATAGGTAGTGTGCGACAGAGATAACGCTCTACGAAGCCGAAATTAGCCGATTGTCTCTTTCCAAAGGTCGATGTGCAATATTTATCGTCGGGTACTGTAATTATTATTTGAAGCAAGATTTAAGAGTTTGTTTTATGTAAATCGCATCCATTGACCATTGCCACTTGTTAAAAATCTGGACGGAAGGCAAAAGAAATCGTGTTTTGATTTATAAATCGGGACTGCAAAAAAAACCTTCCAAGTGCTAGTCGGACTCGTGCGGTTCAATCAATATTTTACATGTTTTTTTTATTATTTCGTTATTTTTGTACGAAGTTTTCCAAGTAAGCGCATTTTACAAGTTAGGTGTCTACAGCTTCTGAACTAACAAAGTTATATAAACCGTTATAGTTTTCCTTTAAAGTTCATCACATGGACTACCATAGTGATTTTTTTCAGATTCCAGCCAGCCGTTTAGCTAGCCTAATGCTTAACAGGCGGTAATTTTTAAAGACTTATCTAATGATACCCTACAGTAATGGGTAGTCGCGAGATTTTTTTTCGTGATTTTATTTTGTTACTATGTCGACGTGGTAAATACACGTATCCACGCATAGTTTCATATTTCTAGCACGAAGACGGACGGAATAGACATTACGAAACCATAAGGCTAAAAAATGCACCTTACCTTGCAAATTATACTGTATACTTGGAAAAATAATCAATAGCGAAATAGAATGTTACTTTTTATATTCAGAATTTTCATTTGTTCAAGACACACACAATACACAAATTCAGAAGTCAATTGTAAAAAGGTTTCGTCTTTCAGACCAAATTAAGATGACATCGGTAAATACTCTTTCTGTAATTGCCGCATTTGCTATTTTGATTGTTGTGATTTATCGGGATATTTAGCGTCCCGATCAGATGAAAATCGGGACGCGTCCTCAGACCTCTTAAAATCGGGACACCTGGCAATCCTAACCTACAAGAACAGTAATAGCTGCGATAAGTGTACACTGTACCCTGTCGTTTGTAGTATGCTCACCACTGTGTCGCGTGTTTCAGATGTGCAGCCTGGCAGCGCTGGCGCGCGGCTGCCGGCCCGCCGCCAAGCCGTGCTGCCTGTGCTGGTGCTGCTGCTGCTCCTGCTCCTGGTGAGTTACACATAACGCGCGTTGCAGATTTGCAGCCTGGCAGCGCTGGCGCGCGGCTGCCGGCCCGCCGCCAAGCCGTGCTGCCTGTGCTGGTGCTGCTGCTGCTCCTGCTCCTGGTGAGTTACATATAACGCGCGTTGCAGATTTGCAGCCTGGCAGCGCTGGCGCGCGGCTGCCGGCCCGCCGCCAAGCCGTGCTGCCTGTGCTGGTGCTGCTGCTCCTGCTCCTGGTGAGTTATACGTGCGCGCGTTGCAGATGTGCAGCCTGGCAGCGCTGACCGGTAACAGAGTACAAACAGAATAAAACTACGCGCTTCACAACCAACGGACAACTAGTTCATGTACCTTCCTAACTTGCGATGAACAGTGTCGATAAAGCAGTAGACGTAATAACACAACTATTTCCACTGAAAAGGTGGCGTCATCTCTTGGCACCTGTCAAATATATGTGGTAAATAATATGGTAAATATAAAAATAACTATATAAACTAAAGACTATTAAATGTCTACTGAATTAACCTGTTTTTTGTCGTTTTCAGGGCTAAATGGTAAGTGGCAGACCGGCGCGCACCACACGTCACCTTCCCCAAGCCGCCCTCTAACCTGCGCGTCAGAGTGCTGGTTGTACACAGGTGGGGCGTGAGTGTACACACTACAGATAGTCCACAGGACGGTATGTAGTATGTAGACTACACGCGCCACAGCTGCCAAACCTAGGATCGTTCGCTGCAGCCACAAGCCCGCAGATAAGTTTTTTGACTCAATGATGACACTTTTTAGGGTTCCGTGGTTCAGGTCTTGACTAATTCGTCAGGACCCTTATGGTTTCGTCATACCCGTCCATCGGTCTTCGACTTATCGTCCAAACGATAAGTGCTAGAAATATGGAACTTTGAATAGATAGGTATGGGTATTTCCCACGTCGACAAAGTGCTACAATAAAATCACGATTATATATATTTATATTATCATATATCATATAAAAATATATTTATATTATCATTAAATAGGTATTTTAAAAACATTGCGATTTTGACGATTTGATTGGATTTGACGATTTTTTGATTAAGGTATCTGTATGTGAGATATTTTATTTTAAAGCGCCTTTTTAAATAGAACGTTTCTCTAATTTATATATGCCTAATTTGTGAAATCCGCTTAACACTTGGAAAACTTAGTACAAAAATAACAATATAACATGGATATAACAAGTAAACATGTTAAATATTGGTATAATGATACGGAACCCTAAGTGCACGAGTCTGACTCGCACTTAACCGGTTTTAGTTAAGACATACTTGTATCACAGCATAATACTTACCCAGATAGACATAACGTTATGTCATGGTGTTCCAGGCTGGCGGCACGCGGCGCGGAGAGCGGCCCCGGCAAGAAGCCGCGCGCAGCCGGCCCACACGAGCCGCTGCTGCTGGACGGCGACGCGCCGCCGAGCCTCGAGGAAGTGCAGAGCTGGGGGCAGTCCTTCGACCGCCTCATGCGCAGCGCCGGTCCGTACCGCCCGACATACATGCACAATAAACATACACGATACTATATCTTTCGAATAATGTTAATAACTTAAATAATCGTCATTCAATAGAATTAGCTAACTATACACGTAAGGGGCCCCATATAAGGTCCGGGTTTCCTACAGTTCGGCCTGAAGGGACGCAAAATCGTATCGTCTGTGTGCAATTTCAAGATCGCATCAGTTGGCCGAATGGACTGAAGCAATTCGTTTCAGTGTTGCCAGCTCTGTTCTTGCGAAACTACTAAACTCGCGTAGGTTTGTACTAAGAATTACTAAAAGTATACTGAAAACTATCAAAAAAGCTACTCATCTTAGTAGTAAGTGTAGCAACAAGTAAAAAATTCCCTAAAGCCTCCAAAAAACCACTGCATTTTAGGGTTTGATAAATTAAAATTTTATTATTTATTGGATGATATTATAAATTTTATCGTTAAATTAAAAAATACTAGGAAATACTACGTATATAGTAATTAAACGGGTAGTTTTAAGAAAATTACGGACGAATGCTACGATGTATTATTATGATAAGGTGTCAACTTTTTTCTACTGAAACGAATCGCTTCAGTCCATCCGGCCGACTGATGCAATTTCGAAATAGCACACAGACGATACGATCCGTTCCGATTCATCCGTTCAGGCCGAACTGAAGGAAAACTTGACCTATATAGGGCCCCTTAAATATAAATTACCTACTTACAATGCAAAGTATACAGTACACATTAAACATTACACTTGTATTACTTTCGTAGAAATAAGAGGGACTATACCAACCTAACCTAACTATAGCGTTAATATTAAATAATAATACTATGCTAACAACATAGATATGCTTTTTACTATACTGTGGAACAAGGTAGGGTATGCTTTTCAAGCGTATGTATGTGTGTACATACTAACCTAGTGTGTAAATAAATAAATAAATAGATATTTTATTTGCAAGGATGTTCTACAGATTACGATGTTATTATGCTAATTATAGCTTATAGGTAAAACCCAAAACATTTAACTAATTTAATAGTATGCAAATATTATGATTAACACTTGAAAACGTAAATTTAGTTTACATGGAATTAAATATCACACAGTTCATAAAGAATAAAAGGGAACATAGTACACCTTGCAATATTAATAGGTATAATCTTATCTATTAAATACTAGCTGTCCCAACACACCTAGTCCCAACACACCTAGTCCCAACACACCTAGTCCCAACACACCTAGTCCCAACACACCTAGTCCCAACACACGTTATTCTGTATTAACTATGAACTGCAATAAATAAATAACTACACCTACAACTACACCTTTTCCAACATATTTTCTCACCGTTTAAGCCTTCCTTGGGCCTCCACAATAGGCTACTTGACCTTGTTTTTATTTATATCCTAAACACTTTATAATTGTTTCATTACACACAAAAAAATATATTACATTATTTTAATACCTAAAAACCTACAAAAAACAAGAAAGAAGAAAGAGATTAGAAATACACTTTAAAAAAAACCGCCGAAAACACTATTCGCCATGTTGGTTAATATGTACTTTGATGATCTGTGCTTTGACGTCATACTAGTACTATTTGTAATCTGTGCTAGAGTCCGTAGTAGTAAAATGGCGGTGTTACGTTCCGTTTAACGTTTTGACATAAATAACTTTTTAAGATGTCATGAACTATTTATTTACAGAAACGTTCCGTTTCACCACTACATAATTATGTGTTTAGTGTGTTTGTGTCGTCACATCCTTGCCGGAAGTTACTTCGAGGTGTTTTCATCAGTAGAAATTAAAAAACAAAAATACAAACTTTTAAGTCAACTTTATTTATAATCTTAAGTTTTTAATTTTTGATATAGCTAGAATACGTTTTCATAAGCCAAGCCAACTAAAGGAAATTCTCCTTCAATGTATGAAAATGAATATGAGTCAAGTAGCCTATTATTTCAAGACTAAAATTTACCAAATCGGTCCAGCCGTTCTCGAGTTTTAGCGAGACATTGGAATTGCAATCCATTTTTTATATTATAAGAAAGATCTTCCCAATTACCTTTAAGTTACTCGGTGTAACTTGTAGGATCGAGGTACTGATCACTGTGTACTGTCGTGTTCCAGCGGGGCGCAAGGTGTTCCGCGACTTCCTGCGCGGCGAGTACTCGGAGGAGAACATAATGTTCTGGCTGGCGTGTGAGGAGCTCAAACGCGAGACGGACCCCGACGCCGTCGAGGAGAAGGCGCGGTTCATCTACGAGGACTACATCTCCATCCTGTCACCTAAGGAGGTGTCGCTGGACTCGCGGGTGCGCGAGACCGTCAACCGCAACATGGTGGAACCCACGCCGCACACCTTCGACGAGGCGCAGCTGCAGATCTACACGCTCATGGGCCGCGACTCGTATCCGCGTTTCGTCAACTCGCCGCTCTACAAGACGCTCGCGCGCCTGTCGGCCGGCTCGCCCTCCGCGCCCCCCGAGCCCCCCGCCGCCGTCGACGGCAAGTGACGCCCCCCGTGTAAATACAGACTCGTTCGGCGAACGTTAACTATAACAAACGGGTACTAATTTTGTATATAGCTAGGTTAAGTGTAATAGTAGGTGAGGCGCGCGCGGCCGCCGCTGCGGCAACTTCGCTGGTCCACCGCCGCCTGCGCCCCCCTCCCGGACCCCACCCCCTCCCTGTGTCCCCTGCCCGCACACGCATACATACACCCCGGTGCCCCTCCGCGTCTCGTCTCTAGTTAGAAGCAATAAAGGTGGACCAATTAAGTTTGCCAGAGAGTCAACGAATAAATTGTGAATGTAAATTTGTGTTAACTTCGTTAGGGTATGTGACGCTCGCCGCCGCCGGCGCGAGAGACGTTTCTCTGTGTATCTACGTCGAGACTCTCCTGCGTATTGAAACTATATTGAACTACTTACTTCATAAGGAAATAACTTGAAATTATTTTACGAAACATTTGTTATCAATGACGATGTAAACAACATACTTTCTGAAACTCTCGCTTTGTTTTATTTCCCTCCTCCTGATCCGTTTTGGAGGTACAAAAGCAGGCCCGAGCCTCTTCGAAGCACGAAGCTGCCTAAGTACGAAGTTCTATGTCACAGCAGCTAGCTAGAGGCGCCTGTCGGTCTGTTCATGTTTGTATAAGTCTTATATCCGAAGCATAGGACCTTTTGGTAATCTAGAAGTTATGGGAAACTAGTAAAACTATATAAAAATAACTATAACTAGGCTCCAGTGGCGTGAGGTTCCTTTAACTCCATTCCAATCGGATTCACTTACCACTTACCTTTTGAAGACTCTCATGCAAATCCCTACCATACAAACAAATTATGCAGGCTAGGGTTTCCCTATAAGGAGAAGCTAGGCTCAGATTATAAAACAATAGGCACTAGGCAGATGGAGTGCACCGGACATCCGGGCGAAGCCACGAAAGCAATACAAAATCGAAAATCAAAAACATTGTATAAGTTATTCCCAGAAACTAAAATAAGAGGATGGAATATAACTTCACAGGTAATTTATTTACAATATAATTTTCCTGTTCTTTCGTAACACAAAATCTTAAAATCAACTATCATGAGCTGTCAATGTTGCAATTTGTAGGTTAATATTTTCCCCTTCATTTGGGGAACCTTCTTGTAGATTCAATCATGAATTTTAGAATTAATTTTAATATATGGGTAGAATACAAATTCTCATAATAATACTAATTGTTTTTTTTTTTATTTTAAATAACTACTTATGTTGCCCGCGACTTCGTGCGCGCAAAAGCTAATGTTGCGGAAACCGTACATTTTTCCGCGATAAAAACGATAAAAAGTAGCTTATGTCCTTCCCCGTGGACTACTCTATAATATCTCTGCCAAATTTCATCAAAATCGGTCCAGTAGTTTTATAGCCTATTCAATGTAAAGAAACTTTTCCTCTTTATAATATTAGTATAGATATAGATTAATTATTAATTTAAGTATGTAAAAATTGATTTTGCTCTGCTCAGAGGGCCTAGCAGGAACATTTGACAGCAGTGTAATATGTTATTGATTAAAACTTGTATGGGTGCTGTTATGATTTTGACAGCTTTTCTTATAAATTTCATTCGATAATGTTACGTTTACACCACTGGCAAATGTTCCTGCTAGGCCCACAGGTTACAACTGTTAAAAATTTATGGGGGACCTTAGTTTCACATTTTACAATTGCACACAAGATTTTGCCTACAACTTCATTAATTAGACTTTTTTATGAACCTCCCCGTGATCTACTACCCCGTGATACTATATCTGTGCCAAAGTCCAAAGGACAATGCCCATTGCCCATTGCCCAGGTGTCTATGACACTTACTATCGCTATAAATATTATTGTGCCATCAGCTATTTTACCTTATTTAATAACTTGATTATAGCTCTTTTAAATACATCAACTATGATTTTGATAACTCTCCGGAGTTAACGGTAATTTCATCTTAAAACACGAGATAAGTAATTAGCCTCGCATTTAAAGCATGTTTAAACTTAAAATATATCATAAAATTACAGAATTTTATTCAATATATATCGTCAATTTACCTATATTAATAATATCTAAAGACACTGTTGCATCACATAAATGGTCCTGTAGGCATAAACACATAATATACATAGGCATGTTGAGGCAAAAAGTGTCTCCAGTTAAATGGCCCCACTTGAGATTTTTGGGGGCATTTTGACATTTGAAGTATGGTGAAAACAAGATGGCTGATATTTGAAGTATGGTGAAAACCAAGACGGCGCAACTTTTTCTTTTATGAAGATTTGTTCTGTAAATGTACGCCATAGCCTATCTTGAGTTTTGAAATCTTTGCCCGTAGGTACTAATATTCCGAACTTGTATCACAAGTACTTGACAATGTAGGTATTAGTTTTTATACTTTACACATTTATATGGTTTTATAATAGTAGTAGTAGTAGTATATTATATAATAAAAATGTTATTAAAAAGAGCTCCGTGGCCTAGTGGGTAGACTGTTTGATTCGCACTCGAGAGTGCAGGTTCGATTCCCAGGTTGTGGCGTGTACCAATGAGACTTTTTCAGATCTCAAGTATATTATACGGACGCTCTAATTGTAAAATAATGAACCTTGTCCTTGTTGTACTTGTAAAATACCATATATAAAAAAAATAAAAATAAAAGTATTGCATTCTCTTTTGTTGGCAACACCGAACAGAATACATTTGAATAAAGCGACTGTACAGATTTTGGCGTATTACTTTTATCTAATAAAAATTAGAAAAGTGACGGAAAACCTAAAAATAAGTGTAAGTCATATTCCGCTCGTTTACACTAATGGTGAAGGAAAAGTCGCGAGGAAACCCGCACATGGTTGGCCCCAGACGTATTGAACAGTCTTTCCTCTGGACTAGGCTGACTATGTTGTGAGAAAGCCGTATGTGCTTGGGCAACCATACGACATTTAAAAACCAACTGTCCCAGGCACTACAGTATTTCAAGAGTGGTTAATTCGCTCGGAGAATACTGTTTAAATCATCCAATAACGGATAAAAATTCCTAAGATTTTAATAACATTTACAGATTTTAAATACCTAACCACAGAAATAATGAAGAAAAATCCACAATTCAAACATTCAAAACATGTTCAAAAATCAAAAGTCAAAACAAACAACAATTAATGTAAAACGTATGTCAATGTCACTGTCACCACTCATCGGTGTTGCCAGATGCCAAACATATTAAACAATGGGTAGGTACGAGCACGGAATATAAAACACAAGAGGAAAGGGCATGTGGGCGTGGCCTGCTTGTCATAGTTAATTACAGCGAGACTTAACTGGACTCACTTGCTTTGTGGTTGCTTAAGTATTGTGACATGTGCTGCCGGTGATTTTCATACGCGTGTTTTATAAAAAAACTCCTTATAATGACTCGATGTTCCATCCTCGAGTGCAAAAACAATAGTAGTACGAAGAACTTACTACGATCAGGTGTTTCTTATCATCGGTAAGTCATTATTTAATTTATAATTAATAAATAATCTTTCAGAAAATCCTCTATCCATTTAAAATATTAGTGAAAATTAAGAATGACACGTATTGCTATTGAAATAAAGTCTAAAATTATATGAGCTTAATACGCCACCTGGTGTCGAGTAGTAAGCACAATCTGAAATTATGCACAGACGCAGGTGAAACGAACATTAGGGTTGTGACTTACGATATCATCGATTTATCGATTTATTAATTTTAGATATAGGTAATTGTTATTTTAACTAAAATCAAAATAGTTATCTAAAGTATCGATTATTTCCGTTTTAGTTTTCCTAAAGATCCTCATACAAAAGAGAAGTGGATTACTGCGACTGGTAGGGTCAACTGGATGCCTACGAAATCGAGTTGCATTTGTTCAGAACATTTTGCAGAAAATACAATCCTTATAACAAAAAAAGGATACAGATATTTAGATCACCGTATAGTTCCCACGAAAAAAATTATGTCTTATCAAGTACATAAGTATTCATACATTTTTCTTAAGCCACAAATACAGTTTTAGGGCTAGCGCATACATATAACTTTTAGTTGAACAACTGTTTTGTTGTGTTTCATAAGATTATATCAATATAGAACGTGCGCATACTATCAACTCGATAGTTGATCGATAAAAATCAAAAAGCTGTATCGGTCTGCTTTTGACTAAAAAGTTGGACAACTATCGATTACGCGCTCATTTTGCATTGCAATGTATTGAAGTGCGCATACCATCGACTAAACAGTCGATCCGCGACTGTTCAGGACCCAGTAATGATAAGATTTCATTAAAAGTTTCTTCACACATTCTATAATATTTAAAAAACTTATCTGGGTGCCCTTTTAGTTTAGAATGCAATGTATGAGATATTCTACAAATTAATTTGTCACTAAATATGGGATATACACAATACCTCCTTTTCTTTTCTCTTTTAAAACGTATATAAAGCAAAGCACAAGCTATAACCACGCTATAATTTAATAGTTAAATGGCATTGCAATTAGCACCTTGACTCGAGCGTTTCCTACAGAAGACTGTTAGATTTGTTCAGGAGATAAATCGACTTAAATCGATTGTATGCGTACCTCCATCGACTAAACAGTTTAGTCAATGCAAAAGTTGTATGTATGAGGTATCCCTGAGTTGCACATGAAACGGAATATTTTTATTTGTACGTAAATTGTATGAAAATACAGTATTAAAGTCTTACTTCTTATTGAGGGGGGGGGGGGGGGGTGTATACTTTCACAGATACAGTTTTAATAAACCTATCGGTAATTCACTTCTTTCATGGGTCAGAGTAGTTACGGTTGTTAATCTTCGTGTAAATTAAACACAAACAACTTTTCTTTTCTATATTTCTTTTACAGGTTTTCAACAGGAGAATATATGTACATACAATTTTATAAATACGCTTTTTATTTCTGTATCATGGAGAGAGCCCGGAAAAACCATTCGTCTGTTGTTATTACTTGACATCTACATTTTAATTATAATAATATAATAATAATATATATTTGTTGTTACAGAACGTAACAATGACTTCAAACTCTCCTGGAAAAAAGTATTCTAGATGAACCAGGGCCCAGTTCAGAGCCAGCAGCAAAAAAACCCTGCATTGAAATTATATACAGCCGAACGTATAACCGCCTCCTTTTTCTCATTATCTTTTCTGTACTCAATTCGTACGAAATATCATACAAATATGTCCAAGGAATAAAAGTTTAATATACAATTATATTAAGTATTAGCTGACTAACTGATGCCCGCAAATTCGTTTGCATAGAACTAAAGGAAACGGAACCTTATTTTTTAAACCTAAAGTAGCCTATGCTAGACCTTATAATATCAGCTATATATGCCAGTGAAAGTCCAGTGAAAATCGGTCTAGCCGTTTCTGAGATTAGCCGGAACAAACACACAGACTGACAGACGGACAGAAAAATGTTAACAATTTATATTTTATTGTAAGTAACGATCATACTTTTAAATGCATTAAGTGAAAATAAAAGCTGTTAATTTGAAATTACAAACAGACACTTCAATTTTGTTTATCTGTATTGATATAATATATTAATTATCTGCCAAATTAACAGTATGCTAATTTGCAGTCGCAAACTATTTTTGTTCGCACGATCAATAATTATAACCCTTTTACATATAACTTTATTATTTATATTGATTGATTTCAGAATCTATCGATTTTATCGAGATCATAAACATTCATATCATTACATCCCTATTTGAGTAGCAGAATATTCTAGAAAGAAACAATCACACGAATTTGAATTAAAACTGATTAAAACCTTGCGTCTATGTCTGTAAAGTGCAAATTTGCGTGCATAAAATGCAAAGTTTAAGAGCCTCAAATGTTGAACTAAGTAGTCAAAGATGGCCGAAAGCATGTCGAAGGAATGTCGATAACAGTCACAATGTGTAATTGCTAAATTCTACATTATTGTCAAGGAGATAAGGTCGTTTTTGTATCATTCTTAATAGTCGTTATTACATTGTGATTTCGAGAAATTGTTACAGTAATAATTGGTTCATTTTCAGTGTGCGTAAAATGTTTTTGTGTGAGTTTGGCGACAGCGGTTTTCAATAATCATTGTACCTATGCCCCTTCCTCCTGTGTTTTATATTCCGTGGGTACGAGCGTATCGAGCGGTAAATATAAAAAAGAATTTGTGGTGTATACTGTTATGTTAAGCACAGGGGAGACACTCTCTACAAATGACAGTTCGAGCACCGGCGAATGTCAGCATTTAGTTCACATAAGCCTAAGGTTAACACCAAAATTAATTTTAACGTCGTGTCAGACAAATCTATTTTAAGTAATATGAATTTATTCTGTCAATTATGTCAAAGCACGAAATGACCAGCGGCCAGCCCCGTGAACGAAAGTCCTGGCTGGAAAAAACTCACGCCCGCCTCCGCAAGCCACTCACACACAGCCGCGAGCTGTCATTCGTGTAAATCGGTGGAATGACGATTCTTTACATATATATATATATATATATATATATATATATATATATATATATATATATATATATATATATATATATATATATATATATATAATACGAAGTTATTATTTTGTGCCGCAGATTCAGTCAACTCAGTGATAGTTTACCCTTGATAGACCTTTTATGCCAGCGACATAATTTTCTTATTTCGGCCTTTTTAGACCTCTTTTTTACGTAGTCGGATTATAGTTTTTTTTAGCTTAATTTTTTTCACATACATATTTTTTGAATAATATTAAAAAGTAGTCAAAACACTTTCAATTAAAAATATCTTCTTCAAGAGCGCGGAGCGAGCCAATTTTTTTTCTAGATTTAAAGACTGATAATGAATATGTCAGATTAGACCTGTATTAATTGAACTTCAAAACTAATAAATGTGCTAATAATTTGTTTCATTCAACCGATTTTAATCTAGTTTTTTTTGTTTGAAAGCTGACATGATCGAGAAATAAAGGCTGGTTTATATATTGGAAAATAAAGGCTGGTTTATAAACACAAAAACAAAATCAAATATAAATATGGTACTGTCACAAAAGAAAGAAAATATTCTATAGAAGTAATCTTGTCAATTTACGAGAGATTAACTCGTTGTTACGTTAATGTTGTGATTGATGGTTATTTTTTTTGTTTGTTACATGTTGAATTATCGTTAATAATTGTTTAATTGCTAGTCTGTTTTCATTTTAAACAGGTTTATCTCTCACAAATATGGACGTATCGTCCGAAAAAACTTCTGTAAACTCGGGAAACCAGACTACGGTTTCCCGAGTTTACAGAAGGTTTATGGAGACAGGTATCATTCAAAAGAAGACGTGGAACCGGCAGAACTCGGGCGACAACGTCTCGTAACGACAGCTTAATTGTGACAACTTCCTTGCGCTATCGGTTTTTAACGTCTATAATCATTAAAAATGAGCTCCACCAGGTACGTGGCATAGCAGTTAGTGCACGAACCATAAGAAGAAGACTAAAGGAGCGTGATATCACACCTTTCAGACCGGAAAATGGACCAAAATTGTCTGCAGCTTACAGGCAAGCTCGACTAAGATTTGCTTGTGAACACCTAAATTGGACTGAAGAGCAATGGGCTTCCGTATTATTCACTGATGAGTGTAGGACTTGTTTGTACGGTGCTGATAGTCGCAGACTAGTCTACCGTAGAAGAGGAGAGCGATATGCTCAAAATTGCATTGAGGAGAGGGTTCCATTTGGAGGCGGGTCTTGTATGGCTTGGGGCGGCATTAGCATATCGATGGATGCTCAAACTGAACTTGTGTTTATTGACGCACACATGGCCGTGGTAACCGTGGCTCAACATCACATCGCTATATAACGGAAATATTGGACCCTCATGTGGTACCTTTTAGCGGATTTATAGGCGAAAACTTCATTCTGATGCAGGATAATGCTCGTCCGCACGCAGCGAGACAAGTTAAGCAATACTTTACTCAGGTTGAGATTCGTTCCATGGATTGGCCAGCACGTAGCCCGAACCTCAATCTGATAGAACACGTGTGGGACAACCTAAAAAGAGCTGTATTTACAAGAAATCCGGTCCCAACAACGGTTGAGGAGCTCAGAGTTGCATTGTCACAAGAATGGAACAATACTCTGCAAGATGTTTTAAAAACACAGATCGATGCGAAACCGACTTGAATCAGTTATTAGGGCAAGAGGAGGTAATACACCTTATTAAAAACAAAAAAAAACCTTTTCTTTTCTTAGTATTTTATATTATTGTAAATTTTTCATAATAAATCCGTTTTTGTTCTATTCAGTGTTTCATTCCAAAAAGCTGCAATATACACATATTTGTGGTGTGCTTGCCAAGAGATTTCTTCTTTCTTTTTATACCAAACATGTGATGATTTATTTTTTTTAGATGTTAGAATATGAAGTTTAATTTTCGAAACACAAAATTTTGAAAAAAATTATATAGTGTAAAAAAATCTAAAAATTCTGACCTGAAGTTGGCGTGCGCAAGTAAATTTTTTAGGCTTAATCACTTGTTCGCCGTTTCTTCGTGATTGTTCGATCTTCGTTCGATCGATTGAAAGGACCATGCAAAAAATCGATTTCAAAACAGATTTCAAACCTATCTCAGTTATTAGCTCTTGCCACGCTGATTATTATTAGGTCTTAACCTATGAAATTGCCGTTTTGTATGAAA
Source organism: Phengaris alcon alcon (assembly GCA_037179445.1). Classification (NCBI taxonomy): domain Eukaryota; kingdom Metazoa; phylum Arthropoda; class Insecta; order Lepidoptera; family Lycaenidae; genus Phengaris; species Phengaris alcon. The sequence continues at coordinate 358,576 of JAYRCH010000072.1, read as the reverse complement.
AAATTTAAACGATTTTTTTCATGTATTTTTAATTTGTATTAATCGAAGTAATCACCCATGCAATCAATGCATATTTGCCAACGCAGTGGCAGTTTATTGATGCCCTTCTTAAAGAAATCAGCTGGACGGGAGGCAATAAATTCTTCAAAGGCATTTTGTACTGCCTCTCGGGTATTGAATTTTTTTCCCGCCAAGAAGTTGTCCAAATTCTGGTGAGTAGGGCGGATAACGGAGAGCTTACAACCCCAGTTCTTGCAACTTGGAGACCGTCTGCTATGCAGTATGAGGTCGCGCGTTGTCGTGCAGGAGCAGCGGAGACAAGCGATTGACCAATGCTGGTTGGAGATGTGCCAGCTTCTCCATCATTGTGTTCAGTTCTTCACAGTACACATCTGCAGTAATGCTCACCCCGTTTGGTAAGAAGCTCTGATAAATCACACCGGCGCTAGACCACCAAACAGTGACCATCACTTTTCTAGGGGTAAGTTTTCGTTTAGGGCATTATTTAGGTGCTGAAAGAGGATCCAACGAACTTGCTGAGCGCTTGCGGTTATTAAACAGAATCCATTTTTCATCGCAGGTAACAATGCGGTTCAAAATGCCTTCATTTGTGTGTCTGTTGAGCAGAGCAAGGCACGTCTAGACGCGTACTTCGCGCTGGCGATCATTGAGTTCGTGGGGCACCCATTTGTCAAGCTTTTTTACCTTCCCAATTTGACGCAAATGGACCGATATTGTTTTGACGCTAACGTCGAAAGCTGCTGCTAATTATGTCGTAGATTGTGTATCATCAGCTTCCACAATCGCCTTTAATTCGTCATTATCGACCAGTCTTCGGACGACTGCGAGGTTCATTTGTCAGGTCGAAATTTCCAGAACGGAAGCGAGCAAACCAATAACAGGTCATGCCTTGGTTTGTATTGTTAGCTCCGTAAACGTCGTTGATGTTGCGTGCCGCTTGTGCCGCGTTGCTGCCACGACGGTACTCATATTCCATAATTACTCGAATTTTTAACGTATCCATGATGACGAAAAAGATTGAAATGCGATGAAAATGTAACACTAATCAATAAACAAATGACTACTTTTGGAAAAAGAATTCCATGTTTTTAAAATAAAATAAATTTGAAATTAGAATTCTTAGCCAAACAAAATTTATTTTGATTTGAAATTGCCAGTACTGTAGGACGGCAATTTCATAGGTAAATACCTATTATTTAGTATGATGATATTCACCTCAGGAGTGGCGTTTTTGTCAGTAATTGGATTTTTTTTTATATTAGCGACCCACTCCAGATTAGCTAGGTGCAATGTATTATACACTTATTAGACTTCAAAAAAGGAGGTTCTTTTTGAATTATTTTCCTTGATAGCGCGCTACAAACACGACTACAAATAAATAATTAAAAAAGTAAAAAACCTGACTGCAAATAAAGACAGATACCTAAGCAACGCAGTTTTAGTGCGTTGCTTAGGTATCTCGACGGCGCCTACGTAAAATATTGTGTCTGAAAAATGCTTCTTTCCAGGAGAGCGATTTAAAGTTTATTTTTGTATAACTTTGTTCATAATGGTTAGATGCTTATGAAAATTTGCATAAACAGTATTGTTAGGATAATAAATTAGTAAATTGTATCAAAAATCCAAAATGTTGAATAGTTTTCGCGAAAATTGAGTAACGATAGTATACCACGTAAATGCTCTCTTAATCGTAACTGGCACTTCCAATTATTTTCTAGGAACTGCATAAGCAAAATTCAAACGGATTTGCCGATTCTGATAATCTACGTTGGTATTTATCAGGAATATTTTATTTCAAGTGTCACATTCAATTACATACTTCGTAGATTGCTTGTGTTTATGATTTATTTTAATGGAATAACAAGAACAAAATTTACATAAAATATCTTTACTATCGTTATTTACTATTACTATCGTATATTATTCATTTTTTTCATTCATTCTGTTATTCACAGTACTTTGCGTGGACCACTTATTAGTTGTTCTTTAGTTATAAACCACTGTATTATAGTAAGAGAAAAAACTGTGTAATGATTTCTAGTGATACTCTGTTAAAGTAGGTTTACTATTGGTAAAAATATGCTAAAAAAAAAGACTAGTAAGAAGAAGAAGAAACTTTAACTTGAACTTTAAAAACTTTAAAAACTTTAAAAAAAACTTTAACTTTAAAAACTTTTTTAACTTTAAACTTGAACTTTAAAGAAACTTAACTTTAAGAAGGTTAAACAATATTACATAATTATCAATTATGGCAATAATGATTTAATTTCAATAACTAGTATCCAGTTCTTAATATATATAAAACAGTTTTGCCGGGAATTCAATGGGTGACGTTGTGGATTTTGTATTTCCTTCATAAATTTGTGTTATTTCAGTTATTAATGTGTAATATTGATAGAATATTAACCATTAAATATTCGTTAACATGCACAAGTGTAGGCAAGTAGTACAACTTCAAAGAACGTGCTATTTTGTGTTACCTCCAAAACTCCCTAGAAACTTTCAGTAAAGCTTCTACCATTTTAATGAATCGACTGACTTGACTCATTGACTGCACTGAATATCTATTTGGACTTTGACTAGACTTTAGATTTGACAATTTAGGTGTTGAAAACCGGAATTGAAACGAAAATTCTATTTCCCACCTTTTTAACTTGACACTGACAAATAGTTTTAAGCCGATGCCACAACGACGCCATATATTATTATAAATAAATAAATAAAAAAACATATCTATGGATGTCTATAGTCTACACTCTAGTCTCTATGGCTTTGCTCTATGGTAACGTCAAACTTTTTCTTTTTCGCGCATTAGCCTAAAGCTTTTTCAAATTTGAAAATTTTATTGTGTTAAAAGTACTATTATCTACATAAAATTAGTATTTAATATTTAGTGCATTATGCAATTGACGTACCTACACCAAAATATTCAAAGATTATGCACCTTACAGTTCTCAGTAGCTTATTCATAATACTACGGAGTTGGTCGCGTTTCAATTTCAATTTGACATTGAAAATAATATAAACATTGTGAAGTGGGTAGTCGTAAGTTGATTTCATTGTATGTTTACAGAAGGTGTATTGGGAGAGGTTGTAAAGAAGGCAACTTATTTGCATAAATCGTATCTTGGACATCGTGAGTGTACTGCCCGGAATAATAACGTAATGAAGAATGGTCAAGTTCATAATTATAGAAGGCACATAAAAGTTTTTGGGAGGCTATGGTGCAGGTATCAAGTGATTAAGTAGTGAAAGAAAGGGTTAGTAAGTAGTGAAAGAAACTGTAAGTAAGTAGGCAGCAAAATCACGTAAGTTTATGTTGGCCATTGTACTAAATCTAAAGAATGTTGATATATTGAAATTGTAAATAATAACCTAACCAAGAGCATATCAGGACATGTCTTAAGAGGATTCTTAGACATCTTAGACTTAGTGAAGTGTAGCCAAGCACTTCGTCATGGATCGACCACGAACTTTTATCGCGACAACGCGAACACGAATCTTCGCGTGCAAGTCTGGCCGTAGTAATAATGACGATGCATCGACCTTGCTGTCTTACAATAAGAACTATTTTGCTCCGTATGTAGAAATATTTTCTTCAATCTGTCATTTTGTCGATTCTTCGGTGTTTCTAGGGTGCGCATGCTAAGCCTGCAGATAGCGACAATATATTATTAAAAAAAAAACAATAAAAAATTCCACACCTGAGTCTTATTACTTCCCTAAGCTGACACTTGAATAACTAAATAGGTCAACTGTCAGTTTGACTGATGTGAAACTGACACTGATGCCTAAGATAGGTTTTACCCGGTACATGTTCAATCATTAAAATAAAGACGAATCGACGAACTTTTTTTTTCCTAATCTAACGCAAACTTGTCTATTTGCACTCTAAACCTAACTGGAAAACAACTATAACCTCGTCAAATTAGCACTAATCTAGCCAAGTTTATCCTACCGCCGTTTAACCTAACGCCGTTAACCTAACGCCGTTTAACCTACCGCCGTTTAACCGAACGCCGTTTAACCTAACGCCGTTTAACCTAACGCCGTTTAACCTAACGTCTTTTAACATAACCTAACACCCTTTAATCCAACGCCGCTTAAACTAACGTCGTTTAACCTAACGCCGTTTGACCTAACAAAAATAAAAAAACCTAAACCTAACTGGAAAACAACTATAACCTCGTCAAATTAGCACTAATCTAGCCAAGTTTATCCTACCGCCGTTTAACCTAACGCCGTTAACCTAACGCCGTTTAACCTACCGCCGTTTAACCGAACGCCGTTTAACCTAACGCCGTTTAACCTAACGTCTTTTAACATAACCTAACACCCTTTAATCCAACGCCGCTTAAACTAACGTCGTTTAACCTAACGCCGTTTGACCTAACAAAAATAAAAAAACCTAAACCTAACTGGAAAACAACTATAACCTCGTCAAATTAGCACTAATCTAGCCAAGTTTATCCTACCGCCGTTTAACCTAACGCCGTTTAAACTAACGCCGTTTAACCTACCGCCGTTTAACCTAACGCCGTTTAACCTAACGTCTTTTAACATAACCTAACACCCTTTGAAAGGGAGGAGGAGTATGAAATGGAGGAGGAGTATGAAAGGCGTGCAGTGAAGGAAATTGCAGCGGGACTGAGAGATATTGATATTAGGGAAATAGTTCTTGAAATACATAGAAAGACAAAGGAGCATATGCGTAACCATTTCGAAAACATGAAGGAATATATAACGGAAGCGAATCTTGAAACACACGAAATAATGAAAACAAACCATGATGAAGTGATAGGCATGAATAGGAAAAATACTGGAACGGGAGTAACATTAGTGGAACAGGGGAGAACCGATGCCCCTACAAACTCACAACCCGCGACTTACGCGAGTGTGGTGAGTGGCGGGGGGGTAACCCAGATCACACTGGACCCCGGGCGCATGACCCTCCACTCCTTAGTGGTAACAGACAGGGAGAACGTAATGTCGGGAACTGAAATAATAACTGAGATAGGAGAAATAATAGAAGCCAGAAAGGAAGGGATAAAAGTAGATAGGATTCGTAAAGGAAAAGAGAGAAAGGTTATTTTAGGATTTAGGGATAAGAAAGATAGGGATAGAACTAAAAGTAAAATAGAAAACTGTGAAATCAAACTCGATGTAGAAATAGTGCAAAATAAGGACCCACAGGTAGTGTTGTATGGGGTGCTCAAGCCAAACACCGACGAGGAAATCCTCGAGGCGGTTAAGACACAAAATGGGCACCTCATGCAAGCACTGCCTGAGGGGGCAGAAGATAGGATCGCAGTAAAATATAGGAGAAAAGGGAAGGACGACCAGACTGAACACGTGGTATTGAGTGTATCGCCGGGGCTGTGGCAGCGCTTTACCAAGGCAGGCTGCATATATATAAACATGCAGCGCGTTAGGGTCGCCGACCAGTCCCCCCTGGTGCAGTGCTCGCGCTGCCTAGGGTACGGACATGGAAGGCGACACTGTACCAACGACACGCGAGAAAGGTGCTGCCACTGCGCCGGAGAACATCATCAGTCCCAATGTGACAGTCGATTGGAGGGGAATAAGGCATGTTGCATAAATTGCAAAAACGAGGGCCTAAAGAGAGCAGACCACAACGCGTTTAGTGCGGAGTGTCCGGTACGGCGTAAGTGGGATGCTATAGCACGGGCAGCCGTAGCGTATGACAACCAGGAGGAGTAGAAGCAGTAGTACCAGTACGGCCAGCATAGCCGAAACAAATCGGGTTGGCATCTGTCAAAAAATTGTTTTTGACAGATCCAATAAAGACGTATGTAGGTAGTCGGCTATAAAAACCTTAGCATATGTATGGTTATAGTGCATAACATAGCATATATAGATTAAGAAGTAACAATGTAAACTGGTACTATTGCGACTATAAAACTACCTTGGTGTTACACGGTGTGCATAGCAGACCACAATTGTGGCGAGTTATTGTAAAAATAACCTCTTCGCAAACCGCCTGGCCGGGCACTTCGCCCTGGACGCGGACCGAAATAAGAAATGTAAATAAGTGTATAGAAAAATGTAGAACATGATAGAAACAGGAATGAGTGTAATAGCTAGACATAGCATTATACAAATTAGAAAAGAGAAATGTAAAGATATAGAATAAAAAATTGATAAGTAAACAAGAAAAATGTAAATAACAAAATGTAAAGGAATGAAGTGTGAAGGTAAAATGTAAAGTTAGAAAATGTAGAATGAGATAGAAACAGGAAAAGTACAAAAGGCTAGACATGTAAAGTAAAATAGACAATGTAAAATGAAAAGAAAAATGAAATGTAATTTTGAAAAGAAAAATGTAAGGCAAAATAAAAAAGTAGTGTAAGTGAATGTTAATGTAGTGATAAATATAAATGAAATGTAAGGAAATGTACAAATGTAAGCAAGAAATAGAGTTACATAAGTAAGTAAGAGAATGTAAAAAAGGAGAAAGAATTAAGAAACTGTGAAATGTAAACGTAAATGCAAAAATTAATGTAAAGTAAATAGTACAAGATGTTGAAGGATATAAATGTAAGACTAGAAAGAAATAAGTAATAAGAGAAATGTACAAAAGTAATAGCAAGAAATGAAATGTAATGATAAAAATTAACTAACCTATAAAACGGAAGATGTAACCAAAAAACAATGCAAACAATTGTCCTGGCTAATGGCCGGGGGAACTAGAAAAAAAAAAAAAAAAAAAAAAAAAAACACCCTTTAATCCAACGCCGCTTAAACTAACGTCGCTTAACCTAACGCCGTTTGACCTAACAAAAACAAAACCTAAGCCTAACTGGAAAACAACTATAACCTCGTCAAATTAGCACTAATCTAGCCAAGTTTATCCTACCGCCGTTTAACCTAACGCCGTTAACCGAACGCCGTTTAACCTAACGTCTTTTTATTCCGTGACTTCCGCTGACCGAGCAACAGCTTTTTCGCGACGCTCTGCACTTAAAAATCCAAAAAGGTGGGAAAAACATAACCGATTTTCACAAACGAGGTGTCGCTGGAATCGTCTCGGCGCCCTCTACACGCGGGTGATTACGGCGCACCTTAAACAAGTGAAAAAAGTGTTAAAAACGGTGGGAAACTAAAAAAGGAAAAATTTATAAACTAAAAAGTGAAATAGGATAAGTGTTTGTGTACGGATTTTAAAAATAAATAGTGGACTTTGTGTAGGACAGTGACCTTTTTATGTGTAGTGAAAATTAGAATTATAGACTGAGTGCAAATACCAGTGACCTTTAGTTTTAGTTTTTGGCGTCCCCACGAGGTGGGTGAATTCGCCACTCTACGCAAGCGGACTACAGTGCCTAAGGAGGGGCACACAAAGAGAAGGGAAAAGCTGCAAAAAGAAAAATTTTATCGCTCATAGGGGGTGAGTTATCTCATTATAAAAAATGGAACTTTAAAACAAAATAGCAAGAAGACCGGCTGAGACGCGTGGGATCTGAGGCGCTGATAATTAGGCCCAGAACATCGCCTTAACCTACCAATAAAAAGGGTAAGCCTCCCTATATAAAAAAATTCCGGAAACCCGGAAAAACCACTTTTCCGGGAAAACTTCAACAGAAAAGTGCTGAAACCGGCCACGCGTCTCTCATCATCACTACAGGCTGCCTGCACCCACCCCCTACCAAATACCAAAAACCGCGTGCCTCCAGCTGCTCCGAAACCGGAAAAAACCTAAAAAAGGTAAAAATCTAGGATAAAAAAGGAGCGGCTGGAAAAACCGGGAATCAGGCACCAGGAGCAGACGGCGGACATCGAGACGAGAATAACGACACCTCGCACGTCCTCCTACGGCCACTGGAGCGGGAGATAGAGCCAAAAAAGTTTTTGGCCGCCATTTTGACGGCCATTTTAGAAAACTAAAAAAGCCTATAACTCCCGAACCAGTCTACGTACAGCGGCGAGCGACGTGTCGTAGAGAAGGGCTCGAGGAGGAGCACCTGACTACGGAACAAGATCCGGGGAAAAAAGGGGAAACCGTAACCCCCCCCCCCATAAAAAGCCCAACTAAGAGCTACTGTTATATTGTAATTATATTAAGACCAATTACACTATTTTTAGTGTAGTTGTTAGTATAAGTTTTATTTTGTGTGCTTAGGGCCCAGACACACTACATCTTATCTATAGTAGCTAGATTAGGTCAGTTGAACCCCTTTTGGGGAAACTGTTAGTTTAGGGTTTTATTTGACATTTATTATTGGATTTTATTAATTAGAGTAAGTCAGTTAACCCCCCCCCCCCCTATTGGGGAACTGTTAGGCTAGGATTTTATTGACATTTTATTATTTGACACTTATATTAATTGATATAATTTTATTGAACTATTTTATTGAACTATTTTATTGAATTTTATTGACATTTTATAATTTTAATTAACTTTAGTTATTTTACAACTGTATTCTATTTTATTGTGTTTTAATTGACATTTAATTTGACGAGTCCCCCTAAATCGACAACATGATACGCACCCCCCGAAAGAGCGACATGTTTACCATTTCCCCGCCAACAAAAAATAAGATAAATGAGGGCAAAACCCTCTCGCAACCCATGAAAGCTTCAGAAGTAAGAAAAAGTATTGATAAGTTTGAAGCTAAAAGTCTACAAGACATAACCCAAAAACTGAATGAACCACCAGTACCAAAATCCAAAACTAAAAAAGCAGCCACAGTACAGAATCCCGAAAGTCCCCTGAAAAAAGATAGACCTATGACGGCAGAAGGTAGAGCCTGTCTAGAGCGAGCGAAGGCAAGCATTAATAGCTACAAAAACTTTAAAACAGAGTATAAGGAGCAAGCTTTCGCCGCTATAGAGAGGCTCTACCGAATAATAAAAAAGCTAGAGGATGAGCTTACCAGTGTCAGAGCTGGGAGCAATGGAGGGCAGGGAAGGGACCCTTTACATCCCCCCCAGCCACCCGTGAACGTTGCGAACGCAGCAGAGGTCGCACAAACAGGGGATCTGAAACAGAAAAATAAGTTATTAGAGCAAGGAATGAATGAGGGAATGAAAGAGATGATGAAGAAGATGAATGAAATGAAGGGATGTATGTATACATCCCTTATGTATGGAAGAGAATAGAGTGAGGATGGAGAAGTTGAGTTCGCTCCTGGAGAACACCACAACTGTCGCCAAACCGGCGAGTTATGCGAGTGTTGTCTCGGCAAGGGTCGCTGAGCGAACCCCCGAGACAAGAGCACTGCATTCAGTTGTGGTGTCCTCCAAGGACACGAAGGACTCGGGAGACGAGTTAATGGAAAAGATAAGGAAGACTGTGGTTGCGAAGGATGGATGGGTTAGGGTGGAAAGGGTTAGAAAGGTTAAAAATAGAAGGGTAGTCTTCGGCTGTATAAATGAGGAAGAAAGAAATAAGGTGAAAGAGAGACTGGGAAAGAATGAGGGATTAGTGGTGGAAGAAGTGAAAAATAAAAACCCCTTTCTGGCCTTCAGGGGTGTGATGAAGTACGACACAGCCGACTTCATCGCCACGTTCTCTAACCAGAACGCGAACATCCTTGGGGGCCTGAAGGAGGAGGAGAGAAAGGTGGAGGTAGTATATGTGATGAAAGCGAGGAACCCCCTACAGAACCACGTCATAGCTAGAGTTAGCCCACAGGTATGGAAGAGGTGTGTGGATGCTGGATACGCCCATATAGGTATGGGCAGAGTGAGAGTGGAGGACCATAGTCCGTTGGTGCAGTGCTTCCGCTGCCTCGGGTATGGGCACACGAAGAGGGTGTGTGGGGATCAGACGGATCGATGCAGTCACTGCGCAGGTCCTCACATGAGGATTGTTTGCGAAAAGTGGCTGCAGAGAGAAGTGCCTCAGTGCATAAATTGCACTAAGGCCAAGAGAGATAGCGCGGAGCACAGTGCCCTTGATAGAGAGTGTGCAGAGAGAAAGAGGTGGGACGCTCTGGCTAGATCGGCGGTGTCGTATTGCTGAGGTTGTCCCCGATGAGTACTTCCAGTACCGAATATTGCAGGCCAACCTTCAGCGGAGCCAAATCGCCACAAGGGAGTTATTACTCGAGGCCACCAAGCGTAAGGCTAGCGTAGCGTTGCTTCAAGAGCCCTACATAGGTGGGGCGCGGAGTATGAGGACATACAACGGAGTTAGGGTCTACCAGAGCGATGGGGAAGGGGACGGTGTTGTCAAGGCGTGTGTTGTGGTATTCGACGACACTCTGGACGTCGAACTACACACACGCCTCAGCAACAACAACATAGTTGTGACCACCCTCCGAACCAAAGCCTGGGAGACGGTTGTAGTGTACTTCTACTTCGAGCCCGATAAGCCTGTAGGGCCCTACCTGGACATATCTTATGCAGATAGGAAGAGAGTTGGGATCGGATAAGATGGTCCTGGGAGGTGATGCGAACGCTAAAAGCCCGTGGTGGGGTGGCGACGCGGAAGACCCGCGAGGAAGGGATGTGTCTGCTGTACTGGAAGCAATGGGTCTACATATACTCAACACTGGAGACACCCCAACTTTCGATACCGTCAGAGGGGGAAAAAGGTACTCCAGTTACGTGGATGTGACAGCGTGCTCCGACGACCTGCTGGACCGAGTGGGCGACTGGAGAGTTGATGAGGGTCTGACGAGCTCGGACCACAACGGCATATCATTTGGCATCAGACAACAGAAATCCACAGGCACAAACATAATACGTACCTCACGCATCTTTAACACACAGAAGGCAAACTGGACTCAGTTTCGTGAGAAACTGACCCAGCTGATGTCGGATAGACAATTGACTGTACACGACATGGATACAATACACAGCACACAACAAATAGAAGAAGCAATAGACAGATACACGGAAGTCATAACACAGACATGCAGAGACACCATGCCGACCAAAAAACACACACAGAGATTCACCTTGTCGTGGTGGAATGATGAGCTCGCGCAGATGAAGAAGGAGGTCGCCACGAGGAAACGCAGGATCCGTAACGCTGCGCCTGATCGCAGAGACCGCGTAGTTGGACTGTACCTGGAAGCGAAAGAGAAGTATGAGAAGGCAGTAAAAGATGCACAGACTGAGAGTTGGAAGGAGTTTTGCCGGAAACAGGCTAGGGAGGGGGTCTGGGAAGGCATGTACAGGATGTTGAGCAGAGTCAGAGGGAGGGAGAAGGATCTGCCACTTACGAGGGATGGTGAAACCCTCGACGCCCGAAGCTCCGCGGAATGGCTGGCGGAGACCTTCTACCCCGAGGACCAGGAACGTGATGAAAGTGAGGTACATCGGCGGACGCGCCGGCGGGCGGAGTCCTTGGACACCGAACCGCCGGCGGGTCCGGACGACCCTCCTTTCATCATGGAGGAGTTGAAGAGAGCCGTAAGGTCCTTCAACCCCAAAAAGGCCCCCGGGGCGGATGGACTCACGTCGGACATCTGCCAACACGCTGTAGAATGTGACCCGGAATGGTTCCTTGCTCTGCTGAATAGGTGCCTCACCGTCGCCTGCTTCCCCAAACAGTGGAAGCGGGCGACTGTGGTGGTGCTAAGAAAGCCGGGCAAGGAATCGTACTGGGTACCAAAAGCCTATCGACCGATCGGCCTCCTGCCTGTTCTCGGCAAAATCTTCGAGAAGATGCTGGTCGCCCGACTTAGGTTCTACCTGCTGCCCAAGATTAGCCCTAACCAATATGGCTTCATGCCCCAAAGGAGCACCGAAGACGCCCTCTATAGGTTGGTGAACCACGTCAGAAAGCAGAGGGAGGAGAAGAAAATTTCTGTCGTGGTGTCGCTGGACATAGAGGGGGCCCTTCGATAGTGCTTGGTGGCCGGCCATAAAGGTTAGGTTAGCTGAGGTTGGGTGTCCGGGGAACCTGAGGCGGGTGATCAGCAGCTACTTGAGTGAAAGAGGAGTGAATGTAAGGTATGCGGGTATGGAAGTGAGCAGGGAGACCAACAAGGGGGCGTGCAGGGTTCTATAGGCGGACCATTCCTGTGGGACCTCTTGTTGCTATGGATGTTAGAGGAGATGAATGTCTTTAGCCAAGCTTTCGCCGACGACGTAGTATTAGTGTTTAATGGAGAAACGGCTCTGGAAATAGAGCGAAAGGCAAATGAGGTTCTGAAAAGAGTAAGTAAGTGGGGGGAGTCGAACAAGTTGAAGTTTGCCCCCCACAAAACATGCGCTCTATTATCAACGCGAAGGTTGAAATACGACGTGCCAAGACTCTCGATGGGGGGTGTCGACTTTAAATATTACGACCACATTAAAATATTGGGCTTAACCATAGACAGCGCACTTACGTTCAACACCCACGTCAGCAACGCATGTAGCAAAGCCATATTAAGGTACAAGCAGCTGGCAAAAGCTGCAAGAGTGGGATGGGGGCTTAACCCCCACATAGTCAAAATTATATATACCGCGGTAGTGGAACCGACTGTTTTGTATGCATCAGCAGCGTGGGCACCCACCGTGGAAAAGATGGGGGTCCAAAAAAGGCTCAACTCCGTCCAACGGGGTTTTGCCCAGAAGATTTGCAGAGCATATCGGACCGTCTCCCTGAACTCTGCGATGCTGTTGGCTGGGATACTCCCTCTTGATCTCAGGATACTCGAAGCTTCGAGGCTCTATGAGATCAAGAAGGGAGTACCGCCGCACCCGGCGTTGAAAGACAGGGAGGTGGAGCGAATGGCTCCAGCGATCGAGGACCCACATCCGGCAGAACAGGTAGAGCTGAGGTTCGGGTTGGTAGACGAGGACTCGTATGCAGACGTGGTTAACAGCCACGTCCATAGGATCTATACGGACGGCAGCAAGATTGAGGGTCGAGTCGGAGCCGCACTCTCCGTATGGAAGGGTGAGGTCGAGACGAAGGCCGTCAAGCTTGCGTTGCCGCCGTATTGTACCGTCTACCAAGCCGAGCTTCTAGCGCTCCAGAGAGCAGTAAGTATAGCCTGCAAGAGTGGAATGGCGAAGGTCGGTATCCTTAGCGATTCCAGATCGGCTCTCCAGGCAGTCACCCTTAGTTCCCCTCATCGTCGACGGTAGACCTTCCGGCCCGGAAACCGAACTGAGAATCGGACAGTGTCGGTCCCGGGCCCTCCTCCAGGTGCCGAGCGAGTCGAGAAGCCACAATTCGTTCTAGGGCCTTCCCGACCTCGCTCAGCAGAAGGATTGGTCTTACCGCCGACGCCCGGTCCAGTGGCCGGCCCCCCTTTGGTAATAGGGTGAGCCGGCCCTCCTTCCACACCCTCGGGAACTGGCCCGACCGAAGACAATGGTCGAACAGTTCCCGGAGTGGGTCCCCGAGGTGCACGAGCGCGGCAGAAAGCACTTTCCCGTGCACCCCGTCTGGACCTGGCTCCCTCTTCTTACTTAGGAGGCGGAACAGAACCGCCTCCATCTCCTGGTCGGTGACGGGTGGCGGAACACCCTCCACGGTCGAGTGCGACGTCCGCCGAGCCATTCTCGGAGGAACGAAACCTGCCGGGGGGTCAGGGAACAACTCCCTGACGATGTTCCCCAGCAGCTCAGGTTGGAGCGTCTCCGTCAACGGGGCCGACTGGACGCGGAGTTTTTCCCGCGCCCTTTTGTACGGTCGACCCCAGGGGTCATTATCAAGACCCCTGACAAGCTCCAACCATGCTTCCTCCTTAGCTCGGCTGATGGCCAGCAACAGGGTCTCTCTAGTCTCAACGTAGACCCAGTATAGCCGGCCATCTCTCTCCGTGTCCTGGGGTTGGCGCCGCCTGCTACGCCCGTAGGAGCGACGCGCCGTATTGCAGGCGGCGCGAAGGTCAGCCAGTTCTGTCGACCACCAATAGACCGCCCGACGTGGCGGCGGGGGACCACGAATCCTCGGCATGGCTGCTCGGCAGACGTTTGTAAGCACGTCTCCGAAACAGCCAGCCAACTCATCTACCCCCCGACCCTGCGGCGACGACGTGAGACACCAGCGACCGACTATGGTCGCCTCCTCCGCCAGTTCCCAGTCGAGCTTCGTGAGCGCCCAACGCGGGAATCTGCTACAACCCCTGGACAACCCCGGACTCGACCCGGAGGCTGGAGACACCTCGAACCGTATGTAGCGGTGGTCCTAGAGCGTTGAGAAATTGCTCTAGAGCCGCTAGATTCTGGTTCGGAAAGAAGTATACCCCGACAAAGGCAACCTCTCCCCGAACCGCCACCACGTACCCGTCTCCCCTCATTTTTGGTATAAGGGGAGGGCAGGAGCCAGTCTTCACCACGATGGCGACGGAGTCCGCCATATCCCTAGCCCAGTGCGGTAGGGGAGGTACGAGGTAAGGCTCCGCCACCACCGCAACATCGATACCCCACTCCGCCATCGACTGCAGGAAGAGGTCCTGAGCCGCGGCAGTGTGGTTCACGTTCCCTTGTAGGAAGCCGAAATGTCCTGTCATTACTCGGACATTTCGGCCTCAGGCGCCACCACCCTCCTCCCATGTTGACTAGGGGTGGAGGAAAATTTGCCTCGTACTGGTAGGGGGGTGCACAATCTACCCCCCCTTACATGCTCCGCCGGTCTGCTCACATCCGTGCAGACAGCACACTTGGGGCGCTCCACTCTACACCCAGATGCAGTGTGTCCAGGTTCTCCGCAGCGGTAGCATAATCCGCTGCGGTCCTTCATCGAGGGGGGGCACAACGCTGCGAAGTGCCCCATTCCTAGGCACCGGAAGCAGTGGCTGCGACGGGCGTCAACAAGGTGGAGCGACACCTTGCTCCACCCAACAGCGATGCTGCCCAGTGCCACCAACTTTTTGGCCGCCGTCACTGGGCAGCTCATGCGGGCATAGCCCGACCCCATCACACTCCGCTGAATCTCTCCCACCCAGACCTGGGTGCGGAGACATCCCCCCTCTCTAGCGACCGCGGACTTGACAGATTCCACGGTCGCAGCATCAGAAAGGCCCGTGATTTTAAAGTCGGAGCTTTTCACGTGCCTTGAAATCTCCACCTCCTCCGCAAGTACTTCGGACAGGCGAGCCGCCAATGCGTCCGCTTTCTCTGGACTGGCGGAGCCAGGTATCTCAATTGCGGGGGGAAATTAGTTACGAATCCCCCGCTGCCCCCGGGGGAGGGCAGCGGTATGTCGGACTCCCCCGGTGCGAGATGGAGTGCACCGACTAAAACCCCCCGATGTCCTGCTTCTGCGCTAATGCGAGGTCGTGGGAATCGCGTGAGCATAGCTCCACGACCCCGCAGCGCGTGCCACGACCGACCCTCTTCTGTTGCGGCGGCTACATGGAATGCCGCCGCCTGCCTTCACCGAGAGCTCCCCGGACATAGGGGAGCTTTGCGCTCGGGACCCATTGTGTGGCCGATGATCCCCCGATCACCACCCACGGGTCTAGGCTTCCACCACGTCCATGGCGGGGGCGGGTTGTTCCGCCCTTGCGCCGCTAGGCTTCGGCTTTTTCTGCCGGGCCTTTTTCGTGGGAGACTTTCCCTTTTTCTTGCTGGGGGGCGGCTTTTTGGCTGTTATGCAGCCAGCAGCCCCCAGCACGTGCCCCTTCGGCTTCTCGACGGCTTCGCACGCGGGGCAGTTCGGTTCTGCCCCGCATTCAGCCGCCTTGTGGCCCGGCCCATTACAGTTCACGGCCAGGTGGCCGGTATCGAGGCACCGGTAATACCGCTTAGGCCTCGCTGTCAGCAGCGCCACCTTAGCCACGAGCCAGCCGACCTGTAGCCGCCCAGAACTCAGGAGTTTCTTGGCGGCCGCTACCGGGACTTTGACCCAGAGAGATCTGGTTCCCCTTGGGCCGATTACTACTCTGCCCGACCGGATATTATTTGTCGGGCAACCTCCTTCCTTAGCAGCCGCCTCGGTGACGTCGGCGGCTGTTGTTGTGTCGTCCAGCCCGGTGATGCGCATTTCCACGCTTTTCACCGGGCGGGAGATTCTTACGTTCTCCGGATTAAGGACCGCTCGCAGTTTTGTAGCGAGCGCGTCTGCCTTCTCATTTGCGTCCTCCCCTTCAACGGACAGGACGCGCGCACACGTTTGGGCCAAGCGGAAGCCGAGCCTGGGGATATTAAGCTCCCCTAGGTCGATCTTCGCCCGGGCCTCACGAAGCAGCTTCTCGTATGACACCCCTCTTTCCGCAGCCCCCGCCTCAAGGGTGAGGGTGACGGCCGCGGACGTGGGAGGGCGAAGCCTTGCCGTTCTCTTCTTTCTCTTTGGGGCGGCCTTGGGTGTTTTAGCCGCCCCCTTCTCCTTCCTGGCCTTGCGTGGCCCAACTTTGGTCCACGGGGCCTCGGCGGGGGAGGGGCTGGTGTTTGCCCCCCCTTGCGCCGCTTCTTGGGCGGCCATTGATGGCCGCGTCTTCTTGACTTTTTTCTTGGCTATGGGCGGGGCCGGTGCAGTCGGTGCCTCTTTTGGGGGGACCACCGCTTGTGGTGCCGCCACTTCCGCATAAGAGGGCACCGTCGCGTTTTTAGGCTTCGGTGCCTTCGTCTTTTCCGCCGCCGGCGGGGTGCCCACAGTGGCACTATCCGCCGCCAGCGGAGGTCTCCTACGGGGCTCCGGCAGGAGCCGGTCCTCGAGCCCGGCCAGCCTTGCATTCAGCATGTTGCCGAAGGTTTCGATATTGGAGCGCGAAACCTCCGACAACAGCTGTTGCAGGTCTTGGGTGGCGGGTCGTGCCGCCTGACGCCGCAGCTCCTCCAGCTCGTGGCGGAGTATGTCCACCTGCTGTTGGAGCCTCACGTTTTGAGCTTCAAGAGCTTTCACTTCCTCGGACTGCCCGCGGCTACTCATTTCGGCGACGGCCGTCTTTATGTTGGCGGTCGCCTCTTTGAGGAACCGCTGGTAGGTTCCCTTTAAATTCTGGGACTTCGTGGCGACCATTGTAATTGTCGCCAACGATGCCTCTACACTTTGGGCCAGAGCGGCGATGGTCTGCTCTGACCTGTCTTCTCCGGTGGCTATGTTAGTGGGGCTTGCGGAGGTAGACGCGCGTGCCTGCCGCGCTGTCCTCGCCGTTTCAGCCACCTCTTCCTCAGCTTGGAGCCGAAGAGCCTCCTCCTTTTGCCGGTTGAACTCGGCTTGTGCCTTTGCTAGGCCGACGTACTGGCCGGTAGATGGTGGCCGGCCACGTCCCCTCTTTGGCTTGGGCACCACTCCTTTACTAGTGGGTGGCGCCATGTCATCTTCCGAGTTTCGCCGTTTAAGGCCTGTCCGTTCCGGTGGTACGACGGGCAGCCCCTCAGAGTCCAGCGATATACCAGACACATCGCTGGAGTCCGAGAGGTAGTCGTCGCTGTCAAGTCCGGTGTTTGGGCGTGCGGGAATCAGCGCGCGCGTGATCATTACGCGCGGTACGCGCGGTGTGGCTCCGCTGGTATTTCCCGCCGCCATTGTCTCAGTCATAGAGGGAGGGAGGACAAGCTCGCGCTCGCGCTGAACGCGTGCGAGCCCCTCCGTGTCTCCTCGCAACTTCTTCCGATGAAGAAGCCTCAGAAGTCGCTCCCTGCCATTCTCCACGGGCTGAGAAAAGTCCGTGTCCTCGTCGGTTAAGAGATCCGCCGCCGGTGCGGTTAGGGACACCGGCTTCGGACTCGTATGCGCCATCGCGCCACTCCCTTCACTCGCCGTCGCCACGGCCTCCTCCTCTACAGCAACAGGTGCCCCCCCCCCCCCCCCGTATACGTGGGGCGACCCCCCGCCGAAGCGGGAGTGTGGGATTCCCTCGTAAGAGGACCCACCCGGGGAATAATTTCCTTGTTGCATTCGATATTTGATCAAGTATGGGCTGAGTCTGACCCGATCCAATAGGGGGGATTCTGCCCCAGTGCCCTCACGACAAAACCGCCCGTTCGCCACGCATCCCAAGGCCGGGCACCACAATCCAAGGATTAGGGGCCGTAAAAGCCCATCCATCACCATTCAAACAAAAACCTAACACGCAAAACCTAACACACACGCACAGAAGAGTAAATAAAAGAGAAAAGATAGAAAGAAAAGATGTTGAAAGATAGACGAAATAAATAAAACAATGCAAAAAAGAAGAGTAAACTATAAAAAGGTGGTGAAAGATAGAGAAAGACCGGCGTTCAGCTGGCGGGGCCGTTCCGCACGGTAACGGCATCAGTGGGGCCGCAGGGGAGGAGGCAAGTTTGGTATTACGGTGCGCCGCTTGCCCTATCCTCTCCGGCCGAGGTGTGGTTGGCCTCCACCAGTACTGTAGCAGACTCGGGGGGAGTCTGCTGCAGTACTGGTGGAGGCGGAGGAGGAAGGCGCACCTTACCATCTGGTGCGCCTGCCGCCGGCGGGGTCGCGGATGTGTGTATCGTTCCCGTGGCCCCGTCACAAGGCGGCGTGGAGGAAAGTGGGGGGGTTTAGTGGGTAAACCGTGGGTCTCATTAGCCTATACGGGAGTCCCACATCACCACTCGGGTGCCCCCTGCGCCTGGGTGGTATGCGTAATGCATTTCCCCCTCCGGAAACAAAAAAAAAAAAAAAGGTTAGGTTAGGTTAGGTTAGGTTGAACTCAAATTTTCCTAGGCGAAGCCTATGCTAGTCGACGGATCTTTGTGTTCTTGGAGTCCAGCGAAAGCTGTGTCTTTGGCGGATTTTTTGGAAAAAGAAACATCTCGGTGCGCAATTTGGCTCCTGAGATAATCCACTTTTAGTTGTCGACTATTAACTTGTTCGATTTCCCATACATCGGTAGTGATAGTCATCCACGTAAAACAACATCGGTCGACTACTTTTGTCCCGGTGTTGTTGTGCGTGGGGGGCCCTCCCGGGGTTAATTTAGTCATTTAGGTTTATTTTTGTTTTTATTTTGGTGAAGGGTTTTTGTATATAATTTTATTAATTTAGGATTTTGTGTTCGGGCTGTTTGCCTGTACATTTTCTTGGAGTCGGATTACATATCAGCGTTGTGCCCTGAGGCACCCCCAATTTTATTGTTGGCACTATGCCAAAAGGTGTTGATGAAGTTGGGGGGGGTGGGGGTGAGAGTGAAGGGGGAGTTAATAGGCGATCAGGACAGGGGCTTAGGCTTGAGTACGGAGAGGCCTTGAGCAGGGAAGTAAAGACTGGTAGCGGTCGTCAGCCGGCATATTCCCGCGCTGGAATTACGCTAGAGGAGGTTCTCGGCGATTGGTCGATGCAGTCGAACTCTGAGTCGGATGCCTGTAGGGGCAAACGTTCGTTCCCTTTTCCAGGGGAGACTTCTGGCTCGGACACGGAGGATGTTGCTGCGGGCTATCTGGAGGGGCGGAATAGTATCGCCAAGCGTGGGAGAGCTTGTGGGGCTGCAAATAGTGCCCGCCAAGCGCAAAAAGACCGTATGGAGGAGGCCCGAGAGGCCGAGTTTGTCACCGCCCTCGATAAAAGGGCGTATTTAAGGGCGGACGCGGAGCCAGGAGAGCAAGAGATCCCTCCTGGTTCTTGGACCTGGACGTCGACAGTCTGGGGGCGAAGGATCTAATGCAGGCGGCCGAGGCGAACCTGCAGGAGATCCTCAGTCTAGCTGGCAGATCCACCAATTTAAAAGGGGGATATGCCAGCAAGATTCGTCGGGCAACGGGTACCGTTAAAACGGTGCTCGAGACCCTAATGGCGCGCACTGAGGCCGAAGAGACTCGCCGCCTACGGGCTGATAATGGGAGGCTGAAGCGGGAGGTGGCAAACCTTCGGGAGGAAGTACGCGCCTATAGACGCGAATTTGAGGAGGCTAAGAAGTCGTCGTCGTCGCCGTCGTCGAGTCCGATGTCCAGCGAGCAGCTGAGCATATTGGAGAATAACATTGCTCGGCTGGTGGGCAATCTAGTGGATGGGCGGTTGGCGGTATTGGAAGACCGTTTGCCGCGACCAATTGTTGTTCGTCCGCCCCTGGCGTCTGATAAAAAGAAGGTAGCCCACGAGAAAAGGGCTGTCAATAAGGAGTGTCCGGCGGCGGCTATTGCACAGGCTCGGGACGTTTCACCGGTGCTGTCACTGTCGTCGGCGCCAGTGATTCGCCCTACGGTCCGGAAGGAGTTTCCGGCGCTCCCAGTGCGCCCCGAGTTGCGCCCAGCCCCTGCTCAAACTAAGAGGAGCCAGGGGAAGGGGCCGAAGTCGGCAAAGTTGGCCAACTCTGGACCGCCCGCGTCGAAAGAGGCGTCTGCTGCATCGGTTGGCGCCTCTAAAGAGGCACCTGCAACAACAGCGGGTGCTTCAAAGGAGCCTTCAGTGGATTGGACAGAGGTCGTTCGCCGAAAGACCTCTTCGAAGAAGGTGGCACCAAAACCACCAGCTAAAGCGGTGGTGAAGGGGCCCAAAGTTGTTTTGCCCCGCTCCACGGCCGTGGTTATTAAATTGAGGCCGGAAGCGGCGGCTGGGGGCATGACGTACAGCTCCGCCTTACAAAAGGCGGAGACGTCAATTAAGCTGGAGGAGCTGGGTATCGGCCCACTCCGCATCAGACAGGCGGCCACCGGAGTCAGGTTGATTGAGATACCTGGCTCCACCAGTCATGAGAAGGCGGACGCACTGGCGGCTCGCCTGACCGAGGTCCTTGCGGAGAAGGCGGAGATCTCAAGGCCCGTGAAAAGTGCAGATTTTAAAATCACGGGCCTTTCTGATGCTGCGACCGCGGAATCTGTTAAGTCCGCGGTCACTAGGGAGGGTGGCTGCCTCCCCACTCAGGTATGGGTGGGTGAGATCCAGCGAGGTATGGTTGGGGCGGGCTATGCCCGTATGAGCTGCCCAGTGACAGCTGCCAAAAAATTGGTGGCGCTGGGCAGCATCGCTGTTGGGTGGAGCAAGGTGTCGCTCCACCTTGTTGACGCGCGTCCCAGTCACTGCTTCCGGTGTATAGGAATGGGGCACTTCGCAGCATTGTGCCCATCCTCGTCAAAGGATCGCAGCGGTTTATGTTACCGCTGCGGCGAGCCCGGACACATTGCATCCGGGTGCAAGGTGGAGCGCCCTAAATGTGCCGTCTGTACGGATGCGGGCAAAACGGCGGAGCATGTAATGGGGGGGAGGTTGTGCAACTCCCAAAAAGTACGAGGCAAATTTCCTTCCACCTCTACTCAGCAGGGGAGGAGGGTGGCGGCGCCTGAGGCCGAAATGTCCGAGTAATGCCAGGACATTTCGGCTTCCTTCGAGGGAATGTTAACCACTCCGCCGCTGTTCAGGACCTCTTCCTGCAGTCGATGGCGGAGTGGAATATCGATGTGGCGGTGGTTGCGGAGCCCTATTTAGTGCCTCCCCTGCCGCAGTGGGCTGGGGATGCGGCGGACTCCGTAGCCATCGTAGTTCGAACAGGCGCTGGCCCACCCCTCATACCCAAAATGAGGGGGAACGGGTACGTGGTGGCGGTTCGGGGAGAAGTTGCCATTGTCGGGGTGTACTTCTCTCCGAACCAGAATCTAGCGGTTCTGGAGCGATTTCTCAACGCTCTAGGGCCACTAGTGAGGCAGCTGGCCCCTCTTCCCGTGGTCGTGGCGGGGGACTTCAACGCCAAGTCCTCGGCGTGGGGATCCCCGATCACGAACCCAAAAGGGAAAGAGGTGGAAGAGTGGGCGCTGGCCACGGGACTGTCCCTGCTCAACAGAGGGACGGTCCCGACCTGCGTGCGATGGAACGGGGAGTCAGTGGTGGACTTGTCTTTCGCTACGCCCGATATCGCACGCAGGGTAGGAGGATGGAGGGTGGTAACAGAGGTGGAGACACTCTCGGACAACCGCTACATACGGTTCGAGGTGTCTCCAGCCTCCGGGTCGAGTCCGGCGTTGTTCAGGGGTTGTAGCAGGTTCCCGCGTTGGGCGATAACAAAGCTCGACCTCCCGGTCGAGCTAGCGGAGGAGGCGGCCATAGTCGGTCGCTGGTGCCTCCCGTCGTCGTCGCAAGGTCGGGGGGTGGACGAGTTGGCTGGCTGCTTTCGAGACGTGCTCTCAAACGTCTGCCGGGCAGCCATGCCCTCGGCATCCACGGTCCCCCGCCGCCACGTCGGGCGGTCTATTGGTGGTCGGCAGAATTGGCTGACCTTCGCGCCGCTTGCAATGCGGCGCGCCGTTCCTACGGACGCAGCAGGCGGCGCCAACCCCAGGACGCGGAGAGAGATGGCCGGCTGTACCGGGTCTACGTTGAGACCCGGGAAGCCCTTTTGTTGGCCATCAACCGAGCCAAAGAGGAGGCAGGGCTGGAGCTCGTCGGGGTTCTTGATGATGACCCCTGGGGTCGACCTTATAAAAGGGCGCGGGACAAACTCCGCGTCCAGTCGGCCCCATTGACGGAGACGCTCCAACCTGAGCTGCTGGGGAACATCGTCAGGGAGTTGTTCCCTGACCCCCCGGCAGGTTTCGTTCCTCCGAGAATGGCTCGGCGGACGTCGGACTCGACCGTGGAGGGTGTTCCGCCCCCCGTCACCGACCAGGAGATGGAGGCGATTCTGTTCCGCCTCCGGAGTAAGAAGAGGGCGCCTGGTCCGGACGGGGTGCACGGTAAAGTGCTTTCCGTAGCACTCGTGTACCTCGAAGACCCCCTCCGGGAACTGTTCGACTACTGTCTTCGGTCGGGCCAGTTCCCGAGGGCGTGGAAGGAAGGGCGGCTCACCCTATTGCCAAAGGGGGGCCGGCCACCGGACCAAGCGTCGGCGGTGAGGCCAATCGTTCTGCTGAGCGAAGTCGGGAAGGCCCTAGAGCGCATTGTGGCTTCTCGACTGGGACCGGGACCGAGACTGTCCGATTCTCAGTTCGGATTCCGGCCCGGCAGGTCTACCGTCGACGCTATTAGGCGCCTACGGTCGGTGACGCAGGAGGCGGAACGCGAAGGGGAGGTGGTGTTGGGGGTGTCGCTCGACATCGCCAACGCTTTCAACAGTCTTCCCCACAGCGCGATACGGGAGGCACTAAAATACTTCGGTGTGCCCCCGTATACCGGAAGACTGTTGGAAGATTGGCTCTCCGGCAGGGAAGTCGTGTGGGAGGACCGGGAGGGGTCTTTTGTGCGGTGGGGAGTCGAATGCGGTGTCCCACAGGGGTCGGTATTGGGACCCCTCCTCTGGGACATTGGCTTCGACTGGGTCCTGCGATGTCGCCTCCTCCCCGGGATGAGTGTCATCTGTTATGCGGATGACACTTTCGTCACATCCCGGGGACGAAGTTACCAAGAGGCGAGGCGGCTGGCCGAAACGGCAATATCGTTGGTGGCTGGCCGCATCAGGAGGTTGGGGCTTCGGGTTCGTTACGAAAAGACCGAAGCCCTCATGTTCCGCGGACCCGGGAAGAAAAGACCCCCCCCAGGTGCACGATTTCAGGTCGGAGAGGAGGAGATCAGGGTGGGCCCGACTATCAAATATCTTGGGCTCACCCTGGACGGGAGGTGGACCTTCGGCCCCCATTTCGAACAACTGGGGCTGAAGGTCATAAGGGCGGCGTCATCGCTGGGCCGGCTCCTACCGAATGTGGGGGGGCCCAGCCAAGCCTGCAGGCGGCTGTACTCCGGGGTGTGCCGGAGTATAGCACTGTACGGAGCCCCAATATGGGCGGATGCCCTCACCGTCCGCAACAAGGCCCAGCTGCACAAAATGCAGCGGGTCATAGCGGTGAGGATCATCAGGGGCTACCGTACAGTCTCCTGGGCGGCAGGCACTGCCCTGGCGGGGGAACCGCCGTGGGAACTCACGGCAAGGGTCCTTGCCGAGACGTACCTCCTCATGTCAGAGAGGAGGTCACATGGCGAGGTCCCCTCGTGGGAGGAGCTCAGGCGGTTCCGAAGGCTGGGAGAGCAGTGGGTGCTGGGAAGGTGGGGAGAGGTGCTGGCGCAGTCGCAGTACGGCCAACGTACGGCCGAGGCGCTGCGTTGGAAAATTTGCTTACTTCTACGAGGATTTCCGGGGACCTTTCTGTCCCCAAAAACGACGACCTTATGCTTTCACAACGGATTCCGATTGTGCAACTCGAACGGATGGACGACTCGGACTGTTCTCTGAACACCATGAGAACAGCCGGTAGCTCTCGCGCATCTTCGCGCGATCGAGCGGGTAGTAGCATGGCCGGCAAACGGAGGCTATCTAACTCAGACTCTGGCTCTGACGACGGAGGATCTGAGCGATCGGCTCGCTCGGATATTCACCGGAGGAAAACCGCTCCCGCGAAAGGGGGCGAGGACGTCCCCCTACAACAGGGGAGTACGTAGGAATGGCGAACGCTAAGAGACAGTACCTGGAACTGGAGTACGAAGATCTAAGACTCCAGGCCGAGAAGGAGGTCGCTGCGGCTCTAAAAAAAGTGCAGCGACAGACGGAAGCCGCAACAACTAGACAAGCGGAACGTGCGGCGCTTGATGCTCTCCCGGCCGCTACCAAACTAAAAACAGTTGGCGAGCAGGGCTTGGAGCTCATTAAGATGGTGCGCATGAAAAGTGGGAATATGAAGGGCACATTTATAAAGGCCCTCAAAGATGGTGAAGAGAAGGTTGAGGAGTCTGTTCGCGGCCTCGCCTCTCTTAAGGAAGATACGCTCAAACTTGAGGCCGAGAACATACGCCTCAGAGAAGAAATAGCGCTGCTGCGGGAAAAGGCGAGTCGACCATCTAAACCGCCGCCCCCAGCAAGCGCTGCCAAATCATCTGCTGCCCCAGCTCAACAAGGCGGCTCAGAGGAAGTAACGGTGGCGGGCTTGCGGGCAATGTTCGAGGAGTTCTCCCGCTCTATAATGGAGAGAACCTCGAACATGATCAACGCGCGCATCGAGGCAATGGAGGACCGTCTGCTTCCAGCTAAGCGGCTTCGACCGCCACTGGCAGCAGACAAAAGAAATGACGACAACGGCTCTCACCCGACTGAGGACTGGCCCGCCCCTCTACAGGCTAGGCCCTCCAGAAGAACGGTGACTCCGGCTCCGGTGGTGACAGCAAGGACGGCAGTTGCTCCAACTCCAGCGGCGGCTGCACCTGTAACAGAAAAGACAGTTAAAAATAAGAAGAAGACCAAGGCAAACAAACAAGGGAAGGAGAAATCGGCAGAACATCAGCCGGCCCCGCCTGCGGCTGCTGTTCCCGGCCCCTCATCAGAAGGAGAGGGCTGGAGCACAGTGGTTCGGAAGGGAAAGGGGAAGAAGAAAACGCAACCGGATGTGACAAACCTGGATTCGACACACCTGGACAAGACAAAGGCACGGTCGAAGGAGGCCTCCAAAACCCCCCGAAAGCCGGAGCCCAAGAAGAAGAAGACCAGACGACGGAGAAACAATGCTCCCGCTACGCCTGCGGTTGTAATAACGCTGCAACACGATGCGGTAGAGCGTGGCGCTTCCTATAAGGATGCACTCCTCAAGGCCCGTCAAGAGATCAACTTGGCGGATCTAGGATTATCGGAGGGTGTCCGAATTAGACAGGCGGCAACTGGAGCCCGAATAATGGAACTCCCCACCAGCATAACGAGCGAAATAGCTGACCGTTTCGCAGAGAAGTTGCGAGGAGTACTTTCCGGCGTTGCTAGAGTCGCACGGCCCGTTAGATGCTCCGATGTGCGGATATCTGGCCTTGATGACACGGTTGCGAAAGATGCTGTTTTGGCAGCGGTCGTGGCTAAGACGGGCTGCTCCCCGGATCATGTAAAGGGAGGCGACGTCCGTGAGGGTCCCGGGGGAACCGGGACTATGTGGGTGCAGTGCCCCGTGGCTGCCGCCAACACCTTGGTGGCCGCGGGTCGCTTGCTGGTCGGTTGGAGCTCGGCGAGAGTCCAGGCCCTGGAGCCCCGCTCCATGAAATGCTACCGCTGCCTCAAAGTCGGTCACACGGGGCGGCGGTGCACCTCGGAGGTGGATAGGAGCCAGTTGTGTTTCCGGTGTGGGCAGGCCGGTCACAAATCATCCTTCTGCACGGCTAAGCCCCACTGCATAGTTTGCTCAGAGGCGGGTAGGAACGCTAACCACTCAGTCGGTGGAAAGGGTTGCACCCCCCCTAAGAGGCGGCGAAATAGAAAGGCAAAGCCTGGAACGGCGGGTCGGTCACAAGATCGACAGGGAGATGCGATGGAAACCGACAATGGATAGGCGTCCATTGCAACTTCTTCAGACGAATCTGAACCACTGCGCCGGGGCCCAGGATCTGCTCTTTCAGGCTCTGACGCAGTGGCAGATAGATATTGCAATAGTGGCCGAGCCTTATTACGTCCCAGCCCGCAACACCTGGGTTGGAGATGTGCTTGGCTCTGTCGCTATCCATGGCTGTGACACAGGCCCACCGCTTCTAACGCGGGAGAGAGGCTAAGGATTTGTGGCGGCCGATTGGGGAGAATACACTATCTTCGAGGTTTACTTCTCCCCAAACAAAACCCTCGCAGATTTTGAGGAGTTCCTCGGCGAGTTGCAGGCGGCAGTGTTAAGAGCGGCCCCAAGGCCTGTTCTTGTCGCCGGCGACTTTAACGCCAAGCACACAGCCTGGGGCTCTTTAGTGACCGACGTTCGAGGAGATGCCGTGCTTGAATGGACCGTTCTGACCGGTCTGTCGCTTTTAAACCGCGGGGATGCACCAACGTGCATTCGGCCGCAGGGGAGCTCGATCGTCGACCTCTCCTTCGCCAGCCCCGCGGTGGGACGACAGGTTCAGGACTGGAGGGTGGTGGAGAGAGTGGAGACGCTGTCGGATCATTTATATATCCGATTCAGCGTCTCCCCCTCGAGTTTGACACCGGTACCGCGCTCACCGGAAAGCGCGACAGAGTTTCCGCGCTGGGCTCTGACCAGAATGGACCCGGAGGCACTGAAGGAGGCAGCCGAGGTGGAGGCCTGGACGCCAAGGACCGCGGCTCCTGTTGATGTTAATGCAGAGGCACGCTGGTTCCGGGAGGCCCTGTCCCGAATATGTGACGCGGCAATGCCCCGCGTTCGTGGCTCTCCCTCAAAGAAGCAAGTATATTGGTGGACGGACACGATCGCGCAACTTCGACAGCAATGCGTTAACGCACGTCGACCATACCAACGCCAAATACGCAGGAGGACAAGGAACGAGTCGCTGGAAAGACGACTCAGAGCTGAATACAGCATGGCCAAGAGCGCTTTGCATCTGGCCATTAAACAAGCAAAGGAGGCTGCTCGGGAGGAAATGCTGGCGGAATTGGATCGGGACCCATGGGGTCGCCCGTACAGAATGGTGCGCAACAAGATCGGCCGCGGTCCGCCAGTAATTGAGGCGCTTCTACCAGAGCAGCTTCCCTTGATCGTGTCGGCGCTTTTTCCGACGGTCGAGGTCTCTGAGTCGCGAACTGATTTTGAGTCGGCGCCACTGGAGGAAATTCCGCCTGTCTCAGAGGGTGAGCTCGACGCGGCTATCCTTAGGCTGAGCGAGCGAAAGACGGAATTCCCGGACGGGTTTGGGTTAAGTCCATGGGTCCGCTGAAGGAGAGGATGCGGGAACTCTTCAGCGCGTATCTGACCCAGGCGGAATTCCCACAGAACTGGAAGGAGGGAAAGCTAGTGCTCCTCAGAAAAGACGGTCGCCCGGCTGACTCACCTTCGGCCTACAGGCCCATAGTGTTACTGGATGAGGCCGGAAAACTCCTGGAGAGAGTGATCGCGTCTAGGGTAATCAAACACCTTGAGCGAGAAGGTCCAAACCTGTCCGGGGCCCAGTTCGGCTTCCGCGCTCAGCGCTCCACCATAGACGCGATCCTCGAAGTGAAGGAGTTCTGCAAGGAACAGACGGAGAACGGCGCAGTAGTGTTGTCGGTGTCATTTGACATCGCCAATGCATTCAACACCTTGCCATTCGAGGCAATCGAGGATGGTCTCCGATATCACAGACTTCCTCTGTACCTGCGCCGGATTATCGGAGGATATTTGAGACGGAGAGTGATTATCTGTGCCGGTCGAGATGGGTTGGTCATACGGTTCGTCACATGGTGCGGTGTTCCACAGGGGTCTGTCCTTGGCCCTCTCCTGTGGAACATCGGCTATGATCGCGTTCTGCGTGCGGCTCTTCTCCGCGGGCTTCGGCTCGTTTGCTATGCAGACGACACATATCTTCTAGCCCGCGGAGAAACTTTTGAAGAGGCAATTCGTCTGGCGAGAGTAGGCGCGTCCCAAGTCGTGGCGCGTATCGAGGCGCAGGGGTTGAGAGTCGCTGTGGAAAAGATGGAGGCCATATTTTTCTATGGACCCCGGAAGCGGCCCCCCACGGATGCGTCCCTTCGCATTGGAGAGGTCAGTGTGCCAATTGGATCGGAAATGAAGTACCTGGGTCTGGTCCTAGATTCCAGGTGGACCTTCACTTCACATTTCCGCCGATTGGTACCTAAACTTAAAAAGACGGCCGTGGCCCTTGGACGTCTCCTGCCCAACATTGGAGGTCCGGGGTCCACTTGCAGGCGGCTCTATACAGGGGTCCTTCAATCTATGGCCCTGTATGGAGCCCCGATATGGACGGAACATCTTAGCGTCCAAAATAAGGCGCTTTTGAGAAGCCCGCAACGCGCAATGGCGCTGCGGATTATACGCGGTTACCGTACGGTGGCCGGCGAAGCAGCGTTAGCGCTGGCAGGGTCCCCTCCGTGGGACTTGGAGGCTCGTGTGCTGTCGGAAATCTACTACCGCACAGCGGAGGTGAAAAAACGTGGAGAACGGGTGCCACAAGAACAGGCAGCCCGATGGCGCCGCCAGGCGCGGATCATAATAATGCGCACCTGGCAGGACCAAATGGCGTCCCCAACTGCTGGCCACAGGGTAGTGGCAGCAATCCGGCCGATACTGATAGAATAGGTGGCACACTGCAAGGGCGTCCTGACATATCGGGTGGTGCAGATGTTGACAGGACACGGGTGCTACGGCCACTATCTGCACCACACGGCTAGAAAGGAACAAACGCCCCAGTGCCACCATTGCCCGGACGACGACGATACGGCGCAGCACACGCTCGTGGCTTGCCCAGCCTGGACTGAGCAGCGAGCGGAGCTATGCGCCGTCCTCGGATTTGACCTAACCCTCCCGGCCGTACTTTCATCTATGGTTCGGTCGAGAGAAGCATGGGAAGCAGTGACCACCTTCTGCGAAACTGTTATGTCGCAGAAAGAGGCTGCAGAGAGGGAACGGGAGGCAAATGAAGCCGCCGATCCCATACGAAGGAGGCGTGGAGGGCGCAGGCGCGCACAACACGAGCGCCAACTCCCGCCCTAACAAAGGGCTCGGGTGACGGATTGGGGAATCCGTCGCCCATTGCACGAGCCCTCTCCGGTTGAGAGCGTCCGGTGCCTCGGGCAGCTCTCCCGGAAACAGCGGCAGCTGTTGCTGACAGGTAGCCGCGAGGAGGTTTTGCTGCTAAGCAAATGCCGCAAACTGGGCCGCTGCTGTTATCGTTTCAGGCGGGTCCGGCGGCCCAGCAGCATAGCGGAGGAGGAGGCACCGATGGGTTTTAGTGGGTAACCCCGGGTGCGCTCCTCACCCCGCACCTGGGCGAGTCCCACATACCCCGGCGGTCCCCCCAGTCCGCTGGGGATTCATAAAGAATTTCCCATCGTTAAAAAAAAAAAAAAAAGGTTAGGTTAGGTTAGGTTCCCCCCGACGGTTGCCCGCCTTGTCGTGGCGGTGGGGCTTAGTAACCGTGGTTGTGGACCCACGGTGAAGCAAAGAGGCAACCAGGGCCGGCTGGGTAGGAGGCCAGGCCGGCCCGAGGAGGGGCGCTCCCGGCGGACTGGAGGAGCCAGTCCGCTGCGGACAGGTTTAGTGGGTAAACCGTGGGTCTCATTAGCCTATACGGGAGTCCCACATCACCACTCGGGTGCCCCCTGCGCCCGGGTGGTATGCGTAATGATTTCCCCCTCCGGAAACAAAAAAAAAAAAAAAAAGGTTAGGTTAGGTTAGGTTTTTTTTTTAACATAATCAGGGATGTTTTTTGCTTGTTTATTAATTTTTATCTTTTCATCTTTTTCTTTTTCTTATTTGTTCTTATAACTATTTATTACAATTTTTTCCATTCGTCTTAATTGGTTTATACAATAATCGTCCTTACATCTAGTACATTTTTATATATTTCTTACAACAGTAATTTGGTCATCGGTGTATGAGTACTCTTGGTACATGTCAATTTTAATAGTTATTATAAGGTAAGTGTCAGACATTTTTATATGTACATTTGGGTACATCAGATGTTCCGTAAAAGTCCAATTTTAAAATACCCGAAAAATGACGAGCAAAATTAATTACAAAAGATCTAATAATACATTATTCAATAAAATAGTTAAATAAAAATAAAAATAAATTTTCAATAATTCAATAAGATTCAATAAAATGGTAAATTACAATTCAATAAATTAGAGGATTTATATTCAAGCAAAATTTAAAACGATAAAAACTACGGCACAGACATTCATTCTAACCCTATTATCACAGTTTCACATTAAAGCCTATTTCTAGTATCACACCAATATGTCGCAGTTTCTCTTATTTACGTAGTCTACAATCTTTTTGCAGTAGGAGAGAAAAACTTCCCTCCTCTTTCCCCCCAGGATGGAAGACAGGTTCTCACCCGTAATCGATGTGCCCAATTTTTGCTCAGTATCATATCTACTGTTAGCAAAAATTGGGCACTCGAGTAACAGGTGAGGAACCGTCTCCTCAACTCCTGGCTGACATGAGCACGACGGGTCCTCCTTCAACTTGAATCTGTTCAAGTAGAAGGCGAACCCGCCGTGTCCAGTCAGTATCTGTGTTGTGTGGTGTGTTATGTCTATTTTCTTGACAATTTTATATGCAGCAGCAGCGCTTGGGAAAAAGAGCTTCGTGGTTCCGGCCGTCCCTCCCACTTCGTATCTCCTGTCCAATGGGACAGGAGATACGAAGTGGGAGGGACGGCCCTCAGACGGCCAGAATGCCTCAACCGTATTCTCTCTTAAGATACGCTTGACGAATGAAACAGGACACAGATCGTAGTCAGGTTTCCTTTTCAATCCCAGCGCGGCCTCCTTGGCTAGTTCGTCAACCCTCTCATTCCCTCTTAACCCTGCGTGCGCCTTAATCCAAAACAGGGAGGCCGCCTCTGCGATGCAGCTTTTCGGAGGGCCTCCCTTGTTTGCACTGCCAAGGGATGAGGGGAACTAAGGGTGACTGCCTGGAGAGCCGATCTGGAATCGCTAATGATACCGACCTTCGCCATTCCACTCTTGCAGGCTATACTCAGGCTATACAGCTCTCTGGAGCGCTAGAAGCTCGGCCTGGTAGATGGTGCAATACGGCGGCAACGCAAGCTTGACGGCCTTCGTCTCGGCCTCACCCTCCCATACGGAAAGTGCGGCTCCGACTCGACCCTCAATCTTGCTGCCGTCTGTATAGATCCTATGGACGTGGCTATCGACCACGCCCGCATAAGAGTCCTCGTCCACCAACCCGAACCTCAGCTCTACCTGCTCTGCCGGATGTGGGTCCTCGATCGCTGGAGCCATTCGCTCCACCTCCCTGTCCCTCAACACCGGGTGTGGTACCCCCTTCTTGATCTCATAGAGCCTCGAAGCTTCGAGTATCCTGAGATCAAGAGGGAGTATCCCAGCCAACAGCATTGCAGAGTTCAGGGAGACGGTCCGATATGCTCTGCAAATCTTCTGGGCAAAACCCCGTTGGACGGAGTTGAGCCTTTTCTGGACCCCCATCTTTTCCACGGTGGGTGCCCACGCTGCTGATGCATACAAAATAGTCGGCTCTATTACGGCTATATATATTGTCCTAACTATATGGGGGTTAAGCCCCCATCCTACTCTAGCCGCCTTCGCAAGTTGCTTGTAGCGTGCTATTGCCTTTTTACATACTTGAGTGACATGGGCGTTAAATGTCAGGCCTCCGTCTATCGTTAGACCTAATATTTTTACGTTGTCGTAATATTTTATATCGACACCTCCCATAGCGAGCCGCGGCACATCAAATTTTAATCTCCTTGTTGACAGGAGCGCGCAAGTTTTATGGGGGGCAAATTTCAATTTATTTAGTTCCCCCCATTTCCTGATTTCGTCTAATGTTTTGTTAGCTTTAAGCTCGATTTCGAGCGCCGTATCCCCTTCGAATATTAAAACAATGTCGTCCGCGAACGCTTGGTTGAAAACATTCATCTCCTCTAGCATACTTATCAGGGGGTCCAATAAGAGGTTCCACAGGATTGGTCCACCTGGATCCCTGTACACACCCCTTGTCGGTTCCCCTGCTCACTTCCACACCGGCATACCTAACATTCACACTTCTGCCGCTCAAGTAGCTACTGAACACCCGCCTCAGGTTCCCCGGACACCCAACTTCGGCCAACCAAACCTTTATGGCCGGCCACCAAGCACTGTCGAAGGCCCCCTCTATGTCCAGTGATACCACAACGGAAATTTTCTTCTCCTCTCTCTTCTTTCTGATGTGGTTCACCAACCTATAGAGGGCGTCTTCGGTGCTCCTTTGGGGCATGAAGCCATATTGGTTGGGGCTTATTTTGGGCAGCAGGTAGAACCTAAGTCGGGCGACCAGCATCTTTTCGAAGATCTTGCCGAGAACAGGCAGGAGGCCGATCGGGCGATAGGCTTTTGGTACCCTGTATGATTCCTTTCCCGGCTTTCTCAGTACTACCACTGTTGCCTGCTTCCACTGTTTGGGGAAGCAGGCAAGAGCGATACACTTATTTAGCAGGGCAAGGAACCACACTGGGTCACACTCCACAGCGTGCTGGCAGATGTCGGACGTGAGACCATCCGCCCCGGGGGCCTTTTTGGGGTTGAGGAGCTTACAGCTCTCTTCAACTCCTTCATGATGAAAGGAGGGTCGTCCGAACCCGTCGACGGTTCGGAGTCCAATGACTCCGCTCGCCGGCGCGTCCGTCGATGTTCCTCACTTTCATCACTTTCCAGGTCCCCGGGGTAGAAAGTCTCCGCCAACAATTCTGCGGAGCTTCGGGCGTCGAGGGTCTCACCGCCCCTTGTCAGAGGCAGATCCTCCTCCCTCCCTCTGACTCGGTTCAGCACTCTGTAGATACCCTCCCAGACCCCCTCCCTATCCTGTTTTCGGCAAAACTCCTTCCAGCTTGCTACTTGAGCCTCTTTCATTGCCTTTTCATACTTCTCTTTCGCTTCCAGGTACAGTCCAACTACGCGGTTTCTGCGATCAGGCGCAGCGTTACGGATCCTGCGTTTCCTCGTGGCGACCTCCTTCTTCATCTGCGCGAGCACATCATTCCACCACGACAAGGTGAATTTCTACGTGTGTTTTTTGGTCGGCATAGTGTCTCTGCATGTCTGTGTTATGGCTTCCGTGTATCTGTCTATTACATCTTCTATTTGTTGTGTGCTGTGTATTGTGTCCATGTCCTGTATAGTTAATTGTCTGTCCGACATCAGCTGGGTCAGTTTCTCACGAAACTGAGTCCAGTTTGCCTTCTGTGTGTTAAATATGCGTGTGGTACGTATAATGTTCGTGCCTGTGGATTTCTGTTGTCTGATGCCGAAAGATATGCCGTTGTGGTCCGAGCTCGTCAGGCCCTCTTCAATTCTCCAGTCGCCCTCTCGGTCCAGCAGGTCGTCGGAGCACGTTGTCACATCCACATAGCTGGTGTATCTTTTACCCCCTCTGACAGTGTTGTACGTAGGTATGTCTCCGGTGTTGAGTATGTGTAGACTCATTGCTTCCAGCACTGCAGACACATCCCTTCCTCGCGGGTCTTCCACATCGCCACCCCACCACGGGCTCTTTGCGTTAGCGTCACCTCCCAAGACCATCTTATCGGATCCCAACTCTCTTCCTATCCGCATAAGATGGTCCAGGTAGGGCCCCACAGGCTTATCGGGCTCGAAGTAGAAGGACACAACAATCATCTCCCAGGCTTTGGTTCGGAGGGTGGCCACAACAATGTTGTTATTGCTAAGACGTGTGTGTAGTTCGACATCCAGTGTGTCGTCGAATACCACAACACACGCCTTGACCACACCACCCCCTTCCCCATCGCTCTGGTAGACCCTCCCTCCATTGTGCGTCCTCATACTCCGGGCCCCACCTATGTAGGGCTCCTGCAGCAGCGCCACGCAGGCCTTACGCTTGGTGGCTTCGAGCATTAGCTCCCTTGTGGCGATCTGGCTCCGCTGGAGGTTGGCCTGCAAAATTCGGTACTGGAAGGACTCACTAGGGACAACCTTAGCAGTACGCTACCGCCGATCTGGCTAGAGCATCCCACCTCTTTCTTTCCATACATTCTCTATCGAAGGCACTGTGCCCCTCGTTGCCTCTCCTAGCCTTCGTGCAATAATTAATGCACTTGGGCTTGTCTCCTCGCCGCCACTTGTCACATTCAATCCTCAGATGAGGACCGGCGCAGTGGCTGCATCGCACCTCGCTCTCCTGGCAGTGCCCTCTGGTGTGCCCATACCCCAGGCAACGGGAGCACTGCACTAACGGACTGTGGTCTGTCACTTTCACTCTGCCTAGCCCAATGTGAGCGTAGCCTACATTCATACATATCTTCCAAATTTGTGGGCTGACTCTAGCCACGAGATGGTTTTGTAGGGGGTTCCTCGCACGCATCACATATGCTACCTTAACCTTTCTCTCATTCCCCTCCAGGCCTCCAAAGATGTCTGCATTTTGGTTGCAGAACGCAGTGACGAAGTCAGCTGCGTCGATCATTAGTTTTTTGAGCTGTTGATGCTGCCTTTCGCTCGCTCTAGACAGGCTCTACCCTCTGCTGTTTTAGGTCTGTTAGGGGGTGCGGGACTTGCCGTCTTCTCTACGGTGGTAACTTTTTTGGCCTTTGCTTTTAGAGTAGTTTCGGGCTTGGGTTTCTCTTTTTTGGGTGGGGACGTTACATCTCTTATTGCCATTGCGTCAAATTTGCCTATGCTTATCCGCACAGTGGGTAGTCTCGCTGGTTGCGATTGGGCTCACTCTCCTCCGGTGCTGGTGCCCGAAAACCGCAGCTTTCTAGGCCGTCTGGAAGCCTTAATATAATTTTTTTGTTTTTCCAGGTGTAACCCCTTTTTCCAGGTGTTCGGTGTTGACCTTCCTGGATAGGGATTTAGCTGCTGGTATCAGCAGTCTTTCCCCGTTGAGGTACGAGGTACGGGAGCGGAGATATTTAAGTTTGTAATTTTCCAAGATGGCGGCCAAAATTTGTGCCTGGAAATTAGAACTTCCGCTGCTTCCTCGCCTTCTAGGATAACTGGACCGTGTTTGGGCTCTTTCTTCGTGGATTTTTGTGGCCTTTCCAGTTATAAATATTAATGTCCCGGATTTTGTTCAAATTCGGGGAGGGGGTGGCCGAAGTGCTGTCTTCGATGTTAGAAGAAACCCCGCTCCTCTAGGCCAAATAGGAGCGGAGTTATGATCACTTTTTTGAGGCGATTGACAGTTGCCGAGCTGTCAGTGTCGAACTTTAGGCGCTTGTAACTCGGCAACCGTTTGTCCTAGATAGGGGGTTCTTGGATTGGTTCGCCTTGGAATTCTCCCCTCTATACAATTCTCGCCTAAAATTGCCGGAAAATTTTTTGGAAATTTTTTCCCCGTTTTTCAACTTTTCCGGATTTCGACCCCCGGGATGTGTAGCTGGTGCCTCGTGCTGCCCGGAGTCGAAAACGTCCTTCTATCTCTTCTGGTTTCGGAGCAATCGGCGTCTTAACTTTTCAAAAATGGCGGACGAAACGTCAAAGTTAGAATTCTCGCTCGATTACTCCGTCAGTTTCTACCTGCTCGGATCGCGGTTTCCTTTCTCTGGGGGTGTCCTCACCTTGGGCAGGTGATGGTGGGTGAATTTTGGAAGTTTTCTAATATGGCCGCCAAAATGGCCGCCAAAACGTTTTTCTTGATTATCTCCGGAACCCTTTGTCGTAGAGAGGCGTGCGACGTATCGTTGGATTGGTCTTCTTTCTGGGTATCGCCTGATCACTATGGTGTTCCAGCTGTTCCAGCCGTTCCCTATTTATCCTGGATTTTACCTTTTTTAGGTTTTTCCGGTCCTGGAGCAGCTGGAAAGTCGCGGTTTGCGGCGTTCGGTGGGGGGTGAGGTCGAGCAGCTCCTGGTGGGTTTTGGTGTCCCCAGCTGGTTTCTGGTCTGCGTGGTCTCCGGTTTTTTAGAAAAATGGTTTTTCCGGGTTTTTTCCGGGTTCTTGTTCCGGACCACCTACCTTTTTGCTGTGGGCCGTAAATATGCTTATTTATCCCAACTAATTCCGCTGCCAAAACCCACGCGTCTCTGTGTGCTGCTCCGCTATTGCTGTTCTAAAATCTTATTTTCTAATTAGAATAACTCACCCCCTGTGTACCCGAAATTTTTTCTGTTTTGTGTTTTGCTCTTGTCCTATTTGTGTCCTCTCAGATCACGTCCTGTTTGTCCACTGGGATCCTTATTTCAATGACCTCGTGGTGACGCCAAAACACAAACCACAAGGTCAAAGGTGGTTCCCGTACGTCTATAACCTTTAAACTTCGTAGGTATATAAGGGTCACTGTTCCCTACCTTGTCCACTTTGTTTCACAGAAATCCACTTTCTAACGCGTCTGTTATCGCACTTTAAACTTTTAACTTTTTTATAACTTCAGTTTTTCACTATTATTTTCACTTTTCCGCACTTTTTAAGACAGTTCACTATCACCCGCGTGTGGGGGGCACTGAGACGATTTCAACGACACCAAAACTTTGAAAATCGGGCCACTTTTACCCACTTTTATTGAATTTTTAGTACGGAGCGATTGAGAAAAGCTGCGTATCGGACCGCGGACGGGTTTTTTTTTTTTTTTTTCTTCCATCCCCCTAACATTATCAGGGCTTGTTTTTATCGTTTATTCTTTCTATTTACTTTTGAATCTTTTTCTATTTTGTACAGATCTTATAACTACTTATATATATACACATGATTGTCTTGCATAGTTAGTTACTATGCACTTGTCGGTTTTACATAGTAAAAGTCAACAATTCTTAGTAAAAACAATAAAAAATATAATGAAATCCAATAAAATGACAACAATAAATTGAAATTCAAAATAAAAACATCAATAAAAACAATAATCAATAATTAATAAAAAATAGAAATACAATTAATTAAAATGTCAAAATAATACAACGGCACACACATTTAACTTAACCCTACTATCACAATCAAAACTTAATCTAGAGCCTACACTAATATCACACCAATTTATCACAGTTAATTTTGTTCACATACACAGTAATTTCCTTACAAAAGGAAAGGAAAATTTCCCTCCTTTTTCCCCCCAGGATGGAAGACAGGCTCTCACCCGTGATCGATATGCCCAATTTTTGCTCAGTATCATATCTACTGCTAGCAAAAATCGGGCACTCGAGTAACAGGTGAGGAACCGTCTCCTCAACTCCAGGCTGACATGAACACGACGGATCCTCCTTCAACTTGAATCTGTTCAAGTTCGTAAGAAGGCGAACCCACCGTGTCCAGTCAGAATCTGTGTAGTGTAGAGTGTGATGTCTATCTTGTTGACTACCCTGTATGCAGCAGCAGCGCTTGGGAAAAAGAGCTTTGTGACTCCGGCCGTCCCTCCCACTTCGTATCTCCTGTCCCATTCCTCAACCGTATCCTCTCTTAAGATACGCTTGACGAATGAAACAGGACACAGATCGTAGTCAGGTTTCCTTTTCGATCCCAGCGCGGCCTCCTTGGCTAGTTCGTCAACCCTCTCATTCCCTCTCAACCCTGCGTGCGCCTTAATCCAAAACAGGGAGACCTCCCGCCTCTGCGATGCAGTTTTTCGGAGGGCCGCCCTTGTTTGCACTGCCAGGGGATGAGGGGAACTAAGGGTGACAGCCTGGAGAGCCGATCTGGAATCGCTAAAGATACCGACCTTCACCCTTCCACTCTTGCAGGCTAAACTTACAGCTCTCTGGAGCGCTAGAAGCTCGGCTTGGTAGACGGTGCAATACGGAGGCAACGCAAGCTTGACGGCCTTCGTCTCGGCCTCACCCTCCCAAACAGAGAGTGCGGCTCCGACTCGACCCTCAATCTTGCTGCCGTCCGTATAGATCCTATGGACGTGGCTGTTAACCACGTCCGCATAAGAGTCCTCATCTACCAACCCGAACATCAGCTCTTCCTGCTCTGCCGGATGTGGGACTTCGACCGCTGGAGCCATTCGTTCCACCGCCCTGTCTCTCAACACCGGGTGTGGTACCCCCTTCTTGATCTCATAGAGCCTCGAAGCTTCGAGTATCCTGAGATCAAGAGGGAGTATCCCAGCCAGCAGCATTGCAGAGTTCAGGGAGACGGTCCGATATGCTCTGCAGATCTTCTGGGCAAAACTCCGTTGGACGGAGTTGAGCCTTTTCTGGACCCCCATCTTTTCCACGGTGGGTGCCCACGCTGCCGATGCATACAGAATAGTCGGCTCTATCACGGCCATATATATTGTTTTTACTATCTGGGGGTTAAGCCCCCAACCTACTTTGCAGCCTTTGCGAGCTGCTTATATCTATCTATGGCTTTTTTACATACGTTGCCTACATGGGCATTAAAAGTGAGACCGGCGTCGATCGTCAAGCCTAATACCTTTATTTCGTCGTAGTACTTTAGAGATGCACCCCCCATAGAGAGTCGAGGCACGTCGTGTTTCAATCTACGCGTCGTTAGTAGTGCGCATGTCTTTTGGGGGGCGAATTTCAGCTTATTAAGCTCCCCCCACTTACTAATTTTTTCTAATGCCGCGTTAGCCCTTTGCTCAATCTCCAAAGCTGTGTCCCCCTCGAACACTAGCACTACGTCGTCGGCGAAAGCCTGTCAAAAAACGTTCATTTCATCTAACATCCATAGCAGGGGGTCCAACAAGAGGTCCCACAGGATCGGTCCACCTATGGACCCCTGCACGCACCCCTTGTTGGTCTCCCTGCTCACTTCCATACCAGCATACCTTACATTCACTCCTCTTTCACTCAGGTAGCTGCTGATCACCCGCCTCAGGTTCCCCGGACACCCAACCTCAGCTAACCTAACCTTTATGGCCGGCCACCAAGCACTGTCAAAGGCCCCCTCTGTGTCCAGTGACACCACGACAGAAATTTTCTTCTCCTCCCTCTGTTTTCTGACGTGGTTCACCAACCTATAGAGGGCGTCTTCGGTGCTCCTTTGGGGCATAAAACCATACTGGTTAGGGCTAATCTTGGGCAGCAGGTAGAATCTAAGTCGGGCGACCAGCATCTTTTCGAAGATTTTGCCAAGAACAGGCAAGAGGCCGATCGGACGATAGGCTTTTGGTACCCGGTACGATTCCTTGCCCGGCTTCCTTAGCACAACCACAGTCGCCCGCTTCCACTGTTTGGGGAAGCAGGCGACAGTGAGGCACCTATTCAGCAAAGCAAGGAACCGTTCCGGGTCACATTCTACAGCGCGGCAAATGTCCGACGTGAGTCCATCCGCCCCGGGGGCCTTCTTGGGGTTGAAGGACCTTACGGCTCTCTTCAACTCCTCCATGATGAAAGGAGGGTCGTCCGGACCCGCCGGCGGTTCGGTGTCCAAGGACTCCGCCCGCCGGCGCGTCCGCCGATGTTCCTCACTTTCATCACTTTCCTGGTCCTCGGGGTAGAAGGTCTCCGCCAGCCATTCTGCGGAGCTTCGGGCGTCGAGGGTTTCACCGTCCCTCGTAAGGGGCAGATCCTCCTCCCTCCCTCTAACTCTGCTCAACACCCTGTAGATGCCCTCCCAGACCCCCTCCCTATCCTGTTTTCGGCAGAACTCCTTCCAACTATCAGTCTGTGCATCTTTTACTGCCTTTTCATACTTCTCTTTCGCTTCCAGGTACAGTCCAACTACGCGGTTTCTGCGATCAGGCGCAGCGTTACGGATCCTGCGTTTCCTCGTGGCGACCTCCTTCTTCAGCTGCACGAGCTCATCATTCCACCACGACAAGGTGAATCTCTGTGTGTGTTTTTTGGTCGGCATTGTGTCTCTGCATGTCTGTGTTATGACTCCCGTGTATCTGTCTATTATTTCTTCTATTTGTTGTGTGCTGTGTATTGTTTCCATGTCCTGTATAGTCAATTGTCTGTCCGACATCAGCTGGGTCAGTTTCTCATGAAACTGAGCCCAGTTTGCCTTTCGTGTGTTAAACATGCGTGTGGTACGTATTATGTTTGTGCTTGTGGATTTCTGTTGTCTGATGCCAAATGATATGCCGTTGTGGTCCGAGCTCGTTAGACCCTCATCAACCCTCCAGTCGCCCACTCGGTCCAGCAGGTCGTCGGAGCACGCTGTCACATCCAAGCAACTGAAGTACCTTTTTCCCCCTCTGACGGTGTCGAAAGTTGGGGTGTCTCCAGTGTTGAGTATATGTAAGCTCATTGCTTCCAGTACAGCAGACACATCCCTTCCTCGCGGGTCTTCCGCATCGCCACCCCACCACGGGCTTTTTGCGTTCGCGTCGCCTCCCAGGACCATCTTATCGGATCCCAACTCTCTCCCTATCCGCATAAGATGGTCCAGGTAGGGCCCCACAGGCTTGTCGGGCTCGAAGTAGAAGGACACTACAACCGTCTCCCAGGCTTTGGTTCGGAGGGGCTCAGCCAGTTCGTCCTCATTCGTGGCCCTGGGCAACGCTTGGGTGCGCCACCCCGTCTTTGCGGGGTGAGGTACTCACGCGGCTGAAGGCTGGCGCTATCTCTTTTCTTCACTATCTTTCACCATCTATTTTGTGTAACTTTCTTGTGTTTTGCATTTAGTTTTATTTCGTTTTTCTATCTTTCACCACCTTTTCTTTCATCTCTAACTATCTTTCTTTTTGTGTTAACTCTTCTGATGGGGGAGCTCACCCCCGAAAAAAGAGACCGCGACCCGGGGTGTCGGAGTTTAAGATTATGGAAGGTCGCGCTTTGCTAAATATTCCCCGGGTGGGTCCTCTCTCTGAGAGGGAATCCCACCCTTCTGCTTCGGCGGAAGGCTGCCCCACGTATACGGGGGGGGGGGGGGGGCACAAATCGCGAGGGTTGAGGAGGAGAAGGTCGTAAGGACGACGAGTGTGGAGGAAGGCGCGACTGCGCGCGCGAGTCCGGAGCCGGTGCACCTAACCGCACCGGAGACGGGCTTGCTTACCGACGAAGACGTCGACTTCTCGCAGCTGGTCCCTGATGGCAGGCGCCGGCTGCTCGAGCTGCTCAAAAAGAAAGCATTAAGGGGCGATCAAGGGCTGCCACGCGTGATGCTTACGCGCGCGCTGCTTCCCGAGCGCCCCCATACACCCGGATTTGACAGCGATGACTACCTCACGGACTCCAGTGATATGTCTGGCATATCACTGGACTCCGAGGGGCTGCCCGCAATACCCGATCGTGACGCACCTCGAAAGAGGAAACCCAATGACGACGATGTGCCGGCCCTTAGTAAGGGCGCGGTACCCAAGCCCAAAAGGGGACGTGGCCGGCCACCATCAACCGGCCAATACGTCGGCCTAGCAAAGGCCCAGGCTGAATTAAATCGGCAAAAAGCGGAGAGCCTCCGATTAGAAGCGGAGAAGGAGGTCGTAGAGACGGCACGGGCGGCAAGGGAGGAGCGAGCCTCCCCCGCCCAAGCCTCACATTGGTCGAAGGCGACCAGGACAAGGTGAAGACGAGCGCGGCACTTAACGCTAGTGTCGAAAGGTCGCTGGAGACCATTACTATGGTCGCTAGCAAATCTAGCAATTTGAAAGGGACGTATCAGCGCTTCTTAAAGGAGGCCGTCGCTAATATCAAAGAGGCCGTCGCCGAAATGAGGGGACGCTGTCTCACGGATGAGCTGCGGGCTCTGGAGGCCGTTAACGCGCGACTACAACAGCAAATGGAAGTAATGCGCCAGGAGCTGGAGGAGTTGCGGCGACAGGCCTCTAAGCCCGTCACTCAAGATTTGCAGCAGCTGTTGTCGGAGGTTTCGCGATCCAACATCGAAACCTTCGGCAACATGCTGAATGCAAGTCTTGCCGGTTTGGAGGATAGACTCCTTCCGGAGCCTCGGAGGAGACCCCCGCTGGCGGCGGATAGTGCCATTGTAGGCACCACGCTGGCGGAGAATGGAAGAAAAGCACCGAAGCCCAAGAAGGCGACGGCGCCAACGTATGCGGCAGTGACGGTGCAGAGCGCGGCGGCCCCAATAGAGGCACCGCCGACGCCTGCCCCGTCAAAGGCCCCTAAGACGAAAAAGAAGGGTAAGAAGCGGCCATCAATGGCCGCCCAGGAAGTGGCACAAGGGGGGGCGAACACCAGCCCCTCCCCTGCCGAGGCCCCGTGGATCACCGTTGGGTCACGTAAGGCCAGGAAGGAGAAGGGGACGGCTAAACCATCCAAGGCCGCCCCAAAGAAGAAGAGAAAGGCAAGACTTCGTCCCCCCACATCCGCGGCCGTCACCCTCACCCTTGAGACGGGGGCTGCGGAGAGGGGGGTGTCATACGAAAAGGTGCTCCGTGAGGCCCGGGCGAAGATCGACCTCGGGGAGATCGGTATCCCCAGGCTCGGCTTCCGCCTGGCCCAAACGGGTGCGCGCGTCCTGACCGTCGAAGGAGAGGACGC
This sequence comes from Phengaris alcon alcon, assembly GCA_037179445.1. Classification (NCBI taxonomy): domain Eukaryota; kingdom Metazoa; phylum Arthropoda; class Insecta; order Lepidoptera; family Lycaenidae; genus Phengaris; species Phengaris alcon. The sequence continues at coordinate 316,098 of JAYRCH010000072.1, read as the reverse complement.
AAATAAGAAGGCAGACGCGCTTGCTGCAAGAATGCGAGCGGTCCTCAGCCCGGAGAGCGTGAAAATCGCCCGCCCGGTGAAACGTGTAGAAATGCGCATCACCGGGCTGGACGACGCAACAACAGCCGCCGACATCACCGAGGCGGCTGCAAAAGAAGGGGGTTGCCTGGCTACCAATATCCAGTCGGGCAAAGTCGTTGTGGGCCCAAGGGGAACCAGATCCCTCTGGCTGAAAGTCCCGGTAGCGGCCGCCAAGAAACTCCTGAGCTCTGGGCGGCTGCAGATTGGCTGGGTCGTGGCTAAGGTGACACTGCTGGCCGCGAGGCCTAGGCGGTGTTACCGGTGCCTCGACAATGGCCACCTGGCCGTAAACTGCAAGTGCTCGGTGGACCTCAGCCGGACATGTTTCCGCTGTGGGAAGCCGGGCCACAAGGCGGCTGAATGCGGGGCGGAACCGAACTGCCCCCCGTGCGAGGCTGTCGAAAAGCCGAAAGGGCACGTGCTGGGGGCTGCTGGCTGCATCGCAGCTGCCAAAAAGCCGCCCCCCGGCAAGAAAAAGGGAAATGCTCCAACAAAAAAGGCCCGCTTTAAAGAGCCAAAGGCCTCAGGCGCAAGGGTGGTTCTGCCCGCCCCCGCCGAAGTGATGGAGTCCTAGACCCGTGAGCAGCGATCGGGGGATCGCTGCTCACAATATGGGTCCCGAGTGCAAAGCTCCCCAATGCCCGGGGAGCTCTCGGAGAGGCAGGCGGCGGCACAACACCAGGCCGCCGCAAAGAAGTGAGCCGGTAGCGGCACGCGCTGCGGGGTCGTGGAAGAATGCTTCCGCGATCCCCACGGCCCCGCGTGGCGCCGAAGGAGGGCATCGAGAGGTTTTAGTGAGTAAACCCCGGTGCACCACCATCCGCGCCGGGGGAGTCTCACATAACCCTGTTGCCCTCCCCCGGGGGCAGCAGGGTATACCAAAAGTATTTCCTCTCGTTAAAAAAAAAAAAAAAAAAAGGCTTTGGTTCGGAGGGTGGTCACAACTATGTTGTTGTTGCTGAGGCGTGTGTGTAGCTCGACGTCCAAAGTGTCGTCGAATACCACAACACACGCCTTGACAACACCATCCCCTTCCCCATCGCTCTGGTAGACCCTCACTCCGTTGTATGTCCTCATACTCCGCGCCCCACCTATATAGGGCTCTTGAAGCAACGCTACGCTAACCTTACGCTTGGTGGCCTCGAGTAATAACTCCCTTGTGGCGATTTGGCTCCGCTGGAGGTTGGCCTGCAATATTCGGTACTGGAAGTACTCACCGGGGACAACCTTAGCAATACGACACCACCGATCTAGCCAGTGCGTCCAACCTCTTTCTCTCTGCACACTCTCTGTCAAGGGCGCTGTGCTCCGCGCTACCTCTCTTGGCCTTTATGCAGTTAACGCACTGAGGCACTTCTCTCTGCAGCCACTTCTCGCAAACAGTCCTCATGTGAGGACCTGCGCAGTGACTGCATCTGTCCACTTCCTCCCTGCACACCCTCTTCGTGTGTCCAAACCCGAGGCAGCGGAAGCACTGCACCAACGGACTATGGTCCTCCACTCTCACTCTGCCCATACCTATATGGGCGTATCCCGCATTCACAAACCTCTTCCACACCTGTGGGCTTACTCTGGCTATGATGTGGTTCTGTAGGGGGTTCCTCGCTTTCATCACGTACACTACCTCTACCTTTCTCTCCTCCCCCTTCAGGCCCCCAAGGATGTTCGCGTTCTGGTTGGAGAACGCGGTGATGAAGTCGGCGGTGTCGTACTTCATCACACCCCTGAAGGCCAGAAGGGGGTTTTTATTCTTTACCTCTTCCACCACTAGTCCCTCATTCTTTCCCAGTCTCTCTTTCACCTTATTTCATTCTTCCTCATTTATACAGCCGACGACTACCCTTCTATTTTTAACTTTTCTGACTCTTTCCACCCTGACCCATCCATCCTTCGCATCTACAGTTTCCCTTATCTTTTTCATCAATTCCTCTCCCGAATCCTGCGTGTCCCTGGAGGACACCACAACCGAATGCAGCGCCCTTGTCTCGGGGACTCGCTCAGCGACTCCTCCCGAGACAATGCTCGCATAGCTCGCTGGTTTAGCGACGGTTGTGTTGTCCTCCAGGAGCAAGCTCAACTTTTCCATCCTCATTCTACCCTCTTCCATACATCCCTTCATCTCATCCATCTTCTTCATCAATTCTCTCATACCATCATTCATACTTTCTTTTATTAACCTATTTTTCTTTTCCAGGTACATCGGTGCGTCCTCTATCACTATCGTCGTACTCACGGGTTGCTGGGGGGGATGTAAAGGATCCCTTCCCAGCCCTCCGCTAGTTCGTGCTTTCTCAGAGGTAAGTTCAGTCTCTAATTGTTTTATTATTTGGTACAGCCTGTCTACAGCCGCCAAAGCACCTTCTTTTGGTCAGTCTTTAAATTTCTAGATGTATTAATACAGTGCTTGGCGCGCTCTAGACAGGCCCTACCTTCTGCAGTCCTGGGTCTATTGGGGGTCACTGGACTTCTCGGGCCTCTCTACTATAGTTAGTTTTTTGGCCTTGGGTTTGAGTGTTGGTGGCTCATTCTGTTTAACCTGTTTGGGGGGGGTTACAGCTTGTAGGCTTAGGGCTTCAGGCTTTTCGACACTCTTCCTAACTTCGGAAGGTTTAGTTGGTTGCGAGAGGGCCTTTCCCTCACTTACCTTGTTTCTTTTTGGTGGGGACACTATGAACGTGTCGCTCTTCCGGGGGGGGGGGGGGGGGGGTGGAGAGCGTATCATATTGCTTAGTTAGGGGGATTCGTCAATGGAAATCAATAAAATACAATTCAGTAATTAAAATAAATGATTCAATAGAAAAATAAAATAAATAATTAAAATTAAATGTCAAGTGATAAAATGTCAATAAAAACCTACGCCAACAGTTTCCCCAATAGGGGGTTGAACTGACCTAATCTAACTGCTATAGATATATTGTGGTGTGTCGGAGCCCTACGCACACAGTAAAACTTAATACTATCAACTACACTAAAAATAGTGCAGTTGGTCTTAATGTATTTACAAACTAATCAGTAGCTCCAAAAGGATGCTACTGGTCTAAATAATTAACAATCCTACCTTAGTTATAAGTTTTCTTTCCAGGTGCAGCTTGTTCCGGTCCTACTGGTGCGGTGACTCCTCCAGGTAAGTAGTTTTCAGGTTTTTCCCCTCTTCCAGGTGTTCGAGTGTTCCAGGTGTTCCAGGTGATGCGCAGTCTCGGGTGTGGCTTCCCGAAGCTGGCTGCAACGCTGGTACCCGAAACCCGCGTCGCTCTACGAGTTCCCGAAGACGATAGCAAATTTTTTCTTTTCCAGGTCTCCAGGTGTTCTCGCAGAGGCTCCGCAACCTGAAACCCGGATAGTCCTTTTTGTCCCGGTGTCAGCACCGGAAATCTCGTCGCTCTACGACCTCCAGGAGCCAAGATATTCACGTTCTAAAATTCTCAAGATGGCCTCCAAGATGGCCGCCAGAAAATTGCTTTTCTTATTTCTCCCGAACCCCTTGAGCTATTGGGGTGGTGTTTGGGCTTATTTTCCTTGGCTTCTGGATCTCTAATTGATGCACCGGATGTGGTTTAATTTAAAGATGTCAAAATTTGTAGGGCTCCGATCTTGTTAAAATTTTGGGGGGGTAGATATTATAGTGTTTTCCACTGAGGAAGAAACCGCGATCTTCTACGCCTACGAGAAGCCGAGATAATGGCAGTTTTGTCGGACTTTTGACAGTTCGTCAGCTGTCAGTGGCGAATTTTGGTGTCTTATTACTCTGCAACGGCTTGTCGTGGGTATATGGTTCTTGGGTTCCTTCTTTTCAGGTTTTTCCCCTCTATCTGTTTCTGGGCTTGTCTCGGCTTGGAAATTTTGGAAAATTTTTGGACGTTATTTCCGGAATTTTCCGGATTTTCCGATTTGGTCCTGTAACGGGTTACCTGGTCTTTTATTTGCCGAAAACCGCAGCTTTCTGCGGCTTATAGTTCTCGAGTAATCCGCGTTTGAAGTTTTCCAAAATGGCGGCCGAAATGTCACTAGTTTTTTCCCCGCTGTAACTCCGTCAATTTTGGTTGCCGCGGATCGTGGTTTCCTTTAACCCTAGGAAGTAGTACCTTGGGCACTTTTAGGAGGGGGAGTTTGGGGGGGTTGCAATTCCCCTTTTTTCCTCGCTAATTTTGGTGTAGTCAGCTGTTCCTTTACACTACCTTTTAGGCGAGGTGTCGCACGTTGTTGGGCGCCTTTTTGTTCGGGAGATATGAAGGTTTAAAAATTCACCAATATGGCGGACAAAATGGCCGCCAAACCTTTTTCCTTTATAACTCCTGAACTGCTGCTCCTATCTTAACGTGCGAGGTTTCCAATGAATCGTCCCGTTGCCTGCTATGTTGTAGTGCTGCTTCTATCCCGGTATTCCCTATTGTTCCAGAGTTATCCCGGTTTTTTACCTATTTTGGCGTAACTCTGGTTCTAAATGACCTGGAACGCCGGGAGAACTGTGTGATGTGTCGACGAGGCTTATATCGCGGAAGAATCCAACAGCATGTTCTAGATGATAATCTTCCAAGAACGCGTCCGGCGTTTGTGGCGTATATACGAGAACATGCCACTTTGGAGGTTAGTACTTTATTTACGGGTTAACGGTATTCATGTTAGATAACCGGAAAACTTGATACCCTTTTTTATTTGAAGTGTTTTTAATTACGTGCTTATTTTGAAAGAGCCTCGTTTGTTATAGATAAATAATCTTTTATTTGCTATTTTTGTGTACTACTCAAGTAGCAAGCAAGTAAACGGCCCAGTTGATGTTAAGTGGTTCGCGTATCCTACACTAACTACTAATCTCATCTAAACTGTGATACATATAACATAAATACACAAGTAAACCCCGATCGCCTTTGTGATTTGCAAGATCTATTAATAATGGTCATAATTCTTTGGTATTTATTGCAGGTATACTGATTCTATGTTTTTTTTTCGATCACATAAGGTAGAATAATCTCTTTTTATAAACGCTTTCAGGTGGCGTTCAAAAATATACACCGTGTGTGTCACCGATGTTGGCAAAGAGTCGAATCAGCTCTACAACCAGTACCCGCCATTTCGGTTGCCCAGGATCTTCAGGTTCCAAAGTACACAAGGGCTTCAAATACTCCAAGGCACTGTATATTTAATAATTGCCATAATTCCACGCGTCATTGAATACCAGAAACCATCAAGGTTCACATCTTTTGTGAATATAAGATATACAGGGTGGCCAAAAAGTCGTGGATCAAACGAAACAGGGAGATAAATGAGGTAATTTCCAACAAAAAATCTTTCTCCAGCATGGCTATAACTTCATTGCACGAAAAGATATGAACTATTTTTGTTTTTTCAATGAAAGTACCGAGTTTTTTTACAATTTAATCAGTAAAAAGTTAAAATGATTAATAATAATTAAAAAAAAGCTGTTGTATTATGACTCGATTTTGTATCAATACTACAAAAATGTATTGCAGCTCTTGGTATCAAACTTAACGAGCAATTAATGTTTTTCCGTAAATTTTGATGCGTTTCAAAAAATTACTTCTCACTTTAAGAGCACCATTTGAAAAAAAACGTATTACGGAAAGGTGACCCTGTATTATAAAAACTTGCCGGTTTAATGCTGATTAAAATGAGGTACAACACTTTACTTTTTGATCTTTAGTTTTGGTTTTATGGTCGTTTTTTCATACCAAGGTGCAAATTTCATTAAATGAGCCTTATTTTTAAATTTAACGATTTATCTTTTCTAGGAAACGAAAGGGTCATACAATACAAACAACTCTGTAAAAACACTCGATACAAAGGAATTGTGCCTCTCTTTCACACTAACCATTTAATCCTTTGTCGAAAAAGGTCAGAATACCCGTCTTAGTTCAGGTAGTAGAATGCCGGGCGAAGCAGAGCGGGAGGGGTGGAAGCGCGTGAGTATCTTTCTTTGTTTAGTGTCTCACTCACTTTCTGGATGTGACTACGCACACTTATTATTTTGCACGGTATTTTTTGTGATTAGTTGTGACCCGCGCTTCGTTTCTGGACTTGTGATTGATTGCATACCTGTGACCTACGCTTTGTTTATGGACTTGTGATATTGCCTACCTGTGACCAGCGCTGTGTGAATCGGATTTTGTGATCACTTCGGATTGGCTAGATAAGCTAAAATGGCTGCTGCGAGGAGAGCATACACCCAACGGGAGTATGCAGAAATGCATTACCTCTATGGTTTTTGCGACGGTAATGCTCGCGCTGCTGCCAGAGAATATCGACAACGCTACCCTAACCGAGACCGTTTCCCGGACTACAGGGTCTTTATGCGCGTGCATAATGCGTACATGGAGGGAACCTTACCCGGGGAGCATGCTGCGAGAACAGGAAGACCAGTAGTACGATTTGATAATGAAGAGCAAATACTGAGACAGTTAAGATTGGACCCTGGTATTAGCCAACGCCAAATATCACGAAATCTCGGGATCCCACGGTCGACGGTGCAGCTTATCATTAAAAGAAATAAATTTCACGCTTACCACGTGCAAAGGGTGCAAGCTTTACTGCCAGCTGACTATGAACCTAGAGTGAGGTTTTGTAGAGAGATGCTTAGAAGACACAGAGAGGATCCGCAGTTCTTCAACAAAGTGTTATGGACTGATGAGTCAAATTTTAGAAGAATGGGAGTTTTTAACATCCACAATTTACATTATTACTCCAGAGTGAACCCACATATTATCAGAAATGATCGATTCCAGCATCTGTTTGGGATAAACATGTGGGGTGGAATAATTGACCAGCAGCTTGTGCTACATGAAATGCCACCAAGGCTGAATGGTGCTATGTATTTGAATTTTTTACAAAACAATTTGAACCAAATACTGAACGAAGCTGAGATTCCTGAAGATAGAGTGGCAGAAATGTGGCTGCAACAAGACGGCGCCCCGCCTCATTACACTAGAGCAGTTCGAGAACATTTGAACGAGCGTTTCCCTAACCGGTGGATTGGTCGAGGTGGACCTATTGCATGGCCACCCCGGTCGCCCGACCTTAATCCCATGGACTTTTTTATTTGGGGCTATTTTAAAGAAATAGTGTATCATGGAGAGAATAACACCGAACAAGAACAACGACAAAAGCTCGAGTTTGCTAAGTTACAAATTCAAAATAACAGAGGTGCATTCCGCCGAATACGAGCAAATTTTATTAGGCGGTGCAGAGTGTGCGTTATGGTCAGAGGTAGGAACTTTGAACATTTAATGTAAAAATTTGTATTTAATAAAAGTACTAAGGCACAATCGTTGTTTTTATTTCATAATGGCTTCTGAAATTACTATGTAATATGTATGAGAAAAAATCTAATTTTTCCTTTGCATTTATCATTTTATGAAATTTGCACCTTGATATGAAAAAAGATTATAAAACCAAAACTAAAGATCAAAAAGTAAAGTGTTGTAACTCATTTTAATCAGCATTAAACCGGCAAGTTTTTATAATACAGGGTCACCTTTCCGTAATACGTTTTTTTTCAAATGGTGCTCTTAAAGTGAGAAGTAATTTTTTGAAACGCATCAAAATTTACGGAAAAACATTAATTGCTCGTTAAGTTTGATACCAAGAGCTGCAATACATTTTTTGTAGTATTGATACAAAATCGAGTCATAATACAACAGCTTTTTTGTAATTATTTTTAATCATTTTAACTTTTTACTGATTAAATTGTAAAAAAACTCGGTACTTTCATTGAAAAAACAAAAATAGTTCATATCTTTTCGTGCAATGAAGTTATAGCCATGCTGGAGAAATATTTTTTGTTGGAAATTACCTCCTTTATCTCCCTGTTTCGTTTGATCCACGACTTTTTGGCCACCCTGTATATCTTATAGAAGGTCTAGAAGAAGGAGATCCCCCAAGGAGAATCCAGTTTTGTCGTTTTCTTTTAAATGCAGACATTGAAGATGCGTGGTTTTTGAAGTCCATATTGTGGACAGACGAAAGTAAATTTTCAAGGGCAGGTATCGCAAATTTCCACAACCTACACCAGTGGGCTGATAAAGACGCCAACCCGTACTGGAAAAAGCAAAAGTCTTTCCAGGGGGAATTTTCAGTGAATGTGTGGGCCGGGGTAATTGGCAGAACTCTAATCGGGCCGCATGTTTTACCGGACCATTTGAATGGAAATAACTATTTAGAGTTTTTAGAAAATGATCTTCCGACACTTATAGAGGAATCTGGAGCACCAATATTCGAAACTGACCGAGAAATAATCTTCCAGCAAGACGGCTGCCCAGCACATTGATCGGTAACTGTACGGTAGCACTTAAATAACGCTTTCCCTAACAGTTGGATTGGCAGAGATGGGCCTACTGCTTGGCCCGCTCGATCACCCCACCTCACTCCGCTTGACTTTTTTGTGTAGGGTAGAGCCAAGGAACTTGTGTATAGAAATGAGAAAATAAGCACGAAAGAAGAATTAATCCAGAGGATTAACTCGGCCTTTGAAACAATGAAGCTGGAGATGATGCTAAAAATAACCACAACAGAGGTGAGAAGAAGGGCTCGTGCCTGTATAAGGAAACGCGGCGGACATTTTGAACACGAAAAATAAATGATAATTAAAAAAATATATTTTTTTATTATTTCTTTAAGTTAGTCCCTCAACTTACTTTGTAAGTCATAATTTCAAAAATTGGTAAGCTATCTTTGTAGTTGATACCTCAAATTCTTCGGTTTTTCATATAAAAATATTTTCGACTATACGAGTAATTAGAATATTCATGATTTACTGAATTAACTACTAAAAACTAGTCATAGTCATCAAAAATTCTAAATTCATAGCACACACCCTTGCCATTCTAGCGCCATTATGGCCAGTTTTGGAACTATTATTTAATTACTTTTGTCGGACACTTTTTAGCTTTTCTGCCTTAGAGAGATGGTACTCCTTACCTCTATTCTCCATGACCATAGATGATAACTACTGAGATAGTTTTTTTTTATTTGGGTACTAGCCTGAAACTATTGCCAGTGTCAAGTGTTAAAAGTAAGGAAACTAATCGCGGTAAAATATGTGATAGGGGCAACATGGAATCAAGGAACGGAAATAATATCATGCAAAATACAAATTATTACGTACAATAATGCAAAAATTAAATAAAATACTTATTTACAAACTTAAATCATTGATTATTATAAATTCACTTAAAACACCTAAATATTTTACAGGATTACATATTATACACATCATACAAGTAGGAAAGGAACATGAAGCGAGCGCAAAGAGGATAAAAACGAAGTATAATCACGTAATGGACACGAGAAAAATATGAGATCTAAAGATCCCGTATCCTCCCCGCAATCACACGCATCATTATTTATAATCCCAATTCTATATCAATCAACATCGCATCGCATTCTTATTATCGACGAAATTACAAGTTTGGAACTATTGATTTTATTAAACAAAGACTTTTTTGGTATTATAAGCTAAAATTTGTACATACGATTACCTTTATGTTGTCCATATCCAGACATAGTATAAATGAATTGTCGGTAAATTTCGTCGGTCGTAAGAATAGATTTTAAATGGATGAGTGTGACCACTCTGCACTGCATCCTTAGCTATATCATCTGCCTTTTCATTTCCTAAGATTCCTGAATGGCTAGGAACCCAAGAAAATTCTACAGTATATCCCTTTTTATCACATTTATATAGTTTACCCCTTATATCGAATATGATATGATTAAAGGATTTATTACGAAATGGAAATTTTTCAATACCCTGTAATGTACTCTTAAAGTCAGTAAATATAATGGGCTTTGTTAATTTAAACATTAATACATATTCTAAGGCTTTGACAATGGCTAAACATTCTCTATAAAAAACGGAACTTTGCATAGGCATTTTAATTTCTTGATGAATTTTATACTGAGAGTGATAAACACCAACTCCCACATTTCCTGATATATTTAACTTAGAAGCATCAGTAAAAATGTGATGCCAATTAATATATTCACTATCGATAAAATTGTTAATATTCATCTTTAACTTTAACTAAACCAAGATTGTATCTCACATCTGGTTTTATCAACAGACTTTCAAAATTATATGAAAAAAGAGGAAGTAAATCGGATGGATAAATAGAAGCAGATATAGAAACAAGTTGACGAAAGCTTACAGACATGGAAAAGACTTTTTATAAAAAGGATATGACTCTAAGACGGCATTCAATTTATTCAGATTTTTTAATAATGGATAGAATTTGTACTGTTTTAAACGAGAAACAAATCTATCAGATAAATATTGTCTTCTAAGACTTAAAGGAGGATCAGTACATTCTACCTGTAGGGCATTAATAGGACTCGACTTCATAGCACCACTTATTATTCGAAGAACTTTTTATTATCACTTAAATTATCACCTACTAATAAAAATACACTATAGTCTACGACGCTTCTAATTAAATCATTATAAATGAGCTTTAAACAGAATGGATGAGCTCCCCACCAAACTCCTGCAAGACATCTCAACATATTCAAGTTGTTCACACTTAGAAATTACATATTCAATATGTGGATTTCCGTTCAATCTTTTATTCAAAATTACTCCTAAAAATGTTGCATGGTTTTAACCAGAATAGATTTATTATTATAGCTGATATTCACATTCGGAATAGATAACCTTTTAGTAAAAACTACAACACTACTATTATCAACTATTAAATCTAGCCCTTTATTAAAAAGCCATTCTTTAAGAGCAACAAGACTTTGATTTAATGAGCTACAAGCTATATCTATATTAGCATTAATAGCATACAGAAGTAAATTATCCACATATTGCAAAATTTTTACAAATTCCTTTACAACAGTGTTAAATCGTATGTATAAATGTCATAAAGAAATGGGCTTAGAACTGACCCTTGTGGTAATCATTTGATTATGAACGGACAAAACACTCAGTTTCGTTAGTATAAACATAAAATAAATAAAATAAATTTTTTGAGTTCGTGGTTATTGTTACGTACTATGATACTTATCCTCGAGTTCAGGCACTGTCTTCTGTTCATCTGTAAACGTATACACGGGGAAGAAAAGATATGAGTCTCTATACTGACTATATTTTCTGACTGAATTACACTAAGTGTTCGCGTGTTACCAACTGCCCTGTAACCACGCAACTGGCGAGCCGCGGTCCGACACCACGTCGCCTTACAAAGATTACCAAGTCAGCATTCTATTTTTACGCCCTATATTATTACGTTAGGGTAATTAGAATGAGTGTTCATAAATAAAATCCTTTTGACTACTGGATTACGTTTATTACGCAAGCGACCTCTCGGGTTGCTGCACCAAGAACACTCTGATATTTTACATGTTAGTTCACCACATGCATCGAACATCGATATAATATAACGACACATGATCACATCGATATACAATATATTGTGTCTCCACAGTATTCCCCCCCTTTAAAAAAAAGAAAAACAAAAGATTACAAACAGAACATTACAAATAAGACACATAAAATAAAAGTGTACACAAAAAATATCAAATTTCACAAAAAATAACAATAGACCAAAAAAATAATAATTGACAAAAAAGAATAATTTCGACCGTTTACAGTTTAGATATAACACTCTTATTCACTTACTTACATATTATTTTTCACCTTAATGACTTTCATCATAAACACAAACATTATACATAATTACTTAAATATCAAACATTATAAAGATTGAAAACACAATTATTAAAGGACTAAGTACATACTTCGTAACTTCGAATACGTTACGTGAATGGTCGAAATAACAATGGAAACTTTAAAATACTAAATAAGTACTTATTCAAATTGTGGTTACGCAACTTACAATAATATCCTTCATTCTAAAATATAGTTACTGTCAAAATATAACAAATAAGTTGTAAATAACTAATAAGTTGCAAGTTTTAAAGTCGTCGTCTGTCAAGACACAAGACGTAAAAAAAAAATGGGCGTCGTAACACGACCTAATATAAATAAACAATATAAACCAGCTTATTGTTTCTCTCCTTGGTATAATGCAATGCTTTGTTACACTTCTTATAACGTCAAGTGTAAACAATAAAACAGAAATTCAAAAAAAATGTCGCCAACACTTTAGTGTGAGCATGGTGTGAGCCGATATTTCAAGTGTTAACATAAACAATTTTTTGTTTTGATTTCAAGAATCCACTTGGCGCGCATTTCAAGTATAGTTTCACCATCATATATGTTAAAGTTAATCGTCAGTTACAAAACTACTACTACTACTTAAAACGAAAGACGAACTCGAGATTTAATCGACCGTTAACTTAAATCTGTGTTGGTGAGACTGGCGCTTAAAACTTAAAATTTACAAAACGTACAGGTCTCCGCGTAACACGACCTGATCTTGTCGTCGTAGTACTTGAGTCGGTGTCAAATTCCTTATCGCGTTTTTCCGTTGCACTTGCAGTTGGTAAGAAATATGCAGGTTTCAAGCGGTCGATAGAAACTTGCACATTTCTGTTAGGAAACTCAACCTTATACACCTTAGGTGTACGACTCAACACACGGTACGGACCGTCGTAAGTTGGCTTTAATGGTTTATGTACCTCGTTGCGAACGAAAACATATTCACAATCCTTTAGATCGGAATGAACAAAAAATGATGAATTACTGTGAGACTTAGGACTAGGTCTAAAACTGTTCAAAATGCCTCGCAACTTTTGAACGTAAGTGAAATCATCACCTGTAGTGATTTCTTCTTTGTTAAAAATATCGGACGGCAGGCGAAGTGTCTGACCGTACGTCATCTCGGCTGCTTAGCACTCGGCACTTAGCTTACTGTCCGTGCGAATAGCTGCTCTAAGACCTAACAATACGGTTGACAATTCGTCAACCCAGGACGATGAACTTTGAGTTAAACGTGCTGTTAACGAAACTTTTAAACATCTGTGCCACCTTTCTATGGCGCCATTGCTTTGTGGATGGTATGGCGTTGTTCGGATTTTATTGATACCTAGCAACACCATAAGCTTAGAAAATAAATCGCTCTCAAACTGGCGTCCCTGATCGCTAGTTATCCTTAAAGGACAACCGAAACGCGATATCCAACCATCGTACACATACTTGGCTACCGTTTCCGCTGTAATATCCTTGAGAGGAAATGCTTCCGGCCAATGTGTACGTCTGTCTATCATAGTCAGACAGTACCTGAAACCTTCTGACGTCATTGGGAGAGGCCCAATGAGGTTAATATGAACATGGTCGAATCTACCGCAAGATGGGAAAGCTTGCACGGCTGAATTAGTGTGTCTAGACACCATTTTTCTAGACGAGCGTATGCCTGGATGTCCTAAATTATGTATCGTATGAAAAGCTAATCTACGAAAATGCTTAGGTAAATACGGTCTAACATTATTCGTCGATATTTCACAGAAAATAGGTTTGCTACACATGGGCATAACTATTTTTTTTAATTGAGTGTGACTATTTACGTCATTTACGAGATGCGAGAGCTCATAGTCCGCGGCTTGAGCGTCTGCCAGCTCCTCATAATTAATAGAAGTGGGGCAGTATATTGTCTCTATGCGAGATAAAGAATCTGCTACCACGTTGTCGGAACCTGTAATGTGTCGAACGTCGGTAGTATACTCGCTGATACTCGTAAATGCTAATTGTCTTATCCGTCTAGGCGTTTCTTTTTCGCACCTAGTTTTTGTGAAAGCGTAAATTAAAGGCTTGTGATCAGTATAAATATGTAACTTACGACCTTCTATTAAATCTTTAAAATGACGAATCGCTAAATAGATTGCCAGTAACTCGCGATCATAAGTGGAATACTTGGTTTGAGCGTCTGAAATTTTTTGCGAAAAATAACCTAACGGTTGCCACTTCTTATCTACGTACTGTTGCAAGACTGCCCCGACGCACGAATTTGAAGCGTCAGTCATTAATGAAATAGGAACATCGCAACGGGGGGCAGCTAACGTGACCGCGTTTTGTAAACACGCCTTACACCGATCAAAAGCTTCGTCAGCATCTGGTGTCCATAAAATGGGAGTTTTGTCTCTTTTCTTCGCGCCACGTAAATAATTATTTAAAACTATTTGATATTTAACGGCGTTGGGAGTGTGACAACGGTAAAAATTCACCATGCCTAGAAAGCGACGTAACTCATCAACTGTTTTAGGCTTAGGATAATTTTTAATAATTTCAATTTTACTGTCTAAAGGTTGAATGCCATCCTTAGATACTGTGTGCCCTAAATATTCGATTTCTGACTGTCCGAAACAACATTTACTTAGATTAATAGATATTCCGAATTGGCTAAAACGTTCGAAAACTTTGTGCAAATGTTTTTTATGTTGCTCTATAGATTCTGAGGCTATGATGACGTCATCAACAAAAGTAAATAAAAAATCAAAGCCTTGAAGTACGGAATGGTCCATAAAACGTTGATAAGTTTGACTCGCGTTACGTAAACCGAAAGTCATCATCGGGAATTCAAAAAGTCCGAAAGGTGTCGTAATCGCGGTCTTTTCAATATCATCCGGAAAAATAGGTATACAATGATAAGCTCTAATTACGTCGAGTCTAGAAAAAATTGTCTTACCATCCAACAGATAAGTAAAATCGTGCAACCGCGGCACGGGATAGCGATCCGGCTTTGTTACCGCGTTTAATTGCCTGTAGTCTCCGCACGGCCTTATTTCGCCGTTTTTCTTAGGAACTACGTGGAGCGGGCTAGACCATGGACTTTTCGAAGGTCGACATATTCCCATCTCCTGCATTACCTTAAATTCTTCCTTTACACGTTTGTACTTATCTGGTGGAAGTTGTCGAGCACGAGCGTGAACTGGAGAACCTGTCGTTTCGATGTGATGATACACATTATGCTTAGGACTATTCTTATAATTAATCGGCTTAGTAATATCCGGATATTTACAAATTACATCCCAGTATGGGTGACTTTTATCAATGGTGTTCACAGTGGCTACGTTACAGTTCACAACAGATGCTGAAATATTTAAATTAGTCACCTTATCTATTAATTTGCGTGACCTTAAATCCACTAACAAACCATATGCACTTAAAAAATCAGCACCGAGAATGGGCTGTTTTACATCAGCTATTATAAAATCCCATCGATACGGACGACGTAAATGGAAATTTAACTCTAATGACTTTATACCGAAAGTCCGAATTTCTGTACCATTCGCTGCATATAGTTTGTAATCGGATAACTTAGAATAATTATTACAATAGCGTTTTCTTACCGGAATAACAGAAACGTTCGCACCTGTGTCCACCAAAAAATTGTAACCACTGTCGTAGTCCATAACACGAAGGCGATGCGTTGGGGAAACTGCACAGATGTCCGCCTCACGTACCTGCGCACATTCTAGTTTCCCGAAGAGTTTCCCTTCTTCCAGGAACAGGGCTGTACGCACTTGTTGGCACGCTCCTTGAAACGGAAGTGGTAGAAACACAGCCAATCTTCACTCTGAGGGCTGCGACGAGGCTGGCTGGGATTGCGAGACCGGGAACGTTGCCGGAAACGACTGGAGTCTCTCCTCCGGGAACTGCTGCGAGATCGCTCCATGTCAGCTATCCTGGCGCTCAGTTTCGCGATTTCGGCCAAAATTTTATCATCCCCTCTGACAGGCTGAGATGTTGATAATTCGGAGATCTGTGGCTGCTGTGAAGTCTCCATGATTTTGTCGGCCACAGTGGCTAGGTTATCAATGTCTTTGACTTCTGTGACGGCGAGAACGGCGAAATCACGTCGGGGTCACCAATTTTACGCCCTATATTATTACGTTAGGGTAATTAGAATGAGTGTTCATAAATAAAATCCTTTTGACTACTGGATTACGTTTATTACGCAAGCGACCTCTCGGGTTGCTGCACCAAGAACACAGTGTTAGTTCACCACATGCATCGAACATCGATATAATATAACGACACATGATCACATCGATATACAATATATTGTGTCCCCACACTATGAAATAAGTAAGTACCTATGTAACTATGTCCCAACAATATTCCCCCCTTTTTTTTTTTTTTTACAAACAAATAAATCTGTCCTTAGAAACAAATAAAAAAACATGGTTACTCTATCATTACACTGAATAAAAATATTACCGATTACTTGCTACGAGTAATACAATACATTGCTATCGCAACAAGAATGCGCTGACGTCGTATATTGGGCAAGCAAAGAACACCATCATACAATGTAGACTTAAACTAATACACAAAAATAAACACACACTGAAGAGTACTGTCGTAATTACAAAAATAAGTTTTTTGCCTGGTAATTGCCCATGTTGCCAAAAATAGCCATAGACTACGTGCACAACTCAATTTGAAAATGGTATAGAACTCTAATAATATATTATTTTATATAGTACTAAATTGTTATAACAACCTACTATAGAAAACGCACAGGTGGCTTTACGTGCCTACCGCTGCGTGTGGTACGAGTTACAAACTTACCGCAACTATGTGAGTCTGACTGTTCGTCCAAGTTCTCCGCATTGCTACTCTCTTCGTTCATACTGTGGGGAATGTCCACATTAATTCTATCGGGCTCTACCAAAATGTATCCCGGCTTGAGCCGATCTACTGAAATATCTACATGTCTGTTATTTAATTGAACTTTAAAAACTTTATCTGACCTACTTATAACGCGGTAGGGGCCATCATAAGTGGGCGTTAAAGGCTTCTTTACGGCATCATTCCTAATAAACACATGGGAACATGTTTGCAAATCCTTATACGTGAACAACTTACGTGTATCGCTATCCGCTCGTGCCTTGGGTCGCAAGCTATGAATCGTTTCTCGTAACTTCTCTACGTACGTGTAATAATTAAAATTAGCTATTCCACTTACCTCGTTGTAAAAATCGCCGGGTAAGCGCAAAGGTTGTCCTAGCACCAACTCTGCTGCGCTAAGACCGGTGTCACACCGACTCACAGCACGGAGCCCGAATAAAACGGTGGGCAATTCGTCATCCCACGACGTTCTACTCGTTAATCTACACGTAAGAGCTACTTTAAAAGAACGATGCCACCGCTCTATCTTCCCGTTACTTTGGGGGTGATAGGGGGTGGTCCTTATTCTCTGTACACCTAACATTTTTAGTAAGCTGCTAAATAATTCGCTCTCGAATTGTCTGCCTTGGTCACTCGTTAACCTGGTTGGACATCCGAATCTACAAATCCAATTTTCATAAATCGCTCTGGCGACCGTTTCGGCTGTTATGTCGCTAGTGGCTACTGCCTCTGGCCAAGATGTGAACCTATCTATAATTGTAACGCAATATCTATTACCTCTTTGTGTTGTTTGTAATGGGCCTACTATATCGACGTGTATGTGTTCAAATCTTTCGCTCGGTGTAAACGATCCTAAACCCGAAATAACATGACGATTCACTTTACTCTTTTGACACGGTATACAGTTTTTAGTCCAATCCCTAACGTCTTTATTCATTCCTGGCCAAAAAAAACGAGAGGATAACATTTTTAGTGTTGTTCTGATGCCTGGATGACTAATGTTATGTACTGAAAGAAAAATATTACGCCTGCATTTTTTTGGTATATATGGCCTAACATTACCAGTCGAAATATCACAATATATACTTTTACTCAAATTAGGTAACATAACTTGTTTTAACTGAATTTGTGACGCATTACAAGTTCCTAAAAAATCTGTAATCTGATCATCATCATCCTGTTGCAACGCTATTTCTTCGTAATCGACTACAGTCGGACACACAATAGTCTCAACACGCGATAAGGCGTCCGCTACTGGATTTTCGCTACTACCTACGTGTTGAATACTATTTGTATACTCGCTTATGTACATTAACTGGCGAATACGTCTAGGTGTCTCTTTCTCCGAATTGATCTTTGTAAGCGCGTGAGTCAAAGGCTTATGGTCTGTAAATACCGTTAAAGCACGCCCTTCAATCATGTTTCTAAAATGCATGATAGACATGTATATGGCAAGCAATTCTCTATCGTATGTACTGTAATTTTGTTGCGTCTGCGACAGTTTTTTTGAAAAATAGCCTAAGGGTTGCCATGCACTACCGACATACTGCTGTAAAACGGCACCAACACACGTATTTGAAGCGTCTGTCATAATTGATAATGGGACATCCGGGGCCGGGTGAGCGAGTGTCGCGGCGCTTTTAAGGCTCTCCTTACACTGCTCGAATGCCAACTCCGATTCTCGATCCCAAACTATCCTAGTTTTGTCTTTCCTTTTAGCGTTGTGCAAAAACTTATTTAAATGCGCATGACTTTCGGCGGCCTTAGGTAGATGCGACCTATAAAAATTAATCATGCCTAAAAACCTTCTCATACTTTCCACAGTTTCCGGCTTTGGGTAGTCTGTAATAGCCTTAACCTTATCGGCCAGGGGGCGTATTCCTTCCTGTGTAACTTTATAACCTAAAAATTCGATTTCTTTTTTACCAAATAGACATTTAGATAAGTTAATTGTAATTCCTAATTTACTAAATCGTTCAAATACTTGTCTTACGTGCTCTTTATGCGTGACGACATCATCTGACGCAATTATGACGTCATCGATGTAACAAAATAAGGAACTTTGTTGTTTATCTCCCGTTTTAGAGTCTATTTTTGAAATATTTTCTAAACCTCGTAATACTGTGTTATCCATGAACCTCTGGAAAGTTTGGGCTGCATTCCTTAGTCCGAAGGTCATGCGAGTGAATTCATAAAGACCGAACGGAGTAATAATCGCTGTCTTCTCTATGTCCTCGGGAGCTATTTTAATAATATGATATGCACGGTTTATGTCTAATCTAGTGAATATTTTTTTACCTGTCAAACTATAAGTAAAATCATGCAATCTAGGAACGGGGTATCTGTCCGGCGTAGTCACCACATTTAATCTACGATAATCGCCACACGGTCAAATCTGGCCATCCTTTTTAGGGACGACGTGCAAAGGACTAGCCCATTGGCTGCAAGAAGGCTGACAAATACCCATTTCCTGCATTAAACGAAATTCGTCTCTTACCTTTGTATACTTCTCCGGAGGAAGCGGGCGGGCGCGCGCATGCACCGGCGGGCCTGACGTCTCTATGAAATGGTAAACTGCATGGTCCGGCACGTCCTTGAAAGACGCGGGTCTGGTAATCTCTGAAAACTGCTCTAATAGGTCGCGGTACGGGCTATCAGACTGAATTGTTGTTACCGAAGGCTCACTATGACTTATGATGCTCCCTATCGCGTATAATGTTGTAACCTGATCAATTAATTTTCTATTGTATAAATCTACCACTAACCTATGTGTTTTTAGGAAATCAGCACCAATAATCTGCTTACTGATATCACATATTACAAAAGGCCATTTATAACTACGTCTCAATCCTAAATTAAGTTCTAATGTTACCACACCATATGTATTTATTACAGTGCCATTTGCCGCGTACAAAGTATATGCACTCCTATCATATTTCTTACAACTATTAAACTTAGAAACAGGAACGATGGATATGTCGGCACCTGTGTCAATTAAAAAAGTCATACCGTTTTTAGAGTCTGTTACACACAAACGATGGTTTTCATAAAAACCGGCGCACTCTTCCATCGCTGCAGACTGCGCCACCTCTAGTTTCCCGACGCCGTTCTCCAGTTACACGGGGACTCACAATTCTTGGCGGCTGCCCGATATCTAAAATGGTACTTGCATAACCAATCTGCACTCTGTGGTGTGCGCCTGGGACCTCTGGAACGTGAGCGAGACTTGTTCCTGTAGCCTTGAAAACGGAAACCTCGCCGATGTTCTCTTCCTCTTATCTCGTTCACCTCTCCTCGTAAATTTTTTATTTCCAGGGACATGTTCCGCATCTCCACCAGCAGCTCAGCATTCACCGTCTTATCGTTGGCTGAAATCGACGGCTTATTTATCGCCACTATATCTCCGCTCCGTAGATTATCCATGATCTTATCAGCCATGCCGGCGAGCTCGTCTAGCTTGGCTTCGGCGCTGCAGCTTGCGAGGATTGCTCGCACCCATCCTGGCAGTCGCGCCATCCACAGGTTCTTCAAAGTGTCACCAGCGGTAGCTGTATTTCTGGCCAGCTCCTTCATTTTAGCGAGTAGCTGCGATGGACGCTGCTGACCAAGATCCATCTCTTTTACCAGCTTGTGAAATTGAGCTTCAGCGCTTTCTTGGTATATTTTTAACAACCTATTTTTCAGGACTGTATACCGTTGCTGTGCCGGCGGATCATCGATCAGGTCTGCCACCTGGCTAAGTTCCTCCTTGTCTAACTTTGCCAAAACTAAATCATACTTCACATTTTCACTTTGGTGTTGCGGTCCCACAACGGCTTCGAACTGGGCGAACCACATGCGTGGCATATCAGTCCAGAACGAAGGTATTCTCGCTGAAAGGCTGATGGCAGCCAGATCGTGGTTGATGTGCTGAGTCATAGGTTGCTGTAGAGCCGTCGGTTGCTGCACTACAGGGTTAGCCATCTTTCACTTGCACTGTGTTGTTCGGTACACGTGCACTAAATACGCAGAGTCCGTATGACGCAATATGTAACGTGGCACGCGGCGCGGCGGTACGGTGAGTTGGGAGGGCAGTAGGAAACTGATCACGTCGGGGTCACCAATTTTGAGTTCGTGGTTATTGTTACGTACTATGATACTTATCCTCGAGTTCAGGCACTGTCTTCTGTTCATCTGTAAACGTATACACGGGGAAGAAAAGATGTGAGTCTCTATACTGACTATATTTTCTGACTGAATTACACTAAGTGTTCGCGTGTTCCCTACTGCCCTGTAACCACGCAACTGGCGAGCCGCGGTCCGACACCACGTCGCCTTACAAAGATTACCAAGTCAGCATTCTATGAAATAAGTAAGTACCTATGTAACTATGTCCCAACAAATTCATTTATTATATTTACTAGAAACTTTATAAGAAGAAGGGGAATATATTTTAATTTGTGCAACTTTTTCTCCAGAATTGATATTACAACATTATCGTAGGCAGCCTGAATATCTAAAAAGGCAGCTACAAGGTGTTGTTTATTTATAAAGGATAAACGAATATCTGCAGTGAATATGGTTAAATTATCGATCGTCGATTTACCATTTCGAAAACCAAATTGACTATTTTGTTATGCTCTAGGTACCATTCCAATCTATTTATAACAAAATTTTCAGCTACTTTAATAAGAACTGAAGGTAACGATATCGGTCCATAAGAAGATATTTCGTTTGCGGGTTTATTGGGTTTTAATATTAGTATTACTTCTTGTGATTTCCACGACTGTGGAAAGGTTCCAGAAATCATAACCGTATTAATAAGATTTAAGCAGTAATCTAACGCTTTAGATTACTAAATTAGCTAAGAACAAATATGGAATACCATCTATACCTGGCGTAGAATCATTTACACTTGATAAAACACCTTTAAGTTCAACCATTGTGAAAGGAGAATTTAGTAAAGAATAAGAATGTTCACTTAAGTAATAAGTCGGAGAAGGGACCGGAAAATATTCTACTACTGAAGATGGAGCTAACTGATCAACATAATCACATAAAAATCTTTAGGGAGTACTACTATATGTTCTTTGAATGCAGATATAAATCTTTTTATGCTTTTCCACACTTCAGAGTGTTACGGATTAAATTAAAATAAAAGATGTATTTCCCGTGCCAATATATATTAAGAAAAATAAGGGTCGTGGGCAGAAGGCCGAAGGATCTGATTTAGCCTCTTGGTGTCTGTATGAATCGAAGGGGCTTTAAACCACGTGGGAACATAGCTGGGTCCAGAAGTGTGGCACGTGGCGAGAGCGAACTGGGGCTCCAACTTCGGGTAGTTTACCGCTGTTCACCGCGACGTAGATCGTCCAATCGGCGGTGCAGACTGATTCCAAAACCAGTAGTTCAATCCGGTGTATCTACCGGCCGGCAGAAATCCGATTGTGGGAAAATAGCCAATAGTCCTTGTATAACGGTGCCTTTAACCCGGTGTATAGATCCCTGGAAAATTCATGATAAACGCGTGGGTAGGAGTCCCGTCACACAGCTTGATCTTGATAACCCCAAACGATCAAAATCACGGGTTGTGTGACCATCACAAAAAGGGTAGGCAAAAATAAAAAGATAAGATGATATTAAGGACAATTAGTATGATACAAACATCCTAATATTCTAACAATGCAAGATCGGAAAAATGAAACTATAAATGAGCACGTGGCCAATCAAATTGTTGATAACAAATTTTACAATGGTGCTAATTTACAGGAAAGAATAATGTGTTTTAATTACAAGCGTGATTTTCCAAATATTCACAACACAGACATAAAAGAAAACTCACCGTGAACACGGGATTAAGAATATAAGATACACTTGTATCTGGAAAAACTTGAGCAAATGGATTCAACAAAATAAATAGGCACTGTTAGAGAAGGAGACTATTCTCTCGCGCCGGGCCCCTGAAAAGGGCCTTGGGCGGGGAACCAAAACCAGGGCCAGCATAGCCCCTCTACTTGGGGTGGGAAGACGCGACCAGTACTAATACTGGGCGCATAGTCTGGTTTTAAGGGAAGACCTCCCGCGGCAGAACGCGGGGGAAACCCATGGGGGGGCAGCACAAAAACAAGGGAATATCGATTGCCAATCCAGGCACAACCAGAACCGGCGGTCGGAAAAAAGGCACTGTCATCTCGTGACAGCCCTTATATACCACTACTGTCATAAGGTTTTTTTTTAACTGACAACTAGCGGTAATGCTTAATCCAAATGCCACAATAAAGAAATATTGGAAATGAATCTCCAGTTAGAAACGTTTGCCAATATATGGCGTTGTCTAGCATAAATTAGCTATTATTATTATCAACAACAGCTAATAGATGACGCTATAAGCGTCGTTATCAGGTATAATAATGCGTTAAAAATGTAGCTATGCTACAAGAGGGACATGTGGATGGTGATAAAGAAGAACAAAATTTTTTTCAACCCTGTTGCTTCTTTTGTTTTAGAAAAATACGAGTGGGTTTATGAGTTTGTGATAGTTTTTCAAATTTTTCATTAGACGTGTTATTTTCATATTCCTTTTCAATTATTTCCCTTTTTTAACAGCTTCCGTACACTTACAATCCCACCATGGTGGGAATGGGACTTAAGTTCCTATAGGCCTTTTAGTAGGGAATTGCTTATCAGCTACTTCAATTATTGCCCTAACCAACATTTCAGAAGTTAATTCGTTACCTAATTTAATTTCAGGTAATTTATCAATTTGACGCTCTATTTCCTCTCTAGATTTACACCAATCAATTTTATCCAATTTATATTTATGTCTTATTCTTTTAGCACTTCTATTGCTACTTTTATAGGGAAAAGATAAAAGTAAAGGATAACCATCACTGCCATATGAAGAAGGTAGAGTCTGCCAGGATATACTTGGCACTAACGAGGGAGAACAAATTGAAAGATCAACAGCACTTTTATTTTCATTTATATGTACAACACGTGTAGGATCACCTGTCTTAATCACACATAAATTGTATTTATCTATAATATCTAATAAATGCTCGCCGTCCCTGTTGTATATGTAACTTTCCCAACATTGATGATGAGCATTAAAGTCACCCTAGATTAAACTTGGAGTAGAAAGAGAGCTAAATAAATTATCTATATCCAAGAACGTAGACGATAAATTTTGAGCTTTACACAATGAGAAAATATAAAAATTGGGATTTATTAGTTGTATAGGTACCAACTCTCCTAAAATTGCTACTTTTTTTAAGTGGCAATGTCAATATTTTAAAAGGAACAGAATTTTTAATTATAGAGCTGGAGAGTTTTGCCATGGTTTTCAGTGAGTGACGTTGTGGATTTTGTATGTACTCATAAATTTGTGTTATTTCGGTTCATAATAAGTAATATTGGTAGAATATTAACCATTAAATATTCGTTAACGTGCACAAGTGTGGGCAAGTGGTACAACTTCAAAAAACGTGCTATTTTGTGTCTCTCTCCCTAGAAACTTTCAGTAAAGCTTCTACCACTTTACTGAATCGACTGACTTGACTCATTGACTGCACTGACTATCTATTTGGACTTTGACTATACTTTAGACTTGACGATTTAGGACTCTGGTGTTGAAAATTAAAACGAAAATTATATTTCCCGCCTTTTTAACTTGATACTGGCAAATGGTTTTAAGCCGACGCCATATATTTAAATTAAAAAAAAGTCTCTGATAGAGCAATAACCACAGAGTACTTTTTTTATATTTAGAAAGCAATAACCATAGATGATAAGTAATACTACTGAAGTAGATAAGCAACTTCCCCTGTTTGACGGTTAAAAAATGAAGGTTTGATGTAGCTCCTAGCGCCACCTGGTTAAGATGCAGTTGCATAAAGAAATACACACAATGATTTGGTGGAATTTAAACATTTTGCTTACGTTAGATTAAATGGGGTCTGAACTGAGTTTACAACTTTATATTCTTAACACTATTGAATAAATTATATGCAATAAAATAAATTAATCCGTAAATCTTTTTGTTATTAGTAAATAAAAATGGCATTTTACTGCTGAGAATAAAAAAAACCATAAGTTAAACATGAGAACATCATTACGATCAATAAAGATTTAAGTTTTGTAGTAAATATTTAAATTTTATATAATTTTTGAATACACTCCAAGTTTTAAACTATCTTTAATTCATAAACATACTAAAACATTAAATATAATAATAATAACATAAATAACATCAAATATTTAATAGAATACCTAAAGAAATTAAATTATTGGAATTAGGGTCATTTAAGAGGCGCCTAAAAGACTATTTAGCGGAAAAATGTTACTACTCGGTTAAAGACTTTCTAAATAATTCGAAATTTTAGATATTATTGGTTAGGTATTATATTATGTAGTTTTAAGATTTTAATGTACTTATTTTTTATAAATGAAAAGATGAACTTATTATAATTATTTTTGTAATTTTTGACATTTTATGACGTATTTTAGCTTTATTTTTTGTAATTAAGTATTGACATATTATTATTATTATTTCTATTATTATTTTACTTATGAACTGTTGAATTATGAGGTTAAATTTTATTTATTAGTACTGTGATGAATTAATTATCTTACTTTAAATATTTGTGAAGTAATTATAGGAATATATTAGGAATTAGGAATTATACATTAGGAATTGACATCATATTTTAATTGTAATGTAATTATTGACTGATACGTTTTAATTAATTTTTTATTTTGTCTTTTATGTAATTTCACAAGATATTCACACACCATTGTAATGTTAGGATGTGCATGTACTCTTATCAGTTACTGTAAACCACCATTGTAAAACCACATTCACGTGAATAAACGATTTGATTTGAAAACCATGCGACCAATGTCAAATTCCTGTAACGTGACTAGGAATTTACATAAAGAATTGAATATTGAATAAATCTTTCAGGATATAATTTCATATAAAATTATCACCGATTATTAATATATACAACGTGTTCCTTTTGATTTTCCATATTTAACTTAAGATAAATATTAGGACTATATTATGAAAACATTCAATGTTTACCATTAAATCTAAATCGAATTATGTATCAATATTAGGAGCACCACATAATATCATCACCATTATACTAATAATTTAAGATATCTATTACTATCTTTAAAACTATACATTTTAGAACCCTATGGGAAATGAAGAATCACACATGTATAAAGAACATTAGTTTGACAAAAAAAAGAAGAATTCCGTTTTATTTCTGTATCTAAAATACAAATCAATACAATAATTTTACGGCCTAGCCAGAAAAATAAAAACCTGCTCTCAGCGTGCTTCATTTTTTATTGCAGGAAAACTACGAAAAGCTGGCATGTGATTGGCTAAATCTCGAACTTTCCTTATTTCATATACATACTAAAATCATGCAACAAATGTCACATTCATGTAAGATACTAAACAAAAATATACTGAGGAACGAAAAATTTTATGTTAATATTTTACTACTATAAAACAAGAAATATAATGTGACCAGGCATTTATTTTAGGAGTTAACGATATATTTATTGTTAAATAAATCCTGCCAGATATAATTTAATATAAAATTATCACCAATAATTATACAAAGTGTTTCTTTTGATTTCTCATAAGTTTCGAGTATTATTATTTTTAAGCTGACATTTCATACACCTAATATAATTCAATCCTAAATACTTTTATTTTATTAACATATTATTGACAATTGACATTATGATTATTGTTATATTTAAGCTGATATTTTTATGTAATTTAATTTAAAATAACAATCTTTCCGTAGTGCTATTTTAACTACCATTATAATATTTAAGTATTATCCTGACATCTTGATATCACTTACTATTGTAAAAAATTCAAAAATCTTATAACATGTAAGTAAATATAATTCTTGAATAAAGTACTAGTTTTATAAATTGTTGAGGTTGTATTTTTTGATGATAATTGTTTTTTTTTAATTGAACAATATTGTGCATGTCTGTAATATACATAAACACTGTAAAATTATTATTTATATTAACTTTAAATGTAAAATTAGGACCATATTATGAAAATATTAAATGTTTTCAATAATACTGAATCGAAATATGTATCAATATTCGACGCACCGCATCAGCTCACCACCATTATACTTAATAATTTAAGATAGCTATTATCTTTGCATGCATTTTAGAACCCCATGGGAAATGAAAAATTATGTATTATAAAGAACATGAGTTTGACAAAAGGAGAAGGATATCCGTCTTGATTCTCTATCTAAAATACAAATCAATAAAATAAATTTAGGGCCTAACCAGGAATATAAAAAACCTTAACGTGTTTCATTTTTTTATTGCATGAACACTACGAAAAGTTGGCATGTATTCGGCTTAATCTCGAAGATCTATTATTGGAGACTATAGTTTTAATTTAATTTAGTGCATATGGCCATGTTTTTTATATTCCCGCTCAAGCTACAAAAACAGTACCTTATAGTTTATACATAACATTAAACAATTGTAAACATCACTAAGTAGTAGCTGCAGGCTGAGCTGGTGATGACCTCTCAAACGAGATTAATCTGTTTCTTTAAGTTTTTTTTAATAGGCATCATATATTGCAAAGATAATTTAATACTTATTTTATGTTTAAATACAATATAGTTTGCTGTACAATTTGTATGAACTATCACAGATGCTGAAGATACTATGTATTTTTAACTTGGATATAACGCGCCCGCGCTATCAGATATTACAGTACATTTTATATAAATCTTCAGACATCTTATAGAATACATAATATCAATATTGGTCTAAGATCAGATATATAGAATATTATAATATTATATTATTATTTAAAATATAGAAAATTATTATTAATAATATCCTCATCTGATAACAGATGCGATCATCATTTGCGACAAGTTTTATATTAAAGATAAAAATCAAATTAACACATTGCAAATAGGCTGCGTATTTAAATTACGTGCGGATAATATTAATATACATATGCAGTGCTAATTAGATTTTTATCGATCATATAAAACTTATCGTAAATAAATAACAAATAAGGGTACAATATATTCCTTATAACGTAGCTCGTACCATACAAGGATATATACAGGTTAAGTCAAAGGGATAAAGTTCCCAACATTTTTTTGTATTTTCTACAAATCGAAAGGTATTTTCTACAAATCGAAAGATATTTTCAGAATAGCGGCATTACTAGTATTAAAAATAATAATAAAGCTTATTAGCTAGATAAAAACTATTTAAAAAATAGAGAAGAGAGAAAATGTTATTAATTTTTATGAAAATGAAAAAGTTAAAAGTAAAAAATCTCGAAAAATATTAATATATAAATAGGTTTCATTGTAGACAATATTGGAAATGATGGGAAATCCAACCTTTTAAAGGATCAACATCGATGCTTTCTATTATTGGACCAAGGCCTCCCCCAATGACCTCGTTCCCGCGCCATTGCCAGCCTGATTGCAGTGCATCTTGCACAACGCGATATCTCTTTCTATGGGCGGCCACGGGTATGGCGTCTTCGTCCATTCTCCCAAGCAATGCTTATTTTTGTCCCATATTCGGGATCTAATTCTTACTTTGGCTTTGTTGATGCTTGTTTTAGTACTCAGAATTTCATAGATTGATTGACATGTTGAATTTATAATACTGAAAAATAAAAAGCAGTGGTTTAGTGTACGAACTATTAAGTAACTTTATGGTTTTATGATGATATGATTTAAAAAATTGCATGGTGCAAAAGAAAAATGATACCTAAATCTTGACCCTTGTTCAGGGCTTCTCAAACTTATTTTAACCCAGCCTAAGCTAATATAGGTATTACCTATTAAGTAGTTTTAGTAGCCATAGCCATATTTTAGTGTACAGGTGTATGCAGAGCAGTCCCGATAACTTCGTGGGCTTATAATAGGGCATGAGATATATCCATTGGTACAAGTTAATGGTCATTTGCTTTTAATCGATTGTTACTTTAAAATTTATTTTTTTAGAATTTTGAAGCAAAAAAATATTTTTTTACATTTCTGTAATGAGAAAAGGTAGTATTATCAGAACATAGCCTCTAAGTCACGATTTTAGTTTAGAAATGCTACTGTGACTCTTATCTCTAAATCGCCCCACGACGCCCCTGGATTAGCCTGCAACGTCCCAGGGCGTCGCGACGCACAGTTTGGGAAGTCCCGTCCTAGGTTTTAAATATGCTGCTTACCTTTTTATTTTATTTTCTATTTTATGATGACTGTTCAGTCACAACTCACAAGTAAAAAGGGATATTTCTTCTTTAACACTGAAAAATTAAAAATTAAACGTTAGGAAAAGATTATGTATTTAAAAGATTATTATTTATTTTGATAATTACAAAAATTAGGGCTCCGATTGTTACCCAAACGAATTGCAGGCAACAGCTAATCTTCACTAGATAACTTTAAAAGGCCAATTATTAAAACTAATAAGTACTAATATTAAATTACACTAATATAAATTGGAATAATAAATAATTAAACAATACCGTTAGGATTAGCACAGCAGGTGGTCTACACCTGGTCGATTCCACGAAGAAAGGTTGCACCACGATGAATCTGTATGAAGCACCCACAATTGTCCGCTCGATGCTGAAAATAATAATTAATAATTATTTTTTACTCTGATTATTTATTTATTATTCTCTGATTATAATCAGAAAGTTAAATTACACCAAAGTTAAAAGTCAGATAAGTTTCTTGCGCTGACAGTCAAGACAGTCGGATAAGTCCAACTGCACAAATTTTGTTAACACAATATGTTAGAAAGAGTATGTAAATTTTCTAATTTCAAAAACTCAATTTTGACAGAATTTTTGCAGTAGAACATTTATATGTTAAAAAGTAATAAATGCATTAAAATGTGATAAAATATTTTTGTATGTTAAACACAACAACACAAAATAGCACAATAATGAAAAAGAATACTTTATAATTACTCTGTAAATTTTTCCTTTTCACTATAGTATTGACGAAACAGTTTTTGAATTGGAAGAATTCGATTTGTTTTTCTGTACCAAGTGTTACTAAATAAATATATAGAAGTGTCAATAAAAAAATCGGTATTTATTAAGTATCTACCGTTAAACAGGTTAAGTTATTAAACAATAAAAAGCAAAGGAAGGGACTCAGTGATGTTTGTTCGTAAACGCCTGAACAAAAGTTTATAGCAAAATCTAGAAATGTCTTATGGCGTAAGAGGTTAACACGATTTTATTTTAAGGATTGTGACGAAATGAACAGTTCCTGAAACTTATTGAATTGACTACATGAATATATAACTCATCTTCATATATAGCGCGGAATTATGTTTATACTTTTTAAGGGCAGTAGCCATAGCCAATTTAGCCATCACATTTTTATGACTATACCAATTTTTATCCATTTATATTCATTCTTATAACAATCATAATATAAATACATAAACACAGTAGTTATTTATTTATTTATTTACACTTAATGAACAAAAACAGGTACATAGGCGGACTTAATGCCATATGGCATTCTCTACCAGTCTACCTTTAGGCGTACAAAAGCAAAATTGTGCAGGTGCTAATAGAGAAAAAAATAAAACAAGTCAATAATCAGCTCTAAATAAAATAATAAGATGTAGCTAAAACACATAAATAAAGTAGTACTTATAATATAAATACACAAAATATATGTATATAACTAACAAATACAAATAATATGCCATATAATATTAAAAATACAAATACCATACTATATAATATATAAATAATAATAATATAATATACTAGGATTCTGCCATTTGTGTCGCATAAAAATCACGGACTCTGCGCTTAAACGTGTCTCTGGTTTTGGACATCCTGATTTCTAGAGGAAGAGCATTCCAGAGAAGAATAGCCTGTATGTTGAAAGACGAGTGAACGATACCGGATCTATGGGAAGGGAAAAAAAGAAGTGCGTTGTTAGAGGATCGGAGGATCTTGTCGTGACTGCTGCAAAGATACTGGAATGATGAAGTTAGATATTTGGGAGTATTTGGATGATGTAACAGAGAGTACAGCATACACAAGGCCCGTACAGAGCGGCGCTGTCGTATTGGTAACCAGTGCAGCTTACAGCGATAGGCGGAAACATGATCAAATTTTCGCAGATTGAAAATAAATCTTAAACAAGAATTGAGAAGGCGATCAAGTTTATTAAGTTTGTCGGCATTGGCATCGAAATAGCACACATCACCATAGTCTATGATGGGAAAAATAAGTGATTGGACGAGCATTGTCTTGACCGGGAGAGGAAGGAAATTTTTAATATAATAGAGGGACCGCAAAATGCCAGTGACCTTAGTTATGTTAGTATTTTTTTTATAAAATATAGACCGTTTTTAAAGTTACCAGCAATCTCACATTTATGACTGTATTTCGTAAACGATTGATCATTGCAAGGACAATATTTCCCAGCTTGTAATGTACTTTTTGAAAAGCCAATAAAAATAACATTTTTAAACAAAAAAATAAACCGACTTCCAAAGTAAAAATGCACAAAAAAGTATGATATAAAACTTATTTTCTAGTTCCCCTTTTAAGTTTGTCAAAAATTTTAACTATTTCTCTACTCAATCTTCATTATTTTGAAGTCGGTACCAGCCAAACAATATTTAATATAGAACTCATGTTCACCTTGTACCTTTTATATCATCATAATGTGATGATGATTATGATTACTCTAATTGACATAGTGGCATATGCTTGCAGTTCTTTAAACAACGCCGAAATCCCCAAACATGTATCTAAAGAAAAAGTCAGGAGTTCTGTTCAGTACTTTTGGATCCAGGGGATACCTTGGTAGAAAATCTTACTTTTCCGTAGTATATGTGTTAAGGACAGCGGCCTCGTAACGTAAAACATGAGTGAATTTAAATGTGAACGATAAACGTGTAATTAAAACAGTACATAAAACTATAATAGTGAATACTCAGTGACTATATGTATAGATTTATATGGCATCAGTGTGTAAAAATCGTGTTAAAAATAGTGTTTTATTATCGCCCCGGCTCTGCCCAAATCGGTGTAACCTTGCTATCTTCGAGTCTAATCTGAGCCGGCGGTTGAACCCCTGTGAATTTATACAGTCCTGTACAGTAGTGCGCGGTCCTTTGGCGAGCCGGATTTCAAGATCGAAGAAAAATTCGAAGTCCATATCAAGTTGAAAATAACGAAGACGGCACATAGAAAAATTTGAACAGCTGTTGTGGACATAGAAAAATTTCCGAAGAAACAAGATAGAAATTTTTACTGAAGACTGGACTTAGAAAATTTTCGTCAGCTGTTCTGAACATAGAAAAATTTTTTTGAAGATTCAAGATAGAAGAATTCTATCAAGTCGGAACATTGGAAACATTATCAAGATTTATCAACGGGAATCAACGCCAAGGATTAGATTGGACTCAGAAGATCGGACTCGAGGATACAAGGATACACTGCTGCGAACGGAAGCAAGGATTCGCAGATTTTTCATCGGAAAAACCTCCCGAAGATTCTTGAAAAGGAAGATTAACATTGAAGATTAACATTTGAGATTAACATTTGAAGATTAACATTTGAAGATGGTTATGACCAGAAGTCAGAGTGGGGCCGAGGAGAACCAGCAACCACGTAGATTTCCGGATCCGCCACGATCGCCGTCCGCTGCCGCTACGAGCCAGCCGCCGCCGACCGAGGGAAGAGCGGATCTGCTTCAAACTATTTTGAAACCGATACCACCTGGTCTGGTCTGGTCTGGTACCTACCAGCAAGGCGCCTGCATCCAGAAAGAAGGCTATTTCAATTAGATCGCGTCGATCGACAGCAAGTGTCGTCGCGCGTATGCATTACGAGGCGGAGGAGAAACTCGCCGCTCTTCGTAAGAAGGAACTGCAGATCGAAGCAGAACTTATAAAGAAGAAGCTCGCCGCTGACGTCGCCGCTGCAGAAGATGGTAGCAGCCCCGATGACGGCGAGCCATCAGAACAGGTGGAGCAACGTGTCCGAGCCTGGCTAAGCGAACAGGGTCCCGAACCCGAAGAGGCTAGACAAGAGCCGACATCAATGGAAGAAAGAGAGACGCCGAAGCCAGAAGATGCCACCGAAGGGAGCCCAGAATACGAGGTTCGAGTGGCCGCAGCAACGCCGCCCACGCTCACCCACACCGCCCACGTCTAGGGCTAATGGAGTGGAACAACTTGCCGAAACATTGGATAAAATGCTGAACCA
Organism: Phengaris alcon alcon; assembly: GCA_037179445.1. Taxonomy (NCBI): domain Eukaryota; kingdom Metazoa; phylum Arthropoda; class Insecta; order Lepidoptera; family Lycaenidae; genus Phengaris; species Phengaris alcon. The sequence continues at coordinate 283,204 of JAYRCH010000072.1, read as the reverse complement.
ACGCCAGTCGCGCCACACTACGGAGTTGCCCATATTCTCGGGCGCTCCCACTGAATGGTTGCCATTCAAAGCAGCCATGGAAGACACCACTGCGTTCTACAAGCTCAAGCCGATCGAGAACTTAGCTCGCCTGAGAAGCTGCCTACGGGGAGAAGCAAGAGAAGCCGTAGCACCACTGTTGAGCGTCGCGACGCCGCCTGAACAAATCATGAAGACCTTGGAACAATGCTTCGGTCGACCCGAGGTTATGGTCGATCGCATGATGGAAGACCTGAAGAAGATACCGAGGCTCGGAGGTTCGGCGGCAGAACTCAACCAATTTGCAGTGAAGATTCAGAACATGGTAGCCATCCTGAGGAAGCTGAGGCACGGGTACCTCTTTAACCCGTTGCTCACGAGAGACATCCTGGAGAAGCTCAGCCCATACGAGAAGAGCAAGTGGTACGACTACGCAGAAGAGACGTCGCGCTTCAGGAACGAGCCCGATGTCGTCCTTCTCTCTGAATTCTTAATGAGAGAAGCGGACAGGGCGCTGCGCTACGGGTTCAGCACGGCACCGAAGAAGGAAACACCGCGTCCACCTCCTAACAAGAACGAAGCCCGAACGAGAAGGCCAGTCTTGAAGGAAGGGCTGTGTTTCCGGTGCATACGAAGCAGGCACAGAAGATACAACTGCAGAGCGAAGCCGTGCGGCGTGAAGGGCTGCAACTTGCCTCATCATGCGCTGCTGCACGAGGACAGGTCCGGCGGCGCCCCGCAGACAGAGGACGCCGTGATTACCGCATCGGTCACCTCCGACCGCGCGGTGAAACTTAAGATGAGAAGAATTCAAGTCGTCGGTCCACGGGGCGAAGCGGATATCTTCGCGCTGTTCGACGAGGGCTCGACAGTGACACTACTGGATGAAGACGTCGCGAAGGCTATCGGCGCAGACGGCCCACCGAAGGTGCTGAGAATGCATGGGATCAATGCCGAGAGAAGGGAAGAAAAAAGCCGACTCGTACAACTTGGCGTAAAATCACAACGAGACAGCTTCGCACAAGAAATCGAAAAGATGGCAAGTGGCAAGACGGTGCCTAGATGGAGCTCCTTGTACCGGCTCAACCCGGTGTACAAGGACGGGCTGCTCGTACTAGACGGAAGGATCAAAGCAGCTCAGGTGCCGGCCGAAATGAAAAACCCTATCATCCTGGATAGAAGACATCACTTCACAAGGTTACTGGTGACAAGGGAGCACGCCAGAGCGGGAGCTGCGAGAGAGTCGTGAACGACCTCAGGCAGAAATTCTGGATATTGAAGCTGCGACCGACGGTGCGTACTATCATGAACCAATGTGCGTTCTGTCGGTTACGACGGGCACACCCGAGGACCCCGCCAACTGGAGACCTGCCAGCCGAGCGCCTGGGGGCGTTCCAGAGACCATTTTCGTACTGTGGTCTCGACTGTTTCAGCCCGATGACGGTCACCATCGGCCGACGTCACGAGAAGAGGTGGGGAGCTCTCTTCACATGTCTGACGACGCGGGCGGTCCACCTGGAGCTGGTGGCTTCGCTGTCGACGGACTCTGCACTGATGGAAATGAGAAGAATGGCTGCGCGGCGAGGATGGCCGGCAGTCATGTACAGCGACAATGGGACGAATTTTAGAGGCGCGGACGTCGAGCTGCGGCAGGCGTACGCCGAGTGGGCGCCGGCTATGGCTCAGCTGGGCCTCACTCATCAGATGCAGTGGAAGTTTACACCGCCCGGGGCGCCGAGTCAAGGAGGTGCCTGGGAAAGAATGGTGAGGTCAGTGAAAACCGCCCTGCTAGCCACACTGAATGAGAAGTCGCCCAGGGAAGAGGTACTCCAGACACTGATGGCCGAGGCGGAGTACTCAGTGAACGCTCGACCGCTCGTTCACGTATCGGTGGACCACAACGACCCGGAGGCGATTACACCGAATCATTTCCTCCTCGGGTCGTCCACCGGACTGCCGTACGTCGGACCGTGTGTGCCGGCGGACAAAAAAACATGGAGGGTCGCGCAAGCCCTTGCCGACGAGTTCTGGAGGCGCTGGGTGAAGGAATACCTTCCCACGCTCACACCACGCTACGGGGCCCCGCAGAGCAACCGAGCCCTTGTAACCTGGTTGTCGTGGTCGACCCGACTCTGCCGCGTAATACGTGGCCGCGGGGGGTCGTGCACCGAGTCTACCCCGGCCAGGACGGACAAGTGCGCTGTGCGGACGTTCGCACGCGCAGTGGCGTGTTCCGGAGGCCGACGTCGAAGCTGGCGGTGCTGGAGGAGGCGCCGCAGTCGCAGTTGCGACCGCTGGCGGAGCAGACGGAGCCGGGAGCGGAGCGGACAACGCCGGGGACGGCGCCGGGCGCGGAGCGAGCATCGGAGCAGCCTACAGCGAGCACGGACAGCTCGCAGTCGCCGGAGCGGCCCGCAGCGAGTCCGAACGGCTCGCAGTCGCCGGAGCGGCCCGCAGCGAGTCCGAACGGCTCGCAGTCGCCGGAGCGGTCTGCGGCGGGCGCGAACGGCCCGCAGTCGCCACCGCACCAACCTACAGCGAGTCCAAACGGCTCGCAGTCGCCGGAGCAGTCTGCGGCGGGCGCGAACGGCCCGCAGTCGCCGCCGGAGCAGCCTATAGCGAGCTCGAGCAGCTCGCAGTCACCGGAGCAGTCCACGGCGGGATCGGCGAGCCCGCAGTCACCTGAGGAGGCTGCGTAGACCCTGGCTACTGCGCCGGGGGGAGGATGTTAAGGACAGCGGCCTCGTAACGTAAAACATGAGTGAATTTAAATGTGAACGATAAACGTGTAATTAAAACAGTACATAAAACTATAATAGTGAATACTCAGTGACTATATGTATAGATTTATATGGCAGCAGTGTGTAAAAATCGTGTTAAAAATAGTGTTTTATTATCGCCCCGGCTCTGCCCAAATCGGTGTAACCTTGCTATCTTCGAGTCTAATCTGAGCCGGCGGTTGAACCCCTGTGAATTTATACAGTCCTGTACAATATGTCGGGAATATTTTTTTAAGTCAAAATCACAAAAGTGTCCATATAAATTTCGAGGAGTTCCCACGATTCCTCATGGACCCCATCATCAGGTCACCACTTTGATTTGATTTGATTATACCCTTTACAGCAAATCGGTCCACAGGCGATGGAGTAATCGTTGAATATATATATATATATATATATTAAACAGCCGGATGTACAACCGCCTCCTTTTCTGGAAGTCGGTTAAGTTGAAACCATTAGTGAAAACCGAATTCAAATCGGTTAAGCCGTTGACATCGTACGCGCAAAAACAAATATCGCGAAAACCGTACATTTTTCCGCAATAAAAGTAGCCTATGTGTCTAAACTAGAGTCTAAACTACTATCATACCAAATTACATCAAAATCCGTTCAGTAGATTCTGAGATTAGCGCATACAAACATACAGACAAACAGATAAAAAGAGAGACAAAAATTCTAAAAATCATTGTTTTGGGTTCTATGTCGTTCATAAAGCTTTTCTTATATAATTTCTTCATCTTCATCAGACAGCGACCAGATACGATTTTATTATATGTATAGATTTGTTGTTATAGCGGCAACAGAAATATATTTGTCTAGCTGTTAAGGAGATACAGCCTGGTGACGGACGGACAGACAGCAAAGTAACGGTAATAGGGTTCCGTTTTTAACATTTGGGTACGGAACCCTAAAAATTATTGTGAAAATCAATAAAAGGAATGTTTGTTTTAAAAGCATTATTTTTTACTTACCAACTGCGATCCATACGGGAATATGCCTCCGACTGCCGAGGTAAAAGACGAAGATGATGTTGCCTAACTCGTAGCTGCTGGCTATGAGCCCCGACAGGCTGGACGGAATCTTGAAACGCTTCTTGATGGTTGTGATCACCAAGTCGATGTATCCCGAGCTCAACGCTTGTTGTAACGTCACAAGGATTGATAGGAAAAATATGAATACCTGGAACAAAATATAATCTCAAATGCACCATCTATATATAAGTATATATTGCGGTATCTCAGTAATCAAAACCTTTAGTCAATACAGAGGTTGTATGGAAATTACAATTAGAGTACCTTTTAACACTTGTTGTATTGGTCCTTGGTATTGGTATTGGTATTGGTCCAGAGTTCTATTTCCAAAACACTAAATTGTACTGGTTCCATATTCCGGATCATATAGCCCCAGCCTAAGGGCATACAATACATATCGAAGCAATTCCTCAGTCCCATCAAAAGGTTATACAATACACCCTGGTCTAGGTGAATGTAAAATAGAGGTGTTTCTCCAATACAGTCTGAAAAAATTAATTATTGAAAAAAATCTAATCACAAGAGAATAATTTCATTCTCGATTGTACATATTATGTAGATAGAAATTTAAAGCACATATGGACTCTCATAAATATTGTTTCATAACTGTGAACATAGAATATGCTTTTAAAATTCTTCAAATGTTATGGCCTATTTTAGCCTCCTCCTCAAGCATGATATATAAGCATTAAAGTTACAAACAAGTACCTCTTATGCTAGTGGGATAAAAAATGAATCTTTAATGAAAATCGTCACATCTAATAAGCCTCGCCTTTAATTTATATATCTAAGCCTATTCGATAATACCCCACATAATGGGGTAAATGGCAAAACATCCCCACTTTACAAGCCAGGACTAAAAAGTCGATTAGGGAAACGATGTACAACCTGACCCTAAAAGAAAATATAAATATTATAATAGGATCTTTTATATATAAATATTAAAATAGAATAGGAAATAGACTGAACTGTAAAGATAAAATCTATATTGTATTTTAATTACCGATTGCAAATGATGAAAAACTTCCAACCTAAGTCTTATCTTTACACCTCATGTCATATTTTTTCGATTGTATTAAAATAGTAAACGAGCAATGCTTTGTTACTGTTGTGTTTTTTACTACTTTAATTTGACATAATATACTTAAACAAAATAAAATCTAACCATTTTTCGTCGACTTACTATTTTTAGGTTATGTTCAATACATTTTCAACATTTAATCAATTTACTTACTTTTGCCTTTTGGGTGGGGTGGCTGCAGCCAAAAATGCATCTTAAGCTCATGGTGATTTCTTTTCTCGACTTTCTTACTTATATTAAACAAGAAAAACCAATAAAATGCTGCAATTCTGTTTTGTAAAAAGCCATTATGTTTTTTTTTTGTTCTTGTATTTTAGTATATACATTAGAGGTTGGCCACTTGTAATAATATCGTCGCTTAAGTTCTAACACTACAAAGATAGACAAAGATAGTCACTTTGAGGCGAGTGAAAAAAGCGAATAATTTGAACGTATACTATTACAGTACTATTTTGTATTTTTTATACACCTCATAATAGATTTAATTTAAAAAAATCATTAGTTTTTTATAAAAATTGGTAATTAAAACAATTTTTGTGACATACGTTGTGTTTTCCTATTTTAAATCCGTTCGGGCTGACTTACGTCTTTTTTTACGCAAAATTTAAAAATCCAAAAAATTTTCATCGTTTATTTATTTATTAAATAGCACTCTTCTTCCTTCATTTTCTTTCCTCGTCAATATTTATCATTAACAGTAAATACTTTACGTTTAATTACACTTTTTTTAGTACATAATCAAACTTATTATTTACTGAGATCCATACTAATTAGGGAATCAAAACCAGTTTTACCCGAAACAGAAAAATCCGGTTTTGGAGCTATATCAAGAACCGGTTCTCAGAATATTAAGAACCGGGTTTTGGGCTTTTTTCGAGTTTTTTTTAGTTACGATTAAATTAAGAAAACCTACCTAACCGGACTGTAACTTTAAACTTAGAAGTAGCGAAACCCTACAAAGGTCATAAACATGGTGTTAAGGTCTTTCAGAGTTTGTCTCATCTCACGATCGCATCGGTAAATTGAGGGTGAGTCGCTATTTATATTGATGTCAAGTCTTCGTCAGTCAAGTTTAAAGGCATCCTCCAACGGAACCGAAAACAGTTTCAGAGTGATGACGTCTCCTTGTCTCACACCACCCCTCGGTGCAATGGAATCGCCTTTTTTCTATGCTAGTGTACTCGGAAGTTGGATTGACATAGTGGCTTTGTCGTATCAACACTTTGATGTAACGGTAGTCGATGCGGCATCTCTGAAGAGGCTGTGACGGGCCAGGCCATCGTAAACGAACGCCAAGCTAGTGGTTGATTGTACTCCTCGGTTTTCTTTATAAGCTGGCGCAGCATATGTATGTGGTCTATGGTACTAAATATACTACTATGGTACTAATGCGTGGGATTATCTAAGAATATATCTTGCGATTGATTATTATTAAAAACGAATTGATTTGACTATTATAAGACCGATTGCTAAAAGGATAAAAATTATAGCTGTGATCATAAATTCCCTGTTTTATCTTTTACCCTATTCTAAAATTTAGACTTTATTCAAACAATTCTTATATATTAACCAAAGAACTGAAATATCTGAAAAACTCGGGTTATCCAGCTTTGGAGTCAAACTGAGGCCGAAAACAAATAGGTTTTAAAATATGTCCGGTTTTCGATGCCCTAGTTAGGTACTCCACAACACTACATAACTCCCAACGTGTGATAGAATCAACACCTCGTAAGTCACGCATACACTTTTAATACGATTAACTAACCAAAATACATATGTTTCATTATAAAAAATGTCAAATTGAAAGAGTAAGAATGTCTACAACAGGGATTCCCAAAGTGGTCGATAGACGATATCGGTTTACTAGGGGTCGACATAAACGAAAACTGATTTTGGGGGTCGACGAGGTCTAAAAATCGACCTCTATTAAATTAACACAAGTTCTTATTTAAAACATTCAAGATATGTAGGTACTGTATTGTTTATGTTGTGTTACGTGTACTAAGAATAATTAATATTTTTGTAGGAATTAGCATTGTTGTAGTAATGTAAAGTCTCAAGTTCGTACAAGATGAAAAACTCGGCACGTCAGTGTGGACAAGCTTGTGCAAGATAATGAGTTCGAGCGTACGTCTTTCAGGCGCGTTTTGATTTGCTCTCTATTTGACGCTTACGCAATTTAACACGAACGATCAACAAGTCCAAACATGTTCCTGATATTTTACTATTTAATGAGCTTGCACTTAGGTTGAAAGTTCCCCTTATCAATAAGGCACTGGACTACAACCACGACGCACAGACTTTCCGACACCCGCACAAACGGCCTAAGCATATCTTAGCCGATCCCGTTGACCCGATCACAAAATACGTAACGTACTGTGTACAGTTACGTAAACACAAATCACACGCACCCGCGACGCTAGCATCGCACCGGGGTCGACGCCGGCGCCTACCCCGAGGTCCCACATCCGACACGACAACACGTACAGACGTACAGACCGACCCTAACACGGGACCGGACCCGAACCCGAGTTCGAGTTCGCATCCCAGTAGTCTAGGTACACTCCTAAATAGTGTCCGCGACCGCGATATTGATATAGAGAGCTCTACCAATACCGCGAACCTCATCGACATTAGGACTTACGCGCGCGAGTCATCCCGACCGTACGCGGAAGGGGAGAGGGACGGCCCTCTCAGTACCGATATCGACCAAATCGAGAGCTCCTCTATCGCGACAACTCGCACGCCGCTAGTCTCTGCTACCGCGCGCGAGCAACCTCACTCATCAGCGAGTGAGGAAGGGGCCGGACCCCTCAGCAGGGGAGACCCGCGTCTCCCCTGTCATAATAATAGCTCTTAATCCGTAGCTGTCCCCAATATCCGGTTTGAACATCACCCGGGTGATGTTAGGGAGGGTCAAACCCTCCCATCGTCTACCACCAAACAAACTAGCCACCAGGCTAGTTATAGTCCGACTTAGCTACAGCGGTCTTAACCCAACCCTTAGCATAGACCCGTTCGAAAAAAAAAAAAAAAAAAAAAAAAGGTTGAAAGTTCATTTGCGTTTTGAAATTCGTTGGAGCTTGAACAATAATAACTCATATAAGTACTCATTTATTTCAAGAGATTACAAAGTTATTACATAGCTAAATTAATTGAAGTAAAGTGACTGAAAAAGAATTTACAAAATGCTAAAATCTGCAGTCTATGAAAAATTTACAGTGTAAGTACCAAACAGTTTTTATCCGGCACAGCGCATCAGCATTGCCCCACTGTGTGATAGTGATCAGTTGTGCTATCTGTAGATTGTTTGCAACAGTTTGCAGTTGCATCAGTTGTTTAGATTGTAAAAATTTACTAGTTTAATTTGTTTTAGTATTTGATTGTAATTTTTTTTGCCCTATGGTAAACACAACATATTTTAAATAGGTAGGTATAAAAGTATTTGTAAAAATTACTTATACTTAAGTTGTTAAGTAGGTAGGTACCTAAACTTTGAAATGTTCAGTTTGCTTTGGGTTTCGTTCTTATGCTGATAGTTATCTACTTACCTAATACAAATTTTCTATACCTAATTACCTACTATAGTTACTTACCTAATATAGGTATCCAAGTTTAGCAATGAGTAAGTCAGTAATATCTAACAAACATCCGTTACCTGGGTGTGATAAAAATAAGATAGTGTGCAAATTTAACAGTTTATTATTGTTTTTTATTTAGGTAGTTTCTTATTTTTTTATTTGCAGGATTACTGAGAGTTTATGATGGTGGAAACGAAAAATAAATGCAGACAATACAGTTTGGACTACCTACTTGAAGTTCGGATTTATTGCATCTCCATCAAATCAACACTTGCCGATGTGTCTCATATGTGAAAAAGTATTCAGTAACGATGCCATGAAGACTTCAAAAATGGATGACCACTTATCAAGAGTACATGCTGGCAAAAAAAGTAAGCCCTTGTCATTTTTTCAAGCACTTAAAGAAAAACTAGACAAAAGGCCATCCATAAGATCGATGTTTGCGTCATCATCTATTAAAGACGATAATGGTTTACGAGCGACCTATAATATATCTTTACTAATAGCGAAGTCGGGGAAACCACACACAATTGGAGAGCAGCTTATCTTACCAGCCATTGCGGATGTCCTTAACAATGTGTTGCACAAGCCCGCACATGATGTTTTAAAGAGAATATCTTTGAGCAATAACATCGTTAAGAGATGCATAGACGAGATGGGACGCGATGTGGAAAACATTTTATGCAAGTTCTTACAGACCAACAGATTCTTTCTCCAGTTGGACGAGTCTACATTACCCGGCAATGAAGCTGTGTTGTTAGGATATGTTCGATATATCAAAGATGAAAATATGTGCCAAGAACTGTTTTTTGCTACATATTTAGAGACTAATACCAGAGAAGAATCGATTTTTCAGACCGTGGAACATTTTTTTACTGACAAAGCTATTCCATGGAAGAGCATTGTTTCTGTTGCGACTGATGGTGCACCGTCTATGGTTGGTCGTCATCGTAGTTTTATAGCTCACTTAAAGCGACAACTGCCTGATGTACTGGTTATTCACTGCGTGATTCACAGGCAGCATTTAGTAGCAAAAAAACTGAGTCCTATATTGCATAAGTCTTTACAATATGTAATAAATTATATCAACAAGATTCGAAGCAATTCTTTGAACTCTCGGTTATTTGCTCAGCTATGTGAGGAAAACGACGAAGTCTTTACTCGATTACTTCTGCCCACTGAAGTTCGCTGGTTATCAAGAGGCTCTTGCTTAGAAAGATTTTCAGCCATTTTTGAATCTGTTTTGGAGTTTTTACAAGAAAAAGATCCGAATTTGAAAAAAAATCTGAACAATTGGAAAACAGATATTTATTACTTGACTGATATCTTTGGAATGTTCAACAAAGTTAATTTGCAGTTGCAGGGTGACGATCTTAACTTGATTAAAACAAAATCAATAATATCGGCCTTCGTGGGTAAACTAATCCTTTATAAAAAAAATTTTTGGCGGAAAAGAATATTCGCAATTTCCGCATTTGTCAAAATTACCAGAAATGCTTCAAGTTGATGACATTTTATTATGTCACTTACTTGGACGCATTACACAAGGATTTTACGGAGAGGTTTGAGGATCTTTTAAATTTACAAATTCCTCAATGGATAATAAATCCGTACAGTACCACAGCCATAGAAGAAGCCAATGTGATAATGCAAGAAGAGTTGATTACCATCAGCACAGACGAAGAGCTTAAGCAAAAGTTCAACCAAGGCTATCAGAAGTTCTGGTTGCAACGCAACATTGAAACACAGTATCCTACATTGTGGAACATTGCTGAAAAATACCTTATCGCTTTTCCATCATCATACCGAGTTGAAAAAAGCTTCAGTGTGGTAACGAACATTTTGACGAAACAAAGAAACCGTTTGAAAATCAACGAACGTGGAGATTTAAGGCTGCAACTCACCAATATTGAACCGGATGTAGCTAGATTGGTAGATAGTCACCAGGTTCATCCATCACACTGAATGTTTTATTTTCTCTTTGCAAATTAATACTTTTTTAAATATAATTTCCTACCTACTTAAGATTCTTTAAGTACTTAATTTGTAATAATCATTATAAATTAAACTTGATATTTACTGAATTGTATATCTTTTTATTTTGTTAAATTTGGATGAGAAAATGAAGTCACCTTTACTCACTTAACCAAGTGCAAAGTTTTCCAGTTGGTACCTTAGTACCTAGGTATTTTGTATCAATAGGAAAAAACTAAAGATAGGCCCCCTTATTCATAATAGTCTGCTAACTTAAAGCATTGCTAATTACTCTGTCTTCTTTTCTATTAATTGCCAGTAGCAAGTGGCCGTTGGGTCAACAGAATTACGTAAGTCAGTTTAGTTCTTTATAGAACTAAACAGCGGGGCTATTATGAACTTTACCTTTGGTTGGTCATGGTCATCATTTTGACATTACAACTTTTTAAAGACATAATTTCAAAAGTCAAAATGTCAAAAAAGATTGCGCAAGCCTACATGCATGTCCAACTAAATAGTCCGCCATTTTGTTATTCAGAGAACGAATGAATCGCCCTTTAGACCAGTCAAATCGTGTAACGTAGTGCATTTTGACATAAGCCATGAAATGAGAACTGGCAAACGAAGCAGGGACCTATTGTGATCCCGGATTCAACATTTTTAATCGACTTCCAAAAAAGGAAGTGGTTATCCTATGTAGACTTCATTTTACTAGGTAATTAATAATCTGTGCCTTCATAGAAAGGTACCTCTGTGAGCCACGTCGGTCGCAAATATTCTTGTCTCTTGATTTATTCGTTCTTTTCAGTCCTAATAAATGTTGTGGCCTGTGAGCTTACAAAACAATTCAATCGTGGAATCTCATAGGTCCGAACATCGAAAAGAATCAAATAATATCAAAACTTACTTACTATAAAAATCTAAATTTATTAAAGTTATTTTTCAATGTGAAAATGTTTAACATATTAGTAGGATAGGAGGATTAGTAGGATAAGTTATTGTTTGGCATGGTTTATAATTTTGAAGTAAAGTGACAATATTTCGTTTTGATAATACACATGATGGCCTTTTTCGAAAATTATATAAATTGTTTTAAATATGAAATTAAAACATCGGCGGTATTTTAAAGTACACAATTTATTTGAAATTCTCTTTTTAAGGTCCTTATTAGTTTTTATAATTTATTAATAGCATAAAATATAAATAGATTACATGGTGCTAATACACACAACAAAAAGCAAATTTCAACAACATAGTTTCATAGGTAAGTACGTAGTTACGTAATACCCCGACATCAATTGGCTGGGAGAATTTATACAAGCATTTACATGAATTCCAACGAAGTTACACATTCTGCTCTCGGACACCGTCCGATGAACAGCTCCGCTCGCTACGATCGTTGCCGTCGTCCCGCGCTCTCTATTTGCGCTCTCGCTCTATCCGAGTGTCATTGCTCACAATAGTGCACCACTGGAAGAAAGAAGACAGGAAGACAGAAGACTCAAGAGTCAAGCTTCAAGAGGCAAGACTCAAGAGTGAAGAGACAAGGCGCCACCCAACCGCCTTTGCCGCCCGACCCGTGCCGTACCGTGTCTCGCGCCGCGCCGCGATCGCCGCCTACCGGACGATTCGTGCGACCGCTCGCATCGTCCGTCTCGCTTTTTAGTGCGAGCCTTCTGCTCGCACACCCGCCGCGAAGTTATCGCCGCGTTAGGACGAGCGTGCGACCGGTCGCATCGTCCGTCTCGTTCTTAGCGCGAGCCTTCTGCTCGCGCTCCGCCGCGTCTCGTTCGCGAACACTAGCGCCCTAGTGTTTAGCGCAACGTTAGTGTGTGAGTGAGTTCCAGCCGCCCAAGGAACAATTGTAAGTACCGTGACACGGTTAGGCACACTACACGAGGAGTTTTCCTCACTACACACCTCCCCTCCCGGTCGCCGGGAGGGGCTGTATCCCCCAATATTAATTAGAGAGCAGAATTTCCTTTCACAACCAGGATAAAACTTCCTAATTATGGCCGACGCCTTAATCAGGAAGTTCCTGACGTTCCTTCAGAACGAATTCCCAGATGCCGCTAAGAAATGGGAACGCTTCGCGAGCGCCCATGACGCAGACTCACCGGCGTCGCCCGATTGCGACGCCCCGCTAATCCCGGCCGAAACAGAGGCCTTATCATCTCCTTCAGAGATGTCTTGCTCAGAGCAAGAAACCGACCGTAGTGAACAAGGCGAGTTCACTACCGTCAGATACAAGAAGACGAAGAAGAGGAAGCGCCCAGAAGGCACCTCCTCTCCAGTCTTATCTTCCCCGACCAAATCGGTCCGAAAAAATAGGAAAACCGTGCAGGCTCATGGCTCCGCGACCCCCGTTACCTCGACGGCCCCTCTGGCCTCCCAGGCCCCTCTGGCCACCCAGGCTCCGCTGGCCTCCCAGGCCCTTCCGGCATCTCAGGCCTCCCTGGCCCCTCAGGCCTCCCAGGCCCCTCAGGCCTCCCAGGCCCCTCAGGCCTCCCAGGCCCCTCAGGCCGTCCGTACGCCAAAAATGCCTCCTCCTGTAATCATACAGGAGAAGGCCAAATGGAATATAATTTCTGCGGCAATAAACGAGCAAAAGCTTCGATACTCTTCTGCGCACACGACCCCCATAGGGATCAAAGTGCAGGTAAAATCGTCGGAGGACCACCGCCTCCTCACCGCGTTCTTACGCGCAAAGAACATAGGCTACCATACCTATGCCCTTGAAGACGAGCGCCTTCTGCGCGTCGTCATTACAGGAGTCGATAAGTGCCTCTCCACAAAAGAGGTACTCATGGACATCCAGTCCCAAGGTTTTCCCGCCTTAGAGGTACATCGCATGTACCACCCAATTAAAAAACACGAGTACAATATGGTACTAGTAACCCTCCCTCTTACACCAGAGGGCAAGGATATCTTCAATATCCGAGCCATCTGTCATATTACGGGCATCCGCGTCGAGCCCCCCCGTAAAAGGGGCATCCCTGGCCAGTGCCACCGATGCCAACTTTACGGGCACTCGGCACGGAATTGCCAAGCTAGGCCGCGTTGCGTTAAGTGCCTCGGTGACCACGGCACCTCTGACTGTCTCCGTAAGAGCCCAGCTGAGGAGTCCGAACCCCCCAGCTGTGTTCTCTGTAAGTCTAAAGGACACCCCGCCAATTATAGAGGGTGCAAAAAAGCACCCAAAGTAAAAAAGCGTAGTGCACCGCAGACTAAAAGTGCCCCCCCCAAACAGAGATTCGTCGCTGCCCCCCTACCCTCCCAATCTGCATGGTTCAAGCCCGCGCAGAAACGTAGTTCGGAGCTAGCGGTTTTCCCCGCTCTCCCCAGTAAGGCCATGCCCTCCGCGCCCGTAGCGCCTAAGGCCACGCCCCCTCCGACTCCCAGCTTCACTGCAGACCTCTCTTTCGTCCAGCAGTTTTTAAGCAACATCGGGCCTATTGACCCGATGGAGCTTTCTATCTTAGCGACAAAGCTAAAAGGTTCGGCCACAGACCGCATCCAAGCTTTGTCAGACCATCAGGTCTTGATCCGTCAGATCAAGGCCCTCTCCACAAACGGTAATTAATGGAGCCCTCGGGAAGGACAAAGCCGCACTCGTTACGCGTAGTGTCGTTCAATACGAACGGCATTAGGAATAACATTAGCGAAATTCGCGATTTTGTAAGCAGCCAAAATGTCGATATTCTTCTAGTGCAGGAGACTTTCTTAAAACCTAGCATGAGGAGCCCTAAAATAGCTAACTACAAAATAGTCAGAAACGATAGAACTCGATCCCGACTCGGAGGTACTCTTATCTACTATAAAAAATCACTACATTGTATTCCACTAGAGCCACCGCCATTGTTAACTTTAGAAACATCTGTTTGCCATATTAGTATGTCCGGCCACGGACCCATTGTTATAGTAAGCGCGTACTTAGCGTGCAACAAAGAACTCCATTCAAGCGACCTACAGGCGCTATTCAATTTAGGTAACGCTGTCATCATTGCCGGTGACTTTAATTGCAAACACACCGAGTGGGGCAATGTTCATAACAATAGAAACGGCACCATCCTTTGTAATTTAACCGACACTTTAAATTTTGCACTATTAGCCCCCACCGACCCCACTCGCTATGACACCAATGAAAACATCAACGGTGTCATACGCGATCCTAGTACGATAGACATAGCCTTAGTTAAAAATGTTTCTCTCAATATCAATATTGAGACTCTCCACGAGCTTAACTCAGACCACAGACCGGTTATGATTACACTTGGTAGTCTTAACCCCAATAATTCTAGTACTAGGAAGATAATAGATTATAAATCACTAGCGGAGAACATTAAAGTCCTTCATTCTAGCCACTTAGATAAAATCCCCGATATTATAGATAGTAAAGAGACAGCCATAGAGGCCGCCTCCCACTTGACCGATCACCTGGTAGCGACCATAGAGAACTCATCTAGGGAGGTGCCAACGACCCCCAAGGGCCGTTGGCCCCTCCCTGAGGACATAAGGGAGTCCATCAGACTCCGAAATGCGGCTAAGCGCACATATGATCGCTACCCGTCGGAAGAGTGGAGGAAAGCCCTCCGTCACTACGAGAGGGAAGTTAAGTTTAAAATCAAACAGCACAAAGCCGAGAGTTGGGATCGACTTCTCAGTGATTTAGAACCGTCTCACGTGGCGTACTGGCCACTCGCGAAGGCCCTCAAAAACAACACGGAGAGCGACATGCCTCCGTTAGATAGACCTAACCGTCCTCCTGCATTCGAAGACATTGACAAGGCCGAGTGCCTAGCTGATAATTTCGAACAACAGTGCCGGCCGAGTACTCTCCCGATTGATCCCGTGCACCTTAGCTTAGTTAATAGCGAGGTCAACAGCCGACTCTCGAGGCCACCTGACGTAGACAGGGTGAGGATGGTGGACTCGGAGGAGGTCAGTGACATTATTAAGTGTATGAATGCCAAAAAGGCCCCAGGCCTCGACGGTATTTCAAACAAAACACTTAAAATGTTACCGTCCGAGCTAATTCAACTCCTAGTGAACATCTTTAACGCCCTCTTAGTAGGATGTTCATTTCCAGACATTTGGAAAGTAGCTATTGTCATAGGTATCCACAAACCGGGGAAACCCCGGAAGGTGCCTGGTAGCTACCGTCCAATAAGTCTCATTAGCTCCCTAGGTAAAGTCTACGAAAGAGTTATTAAAAGGCGCCTTAATGACGTCATAACCGACAGAAAACTCCTTCCAGACGAGCAGTTCGCCTTCCGCGAAATGCACAGCTGTCCCGCTCAAGTACACCGCTTAACGGAGTACATATTATCTAGCAAAAACGACAGGAAGACGACATGCGCCGTATTCTTTGACATTGCAAAAGCTTTTGATAAAATTTGGCATAACGGACTGTTATACAAACTCTATCAAATGGAAATACCCGATTATCTCGTCTTACTAATTAGTAACTTTTTAAAAAATCGTAAATTTCATTTCCGCGTAGAAGGCGCACTGTCGTCGCCAAGATATATGGAGGCGGGAGTACCGCAGGGCTCGGTCCTCTCGCCCTCCCTATATAACCTGTACACTAGTGACATCCCCAAACACGCTAAGGTGCAATTAGCTATGTTCGCGGACGACACAGCCCTTTATTATTCAAACACACGAGCCCGTACCGCGTCTAAAGTCCTCCAGGAGTCAGTTACCGCCCTCGGTAATTGGTTCTCCAAGTGGAGAATAGAAGTCAATCCCGATAAAAGTCACGCCATTCAATTCAATGGTAATAAATCAGCGGGGCGTAAGTGCCCCCGTAAAGTAATGAGCCCTATTAGCCTGCACGGCAACATTATCCCTGAGGTCTCTCAGGTCAAATATTTAGGCGTAGTACTAGGCAAGTCGATGACGTTTTCGAGTCACATCAGTAACACACTGCGTAAAGCGAAATTTGTACTCTACAAATTATATCCGCTACTTAATTCGCGAAGCAAAATGTCCTTAAGACATAAGCTTACATTGTATAAGGTTTGCATCAGAACGATACTCACTTATGCGTGCGTCTCCTTCGCACAGATAAGCGAGTCTCAAATGGACCGCTTGCAAAGAGTCCAGAACCGGTTTCTACGCATGGCAACAGGCGCCCCCTGGTACATGCGTAACATCGACTTGCATAGGGACTGCGAACTAGTCACCATTAAAGCCTATATCAAGGAACTCGTAGAGAGATTCTTTGATAAAGGCAAAAACCACCCAAACCCCCTTATAAAAAAGGCACTGGACTACAACCACGACGCACTGACTTTCCGACACCCGCACAAACGGCCTAAGCATATCTTAGCCGATCCCGTTGACCCGATCACAAAATACGTAACGTACTGTGTACAGTTACGTAAACACAAATCACACGCACCCGCGTCGCTAGCATTGCACCGGGGTCGACGCCGGCGCCTACCCCGAGGTCCCACATCCGACACGACAACACGTACAGACGTACAGACCGACCCTAACACGGGACCGGACCCGAACCCGAGTTCGAGTTCGCATCCCAGTAGTCTAGGTACACTCCTAAATAGTGTCCGCGACCGCGATATTGATATAGAGAGCTCTACCAATACCGCGAACCTCATCGACATTAGGACTTACGCGCGCGAGTCATCCCGACCGTACGCGGAAGGGGAGAGGGACGGCCCTCTCAGTACCGATATCGATCAAATCGAGAGCTCCTCTATCGCGATAACTCGCACGCCGCTAGTCTCTGCTACCGCGCGCGAGCAACCTCACTCATCAGCGAGTGAGGAAGGGGTCGGACCCCTCAGCAGGAGAGACCCGCGTCTCCCCTGTCAAAATAATAGCTTCTAATCCGTAGCTGTCCCCAATATCCGGTTTGAACATCACCCGGGTGATGTTAGGGAGGGTCAAACCCTCCCATCGTCTACCACCAAACAAACTAGCCACCAGGCTAGTTATAGTCCGACTTAGCTACAGCGGTCTTAACCCGACCCTTAGCATAGACCCGTTCGAAAAAAGAAAAAAAAAAAAAACAACGAAGTTAGGTAATATCCCTGTTGATTTACGTACTGTTTCCGAAAGATTTCGACCGATTGGTGATTAATTTGGAGTTGCTTTTCACTTGTTTCTGATCGGCTGAAACAGCGCGTCTTCCGATCCCCTAGTGAGTGGCATCAAAGAGTCAAAATCACCAAAAAAATTACTTACGTGGTATTAGAACTTATGCGATGATGTCGGTCAAATTGACCACTGTGCATTGCCATGATGTATTGTAGACCAGTCTATAGTACCAACGGCTAATTCCAAATCATCTGCATCGATATTTTTTATAGCTCTGTAGTGCATTATTTTTGGGGTAAACCTTTCTTTGCGTATGTTACTAGTGAAAGATAGAAATGCATGACTACTGAGATCCGGAATATAATCAACACAAATTTGAAATTGGTCTGCATTCGAACAGACCAAGTCAAGTATGGTTTCCGTATCAGACGTAAAATGTGTAGGCTGATTTGTGTACTGTCGCAATTGATGCAAAGTTAAGAAATCCTCTAACAAAAGAAAAGCATTATTATTTACATGTAAATAGTTAATATTAAAATCTCCCATTAAGTATATGTAGTCGTAAAAAGACAAGGTGCTGATAGTGTCTGATAGGGCGTCAAGGAACACGTTGATTGACAGCCATGGAGGTCTATATACCGTACCCACACAGATAATCCTTTCGTTAGCCTGAAATGATAGCCACATCTGTTCTACGTTACTTGTCACTGGGTGCGTTAGGGCACGTACCTTTAAAGTGTTTTTCAAATAGAAACCGACGCCGCCCCCGCGAGCTCGCACACTCACGGGTCTAGGTACGTGGACTAAGCGATAACCAGGGACCCGAGGCGCGCGGCCCTCCTCGCCAGAACGTAGCCAAGTTTCATTTATAGCTAGGAGATTACAGTCATGAACATTCATAGCCACCAAGAAGTCATCATGTCTAGAACCAAGAGATCCAGGATTTAAGAATCCTAATTTAATATATTTTGTGTTATCGTTTTAAAAAGTCACTATATAGATAGCATAATTGTATTAAGTGGTAAAAATATATAAAGTTATAATAAATACATTGTAGATTATTTTTTTATAATAGGTATAAGGATTCGATAAGGAATCGTATAATATATTTTACATTTTTAAGGATTGCGATTATATTATAAATATACGTGTATATAATATGTCATTTATGTAACATATCAAAAAATTTCTTATTAATAAAGTAAGACTATGTGCCGTGTGACAGTAACATAATTTTAGTTCAGTTGTTGGTTTAGAAGGGTAAGGCATTGCATATTCGCAATAGTACCACAATACTTTTTTAATAATAGTCTTAAGGCGTAATTTAGTAATGTGTTAAGGACAGCGGCCTCGTAACGAAAAACATGAGTGAATTTTGATGTGAACAATAAACGTGTAATTAAAACGGTACGTAAAACTAGAATAGTGAACACTCAGTGACTATATGTATAGATTTATATGGCATCAGTGTGGAAAAATAGTGTTAAAATGGTGTTTTATCAAGTGCGGGTTATTTTGATTATATATTTTTAACTAAAGCTAATTTTAACGTAGCTTCTTTTGATTTATATAAATAAACTTAGTACAAAACGTGTAGTATAGCGCTTAAGGTTATATAATAAATGGTTAAGAAATTATTACGAAAACAGTGGTAAAAATGTACAACATTTCATATAAGTTGAACCTTAAAATGTAAATAACTTTTCTATAGAATAAGATGTTTAGTATATAAGGGTTTATATGTCTGGTTATGATAATAAAGTGTTTCACACAACGCGTTTTGCTTCACCTGGCTCATGGAAAATGGGGAAAATTATGGAAAATAGCCGTATAGAGAGGTAAAAATGAAATGGAAGATCGGCCCGAAAGAGGCGTACGGGCGGGGCTCTCTATACGGCATTGCCATGAGCCAGGTAAGCAAATCGAAAAAGTGAAAAAACGTTCTCCTCAAATAAGTGTTTTATTATCGCCCCGGCTCTGCCCAAATCGGTGTAACCTTGCTATCTTCGAGTCTAATCTGAGCCGGCGGTTGAACCCCTGTGAATTTATACAGTCCTGTACATAATGCGTTGCAAAATATACAAAATATTAAAATTTAAGTGTGGTAGCCGAAACAAAAAGGTATATATGTGTGCGACTAGTGAGTGACAATATAATAATAAGTCTAAGGACTTTGACCAACAGAGGATACTCCAAACACCGTTTTGTTAGGCGCTCGTTTATATATATACGACGAGGCACTCCATATACGACGCCTGTAGGGTGAGCAGTAGGGTCTGATGAGTCGACGCCACGACGAACCCAAATCGAAAAAAAGCAAGAATGAAGAATGTTTGTGATGTGTAGTGCTACAAAGTGAAATTCTTATTAGAAAAAGTCCTTTTCGGGTTGCACCGTTGTCAAGATGAATGAAGATGCTTCCAGTCACGGATTATTATTCGGATACTCGTTTCATTCGTACGAACGTCGCTTTTATCGAAGCGTTCACTGTTTCACTCGCCAAACGATGTAAACACGCTCTTATCAGAGCCGTGTTTTTGTTTCGACGTACTTCGAGCGTATGCTACAAAGTCATTGTTAAGGACAGCGGCTGACCTTGAAATCCTGTGGAATTACCACACAGTCATTATTTCACAGAATGTGTGAGTATGTACCACTCACGAAACAAACGGTACGTGTAAATAATTAAATAAAATTTAGTGTAATTACAGAGCAATAATATATAAAAAAGTAACAAAAACGTAATTTGGCACGTTACTAAATTCTCAAAAGTATTGTCCTTCAGGTTAGCAATTATTGCTTAGAAGTTTAGAATATTGATAAGCATATTATAATACGAGAATAGTTACTTAAATTGAGAAAGCAGTATTTTTAATTAAAAGTTTATTTATCTACGAGCTAACACCTTTTTTGTGTTTCGCGCGCAATATTCTCGCGCGGTGACCCGGCGCAGGAGACGCGACACGTGTTAACGAACAAATTCGTTTCACCGACAAATTGTAATTCGCGCGCAATTAATTATTAAATCAAGTAAACGGACGAGCGCGTATGTTCGTTCGGCCGACTGTGACGTCACTCTCACTTTTACTTCACCTGACTCATGGAAAATGTGAAAATTATGGAAAATAGCCGTATAGAGAGGCAAAAGCGAGATAGCAAAAAGGCCCGAAAGAGGCGTACGGAAGTGTATTATTATCGCCCCGGCCCTGCCCAAATCGGTGTGACCTTGCTATCTTCGAGTCTAATCTGAGCCGGCGATTGAAACCCTGTGGAATTATACAGTCCCCTACACCACTTGTAGACAGACCCGGGTAAAATAAAGTCCACTGTTTTATTTTAAATAATTACGCACAGTCTGACCTTACATTAGCACGTGCACTTGTCGGCAATGTCTTTTGAATTTAGCCGAAGGTGGAAAATAATATTTTTCAATGAATTATTTAGCGTCAGCATCGTTTGAATTCGCCGAAAATCGATAAAAGAACTATTTAGTTTTAAAAGAAATTTTCGAATTTAGTTGCCGTTTTTCTCTCGAGATAAAAGGTTGTCGTCTGAATTGAGTTTCACTATTAGGTCGTGTTTAAAAACGTATTGTTGTGTTGTTAAAATTTTACGTGATTACGTGTTTTGAGTTTTGACTTATGGTGCTAGCAACATTTTTTAAAATGCAACAAAAACACTTTCTAACAACTTTAATATTTAACGCGACACCTTGCCGCGGTCACCCGATGGTCAATGGATTCCATGAACTTAGTACAACGAGACGAATAGTGTTGGTACCTATTAGCAGTTATTCAGTACCTACTCAATACTTCTTTCACGTAAGTAAATAACCACTAGCCATAATTTTACTTAATACGATCGGTATACGATCGGTATATCGGTATGTAACTTATTATGATTAATAATAATTTACCAATACGACTTCGGGCACCATTTTATAGCTACAGTTTCATTGTTACCTACAGTTCAAGCACGTTACATCTTTCGGTTATTGTCGTTTTTCACACACCGTCTGTAATTTCGATGGAAAAGCGAAGATTGCCGTTGGACATTAAGAATTTAGTTGCACTGTACACTGGTTTCGTTATTTGTCAAGCAACTTTTTTTTTTTCGAATGGGTCTACGCTAATGGCTTTTCGCCGTTTTAGCTTAATCGGTCTGGTGACTGCCATGTAGCAAGTCGTTTGGTGGGGAGACCACGAGGGAGTTTGACTCCCTCCTGCGAACCGGTTTTTAGGGAATAACTACGTAATTTACTACGTATAAGTTATTATTAGGTCTGGAGAGACCGTAGTCCCTCCTACTGCGAGGTCCGACCCCTTCCTCACTCTCTGACGAGTGTGGTTGCTCACGCGCGGTAGCACAAACTAACGGCGTATTGGTAGGGATAGAGTAGCTCAGTTTTAAGGATCTGGGAGGGCCGTCCCTCCCCTCTTCCGCGTGCGGTCGGGTGGACTCGCGCGCGAATGTCCTGATGTCGAGTACTTCCGCAGTATTGATAGAGCTCTCTATAACAATATCGCGGTCGCGGTCTTGATTAGGTGTGGCTACACTAGTAGGAGTCGAACTCGGACCCGGGTTCGAGTCCGGTGGTCCCGTGTTTGAGTCGGTCCGTATGTCTTTACGTGTTCGTGTCTGGTGTAAGACTTCGGGATAGGCGCCGGCGTCGACCCCGGTGCTTTTCTAACCACGCGGGTGCATGTTTTAGGGGCGATTTCACCATTCACAATAAAAACTTCGTTTTATAAAACTAAGTTCTCAATAAGCGCGTTCATACGTCGAGAT
Source organism: Phengaris alcon alcon (assembly GCA_037179445.1). Classification (NCBI taxonomy): domain Eukaryota; kingdom Metazoa; phylum Arthropoda; class Insecta; order Lepidoptera; family Lycaenidae; genus Phengaris; species Phengaris alcon. Next base: position 260,886 of record JAYRCH010000072.1, on the reverse strand, counting down.
CAATCACGTTTTACGACAAACGGATTTCACCAGCAACTGTTTAATTGCGTTTAAGAAATCTGAGTTTATATGACGTGACATGATGCGTTTAGAGGTTGCATTATTTTGGAACGTCGGCACGCTATTTTATTAACGAAATGGCAAGAAACGGCACATGTAGTAACTAAACGCAACTATCAAAACTGTCACCTTGACATTTCGTCCTTCTTTTTATCCGTCAATGTGTCAAATTTTTTGTCAAAACTTTTCATACTTTGGGCGAGTTCGGTGCGCTTGCGATTTTATTGATATATTTTATTTAATTGACCCTGCTATACCTCCTGGATTCTGAACCTTCTATACACGACGACTTCTGCGCTCTTAACGGACTTGATTCTTCTACACTTCACATACCTTGGCTTCGATCAACTAATAAAGATGGCAAACGTGCTAAAAAGGAAAACAGATCCGGCTTTTTCAGCTTCTGAAAAAATGTGCTTAGTAGAGCTAGTGGAAAAATATTATAATATCGTTGAATCGAAAAAAAAGCATCCGTTTTAAAAACGAGCAGTGGGGCAAAATATCTATTGAATTCAATACCATCTCCAGCGTTCATCCGAGAGACTGGAAAGTGTTGAAAAACTGCTGGTAGAATTTAAAAAAAAGGGCTAAGCAGGAACAAACCATTTGCAACCAGCATTTTTTGGCAAAAGGTAACTACTACACATTTTTTTTGTTTCTTATAATATGGATGTTAAGGACAGCGGCCTCGTAACGAAAAACATGAGTGAATTTTAATGTGAACAATAAACGTGTAATTAAAACGGTACGTAAAACTAGAATAGTGGACACTCAGTGACTATATGTATAGATTTATATGGCATCAGTGTGGAAAAATAGTGTTAAAATGGTGTTTTATCAAGTGCGGGTTATTTTGATTATATATTTTTAACTAAAGCTAATTTTAACGTAGCTTCTTTTGATTTATATAAATAAACGTAGTACATAACGTGTAGTATAGCGCTTAAGGTTATATAATAAATGGTTAAGAAATTATTACGAAAACAGTGGTAAAAATGTACAACATTTCATATAAGTTGAACCTTAAAATGTAAATAACTTTTCTATAGAATAAGATGTTTAGTATATAAGGGTTTATATGTCTGGTTATGATAATAAAGTATTTCACACAACGCGTTTTGCTTCACCTGGCTCATGGAAAATGGGGAAAATTATGGAAAATAGCCGTATAGAGAGGTAAAAATGAAATGGAAGATCGGCCCGAAAGAGGCGTACGGGCGGGGCTCTCTATACGGCATTGCCATGAGCCAGGTAAGCGAATCGAAAAAGTGAAAAAACGTTCTCCTCAAATAAGTGTTTTATTATCGCCCCGGCTCTGCCCAAATCGGTGTAACCTTGCTATCTTCGAGTCTAATCTGAGCCGGCGGTTGAACCCCTGTGAATTTATACAGTCCTGTACAGTAGTGCGTGGTCCTTTGGCGAGCCGAATTTCAAGATCGAAGAAAAATTCGAAGTCCATATCAAGTTGAAAATAACGAAGACGGCACTTAGAAAATTTTCGTCAGCTGTTCTGAACATAGAAAAATTTCCGAAGATTCAAGATAGAAATTTTTACGGAAGACTGGACTTAGAAAATTTTCGTCAGCTGTTCTGAACATAGAGAAATTTCCGAAGATTCAAGATAGAAATTTTTACGGAAGACTGGACTTAGAAAATTTTCGTCAGCTGTTCTGAACATAGAAAATTTTTTGAACATTCAAGATAGAAGAATTCTAGCAAGTCAGAACATTGGAAACTTTATCAAGATTTATCAACGGGAATCAACGCCAGGGATTAGATTGGACTCAGAAGATCGGACTCGAGGATACAAGGATACACCGCTGCGAACGGAAGCAAGGATTCGCAGATTTTTCATCGGAAAAACCTCCCGAAGATTCTTGAAAAGGAAGATTATTATGGAAGATTAACATTGAAGATTAACATTGAAGATTAACATTTGAGATTAACATTTGAAGATTAACATTTGAAGATGGTTATAACAAGAAGTCAGAGTGGGGCCGAGGAGAACCAGCAGCAACCACATCGATTTCCGGATCCGCCACGATCGCCGTCCGCTGCCGCTACAAGCCAGCCGCCGCCGACCGAGGGAAGAGCGGATCTGCTTCAAACTATTTTGAAACCGAGACCAGGTACCAGCAAGGCGCCTGCATCCTCGGAAGTACGAACCCTAGCCAGAAAGAAGGCTATTTCAATTAGATCGCGTCGATCGACAGCAAGTGTCGTCGCGCGTATGCATTACGAGGCGGAGGAGAAACTCGCCGCTCTTCGTAAGAAGGAACTGCAGATCGAAGCAGAACTTATAAAGAAGAAGCTCGCCGCTGACGTCGCCGCTGCAGAAGATGGTAGCAGCCCCGACGACGACGAGCCATCAGAACAGGTGGAGCAACGTGTCCGAGCCTGGCTAAGCGAACAGGGTCCCGAACCCGAAGAGGCTAGACAAGAGCCGACATCAATGGAAGAAAGAGAGACGCCGAAGCCAGAAGACATGCCACCGAAGGGAGCCCAGAAGACGAGGTTCGAGTGGCCGCAGCAACGCCGCCCACGCTCACCCACACCGCCCACGTCTAGGGCTAATGGAGTGGAACAACTTGCCGAAACATTGGATAAACTGCTAAACCAACGCCAGTCGCGCCACACTACGGAGTTGCCCATATTCTCGGGCGCTCCCACTGAATGGTTGCCATTCAAAGCAGCCATGGAAGACACCACTGCGTTCTACAAGCTCAAGCCGATCGAGAACTTAGCTCGTCTGAGAAGCTGCCTACGGGGAGAAGCAAGAGAAGCCGTGGCACCACTGCTGAGCGTCGCGACGCCGCCTGAACAAATTATGAAGACCTTGGAACAATGCTTCGGTCGACCCGAGGTTATGGTCGATCGCATGATGGAAGATCTGAAGAAGATACCGAGGCTCGGAGGTTCGGCGGCAGAACTCAACCAATTTGCAGTGAAGATTCAGAACATGGTAACCATCCTGAGGAAGCTGAGGCACGGGTATCTCTTTAACCCATTGCTCACGAGAGACATCCTCGAGAAGCTCAGCCCATACGAGAAGAGCAAGTGGTACGACTACGCAGAAGAGACGTCGCGCTTCAGGAACGAGCCCGATGTCGTCCTTCTCTCTGAATTCTTAATGAGAGAAGCGGACAGGGCGCTGCGCTACGGGTTCAGCACGGCACTGAAGAAGGAAACACCGCGTCCACCTCCTAACAAGAACGAAGCCCGAACGAGGAAGCCAGTCTTCGCGATAGCAGACGAGGGCAGGGATTCGCCGAGTCGCAGCCAGCCAAAGAGAATACGCGAGGAGTCAACGAAGTGCCCGATATGTGCCGAAGATCACGCTCTATTTCGCTGCGCTGCTTTCAAGAAACTGAGCATGCAAAAGAGATGGGACACGGTCAAAAAGGAAGGGCTGTGTTTCCGGTGCATACGAAGCAGGCACAGAAGATACAACTGCAGGGCGAAGCCGTGCGGCGTGAAGGGCTGCAACTTGCCTCATCATGCGCTGCTGCACGAAGACAGGTCCGGCGGCGCCCCACAGACAGAGGACGCCGTGATTACCGCATCGGTCACCTCCGACCGTGCGGTGAAACTTAAGATGAGAAGAATTCAAGTTGTCGGTCCACGGGGCGAAGCGGATATCTTCGCGCTGTTCGACGAGGGCTCGACAGTGACACTACTGGATGAAGACGTCGCGAAGGCTATCGGCGCAGACGGCCCACCGAAGGTGCTGAGAATGCATGGGATCAATGCCGAGAGAAGGGAAGAAAAAAGCCGACTCGTACAACTTGGCGTACGAGGTCACGACGGTACCAGATATGACGTCACTGCGAGAACCGTAGCCGGATTGAACCTACTTACTCAGTCCGTCCCGGAATCACTGTTTCGACTTGCTCACCTGCACGATCTCAAGAACGAAGAGATATGCTATGAAGACAAGAAACCCCAACTTCTCATCGGCACGGACAACTGGCAGCTTATTGTATCTAGGGAGCTGAGGATCGGCAAGAGAAACCAGCCTGCAGCCTCGAAGACGAAGCTCGGCTGGGTAATCCATGGAAACATTCCCAGACGCCTCGCAAAGCAGGAAAAACACGAGAAAATCCTGCACGTGTCTACGATCGAGACCCGAGGCGAACGACGGGAGGAAATGGTGAAGAAACACTTCGAAACAGACGCACGGGGAATAGCGTCCAAGGCAAAGCTGACCAGAAGATCAGCGAGTCATCGACCTCTTTGGCAGAACGGCCAAACGGATGGAAGAAGGTCGATTCGAAGTGGGGCTCCAGTGGCGCAAAGAGGGCGTCACATTACCCCGGGGTTACAACGGGGGGAGCCGGACAATCTGCAGGGCGGGACCGGGATTCCAGTGGCACGCGGGAGGTGTCACAACCCCAGAGAACGGCGGGGGGAGTCGTGCGGACTGCAGATTGCAAGGAAATGGGGAAGTACGAGTCGTGTTGGCCGCCGCCAAGGCCAAGGTGGCGCCGCTGAAGGCACAGACAATACCAAGGATGGAGCTACAGGCTGCCCTGGTCGGAGCAAGGCTGGGAAACGCAGTCGCAGCAGAACACAGATGGAAAACGGACACGGTTTTCTACTGGATCGACGCACAAGTGGTTCTGTGTTGGATACAGAACGGCAGCCGCAAATACACACCGTACGTCGCGCATCGGCTAGGGGAGATTGCCGAGCTGACGTCCGTTCACCAGTGGAGATGGCTGAGCATGAAGAGCAACGTCGCCGACTTAGCCACCAGAACGGGCTACGTCCCGAAGAGCGACGAGGACCCTTGGTTCCGGGGGCCGGACTTCCTGCGCAGGCCGATGAACGAGTGGCCCGCGGAGAGTCCCGCTAGAATCAAAAATCAAGAAGAATACGTCGCCTTCCACACCACGGAGGCGAGCGAGCTGAGCTGTCTACCAGATGTGACGCGCTTTTCAAACTACGAGCACCTCGTAAGATGCACGGCGATGGTCTTGCTGTTCGTCGAGAAGTGCCGAGATCGTCGGGCCCACCTCGACGTACGACACCTGGAGAGGGCCGAGAGGTTGTGGTATCAAAAATCACAACGAGACAGCTTCGCACAAGAAATCGAGAAGATGGCAAGTGGCAAGACGGTGCCTAGATGGAGCTCCTTGTACCGGCTCAACCCGGTGTACAAGGACGGGCTGCTCGTACTAGACGGAAGGATCAAAGCGGCGCAGGTGCCGGCCGAAATGAAAAACCCTATCATCCTGGATGGAAGACATCGCTTCACAAGGTTACTGGTGGCAAGGGAGCACGCCAGAGCGGGACACGGGAGCCGCGAGAGAGTCGTGAACGACCTCAGGCAGAAATTCTGGATATTGAAGCTGCGGCCGACGGTGCGTACTATCATGAGCCGATGTGCGTTCTGTCGGCTACGACGGGCACACCCGAGGACCCCGCCAACTGGAGACCTGCCAGCCGAGCGCCTGGGGGCGTTCCAGAGACCATTTTCGTACTGTGGTCTCGACTATTTCGGCCCGATGACGGTCACCATCGGCCGACGTCACGAGAAGAGGTGGGGAGCTCTCTTCACATGTCTGACGACGCGGGCAGTCCACCTGGAGCTGGTGGCTTCGCTGTCAACGGACTCTGCACTGATGGCAATGAGAAGAATGGCTGCGCGGCGAGGATGGCCGGCAGTCATGTACAGCGACAATGGGACGAATTTTAGAGGCGCGGACGTCGAGCTGCGGCAGGCGTACGCCGAGTGGGCGCCGGCTATGGCTCAGCTGGGCCTCACTCATCGGATGCAGTGGAAGTTTACACCGCCCGGGGCGCCGAGTCAAGGAGGTGCCTGGGAAAGAATGGTGAGGTCGGTGAAAACCGCCCTGCTAGCCACGCTGAACGAGAAGTCGCCCAGGGAAGAGGTACTCCAGACACTGATGGCCGAGGCGGAGTACTCAGTGAACGCTCGACCGCTTGTGCACGTATCGGTGGACCCCAACGACCCGGAGGCGATTACACCGAATCATTTCCTCCTCGGGTCGTCCACCGGACTGCCGTACGTCGGACCGTGTGTGCCGGCGGACAAAAAAACATGGAGGGTCGCGCAAGCCCTTGCCGACGAGTTCTGGAGGCGCTGGGTGAAGGAATACCTTCCCACGCTCACACCACGCTACGGGGCCCCGCTGAGCAACCGAGTCCTTGTACCAGGGGACCTGGTTGTCGTGGTCGACCCGACGCTGCCGCGTAATACGTGGCCGCGGGGGGTCGTGCACCGAGTCTACCCCGGCCAGGACGGACAAGTGCGCTGTGCGGACGTTCGCACGCGCAGTGGCGTGTTCCGGAGGCCGACGTCGAAGCTGGCGGTGCTGGAGGAGGCGCCGCAGTCGCAGTTGCGACCGCTGGCGGAGCAGACGGAGCCGGGAGCGGAGCGGACGACGCCGGGGACGGCGCCGGGCGCGGAACGAGCGTCGGAGCAGCCTACAGCGAGCACGGACAGCTCGCAGTCGCCGGAGCGGCCCGCAGCGAGTCCACACAGCTCGCATTCGCCGGAGCAGTCTGCGGCGGGCGCGGACGGCCCGCAGTCGCCGCCGGAGCAGCCTATAGCGAGTCCACACAGCTCGCAGTCACCGGAGCAGTCCACGGCGGGATCGGCGAGCCCGCAGTCACCTGAGGAGGCTGCGTAGACCCTGGCTACTGCGCCGGGGGGAGGATGTTAAGGACAGCGGCCTCGTAACGAAAAACATGAGTGAATTTTAATGTGAACAATAAACGTGTAATTAAAACGGTACGTAAAACTAGAATAGTGGACACTCAGTGACTATATGTATAGATTTATATGGCATCAGTGTGGAAAAATAGTGTTAAAATGGTGTTTTATCAAGTGCGGGTTATTTTGATTATATATTTTTAACTAAAGCTAATTTTAACGTAGCTTCTTTTGATTTATATAAATAAACGTAGTACATAACGTGTAGTATAGCGCTTAAGGTTATATAATAAATGGTTAAGAAATTATTACGAAAACAGTGGTAAAAATGTACAACATTTCATATAAGTTGAACCTTAAAATGTAAATAACTTTTCTATAGAATAAGATGTTTAGTATATAAGGGTTTATATGTCTGGTTATGATAATAAAGTATTTCACACAACGCGTTTTGCTTCACCTGGCTCATGGAAAATGGGGAAAATTATGGAAAATAGCCGTATAGAGAGGTAAAAATGAAATGGAAGATCGGCCCGAAAGAGGCGTACGGGCGGGGCTCTCTATACGGCATTGCCATGAGCCAGGTAAGCGAATCGAAAAAGTGAAAAAACGTTCTCCTCAAATAAGTGTTTTATTATCGCCCCGGCTCTGCCCAAATCGGTGTAACCTTGCTATCTTCGAGTCGAATCTGAGCCGGCGGTTGAACCCCTGTGAATTTATACAGTCCTGTACAATGGATATATAAATAGTTTACCCCTTATGATTCAAGGCGATCTAAATGTAAACAAAAAATTGAAATTCGACCAAATTAATGTGCCATTGTATTTCTTTAATTGCATGGTAAATAAGTGACATTTAAATTGGTAGCATTATAGTCGCCCATACTGACCTTTTTTCCATTTGGATTACATTGAATCGGGACAGAGTATAATAACAATGTTTCTAATCATTGTTAATCATTATTACTTTTTCTTTCATGAAAAGGAGGTGGTCCACCAAGAAAAAATATACAGGACCCAGCATTTGATCTGGTTCTGGAGCTTATCAAGAAGAGAGCGTCAGGATATGTCAATGTTTTTGATTCTGATGTGTCTCAAATTTTAGGTAAGTATTTATTTTAATTCAAGGTTATGTTTCTTGCGATAAATATTTTAAAAATATTGTGGTTAACAATAATATATGTTTTAGCTCCTACTTCAACCAGTCCTGCTATCCAAGACATAGTTATTGAAGAACAAACTGACGAAGCAGAAATTAGGCCAGTTGAGGTTGCAGAAACAGCCACTGTAAGTATGCTTTTTTGTTTAATTGCTTTTAAGCAATTGAAACTTTATTACAATATACAAATTTAATTTTTTATTACATATTTAAATTAAATATAATTTTTAGGTTATGGGGCTAAATGGGTTAAGAAATATAATATAAATTCATAATTCAAGTCATTAAAATCTCTATAGTAATTGCCCCATTCGTTTTAATTGAATGAAAAAAAATTTTTTAATGTATCGGTCTAATTTGTATAATGTATAGGCTATATAATTTGCATAGTCAGGTTATAGTTTTTAACTTTTGATTATAATGCTAAGCATAGATTTGATCCTACTGACAAACTGCGCTAGCAGGTTTGCATCTAGTCAATGTCTGGCACATTTAATTTATAATAATAATAGTATATTTTATGTAGGATTGGAGCCAGTATACTCCTACAATGCTGCAACAAAATATAAACCCCGCGCTGGTCGAGCCCTCGTCACCAATTCTGCACATCCAATATATACCTGAGAGGGTAGAGGCCACCCAGGAACAGCAAGCACCAATGGCCCCACCAAGGTTGGCACAAATCATAATAATTAGTAGCAATATATTATTATGTATCTGTTCAAATGTTTATCTTATCAAAGGCTTATTTTATGTATATGCCACCATAAAATTTTACGGTGACATATACATATTATGTACTTGTATTATTAGGTATAAAGTAACAATTTAACTGGTTATGTGTAAAATACAATAATTATATATTTTATTATCTGCAGGGTGGCACCAGTAAATGTGGCATCGACCAGTCGCAGGAGGCCAACTTTAAGGAGAAACGAAAATGTTAATACGGAAAGGGTAAACCTAATACTTATGACAAAAACGCATGCAGAGGAGGAGCACGAAATGCAAATGAAAATATTAAAATTACAAGAAAAAGAAAAAGAAATTTTAATTCAAGAAAAATTAAAAACTCAACAAGAAAAAATAAAATTAGATATTTTAAAATTACAGTTAAGGAAACTAGAAGAATAAAATATTTTAAGAAGTTTTATTGTTTATTTTATAATCAAATTAAAATCCTGTAGGTAAAATAAAGAAAATACTAATTACATAAAATAATTTACAAAGTATGTTGATAATTTGCACTGATTGCTTTGAATTTTTATGATGAAAGAGTAACATCACAATGAATTTAACCATATTTTGAATTCAAACAGATGAAATAATGATGAATCCACAATGTTGTACACCATTCCAACATACTTGTTATCTTGCTAATCTGAAAAGAAAATTTGATTACTACAATAAATAATTTTTGAAGAGTTTTTAACTATTTGTATAATATTAAGTAATAACATAAATACATAGTTCAAAATTTTAATATTGTTCCCTTAGGAATTCTGCTAATTGATTCCGAGTCAACTATATGTAATGGTCAACAAAGCAATATATTCTACTTTAGCACCTGTAATATTTGCAATACAGACTAGAAATTGATATTTAAAACTCACTCTGCAAAGTAGCATACTAATTCACTGCGCCTTCTATGATTTGGATTGTGTCTTTGCATTCTCGTTCCTCCATATTTCCAGTATTAATGTTGCCAAGGGCTAATATAGTTTCCCAAGATGCAGGATTTATTACTTGACTGTCATTGGGAGGTGTGTCTTCACCACTTCTTCTAGCAATATTGTGCAAAACAGCTGTTGCAATAATTATTGGGAATGAATTTTGCACTGTCACTCCTAAACCAATAGCCATGGCTGGGAAACGCCTTTTCCATACTCCAAACAATCTTTCTACACAATTTCTTGTTCTAATGTGAGATTCATTATACAAATTTTCAGCATTAGTGTGGCATTGTTCTAATGGGGTCATCATGTAACTGTTACATGCATACCCTGCATCTCCTACAAGAATTGCATTGCCATATTTGTGCTGTTCAAACATGGCTCTTCTGTAACAATTGTTAAAAATATATGAATCATGTGTGCTTCCAGGCCATCAAGCAACTATATCAGTAAACTCCAATTTTGTATTGAAGATGGCTTGAATGTTGAGTGAAAAATAGTGTTTCCTGTTACGAAATGTTTCTGGACAATCACCACCTAAAAGGAATTTTACTTTTATTACATTTATTTACCAATTAATATTATATATTTTAATATACCCATCAATATATTATATCTGTTTAATTATTATAATTTAAGTTATTATATCAAGAAATTCATAAAGTTATTATTATGGAATATAAGTATTAGAAGCAATAGGTATATAAGAAATTATCCTGACCTGGGGATTTGATAAATTTCACATGAGTGCAATCTATAGCACCAATAACATATGGAAATCGGGCACTCTTCTAAAATTCTATTTGGGTCTGGCGAATCTCATCTGGTGACTCTGGAAAGTAAATGTGCCGTAGTCGGAGACTAGCAATAGCAGCACTGACTCTATGTACAATTCTGCATGCAGTAGAAGTACTGTACAGGACTGTATAAATTCACAGGGGTTCAACCGCCGGCTCAGATTAGACTCGAAGATAGCATGGTTACACCGATTTGGGCAGAACCGGGGCGATAATAAAACACTTATTTGAGGAGAACGTTTTTTCACTTTTTCGATTCGCTTACCTGGCTCATGGCAATGCCGTATAGAGAGCCCCGCCCGTACGCCTCTTTCGGGCCGATCTTCCATTTCATTTTTACCTCTCTATACGGCTATTTTCCATAATTTTCCCCATTTTCCATGAGCCAGGTGAAGCAAAACGCGTTGTGTGAAATACTTTATTATCATAACCAGACATATAAACCCTTATATACTAAACATCTTATTCTATAGAAAAGTTATTTACATTTTAAGGTTCAACTTATATGAAATGTTGTACATTTTTACCACTGTTTTCGTAATAATTTCTTAACCATTTATTATATAACCTTAAGCGCTATACTACACGTTATGTACTACGTTTATTTATATAAATCAAAAGAAGCTACGTTAAAATTAGCTTTAGTTAAAAATATATAATCAAAATAACCCGCACTTGATAAAACACCATTTTAACACTATTTTTCCACACTGATGCCATATAAATCTATACATATAGTCACTGAGTGTTCACTATTATAGTTTTACGTACCGTTTTAATTACACGTTTATTGTTCACATTATAATTCACTCATGTTTTCCGTTACGAGGCCGCTGTCCTTAACAAGTACTAAATCCACATAAATCTGCGGCAGTCATTTGATAGCAACCAGTTGCATAGAAACGTAGAGCACATAGCAACTGGTTGATAGGAGATATACTGTGATTCCTAAAATAAAATAATAATTATATAAGTACAAATAAAACAAATCTATAGAAATAGTTGTACCCACAAGCCAAAATCAAAAGGTACTTTATTAGTGAACAAGACTCGAGACTTACATATTTGTGGGATATTCTAATTTATCCTCAATAGATTCCAAAACAGACAGAACCGTTGGTTTTGTAAGTCGAAATCTTATTACAAAGTCTTTGTCGTCTAGGGTATCAGTGTTCTTCTCTTACGCGTATCCATCTTGGACGTCGAATTACCACCTCTTCATCATAGCTTTCGTCAAAAGCTAAAGCTATTGCTCTTTTCATTCTAGATATAATAGGCAAATTCTAACTACAACTTTATTAAAATTTATTAGGAAATAAAGTAAAATGGTAAATAAAATAATGTTATAATGACAGTGACAGCTCATAAACGGGTTTAGTAAAGATAAACCCTCGAACATTGGGCGTTCAGAATATAAGCTCGGCTTAGCTATAAACGCGTTTAGTTTATGTTGGTGAAACATTCTGCTCTCAAATTCCGATTTGGGCGGCAGTCAGATTTGGTAACGCTCAACTGCTAAAGTTAATGCACATTTCTTTATTTGAAGTGATTGTTATAATACGCTACACAGTGCCAGTGCCTTCACCTCGGGGCTTAAAGCATCGTTGTGACGCCGGAATTGTTCGCGGGTTCCATCACGACCGTTGGGTTTTTCCCGCCGCGACCGTTATTTTTCGCGGCGACCGTTATTTTTCGCGGCGACCGTTATTTTTAGGCGCGACCGTTATCTAACACTTTTCCACCTTCGCGATCGCTTCGCATAGCGATAGTGTAGTGTCGGTGTGTTCCTGCGTCCGAGGAACAAAAGAAAAGTAAGTAGAGTGAAATTGCCGATTAGGATACACACCTGTGGACTCCTCCACGCACACACCTCCCCCCCCGGATGCCGGGAGGGGTTGAATCCCCAAATTAAAAATTTCAAATTGAGAGCAGACCCAAGAAAGTCAGGGTAAATAGCCTGACCATGGACAGCACCATGGTAAGGATATTCCTGACCTGCTTGGAGATACAATTCTCAGGAATCTTAGAGGCCTGGGAATCATTTAGTACAACCTATGTCCCTACCAGCTCACCGGCTTCCCCGGCAGCTACGTCCGAAGAATCGCCGTCGTCACCGGTGACGACGGCGACTACAAAGTCATCGCATGAGAGCGATGACAATTATACTGATGTATCCCAGTCGGAGATGTCCTGCTCCGAGCAGGAGATCTCCGAGGGGGATGACGGTTTTCAAACCGTAAAGAGTAAAAAGACCAAGAAGAGGAAACGCGCGAACGGCGCTTCCTCTGCGGCCTGCTCCTCGCCGACACCACCGGCAAAAACCGCGAAAAGCGGAAACGGTAGAGTCTTCAGGGGTTTTAAACCCGGAACCCCCACCCGTACTGAACCCATGCAGACTGACGACCAAACAGTCGCAGCCCCGAAAAGCCCCAAGGCCCCCAAATTGCCGCCTCCTGTTATAGTACAGGAGAAGGCAAAGTGGAACCTTGTAAATGCAGCAATAAACGAGCAGTGTATAAACTACTCGTCAGCCCGCAACACCCCAAACGGGATCATGATGCAGGTCCCAACCCCAAACGATCATAGGAAACTGACTGCTTTTCTCAGAGAAAAGCAGATCGGTTATCATACGTATGCCCTGGAGGACGAACGCACTCTGCGAGTCGTCATCAAGGGTGTCGATAAAGAGCTCTCCACAGACTCCGTCCTCGAGGACCTCTGCAGACAGGGGATCCCCGCCAAAGAGGTACACAGGATGTACCACCCAACAAAAAAGTACCTATACAACATGGTACTTGTCGTACTTCCCCTCACTCCGGAGGGAAAAGCCATCTTTAACATTAAAAATATATGCCACATTACAGGCTTAGCTATCGAACCCCCCTATAAAAGAGGAATGCCGGGGCAGTGTCACCGCTGCCAACTATACGGCCACTCAGCGCGGAACTGCTTCGCCAGACCGCGCTGTGTCAAATGCCTGGGCGACCACGGCACGTCCGAATGTCCGCGTAGGAACCCAGCTGAGGAGACTACTCCCCCCAGCTGCGTCCTATGCAATTCTTCTGGCCATCCGGCCAACTACAAAGGGTGCAAACGCGCACCCCAAGCAAAAAGGCGCAAAATTCCTCCAAGTAGAGATGCCCCTCCAAAGCAGAGGTACGTCCCTGCCCCTCCTCCCTCCAAACCTGCTTGGGGTTTACCAAAAAAGAGTCCACAAGGACCTCCTCCACCTCCTCAAAGGTCGACGGCCCTCCCAGCCAGTCCGACAAAGGTCCTCCCCCCCCCGGCCAATAGGGCCACAGAAACGGGACCTGCAAAACCGCCCCCGACCTCCAATTTCGGCGCCGACATAGCGTTCGCAGCCAGATTTCTCAGTGAAATAGATTCGACGGAGCTAAACGTCTTCGTCACAAAACTACAAGGTTCCTTCGAGGACCGCATGTCAGCACTAGCAAGTCACACGGACTTGATAAACAAAATAAAGGAGTTCTCCTAAACACAAAACATGCACCCGCGTGATTAGAAAAGCACCGGGGTAGACGCCGGCGCCTACCCCGAAGTCTTACACCAGACACGATCACACGTAAAGACTTACGGACCGACTCTAACACGGGACCACCGGACTCGAACCCGGATACGAGTTCGACTCCCTTTAGTGTAGACAAAAATAATTATGACCGCGACCGCGATATTGTTATAGAGAGCTCTATAAATACTGCGGAAGCACTCGACATCAGGACATTCGCGCGCGAGTCCACCCGACCGCACGCGGAAGGGGGGAGGGACGGCCCTCCCAGATCCTTAAAATCGAGCTTCTCTATCCATACAAATACGCCGTTAGTTTGTGCTACCGCGCGTGAGCAACCACACTCGTCAGAGAGTGTGGAAGGGGTCTGACCCCTCAGCAGGAGGGACTATCTCTCCAGTCCTAAAAATAGCTTAACCGAGGTTATTCCCAAAAATCAGTTAGCACATCACCAACTAGGGGGTGATGTAAGAGGGGGGTCAAACTCCCTCTTTGTTTTTCCCACCAAACGACTGCCAAATGGCAGTCACCAGACCGACTAAGCTAAGAGGGCTTAGAGCCATTAGCGTAGACCCATTCGAAAAAAAAAAAAAAAAAAAAAAATGTTGGTGAAATGCAATTCGGAGTTATAAGCGCGTTTAAGCGCGCAAAGCGAGTTTAGGGTATACTGAGCGCGTTCAATTTCATTGGTGAAATCAGCCCTTAGTGTTTAGGAGAACTTGATTTTGTTTATCAAGTCCGTGTGACTTGCTAGTGCGGACATGCGGTCCTCGAAGGAACCTCGCAGTTTTGTGACAAAGATGTTTAGCTCCATCGAGTCGATGTCGCTTAGAAATTTGGCGGCGAACGCTATGTCAGCGCCAAAATTAGAAGTCGGGGGCGGTTTTGCAGGTCATGTTTCTGCGGCCCTTTTGGGGGGGACCTTTGTCGGACTGGCTGGGAGAGCCGTCGACATTTGAGGAGGAGGTCCTTGTGGACCCTTCTGGGATGACCCCCAAGCAGGTTTGGAGGGAGGAGGGGCAGGGACGTACCTCTGCTTGGGAGGGGCACCTCTCTTTGGTGGTACTTTGCGCCTCTTTGCTTGAAGTGCGCGTTTGCACCCTTTGTAGTTGGCCGGATGGCCAGAAGTATTGCATAGGACGCAGCTTGGGGGAGTAGTCTCCTCAGCTGGGTTCCTACGCGGACATTCGGACGTGCCGTGGTCGCCGAGGCATTTCACGCAGCGCGGTCTGGCGAAGCAGTTCCGCGCTGAGTGGCCGAACAGTTGGCAGCGATGACACTGCCCCGGCATTCCCCTTTTGTAGGGGGTTTCGATGCTTATGCCTGTGATGTAGCATACATCTTGGATGTTAAAAATGGCTTTTCCCTCCGGAGTGGGGGGGAGCACAACAAATACCATGTTATACTGGTATTTCTTTGCGGGGTGGTACATCCTGTGTACCTCTTTAGCGGGGATCCCCTGTCTACGGAGGTCCTCGAGGACGGATTCTGTGGACAGTTGTTTGTCTACACCCTTGATGACGACTCGCAGCATGCATTCGTCCTCCAGGGCGTATGTGTGGTATCCGATCTGCATTTCTCTGAGAAAAGCAGTCAGTTTTCTGTGGTCAACAGGGGTTGGGACCTGCATCATGATTCCATTTGGGGTGTTGTGGGCTGACGAGTAGCAGATACGCTGCTCGTTTATGGCTCCACTTATCAGGTTCTATTTAGCCTTCTCCTGTATTATAACAGGAGGCGGCAGTTTGGGCGCCGAAGGAGTCGACTGGGAAGTCGACTTGGGGCTGTTTGGGACCGCGGCTTTTGTGCCGTCAACCTGCATAGGTTCCGCACGGGGTGCTTTAGGGGGCTTATATCCCTTTCCGCTTTTCGTAGATTTGGCCGGTGGCGTCGGCAAGGAGCAGACCGCAGAGGAAGCGCCGTCCGAGCGTTTCCTCTTCTTGGTCTTCCTACCTTTTACGGTTTGAAAACCGTCCTCCCCCTCAGAGGTCTCCTGCTCGGAGCAGGACATCTCCGACTGGAATGAATCTATGTTGTCATCGCTCTCTGGCGATGACGTTGTAGTCGCTGTCGTCGCCGGCGACAACGGCGACTCTTCGGACGCAGCTCCCGGAGAAGCCGGTGAGCTGGTGGGGCTACTTCTTTTCTTATAAGTTTCCCATGCCTCGGAGGCACCTGGGAATTTCTCCTCCAAGAAGGACAGGAACTGCCTTATCTCGGAATTCTCCATGATAATGCAGCTTTCCCTGACCCTTTTGGGGCTGCTCTCTAATGAAATTTATTTAAGATTCAATCCCTCCCGGCATCCGGGGGGGGGGGGGGGGGGGGTGAGTGGAGGAGTCCACTGGTGTGTAACCTATCCGTACAATTTCACTTTACTTACTTTAACCTGTTCCTCGGACGCAGGAACACACCGACACTACACTATCGCTATGCGAAGCGATCGCGACGGTGGAAAAGTGTTTTAAACGGACGCGTCGAAAATTAACGAAACGAAAGTTAATTAATTAACGGTCGCGGCGAAAATTAACGGTCGCGGCGGGAAACCTAACGGTCATGTTGGAACGCACGAAAACCGGCGTCACGTCGCTGCGTGAAGGCCCGAGAAGAAGGCACTGGCACTGGGGTAGTATATTTAAACACTTTACTTATATATACACATTCAGTATATATATGATTTGAACAGGGAACTTATCGGAGTCAAGTGTTATGCGTACCACTTAGCACTACCACTCAAATCGGAATTTCTGTCAAGCAACATTTTGTGCGTGGTATTTACGAACCACACTGCAGGCGGTGTAGAGCAGGGATTTCCAAAGTGGGTTCCGTAGGATGGTCATCAAGGTACCGCCAAAATTATTTGAAATTATGAAATTAGGATCTTTACTTGGTAGTTGGCAAAAATCCGGACTAGGGCATAAACTAGGTCAGAAAAGAAAAGAAGTTAAAAGAAAAAACATGTTATTCCCGTGGTGCTTCCCCTTTAATTCTGACTTTTTGTCATCACAATTTTTGCTGTCTCCCGCTTTGCTTGGGGAGGGAAACTGGAATACTTCCTACTCCTCCTACAATCTTCTGATTAATTTCGTTGCGGGTTCCAAGGGTTTTTGCGGTTGGTTACCACTGTCGATCCTAGCTACACAGGAGTTGCAGTGGTGGGTAAGTGTGGTGGGCCGATTGCCCGTTAAAAAAAAAAAAAAACTAGGTCAGCGGTCCGAGTACCAAAATTGGATTTTATAATCTTATCTTATCATCTTATCTTATCATCTTTCCGTCACTTTTGTGTGTGTACGGTTCTACGTCACCACATACACCACCGCAGAACGCGTGTAGGTACTGGGAGGGAGCACGGCGCGGAGCCCGGCACGGCATTTCAGCTGTGCCCAGCTGACATGCCGGGACGGGTCATTAGCCCGCATGCGTAATGAAGTAAAAATTAAAAAAAAATGATTTTAATAAAAAATCTACTTCTAAACAGCTTGTTCTTATGATTAAAAGGTATAAAATGTATAAAAAATAATTAAAAAAAAAAAAAATATTGAAAAAATAATATAAAAAAATACATTTTTGTAGTGAGAAAAAGTAGTGTAATCATATCTCAAAGTTAATGGAAGTGGTCTTCAGACACACTGTATTAATTAAATTGTTTGGACACGTTTGGACTTGTTGATCGTTCGTGTTAAATTGCGTAAGCGTCAAATAGAGATCAAGTCAAAACGCGCCTGGAAGACGTACGCTCGAACTCATTATCTTGCACAAACTTGTCCACACTGACGTGCCGAGTTTTTCATCTTGTACGAACTTGAGACTTTACATTACTACAACAATGCTATTTCCTACAAAAATATTAATTATTCTTGTACTAATAATACACCTACTAACACAACATAAACAATACATCTACCCATAGTACCTACCTGTCTTGAAAGTTTTAAATAAGAACTTGTGTTAATTTAATATAAATTTAATATCGACCCCGATTTTTAGACCTCGTCGACCCTCAAAATCAGTTTTCGTTTATGTCGACCCCTAGTAAACCGATATCGACCCCTCGGGGGGTTGGGACCACTTTGGGAATCCCTAATTTTCATCATTTTCGGAATATATATCAATTAGATGACAGTTTGGATAATTCTTTATTAATAATTTTATATGTTTGTTTATCATTTGTTCACTGATATATTTATTAAACCTGATATTAGTAAGAAAAACTTTGTAATTTCGCAAAGAATATAGAATATTACTTAAATTAAATAGGAATTGATAAGGATTTTTATCGTATGAGCCAATTGTAAGAACAATTACATCATTGGATTTTAATGTATAATGTAATAATTGTTCACAAGATTTAAGTAACTCACTATTGTTAGAAGAAGGCGTCTTCTAACCGCCGCCGGGCCCTTGAAAGGGGCCTTGAGCGGATAAACATGGTCAGGGGCTATGCCCCTCTACATGTGAAATTCCTTTTTTTTTTTTTAAATTTTTAATGATGACACGCCCAGTACGAATACTGGGCGCAAGACGTCAGTTTTAGGGGAAGACCCCCCGCGGCAGAACGCGGGGGAAACCTGAGGAAGCTAGGAGGAAGAAAAGCGACGGCCGAGGGCGGCCAAGACCAGCAGTCGACTCCGGCGGAGCATGTGGGTCCCGGTCCGGGAACCAAGGAAACGCGTATGGTGCCGCTCCCACACACTCCGCATTTGTCGGACTGCGGACACAAACCGACCTGGGGAAAAGGTAGGGGGAAAAATATTTGTCCCGGACCCCAGACTTTTGATGTCGGGGGGGAAAAACACGCTACGGTGCCGACAGAGTGGCATTAGGGCTGCCACACGTCAGACACCGGGCGGGTGCAAGAAGTGTGCGCCAGTATTTTAATTACTGGCGCGGGGGAAGGGTCAGGGGGGAGACAATCCAACGGTGGACGGGGTGGTAGAGCGCGCTAACGCGCCGAGGCTCCTCCTCTTCGGGGGCGGGGCGGCAGGCGAGGCTCTGCGGGGTCCCCAGCTCTGATGGCGTCACGGGGCAGCAGTCTGCGGTCAGGCGGGCGGGCGTGCCAAGGCGCCAGGTCGGCAAGCTCGACCAGGTCCGAGGCATCAGCTCGCTCGAAGAGAGTGGTGGCGAGCCTGCGAACAAAGTCTTCCACGCTCGTTATGCGGAGGTCCCTATTTATAGTGGCGTTGCTCACGTACCTCGGTGCTCCGACGATGCGGCGCAGCACGCGATTCTGCGTTCGCTGCATCTTTGTTTGGTAGGACGCAGCGAGCAGGTGGTGCCACGCAGGAGCCGCGTACGTGAGGCGCGAGCGGATGTAAGTTTTAAACAGGGCCAACCTCATATTGAGCGGGACCTGGGGAGCTGCATAGATCGGCGACAGTTTGGCTGCTGCGGCGCTGGCGCTAGCAACCGCGGCGTTGCACTGGGGGTACATGGTCAGCCGCCGATCTATAATGACGCCTAAATACTTAGCAGTATTACCCCATGGTATCTCCTTCTCTCCTATCTTCAGGGCGGGCGGGTATCCCCTCTTGCGGGTAACGGCGAGCGCCTGGGACTTACCGGGGTTAACGGCGAGTCGCCATTTGCTCAGCCATGCCGGGAGGAGGTCGAGGGTCCTCTGGAGTTTCACGGCTGCGTGTGCTAGGTTTTGGGAGGTGCAGATGAAAGCGGTGTCGTCAGCATACAACGCCGCGGTAGTGCCAACGTCAGTGGGCACGTCGCTGGCGTAGAAATTGTAGAGGCTGGGCGACAACACTCCACCTTGCGGGACACCTGCGGTGATGGGGTGTTCCTCCGAGAGGACCCCGTCGACTTTGACCCTGAAGGTCCGGCCCGAAAGATACGAGGAGAGGAGTCTTACCATGTGGCTGGGGACGTTTACCTGCAGGAATTTGTGGAGGAGGCCTTCGTGCCACACGCTGTCAAAGGCCTTCTCCATGTCCAGGAAGACTGCCACACCAGAGGCTTTCCTGTTTGCGGCATCCGTGAGGAGGTGCACCACGCGAACCAGCTGAAGGGTAGTGCTCAGTTGATAGCGGAACCCAAACTGTTCGCGCCGAGGAGGAAGAAAAGGAGAGAGGTGTTTGAGGAATAGGATTTCAAAGGATTTAGATAGGGTGGAGAGAAGGGTTATAGGGCGATAGCCCTCCGCCCGTCTCAAGTTTTTATGGGGCTTGGGGATGGTAATTACAAGCCCCATTTTCCAGGGCTTAGGGAAGTGGCCTGTCCTCACAATGCCATTAAATAGGCGAGCGAGAGCGGCCACTGTCCGGAAAGGTAGATGGCGCAAGGCGGCGTTTGTAACCCCGTCAGCGCCGGGGGCCTTGCGGGGCTTGAGGCGGGCGAGTATTTTTTGAACTTCTCTAGGGGAGAAGGAGAAATTTGGACGTTCTAAGGAGGAAGGGGGGGAGTATAAGAATTTTCTTACCTCCTCGGATACCCTGGCTATATGGTCGGTCGCCGTAGACGGGAGGGGCGAGAATTGCCGCTCCAGGTGGTCGGCGTGGATCTCGGCACGGTCCTCAGCTCGGTACCTAGGATTACCGTCTGGGTGGATCAGAGGTCTTGTGGGGACGGTGGCGCCGGTGAGACTGCGGCACGTACGGTGCAGGGAGGTCCAGTCCTCACCTGCATTCGTTATGCGCCGCGTCCACAAGGCCGCATTGTGGTCCTGCAGTGCCTGCTTCACCTCTGCGGTGAGGCGGTTCAGCTCATTCTTCAATCGGGGGCATCTATTTAGCTGCCAACGCCGCCGTAGCTTCTTCTTTTTGGAAATCAGCTCGGCTATGTGGCGTGGCAGCGGAGAACTTTTTGGGTGGGGACTGGGCGATTGCTGAGTGGCCGCCTCCATCGCAGAGGTGATAGCAGCGGTGATCTGCTGTGTCATGCGCTCCACGTCATCCACAGAGACCACCGGAAAGTTGGGCGTGGAGCCGTGCAGCTGCAGGGCAAAGACCTCCCAGTCGTAGACCGGGCGAGGGGGCAACGGGGGGATGCTAAAGGGAGCAGCTTTTATTGTGGCCAGCACTGGAAGGTGGTCCGAGTCTGGTGCCACATCCAAGACCTCTTGCTGGAAGTCTCCAGGGAGGCGGTGGATGATGGCAATGTCCAGAACATCGGGGGTATAAGTGGGACACTCGGGGTAATGCGTGGGGGCATAAGAGCCCACTACGGAATAACCGGCTCGCTCGGAATCCGCGAAAAGGCGGTTTCCGTCTGCGTTTGACGTGCGTGAGCCCCAACCCGGGTGCTTGCAGCTTAGATCTCCGGCAATCACAGTGGGATCCTCTGATAGGAGCCCGTGGATGTCGGAGATATCTAAACGCGAACCCGGGTGCTTGTAGCACGCATAAATGCGCGTCCGGTGCGAGCCGAGCATCAACTCTATGCCGAGAGCGTAGAGCGAGGCCACAGGGGGAGCGGGGAGGAGTTGGTGGAGTAGTCGTCTGCCGACAAGGACGGCGAGGCCTCGACACACATTTCCACCTCCCAGGTAATCCTGACGGTAGGTATGAAAACCCGGGATGGACAGGCGGTCTTGGGGAGACAGGTGGGTCTCGCTGAGTAAGGCAACATCTACTTCGTACGTTTGTAGAAGGTAGCGAAGTAGTGCTGCCTTACCGCGGACCCCCCGGGCATTCCAATGCACAATATTTAATTTTGCGGGTTGGGCAGCCATTTGGAGACTAATTTGGAAACTAAGGAGGCACCTTCGGGGAGGGCCTGCAAAAGAGTGGTAAAGATGTCCTCCCCGGCTTGAATTTTTCTATAAATGTTCATGGCCAGGGAGAACAGGGACTGGAGGAGTTCAGCGGTAGAGGTAGGGGCCTCTCTGCGGGCGTGGCGTTGGGGACGCGGCGCGCCTGTAGAGGGCAGAGCAGTGGCAGCCGCGGGGTCCGAGGGTGCCGTAGCCACCTCGACAACTTCGGTAGTGGTAGTGGCCGTCTGAGGAGCACTAGATGCACGAGAAGTGCGTGGGGGACGTGGGACGCGCTGGGGCAGTGGAGGTGCCGCCAATGAGGTAGCGGGCTGGGACAAGGGGAGCGCAAGCGGCTCATACTCGGAGTCGGTGGCGGCGGCAGATGATGTGGCCGCTTTCCTCCTTTTCCGGGGTTTCCTTTTCCTCTTAGGAGGCTGTGTGGAAGGGCCAGCTTCCGAGACAGGAACAACCCGCGGAGTTGGGTCATTTGCCTCGGCCATAAGTGAGGTGGCAGTGGGCGGGGGAGGCGGGACCTCTTGCTCCGGGATGGGCGGGTCACGACTAGTGCGGGGGGGTCTAGTGCGGGCTACTGTGCCTGCGTATTTGTTTTTAGCCTCTTGGCGATACACTGGGCAGTGTCGGCTGTTCGCAGGGTGAGCCCCCTTGCAGTTAGCGCAAGTGGGCTCCTCAGAGAGGGGGCGGGGGCAATCCTGTGCGCGGTGCTCTTCGGCACATCGCACGCATGCCAGCCTGCGGTGGCAATTCAGGCTCGAGTGCCTGAATTGCTGGCAGCGGTGGCATTGGGCGGGGCTCTTCCTGCCCCTCCAGGCTTCAATCCTGATGCCCGGCATATTTAGGATCTCATTTACCTTATATATGCCGGGTACAACATCCGGGGCCCTGGTGATAAGGGCGAAGAAAATGCATCCCGGTTTATCCGGTCTCGCCGCCACCTTCGATACGTACTCCGCTACGTACCCGAGCTCGGCGAGTCCAGCCGTGATGTCGTCTGGGCTGGTGCAATTGGGTAGGCCTCTGATACCTACCTTGATAGCTTGTTCTTGTGGCAGGGAGTACGAGAACCAGCTGATGTGCTCGGTCTTCTCGAGTTCTGTAAGGTACCTCTGTATGGCCCTGTATTCCCCCTCGCTGTGAGGTCGGAATCGGACCCCATTACCATGTGGCTTGGCATGCGGGGCGTAGCCCAGGATCTCCCGGAGGCGACGAAAATGCCTCACCCAATCGTCTAGTTTCTCTACGACCAAGGGCGGGTATCTCGGGGAGGGCGGCGGCGGCGGGGAGGCGCACGCCGGTGCTGTGGAAGCATCTAGGGGAGTGCTTACTATGTCCATCGGTGTCGGTGAAGAGGCCGAGGACTGGGTGGCAGCTGTAGGGGGGGTGGCACTTACCTCAGCGTAAGTTACCTGGCGGTCAGTTCGCTTCGCCGGAGGCGAAACAGTCGAGGCTACTGCCTGTCGGGTGCGCTTGGTGGCCTGCACAGGGGGTGCGGCAGGCGGGGTAGGAGGCGGGGGCATGACACTCGGCAGGTGGGCCGGCGGCAAAACTTGCGGCACCGGGCAGCGGTCCACACTTGGCGGCGATGCCGGCGAAAGAGGCACGGCTATCGGTCCGCGCGGCTGGCGGGCCTGCGCGGGGTCTTGCGGTAATTGGGGCCGCAAAGCCTCGTTGGAGCGGCGCGCGGAGCGCGGCGGAGAGACCGAACCCTGTTCGGCTGGGCGGTGCGGGAGCCCTGACTCGCTGCGGGCCGCCGTCGGAAGGCATTGGGGCGAGGGGGTAATAGTACCGCCCCGCGAGAATGCCGAAGACGGGCCGGGGCGAGCGGTGTCCGTGCCGCTCAAGCTGGGCTCGGTGGCAGATAGGTAGGCGCGCTCGGACGTGCGCGAGCTCGACCTGGATGAGGTAGAGCTGCGCGACGCACCAGAGCCGGCGCGTGAGTGGCTGGGGCGGTCGCGGCTATGTGGCCGCGAACCGCGGTCGGCCATGGTAACGGGGCACTAACTAGCGTCCACCGTATAACATGGTAGACATGTTCTTAATGACACAACACTAACAACATGTACACGCACACAGAAATAGTAAAGTAAATAAAAGTAATCACACAGAACACGGTTAAAACTAAACACGAAACACGTATCTAGTGTCAAAGTAGTCACGGTAGTGTACTTACTTGCACGGATTAAAACTTAGAGGAGGCTGGCTCCCCGTGACCCAACGTAGGAACAAGTTCCTACGGGAGGCCAAAGGCAGAGCAACCCCTCAGCAAGGCGGCAATCCGCTCGCTATTCTTACGAATAACGAGAAGATTGACGATCGCTATTGGGGTAAAACGGATCTGCACTAGAGCGGGTCGGCACGAGCGTGGAGTGAGCGAGTCACTCGACACGTTCCGAGCGGGACGGCACTACCGCGGAGTGAGCGAGTCACTACGACGCGGATAACGCGAGACAGCACGAGAACGCGGAGCAACTGAGAGAGCACTAGCACGCACGAGAGACAGGACGATCCAAGTAACTCACAACTGCTTGCGAATCGTTTTATAGTGCCGAAAACAT
Organism: Phengaris alcon alcon; assembly: GCA_037179445.1. Lineage (NCBI taxonomy): Eukaryota > Metazoa > Arthropoda > Insecta > Lepidoptera > Lycaenidae > Phengaris > Phengaris alcon. The sequence continues at coordinate 236,721 of JAYRCH010000072.1, read as the reverse complement.
CGTATCCCTTACATTTGTCTTTGTGGCGTTCAAAGTCATTCTGTAGTTGTGAAGCCAATCCACGAGCAGGTCCATCACTGACGATATATTGATATATTGCATCTTATTCCTGATACTACAAGCAGCGCCCTCTGTGTTACTGAAGCCCTCAACAATTTTGGAATTATTAAGAGTATTGGAGTTGTGTAATATTTTATCGTCCTAATTTTTATATATTGTATTATTTATTGGCGATGTTCTCATTCTTAATTAATGTGTTAATATATTTATATTACACATCAGTGAACGACGGATACATCCAGACGCTACTGCCGTGCATGGACTATTAGGTACTGATTGAGTGTTGAAATTTTCAAGTTTTTCAATTTGCAAATTCTTTTCCGTATTCTGTCTCAATTGGATGCACTCATTTTGAAGGATAGTCATTTCCATATTATGTAAATTCCTATTTTCTTGCTCTAAAGATTGAATATGTTGTTCAGTTGATTGCATGTTATAACCACTTTTACGTAACGGCGATACTATTCCACAGGGTTCCAACCGCCGGCTCAGATTAGACTCGAATATAGCAAGGTTACACCGAATTGGGCAGAGCCGGGGCGATAATAAGACACTGGTTTTGAGGAGAACGCTTATCACAAATTTTGCTTTGCTTACCTGGCTCATGGCAATGCCGTATAGAGAGCCGCGCCCGTACGCCTCTTTCAGGCCGAATTGCCGTCTCGTTTTTGCCTCTCTATACGGCTACTTTCCATGAGCCAGGTGAAGTAAAACGCATTGTGTGAAATTCTTTATTCATTTTCCAAAGTACATAAAACCTTATTTACTAACAGTCTTATTTAACACTAAAAATATTCATAATATAAGTTACACAATCTATGAAATGTTACGTATTTTTACCACTATTTGCTTAATAATTACGTATCTATTTATTATATAAACCAAACTGTTCATATTTACGTTAGGTATTATATTTATCTACACATCATAAAGATTAAAGAAATTGAGTTAAAATTTACCATAGTTTTAAAAATATAAGCAAAATAACCTTAAGTTCGTAAAACACTATTTAGCATAACTTATTTCACACTGATGCTATAGAAATCTATACATATATTGACACGGAATGTTCACAGTTATAGTTTATGTACTGTTTTAAATCACTTGTTTATCGTTCACATTTCAATTCACTGATATTATTACGTTGCGAGGCCGCTGTCCATAACATCCTCCCCCCGGCGCAGTAGCCAGGGTCTACGCAGCCTCCTCAGGTGACTGCGGGCTCGCCGATCCCGCCGTGGTTTGCTCCGGTGACTGCCAACCGTTTCGTGCTCGCTGCAGGCTGGTCCGGTGACGACTGCGAGCTGTCCGTGCTCGCTGCAGGCCGCTCCGGCGGCGACTGCGGGCCGTTCGTGCCCGCCGCAGACTGCTTCGGCGACTGCGAGCCGTTCGTGCTCGCTGTAGGCCGCTCTGGCGCTCGTTCTGCGCCCGGAACCGCCCCCGGCGTCGTCTGCTCCGCTCCCGGCTCCGTCTGCTCCGTCAGCGGTCGCAACTGCGACTGCAGCGCCTCCTCCAGCACCGCCAGTTTCGATATTGGCCTCCGGAACACGCTACTGCGCGTGCGAACGTCTGCACAACGCACTTGTCCGTCCGAACCATGGTAGACCCGGAGCACGACCCCCCGCGGCCACGTATTACGCGGCAGCGTCGACGAACAGGTCCCCCGACACAAGGGCTCGGCTGCTCTGCGGGGCCCCTTAGCGTGGTGTGAGCGTGGGAAGGTATTCCTTCACCCAGCGCCTCCAGAACTCGTCGGCAAGGGCTTGCGTGACTTTCCATGTCTTCTTGTCCGCCGGCACACACGGTCCGACGTACGGCAGTCCGGTGGACGACCCGAGGAGGAAATGATTCGGTGTAATCGCCTCCGGGTCGTTGGGGTCCACCAATACGTGTACGAGCGGTCGAGCGTTCACTGAGTACTCCGTCCCGGCCATCAGTGTCTGGAGTACCTCTTCCTTGAGCGACTTCTCGTTCAGCGTAGCTAGCAAGGCGGTTTTCACTGACCTAACCATCCGTTCCCAGGCACCTCCTTGACTCGGCGCCCCGGGCGGTGTAAACTTCCACTGCATTCGATGAGTGAGGCCCAGCTGAGCCATAGCCGGCGCCCACTCGGCGTACGCCTGCTGCAACTCGACGTCCGCGCCTCTGAAGTTCGTACCGTTGTCGCTGTACATGACTGACGGCCATCCTGGCGCGCAACCATTGTCAACTTTTCCGCTGTCCGACAATTTATAATTTTGAAATAAAGTAACAGTATTGCGTTTCGATATTACACATGGCCTTTTTCGAAAATTATATAAATTGTTTTAAATATCAAAGTAAAACATCGGCGGTGTTTTAAAGTACACAATATATTTTTGAAATGCTCTTTTTATGTCCTTGTTAGTTTTTTAATTAATTATTAGCTTAATTATTAGCATAAAATTTAAATAGATTACATAATGCTAATGCTGCAACACACACCAAAACGCAAATTTAAATACAACAATAGTTCACTCTTCATGACCAACATAGTTGCATAGGTAAGTACATAGTTGCGTAATACCCCGACATGAGTATTTATACAAGCATTGACCTGAATTCATCGAATGTTAGGTAAAAGCCCCGCTGAATGGGCAAGAAAAAGTGAGAGTAAAGGCAAACATTATTTTGAAATCCAAGATGGCATTCCAATTAGGCCATGGTTTTTCAAATATAAAAATGCAAGTAAAACAGTGTGCTCAACAATCTGTCGAAACAGACTTGGTCATTGTTGCTCGCCTGTATTCCTAGCAAAAATTAGGGTAAGAGACAGCTCCCTTTGTGAGTGTGACTTAGACGAGGGCATCTTGGACCATATATTTTTCTCTTGTACTAAAAACCAGTGTTCCCTATATGATCTCCTTCCTCCTACTATTCCTCGCCCTATCAAGTTTAAATCTGTTTTATGTTTTGTAAATACTTCATTTACAACTAACAACATAAAACTGTACTAAAGCTGTTAGTTACTAACCCCTAAATGTTTGTGTTTGTTTTAGGTTTTTCAACATACCTCGCTATTCAGCTTACCGTACCCTTGTTTTTCATTAGCAGAGTTTCCGTCAATCACTCTGACATTGGCTAAAACAATTTATATAATTTTCGGAAAAGGCTATCATGTGTAATATCGAAACAAAATATTGTCACTTTACTTTAAAATTATAAACCATGCCCAACAATACTGCCGTCCTTATCATAAACAACGCAATCGACATTTTTTACGAAATTTAGTTATTGGTATATTCGGAATCGCCTAAACGAGATCTACCAAGATCAATCACTCGTTTTTTAATATCTTCCATAGTTTTCATTTTATTGTTAGTCATAAACAGCGTATGTGATCTTTTCCAAACTTATTACTAGTAATAAACATCATATGCAAACATGCGTTTTTATGGCTATTTTACTTAGAATTTCGACGTATGAAATACTAAGCATAAATAACGCATTTGGTACTTGTGACGTTTATACTTAGTAAAGTACTTACATATTTTTTTACCATTTTATACAAATCATAAACATCACAAAATCACATGCGATGTTTATGCTTAGGAATACATTTCATTCACATCTATATTTCATTTCTCATTTACATCTTATCTGCCACTTGTGTGTTTTATGACTAGTATTTAATAAGAATTTAAACAAGATAGCAAGAATTAAATTAAGAAAAATTATTACGCCCCTAGTGGAAAAAATGGGAAACATAATTAGCGAGTGTGAGTTTTGTGGATTTAACTAATCGAGTCTCACACTCACTTTCGAGTGTGGGAATTTCAACGCTTTGATTTCAAATTTTCAAAAATCTTGCGAGTGCGAGTTGCACAATTTGACATTCGGATAGTAAATTTATGTTAACGACGTCGAAAGGTTGTCACCCCGTGTTCACTTACAATTTCTCAGTGACTAGGTAGTGAATTGCGGTGAAAGCATTTTTAAAAGAACATTTTAATTAATTTGCTATGGCAGCTCGGTTTTTTTTCGCGTGGAGGATGTTTGCGGCTGCTAAAGCTCAAGACGACCGCAATTTTAATGCAAAACGCGAAGCAAGAGCTCGTGCATCTTTTGACCCTTTATTGGACCTTACGGAAACTAAGTTTAAAAAAAGGTATCGTCTTACAAAGACAGCTTTTAAGTTTTTGTGCTGAGAACTTAAAAGATTAACAAATTTAAAGTCCTCTCAACGCGTTTCCTTGGAACTTATAGTATGTACTACAATTTACCCACATGTCACATTTTGTCATTTCAAATTATTAACAATGAGTTTTCATTCGACCTTATTAATTTCAAACAGGTGCTGACGGCTCTATTCTTTTACGCATCGGGGTCTTATCAAAGACCAATTAGTATTGCAAAACACATTTCCCAAAAAATGTGTATGTAGTATCGGATTTTTTGATAGGATACTAGTATTAAATGATGTTGATATTAAGGAATCACGGGGCGGTTAAAATATTAAGTGAAGTGTTTATTGAAAAGATTAAATTACATCGACAAATGGACAGAGGTATGTCTTACAGCAAAGTTCGTCAGGGACTGCCTCTTTCAGTCCCATACAATTCGGTCCTTACTTGCTACCTGGGTTTCTCACCCCCGCATCAGTCATACCCCGGTCATACAGTTCCCATGCACACTAATATTTAGACACATTTAAACAAACGGACATCTGTTCGTTGGTTTTATTTCTTAATCCCTAAATTTATAACCTTTTCCCAATAATGTTTACGACTAAAAATATACAAGGCCAATAAAACAATAGAATTAGAAAAAACTTACTTAAGAATGACCATTCTAGAAAGTTTACGACTAAAAATATACAAAGCCAATAAAACAACAGAATTAGAAAAAACTTAAACTTAAGAATGACCCTTCTACATTCGGCCATCCTGCAGCGACAATTGTCCTCAATTGTCATCGTATGATGCCACATCTGTTGTTTTATTGCTCTCTTTAGAACCCATTCCCCAAGGTTTCACATGGTCAGCGGCTGTAGATGTTTGTTGAGGCCCTTCATGTTCGCCTATCTTTTCAACTACATAGCGATCACCTCTGAGCACTTTAGTAATCCGGTAGGGACCCACAAACTTCCCTTTAAGTTTTAATCCTGGCCCGAACTGCGTTCTTTGAATTGCTACCCAATCTCCTTCCTCGTAAACACGTGCTGATTTACGATGTTTGTTGAAACCTCGACGGTTTTCCTCTTGGGTTTGTTGAATCTTCTTTCTCGCCTTTTGTCTCAGTTCTTCTCTGTCTTCTTCGAATTGCGTAGTCCACTCTTTCTCTAGCAATTCTTTTAAATTCCAGTCGTCCTTGAGCCGCATGTTAACCCCAAATAACAATTGGTATGGTGCTTGACCCGTACTACGGCTTGGCGTCGCATTAAGATACTTCTGCACATTTTCCACATGCTTATACCAAGTTTCTGGTGTTGGAGCAGCCATCTTCGTGAGAAGCGGAATAAGATTTTCGAGTTCGATTAACTCTTTCGACTTGTCTGTTTCCTCGCGGAACACCCGTTATATAGCGAATGTTCAATCTTCTCACTTTCACAGTATTCTTGAAAGTCTCTTGATGTAAAAGCCGTCCCTCGAGCAGAGATTATCCTTCGAGGATTTCCAAAAACACTCGACTGATGATGAGATGACGCAGTCGACGAAGCACTTCGGCAGTGTCTATTGATTTGGTCGGATACAGCCACACAAACTTGCTGAAAGCGTTAACAACCACAAATATGTGTTTGTATTTCTTAGGCGTATTAGTCATAGGCCCTATATCAATGTGGTAAGTGTCGAGTGGAGTATCACCTTTACAAATAGGATTCAACAATCCCTCTTGTTTACCTTGTTTTCTTTCAGCTAATATACAGTCAATACAGCTAGCGACTACCTGCTCGAACTTCTGACGCATCTCTTTAAACCAGAAGTCCCTTTTCATAATAACTTCAGTTTTGTTAACACCGAAATGTCCTCGTTCATGTGCTCTCTTGATTACCTGAGCTTCCATACTTTTAGGTACCACTACTAACGGCTCCCCATTTACTATTCTATACAATAATTTGTTTCTTAACAAATATCCGTTGGCTTCATTGCGCGATGCGGTGTCTATAATTTGCTTAAGACACACATCTTTGTCTTGCGCACTTCTCAATCGCGCAATTAAACCATCGTCATTTTCACAAACATATAATACCTTCGGTAACGCATGTCTGCTAAGTGCATCCACATGCGCCATGTTTTTACCCGGTCTATGCTCTATTTTGTAATTAAAATCTGCCAGTAAAAAAACCCATCTAGCAACTCGCAAACATACCTTTTCTTTACTTATAGTAGCAGTAAAAGCTTGACAATCAGTTACAATCTTAAACTCAATATTAATCAGATACACTCTAAATTTCTTCAGCGCTTTAATAATAGCCAATACCTCTAGCTCATAACTACTATATCTAGATTCAGCATCCGTCGTTTTACCACTCGCATAATACACAGGGTGAAATTTGCCGTCATTACAATCTTTCTGCATTAATATCATACCATACCCTAAACGAGAGGCATCTGTGTGCAACTCGGTCTCGGCTCCATGACGATACAATTTTAACACAGGCTCACACACCAATGCAGCCTTTAATCTCTCGAAAGCTTCTATCTCTCTCATACCAAATACAAATTTAATGTCTTTTCTCAGTAGGTCAGTCAATGGTCGGGCAATGAGTGAATACGCAGGTACCAATTTACGAAAATACCCTGTAAGATCTAAGAAACTTTGAATAGTTTTCACCGTCGTAGGTCGGGGAAAATCTCGTACAGCTAATGTCTTTGTTTCTGATGGGCGAACCGTACCTCGGCATATTACATACCCTAAATAGTCAACAGTTATCTTGAAAAATTGACATTTCTCCCACTTTATGATTAACCCATGCTTAGCCGCTACTTCAATCACTAACTTTACTCTTCTCAAAAGCTCTTCCGGAGTTTTAGCTTTAATAATAATATCATCCATGTACACAACTACAGTCCCATCACGTATATTAAATCTTTAAAAATGAAATTAATATAGCTTTGGAATACCCCTGGACCAATACATAAGCCAAAAGGTAATCTCACAAATTCGTACTGCCCGTCAGGCGTTACTAAAGATGTATACTTAATACTGTCTTCATCCATCCACACATGGAAAAGCCCATTTTTCAAATCTATTAGTGTAAACCATTCGTCCTAGGCTAAAGCATCTATTGAGTCTTCAATTAGTGGTAATGGAGAAAGCGGTCTTAACATAATAGCATTTATCTTCCGGTAATCAACACAAATTCTAATTGTACCGTCTTTCTTTTTAATTAAAACAATCTGACTCGCATATTCTGAGGTAGAGGGGCGAATGATACCCTCTTCCAACCATAAATTCATCAAATCATTTACTTCTTGTCGCTCTGAAGGAGCCAATCGGCGCGGTCGAGATACTACCGGTTTATCTGAAGTCAAAACTATTTTCGCGCGTATACCCACATCACGCACGGCTTCCGGCTTGTAATTTGAATTAATTTTTTTAATTTCTTCTCGATAATACTCCTCTTCGATGTGTGACAAATCAAGATGTTTTGCCTCGTCTACAACATTTATCTTATGAATGTACGGCTTTGTCTCTTCGTCTGTACTGTCGTCAGCGTCTAACTTGAAAAAAGTTACAGTGCCTCATCTGACTTTAAGTTCAACCCGATCCAAAAAGTCAGTACCCAGTATGACTGAACGTCTAAGTATTGCGTCAGGTACAACATGAAAATCTACATCAATACGTGCTTTTTACACAAAAGTGGTGATCCCAAATTTTCGTACTCAGTCATACTCATTACGAGTAAAGTCAAATCGCTACCAGTGTCCACTAATGCTAGAATCTTACTGTCTCTAATAGTGACTTCCTTCTGGTATTTTTCTTTTGCGTGCCGCGACACTAAATACACTATCTTCGATGGCGGACACTCGGAGGCTATATGCCCAAATTCCCCGCACTTAAAGCACTTTTTCCCTTTTTCTTTTTCGGGGCACATTGCACTTACATGGTCTTTTCCGCCACAGTTGTAACACTTCGAGCCCGTCTTCTTTCCTGTGTTTGAGACTACGCCTCCTGAACTTCCACATTTCCCGTGGCTGTGGCTGTGGCTGTGTGGTCCTCCTGACTTCTCCACCTTCTTCTCTGGCGGTCGTGGTTTCGATTTGGACATTTCTTGCTTCATTCTTTGATACTGTCTAAATTTCTCCTTAAGCTCTTTAAAATCTTTTGCTCCATAGAGCACTGCTTTGTTTACAGCGTCGTCAGGAATACCTTCAATTACGTACTGTATCACCACTCGAACATCCAACTTCGCCGGTGATGCCATTTGTAACATTGTATATGCGTATTCCTGCAGTGTTTCCTCACTCTTCTTTTTCCTCATACTCAGTTCTCGATTAATCTTGAAACTGTCAACAGCTTCCTCAAACTCTTCCTTCAAGGATTGTTTCAGTTTCTTCCACGTTTTCGCGCACTTTTCGTAACTCACGAACATTTTGGCGGATCCCTCTAATAATCGTTTGGCATATGCTATTTTCTGAATCTCATTCCAGTTACACAGCACCGCCATTTCCTCAAAGTCGTCCAACCACTGCTGAACGTTTGTGTGGTATTCACCACTAAATTTTTCCAATGAACCCTCAACGTCTTTAAAGGTCAGTGATACCCGTGATTCGTTACATCTTCGAATCACTGGAGTATGATTGGCGCGCTCGTCGCCATCGTCTTCGTCTTCGTCGTTGATTTCTCGGTCACCGTTCACAGGGTTTCGGACACGTACATCACCGTTTCCTCTTCCTGGGAGTCCCTTCGCATTGGCAACTCGAGCGTCTTCAAAATCGTCTTCTTCTTCGTCGTCTACAGGGTCTGTAATTTCTTCTTCTTCATTGTCGGCTACCCGATCCCGTTCCACCAACAGTGCAGCTCTTAGCCTCGCCAGCAACTCTGGTTTGCGACCTGTCATCCGGAGGTTCCGACGCCTGAGCTCCTCTCTGAGCTCTGGGACCCTCAGTCGCGGAAGTTGGTCGTCTTCCAAATCCGCCGCGGCAATACCTCTTGCAACCTGGTCAATGACATCATCCATGGCTTACTAACTTCGTGCACTTAACGAAACGTTCACACACTACCGACGCGTCTATTCACCCACTTATTAAATTTTCCGATTTCCGTGATCCCGGACGAGCCCCCAAATGTAGTATCGGATTTTTTGATAGGATACTAGTATTAAATGATGTTGATATTAAGGAATCACGGGGCGGTTAAAATATTAAGTGAAGTGTTTATTGAAATGATTAAATTACATCGACAAATGGACAGAGCTCTGTCTTACAGCCAAGTTCGTCAGGGACTGCCTCTTTCAGTTCCATACAATTCGGTCCTTACTTGCTACCTGGGTTTCTCACCCCCGCATCAGTCATACCCCGGTCATACAGTTCCCACGCACACTAATATTTAGACACATTTAAGCAAACGGACATCTGTTCGTTGGTTTTTTTCCTTAATCCTTAAATTTATAACCTTTTCCCAATAATGTTTACGACTAAAAACATACAAAGCCAATAAAACAATAGAATTAGAAAAAACTTACTTAAGAATGACCATTCTAGAAAGTTTACGACTAAAAATATACAAAGCCAGTAAAACAATAGAATTAGAAAAAACTTACACTTAAGAATGACCCTTCTACATGTACATTGAACAAGTGACAGAAGCTTTAAGTTTAAACCATAGTATAATGGTTAATAAAATACATCAAGTTCCCTGACACCCCAGCTGCGCATCGAGCTGTTAGTCAACGGTAATAATTATCTTTACAATCGCTTTTCACTACACTTTCGCACTTCACTAATGACATGTAAAACAGAACAGTCACGTTACAATTCGCTCCGAAGTTTAAAATGAAAATAATAGTAAATATATGTTTTTCGATTAAGTATTATAGTGAATCTTTTAAGTAAATAATTTGTAAAAGAATGATAAAGTTTTTTCGTCCAATGGAACTGTTTTAGTGTGTTAAATCTACAAACCAAAGTGTTCAGTGACGGTGGGTCTAAGTGTTTTTTTATTAATCAACATCTTTAATTTTTACTCTACCGCCAGGCGTGCATTAGTGTCAACATCGAACATTACTAGTGATCAATAATTTCGCTCAAACACTCATGAATGCCCATAGCGTTGTGGAAACGGTTCGGACATCACAATGTATGTTCGACAGTATGGAATCTATGATGGAGGAGGTCATAAAAAGAGAATTTGAAAGAATGTTGGACCGAATAAAAAATGAATTTGAAGTTATGATACAAAACCAAATGCAGGAAATAAAGATAGAATTACAAGATAAAATTAGGAAACAAATACAACCTATTGAAAAAAGTATAAAGGACATCGGTGAATCAATGGCATTTATTAATAGTAAATTTGATGATTTCGAAAAAGAACAAAAAAATACCAAAGATTAGTTAAATATTGTTGAGAAAGAAAATCTTGAATTGAGATCTAGAGTGAATGATCTCACTAACAAAATAAACTATATGGAACAACAATTTCGTGCCAATAATATAGAAATACAATGTCTACCAGAAAACGTAATGAAAATTTATTAAATATAGCAAAGAAGCTCGGTACAATTTTTAACTGTGAGTTGCATGATAACACCATATTACACTGCACTCGAGTTGCCAAACTTCAATCCAACAATTCTCGTCCGCGATCAATAGTCGTACAATTTGCAAGTCCTCGCATACGCGATAATTTTTTGGCGGCATGTGTAAAATTCAACAAAGCCAATTCTCAAAACAAATTAAATACTTCTCATCTGGAATTTCCCGGAAATAAGGTTCCTATATACATTGTTGAGCATTTATCTCCCGCTTATAAAGCGCTGCACGCAGCAACTAGAGTGAAGGCCAAGGAGAAGAGGTATAAATATGTATGGATTCGGAACGGAAAGATATTTACCAGGAAGGATGATATATCAGAACATATATTAGTAAGAAATTTAGAATCACTTATCAAACTAAAATAACTTAATTTATGTATATTTTTATATCTTTGAAAGTATTTTGTGTTATTTAATTTAAAATTCAATGATCTTATTGTATATTATCAGAATTGTCGTGGGTTAAGAACAAAAACTAGTATATTTTATAGATATATTTGTTGCAATAACTTTGATATTATAATCTTAATAGAGACATGGCTTAATAATAGTACAGAGCTATTCGACGAAAGATACGTAGTTTATAGGAGGGATAGAGAAACCTCAGTTTTTGCTCGAGGTAAAGACGGTGGAGTTCTCATAGCTATAAAACACTATTTAAAACCAAAATGTGTCTTTAACTGGCAGAGTAATTGCGAAGATCTTTGGGTTACTATAGATTCGGGTCTTTCCCCAACTGAAGGCAATCGCCTAATGGCTATATGTGCAGTCTACTTGCCTCCACCTGTTAATAGTTCTGTTCTTAAACATTTTATCAATAATTGTAATATTAGTAGTGGAGCAAACTGCGATGCAGATTTGTATATTTGGTGATTTTAATCTTGGCAATATAATCTGGAATGCCTTAGGATGTGCAAATGACTATAAAACCACTCAATCTGTCACTCAACAAATGTTCTTAGATTTTTTTAATTTCAATAGCCTGTCACAAAGTAACAGTATTTTAAACAGAAACAACCGCATTCTAGACCTTTGTCTTATTCCTAAGCCGATAAGTTGTACTGTTAACACAGTCGCACCTCTTGTACCTATGGATGTGTCGCATCCTGCATTAGACATTATTATTTCATATCGTAAGGAGCGACCACTAAAAAGTTGCTCTATAAATACTTCATTTAACTATTATAAAGCCAACTATAAAGCAATATGTGCAAAATTAGATGAAATTCAATGGATATATGAATTTAAAATGCTGCCCGATGTTAATGCAATGCTAGAATTCTTTTATAAGAAATTAAAGCATCTGATAGATGAGCTCGTCCCGGAGACAAGACGAAGGGGCAAAAACTATCCGCGTTGGTTCGACAAAAATCTTATAAGAATTTTAAATGAAAAGAATAAAATTAGAAAACGTTTTACCGAAATTTACTGAAATCCGAGGGACGAAATCGAGCTTCAGCTGCTTAGTGCAAGATGTAAAAGGCAAGCTGTATATTGTTATAAAAAACTATTTACGTAAACTTAAGGATGGTCTCTTAAGTAACCCTAAGCTTTTTTGGTCACATGTTAAAACAAAGCGCAGGGGATCGAGTGTTTATCCAAGTACATTTTTTAACGGTGTAACTGAGACCTCTAATGGCACGGACATTTGTGACATGTTCGCGTCGTACTTCACGTCTGTATATGAGCCCGATAGTGACGACCGCTGTGATCATAATTCAGAATATTTGCGATTATTGAATGCATATGGTAATAAATTGGTAATACCCCAAATGTCAGACGAGGCTATTTTACAAAAGTTTAAGAATTTAGATCGCAACAAGGGGGCAGGTCCAGATGAAATACCACCAATTTTTATAATATCGTCTGCTATCTCTCTAATTGTCCCTCTTTGATTAATATTTAACCATTCTCTTACAACAGGTGTTTTTCCTTATGAATGGAAGAAAGAAAAACTAGTGCCAATACATAAATCTGGCGACAATGATGTTATTTCTAATTACCGCCCTATTTCTATTTTATCCGTGTTTGCTAAAGTATTTGAGGCATTGTTGTGTTCCCATTTTCAAAGTCATTTGCAGTTATACATCTCTAGTAGTCAACACGGTTTCGTTTCTAGTAGGTCAGTAATTACAAAATTGGTTACATTTACTGAATTTATAAATAATGCCGTGGATTCTGGTAAACAGTGTGATGTTATATACACAGACTTTTCAAAAGCGTTCGATAAAATATCTCATAATAAATTGCTTAGTAAGTTATCTGCATATGGAATTACAGACTCACTTTTAAATTTAGTTAGATCGTACTTAAAAAACCGCCCGTTTTTTGTCGTAGTTAATGGATATCAATCCTGCTGAAATTATGCAACATCCGGCGTTCCCCAAGGACCTAGGACCCAGTCATCTAGGACCCAGCTTGTTTAATTTTTTATTAATGATATCGCAGAATGTTTTCACTCATCAGAAGTCTATATGTACGCTGACGACCTAAAATTTTGTAAAATAATTACGTGCTCAAATGATTGTATTCTTTTACAAAATGACCTTAACAGACTTAACAACTGGTGTAACAATAATTTAATGTTCCTAAATATACAAAAATGTTTTTCCGTTAACTATACTAGAAAATATAAAATAATTGAATTTACTTACCATGTAGAAAACCAAATAATAGAAAACGTTTAGAAAATCAAGGACGGGCATAATTTTTGATAGAAAATTGACATTTATCTTGCATATGGAATATGTAATTGCAAAGGCGTCAAAGTTAGTGGGCTTTGCGATAAGGACATGTAAGGATTTTCATAATCCTAAAGTAAAAGTTTTGCTTTATTATTCCTTAGTACGGAGTGTTCTTGAATACGGAATACAAATTTGGCGGCCTCACTATGCTACACACACACTCCGATTAGAGCGAGTCCAAAAGAGGTTTCTTTGGCACTTAGCTTTTTCTCTTGGCAAAAATAAGGAATTTGATTCGTATAGCAGTAGATTAAAATACTTTTCACAATTTACTCGCTCTAGATTTGATCCGTTAATTCTTCGGGCAAAGATAATAGATGCAACTTTCTTATATAAAGTATTAAGACATAAAATATCGTGCTCCCAATTACTGCAATGTATAGAGTATCGCGTTCCAGTTCGTCTCCCGCGGGCTCCTATAACACCTCTTTACTGCCAGCCAAAGAGAACAAATCTTGGCATGAACTCTCCTTTGACTCGAATGTCAAGATTAATTAATGAATGCTGTAATGTCTTGGACTTGCACTTCGATTCTCCGACGTCTTTTTTCCATCATTTAAGAGATCATCTTAAGTCTTACTAAAATTTGAAATCGTTCTCAAAAATCAATGTCATTCTTTCATTATTAATTATTTTGTAATTACAATTAGATTTCTTTTTTTGTCATTATTAATTATTTTGTAATTACAATTAGGTTTCTTTTTTTATTTATTTTATCAATGATTTTATTGTTTTTTTTTTGGTATTTTAATTATTATTTTTGTAATTTTAAAGAAGGTTTGTATCAATTTTAGTAATATAGGTTTTTTTTGCGAATTGTAATACATGATTCTTGTTTATTTTAATGTTAATTCTTTGTAATGTGTTTTAATTAATTATGCAGGTTGTGTTTGTCTTTAAGAAATTGATATACGTTTAATTGTGATTTTAATTGTATTTTTTAAATGTATTACGTGTAATCAATTGTTGACAAACCTAATAAAATAAATAAAAATAAATAAAACAAAGTCTAGTCTAAAATAAAGGTCACAAAAATCGGTTTTCTGCGCTTTTTTGTAAATATCTCATTTCCTATGGGTTTTTTTCTATTTGTATTAATAATCGTAAATTGTAGAATACAAAATTCTCTACAACTTTTGTTTAAAAAAAAATTTTATACGGTGAACTGTTTTCGAGATAGAGGGCGGAGAGCGCGCGATCACAGCATCACTTCAGGTCAACCGGTGCCTCCGGTCGAAAACGCGCCATATATAGTTGATGAACTATCGATAAATCAATGATTATAAACATTTGTCAATTTTTATTAACTATTATATTATAATAAATTAATGATTATAAACATTTTTCAATTTTTATTAACTAACTATTATATTATATTTTATAATTTTTTTCCTGACCTATCCACTTTTTATTCAGTATTAGTTTATTTAAAAAGACTTACCTGCCCATGTAATTGCAGAATTGTTACTGAAAATATAGGAATTATATTTGAATTTTAATCTAATTAATATTAATATTATGAATTAATCTTTTTATCAAAAAATATCATTCAATACATTTATTTTTCAATGATCAATGGTCAAGTGATGCTGTGACCGCGCGCTCTCCGCTCTCTATCTCGAAAACGGATGACCGTATAAAAATTTTTTTTTTACAATAGTTGTAGAGAATTTTGTATTCTACAATATTGATAATAAATACAAATAGCAAAAAAACCCATAGGAAATGAGATATTTACAAAAAAAGCGCAGAAAACCGATTTTTGTGACCTTTGACCTTGAAATTGAATAGTTACGTACACCCTACCATAATATGTAGGTTTTGAGACAACTTTTAGGAAGTCAAGATACAAGTATTTACAGACTTACAGCTGGGTATCTCGAATTCCGAGGTGAACTTACTATAATGACTGGACTATGGTATTATAGCCGTAAACATTATCACTCTCTTAATGTTCAAATCGTAAAGATTGATCACATATTGACAAGTAATGTTATTAATATTTATGGATAAACTGAAAAACAAAAATCCTCTGTTTCAGGTATGTGATGCTTAATATAAGATCTTAAGTGTCAACCCCAAGTTTGGAGGGGCCACCTGTTTGTATGGGAGAATAGTGACCTAAATATGTATATGCAATCTCTTCATTAAAATGGAGATATGGTCTGGCTTTTAGGTAAACTATAAAAATGTCCTTGATTTAAAATATATATTTTTTCATATTATTTCTATTACTATAACTTTCATAATTATTGTTTTAGGTGACTCTGGGTATCCTCAACACCCATGGCTAATGACACCTGTATCAGAGGCAAATTCTGGTACACCTGAAGCCACTAATAATGAGAAACATATGAAAGCCAGGGTAGTTATAGATAACACTTTCTCAAAGTTAAAAAAGCGATGGCGTTGCCTGAACAAGGACAGAGTTCTTCATTACAAACCACTTAAATGTGGACGCATAATATTAGTGTGCTCAATTCTACACAACACCATGACTGATTTTGTCGTTGATGACATCGAGTTAGAAGGTGATTGTTGTAATTTTTGTATGTATTTTATTATTTATTACATATTGCCGTGTGTTGCCGGTGGTAAAAAGTGAAATTGTCCACTGATGAAAAAAAAAGTCCGAAAAAGTATGCAACATTTAAAAAAGCCTGTAAATCGGACTAAAGTCCGCAAAACGGCAACACTGCATATTATTAATTTTCCTGTGGACTTTTGGCGGGAAGTCGAAAAGAGCGGGTGTTTAAATTTTTCACTGTTTTGTAAAATATAATTTTCTAGTTTATATTACTGTAACATTGTTGTAAATAGTAGTTTTTAATTGAATTTAATATAATAAAATAAAAATGAGTGAAGATAGCGACGGGGGTTCGCCCCCTGGAGATACTTCCAAAAAAAGAAAATTGGAGGAAAGTACGGTGGACTTCAGAATGTTCACAAAAACTAATTACAAAAGACAATTCCCAGAAAATTATAGTGGAGATTGTGTCGTATATGTGGAATCGATGAATAATAAAAAATTGGGAAACAAAAATCCCATTACTTTAACAAAATTATTTACAGAAAATGTAAAGGGTATAGTAGTAGGAGTACATCGAGTGAATGCATATAAAGTTGGTGTAACTTTTAAGAAGCCTGCGCCAGCTAATTGTTTTTTGAAAATAGACCATTTCCTTATTAGAAATAAACTAAAAGCTTTTGTACCGGCCCACCAGTCGGAGATTACAGGAGTTATTAAATATGTACCGCAATCTTCATTTACAAAACTCAAAACTGAACAAGAGGCTGCAACTCGTGCCAGTTTTCGTGTGGCTCTTGAAATTGCAAAACGTGGAAAACCATTCACCGATGGAGAAATGATCAAAGAATGCATAATAGCAGTAACCGAAGAAATGTGCCCTGAAAAGGTAAATTTATTAAAAACTGTCAGTATGTCAGCAAACACTGTGGCTCGAAGGGCAGAAAACATTGCTGAAAATATATCCTCTCAACTGTTCGACAAAAATGGACATGTTGAGTGGTTTTCTTTGGCCTTGGTGGGTCAACGGACGTGTCAGATACTGCTCAGGTGTTGATTTATATTCGAGGAGTAGATAAAAGTTATGAAGTGCATGAAGAACTTCTTGATATGTATAGTATTCATGGCACAACTACTGGTATAGATATTTTTAAAGGAGTTGAAATGGCCATTAATCAAAAGAACCTTCGATGGAAAAACTTGAAATGTATTACAACTGATGGAGGCAAAAACATGAGTGGGAAAGATAAAGGAGTGGTCGCTCTTGTGTCAAAGGCTGTAGAAAATGACGGTGGTTCAAAACCATTAGTCTTACATTGTATCATTCATCAACAGTCTGAAACCAGTCATATTAACTGTTAATTTTATCAGATCTTTTGGGCTGAATCACCGACAATTCCGACAATTTATTGAAGAGATTGGAGAAAATTACTTACCTTATCATACTGCCGTACGTTGGCTTAGTTGTGGGAAAGTCCTTCAGCGCTTTTTTGAACTTCGAGCAGTGATCGAATTTTTTTTTAATGAAAAGCATCGCCCTCTTACTGAATTACAAAACAACGCATGGCTGTGGAAGTTATCATTCTATGTTGATTTGACAAAACATGTGAACGAACTGAATTTGAGATTGCAAGGACAAAACCAGCATCTTCCTGATTTATACACTAATATCAAATCATTCCGGAAGAAATTGATACTGTTTCAATCACAACTACGAAGTAAACGTTTTTCACATTTTAAAACATGTGAAATATTCAGCCACACCACTGAGACTGAGTTTCCTATCGATTTTGCAATCGAAACTTTGAGTGCTTTGGAAATAAATTTTGATATTCGTTTCTCGGACTTTGATGCCATTGTGAATCAAATTAAGATTTTTCAGAATCCTTTTGATACTGACATTGAAACCCTAGCCCGGGAACTTCAAATGGAAATGATTGATCTACAGTGCAGTGATATAATTAAGAACAAATATCAAAACTAATCTTTGTTGGAATTTTATAAGGGTCTTCCACTGACACAATTTGATAATTTGCATAAATTTGCTCGTGGGCTGTTTTCTGTTTTTGGTACTACTTATTTGTGTGAGAAGACCTCCAAAATGAAGTACACAAAAAATGTTTACAGATCTAAATTAACTGATGAGCATCTTAAATCTCTTTTAATAATTGGTACAAGTAAAATTAGTCCACAACTACAAACTATTGTCAGTGGAAAATCTCAATTAAGTAGGTACATAAATCTCATTAGTATTTCATATGTCATTATACTTGTTATAAGTTATGTTTTTATTTAAAATGTATAAAATGTTAGTTGGTTTCATTTCAATAATTTGTTAGTTATTATATACCTACTGAAGTTAAATTTTCTGCATATTATACATGTCTTTACTCATTACAATTCTGTGTTTCTTTATCCAACTTATCACAAAAACAATAACAATAAGCCTACAACAATGTTATGAGTAGTTAGCCCATGACCATATCAATGTAGATGTCATATTAATAATTATTCAACATAAAATTAGAATACTTACTTCAGTAAACTAAATTTAATTTGCTATAAAAAATAAGTTCTCTAAAAAGAGTTTTCAAGTATGCTAGCTCTCTGCGGGCCGGACAAAATCTGTCCACGGGCCGGATGTGGCCCTCGGGCCGTAGTTTGGAGACCCCTGGTCTAGACCAAAGTCATTTTCTATACTCTGTTGAATAGAGTATAGAAAATGACTATGTTTGAAACCGGTTGTAATGTAATTTTTAATTTGATCCAAAGGACATTGAGATTTTATTATAAAACAATTAATTAGTTGTAAGCAGGGTTACAACGACATAGACATTTACACATCTGCTGGACACCTATTTGGGTAAATACTTTAACTTTCATCCTGCGATAGCAAATTAATTGTTAAAATGTTCTTTTTTAAATGCTTTCACCGCAATTCACTACCTAGTCACTGATAAATTGTAGGTGAATGCGGGGTGACAACTTTTCGACGTCTTTAGCAATTTATTTCGAAAGTCAAAATGAGTAACTCGACTCTCAAGACTGATTGTGGTAACAACATTTTTAATTCTTAAAAAGCCAGTTAAAACACTCAACGTATTTGTAATAATAATGTTAGTAATAATATTGAATATGTATGTAAGTAAATGTTATTAATAATTATGTCAAATAAATAAGTAGAAAATTTATTTGTATTTATTTTTTTATTAATAATTTAATAAACTATTTTGTGTAACACTTTGTCTGTAGAAGAGATCACTATTAAATTTGAAAATTAAAATTATGTGGCTGTTAATAAACAGAGTAATTAATAAATAGGAACTTTACTTTTACTTAACATTTATTAAAATTAAAAATATAGTAACAAACAGTGACTTTATAACAAATAGAAATTACTAATGTTCAGAAACAGAGTTATTAACAAACAATGACTTTATAATAAATATAAATTACTAATGTTAACAAACAAGAGTTAATAACTTAATACATAATAACAAATTGTATCTTTACATTTACTTGCAACTCTTACCAAAATTAAAAATATAACATTGACTTTATATCAAATAGAAATAACTCAAGTGAGATTAACAAAATATGTTACATATTTCTCATAAATACCCTTAAATTATTTTTATGACAATTATATCACTTGGTAAGGTTTTCAAAATTTAAATAAAATATTTTTTGGAAAAATTCTTTCAAAATAAATAGTAACAAACTCTTGAAACAAAGTAACAAGCCATGAATACATATTATTTATTAATGTTATGCTTTTGTTTACCATGTTGAGATACAATTAGATTTAAGTTTACCAGTTTTTTATAGAATAACTTTAACATGAAATAAAATATGATTACTAAATTAATCAACTAATTATTATTATTACATATTTTGTTAACTAACTTCTCTAACATATCTAAAACTCTTATCCCTATGGTTTGCCACTCCCTCTGGGTCTGCACTTTCATCTCCTTAATCCTATTGTGCTCTCTCCGCAAGCTTATGTAATCTTGGTGTTGGTCTATTTTATACTGTCTCCAAAATTCTTCAGCTTGAAGAAAGTTTTGTGCTGCTAGTTCAGTGTGTGCTGGCCTCAACGTTCTGCGAGGAGACCTTCAAGTTCTAGCTTGGCGAAGTGTTGTTTGCCCAAAACGAGCAGGCTCAGTCTGAATTATATTGGTCGGAGAATAGGGTCTAATAGGAGAGGGTGCATGTGCATCTGAAAAAGACATCATAACAGTTATTCTAGTATAAAATAATTTATTACTATAATTAATATAAATTCTTAGGAACATTTTGCCTTACCCTCTTGTGCTTCTCCAGTATTATACAGACAGTGAAGTTATTGCATTAGGGCTTAATGCTGGGGGAACATGAAATGATGTTGATGCCGCAGGTTCATCCGATTGTTGTGGCCCTGAAATATTTATGCTTATACTCATTGTTGAAAAGACCATAATGACCATGAGTCTTTTAATTTATTTTGTATTTTAATGTATTTTAGCACTATGCACTTTGTGATTTAAAGTTAAATAAGTAATAAAATAGGTAATGTGTTGTCTGTGGGAAGTAGTAATTTTAGGATTCAATTTCTTTCTGACTAACTTTATAAAATATTTTACTTTGAATTTCTTCTACTAGGAACTCTACTCTTAGAACTCTTTGGTTCAAATTATTTAATTTTCAGTGAGTAGCCGGCCCACCACCTGTACCGGTTGCAGCTTTATGCAAGCATGCTGCCTTTTTCTTGGTATTATTTTTAAAATTTGCCCATACCTTAAATCAGAGTCAACAACTAATGTAGTAAAACTTTGCTCACCACTGCATATACCAACTAGCCCAAGTAATAATGAATACTTATTAAGTACTTTCTTACCTTCTTCCACTTTTCGGTCGTCTTAGGTAGGTAGGTCGTAAACCTAGTCCACTGCTATTAAGAATGTTTGCTAATTTTCTCCCACTTACTAATATTGCTAATGCTACCTTTGGCATTAGGTTTGCCGAGGTCACCGTGTCTAAAAAGATTATTAAACATTGTTTTGTCTATATGGATAAAACAAGCTCATCTTGTTTACCGATTGTCACACTTACTGTTCCATGAATGTTATTGGTTATTGAAGTACCTATCAAACTGAGAAATACTTGTTTTCATCATTTTTTAATTTATGTCTTTATACAATTTATTTTCAACGCAATAAATGCAAAATAGGCTTGTAGAATTTTGGCGATATCTGTCAATGTCACAAACAATAGCACAATAAGTTAAAACCCGTCACAATCTTAATGACACCGGCTCCTTAGCAAAATAGTATACTGAAAATGACATTCAATTTGGTCGGTTAATCTCACAGTGAAGTCGTGCTACCACCAATCTAACAAAAATATTAAAGTGCAACTAGTGTGTGTGAATGTTTTCTAATCTATGCGCCTGTTCATTGCATTGATAATCAGCATTTTGTAAAGTGGAATCTAGAACTAATAATTACTTAAAGTGGGTACCGGCAAACATTAACAGCTTGGCAAATAATAGTATTGATAGCTCAAAGCACCACCTAGTGTTGAATTGGGTACTACATTATTGGCGTATAAGCGCCATCTAGCTTTTGTCGTGAACATCTCTATCGACGAAACGGCCATGAGTAAGTGCGGGGCGTGTGGTAAATCTCTTTCGCCGATGGGTGGCGCTAGTTGTACCATCTGTCCCAGTATTTACCATAAGGGGTGCGTCGGGGTCCCTGATGCGGCTACTATAATAAAAGACTGGGTTTGTCCTGAAAAAAAAGGCTAAAAGGGGGGACAACAGCTCACCACCAATTAGAGGTATGTGCAGTGGCTCTTCATTGCACACTTCTCCTACTATAAATATGAGCTCGGATATCAGGGAGATGCGACGCGAGCTCGCGGACTATATGGCAGAGATTCGCCAATATCGTAAGGAGATGTCTGAACTCCGGAGTGCACTCTCAAATATTAATGAGCGTCTTGTCTCTGTCGAGCGTAGAATTGATGCAGTGGAGCAGGTTTCAGGATCCGAACCATCGAATAAGGTTGTTGAATTGGAGAGAACGGTCGAGCAATTGAAGGCGGAGCTCAACGATAGAGACCAGGAGGCATTATCAACGGACCTAGACATTGGAAACGTCCCGGAGCCTACAGGAGAGAATGCGGTGCACACCGTCGCTGTGTTGGCCTCTAAACTCGGAGTAACCCTGGCACCTGCAGATGTTGTTTTTGCGGAACGTGGGGGACGCAGTAGCGAGAGCGGTGTTGATGAGCCCAAACGAGCGCGGCGATTGGTGGTGCGGTTGGCCCGCCGCCAGCTGCGAGACGAGCTGCTGCTCGCGGCGCGGGTTCGCCGTACGCTCACCAGCGCCGACCTCGGCGTAGCCGGGGCGCCACAGCGGGTGTACATCAATGAGCGGTTGACGCGCTATAATCGTCAGCTCTTTCCGCGAGGAGTGTCGTCGTCTCAACTGGCGATACTCGTGGACAAAAAGAGGGCGTATTTTTGCGCGGCAGGGAGATGGTAAACCGGTGCACCTCATGCGATCGACTGCCGACGTTGACCGGGTTTTTAAGACCACTAGTATTTGACGGTCAGTGCGTTAGTTTACGTTATGTCACTCTATCTGTATATAATGTTTTAGCCAGTAATTGTTACTTTTTCACTTTTGGTGTTTTAATTTTGTATGGTGTATGCTCGTTGCTAATCGAATCATATAATAATCCTAATCTATTCCCAATTAAACATAAAGTAGAGTAAGCAATAATCAATATACAACGCCTATATTACATGTATCTTAATAAGACTATTAATATAAAATTACTAGACATCATAACGCAATTCAACAATTATAGCATTTACACTAATTCAACATTTCCAATTTTATATAATTTAATATTTTCAATTTTATTTTATTTAATATTTACTATTAATATAAAATTACTTGACATCACAACACAATTAAATAATTATGGCATTGACAATAATTCAACATTTAAAATTTTATATAATTTAATATTTACAAATTTATATAATTTAATATTTATACTTTATAACACTAGCATCATTTTCTATAATTTGTGTTGCCAAAAGGGATTTAAAAAATATAATAATTTTTCAATACAAAACTTTATACATAATATTAATTCCGAACATCAAATACAATTGCTTTTCATCCGCCAATATTATGACATTCCTCCCACTATATGGTTTTGTATACTTTGTTAAGTAATGGTTAACAAAACCCTAAAAGTTGGACTATACAACGCGGGCTCTCTAGGCACAAACCATGATAATTTTCTGGCAAAAATTAATGTAGGTACTTGACTTGGATATACTGGCTCTCAATGAGACGTGGTTAAGAACAGGGGAGGAAGGTCGTGCCCCCAACGTCATGGGATACCGACTTTGCCATAAGCCACGACCTCGAGAGATACAATCGCGTGGGGGAGGAGTTGGATTTCATATTAGAAAAGGCATAACTACACGGACCCTTTCACCACCCATTGACCCACTATTTTGGGACCAATATTATTCATTTTTTACATAGCAGATTTAAGAACCCATATTAGACACTGTAAATTTCACTTCTACGCTGATGATACCCAAATTTATATATCTTGTAGGCCAAGTGATATATAAAAAGCAGTTGCTTTGCTCAATGAGGACCTTAATCGTATAATGCTGTGGGCCCAAAAAAACAGCTTGTGTCTTAATCCTGCTAAATCCAAATACTTAATCTGTGGCTCCTTTAATCAACTCAAACATCTGAGCCTTACAAGTGTCGTAAGCTTAATGGGTGAACCAATTGAACGCATTTATGCGGCACGTAATCTGAGTCTTTTACTTGATTGTAATCTGCGGTTCCAAGAACATATAACTAGCCTAGTCAACAACTCCTTTTACAGACTGAAGATACTATAAAGAGTGAGACCGTTTCTGTCAGTGGAAATGCGTGTTCGTCTTGTAGAGTCTTTGGTGCTGTCAAAGTTGAACTATACAGATGTTGTTTCTGGCCCACGTTTCACATCTGGAACTAAAAAGTTCATACAAAGAGTTTAGAATGCCTGTGCCCGTTACTGTTGACTAAAAAGTCTAGCTTCTTTTAAAAAGCAACTCCGACAATTTATTTTACGCGAACAGAAAGCACAGGAAAGCTTGCGACATGATATAAACTGTGTATTATAGGTGTATGTTTCAGGTTACTTGTTTTGCACTTAGCTTACTGTATTAAAAATTTTACTGATTCGATTGGCATCCTTAATTAGTTGTTTTTTTATAAAATATTTTCTTTGGTGTTGGGTTATGGGTAGTATTCACATTTCACATTTATTTTAAAATAATTAAAGACTAAAATTCTTATATGTACAATTTAAATTTATAATTGCGATTTTGGTCATGAATCAAGACATTTGACACTTGTTACAGATTTATTGTTTATTTTTTAATTCTCTTTTTTTTAATAATATTATTTTTGTTTAAAGTAGTGTGTTAGTGTTTGTTTGGACGGCTGTGAGGTCACGGAATGGGTCAAGCGGAAGACCGGTGCTGAACATACCTAGGTGTGCCAGCAATGCCGAGCTTGATCCAATTTGCGGCTACCTACGCTATTTTAGTTTTAGACGTTTTTCATTTATGTATTTTTCTTAATGTATTAAATATAAGCTTAATTATTATTTTTAGTTTTTAGTAAAGCTGCAAAGAAATGTTTCTTATTCTTATTATTCTAATTTATATTCTAAAAACGCGTTGTGTGAAATTCTTTATTGTTATTCCCAATTTCATAAGTCCTTATATACAAATAATCTTATTCCATATAAAAGATATTCATAACCTAAGGTACACCATGTATGCAATCTTATGTATTTTTACCCTTTTTTGCCAAATAACTCCGTATCCATTTATTATATAATCCAAACTATTATTTTCCCTATTAGATATTATGTTTATCTATATATACCAAAAGAAACTACGTTAAAATTCACTACACTTTAAAATATATAAGCAAAATAGCCTTAAGTTCATAAAACACCATTTAACACGACTTTTGCACAATGATGCTATAGAAATCTATACATATATAGTCACTGAGTGTTCACTATTATAGTTTATGTACTGTTTTAAATCACTTGTTTATCGTTCACATTTCAATTCACTGGTATAATCACGTTACGAGGCCGCTGTCCTCAACATCCTTCCCCCGGCGCAGTAGCCAGGGTCTACGCAGCCTCCTCAGGTGACTGCGGGCTCGCCGATCCCGCCGTGGACTGCTCCGGTGACAGCGAGCTGCTCGAGCTCGCTGCAGGCTGGTCCGGCGGCGACTGCGGGCCGTTCGTGCCCGCCGCAGACCGCTCCGGTGACTGCGAGCTGTCCGTGCTCGCTGTAGGCCGCTCCGGCGCTCGTTCTGCGCCCGGCGCCGCCCCCGGCGTCGTCCGCTCCGCTCCCGGCTCCGTCTGCTCCGCCAGCGGTCGCAACTGCGACTGCGGCGCCTCCTCCAGCACCGCCAGCTTCGTCGTTGGCCTCCGGAACACGCCACTGCGCGTGCGAACGTCCGCACAACGCACTTGTCCGTCCGGGCCAGGGTAAACCCGGAGCACGATCCCCCGCGGCCACGTATTACGCGGCAGCGTCGACGAACAGGTCCTACGGTACAAGGGCTCGGTTGCTCTGCGGGGCCCCGTAGTGTGCTGTGAGCGTGGGAAGGTATTCCTTCACCCAGCGCCTCCAGAACTCGTCGGCAAGGGCTTGCGCGACTTTCCATATCTTCTTGTCCGCTGGCACACACGGTCCGACGAACGGCAGTCCAGTGGACGACCCGAGGAGGAAATGATTCGCTGTAATCGCCTCCGAGTCGTTGGGGTCCACTGTGACCTGAACGAGCGGTCAAGCGTTCACGGAGTACTCCGCCTCAGTCATCAGTGTCTGGAGTACCTCTTCCTTGGGCGACTTCCCGTTCAGCGTAGCTAGCAAGGCGGTTTTCACTGACCTCACCATCCTTTCCCAGATACCTCCTTGACTCGGCACCCCGGGCGGTGTGAACTTCCACTGCATTCGACGTCCGCGCCTCTGAAGTGCGTACCATTGTCGCTGTACATGACTGACGGCCATCCTCGCCGCGCAGCCATTCTTCTCATAGCCATCAGTGCGGAGTCCGTCGACAGCGAGGCCACCAGCTCCAGGTGGACCGCCCGCGTCGTCAGAAATGTGAAGAGCGCTCTCTCCTCCATCTCTTCTCGTGACGTCGGCCGATGGTAACCGTCATCGGGCTGAAACAGTCGAGACCACAGTACGAGAATGGTCTCTGGAACGCCCCCAGGCGTTCGGCTGGCAGGTCTCCAGTTGGCGGGGTCCTCGGGTGCGCCCGTCGTAACCAACAGAACGCACATTTGTTCATGTACGCACCGTCGGCCGCAGCTTCAATATCCAGAATTTTTGCCTGAGGTCGTTCACGACTCTTTCGCGGCTCCCGTGTCCCGCTCTGGCGTGCTCCCTTGCCACCAGTAACCTTGTGAAGTGATGTCTTCCATCCAGGATGATAGGGTTTTTCATTTCGGCCGGCACCTGAGCTGCTTTGATCCTTCCGTCTAGTACGAGCAGCTCGTCCTTGTACACTGGGTTGAGCCGGTACAAGGAGCTCCATCTAGGCACCGTCTTGCCACTTGCCATCTTGTCGATTTCTTGTGCGAAGCTGTATCGTTGTGATTTTTGATACCACAACTTCTCGGCCCTCGCCAGGTGTCGTACATCGAGGTTGGCCCGACGATCTCGGCACTTCTCGATGAATAACTAAACCATCGCCGTGAATCTTATGAGGCGCTAGTAGTTTGAAAAGCGCTTCACATCTGGTAGACAGCTCAGCTCGCTCGCCTCCGTGGTGTGGAAGGCGACGTATTCTTCTTGATCTAGTACTCGAGCGGGACTCTCCGCGGGCCACTCATTCATAGGCCTGCGCAGGAAGTCCGTCCCCCGGAACCAAGGGTCCTCGTCGCTCTGCGAAACATAGCCCGTTTTGGTGGCTAACGGCGACGTTGCTCTTCGTATTCACCCATCTCCACTGTTGAACAGACGTCATCTCGGCGATCTCCCCTAGCGGATGTGTGATGTATGGCGTGTATTTTCGGCTGCCGTTCTGTATCCAACACAGAAATACTTGTGCGTCGATCCAGTAGAAAACCGTGTCCGTTTTCCACCTGTGCTCTGCTACGACGGCGTTTTCCAGCCTCGCTCCGACCGGGGCAGCCTATAGCTCCATCCTTGGTATTGTTTGTGCCTTCAGCGGCGCCACCTTGGCCTTGGCGGCGGCCAGCACGACTCGTACTTCCCCATTTTATTGTAATCTGCAGTCCGCACGACTCCCCCCGCCGTTCCCTGGTATTGTGACACCTCCCGCGTGCCACTGGAGTCCCGGTCCCACCCTGCAGATTGTTCGACTCCCCCGTTGTAACCCCGGGGTAATGTGACGCCCTCTTTGCGCCACTGGGGCCCCACTTCGAATCGACCTTCTTCCGTTCGTTTGGCCGTTCTGCCAAAGAGGTCGATGACTCGCTGCTCTTCTGGTCAGCTTTGCCTTGGACGCTATTCCCCGTGCGTCTATTTCGAAGTGTTTCTTAATCATTTCCTCCAGTCGTTCGCCTCTGGTCTCGATCGTAGACACGTGCAGGATGTTCTCGTGTTTTTCCTGCTATCCTGCCTGCCTTTATGAAGCATTTGGGAATGTTTCCATGGATTACCCAGCCGAGCTTCGTTTTTGAGGCTGCAGGCAGGTTTCCCTTGCCGATCATCAGCTCCCTGGATACAATAAGCTGCCAGTTGTCCGTGCCAATGAGAAGTTGGGGTTTCTTGTCTTCATAGCATATCTCTTCGTTCTTGAGATCACGCAGGTGAGCACGTCGGAACAGTGATTCCGGGAAGGACTGAGTAAGTAGGTTCAATCCGTCCACGGTTCTCGCAGGGATGTCATATCTGGTACCGTCTTGACCCCGTACGCTAAGTTGTACGAGTCGGCTTCTTTCTTCCCTCGTCTCGGCATTGATCCCATGCATTCGCAGCATCTTCGGTGGGCCGTCTGCGCCGATAGCCTTCACGACGTCTTCATCAAGTAGTGTTACTGTCGAGCCCTCGTCGAACAGCGCGAAGATATCCGCTTCGCCCCGTGGACCGACAACTTGAATTCTTCTCATCTTGAGTTTCACCGTTCGGTCGGAGGTGACCGACGCGGTGATCACGGCGTCCTCAGTCTGCGGAGCGCCGCCAGACCTGTCTTCGTGCAGCAGCGCATGATGAGGCAAGTTGCAGCCCTTAACGCCGCACGGCTTCGCTCTGTAGTTGTATCTTCTATGCCTGCTTCGTATGCACCGGAAACACAGCCCTTCCTTTTTGACTGTGTCCCATCTCTTCTGCACGCTCAGTTTCTTGAAAGCAGCGCAGCGAAACAGAGCGTGATCATCGGCACATATCAGACACTTCGTTTTATTCTCTTTGGCTGGCTGTGACTCGTTGAACCCCTGCCCTCTTCTGCTATCGCGAAGACTGGCCTTCTCGTTCTGGCTTCGTTCTTGTAAGGAGGTGGACGAGGTGTCTCCTTCTTCGGTGCCGTACTGAACCCGTATCGCAGCGCCCTGTCCGCTTGTCTCATTAAGAATTCAGAGAGAAGAACGACATCGGGCTCGTTCCTGAAGCGCGATGTCTCTTCTGCATAGGCGTACCACTTGCTCTTCTCGTATGGGCTGAGCTTCTCCAGGATGTCTCTCGTGAGCAACGGGTTAAAGAGGTACCTGTGCCTCAGCTTCCTCAGGATGGCTACCATGTTCTGAATCTTCACTGCAAATTGGTTGAGTTCTGCCGCCGAACCGCCTGGGTATCTTCTTCAGGTTTTCCATCATGCGGTCGACCATGACTTCGGGTCGACCGAAGCATTGTTCCAAGGTCTTCATTATTTGTTCGGGCGGCGTCGCGACGCTCAGCAGTGGTGCCACGGCTTCCCTTGCTTCTCCCCGTAGGCAGCTTCTCAGGCGAGCTAAGTTCTCGATCGGCTTGAGCTTGTAGAAAGCAGTGGTGTCTTCCATGGCTGCTTTGAATGGCAACCATTCGGTGGGAGCACCCGAGAATATGGGCAACTCCGTAGTGTGGCGCGACTGACGTTGGCTCAGCAGTTTGTTCAATGTTTCGGCAAGATGTTCCACCCCATTAGCCCTAGATGTGGGCGGTGTGGGTGAGCGTGGGCGGCGTTGTTCCGGCCACTCGAACCTCGTCTTCTGTGTTTCACGTCTTCCTCCCTGTGGTGGCATGTCTTGTCTTGTCTAGCCTCTTTGGGTTCGGGACCCTGTTCACTTAGCCAGGCTCGGACACGTTGCTCCACCTGTTCTGATGGCTCGTCGTCGTCGGGGCTGCTATCATCCTCTGCAGCGGTGACGTCAGCGGCGAGCTTCTTCTTTATAAGTTCTGCTTCGATCTACAGTTCGTTCTTACGGAGAGCGGCGAGTTTCTCCTCCGCCTCGTATTGCATACGCGCGACGACACTTGCTGTCGTCTGTCGAAATAGCCTTTTTCCTGGTTAGGGCTTGTACTTCCGAGGCTGCAGGCGCCTTGCTGGTACCTGGTCTCGATTTAAAAATAGTTTGAAGCAGATCCGCCCTTCCCTCGGCCGGCGACGGCTGGCTCGTAGCGGCAGGGGACGGCGATCGTGGCGGATCCGGAAATCTACGTGGTTGCTGCTGGTTCTCCTCGGCCCCACTCTTCCTTCTTGACATAACCATCTTCAAATGTTAAGTTAATCTTCAAATGTTAATATTCAATGTTAATCTTCAAACTTCAAAATTCTCTTTCAAGAATCTTCGGTAGGTTTTCCGACGAAAAATCTGCGAATCCTTGCTTCCGTTCGCAGCGGTGTATCCTTGTATCCTCGAGTCCGATGTTCTGAGTCCAATATAATCCCCGGCGTTGATTCCCGTTGATAAGTGCCGTCTTCGTTATTTTTAATTTGATATGGACTTCGAATATTTCTTCAATCTTCCAATCCGTCTCGCCAAAGGACCACGCACGCACGATCCTTGGGGGCCTGAAGGGGGAGGAGAGAAAGGTGGAGGTAGTATATGTGATGAATGCGAGGAACCCCCTACAGAACTACGTCATAGCTAGAGTTAGCCCACAGGTATGGAAGAGGTGTGTGGATGCTGGATACGCCCATATAGGTATGGGCAGAGTGAGAGTGGAGGACCATAGTCCGTTGGTGCAGTGCTTCCGCTGCCTCGGGTATGGGCACACGAAGAGGGTGTGTGGGGAGCAGACGGATCGATGCAGTCACTGCGCAGGTCCTCACATGAGGACTGTTTGCGAAAAGTGGCTGCAGAGAGGTGCCTCAGTGCATAAATTGCACTAAGGCCAAGAGAGGTAGCGCGGAGCACAGTGCCCTTGATAGAGAGTGTGCAGAGAGAAAGAGGTGGGACGCTCTGGCTAGATCGGCGGTGTCGTATTGCTGAGGTTGTCCCCGGTGAGTACTTCCAGTACCGAATATTGCAGGCCAACCTTCAGCGGAGCCAAATCGCCACAAGGGAGTTATTACTCGAGGCCACCAAGCGTAAGGCTAGCGTAGCGTTGCTTCAAGAGCCCATACATAGGTGGGGCGCGGAGTATGAGGACATACAACGGAGATAGGGTCTACCAGAGCGATGGGGAAGGGGGCGGTGTTGTCAAGGCGTGTGTTGTGGTATTCGACGACACTCTGGACGTCAAGCTACACACACGCCTCAGCAACAACAACATAGTTGTGACCACCCTCCGAACCAAGCCTGGGAGACGGTTGTAGTGTCCTTCTACTTCGAGCCCGATAAGCCTGTAGGGCCCTACCTGGACCATCTTATGCAGATAGGAAGAGAGTTGGGATCGGATAAGATGGTCCTGGGAGGTGACGCGAACGCTAAAAGTCCGTGGTTGGGTGGCGACGCGGAAGACCCG
The DNA here is from genome assembly GCA_037179445.1 of Phengaris alcon alcon. Classification (NCBI taxonomy): domain Eukaryota; kingdom Metazoa; phylum Arthropoda; class Insecta; order Lepidoptera; family Lycaenidae; genus Phengaris; species Phengaris alcon. The sequence goes on along the minus strand of JAYRCH010000072.1, from coordinate 205,714 downwards.
CGAGGAAGGGATGTGTCTGCTGTACTGGAAGCAATGGGTCTACATATACTCAACACTGGAGACACCCCAACTTTCGATACCGTCAGAGGGGGAAAAAGGTACTCCAGTTACGTGGATGTGACAGCGTGCTCCGACGACCTGCTGGACCGAGTGGGCGACTGGAGAGTTGATGAGGGTCTGACGAGCTCGGACCACAACGGCATATCATTTGGCATCAGACAACAGAAATCCACAGGCACAAACATAATACGTACCACACGCATGTTTAACACACAGAAGGCAAACTGGACTCAGTTTCGTGAGAAACTGACCCAGCTGATGTCGGACAGACAATTGACTGTACACGACATGGATACAATACACAGCACACAACAAATAGAAGAAGCAATAGACAGATACACGGAAGTCATAACACAGACATGCAGAGACACCATGCCGACCAAAAAACACACACAGAGATTCACCTTGTCGTGGTGGAATGATGAGCTCGCGCAGATGAAGAAGGAGGTCGCCACGAGGAAACGCAGGATCCGTAACGCTGCGCCTGATCGCAGAGACCGCGTAGTTGGACTGTACCTGGAAGCGAAAGAGAAGTATGAGAAGGCAGTAAAAGATGCACAGACTGAGAGTTGGAAGGAGTTTTGCCGGAAACAGGATAGGGAGGGGGTCTGGGAAGGCATCTACAGGGTGTTGAGCAGAGTCAGAGGGAGGGAGGAGGATCTGCCCCTTACGAGGGACGGTGAAACCCTCGACGCCCGAAGCTCCGCGGAATGACTGGCGGAGACCTTCTACCCCGAGGACCAGGAACGTGATGAAAGTGAGGAACATCGGCGGACGCGCCGGCGGGCGGAGTCCTTGGACACCGAACCGCCGGCGGGTTCGGACGACCCTCCTTTCATCATGGAGGAGTTGAAGAGAGCCGTAAGGTCCTTCAACCCCAAAAAGGCCCCCGGGGCGGATGGACTCACGTCGGACATCTGCCAACACGCTGTAGAATGTGACCCGGAATGGTTCCTTGCTCTGCTGAATAGGTGCCTCACCGTCGCCTGCTTCCCCAAACAGTGGAAGCGGGCGACTGTGGTGGTGCTAAGAAAGCCGGGTAAGGAATCGTACCGGGTACCAAAAGCCTATCGACCGATCGGCCTCCTGCCTGTTCTCGGCAAAATCTTCGAGAAGATGCTGGTCGCCCGACTTAGGTTCTACCTGCTGCCCAAGATTAGCCCTAACCAATATGGCTTCATGCCCCAAAGGAGCAGCGAAGACGCCCTCTATAGGTTGGTGAACCACGTCAGAAAGCAGAGGGAGGAGAAGAAAATTTCTGTCGTGGTGTCGCTGGAGATAGAGGGGGCCTTCGATAGTGTTCGGTGGCCGGCCATAAAGGTTAGGTTAGCTGAGGTTGGGTGTCCGGGGAACCTGAGGCGGGTGATCAGCAGCTACTTGAGTGAAAGAGAAGTGAATGTAAGGTATGCGGGTATGGAAGTGAGCAGAGAGACCAACAAGGGGTGCGTGCAGGGGTCTATAGGTGGACCAATCCTGTGGGACCTCTTGTTGGACCCCCTGCTATGGATGTTAGAGGAGATGAATGTCTTTAGCCAAGCTTTCGCCGACGACGTAGTATTAGTGTTTAATGGAGAAACGGCTCTGGAAATAGAGCGAAAGGCAAATGAGGTTCTGAAAAGAGTAAGTAAGTGGGGGGAGTCGAACAAGTTGAAGTTTGCCCCCCACAAAACATGCGCTCTATTATCAACGCGAAGGTTGAAATACGACGTGCCAAGACTCTCGATGGGGGGTGTCGACCTTAAATATTACGACCACATTAAAATATTGGGCTTAACCATAGACAGCGCACTTACGTTCAACACCCACGTCAGCAACGCATGTAGCAAAGCCATATTAAGGTACAAGCAGCTGGCAAAAGCTGCAAGAGTGGGATGGGGGCTTAACCCCCACATAGTCAAAATTATATATACCGCGGTAGTGGAACCGACTGTTTTGTATGCATCAGCACACGCTGGAAACCGCACCCACCGTGGAAAAGATGGGAGTCCAAAAAAGGCTCAACTCAGTCCAACGGGGTTTTGCCCAGAAGATTTGCAGAGCATATCGGACCGTCTCCCTGAACTCTGCGATGCTGTTGGCTGGGATACTCCCTCTTGATCTCAGGATACTCGAAGCTTCGAGGCTCTATGAGATCAAGAAGGGAGTACCGCATCCGGCGTTGAAGGACAGGGAGGTGGAGCGAATGGCTCCAGCGATCGAGGACCCACATCCGGCAGAACAGGTAGAGCTGCGGTTCGGATTGGTAGACGAGGACTCGTATGCAGACGTGGTTAACAGCCACGTCCATAGGATCTATACGGACGGCAGCAAGATTGAGGGTCGAGTCGGAGCCGCACTCTCCGTATGGAAGGGTGAGGTCGAGACGAAGGCCGTCAAGCTTGCGTTGCCGCCGTATTGTACCGTCTACCAAGCCGAGCTTCTAGCGCTCCAGAGAGCAGTAAGTATAGCCTGCAAGAGTGGAATGGCGAAGGTCGGTATCATTAGCGATTCCAGATCGGCTCTCCAGGCAGACACCCTTAGTTCCCCTCATCCCCTGGCAGTGCAAACAAGGGAGGCCCTCCGAAAAGCTGCATCGCAGAGGCGGGAGGTCTCCATGTTTTGGATTAAGGCACACGCAGGGTTGAGAGGGAATGAGAGGGTTGACGAATTAGCCAAGGAGGCCGCGCTGCGATTGAAAAGGAAGCCTGACTACGATCTGTGTCTTGTTTCATTCGTCAAGCGTATCTTAAGAGAGGATACGGTTGAGGAATGGGACAGGAGATACGAAGTGGGAAGGACGGCCGGAACCACGAAGCTCTTTTTCCCAAGCGCTGCTGCTGCATATAAGATAGTCAACAAAATAGACATAACACACCACACTACATAGATACTGACTGGACACGGCGGGTTCGCCTTCTACTTGAACAGGTTCAAGCTGAAGGAGGATCCGTCGTGTTCATGTCAACCGGGAGTTGAGGAGATAGTTCCTCACCTATTACTCGAGTGCCCCATTTTTGCTAGCAATAGATACGATATTGAGCAAAAATTGGGCACATCGGTGACGGGTGAGAACTTGCCTGCCATCCTGGGGGGAAAGAAGAGGGACATATTCCTCTCTTTTTGTAAAAGTATTGTGTGTGTAGTAAATAAGAAAAATTGTGATATTTTGCTATTTAATTTGTGTTAGGTTTCTTTAGCGGTAGTTTTTCATGTGATATTAGGATAGTTGAACGTTGTGCTGTATTTTTACTTTATTCTATATTAATTGATTTATGTTTTATTGACATTTTAATTTTAAACTGAAAATTTTAATTGTATTTTATTATTATTTTGGATTTTATTATTGTATCAACGGTGTTATTGTAATTATTGACTTTTAACAACTGCTCTTTATATTTATTTGACGTTTTAGAAAAGTAAATATCTGACAAGTACATTGTACTTTATTGACAGTATTACTATTGTAAGGAAGCTAATCACTGTAAATATAAAAGTTAATAATAATAAAATTGTATAAAGTAGAAATAAGACTATTATAAAAAATAGTAATAGAACTAAAAAAGAGAAAGAAAATAAAACATATATAACAAGCCCTGATTACGTTAGGGAGATACGGCATTTATAGCCAGCTCGCTGACCCCCGATCACGCCGCTATAAAACTTCAGAGGACGCTGGACCTTCTCCCTGATTCGCTGAGCGATTGGCGAGTATCCGTCAACACAGATAAGTCCCAAGCGCTCGCCGTCACCGCGAGAAGGGGGTTCCCAGCTCCTCTAAAGATCGGAGACGCCGCAATACCATGGCATGGAATGGCCCGGACTCGCTGCGGGTCGCCGTCGGAAGGCATTGGGGCGGGAGGGTGTCAGTACACCCCCGCGGAAATGCCGAGGACGGCCCGGGGCGAGCGGTGTCCGTGCCGCTCAAGCTGGGCTCGGTGGGGGTCAGGTATGCGCGCTCAGACGTGCGCGAGCTGGACTTCGAAGAGGTGGAGCTGCGCGACGAACCAAAGCCGGCGCGAGAATGGCTGGGACGGTCGCGGCTATGCGGCCGCGAACCACGGTCAGCCATGCTTATACTAAGTATGTACTAAGTACGTGGACATGTTACATAACGTCGCAGAATGTTCAAACATACGGACACAATAGTACATGTATATAGAAAGTTAACTAAAAAGTACTCACACACAAACACAGATATCACTAAACACAAAACAAGTAATTAGTGTCTAAGTAGTCACAATAGCGTACGTACTTGCACGGTAAAACTTTGAGGGCTGGCTCCCCGTGACCCAACGTTGGAAACGAGTTCCAACGGGAGGCCAAAGGCAGGGCAACTCCTCAACCTGTCGACAATTCACCCTTATTCTTACGAATAAAGTTAGGAGTTTATTAACACTGCACTTAACACAGGGCTGCCACCGTCACAGATCTTAAGAATTTAATTAAATCTAATAATATTTTTAATTGTGTGGCGTTCAATACTTTATTCATTACTGTTATCGGATTTCTTATAGAACAAAATTTAAATTAAATTATTAATTTAAAAATTAACACGTATTATAATCTCATTTTCTTTAATTTTACTCAGAGTAAGCTCCTAAGTATTTATGTGTTATGGCTCTGAAGATTTGACGAATCAGTTTCAGAACATAGTTATGCTCATTTAGTTTAAAATAAATCTAAATACAAGAAAATAAATGAATTAAACGATTTATTTTTCATTTGATATGATTTAAACACTAACAACAACAGCTGTTCATTTGCAAGAAATTCGATATACTTTGAATTTTATTTAGAGCGGTCAATTTCCTTTAAAAATATGTATCGCTCATCCCGATACGCTCATTCAAAAACGAATTATAAAATTCCAAAGATAAAAAAAATTTTTCTCCATGTTATTTAAATGTAAAATAGAAATTCACGATGAGCGACCTTTCAATATTAATATTAAGGGCTCCCGTTTTCACAGTCTTCTTTTTTCATCACTAGGAAGATATTCCACTGCAAATTTTGAAAAAAAAAATAGTCGGTTTTTTGAACTGGTCTAATACATATATATATACATATGTTAAGTGTGTATCCCATAAGATATATGAGGGATAGTGTGTAATAATATTCCCTACCCTTTGTGCTAGTGCCTTCTTCTCGAGACTTCCGCCTCGTTTCGCGCGTTTTTCGCCGCGACTGTTAGGGGCCCCATACACGCTCCAGTTTTCCTTCAGTTCGTCCTGAACGGATGCAAAATCGTATCGTCTGTGTCCAATTTCGAGATCGCATCAGTCGGCCGTATAGATTAAGCGATTCGTTCCAGTGTTGCCAACTCCGTTTCTGCGAAACTACTAAGCTCGAGTAGTTTTCTACTAAAAAACTACTAAAATAAAACCGGTGGAGTGGGAGTAGGCAAGATGAGATCAAAACGGATTTTTTTTTATTTAACTTATTACTTTTAAAAAATTGATTTTTTATTTTAACGTTTGTTGTATGTGAGCCTCAAATTTTTATTTTATTCTGTTGTTTAGGCGACAGACGGACGAACAGCAAAGTCTCAGTAACAGGGTCCCGTTTTTACCCCTTAGGTACGGAACCCTAAAAATGGCACGTGGTCTAAAGAAAATTATTAAAGTTCATTGAAGTATTTAAAACTTTAGAGCCACTATGGTTGATAAAATCTAAAGACTATTACTATAAAACAAAGATAAATTATTTCTTTATCATATTACTGGAAAAATGTATGACACAATAATTCTGTTTCGTCGATAGCGTGATTACAATTGCAGCAAAATACAATTAATAAATAAAATAATAGCCTAAACAGACTAAGAGCATGTCACGACATGTCTAAGGAGAGTTCCGTAACTATCAACGCGCAATAGGTTTTCTTTGAATTACTACAAAAGTTATTACAGAAGCTAGGAGAGCGGCGGACAGACAGACAGACGAACGGGAAGAGTGTAATTATAAGGGTTCCTTAAGTATTACGGAACCCTAAAAACACGACCGAAGCTCGCGGCAATTTTCCGTGTATGTGCTCCAATCCGTTCAGGCCGAACCTTATATTAAAACGCCTAGAAACCGGGTACGCGCATGAAAAGTGAAGTAAATAACTTAATACTGAGCCATATCGGCTCAGTTTATTCGAACGACCCGTCAGTTGTTACGGTCAAGCGCTAGTACATACATCTCCGACTATTAAAAACATTATGACGGTTTGTGTCGTTATTAGGTGTCACAATGCATCGGAAAAGAATTAAAAAAGCTTCGGACATAACATTTCATATGTAAGTATGAAATGTTATGTCCGAACAATTTGAGTTACATTAAGTCAAATATTTAAAACCTTTTATAACATTTTAAAATAAAATCATATTATGTTGCCATCTTGCTGCCCTATTGTGACTTGTGAAAGTGTTACTAGTAAAAATAAATTTATTTCAAAATTTTCATGGCTAATAGTTGCAACTAAGACAAAGTTCTATAATACTTTCTGATTATTTTAATTATCAATTTAAAGTATTGCCTGTATTAAGATAATCCTTAATATATTCCTTAATACCAGTTTAATATAAATAAAGTTCACAAATTGTGTTTAGATGGATTAAAATGAAATATAAGTTATATTTTACATCTCACGATATTAAGAAAAACAAATACAATAATTCCAATTTTAAGAGTGTGTACACACTCCACAATTTTAAAGTTTAGTTTGTGTGCGTGTCGTTATGTAATGCTTACGCCTACATCTATCTGTTGCTTGCTTCACTTTGTACGATGCGTTTGTTTGAAGACTTTCTAGGCGTTATTAATCTTAGGGCCTAACTAACGTCAATTCGGTCGGATGCTATTTTCTCCGTGTATGTGCTCGAATCCGTTCAAGCCGAACTGACGTCAGTTCTATCTGAAATGATCGGCCTCTCGTCTGTGGAGGCCTTTAGGGTTTTTCTGCCGCGACCGTTTTCGCACTTTTCCACCGTCGCGATCGCTTCACATAGCGATAGTGTCGGTTGGTGTGTCGGTGTTGTTCCTGTGTCCGAGAGACGTGTAAAAGTAAGTAGAGTTTCACGGATAGGTACTGTAGGGGACTGTATAATTCCACAGGATTTCAACCGCCGGCTCAGATTAGACTCGAAGATAGCAAGGTTACACCGATTTGGGCAGAGGCAGTGGTACACATCAGTGGACTCCACCACTCCCCCCCCCCCCCCCCCGGTGACGTCAATTTTCACAAATATTAAAAAAGATTTTAAGTGATGTACTTAAAATCTTTTTCACTGTCCCATAAATCTTTTGAAATAAGCGATATGCACGAACCACTGTCGATTAAAACATCTGTGGGTACTCCGCGCAAAACCGCACTAATTACATCGAGACTGTTACACTCGTTTACAATTCCGCAGCAAATATTTACGTTCGCGTTATTACGTGAAGGTGACCTTTGTTTAGTGAAACATTCTTCCTTCGAATTACCTATCGTTTTACAAAAATTACACTTCGGTTTTTTTACAAACGATCGAGAGATATATTACTATTTGAATTATTTACGTTTGTCACTTCACGAGGATCGGAAGATAATTTCAAACGTTAACTACAATTAACACTCTTGATTACAAGTGTAACATTTTATTGTTCTAGCCCCGTCACTCGCACTCGCGTTTCGCTTCCTATTCTTCCTATCGCGGTGCACGGGCACCCTCGTAAATTAATATTGCGCGCACTATTTTAATTAATAACTTGCACTTGAACGACTTAGTGGCATAACCTACGTCGATAAAAACTCCACAATCGTATCGGGCGTCAGTTACGCGTTTGTAGCTGATGCGCGAATTTGAGAATCTTTGATTCGGCGTACAATAATTGCACATAATAGCTCGTCGCTTAAACCATTTACAATACGCAAACGTAACAAAGACTTACGCGCGTAGTCCGCGTATGTGGAGTATTTATCCGATTCTGTACACATAACTTCGAACAGTATATTCGCGATGTCAATTGTTGTTGTCAATTGTTCGATGTCAGCGACGTGTTCGGCACAGCAAACGGCTCGCTCGGCACCGCTGAGTTTGGGCATGACCTGGTCAGCCGCGGCGGTGAGCTCGCCTCGCTGCCGATGACCGCGATGTCGAGGCCGGCGCTCGTGCTGGGGACGGGCGCTGGCGCGGGCCCTTGCACGGTGGGGCGTCCCTTCGCGTCGGACCACGCCTCGGGGCTGTTGCTCCAGCGCAGTGATCCGGTTGAGGATCACCTCCATCGTGGTGCCCAGACGATCTATATCTATAGGCGTGCGCTCTCGTTCACATTTTTTACGAGAAGTAATTGCCATTCTATTTAACTAAAACTTTTACTTAATTTGAATCGCGAAAATCAGAGATGACACTTGGCGGTATTTTGGCCTCCAGATCGTAATTCTGATTTTATGTTTAGAACTAATTAATTATAAAAATATTAAAACTAATCAACACAAAAATATTAATTTATTAAAATTACAAATCACATGAATTTTTACGGACAGAGTAGGTACGAACGTAACGAGCACGCGAAAATGTGAGAAGAAAATAGACGAGTTGGATTTGTTTTTTTTTTCGAAATAGTCTACGGTAACGGCCCGACCGTAAGACCGCCTTGATCCTTATGATCAAGACTTGATCCTACTGATCAAGACTTAATGGGCTGACAAAGCTTGGTCTGTGACCGACCCTTTTAGCTTTGTGGCTAAAATAGAAAGCTCCATCGGGTCAATAGGCCCGATGTTGCTTAGGAACTGTGTGGCGTACGAGAGGTTCGGCAATAAAACTGGGTGTCGGGGAGGGTATGGCCTTAGGCGCTTTTGGCGCGGAGGGCGTGGCCTGAGTAGGAAGAGCGGGGAAAACCACTTGATTTGAAGTGGGATTCTGCGTGGGCTTGGTCCATGCAGACTTAGAGGGTAAGAGGCAGGGACGAATCTCTGCTTGGGGGGAGCACCTTTTGTTGTGGTGCAATGTACTTTTTTACTTTGGGTGCTTTTTTTCACCCTCTGTAATTGGCTGGGTGACCTTGGGTCTTGCAGAGGACACAGCTGGGGGGTTCGATTTCCTCAGCTGGGCTCTTTCGGGGACAGTCAGAGGTGCCGTGGTCTCCCAGACACTTGATGCAACGCGTCCTATGGCTTGGCAATGCCGTGCCGAGTGCCCGTAAGGTTGGCATCGGTGGCACTGGCCAGGTGCCCCTTTTACGGGGGGGCTCGACGCGGATGTCTGTGATGTGACAGATGACTCGGATATTGAAGATATCCTTGCCTTCCGGTGTTAGGGGAAGGGTTACGAGTACCATGTTGTACGCGTATTTTTTAATAGGTACATGACCATAGATACGATGTACTTCCGTGGCGGGATAACCCTGGTCTTAGATGTCCATGAGTACCTATTTTGTGGAGAGGCACTTATCGACACCGGTTATGACGACGCGCAGCACGCGCTCGTCTTCGAGGGCATAGGTATGGTAACATATGTTTTTGATGCGTAGGAACGCGGTGAGGAGGTGGTGATCCTCCGAAGTTGTTAACTTGAACTTTAATTCCAATTGGGGTCGTGTGTGCAGAAGAGTAACGAAGCATATTTTTTTTTTAATTATCGTAGTAGTATTAGTCTAATCTGAGCCGGCGGTTGAAATCCTGTGGAATTATACAGTCCCCTACAGTGTACCTTATTAGGTTATGAATATCTTTTATATGGAATAAGATTATTAGTATATAAGGATTTATGTAATTGGGAATAACAATAAAGAATTTCACACAACGCGTTTTACTTCACCTGGCTCATGGAAAATAGGGAAAATTATGGAAAATAGCTGTATATAGAGGCAAAAGCGAGATAGCAAATCGGCCCGAAAGAGGCGTACGAGCGCGGCTCTCTATACGGCATTGCCATGAGCCAGGTAAGCGAGACGAAAAAAGTGAAAATTGTTCTCCTCAATACAAGTGTTTTATTATCGCCCCGGCTCTGCCCAAATCGGTGTAACCTTGCTATCTTCGAGTCTAATCTGAGCCGGCGGTTGAAACCCTGTGGAATTATGCAGTCCCCTACACTGGGACAGGACAATTTTGACAGACAAGACCGTACACCATAACAGACCTGACATAACACTTCACGACAAACGAAATAGAACAGTTTACCTCATAGACATTGCCATACCCAATTCACACAACATCACTTCCACGCATACTAATAAATTGACTAAATACACAGACCTAACAATAGAATTAAAATCACAATGGAAAGTTAACACAGTTAAAATCATACCCATCATCATCTCAAGTACTGGCATCATCCCTAAAACACTCTACACTAGCCTCAAAACACTCGACATTTACTCACTCACATAATACACCATAACCCTGCAAAAAGTAGTCATTCTAAATACGTGTCGAATCGTTAGGAAATTTTTATCAATAAATAAATTTTACAGTTTACCTAAGGTTGCTTGGCCACAAGCCCGCAACTTTAGTAGAATACCCGAAAAGGAGAATCTATGAGATTTAAAGACCAAAATAATAATAATAATAAAATACAGAAATATATTCCACTTGCAGACGAAATCAAACAAATGTGGCAGAAAAAGACTTAAAATTATTCCCATCATCGTCTCTTCATCCGGAGTAATACCTAAAACCCTTGCCACTTCTTTAAAAACTCTAGACCTTCATAAAAACACATACATACATATGCAAAAATCTATCGTCATAGATACATGCTCATTAGTTCGTCGTTTTCTTAACCCATCCTCACATTTTTCTACACCTCAATCATAATTTAATACCCATTTAGATATCTCTCTCTTAAAGGAAGTGGTAGGTAATTCCTTAAATCTATTGGGCAGTTTATTATAGAATCGTTAGAAGAAGGCGTCTTCTAGGCGCCGGCCCTTGAAAGGGGCCTTGGGCGGGTAAACATGGTCAGGGGCTATGCCCCTCTACATGTGATATTCTATTTTTTAATTATTTTAAGAGGACACGCCCAGTACTAATACTGGGCGCAAGTATTAGTACTGGGTCCCACAAAACGGACGTTTTGTGGGAAGACCCACTTCGGGTCTCCCACAAAAAGAAAAGCGACGGCCGAGGGCGGCCAAGACCAGCAGTCGACTCCGGCGGAGCGTGTGGGTCCCGGTCCGGGGACCAAGGAAACGCGTGTGGTGCCGCTCCCACACACTCCGCATTTGTCGAACTGCGGACATAAACCGACCTGGGAAAAAGGTAGGAGGAAAAATTTGTCCCGAACCCCGGACTTTTGATGTCGGGGGGGAAAGACACGCTACGATGCCGAGAGAGTGGCATTAGGGCTGCCACAGGTCGGACACCGGGCGGGTTCAAGAAAAAAAAAATGCGCCAGTATTTTAATTACTGGCGCGGGGGTAGGATGCAGGGGGAGGCGATCCAACGGTGGTCGGGGTGGCAGAGCACGCTAACGCGCCGTGGCTCCTCCTCTTCGGGGGCGGGGTGGCTCTGCGGAGTCCCCAGCTCTGATGGCGTCGCGGGGCAGCAGTCTGCGGTCAGGCCTAGTTTCGCGGCTGCGTGTGCTAGGTTTTGGGAGGTGCAGATGAAGGCGGTGTCGTCAGCATACAACGCCGCGGTGGTGCCAACGTCAGTGGGCACGTCGCTGGCGTAGAAGTTGTAGAGGCTGGGCGACAACACTTCACCCTGCGGGACACCTGCGGTGATGGGGCGTTCCTCCGAGAGGACCCCGTCGACCTTGACCCTGAAGGTCCGGCTCGAAAGATACGAGGAGAGGAGTCTTACCATGTGGCTGGGGACATTTGCCTGTAGGAATTTATGGAGAAGGCCTTCGTGCCACACGCTGTCAAAGGCCTTCTCCGTGTCCAAAAAGACGGCCACTCCAGAGGCTTTCCTGTTGGTAGCATCTGTGAGGAGGTGCACCACGCGAACCAGCTGGAGGGTAGTGCTCAGTTGGGAGCGGAACCCAAACTGTTCGCGCCGAGGAGGAAGAAAAGGAGAAAGGTGTTTGAGGAACAGGATTTCAAAAGATTTGGATAGGGTAGAGAATAGGGTTATAGGGCGATAGCCCTCCGCCCGTCTCAGGTTTTTATGAGGCTTGGGGATAGTAATAATGAGCCCCATTTTCCAGGACTTAGGGAAGTGGCCTGTCCTCACAATGCCATTAAAGAGGCGAGCAAGAGCGGCCACTGTCCGGAAAGGTAGGTGGCGCAAGGCAGCATTTGTGACCCCGTCAGCGCCGGGGGCCTTGCGGGGCTTGAGACGGGCGAGGATTTTTTTGACTTCTCTAGGGGAGAAGGAGAAATTTGGACGTTCTAGGGGGGGAGGGGGGGAGTATAAGAACTTTCTTACCTCCTCGGATACTCTTGCTACGTGGTCGGTCGCCGTAGTCGGTAGGGGCGAGAACTGCCGCTCCAGGTGGTCGGCGTGGATCTCGGCACGGTCCTCAGCTCTGTACCTAGGGTTGCCATCTGGATGGATCAGGGGTCTTGTGGGGACAGTAGCACCGGTAAGACTGCGGCACGTACGGTGCAGGGAGGTCCAGTCCTCACCTGCATTCGTGATGCGCCGCGTCCACAAGGCCGCGTTGTGGTCCTGCAGTGCCTGCTTCACCTCTGCGGTGAGGCGGATCAGCTCGTTCTTCAGTCGCGGGCATCTATTAAGCTGCCAACGCCGCCGTAGCTTCTTCTTTTTCGAGATCAGCTCGGCTATGTGGCGTGGCAGCGGGGATCTTTTTGGGTGGGGACTGGCCGACTACTGAGTGGCCGCCTCCATCGCAGAGGTGATAGCAGCGGTGATCTACTGTGTCATGCGCTCTACGTCATCCACAGAGACCACCGGAAAGTTGGGCGTGGAGCCGTGCAGCTGCAGGGCAAAGACCTCCCAGTCGTAGACCGGGCGGGGGGGCAACGGTGGGATGCTGGAGGGAGCAGCTCTTATTGAGGCCAACACTGGAAGGTGGTCCGAGTCTAGTGCCACATCCAGAACCTCTTGCTGGAAGACTCCAGGGAGGCGGTGGGTTATGGCAATGTCCAGAACATCGGGGGTATGGGTGGGTCACTCGGGGTAATGCGTGGGGGCATAAGTGCCCACCACAGAGTATCCAGCGCGCTCGAAATCCGCGAACAGACGGTTTCCGTCCGCGTTTGGTGTGCGTGAGCCCCATCCCGGGTGCTTGCAGTTTAGATCTCCGGCAATCACAGTGGGATCCTCTGATAAGAGCCCGTGGATGTCGGAGATATCTAAACGCGAACCCGGGTGCTTGTAACACGCATAAATGCGTGTCCGGTGCGAGCCTAACATCAACTCTACACCAAGGGCGTAGAGCGAGGTCACCGAGGGAGCGGGGAGGAGTTGGTGGAGCAATCGCCTGCCAACGAGGACGGCGAGGCCTCGACACGCGCTTCCACCTCCCAGGTAGTCTTGTCGATAGGTGTAGAAACCCGGGATGGACAGGCGGTCCTGGGGAGACAAGTGGGTCTCGCTGAGTAAGGCAACATCTACTTCGTACGTTTGTAGAAGGTAGCGAAGTAGTGCTGCCTTACCTCGGACCCCCCGGGCATTCCAGTGGACAATGTTTAATTTTGAGGGTTGGGCAGCCATTTGGAAACCAATTTAGAAACTAAGGAGGCACCTTCAGGGAGGGCCTGTAAGAGAGTGGTAAAAATGTCCTCCCCGGCTTGAATTTTTGTATAAATGCTCATGGCCAGAGAGAACAGGGACTGGAGGAGTTCGGCAGTAGAGGTAGGGGTCTCTCTGCGGGCGTGGCGTTGGGGACGCGGCGCGCCTGTAGAGGGTTGTGCAGTGGCAGCCGCGGGGTCCGAGGGCGCCGTAGCTACCTCGACAACTTCGGTAGCATTAGCGGTCATCTGTGAAGCGCTAGAAGCGCGTGGAGTACGTGGGGGCCGTGGAGCGCGCTGGGGCATTGGAGGTGCCGCCAGACTAGGAATGGACTGGGGCAAAGGGAGCGCGAGCGGTTCGAATTCGGAGTCGGTGGCGGCGGCAGATGAGGTGGCCGTTTTCCTCCTTTTCCGCGGTTTCCTCTTCCTCTTAGGAGGCTGTGTGGAAGGGCCGATTTCCGAGGCAGGAACAACCCGCGGAGTAGGGTCATTTGCCTCGGCCTTAAGTGAGGTGGCAGTGGGCGGGGGGGCGGGACCTCTTGCTCCGGGATGGGCGGGTCGCGACTAGTGCGGGGGGGTCCAGTGCGGGCTACAGTACCTGCGTGTTTGTTCTTCGCCTCTTTGCGGAACACCGGGCCGTGTCGGCTATTCGCAGGGTGAGCCCCCTTGCAGTTAACGCAAGTGGGCTCCTCAGAGATGGGGCGGGGGCAGTCGTGCGCGCGGTGCTCTTCGGCACATCGCACGCATGCCATCCATGCGGTGGCAATTTTGGCTCGAGTGCCTGAATTGCTGGCAGCGGTGGCATTGGGCGGGGCTCTTCCTGCCCCTCCAGGCTTCTATCTTAATGCCCGGCATATTTAGGATCTCAGTTATCTTATATATGCCGGGTACAACATCCGGGGCCCTGGTGATGAGGGCAAAGAAAATACATCCGGGTTTATCCGGTCTCGCCGACGAGAAGGCATTGTAATAGTACCGCCCCGCGAGAATGCCGAAGACGGCCCGGGCGTATCCGTGCTGCTCAAGCTGGGCTCAGTGGCAGATAGGTAGGCGCGCTCAGACGTGCGCGAGCTCGACCTCGATGAGGTAGTGCTGCGCGACGCACCAGAGCCGGCGCGTGAGTGGCTAGGGCGGTCGCGGCTATGCGGCCGCGAACCACGGTCGGCCATGGTAACGGGGCACTAAACTAGCGTCCACAGTATAACATAGTAGACATGTTCTTAATGTCACAAAAACACTAATAACATGTACACGTACAAACAGAAAAAGTAAAAGTAAATAAGAGTAATCACACAAACACGGTTAAAAGTAAAAACACGAAACACGTATCTAGTGTCAAAGTAGTCACGATAGTGTACTTACTTGCACGGATTAAAACTTAGAGGAGACTGGCTCCCCGTGACCCAACGTTGGAACAAGTTCCAACGGGAGGCCAAGGGCAGGGCAACCCCTCAGCAAGGCGGCAATCCTTTTTTTTTTCACCTCCCCCCTTCCGCGTGCGGTCGGGTGGACTCGCGCGCGAATGTCCTGATGTCGAGTGCTTCCGCAGTATTTATAGAGCTCTCTATAACAATATCGCGGTCGCGGTCATAATTATTTTTGGCTACACTAAAGGGAGTCGAACTCGGATCCGGGTTCGAGTCCGGTGGTCCCGTGTTAGAGTCGGTCCGTAAGTCTTTACGTGTGATCGTGTCTGGTATAAGACTTCGGGGTAAGCGCCGGCGTCTATCCCGGTGCTTTTCTAATCACGCGGGTGCATGTTTTGTGTTTAGGAGAACTCCTTTATTTTGTTTATCAAGTCAGTGTGACTTGCTAATGCTGACATGCGGTCCTCGAAGGAACCTTGCAGTTTTGTGACGAAGACGTCTGCGAACAAAATTTGGCTGCGAACGCTATGTTGGCGCCGAAATTGGAGGTCGGGGACGGTTGTGCAGGTCCCGTTTCTGTGGCCCTATTGGCCGGGGGAGGGATGACCTTTGTCGGACTGGCTGGGAGGGCCGTCGACTTTTGAGGAGGTGGAGGTCCTTGTGGACTCTTTTTTGGTAACCCCCAAGCAGGTTTGGAGGGAGGAGGGGCAGGGACGTACCTCTGCTTGGGAGGGACACCTCTCATTGGAGGAATTTTTCGCCTCTTTACTTGGGGTGCGCGTTTGCACCCTTTGTAATTGGCCGGATGGCCAGAAGAATTGCATAGTACGCAGCTGGGGGGAGTAGTCTCCTCAGCTGGGTTTCTACGCGGACATTCGGATGTGCCGTGGTCGCCCAGGCATTTGACACAGCGCGGTCTGGCGAAGCAGTTCCGCGCTGAGTGGCCGTACAGTTGGCAGCGGTGACACTGCCCCGGCATTCCCCTTTTGTAGGGGGGTTCTATTGATAAGCCTGTAATGTGGCATACATTTTTAATATTAAAAATGGCTTTCCCCTCCGGAAGCACGACCAGTACCATGTTGTACTGGTATTTCTTAGCTGGGTGGTACATCCTGTGCACCTCTTTGGCGGGGATCCCCTGTCTGCGGAGGTCCTCGAGGACGGAGTCCGTGGAGAGCTCTTTATCTACGCCCTTGATGACGACTCGCAGAGTGCGTTCGTCCTCCAGGGCATATGTATGATATCCGATCTGCTTTTCTCTGAGAAAAGCAGTCAGTTTTCTATGATCGTTTGGGGTTGGGACCTGCATCATGATCCCGTTTGGGGTGTTGCGGGCTGACGAGTAGTTTATACTCTGCTCTTTAATTGCTGCGTTTACAAGGTTCCACTTTGCCTTCTCCTGTACTATAACAGGAGGCGGCAATTTGGGGGCCTTTGGGCTGTTCGGGGCCGCGACTGTTACGTAGTCAGTCTGCATGGGTTCAGTACGGGGTGGGGTTCCGGGTTTAAAACCCCTGAAAACTCTACCATTTCCGCTTTTCGCGGTTTTTTCCGGTGGCGTCGGCGAGGAGCAGACCGCAGAGGAAGCGCCGTCCGCGCGTTTCATCTTCTTGGTCTTTTTTCCCTTTACGGTTTGAAAACCGTCATCCCCCTCGGAGGCCTCCTGCTCGGAGCAGGACATCTCCGGCTGGGATACATCTGTATAATCGTCATCGCTCTCATGCGATGACTTTGTAGTCCGGCGACCGGCGACGACGGCGACTCTTCGGACGTAGCTGCCGGGGAAGCCGGCGAGCTAGTGGGGATATGATGCAATTTAATGAACTCATCCCAGGCCTTTGACGCTCCTGGGAATGTTTGTTCCAAAAAGGACAGGAACAGCTTTACCGTGGTGTTTTCCATGGTAACGCAGTTTACCCTGACCCTCTTTGGTCTGCTCTCTATTTGAAATTTTTAATTTGGGGATTCAACCCCTCCCGGCATCCGGGGGGGGAGGTGTGTGCGTGGAGGAGTCCACAGGTGTGTATCCTAATCGACAATTTCACTCTACTTACTTTCCTTTGTTCCTCGGACGCAGGAACACACCGACACTACACTATCGCTATGCGAAGCGATCGCGAAGGTGGAAAAGTGTTAGAAAACGGTCGCGCCTAAAAATAACGGTCGCCGCGAAAAATAACGGTCGCGGCGGCAAACCCAACGGTCGTGACGGAACGCGCGAAAATCCCGGCGTCATGTCGTTGCTTGAAGCCCCGAGGTGAAGGCACTGGCACTGTGTATTGTATTATAATAATCACTTCAATTAAATATCTGAGCATTAACTTTTAGCAGTCGAGCGTTACCACTTCAGGCTGCCACCCGAACCGGAATTCGAGAGCAGAATGGCGGCAATTAGAGAAGGAGACTCTTCTCTCTCGCGCCGGGCCCCTGAAAAGGGCCTTGGGCGGGGAACCAAAACCAGGGGCATAGCCCCTCTACTTGGGGTGGGAAGTCGCGCCCAGTACGAGTACTGGGCGCATGAGTCTAGGTTTGAAGGGAAGACCCCCCGCAGCAGAACGCGGGGGAAACCCATGGGGGGGCAACAACAAAACCAAAGGGAGTGTCGATTGCCAGTCCAGGCACAACCGGGACCTGCGGTCGGCTCCAAACGGCGCGTGGGGGTCCCGACCCGGGGGCCGGGAAACGTGTTTGGGTCCACTCCGTCACGCGCCGCGTTTGCCGGACCGCGGAAACGAGCGACCTGGGGAAAAGGGGGGAAGGTAAGCTTCCGGTTCCCGACTTTTTGTGTCGGGGGGGGAGGTGCACCAAGGAGGTGACGGGGTGGCAAGAGCGCTGCCACTCCGACAGGCCCCAGGTGATTTTGGACGATGTACGCCGGCATTTGGTTTGCCGGCGTAGGGAAAGGTGTGGGGGGGATCTTCGGGGGCGGTGGGGCGGGCTGCGTGGCTCCGCTGGGTCCTCCGGGGGGACGGCATCTCTCGGCAGTCGGTGGCGGTCGGGCGGGCGGGCATGCCACGGCGCTAGGTCGGTCAGCTCGACCAGGCGCGAGGCATCCGCTCGCGCGAACAGCTTCGCGGAGAGCTGGGCCACAAAGGCCTCCACGCTCTCCACCCTGAGGTCCCTGGATATGGTAGGTGTTGCGGACGTACCACGGTGCGCCCGCGATTCGGCGCAGCACCCGGATTTGGGCTCTCTGCAGCAACCCTTTCTGGGGTGCAGAGAGCAGGTGGTGCCACGCGGGTGCCGCGTACGTAAGGCGGGACCGTACGTACGTCCGGTAGAGGGCGATGCGCATCCTCAGGGGGATCTGCGGGGACGCGTAGGCCGGGCGCAGCAACGCTATCGCCGCGTTCGCCTTCGCCACCGCTGATGCACATTGGGCGGCCATGGAGAGTCGGCGGTCCAGGATGACCCCGAGGTACCTAGCTGTCCTTCCCCACGGGATCACAGCGTCGTCAATCCTCAGAGGCGCCGGAAGAGAACACCTCGTGCTGACGGCGAGCGCCTGGGACTTGCCTGCGTTAACGAAGAGTCTCCATTTGCTCAGCCAGTCAGGGAGGAGATCCAGCGTCCTCTGGGGCTTGATGGCGGCATGCTCGGCGGTCAAAGAGGAGGTGAAGTACGCCGTGTCATCGGCGTAAAGCGCCACGGTGGTGCCCTGGTCCGCGGGCACGTCGCTGGCATAAAAATTATATAGCCCTGGGGAGAGAACGCTACCTTGCGGGACGCCAGCGGTGATGGGACGCTCGCCAGAGAGGACTCCGTCGACGCGCACCCTGAAGGTCCTGCCAGAAAGAGGGCGGCAATCCGCTCGTTATTCTTACGAATAACGACTGCCATTTAGCAGTCGTTTTGGTGGGAAAACAAAGAGGGAGTTTGACCCCCTCTTACATCACCCCTTTGCTGGTGATGTACGTACTGACTTTGGGGAATAACTTCGGATAAGTTATTTTTAGGACTGGAGAGACCGCAGTCCCTCCTGCTGAGGGGTCTGACCCCTTCCTCACTCTCTGACGAGTGTGGTTGCTCGCGCGCCGTAGCACAAACTAACGGCGTACGAGTTTTGTATTGATAGAGTAGCTCATTTTTATAGATAGAACTGGGAGGGCCGTCCCTCCCCCCTTCCGCGTGCGGTCGGGTGGACTCGCGCGCGAGTGTCCTGATATCGAATAATGCCGCAGTATTGATAGAGCTCTCTATAACAATATCGCGGTCGCGGTCGTGATTAGGTGTGGCTAAACTAGTAGGAGTCGAACTCGGACCCTGTTTCGAGTCCGGTGGTCCCGTGTTTGAGTCGGTCCGTATGTCAATACGTGTGTTCGTGTCTGGTGTAAGACTTCGGGGTAGGCGCCGGCGTCGACCCCGGTGCTTTACTATCCACGCGGGTGCATGTATTTTGTGTTTACATAATTGTATTACGTATTTTGTGATGGAGTCTACTGAGTCGGCTAATATGTGCTTAGGCCGCTTTAGGGGGTGTCTGAACGTCTGTGCGTCGTGTTCGTAGTCCAAGGCTCTACGTATGAGGGGATTTTTATGTTTTTTGCCATACTCAAAGAATCTCTCGGCGAGTTCTTTGATATAGGCTTTTATAGTGATGAGGTCGAAGTCTCTATGCAAGTCGATGTTGCGTACGTAATATGGCGCGCCTGTTGCTAAGCGCAAAAAGCGGTTTTGAACCCTTTGTAGGCGTTCCATTTGATTATCACTTATGTGTGCGAAAGAGACACACGCATAAGTGAGTATTGTTCTAATACAAGTTTTATATAAAGTGAGTTTATGTCTTAGGGACATTTTACTCCGCGCGTTTAATAATGGATATAATTTGAAAAGTACGAATTTAGCTTTTCTTAATACTGAAGTTTCTTAATACTGAAGATTAATTCAGTATTAAGAAAACTTCAATATGTCAAATCTACATTGAGGTAAATATAGTTTAAATTTATTTCGTGGAGCGACATTTCTATAGATTACATTAGAGTTTAGTGCGAAATATTCAGGATTTTGTTTGACAAAAGTACAGATGTCTCTGATGTACATACAAATCAATGGTAAAGTGTGAGATTTATTAAACAGTGGCTTACAACTATCCAACGACCAAGCACCATAAATTGCTCTTAAGCATTTCTTTTGAACACGGAAAGCTTTGATAAAGTCCACGGAATTGCCCCATATTGTAAGACCGTATGATAGCGTTGAGGCCACGTACCCGTGGTAAGCATTTAGTGCAGTTTCAGTGGATACCGTCAAACGTAGTTTCTTAATAGCAAATACGAATTTGTCGAGCATATTACATATACTTAGTCTGGCCATAACTACAGTTACAATTAAAAATAAAGGAAATATTACATTTTAATTTGGATTCTGTCATTTTTATATGATGGTTCAGTGTGTTTTCTCATTTTGGCGCCAATACATTGTACAATATTTTGCGATATTAAAATGGAGTGGCGTGATAAAGAGAACCGAATCGCTGTAATTGCATTACACAAAGTAGATATGGAGCCAAATGAAATTTTTAAAACTCTCTACCTCTACTACTCTCTACTCTCTAATTTTTAAAACTTTCTAACTCTCAACCATACGCTTGGTATTAGTAAAATGTTTGTGTACCGGGCTATTAATAGGTACAATGAGACCTCCTCTGTTTGTGACAGAAAAAGATCTGGCCGTCCACGCAGTGTTCGTACGAAAAAGGTGGTCAGAACAGTAAGGTAAAGAATTCGAAGAAATCCTGTCCGAAAGCAAAAGATTTTATCTCGGGAAATGAAGATAGCACCTAGAACCATGTCGCGTATTTTAAAAGATGACTTAGGACTTGCAGCTTATAAGAGACGTACTGGTCATTTCTTAACTGATAATTTTGTAAAGAATAGGGTGGTAAAATCGAAACAACTACTGAAGCGGTACGCAAATCAGGTTACAGAAAGATTTTGTTTACGGATGAGAAAATGTTTACAATTGAGCAACATTTTAACAAACAAAATGACCGTATTTATGCTCAAAGCTCTAAGGAAGCTTCCCAATTAGTCGACAGAGTGGAACGTGGGCACTATCCGACTTCAGTAATGGTTTGGTGGGGTATTAGTTATAAAGGAGTGACTGAGCCATACTTTTGTTTTTTTTCTTTGTTTCAGTATTTATGGCAAGACTAGGTATATTCTTCGTGTGCTTTGCACTTACAATGTTTGTCCACCATTAAACCTAAGAATTTTGTAGAGTCAACTTCTTCAATTTCTGTATCGCCGTAACAAATGTTAAGATCAATAGTTGGCCGTCTAGATTTTTTGGAAATTGTATCATTTTCGTCCTACTTAAGTTTATTTGTAAATTATTATTATGTAGCCATTTAATAATTTTGTCAAGATTTATATTAATTTCATTTTGGTATGTGTTTTGGTCATAACATGTTATTATTAAAGTATTGTCATCTGCTAATAATACTGTACAAGGGCAGAGCCGCGAGGAAAAGCTAGTTTTAATATAAATTATTAGTCATTTTATATTTACGAATTTTTTAAATATTTTCAACATAACATATTTAATTATAAAGATTATCAAATATTCACTTTTTTAAGGTTATTACTTTTTTAACCAATTAAAAATATACCTGGCCACAGCACTACTACAGCACTTATCAAGGCTTTTTCCAAGGCTACCTTGGGGGGCGCCGGCAGCGTGTTCGTGTAAATGACGAGTTTTCATCGTGGTCCACTAACACGGCTGGTGTTCCGCAAGGTGGCGTATTATCTCCTATACTGTTCGTTTTGTTTAATAACTCCATTTATTGACTGGGTGAATTTTCCTCCGGTGCTGGTGTGTGGTACTCATGTACCGTTCAGTAGGGAGGTAAGAGATTTAGGTGTTCTCTTGAATGACCATATTTCTCGGTCGGACCATATACAAGGGCGGCGATGAAAATTTCGGGAATCAAGGAAGTGACACAACATTACTATTTAAAAATGTATTTATTGCTTTTCGAAGTATTCTCCGCGAAATTTGACACATTTTTCCATACGATGGAACCAATCATTGAAGCAACCATTCCATTCGGAAGTTGGGGTCTCCAAAATGGGCGTTTTGTAGGCGTACTGTTATGCGGAGCCTCGCGGATCGCGTTTTAAAAAAAGGTTTCTTTATTAACACACCTTACAATAATTATTTAGAAATAGGATTTAGAAATAAAAGAAATAGTACAACAAGAAGATGCTCCGCAATAAGACTGAAGGAAGACTGACTGTCCGGCCGACGGGCGACCTAATATAATGTTAAGATATGCTGACTTGACTTAAGGTCTAGTCAGCCCAACTACTTACATTGATAAAGGTATAACAACCCCCCGGTTGAGTGTAAAGTTCGGGGTTAAAAATCGAACTTTACCAAGTTTAATGAATTCTAATTCTAGGCGGGGTAGTAATTATATCTTCATCCAGTTCTATTTCGACTGGTGATTTTGGACCTTCCGTCTTCTTGCAAGAGTTAATAAATTCATTGATAAAAGTGTATCTACAGATCTTGTAAGATATAAAGCTACTAACTAAAACAATTAAAAATAGAGTTATACTAGAATAGTGTGTCCCGTATTTAATGATATGTGGCTGATCGATTATTTTGTCAGCTTTGTTAATAAAAAAATTTGAAATTTGATCATTTAAGTTTAAATCGTCTAAATCAGTGTTTATTAAAGATATAGGGGGCACATTATTCGACGATAGTAATTGTAAAATTTTGTTTACGTTACAACAAGAGTCATTGATTAAATTGTAATCAGACGACATAGGGGTTATAGTTAAATTCACAAAATTATTACTATTAGGAATTAATCTAGTACTAGAAGTAAATGCGACACAATTGCCGGGAAGCGATACAATCCCAGTACCCAATAGGGTGACAACCTTTTCAGACTGATCTTGGCAATCTATGAATAATTGTGTCGGAGCAGAATGTATATAAATCCATTGATTATTAGCTAATGCTTTCCAAATTTTTAAGTGTCCATAAATGAACTTAGTTTCACACTGTGTGGGAGGTTTTCTCATAACCTTTAATAATAGTTCACTTGCACAGGTTGGATATTCACTTATAGAGTATATATTCATCACATCACATATTAAGGTTTGGGGATCGATAGTGATACACTCGTCCAAGTCACTCAAGTTACAAAAATGTTGTTTGTCTTTAGTCACTGCGATATACTTAGTGCTAGGTATAATGGTAGTATAAGTGTCCGGATTTTCCGGGTCATAGGGTATCGGAAAAGCTATGCTATGATACAAATTAAATACGCCTGGAGCGACTAGAGGAATTCTGAGTACAAATATAATTTTCCTATTTATGTAATAGCAAAATACTTTTGAAATTTTCATTAGGTGATACATATAATCTAATTCTAAATTTACAGGAAACTCGACATCATTGTTCAGGTGAATATGATTCTCGGCAAGTTCTCGGTATAATTGACTCGGCGTTATAACCGATGGATGCAGGATGTTTTGACTACTGAATGCGATAGCGTTTGATAAGTCCTCTAAACGAAAAGACAAAGTTAAAAGCGTTGATACTAAACTGTTAAGGAGTTAATAGTAGTTATAATAACTAAATGATTTGACACGTTACTTAAATTACGGATGTTTACCGAGAGGTTGTCGATAGCATCATTTAAACGAGCTTCATTAATTTTCATTTCATGAAAAGTTTTATTATATGAATTTAATGTATACTTAGTAACTAAAATATTTTGTTTTATTAAGGAAGCCAGTTTTCCTTGGTTATTTTTTACAATTTCAATCGCCTGATCGTATTTAATTCCATCGTCCTCGTTTAAAGTTCCAAAAATATGTTTGAAAGCAGTTCCAATGCCACCAAACCAAGCTGACCGTTTGCTACCCTTAGACATAAGATGTGATATTGAATCATATTCCTTGACTATGTCGTAATACCGTGCTGTAATAGGTTCTAACATGTTATGACATTCGATATCATTTAACGCTTCATATTGTTTACATAAATATCTAACAGTTCCTAGAATAGAGTTAGCGTTTTCAATGTGTGGCCCGATATAAGATGTGTCAACTGGTATCATGGTATCGAGGTAAGCTCTTCTTATTTTGAGTTGTCCTAAATAATCAAAATATATTCCGGGACTCGACATAATTGCTTGGACATAATCCTGTTGCGCTAGTGCAATAACGCTGAAAAATAAATGTCGTATATAATATTTACTTTTATAAGGAATTAATTATAGTATATGTATGTTTAATAATTAGATGTAATTAATATTAGTAATGCCATCATAAGAACTATTCGATAACTTTTGTATATATTAAATTTAAATTATTTAATATGTGGATTTATAAAGAATTAAGTTGATACTACTTCATTAGTGAATTATTTATGTTATTGGGATATTTGCATGTTTAACTTCGTCGAAGTGATGTTTCACATGCCTACGATTTATTAGTAAAGATAGTGTATTATAGCCATGTATTTTAACTATTTTGTAGGGACCTTTCCACTGGGGTGACAAAGCTTTTCTGAGTCTAAGGTGATTTTTAAGGTACACATAGTCACCTTCTTTATACGTAATTGGTCGAGAACGGTTATCATAATAAGTTTTCGAGGTTTGTTTTGATTGGACTATGTTTTGGATTGCTTTATCGCGAGAGAGTTTTAATCTATGTTGGAGCATTTTAAGATATTCGGGATAGGTAGCGTCTTGAGGAGGATTATAAATCGAATCTGGGAGAAAAGGTTTATGTCCGAATAGAAGTTCATAAGGTGAGTATTTCGTTGTGCAATGTACATTAGTGTTGTAAGTGAGCATGGCTGTGTAGACGTAGCGAGGCCAATTATCTTGACTTTGATTAGTACATATTTTAGATATTCTTTTAAGGTCGAATGGCTGCGTTCTAGCGCTCCCTGAGTCTGCGGGTGATAGGGAGTTGACCAAATTTGTTTAATTTTTAAGAAACTACAAGTTTTCTTAAATAAGTCCGCTGTGAAATTAGTACCTTGATCTGATAAAATAATTTTAGGGATGCCGAATAGAGAAATAAAATGGATCAAACAGTCGCTTGTTTCTTCCGCAGTTATTGATCGAATAGGATAAGCTGTTGAGAATTTCGTGAGATCGTCTTGGAAAGTCATAATGTATTTAAGTTTAGCAGTACCTGCCTCTGGTAAGGGACCTACGATGTCGATAGCTATTCGTTGAAAGGGAGCAGTGGACGTTGTACTTATCTGCATAGGTGCTCGATTAATTTGCCTAAATGCTTTATTCTCCTGGCACTGTGTACAATTCTTAACGTATGTTTCAATGTCTGAACGCATTCCTTTCCAGTAATATTTTTCCTTAATTCTATTCAGCATTCTGACGGAACCGAGGTGTCCAGAAACGGGTAAGTCATGATTTTCTCGTAATATAGTTTTAATTTCGCTAAGCGAGGGATACATTATATTATTATGATATATGTGAATAGCAATACTGGAGTCGTGAAATAGGTAAGTAATCATGTTATATATTTTATTAAATGCGTGTTTATCAAAAGGATTTCTAAAATCGGATATAGCAATTTCTGTTATGATAGACGAATTAACTAATACATTTTTTATTTTTTCCAGAGACTGAAAAATATCGCGGTATGAACTTTCTTCAAAGTGATGTACCTTAGTAAAGAGTAAGTAGTAATTCTTGGTATTATGTTCTATTTTCTTATACGAATGTAATTCTTTTTCACTCTGTAGTATTTCATCTTTATTAGGAAAGTACGATAAGATATCATTTATATAAGGATTAGCTTCATCGAGATCAATGGAAGTTGGAACAAGAATGTGTGAACAGAAGGTTTTAAGTAATGCTTCATTATGTTCAATAATATTAGTGTTAAAACTTATATTTTTATCCGCGATTATTTTCAGGAATTGAGAATATTTTTCGTTACTATTTATATTTACAGGTGGTGGTTGCGGTTCTTTCGAAGCCGTAGGTACAGAGATCCTGGTAGGTGAAGGTAAGGATATATTATCAAATTCTAAGTCTATATCAGAACTTCGTGGATTAGGACCTAAAGAACCGATGTCCGAGAGGTTATCGTTGGGTAATGGAATAATATTTTCGGGGTTAACGCCAGCATACGGAGGGTACGGAGATAGAATGTCTTCAAATGACAAATTAGGTATTGGTGATGTTGTAATTTGAGGTAACGTATTAGGATTTTTAGGGATGACGTTATTGTCGACATTATTATTATCTTGATGAGTAGTTTCGTTATGTATTTGTTCGGGATTCGGAGGGGTTGTACCTATTTCTTCTAATATATTATTTGGAGAAGGGACAGAGTCAAGAGGATCTTCAACAGGGTTCAGAGGTATTAGTTCAGGGAATAATTGTGCATCATAGTCGTCAGGAAAGATAGGGTTGACTGGATAGCGCGATAGGGCATCGGCTGCCGAATTTAACCTACCCTTACGGTAGACTATTTCATACTCGTACTCTTCTAGTTGTAAGCGCCATCTTTGGAGTTTGCTATTATGATTAGAATGGTTAAAAAGCCATTTTAAGGGTTGGTGATCAGTGACTATTGTGAATTTCCGACCATATATATATGGGCGAAATGTTTTACAGCCAAATATTATTGCTAAAAGTTCTTTTTCTGTTACCGTTTAATGATTTTCACTTTTATTAAGTGTGCGTGAGGCAAATGCGACGGGACGATCCTTACCCACTTGACCCTGCGATAGTACAGCGCCAATGGCGTGATCGGAGGCATCGCAAGTAAGGATGAAAGGAAGGCTGAAGTCGGGGTAACAGAGAACGGGAGCAGTGGTGAGTTTGTGTTTTAGTGTATCGAAAGCTACTTGTTGTTGATTTTCCCATTTAAATATTACGTCCTTTTTTAACAGAGAGGTTAGAGGTTTTGCTGTCATTGAGAAATCGGGTATGAATCTGCGATAGTAAGAGACTAGACCTAGAAACGATTTTATGTCTTTAGGTGATTGTGGCGTAGGGAATTGAGTGACTGCTTCGATTTTATCCGGGTTAGGTTTTACACCATTCTCGGTTATAATGTGGCCAAGATAGGCGACTTCTCGTCGAAGAAATTCGCACTTATCTGGCTGTAATTTTAAATTGTATTTTCTGAGCCTATCAAATATTGCGGTTAAATTTTGGATTTGGGAGGTGAGGTCAGAGGAATATATTACTACGTCGTCAAGATATACAAAACAGCGCATGCCCTGAAGCCTAGAAAGTGCGGTGTTCATAAGGCGTTGAAATGTTGAGGGCGCGTTCTTTAGCCCGAATGGCATGCGTTTAAATTGGTAGTGCCCTTGAGGGACGGAAAATGCGGTTTTGACTGAGTCTTCAGGGGAAACTTTAATTTGATGGAAGCCGGAAGCAAGGTCGAGGGTACTAAAATATCTACTTTTGCCTAATTGGTCTAGGATTTCGGTGATATTTGGGATGGGGTAGGAGTCTCCAATCGTGACATCATTCAATTTCCTATAGTCAATAACAACTCGCCATTTGCGGTTACCGGGTGCGTCTAATTTTTTTGGGACTACCCATATGGGTGCCGACCATGGAGATGTTGAAGGTTCTATAATTCCTTGTTGTAACATTTCGTTAATTTGTCTATTTACCTCCTCCTTATGAACTTCCGGAAAACGGTAGGTTTTAGTGTGGATTGGGATGTTAGATAGAGTTTTAATTTCATGCTGGATTGCATTCGTGTAAGTTAGTTGTTCTCCGGGAAGATGAAAGATGTCATAATAGTCAGAACATAGTTTGTAAAGAGCGTTTATTTCCTCTTTATTCAGGTGAGATATTCGTAATTGATTTAAAACCTCTTCGGTGCGTCGAAAACTATTTGTGTATGATACAGTGTGAACAGTATTAACGGATATCGGAGAATTCTCATTATTAAGGTCATTAGGTTTATAAGGTAATTAATTTGATTTGATATGTATTGGAGATTCAGAGATGTTTGCGACGGGTAAATTTATTCTTTTATTGGATTTCACTTTTACGAGGCAATTAGCAATTAATAAATCCTTAGATAATTTTTGGTCTACTATTAAACCCTCTTTCAGTTCAGGGTTGACAACAGAACATTCGATGATTGTCTCTGTACGAGCTGGGATAAGGTAAGTTGGTTCGTAAAAATTTAATTTAATTTCATATTTTTTTATCTTTAGGATATCGCGATTGTAGTCAATATTACAACGAAACAAATTCATGAGATCACTGCCAATAATGCCGTCATAAGGTAAGTCAATATGTTCTACTACATGGAATTTACTAGAAATAAATTGATTCGAATTGTCAGCTATGTATAAATTTAGATTGAAATGACCAAGTGTATGTGTTACTTCCTTTCCAGGATCTATGCCCTTTATTTTAATTTGTTCTGGTATGAGTTTTTGTGATTTCATTACAGCATTTTTCTTTAATAGGCTAATAGCAGAACCAGAGTCGACTAGGAGAGCTAGGGGAATGTCAGAGACTTGAGTATAAAGTAAAACATGCGGCAGTGTTTTATTTGTATGGTTAGTATTAATCTCATATATTTCTAAGAGATCGGCTTCACTTATTTCGGGTTTGGTAGTTTCGGAATTTGTTGAAGATCCATCGGACTTAGTAATAAAGGACTTAGTAGATCTAGAATTT
Organism: Phengaris alcon alcon; assembly: GCA_037179445.1. Classification (NCBI taxonomy): domain Eukaryota; kingdom Metazoa; phylum Arthropoda; class Insecta; order Lepidoptera; family Lycaenidae; genus Phengaris; species Phengaris alcon. The sequence continues at coordinate 177,040 of JAYRCH010000072.1, read as the reverse complement.
CCAAAAGATTCAGTGGGTTTTTTAGCAGGGTTAGTAATTTTAATAGACGCAGTGGATATAGCATTATTGATAGATTCAGAGGGTATAGTATGTTTAGTGGGCACAGTGGACTTAGAATTATTAATATTTAAAGAATCAGTGTTATTAGATTCAGTGGACTTAGTATTAAAAGATTCAGAGGATTTAGTATTAAAAGATTCAGAAGATATAGTATTTTTAAAAGATTCAGTGGATTTAGTATTAAAAGATTCAGTGGATTTAGTATCAAAAGATTCAGAGGATTTAGTATTAAAAGATTCAGAGGATATAGTATTTTTAAAAGATTCAGTGGATATAGTATTTAATGATTTAGCAGAAATCAAAAATTGATTACGTTGGTCGGTGTCGATTTTAACACTTTTGTGTCTCACAAGACGCCCAAAGGAGACGTGATTTAGTTTTTTAAATTATCAACTTCGTCATAAGAGTTGTCTTGGATGATATTATTATCGTCAGTCCTGTGAGAATTAGTAATATCTTGAGTAAAGTGAATTGGATTTGGTCTAGACGGCCTCGAATTATTGATATAATTATTATTCCTCATCCGATTGTTATTATTCTGACGTTTACGACAATTTTCAATAGAATGTCCTGGGTATTTACAATATCTACATACAAGTGTAGTAAAATTACTTGAATTATGACGCGGCGGGTATTGATCTTTCTTGTTATTATTATTAAACGAGTTCCGGGGTCGAAAGTTATTACTATTATTAGATGCGTAATTATCATAATGGTTTTTATTTAAGTTTGTATATGACTTCTTAGTAGCATGGTAAATCTTTTCCTCGGATATAGCTATATTTATAGCTTTATTTAAGTCATTGGGTTCGCGGCATCTAACAACTGTGGATATATTTGGATTTAATCCTGTTAAAAAAGTGTGAAGCGCCAAATCTTCCATTGCAGCAACTCGGCCAGTCAGTTCGCCTTTTTTCTTAGTAGGAATGGAGACATTAATTTCGGTGAGTAATTTACTAAGACAGTTTTCAACTCTGAGAGAGAACTGATTGACTGACTCACTAACACCCTGTTTACTGTTTTGGAGTTCGGTTAGGAGATGTGTATAATGCTTTCTTTCTCCAAACTGTGTTTTTAAAAACTCTTCTAATTGGTTCCAGTCGTCGAATTCTTTAATATTAGCGGCGGACTCTGCGCGACCTTCTAGCCGACTTAATATATATTTAAAAATGATTTTCTTTTGTTCATCGTTAGCTAACCCTAGTGCATTGTTGCAATTACTTAAAAAAGGATTTAATTTATCTCTACTCCCATCAAACTTTCCGATAAATTTAATTAAAATATTTAATTCTACAGCTGGCATTATTGGAAGATTAATAGGCTCAGCTGGTTTACTGGTTCCTGGTGTCGACATTAACGTTAGACGAGGAGGATTATAGTACGGTAATATCACTATAATAATATGCCTAATATAAAATAAAGTTTGGAAAACAGAGAACTTTTAATGTTTGAGAAACAGTGACTAAAGATTACAGTGAACTGACGATCACGGAGGTGAAGATAAGAAGCATGACGGACGTAGACTCAGCGAAACACCGATGTAGTGTATATAATCTCTCTCGATATAGCACGTCTAACATCCGATTTCGAATGGGTTATTCGGAATGCCTTGTATATTATTTTCTGTATATTTAGATTTATTATGTTTTGGTAATGAGTTTATCCACTTAGCTGGCTGATGACTGCGATACAGGATACTGTGAGGACTGCGACAGGATATGGCGTTATTCTCGCCACAGGATTTATGCTTTCAGGAACTCACTTTTCCACTTTTACGCAACACTTATTGTGAATTTTCACAGTTTTTCAGCTTTTATTCACAGATTTTACAGTTTACTACTTTTAAACAACACTTTTCATAGATTTTCACTAGTTTTTCGGAGACGGTACCGAGGATTTTCACTTTTAAAATCCCTTAAGCTGCCACCAATGTTATGCGGGGCCTCGCGGATCGCGTTTTAAAAAAAGGTTTCTTTATTAACACACCTTACAATAATTATTTAGAAATAGGATTTAGAAATAAAAGAAATAGTACAACAAGAAGATGCTCCGCAATAAGACTGAAGGAAGACTGACTGTCCGGCCGACGGGCGACCTAATATAATGTTAAGATATGCTGACTTGACTTAAGGTCTAGTCAGCCCAACTACTTACATTGATAAAGGTATAACAGTACACAGCTTCTTCAGGTGATGAAAATCTCTAATCACGCAATTTATTCTTTATTTTAGGGAAAGTATAGAAATCATTAGGGCTTAGGTCAGGGCTGTATGGCGGATGATCTAATAATTCTATGACTTCTTGCTCTAAAAACTCTTTTGTTCTGTGCGCGGTGTGAGAACTCGCATTGTCGTGATGGAGGATGATGCGGCGGTTGCAGTTCTCTTTACGGAGTTCAGAAACGACCTGTGGCAAACAAATGTTAGCATACCATTCTGCATTAACCGTTCTTTGTCCCTTAAGAGGAATAGTCGCAACATGGCCGGTTTTGGAGACAAACGTGGCCACCATTTTTTTTGCAACACTCCGTGAACGAACAATTTTTGTTGGCTTTAACTCATTTTCGAACACCCAAACTCGTGACTGGTTTTTTGTTTCGGGTTCGTACGCGTATATCCAGGATTCGTCACCTGATACGATGTTGTATACAGCATTTGAGGATCCTGCGTGGAATCTTTCGAGAGTTCTGACGCACCAAGTAACGCGAGCCGCTTTTTGCTCTTCACAGAGCAAATGCGGTATCCATCGGGAAAACATCTTTTTTACACCTAATTGTTCATGCAAGATTATTTGTATTTGACTCATGCCAATGTCTAAAGTTGCCTGAATTTCGCGGTATGTCACATGTCGATCTTCCTCAATCAGCTTACGCACAGCATCAACGTTTTCTTGGGTGACTGCAGTTTTTGGACGACCTTGACGGGGATCATTACTGAGCTTGACACGTCCACGTTGAAATTCAGCAAACCAGCGATAAATTGTGGTTTTGGATGGGGCTTCATCACCAAATGCAGAAATCATCCGGTCAACACACTGTTTTTGTGTTAAACCACTTCGAAAGTCATAATAAATCATCGCTCTAGAATTTTCTCGAGTCAATTCCATTTTCTCAACGACTAAACAAGTTTGACAAGACCTTGTGACAAGACCGAGAATCTTTTTTTTAAATAAATAAACGGTATTCGATTATTAAAACCAAGGAGTTTTAAATTAAAAAGATTTTAATATGACAGGAACAGTGGAAATATTCCATTCCTGATACTTTTAGTACAGCCCTTGTATCGATGAATAGTAGCAAGGTGGTTTGGCACTCGTTGAAAAGGTTAAAGAACGTTCTTCCACTACAGACCAAAATTTTATTAGCTGAGTCTTTATTCATGTCCATATTGGATTACGCGGATACATGTTTTACTGACCTTACCGAAGAACAGTTAAATAAGCTCGAGCGTCTCCAGAATGTCGGAATTCGCTTCATTTTTGGTCTGCGTAAATTCGACCATATTTCTGAGTACCGTTCTAGGCTTTCTTGGTTGAACATACGTCTTCGGCGTAATATACGTGTTCTCTCCTTATTGTACACTTTGCTATACGATCCAAGAACACCCTCATACCTAAAGGATATATTTGACTTCCGAACGTCAGAATTTAAGCAATTGCGCTCCTCGACCAATCTCTTTCTCCACATTTTTTGTTTTAGTTCAAGTATTAGGAAATAGGAATAAATATTAGTATATTTATATAAAATTATTTTATATTACTATATACTACATTATAATAATACTTAAATAAAATTACTATATAATTATTATATATTAGTATAATATAGTAGGTTATTAATACGTAACATTAATTTAGGTAATATTTAATGTTATTTTTGTTATTTTATGGCTATTAAGTACGTAATATTTTCTATTAAGTAATTGTATTATTAGTATGTAAGATTTTATGTTTAGTTCGAGTTTTTGTCACTTCTGAGTTGCACTGCGTTAACTTTTTATTTCCATACGCCAAGGGTTGCTTGGAAGAAATCGCTTTTTAGCGATAAAGCCGCCTTTGTGTTCATGTTAAAACTGTGAATAATATTTTAAATCATATTTGTACATTTTTGAACACAATAAAGCATATATTTATTCATTCATATTGATATAATCTTAATGTGTTTCATTTGAAAGTGTATTATTCAAGAGTATAATAATAAAAAAAAGAAAATATCTTGACAAACAACAAAGTTACATATTTTTGACACGAAAATGACCGAACGGCCATATAGTGTGTCGGTAGAATTTAAATCCCCGATAACGCCATCACATTTTTGACTCACATATCTCTTATTCAAAATGGCTTTAGCACCTCTTTCCCAACTTATAATATCACCCGCATGGGTGTTGTTCGTGATGTTCCCACTGATTGGTCTCTGGAAGAAATTGTTAGCAATCTCGAGGTCCCCTTAGATTGTGGAAAAATCAATAAGGCACGCAAAATAAACAGAAAAGTGTTTGTTAACTAGGTAACTACCTAGAGTGGCATCCTACCCAATCGGTAATACTGACATTTGACGGACAAACCCTACCAACTCGAGTTTTTTGTTGTTACACGTCCCTCCCAGTTAAGCTGTATAAAATATATCCATCCGCCTACCCAATGTTTTACACCAAAAGTCCACCACCAATTTCAATGGCTCGGAGTCTTAACATCCCTCTTCAAACTAATGTTACAAGATCGCTTCCTAGGTATGTTAAAAGACTGATTCGATATAGAAATCAACTTCGTCGCTATGATTCATCCCTGCCCCGAGGCCCTTACAAGGCATATATAAGGTATATGGTACATAGTGTGCCGAACTACATAAATACATATACGTTTTCATGAATTTAATGATAAAATTTGGAATCACAAACTTTCAAAAGTAGATAATCCTAGTTCTGATATTTGGAGTATAACGAGATATTTAAAACCAAAGTCTTGTGGTATCCCTCCCTTGAAGCGTAATGATGGAACTATGACCATAACAACTGATGAGCAATATGAAACTCTGGTGAATACTTTTTGTGAGAACATGAGACTTACTCTTAACTGGCATAATCCAATATTCGAGGAAAAAGTTGGCGAGTCTATGAAATTATTGAACAATTTTGAGACTTCAGTTCTTCACCAACCAACTAGGCCTAGAGAAGTCTGGAGGTACCTTTGTAAGCTAAAATGTCCTAAGTCACCTGGAATTGATGGTATCCATAACTTACTTCTCAAAAGTTTATCACAAAAAGCTGTTATGTATCTCACAAAGATATTCAATGGGTGTATGTATCTCAGCTACTTTGCTAAAGCATGGAAAATTGCGAAAGTTATTGCAACCAAAAAGCCTGGGAAGGACGAGAGCTCGCTGAGCAGCTACCTATATCAGTCTTTTACCAACAATAGGAAAACTTTTTGAAAAAGTCATTTTGGCGAGACTTAAAAAGGCCACAGACAAAATCAAAAATCAAATCCAGTGAACAATTTGGATTTAGGACTGGTCACTCTACGACTCAGCAGCTTGCGCGTGTGGCTGAACACATCACCCACCATCTTAACCTTCACGAGTCAACTGGTTTGATCCTTCTTGACATAGAGAAAGCGTTTGAATCAGTGTGACATGATGGCCTTCTACACAAGCTCCTTCTTTGCGGGGTATCGTTGTCCTTAGCAAAACTACTGCAGTCATATTTGCTTGATCGCAAAGTTACGGTACATATTGGGAACACAAAATCTAAGTACCTACCGGTTCCTGCGGGCATGCCCCAGGGATCGACATTGGGTCCGTACCTATTTTTAATTTTCATACACGATATTCCTATCCAACCCCGCACACAGCTGGCTTTCGCGTTCGCCGACGACACAGCCTCTTACACATCATCAAAAGATACCGACATTGTGATAGGTCGCCTACAATTTTCTCTCGAATTACTCCAAAACTACATGAAAGTTAAAACTGAATGAGAACAAGACTGAAGCCATAATGTTTACCCGGCAAAGAAAACCTCCTAAAAGAGTCTTGAGGATCGCGGGTCACAATATTTCGTGGAGCTTGTCGGTGAAATATCTTGGAGTGACGAGGGATGCTAAGATGAACTGGTCTAGACACGTAGCCCAGCTACGAATCAAGGGAGCTCAGGCGATGGGTTCACTTCATCCTATTTTGAATAGAAAAAGTATTTTAGTAGGTACTACAAAATTTAAGTGATAAAATTTATCAACTAATATACTTAACTTACTACATATGTAATATATATATGAGATGCCCATGAAAAGCTGTTGTCAATCTTAATACCTAGGTAAGTTACACAACTAACGTTTTCCATAGGTTTAGATTGGCAATATAATTGATTTTTATGGAAGCACTCAAAACAGTGCGTAATTATAGACGGTGAATAATCCGCGGTTCGCAGATAAGGCAAGTGAATGATTAGTAATTTTATTTTATCTGTATTTAACGTAATGCCGTTATCGTTAGGTAAGTTACACAACTAACGTTTTCCATAGGTTTACATTGGCAATATAATTGATTTTTATGGAAGCACTCAAAACAGTGCGTAATTATAGACGGTGAATAGTCCGCGGTTCGCCGATAAGGCAAGTGAATGATTAGTAATTTTATTTTATCCGTATTTAACGTAATGCCGTTATCGTGACACCATTTCACCACCGCATCCACGTCCCACTGGACCAGGCTAAACGTTTCCGCGAGGTCGGTGCCGGCGCTAAGCGGGCATAGGTCATCGGTAAACATGTGGGCGAAGGAGTGCCGCAGCACTCCGCACAGGCTGTTGGCGTGCATCAGGTAGCACACAGTGCCGATTGCTCCTCACTGAACGTGCCACCGATCTTTACACGGTACGAGCGCGCCCTGAGATAGTCGCTGAATCAATTGTTCAGCGGCTGTCTGAGGCCGCACTTTCCATTCCATTTAAGAGGGTTTCTGTCTCCAGAGTATCGAATGCCTTTTTAAAGTCATAGAATATGGCTAAAATTATTTTTTTATGTTCTAAATGTGTATTAATTACATCCGTAAATTTTGACAATAGTGTGTTTGTACTTTTATTTTTCTGAAACTTGTGTTGGCACTCATTTAGTACCTTATTTTTTAGTAAAAATCTTCCAATTTGATTTACAATGCTTTTTTCAATTATTTTGTCGATACTTGAGAGTATTGCTATTGGTCTATAATAAAAAAATACTTTTCGGTCGCCTCTCTTATGAATGGGACGAATAATTGCTTCTTTTAACTTTTGAGGAAATTTTAATTTTTACCAGATAAATTTATTGAGTTTGCTAAAATAGAGCTAATTTTATCAACAATTAATTTCAAATCAGACATTCGTATGAGGTCACTTCCTGGTGACTTGTTTTAATTCATTTTATTTATAATTGTTTTAACATCACGACTATTCACCGGTTGACACCTCATAGAAACGTCCGATGAGTTAACAAAGGTGCTCTTGATTAGCCATTTTTCATTATATAAGTGTTTTATTTCTTTAATTTCAGTGGTAAACGTGTCAGCAAATTCATTACAAATTCTATCTATGCTTCCATGGTTTTTTATATTATTTAATATTAGATTGTCCAACGACTGTTTGTTATTACCCAATAAACTATTAATGTTATCCCATAACTTTTTAATATTATTATTACAGTCTAATATAGTTTTTTTATCATGCACAACATTACATTTCAAAATTTCTTTCTGATATTTGTTTCAAAATTTTGTACAATTAAGCCGTTTTACCATATTCTTTGGATCGTTGCACCATATTTTAAACAATTTATCTTTTTCTAATACCATATTTTTTAGTTTATTATTTATCCAGTATTTTTCATTTCTTATGTCTCTATTTCCTGGCGTATTTTATAATTTATATTATTTAAAAAATAATAATATGGTTGATAACGTCGACTTAATTAAAACCATAATGCCCAAAGATGATTTGTGCGAAGATTGCATAAATGGGAAACAGACGCGACTACCCTTTAAACAAATAAAAAATAAAGATCACATTAATCGAGCATTATTTGTTTTGCACTCTGATGTGTGTCCCATCATTCCGTCCACAGTTGATAACAAAAACTATTTTGTGACATTTATAGATCAGTATACCCATCACAGTGTATACTGATCTATAAATGTCACTGACTGACATATTAAATAACTTATAAATCAGACGTATTTCAAGCTTTTAAGGATTACGTAGGCAAAAGTGAGTCGATATTTAATTCCAAAGTAGTGAATCTGTACTGTGATAACGGTGGTGAGTACTATTTGTATACAGTACTACTACACAATTTGTCCTGTTTTATTTACAGCAGTAATTATGGTGCATGTTTCAATTTGTATTCTCTTTTATATCTTCCTATTTTATGTCGTGTTATATTAGTGTCATTTGTGAACAGATAATATTTTTTTCTTTCTTTCTTTCTTTAGTTATCCACTGAAATGAAAAAATACTGCATTGAAAACGGAATTACTTATCATTTAACGGTTCCTAGGACAATTAAACGGTGATTCAGAGCGTATGAACCGGACTATTACAGAAAAAGCGCGGGCTATGATAAATGGTGCTAAATTAAATTAAATATTTTGTTTCGAACCCCGATTGTGGCAAATTAATTACTGTCAGGGACATTATTTTTGATGAAATTAATTTCTTAAAAACCAGGCCTCTTCAGGAGCCTGAAGAAAATAATAACAAATATCCGAAACAAAACTGATAGGCTTCATGTGCCGTCAAAATCAGTGTCACAAAACAATATACTGACAGTAATAAGTCAGAAAATCTTGATTGGCAAGGATCTTGAAAAGGATGAATGTCTTTCTGAGATCCGTAAATTAGCGCATAAGCCCGAAATACAATCTGATTGTCCTACTTTGCGGGTAGATTCTCAAATCACAAATAAAAAGAGTGAGCTAAGGAGGAGTGATAGGTTCAAAGGTCGTAACCCCATCTCATTCAAAGAGTTTAATGCTGATAGTGACTACTTGTTGTGTGCTCAATCCATTTTAAATAAATAACCAAGTTCGTATGAAGAGACTAAGACTCATGAAGATAGACAGACCACACTGGGAAAAGGCTATTAATAATAATAATAATAATATTAATAAAAACATTTATTTGACAAAATAATACATTACATTACATACATAGATTTACACTATAAAACACAATAACATGAAATAAAAACAAAACAGATATTACACAATAAACAAAAACAGAAATAGGTACCTACTCATTGAACAAAAAACAAAACAAAATATAACGCATGCCAAGATGCCTGCGGATAGGAAGATAGGTAGTGTAATGTGAAATGTCCTATTGCCGAAATGGAGATCACTCAGGCGTATCACCGCGGTGTGAACATCACAGTGCCTGGTATTATGTGATTCCATTACCTTAGTCATTTGAAGTATTTGTCAGATTTGCACTCAGCAACACCATTTAGAAAATTACATAAATCCATAAACGAGAGAAATATAAATTAAATTATGGGATGTTATATAAATATAAATAGTGTATCTCACTGCTATGGACAATGCAGCGATCACGCCACCCACGCCCTCCGCACGCCCCGCACACATTTCCCATAGTGACTACAGTTATGTTGCAAGGGGCAGAGGCGCGCAATGCTAGACAAGTAAAAAGCCTAAGCCACCATAGGCATGTCCATAGAAACTATCACGAAATAAATCATAATATAAATAACAAGCTCTATTAAATACTTATTTGCGCGCAATACAAGTATAGAAAGGTAGGTTTAATGTTGATCTTATATTATATTTTTAAACATAGTTAGGTAATTCAATATTATACATAATTAATATACTTAAGATCAAAATAGATATTTATACTTTAAGGTATGTGCTACGAAATAAAATAGCACAAAGAGTGTATAATAAGAGATATGATGTGGGCAGTACGGCTGGTGGTTACAAAATAGGTAGTTTACCTTGAAGGTGACTACGGTCCACCTGTAAACCGCCATGAGTCAGCTTACAACCCGAATGGTAAGTAGTATATGTGATGTCATAATTAGCATAATAAAAAATAAATTCATTAAGTAATAATAATTAATAGTATAGCAATTATATAAATTAGTAAAGCATTACATAAATAGAATATTTCATAAGTAGGATATATGTATATATGTATAATATATACATATAAGTATTTCATTAAATAAATTTAAAAATATATATATTTTTTTATTACATTATTGCAATTTGTTCTTTCAGTATAAGATATTTAAATTTTATTTATTGTTTTTACAGCTCGAAGTTGCGGCGGCAGAAGGTTGTTCCAGACTTTGCTTGCTAGGTAACCTTATATATAGAATAGCTATATTTTTAGTAAAGAAGGTGTAAAAATTGATTCAGAGAAAGTTAAAGCCATAAAAGATATCCCCATACCTAAAAATATTAAAGATTTGCCGAGATTTCTAGGCATGATTAATTTTTTAGCATCGTTTATAGAAAATCTAGCAGACAAAACTAATACCTTAAGAAATTTGTTAAAAAAAGATATATTATGGTTATGGGATGAAAATTGTCAAAAGTGCTTTTGATTTTTTAAAAGAAGTCGTATCTAAAGCACCTGTGTTAACTAATTATAATTGCAACTTACCTGTGATTTTGTCGGTATATTCATCAAAGAATGCACTGGGAGCGGTCTTGATGCAAAACAAACGACCCATTGCATATAGTTCAAGAACACTTACCTCCTCTCAACAAAACTACGCTCAGATTGAAAAGGAATTGTTTGCCATACAGTTTGGATGTAATAAATTTCACCAATATATTTATGGCAGTAAAACAACTGTTCATACTGATCACAAACCTTTAATTTACCTTTTTAAAAAACCTCTTCATGAAGTGCCTGCTAGACTACAAAGAATGATGTTATCGTTGCAGGGTTACGACCTAGAAGTGGTTTATGTACCTGGTAAATATATGTATATAGCAGATACTTTGTCAAGAGCCTCACTTAGTGATACATACATACCTCAGTATGAACAAGACTTACAGTATCATGTAAATTCAATATTTTCTAATCTCTCAGTGAGTAAGCCATATTTAGAATTAATATTATTAGAAAGTAAAAATGATGAATCTTTAAATCTGCTCAAGTCTTATATTCAGAATGGTTGGCCAAGTAGCAAAGACAAAGTAAGCTGTCTTGTGAAACCATATTGGAACATTCAAAATGAAATACATATAATGAACGACTTAATATTTAAAGGCAATAGGCTTATTGTTCCAAAATCCTTGCAAAGACAGATTTTAGATAAAATACACTGTGGGCATTTAAGTATTAATAAGACACTCAACATCGCTAGGGAAACAGTTTATTGGCCAAATATAAACGCGGATATTAAAAACCTAATTGATCAATGTTCGGCGTGTGCAAAATTCATGGCAAACACACCCAAGGAACCGTTAAAATGCCATGAGATATCTTATCTTCCGTGGGAGAAGGTAGGTATAGATTTATTATATTTTGATGGAGAAAATTTCCTTGTCTGCATGGATTATTATTCCAAGTACATAGAGCTAGCTTCTTTGCATAAGAATTACACTGTCGACAACGTTGTTAAAAGCCTCAAATCCTTCTTTGCTCGACATGGAATCCCGAAAGCATTAGTGTCTGACAATGGTCCACCATTTAACTCTTGCAAATTCAAGTCTTTTCTTGTTGATTGGGATGTAGAAGTGAAAAAGAAAAGATGTAGAACACATTACTACCAGTCCTTATTGGTCCAGGTCTAATGGCCAGGCTGAAAGTGGAGTTAAAATTGTCAAAAACATATTAAGAAAATGCAAGGAAGATGGCTCGGATATACATTTGGCGTTACTACACTACCGCAACGCTGCTAAGGGAGATTTTCCCAGTCCGGCCGCATTATTAATGTCTAGAAACTTGCGAGTAAATTTACCAATTCTAAATAGAAAACTCAGACCAAAAGTTGTAAAATTTTCGACGTTTGAAAGATGTCATAATCAAAGCAGAGACAAAATGTCTTTTTATTTTGACAGGAATGCGAAGTATACATCTTATGAGTTTTAGCCGGGGGATGACGTTTACTTCAAAAAAAATCCTAAACCTTTTTGGTCTCCGGGAATAATTAAAGAGAAATTAGGATGTGGTAGCTCATATTATGTTGTGGATCCAAATGGTATTGTGTATAGGAGGAATAGGGGACACATTAGACCTAGAAAAAAGAATTTAAAAGATACAAATTGTCCACCTTCTTTCTATGGCAACGGCAGCACTGACAATATGCCTCCCATGCAGGAGAGTATAGATCCCATGAGTTCGGCACAGCTCGGAGACGGTCCTGTTCAAAATTGCATTATCGATGATAACTGTGTTCCTATGGAGAGTCTAGAAAATACCGGTTACGTACCCAGGTCTGGTAGAAGTGTGAGACGTCCTAAATTGTACATACATGAGAAATTTGAGTAGATAAGTAATGTATTGTTATTAGTTATGTACTTATAATATTAGTTTGCTTTTTTCTCGAAAAGGGAGATGTTGCATATTGACAAAAGTAAGTGTCAATGTCATTTTTGACATTGACAGATGTCATGAAGTAAAGCCTATTCAGTAGGCCAAAAGGCTATAAATAGTGTAGACGTATATTATTGTGTTAGGCATATACCTCATATGTAATACGTAATCAGTGTTAAGCACCAATAAAGGAGAATATAAGAATTGTTGCTGTATTATTATCATCACCACTCAGACACAAGAAGGACATACAAATCAAGAGGTCGTAGCCCGCTACCTAGTATCATGTACTAAGATTTGCTAGGATTAAGTACTAAAGCGTTCGCATAAGACCACTCAGAAATACGCGCTAGGTCCTCGTTTAGCTTTTTTACTGCCTTATTGACATCACATGACTTAAAAGTTATGTATATCTGGATGTCATCACAATATATGTGGTATTTACAATGTTTGATGTAATTAATGATGTCTGATGCACAGTAGTGGAAAGAGACGAGGGCCCACCACCGATCCCTGAGGTACCCCCCTATCTGCTCTTAATGATGCAGCGTGTTGATGTGCCGTTATTCTGAGTCGAAATATTATTGTCCACGACACCAATTAGCGCAGTAGTCGTGCTATGTCGACTGCGAAAATCAGACTGTACTGGAAGTAATATATTGTTCTCATCTAAAAACCTACTCATTTCGTCATTTACCACGGTCTCAAAAATTTTCGACATACAAGGCAATAGGCTGATTGGTCTAAGGTCTTTTAATTCACTTACATTTTCCTTTTTAGGCAACGGTTTAACTATTTCTAGGTGCCACAACTCAGGAAAAGTAGAAGTTGCGAAATAATTGTTAATTATTTTAGTAATGACACTTAGGCATCCTGGAAAACGACTAACAATTGATAACATGTCCATGCCGTCAGCGCCCGCCGCGTTAGAGTTACAAATTTTGATATATTTAATTTGATGTTATAATATGTGACCCACGGGTGCTGACGGTCTCTGACATAAAGGGTTTTGACGGGGGCCAACAAATCAAATGCCCACATGACACAATTATTAAAGACACGCACCATTTCATGAACGCTAGACAACTGTTCGATGTAGTGCCAATCTATGTGTTGTACTCTAAATCGTCACTTGCAATGTCTTTAAGTGGTCGATATGTGATTTTCCTTGCTACGGTCTTTGGTTTAGGCACATGTATATAAAACGTTACAAACGTATGAGCACTGAGATCGGGTATATGGTCAACCAAGACTCGGTCCAGGTCTGCATTAGTGCAGACAAGGTCAAGGAGGGTTTCTGAGTCCGCAGTGTACACTGGTGCAATCTATGTGTTGACAAGAAATCTCGCAGTATTCTAAAATGTGTTGTAGTGGTGTTCAAGTAATTGATGTTGAAATCATCAACAAGGTACAAATAGTCGTAGCCCGAAAGACTACTAATTGTATCTGTTAGCGCGTCTAAGAAGATATTCACCGAGAGCCACGGGGGTCGGTATGCCGTACCGATAAAAACGAGCTTACCGTTAGCCTTTAATGACAGCCACATTTATTCTTCATTAGTTGTTACGGAGTTCAGTTTACCGTCTGCGTGCTAAGTCCTTGCCTAACGTACAAACCTACACCGCCGCCTCTATTAGAGACGAACTTAATTCTCTTTCTTTGAATAATACCAGGACATTGGTACCTACGCCTGAAAATCGAAATATTGGTGAATATAAATGTATTTACCATCAAATATGATGAATTTGGTAAACCTTTGCGTTACAAGGCGCGTTTAGTGGCTAGGGGTTTTAGCCAGGAATACAAAGAAAAATTCGCTCCCGTAGCCAGAATAGCCAGCTTCAGATTTCTAATTAGTTTTGCTAATCAAAATAATCTTAAGATACATTACATGGATGTTAAGACTGCATTTTTAAATGGTAACTTGAATAAGGAATATTTATGTAAGTTCCTGATAGTGTTGAATTACCTAACTTTATGTGCAAATCAAACAAAACTTTATACGGGCTAAAGGCAGCTAGATGTTGGTTTGAAGTATTTGAACAGTCATTGAAAGAAAAAGGTTTTTTAAAATTCATGAGTTGATAGGTGCATATGGGATAAAGGCGACATAAATAAAAATATATATGTTGTCTTATACGTAGATGATTTAGTCATCGCGTGTGCAGAAAATGATACAGTGAATCGTTTTAAAATATATTTTATGAGTAGATTCGAAATGACAGATTTATATTCAGACAGGGTGACTCGTACAGAAGATACTATAACTCTGGATCAAAGTATGTATATAAAAATGGTTTTAAATAAATTTAATATGCAGGATTCCAAGCCTGTAAGTACGCCGTTAGAAAGTAAACTGAATTAGGAGGCTTTAAATTCAGATGAAAAATACAACGCTCCTTCTCGTAATGTCATTGGAGACTTAATGTACCTCATGTTGTGTACACGACCTGACTTAAGCACCAGTGTGAATATACTAAGTCGATACACAAATAAAAACAATGAAGAACTTTGGAAAAATTTAATATCATTTTTCCAGGGAACAAGTAGAAAAGTGTGTGATTAAATTGCAATACATTCCATCTGATCAACAATGGGCCGATGTGTTGACAAAGCCGTTACCTGCAGTCACTTACCGTGAAATGAGAGTTAAAATGGGATTATTATAATTACTACCTCACTTATTTTGTACATACTAATCAAGACACAGAGTTTATTTATTTTTTGTTTGTTATAACTAGAAGAGTTTTTATAAGGAAGAAAACTTATGTTATAATTTACTTTGTATAAAACAGTGACATTTATTTATGATTAAATAATTTGATTAAGAATGCAATGGTCTGATTAGGTTTTCCTAATCCTCAGCAACAAAAGTTGGGCCATTATAATATTGTACATATCTCCCAGGCATCACTTAATTAAAAAAGGAAGTTAATTAATGATCTATAGGTATTATATAATTTAATATATTAAATTTTGAGTTTAATGATTATTTATCTATTTACAAATTTTTTTTTTTATTATTGTATATAATGAATGTTTGAATTTTTAAAGTGAGCATCCCAAATTCAAAGTCCACTCATAAATTCTATTTATTTTTACGTTACTTGCCTTCTAGTGAAAATTAAAGGAAATATAAAATGTGTTTATGAATATTTAAAACGGTGTTTGGAGTCACAAATAAAACCTTATTTCCCAAAGTTAACACTATCCCCAAGCCCCATAAAAACTTTACACGGGCGGAGGGCTATCGACCCATAACCCTCTTGTCCAACCTATCTAAAACTTTCGAAATCCTCTTCCTTAAGCATCTCTCCCCCTTCCTCCCTCCTCGGCAGGAAGTGGCTAAGCAAGTGGCGCCTCTCAGTAAACGCTGGTAAATCCCAGCGGCAGCCCAACTTACATCAATTTACACTGCCCCACAGATAGCTCAAAATGAGGCTGGCGCTCTATAATACCTACATCTGATCTCGTCTCACGTACGCGGCCCCCGCGTGGCACCACCTGCTCGCTACGTCCTTCCGCAAGATGATGCAGCAAACGCAAAGTCGTGTGCTGCGCCGCTTCGTTGATGCGCCGCGTTACGTGAGAAACGACACCACAAATAGAGCCCTCCGCATAGAGAGTTTGGAATCTTTCGTTTCCAGGATCGCCACTTCGAGCGAGCGGACGCCTCAAACCTGGTCGAGCTTGCCGACTTGGCGCCGTGGCACGCCCGCCCGCCTGACCGCCGACTTCTGCTCCGAGATGCTATCAGCAACGGGGACTCCGCAGAGCCACGCCACCTGCTGCCCCGCCTCCGAAGAGGACGCACACCGCTGGATTCTGGTTTCCCTACAACCATACCCCTGCGCCGGTAACTACAAAACCGGCGCCAACTTTTCTGTTTTCGCCAGCTCCCTGACGAGTGGCAGCCCTATTGCCACCCCCATCGACACCGTGGCGTATCATTCCCCCCTCGATATCAAAAAATCTGGGGCTCGGGAACAATTTTTCTCTCTCTCTTTCCCAGGTCAGTTTTACCCCCAGTCGGACAAATGCGGCGCGTGTGGGAGTGGCACCAAACACGTTTCCTTGGTATCCGGACCGGGACCCCACGCGTCGCCGGAGTCGACTGCCGGTCTTGGCCGCCCTCGGCCGTCGCTTTTACTTCCTCCAATCGTTCGCCTCGGGTTACCCCCGCGTTCTGTCGTGGGGGGTCTTCCCATAAAAAAGGACATATTTGCGTCCAGTACTCGTACTGGGCGCGTTCTCCCATAAATAGATTTTCACATGTGAAAGGGAGTAGTCATGTTTCCCCGCCGCTTCTAGGGACCGAGAAGACGTACAGTAAGGGCCACTTATGCGTCCGATCCTGTGGCCGTGCGGAAGCTCTGCTAATTTGATTGTCGGTGTGATTTGTAAGAATCGTGACTTGTATTTCAATTTTGTTAAAAACTGAGTTTAATTTGTTCCATAATAAATAAATGTTAAATGTTTCAAATTAAAAGTAAATAAATGTAATCGTGTGTAACATATTGTTGTTTTTTTTTTAAAGTAAAACTGCTTCTGATTCCTAAAAATATATATCCACATCCTAATTCTTCTATTCTACCTTTTTTACATTATACCTTTCTCCTTTTTCCTCCTCCTCTTCTTGTTCTTGGTGATTTCAATAGCCTTAACATAATGTGGGGTTCAGAGGCGAATGAGTCCTTTGGCAATTATCTTGGAAAATTATTAGAGGAGTTAAGCCTCTGCATGTTGAACAATGGACAAGAATAACTACAAGAATAATTCCTCCTGGACAAGGAAGGAGTGGTGTAGATCTCTCATTTTGTACAAATGACTTGTCTACAATGGGTAATGTAAAATACAAAATACTTGTCTCCCTTCTACAATGGGAATGTTTGCTTAGATCATATGGCAGTGATCACTTCTCTATTTGTATTGTTTACCCTTTAGGTGCATCCCCCATATCAGCCACATTCCTTTACTTCATTACAGATTGTCACATGCTAATTGGGACCAGTATAATTTGCTTTTAGAATCCAGAGTAACAGATATCAGTTCAGAAAATATAAATCAATGTTACTTTGAATTTTGTAATATACAGGGTGACCTGAAATTCGATACATTCCTTTGAAAGACAGAAAGTAGACCTCATTTACAGTAATATTTTTTATGGCATCCCCTATCCGAAAGTTGATATTTACAAAGTTATTGAAATTTCAAATTTTTTTTCTTTATTTTCGACTTTTTGACTTTGACATGACGTATTTTTAAAAATGTTTGTCTTTTCAGTGATTTTTTTATGTATTTTAACCGTCAATGAGTCAAATATTATTTTTAAGGAATAAATAGGGACAAACTAAGCGAGAATTTTTCATTATGAGACATGAAACAGAATTTTCTTTTAAGAAAAATGCACATTTTTCTTAAAAACAGGTGATTTTCTTAAAAAAATGTATGATACAATGCGTACAAGTATTCTAAATAACTTCCTTATCTCATTAGCTTTCCAAAAAGGTGCAAATGTCTACATAAAAATATGACGTTGTAGTAAACATATTAGAAAAAAAATGAAATAATGTCTAAATCGATTTATTTGCGATAAGGTTAAAATAAAAGGAAAAACTTGAATTTAAT
The DNA here is from genome assembly GCA_037179445.1 of Phengaris alcon alcon. NCBI lineage: Eukaryota > Metazoa > Arthropoda > Insecta > Lepidoptera > Lycaenidae > Phengaris > Phengaris alcon. The sequence goes on along the minus strand of JAYRCH010000072.1, from coordinate 158,816 downwards.
TACGTTTATTGTGTTTAAAAAACATCAATGTTTAATTAAATTTAATAATAAATATTCTACTTTAGGTCTTGTTCAAAATGTGAACCTCTGTTTCTGATACAGGCCCGTAGTCTTCTCCGTACCTCTGTTTTGATTATTCTGGTAGTAAGACTAGTTTTGATTTCTTCTGCTGCATTTCTTATGCGGCTTCTGAGCTCCTCTACAGTAGTTATGGGTGTAGTATACACCAAAGCCTTCATATGACCCCAAAGATAAAAATCACACGGGGTCAATTCGGGACACCGTGCTGGCCAAGGAATTGGCCCGCCTCGACCTATCCAGCGATGTGGGTAAGTTTGGTCAAGCCACTGGCGTACGCCGAGGCGGAAGTGGGCCGGGCAACCATCATGCTGGAAAATCATATTACGACGAGTTGCTATTGGCACATCTTCCATTAAACCAGTAATCTCCTCTCTTAGGAAATGTTCGTACATTTCACCATTTAAATTTTGAGGCAAAAAATGAGGTCCAACTAAATTATTATTAATTATACCCATCCAGACATTTAGACTGAATCTGGTTTGATGGGCCCTTTCTTTTTTCATCCTGGGGTTTTCTCCTTTTGGTGCCCAGTAATGTGTGTTGTGGAAATTGTTTATCCCGTCACGGTCAAATTTCGATTCATCCGTCCACAATATTCTTGAGAAGAAATTGCGATCCTCCATGTCTGCATTTATCATAAAACGGCAGAATTCCATTCTTCTAACCGGGTCTCCCTCTTCCAACGCTTGGACAGGTGTGTAGTGAAATGGATGTAGACGCGCTGTGTGTACTGTAAACCACACCTTCCATTGACTCAATCCAAGTCTTCTAGCTGCCGCTCTTGTAGAAATAGAAGGATCATTTTGAAAAAGTGTTAAAATTTCTTCTTCTTCTTCTGGAGCATACAAACGAGGTCTGCCTGAATCGCCACGTCTTCTATCAACACGGCCGCTTTCCCGAATTCGTCGAAATGTTGTTGAAAACACTCTAACGTTTGGCACTCGTCGATTCGGAAAACGTTCAACGTATGTTCTTCGTGCAGCAGCAACATTACCATTACAAAGTCCGTAACAAAACAAGATGTCAGCGTATTCATCGTACTCAAAAACAGCCATCGCGATACAAAAAAATCACAAGTAGAAGTAAGGGTGTAGTTTAAAGCAACAATACGTCCGTACACGGCAATAGTTGACTTAAAACTAATATTAGCTACTAAATTTGCTCTCTAAGCCAGTCGGTAACTCATTGATAAAGGGCCGCGACGACAGTAGGCGAAACATCCCGAAGTTTGAACAAAGGAAACAATTGAAAAAAAAGGTCGCCTCAGGTAGAGTAATTCTTGAGATAACGTTACCTGATGATTGTTTTGTCTTTGTTTATTACATGTTCATATTTTTATGTACATATTTGTACGTTTTTTGGAAGCTTATGAGGTAAGAAAGTTATTTAAGGTATTTGTACGCATTGTATCATACATTTTTTTAAGAAAATCACCTGTTTTTAAGAAAAATGTGCATTTTTCTTAAAAGAAAATTCTGTTTCATGTCTCATAATGAAAAATTCTCGCTTAGTTTGTCCCTATTTATTCCTTAAAAATAATATTTGTCTCATTGACGGTTAAAATACATAAAAAAATCACTAAAAAGACAAACATTTTTAAAAATACGTCATGTCAAAGTCAAAAAGTCGAAAATAAAGAAAAAAATTTTGAAATTTCAATAACTTTGTAAATATCAACTTTCGGATAGGGGATGCCATGAAAAATATTACTGTAAATGAGGTCTACTTTCTGTCTTTCAAAGGAATGTATCGAATTTCAGGTCACCCTGTATATATCTGAAGCAGCCGATTTAATTATCCCCATTCCTTGATTTCAAAACCTTTGTTTGGCAAACACTGTCAAAATTTAAAATCCAGATAGATCCTCCTAACTTTAGGACTGGATAGGCACGAGACATTCCTTCGCAAGAAAATACTTCTGTTCCATGGCATAACAGAAATAAAAAATGAAAATTTATTGAATGTCATTCTGAATACTATCTCAGGCAAAATGCAAATTGAGTGTACCGGTAATGATATTCAGTCCTGTCATCGTCTTGGGTCCTCCAATACAAAAGCCCATGCAGTCCTCGTTAGATTCCGAGATTATGAGCAGCGGCGTATGGTTTGGGATGCTAAGACTACACTTAAAGGTACAGGCATTGTCATTTCGGAGTTCCTCACTAAGTCTAGGCACCAATTGTTTGTGACTGCATGCCAGCACTTTGGAATACGAAGCTGTTGGTCCACCGAGGGAAAGATTATGATCATATTGTCTGACAAATTTGAAATTGAAATTGAATCGATGCAGGAGCTTAAATCGCTAATGGCTTCGTTCCCTGCTGTCAAGGACTCCAAGGCAGCCCCTCCTCCGTTGGATACGAGTGCCCACGGAGTGGTGGCAAAGCCTAGCATTACAGAAAATAAGCCCTCTAGCAGAGCTGCATCCTCATCTCGCCGTGCTAAAAGAACTTAGTTCGTAGCGCTGTGAAATATAAACTTATAACTATAGGTAATCTACTTATTGTCTCGTCTTAGATCGTCTCATATTATTCTTTTGATTATTATTTATTATTGTCTCTGTTGTTAATTAAGGTAGTATAGTTATTTTTCTCGGTTCACTCGCTAAAATAAAGTAAAACTTTGTAAATTAACTACTTTGAACTATCTTTCTGTAAAAATATCAATATATTGACACTAGTGTCAATGTCAACTATCAATGACACATGATATGTGTTTTTTTTTAAATAAATAATTGTAGTCTTTGGTTTACTTAATCAATTTGAACAGTTGTAAGGCAAAATACATTGTTTTCTAATAATATTATAGCGTAATGTATACTGCAAGCTACTAGACTTCTACGTAGGTATTTGGTTTTGGTGAATTTATGTTAAATTCTATATCATGTTATTATAAGTGTGTCTAAAGTTATTTTTCTTTTGTTTACACTATGGTGAGCTAAGATGGGTTGTATATATAACTTGCATTAATAATATTATTGATTATAATTTTTATTATTTATTAGTATATTATATTATATATTATATTATCATATTATACAACATGGATACTTTATATAGTGTTGATCATACTGTTGCAGACGATTTTTTCTCATTTTCGTCTAGTGACAGCGAGGACAGTTACCTTAGTGCATCATTCGTTCCTCTTAATGAAAATCTTGTTTCAATATTTGAAAATTTCAAGAAAAACTTTAACGTAGTACATATCAAAGCCCAGAGCATCCCAGCACACTACTCTGATTTACTGACTTCCTTTGGTGGAGCTCGTCATGTTGATGCAATCCTTGTATCGGAGTCGTGGCTCAAGCCATGTCTTCCGTCTTCAAGCTACTGCTTGCCTGGGTTTAAGTTAATCCGTAATGATCGCGTTGGTAGGGTTGGTGGTGGCGTCGCGATGTATCTTAGGTCTGATTTGACGCACACATTTGTTAGTTCGTCTGTACAACCTCCGCCTCCTAACTCACCCGAATATTTAATTGTTGAGATACAATTATCATTTAATAACAAAGTTCTCCTTGGCGTCTGTTACTGTCCCTCATCACAAATGGATTACTTTTCAGTCCTTGAACATACTCTTGAATTGTATACACCTAATTACCCACACGCTATCATTATGGGTGACTTTAATACCTGCATGGTTAAAAACGATCTTAGATCTAGAAAACTTAGTTCTGTTTTGGATGGTTGCAATTTGCACATGCTTCCACTTAATTCTACTCATACTTTTCCCGGTTATTCGCCGTCTCTTTTAGACCTGATTATTGTGTCGTCCCCTAACCTTGTTGTCAAGCATGGACAGTGCTCAGCAGATTTATTTTCTTATCACGATCTTATTTATACTTCATTTAGCTTGCGCCCCCCTAAAGTAAGAAAGAAGGTTGTGATGCAGCGGAATTTCGCAGCCTTGAATATTGATAATTTAAAATTAGATGCAAATAATATCGACTGGTCATTGGTTTCTACTGCTGACCATGTTGATACTAAGTTAAGTATTTTTAATTCTTTTATAACTCAACTCTTTGACACTCATGCACAAATTAGACCAGTTAAAATCAAACAGCTGCCAGCTCCTTGGCTTACTGATGATTTAAAATTATTAATTAAACAAAAACATTCCGCAAAAACCAAATATAAGCAATCTAATTGCGAAGTCCACCGAGAGAAATATATAAGAATTAGAAATCGCTGTAATAAAATGTGTAGGGATGCCCAGCGTCGTTACATCCACTCTTCTGTGGAAAATGGTGATCCATGTAAAGTCTGGAAGTTTTTGAGGACACTTGGAGTAGGCAAAAGCTCGGATGATAATTTTTGTTTTATAAATAAAGATTTGTTAAATAAATATTTTACTTCCGTTTCTAACTCATTTGACCATTATATAAAATCTGAAACGCTTAATCACCTTTCTAGGTCACCAATTCCCGATTCTATGCCTTTCGTTCTTAGCCAAGTAACTGGGGATGATGTCAAAAGACATGTTATGTCCATCTCCTCGAATGCCGTAGGTGATGATGGAATAAGTCGTAAGATGATTATTCCGATTCTTGACATTATTACGCCTGTACATGTTCATATCTATAATTATTGTATTGATACCTGTGTTTTCCCAAGTGCATGGAAGGATGCCAACGTAATTCCATTACCAAAGACATGGCAGCCTAGGCTGGTGTCTGACTTCCGCCCTGTCTCAGTTTTACCTTTTCTCTCTAAAGTTTTAGAATGGCTGATTAGTCACCAGCTTACCAACTACATAATAGACAATAACCTTATTAGCTCCTTTCAATCTGGCTTTCGTCGTGGACACAGTTCCACTACCGCACTAATTAGGGTTACCGATGACATTCGTCTTGGTATGGACAGTAAGCTAATTACCATTCTAGCCTTGTTAGACTTTAGCAATGCATTTAACACTGTCGATCATGATGTACTACTGAGTTTGCTAAGGTCTATCAATCTGTCTCCCCCACTGATTGACTTACTCAGCAGTTACCTTGTGGGTCGTCGTCAAAGAGTTAAAGTGGCTGATAGTTTTTCGTGCTGGACCTCTATCACTACCGGTGTCCCTCAGGGTGGCGTCTTGTCCCCACTTCTCTTTGCGATTTTTATAAACTCCATTACTAAATCTACTACTTCATTGTTTCATTTGTATGCTGATGACTTCCAAGTCTATACTCAATCTTCCTTGATTAATCTGCGTAATGCTATTGACTCCCTTAACAGAGACTTGGAAATGATCTGTAATTGGAGCAAGCGTCACGGTCTCTTTATTAATCCTGCTAAAACACAGTTGATTGCTATTGGAAGCCCTGGGCTGGTGTCGAGGATTGACTGGAACAGCTTGCCCCCCGTTCTTTTAAATAATGTAAACATTTATTTTAGTAAATGTGTAAAAAATTTGGGTGTTTATTTTGACGACACATTATCATGGTCACAGCATATTAAAGAAATGAGTAAAAAGATTTTTGCAACTTGGTTCTCCGATTGTCGCCTTCGTTACCTTCTTCCAATTCCAACTAAGATTAAAATTGCTGAGTCCCTGTTCCTGTCAATTCTTGATTACGCAGATGCATGTTTTACCAGTATCACCGAAGAACAACTAAATAAGCTCGAGCGACTACAGAATCTCTCGATAAGGTTTATCTTCGGTCTAAAAAAATTTGACCATGTGTCAGATTTTCGATCAAGACTGAAGTAGTTGCCTATACGTTTTCGCCGGGACGCTCGTATTCTCTCTCTTTTTTTCTCTATTATACAAGTACATGACCCTTGTTTACCCTCATATTTAAAAGATATTTTTATATTTCGACAAGCTACTGTTAAAGAATTACGATCTGCATCCAATTTTCAACTAGAATTACCCATGCATAAAGCTAAATATTATGCCTCCTCGTTTGCTGTTACTGGGGTAAAGCTGTGGAATTCGTTACCAAAACATATCAAACTTGCTAAAACGTTAAATGGCTTTAAAACTATGGTTAAGATGCATTATTTGACTATTTGTAATCAGCTAAATCAATAATTCTTTTTTTTTGTTTTTATTATTGTTTATTATTTTCTGTCTTAAGACTATAAAGTTTAATTAAAATTATTTGTGTATCCGTGTAATATATATTATGTATTTATTTATGTATGTACGTACTTATAGAAACGTGTTATACGTTCTATTTATAAGATGTCGACTTTTGAATCTCTAAGGGAAAAGTTTAAAGAAATAAAAGTTCTGACCGTCGCATCTCAATACATTTTGGAAAATGTGTTAAATGTAAGAAAGAATCTAAACAACTTCAAAAAGAAATCTGATAATCATTGTGTAAACACTAGAAATAAGAACAAGTTAGATATGCCAGTGTTTAGACTAAGCAAAGTTAGTAAATCCTTTAAAGTCTAATGGTATACGCTTATAGAATATAATCCCAGAAAGGTCCAAAACCTTCCCATTAATAAGTTTAAAAAAGTAGTTAAAGAACGTTTGTGTGCCATAGCGTCAGGGCCGCGCCGACCCTCCACAGCGCCTGCGTGCGAAACCTATTAAGCGCCTCTTTTTTTCACGAATCTTAATGTTTCAACTTATTTTTATTTCTTTTTTGTTAATTTTGACCGAAATAAATTTTCTCTAGTTTTATATAATTAGATAATATTTTCCTAAATAGGTAAAACCAGTTCGTTTTCGATTGCCAATTACTGCGAAAAATAAAACGCTAATTAAATTTTTACATACTTTATTTATGATGTTCTACCTAATCGTACACTTATATATTAATAACAAAATAACTGACTTTTTTCTAATAATATTAATTTAACTATTACGTATACTATGTTAAAAAAATAACAAGAGTCTAAAATGTGTAAGAATATAATTAAACATATTTAAATTATATTATTTCCACTCTTCTAGCTTTTTTATTTGCGAAATCTTTAATAGTTTCGTGTATGTCTATATGGTCTAATATGGCCTCCTCTATGGATATTAGTAGTAGGTTTTCACCGGGTCTGGCTCGAAGGCAGACCCGGTGAACCCGGTTTGCTCCAGATTTTCGGCGTTCGATGGGCATCACCAGCTAAAAAAAAAAAAAAAAAAAGTTTGTCAAATTGGGGGTTTTTGCCCATGCCCGATCGATTGTGCTTATCCGCTTTTCAATATCTCTAACGGTTACAAAGATAGACTTTTGCAATCACTCTATTCATTACTAGTTACGTCGTGGACGGTGATAAGCTTAGGGCCATTAGTGGTTAAGTGAAACAACAATGGTATTGTAAGTGAGTCATTTTATTAGTTATAAAATAACACAATTTCAAATCGTTGTTTTGTCAGGAATCGAGCAGATGGATCGTCTAATGTTAAGCGATTTCCGTCGCTCATGGAAACTCGCAACACCCTACTCTGGTGTTGTAACCTGCGTTCCCAGTCATAAAAATCCCCAACCCCTCTTGGACCTACGGTAAATCCGCACTCACACAGCGATAGACAACGCAAGCGTTATTTCATATCGGTTTTCTGTGTGGCCGTGGTATTTACCCGATCGAGCCGGCCCATTCATGCTGAAGCGTAATCCATGACCAGGAACACAGAAAAACTTTATGTTCCTTCGGCGGGATTCGAACCCGCGACCCCCGGCTTGGGCACCAACACATTCAATCAACTGAGCCACAGAGGTCGTCATTACACTTTTGTTTACACACCTGTACCCTAAAGTGTATCTACCTAGGTAACACTGAAAATGTTTAGAAAATGAAAAACGGCTTAATGTTGAAAGTTGTCAATACTTTTATTGTTTTTCGAAGTAATCTCCGTTCCTCTCTACACATCGTCGCATTCGATGGAACCACTGAAAAAAGCAGTGGACCCATTATTCCTTAGGGGTCTCTTCTATGGTATTTTCGTACTCTTTCACCGCATCTTCAGGGCTCGTAAAGCGAATACCTCGAATTTTATCTTTAGTTCTTGGGAATAAATGAGTCACAGGGTGCCAGGTCAGGGCTGTATGGTGGGTGACTCATTATCTCGACACCTGCCATAGTCAAATATTCAACAGTCCGTTTTGCGGAGTGCGCTGAAGCATTGTCGTGGTGAGGAAGGATCCTGCTTCGAGGGCACTGCTGTCGAATTTTTTCCAAGACAACAGGTAAACAGCGATTGACATACCAGTCTGCAGTAACTGTAAATAGTGGCACGAGATGAGGCTTCATTAAGAAATGCTAATCGCGGTCTATCATAGCTTTGTTGTTGAGTAAGCCCACAACGAAAGTCATAATAAATCACTGACCGAAATTTTTTTCGCGTTAGGTTCATTTTCACGTATAACAAGGGTTTTAGATTTGCCGCCAATTCATAAAAACAAATGACAAATGAATGCAATATACTAAATACATTAGGTTACCAAAGAGTTCTAAAATTGAAATTCAAAAAAAATAAATCATTAGCAAGTTTCTAACTGGCCAGTTCTAAACATTTTCAGTGTCACCCACGTATTAGGAAGCACTACACTGGTTTTTAAAAAGTGGATCTATAAGGAATAAAGGTGAACTTTTTTTCAAAGTGTATCTACGAGGAATAATTCTTTAGCAGAACCTCATAAAATCTCCAGTTTTAAAAGAAAATTAAATAGAAAATTTATATATTTTAAAGCAAACCTCATGTATATTTGACGACCTCTGTAGCTCAGTGGCCAATAGTTGCAAAGTGGAGGCGGTGCGAGTTTTCTATGTTCTTAGGTCGTGGATATGTATTCAATACTAGTATTAATTGCCCGAGACTTCACCCGTGTGAAATTAGGTTTTAAACTTTCATCACCTATTTTACTCACCTAGGGACTGAATTTTAGAAAACGCTGAAATACGTAACTATTTTTTTTTTTCGTTCTCAATTCATATGAAGTATTATGTAAATATGTCCAAGGAATAAGAAGATTTATACAGGGATAAAAATTTTACCCCCTTGAGTGTTTAATTTAGAAAAATCCATCCTTAGTGGTTGCATACGCTATACCAGAAATACGTGTGCAAAATTTCAAATTTCTAGTCCTAAAGGTTTGGCCTGTGCATTGATACATCAGTCAATGAACTTTTCTTTATTAAACTTTTCGATGTGCAGGTCCTTACTGGCACTACAGATACAAATGTACGAGTATTATTGTCGATAGGATGTTGTTGCCGAAATAATTTCCAGTGATAGTTAGGAATGGAATTGGTGTCCCCATTAATCTAATGATAATAGTCGTGATGAAATACAATTAACATTCTCTAAGTTTTGTTGTTATAAATAGTATTCTCCACTAACCACAGTATATTCATTTTGTACTCTCAAGATTTCAACAGTTTATTCACGGTCACCGAGCGAAGCCGGTGATGTACTAATATTAATACTAAAGTAACTACTAAATAATTTAGATAGAAATAAATGTTAAAGGATATCGTCGTGGGAGTAGAAATCGAAAGGGACCAAGAGATTCCGAATCAGAGAGCTGCATATTTTCTCATACTGAACAACTGTATATTTGAATATAAGCCTTTGAACAATATTGTAAATAAGACATCATGAATAGCGATACAGTTATCGTTGACCTTCAAGGATTTAAGGATATCAAAAATAAATTTATCGTAAAAGAATTTTCAATTGCAACCAAAGACTACACAGAGACGTTTGTAATTAAACCACCATATCCTTATAATAATCTTACAAGTGAAGAAAAGAAGCAAGTTCGATGGTTAGAAAAAAATCGTGGACTACGTTGGAGTGAAGGATTCATTGACTATCGTGAATTTCAAAGGACGATTATTCCCTACTTAAGCGGTAAAAAAATACTAACAAAAGGAATGGAAAAGATTAAGTGGATTCATGAGCTATGTCAAGACTGTGAAATAATAGAATTAGGGGAAAAGGGTTGTCCTAAATTTTTAATATTGTATTATAAAGAATATTTTGAGAAAACAAAGAAAAAAGAAAATGACATATCGAATTGTGTTCATCACAAAAATATATATGCTTTTAAAAATGTACTCTGTCTGAAAACATGGTATTGTGAAAATGCTAATTTGTTTCAATATTTTTATCAAATAAAAAATTTACTTTCTTAATATAATATGTCTATTAGAATATAATTTTCTTTAATTTCCTTTTATTCTGTTATAATAAATTAAACCAAGGAGAAAAAATCTACACTATTTAGTTTTTTTTATTTGTTCAAAATTTTTTAACTTATATTATACTAGCTTTTGCCCGCGGCTTCGCCCACGTGAAATAGTATTGTTGGAGAAAATCTACTTCGGCGAATAACTCTCTACTTACAGCAATATACTTCTGATACAATATTGAAAATGTTTTTAAGTTTACCCAATGCATCTGGTTTAAAATGGGATAAAATTATCACGTCGATACGACATGCGCGTTCGTTTGATATACATTTATCGCGCTTGAATATAAATTTTACGATATCTTAATACATATTAAAGACTATTTAAAAAAACCCACATCATAATCCGTTGCGTAGTTGTAAAGATTTAAGCATACATAGGGATAGACAAAAAAAAGAGACTTTGTAATATACTATGTAATGATAATGATTATACCGACTATAGTAAAGAAAGAAGAAAAGAAAATAACGTTTTGAATTGTGTCCATCACGAAAAGATATGCGTTTAAAAATGTACTCTGTCTGAAAACATGATATTGTGATAATGCTAATTTGTTTTAAAAATTTTGTCAAGTAAAAATTTCACTTTTAAAAAAAAGTATATTGAAGTATCATTTTATATCATTTCCTTCTACTGTATAATAATAATTAAACCAAGGGGAACAAATCGACATCAATATTTTTTAGAGATTTTTTATTTGCTTAAAATCTTTAGTAAAAATTTTACTTTTTAATAAGTGTATATTTTTAATATCATTTTAGTTTAATAAATTTTTCTCTATAATTATAATAATGGTAATTTGTTTTAAAAATTTTGTCAAGTAAAAATTTCACTTTAAAAAAAAAGTATATTGAAGTATCATTTTATATCATTTCCTTCTACTGTATAATAATAATTAAACCAAGGGGGTCAAATCGACATCGATATTTTTTAGAGATTTTTTTTATTGGCTTAAAATCTTTAGTAAAAAATTTACTTTCTGATAAGTGTATATTTTAAGTATCATTTTACTTTAATTCATTTTACTCTATAATAAATAAAGCGAGGCGAAAAATCAACACCGATATTTTTTAGAGAATATTTATTTGTTCAAAAATTTTTGTCAAAATTTTACTTTTAAATGAATGTCTATGTAATTGGAGTATCATTTTATTTCCTTTTACTCTATAATAATAAATAAACCAAGGGTAAAAAAAATCGACACCGATTGTCTTAGAGATTGTTTATTTGTTAAAAATTTTTGATATTATATTATACTGGCTATTGTGAAAAACAAAAAAGCAAATAATATTTTGAATTGTGTTCATCACAAAAAGATATGTGTTTTAAAAATGTACTCTGACTACAACCACGGTATTGTTATAATGCTAATTTGTTTTAGAAAGTTTTATTAAATCAAAATTTTACTTTTTAATAAATGTCTAAGATTTCAAAATTTCTTCAAAGAATGAAGTTGTGATGAAATTCGAAAACAGAGTTTCGAAAACAGAAGAAAGGATCAGTGAAATCTTTCGTAATCAGTAAAGAGTGAAGTAGTACCACACTGATACACATAAATATGTTGAAGTTGACTGTTGATTATGATTCTATTAAAGAAGTTCGTTACACGAGGTGAACTCATTTATTCCCAAGAACTAAAGATAAAATTCGAGGTATTCGCTTTACGAGCCCTGAAGATGCGGTGAAAGAGTACGAAAATACCATAGAAGAGACCCCTAAGGAATAATGGGTCCACTGCTTTTTTCAGTAGTTCCATCGAATGCGACGATGTGTAGAGAGGAACGGAGATTACTTCGAAAAACAATAAAAGTATTGACAACTTTCAACATTAAGCCGTTTTTCATTTTCTAAACATTTTCAGTGTTACCTAGGTAGATACACTTTAGGGTACAGGTGTGTAAACAAAAGTGTAATGACGACCTCTGTGGCTCAGTTGATTGAATGTGTTGGTGCCCAAGCCGGGGGTCGCGGGTTCGAATCCCGCCGAAGGAACATAAAGTTTTTCTGTGTTCCTGGTCATGGATTACGCTTCAGCATGAATGGGCCGGCTCGACCGGGTAAATACCACGGCCACACAGAAAACCGATATGAAATAACGCTTGCGTTGTCTATCGCTGTGTGAGTGCGGATTTACCGTAGGTCCAAGAGGGGTTGGGGATTTTTATGACTGGGAACGCAGGTTACAACACCAGAGTAGGGTGTTGCGAGACAAAACAACGATTTGAAATTGTGTTATTTTATAACTAATAAATTGACTCACTTACAATACCATTGTTGTTTCACTTAACCACTAATGGCCCTAAGCTTATCACCGTCCACGACGTAACTAGTAATGAATAGAGCTTAATGAACCTAGTGATTGCAAAAGTCTATCTTTGTAACCGTTAGAGATATTGAAAAGCTGGATAAGCTGGATAATGGATAAGCGCAATCGATCGGGCATGGGCAAAAACCCCCAATTTGACACCAACCTTTTTTTTTTTTTAGCTTGTGATGCCCATCGAACGCCGAAAATCTGGAGCAAACCGGGTTCACCGGGTCTGCCTTCGAGCCAGACCCGGTGAAAACCTACTACTGATATTGTTGCTAAATTTGTTAATCATTCCTGGCTCATTGTTGAGCGCAGGTAATTTTTTATTAGTTTTAATTTAGAAAAGGACCTTTCCGCGCTTGCTACGGTAATTGGCATGCTCGTAGTTAGCAAAATTCGTAATGCTATTGTGATGTTAGGGCATACAGTTGTCAAATTGTTTAAATATATGAATTCGAGAATTTTCGCCACATCATTATTTAATTTTTTGAAAAAAGACTGACATGACATAATTTCTTCACACAAATCATCGGCGTTAATGTCCAATAAATCATTTGCTGTAAGTTTTTCCTGCAAACGATGACAGCTTATTCTTAATTGACTTTGTTCTTGGTCATCACTTAGTTTAAATAAAAAATAACACGTCATTGTGATTATTCAATAAATTGAATCTTTCGTCTACGGAGGATAAAGCTTGATCCAATATATAAAAAAATACATTAATTTTAAAAGGGATTTTCGGATTATTTATAGTGTAGTCTTCGTGTTCATAATCAAAACTCTTTGGAGTCTTACGACGTCTTAGGGGTCTGGATCTGGAAGTTTCAAATGCAGCGTCGACGTCTAATTTTTCGGCAATTTTCATGGCATTATTTACAATTTCTTCAAAATTTGCGTCGGTTCTAATTTTTATCAAAAACTGCTTTAATTTCGTTAAAGCATCTAAAGCAACTTGCATATTCATATCGATGGACTGCAGAATTTTGCTCACAAAATTTACTTTTGTCAATATTATATGCCATATATTTAGTGAACAAATGAATGAAAAGGAGCATATTTTTTCTGCTAGACATTTAGCGTCATATTTTGCCTTCTGATCAGATGATACACCATTTGATATTTCATATAATGCATCATAAATTTCTGGTAAATTTGTAAACAGCGGTTTGATAGCATCTATTCTGCTTGACCATCTTGTTTCAGACAATGGTTTTAAGGTCAGATTTATGACATATTTTTTAATAAGTCCCATCTTTTGGTAGAGGACGAAAAATATTTATATAATTCTTGCACAATACTAAAAAATCCAGTCGTATGATGATTGAGATTGGCAGCGTCGTTTACTATCAAATTTAAACTATGGCTAGCACACGGTACATAGAAAGCGCGGGGATTTAGATCCAGCAATCTTTTTTGAAGACCATTATTCTTACCGCGCATATTTGATCCATTATCATAACCCTGTCCCCTTAAGTTGTTTATGTCCAAATTAATTTTGTCTAGTTTTTCTATTATGAATGACGTTAATCCAGCGCCAGTTGTATCGATAATTGGACAGAAGGCTAGGAAATGCTCCTTTATTTCTAACTTTCTAGTTTCTGTGTTAAAATTGACAAATCTTATTATAATACTAATTTGCTCTACGTGTGAAACGTCAGGAGTACAATCCAGTATTATTGAAAAATATTTATTCATTTTACATAAATTTAAAACAACTTGTTGAATTTGTTTACCGAGTATGTAAATGATTTCATTTTGGATCTTATCTCCAAGATAAGTCGGCATATTTTTGAAATCCGAATCATTCGTTACACGTCTTATATGTTCAGTCATTGAAAGATCGAATTTTCCTAACATTTCAATACATTTTAAAAAATTACCATTGTTACGATTGTATAATTTGTTGCTTTGGCCACGAAAAGCCATATTTTGTGTACTTAGAAATTGGACCACATATATTATTCTTGTGATTACATCGTACCAGCGCTGCTTTTCAACCTCTAAAAGTTTTTGTTGTATACTAACAATAGTGTTTTTATTTTTAAGAGCGTGACACAAATCTGTCCATTTTTTATAATTATTGAAATGAGCAGAACTTTTCTCATGTCTACTGCAATACAAAGCTAGATGTTGCCGATCTCCCTCGCAGAATTTATCTTTATGTTTTGATTCGAATAGCTTGCAACAGAAGCAATAAACGGCATTTTTGGACACTGAATACAGCAGCTACTCTCTGTGATACTTTTCACCGTTTCCTAAATGCCTTTCATAATAATACTCGGAAAATTTTCGCCCCGAAGAGTCACGCGGAAAATCATACTGTTTAATTTATTTAATCGGATTTTCTGTTAGATACTGGATCAAAGTAGCATTTAAAACTTCTGGCCAGAGTCCAGGGTCATCTTGGAAAAAGTTGGTATTAGTGATGATAATTGTCTTGGCGGTGACAATGGTGTATCAGCAGTATCAGGCAGAGGAACGGACATAACTTCGGCGGCATCATCATAAATTAAAGACAGACAAACAAAAACATAATATTGCTCGTACATTTATCTAATATACTTGTCTGAATAAACTGATTTATCTATCTATGAAGAATTATGTATAATAAATGTAAATTAAATAAATAAATAAATGAATATTTCTCGACAATTATACTCCGCCGTTTAGTCCCAAACTAAGCAGGGCTTGTAATTATGGGTACTAGACATCTGACGTGCAAATGTGATTTATAGCATTGTAAATTTGAAATAATACTGATATACTTACTTATTTCTGCAAATAAATACAGATTACATACACACAAACACAAAGTTTTTTTAAAGCACCTTGTGGGAATCGAACCCATGATTTCCGGCAGCTATTAGTTGTATAAAATAAAACGGCATCTATCACATCAAAATCGGTGAGGCGTTTCGACGATTAAGAAAAAGACTGACAGGAATGAAAAAGAAGTGTTTTTTTTTATCTTGACATCACAAACAGACTAAAGTTATATTTATTTGTATAGAAATTACATAAAGCACATACACTACATGAAGCGTTTTTTGAATCAGATTCTTCAACACCTTCTTCGATAAAATGACTGGTTTCTGTCTCTAATGATTCTTTGAAAGTGGATGGTAGAGCCGTAAAATATTTGTAGTATTGTACAATTTTAGTTGTATTTTTATCACGTTCTTCTTCTTGTTTTCTTTTCCTTATTAAATTCTGGTAACCAGATAATTTCTTTTTTTTATCTTGATCACTCATCGTAGAAACAAGTTAAAACAATCAGTAACACACAAACTATTTATTGTTTTTAGTGCTAGAACTTCTCCTTATTTTAATCAATTGTTTTGGCTCTCTCGTTCCTTAAAGTCGGGCTGTCGGGGAATCCCCGTGTACGGAAGCCTGGTTGGCTAACCGTCATTAAATAAAAAAGTGGCGCTCCTTTCGCCCAAGTTAACTAGTGCACCAGTGCATAAGTTCACTAGTGGACCTGTGGCTGCGACGCGACATTATTGAAAACGCACCTTTTTGAATGTGTCGTGATTTTGTCTTGCGCAGAATTCAAAATAATTAGGGCTATACAATTTAACCGTCTAAGCCGGCTAAAAAAGTTAACTAAGCTAATTAATTAGCTAACCGTTCGGCTTAGCCGGTTAACTGAAATTAGCTAAGCTAATCGGCTAATGGCTAAATTAGCTAAATAGTCTATTTAAGATTTTATTAATAAATGATTCATTAAATAATCATAATGCGGTTTTTGAATAAGAAACTATAACGAAATAGTAAAATTGGGTTCAAGATCAATAAAATTCAGAGTATTTTTTTACTTCACGATTATCAAACTTTTGGGTATAAACTCAAGATGACTCAATTTTTTTGGAACTGTCAGACATTTTTTTTTCTCGAAAAAATATATAACCGTGAAAGTAAATAATTACCAAATTCAATGTCATACAATTTTACTATGATCTATTAAATTACATCGCAGGCCTCGCCTCGCATCGCCTCGGTCGCGCTGCATTCATTATTCATAAACTCATTTCAACAAACTCATGGCGGTTCTTTTGATTTTAACGCTGAGCACGTAATTATTGTAAACTAAAACCACAGAGATAATAATATACTACGTACAACTAAAACCCAAAGCGTAAAATTAAACCACAAACGTGAATATTATCTTGGGACACTTGTACAATAAGCACTATATTATGTTTTGTTGTTTACGAGGCATTTGTTGCGCCTATTATACTTACTTACTTATCGATACTACACTACAAAGCAATATGTTGTTGTGTAAGTGTAACAAAAATAATTTCGATAGCGGCGCCCCTATTGTTTTGGCGCCTGTGTGCGCCGCACACTTCGCACACAGGGGCGGCGCGGCCCTGCATAGCGTATTATAAAATTAATGACTTCATTCAAGACGGCACACCTTGGGAATAAGGTGGCTCCTTATCTCATCTTATTATTTGTTACATAGACATAAGTAAACATTGTAATAATTTTGATTTTAAAAGAATAATTTTCCATCTTTTTTGTAAAAGATGGCCCCAGACGAGTTTCCTGCCGGCTCTTCTCGCTGGGTTAGTTCCCGAACCGGTGGTAGGCATCACGTAGTATCGACGTTCAAAAAGAGTATTTAAAAATACCAATTTTGAATAAAAAAATTTTTGATTTTGATTTTTGATTTATTTAATAATAGAAATTTATATATATATATATATATATATATATATATATATATATATATATATATATATATATATATATATATATATATATATATATATATATTGTTTAAAAGCATGTATAATTTTTTTTTTTTTTTTTGTATTTTATTGTGTTCTTTTTAACTGCTCATGCACGCCAAATTCTTTTCTATTATTTCCTCTACCCGTGGTTGCCTGGAAGAGATTGCTACCTAGTAATAAGGCCGCCATTGTGTTACCTGTGTAAATTGTATTTTTTACCTCTTTTCTTTTATATTTTTTTATTTTGTTTATGTTGTGTGCACAATAAAGAATATTTAAAAATAATCATCATAGTGAATGCACAGAAATGATAAAAGCCAGGAAGACAGCAGAAAGGACTTATAATAGAAACATGACCGAAACGAAAAAAATCAATAATCATCAAATCCATAATCTCTGATCTCCATTTTCCATGAAAGAACTTAAATCCGTCCTTTTCCATGTCAAAGATTCCACCCCTGGAATTGATGGCTTCCCTTACTAAAAAGAAAACTTCTAAAGAAAGTTGGTTTGGAAAGTTTTTAGATTATTTCCTTAAACTTATTAATCTTTTATACATATATTATACAGTAATTTCGTTCCTCATGAATGGAAAGTACAAATAATAATCCCTATTCTCAAACCAGGCAAACCACCTAATGTAAGTGATAGATATCGTCCCATAGCTCTATCTTCCACTTTTTGCAAAGTATTTAAGCACCTCCTAAAGAATCGGCTTGAATGGTTTGTAGAAAGTAATAACCTCATCCCTCCCTGCCAATTTCGTTTTCGCAAAGGTGGCTATCATATGTGCTCAATCGTCATTTTTCATCATTTTTGATTCTCGCTTGGTCTGGATAGGTCTTCCTCAGGGATCTGTAATCAACCCAATCCTCTACAATCTATATTCATCCTCTCATCACCTCTCCCTAAACTTAGTCTGCCACATCCTTCAGTATGCAGATGACCTAGTCCTATACATATTAAATCTCTCAATTCTAGCAGCTTTATCCTCAATACAACACTCATTAGATTCCCTTATATACAACAGATAGGTCTTTAATTATTATCAGCCTCAAAAAGTAATGTGGTGATTTTCAGTAGGAAAAGAAATATTCCCCCTGTAGATCTGAAAATTGGCAATAAAAACAATCCTCTCAAAAATAGTGTTAATTTTTTAGGTTTAACCTTCGACTCTAGACTTACTGGAGCTAGCTATATAAATAATATAATTTTAAAAAGTGCAGTAGCACTTAAAAGCACTTCGTTGTGCTTTTGGGTGCTACTGCATTTTTTTATGCTGTATTTGGGCTGTATGAAATCTACTCCAATCAATGCTCTTCAAGTAGATTGTGGTGATCCCCCTCTCTCCGACCGCTTCGAAATTTTTAGATCGCTTTCTCTTCTGAACTAGTTTACGTTAAATTAATCAACTGAAAAAAAACTTGAGTGTCTAAATAACTTGAATGAATGAAAAACTCTATATTGCACCAAAAACATATAGGACACACACAACATAGAAAAACTAAACATAAATAAGCACAAAAGGCGGTCTTATCGCTACAAGCGATTTCTGCCAAACAACCTTTATAATCATGACACATGTTTACTTAAATGGTGGCTTTATAGACAGGCATTTAGTACATATTGTAATTTAATATTTCATAATACTTTTTATAAGATATATACTATTTAGGTACACTACTTTATAATATTTTTTAATACATACACAAATACTTACATATCGTACTATAGAATAAACAAATAAATACTATTAATAAAATTAGAAATAATACATACAAATTATGGACTTATAGTAAAGATCATCATAATATTAATTCTGGCAAAAAATAACTTATGTCTCACATCCCCGTTTTGGCGTCATAAACCCGTTCCCTTACTATTAAATATGTAGGGTTGTAAAAACCCTGCATTTGCATTATTATGCATTGTATTATTTGTTAATTGTAAGTTGAAAGGAATTGCAAAAAAGCCGATAATTATTTATTATGTTGTAAATATTGAATGTAGTTTTATTGTGGCTGTAGTTTTATTATAATTATGCATTTTAAAAGACAATAGATAACTATTTTACTACGTATTGTGTAAAGGGAATTGTAGCATTGTTTATGATTTTGCATTTTTTGTATCTGCGCGGGAAAGGAAAATATGAGATGTAAGCGTGTGAATAAGCAGGGTATCTAAGAGTTAAGACCCAAGTATAAATAAGTTGTTGTATTGTATACAGTCAGCCGGATCGTCCTGTCTCCTGTAGTGCGCGCTCTGTCAGTGTTCCCGCCTACTTGCCGACCCCGCCTACAAGTGCAGTGCCTTATAAACTTCTAATAGCGATTGTCAATTTACACCCTACTTCGTTAGAATAGGGTGTACATTGGCGACTTGCTGGGGAGTTAGAGTTAGTTATTTCAACGTTGGGGTCACGAGGAGTCAGCCCCTCTAAGTGTGTGTTCCGTGCTAAGTACGTACACTTCAGTGACTACTTTTAACACTAAATACGTGTTTTTGTTCAATTCTACCTGTGTTTGTAAGTACTAATTCCGTTTGTTAAACTGTCCGTTTTACATGTTTCAATTGTGTTGTGATATTGTGAACATGTCCCCGACTATTATACGGTGAACGCTATAAGTGTGCCGCCATCATGGCCGATCACGATTCGCGGTCGCATAGCCGCGATCGCACCAGCCGCCCTCGCGCCGTCTCCGGATCGTCGCGCAGCTCCATCTCATCGAGGTCAAGCTCGCGCACGTCCGAGCGTGCGTACCTAACACCCACCGAGCAAAAAAAAACCACTTGGCATATATATGGTTATAGTATACATAACGCAGCATATATAGCTTAAGCACTAATATACAGGGTGCAATTAAACCTTCCTGCCAAATTTGGATATATTAATCCTAGTTAAAAATAAAAATACACGTATTTTTTCTTTTATAATCACTCAGTACTAAAATGTTGAGAAATAGCTTCCGAAAGTTATCCTAGAAAACACCACAAAATATGGACGCCATGCGCCGCCCCGCCCTCCCGCTTAAGCGTATTTCATTGATAACAATAATAATTGTTGTTATTATTGTAGTATCGGTGTAGATGGTGGTTAATACTTAATGTGATGTTGGGTAAATAACTATTATCTCAATTTTAAACAGTAAACAACGTCATAAATCGTCAGCCCTATTCTAAAAACATCAATAAAAAGGGTTTAATATTTTAACTAATTTCTAACAATAACTTATTATTTATGACCCTGTTTACATCTTACGGCTACTTCTAAGAACACGGCAACAATAGACAATGGCTAGTAAAAAGTAATTCTTAAAATCAAAAACTAAAAACAACAACAACCGTGTACTCTTACCTAATCCAGGATTCCCACGATCATACATTATCATAAGTTGCGAATTTTCCCTTCATACTTTAACGGGCTTAGGACCGTCAAAATGTAAAGGACGTAGGTATGTTTAGAATAAAATTAATTGATACACATCAAAAGAATGGAAAAATTACAAATTTTTAATTACGAATAATAAGCACTTTAGAAATTTAAATCTAAACCACATCCTTTGCATTTAGGCGTATTTAAAAAATTCAATCAACTTATGTACAACTAATTTAAAATCAAAAAACCCACCTCTAAATCTTATTTACATAATTATTTTGTCAACACTTAATAGTACTTCAAAAATTGTTCGAACTGCAATCCGTTTCGCTCTAAGCAGAGTCTAGCACGTTTTTGCACATTGTCTTTGAGTTTGTTAAGCACAACTCTGTCACTTTTCACTTCGTCAAAGGCACGCGCAATACGCGATTTTAGGTCTTCGAGGCTTGGGACCTCATCTACGTACACTCGCCTCTTAATCTCACCCCATAAAAAAAATCACATGGAGTGAGATCTGGTGACCTAGGCGGCCATGAGACGGGACCCCCGCGACCTATCCAGCGATCACCATATTCGCGGTTTAAATAATTTCTAACAGCGGCGGCGTAATGTGGCGGTGCACCATCCTGCTGGAAATAGAACTGCGGGTGGCGAATGAGTGCGAGCGGCACGTTGTCCATGAACTCCGGAATAATGTTTTCTAGCATTTCCAGATAGGTTATTCCGGTCAGCCGCCCCTCGATGTAATAAGGCCCCAGTATTTCATCACCGACAATGCCGGCCCACACATTAGCACTAAAACGCACTTCTTGGTAGTTTTCTTTTATCTTGTGTGGGTTTTGATACGACCACCAATGCTCGTTGTGTTGGTTGTACAAGCCCACACGAGTAAAAAGGCACTCATCTGTCCACAAAATAACTGCATCAGGGTGTGCGATTAGCCACTCGCAGAAAGTGCGACGGGGCGCGGCGTCTGCTTCGTTTAAAGCCTGAACCTTTTGGAAATGATATGGGTGTAAGTTCACAGTGTTTAATAACTTCCACACCGCAAATCGACTCAGGTTAAAGCGGCGGGCGGCATCTCGGGTACTCGCTCGTGGGTCTCTTTCAAAGAACTCCAAGATGTCATCTTGGAGTTCAACCGGTAAACTCTGCCTTCCTCCTCCTAGAGCGTGTGCAGGTGTTGCGAACTGTCCATAGTCCAATAATCGTTGATTGATGGACAAAATTGTTTCGCGACTTGGTACACCTGCAATCGTGAATCCGCTGTTACGCAGACGAGGAAGGCTTTCTTGCTCGTACAGTCTCTGGGCTCCGCGTAAACTTTCGCCACTTAAAATGTAGCATCTCACCATCTCGTAACACTCGCGGTTAGAGTACATTTTTGATTTTGTCACAGACACCTAATATCACGAGTGCGGCGGGCGGTGATAAACAAAATAATCGCATCATTGCAATGCACAATGCAAGCGCACGCGCCATACTAACGGCGCGTGCAACATGCCCCCCGCCGTCCGCGCGCCACCCCCCGCGTCACCTTCGCTTTATCCCTGTGCCGGTCTTTTGCCGACTCCGCGCGACAGACTGGCGCCTAAGTAGTGTATCCATTCTGTAGCGAATTTGGTTGGGATAAAATATGTTATTGTAAAAAAATTAACACCCTATTTTTTTTGGTTTAATGGACTCTCCTAATGATACCTAAGCCCTAAAAAAAATTTGGCAGGTAGGTTTAATTGCATCCTGTATAAGGTTAGATATAACAATTTTCGTGTGTAAACTGGTACTATTGTAGCTATTATAACTATCATGGACTTTCACGGTGTTCATAGCAGACCACAAACTGTAAAGAATTATTGTGAAAATAATTTCTCGGCAAACCGCCTGGCCGGGCACTTCGCCCCGGGCGCGAAAAGATTAACAGGAATGTGTTTTGAAAAACAGATTTAAGTAATTGAATAGTGAAAAGTAAATGTGAAAAAGCAAGAATGTCAAATTAAGGTAGGGAAAACAAGAAAAACAGTAGAATTGATTGTAACCAGAAAATAAAATTAAAGTAGTAAAATGTGAACATCGACAAGTAAGCATATAAACAAAATAAAAGTAGAAGAAAAATTGTAATAGTAGATATTATGTGGATTGGAATGTAGAATGTGGAATCAAAAAATGTGAAATGTGAAGAAAGTAGAAGGAACCTGGGATTAGAATATAAATTCAATGTAAAAATAATAATAAAAATTAATGTAAAAACAAATGCTATAGATAATAATAAAGTGAAACGGAAAGTAGAATTGTTATACGAAACAAGAAAATGAATGTAATAACTGGATATATAAATACTAGGGAAAAAATGTATTTGAAATGGAAATGTAAAAGAGAATTGTAAAGAAATAAAAAATCGTTAAGCTAAGGAAGTAGAATTATAGAAAGTGTAGAAATTGTAACAAACAGGAAATGTAACTACAAATAAAAACTAATATAAAAGTAACAATGTCAAAAGCAAAAAAATGTCCTGACCTCGCTGTTGGGGGAACAAGTAGGCCCAGAAATGGGCCCAAAAAAAAAAACAACAACAACAACAACACCCACCGAGCCCAGCTTGAGCGGGACGGATACCGCTCGCCCCGGGCCTTCCTCGGCATTCTCGCGGGGGTGTACTGACACCCCCCGCCCAAATGCCCTCTGATGGCGGCCCGTCGAGAGTCTGGGCCACCGCCCCGCTCAGCCGATCAAGCTTCGGCCTCCTCGCAGCGCCCCATGCGCCGCACTGCGGAGGTGTGCGCCCCGAGCCAACCTACCGCATCGTCCCCTGCGACCACACAGTTCGCCCTCGCCTCCTCGCCGGCCTCCCCGCCGGAAGAAGACCGCAGAGCGGTAAGCGCCTCTAGACTGGGGGGCCCTTGCCGGCACCCATATTGGGCAACATGCCCCCACCTCCTACACCTCCTGCACAGGTCATCAAAAGACCACGACAGGCAGTCTCGTCAGATGTTTAGCCGCCGTCCAAGCGCACCGACCGCCCGGTGACGTACACCGCAGCGACCACCGCCCTTGCACCGTCATGTTATTCCGTAGCCTCTACCTCGAGGGCCCCCTCGCCGATGGACACATCCACGGTAACCATCGCCACTCCCGCAGCGCGACCACACCGCCGCTGAAACCCGCCCCCCGGTGCCCTCCACACATCGTAGAGAAGATGGAAAATTGGTTAAGGCATTTCCGTTGTCTTAGGGACCTCTTAGGACACGCCCCCAACGCAAAGCCTTACGGTCAAGGCTTTAAATTTACCCCCCAAGGCGAAAGGGAATACAGATGCGTCCAAAAGTACCTGGCTGAACTCAGAAAATCCGAGCAGATCAGCTAGTTCTCCTACGCCCTCCCCCAGGATCGTGGGCTAAAGGAGGGTATATACGGCCTACCCACCAACACAACGAACTTCTGGACATGCCGGGTATCAAAGTCGAAGCCTGGAGAGGAAAGAGCGGCGCCGCTAAGTGCCACCGTTGCCAACAATTCCGGCACTCCAGTAAAAACTGCCACCAAAAGTTAGCGTGCGTAAGGTGCGCCGATGAGCACGCAGCCAGCGATTGCCCCCGCCCCACTACCGACGAGCCCACTTGCGCCAACTGCAAGGGGGCCCACCCAGCAAATAGTAGAAATAGCCCCGTCTTCCGCAGGGAAGCGCGGAATCGCAATGCGGGTCCCATCGCACGCACCACCAGAAACACCCGTACTGCCCCCCCCTCGATCAAATAATGACCCCCCCACTCCGGAGCAAGAGGTTCCCCCTCCCCCGCCCTCAGCTACTTCACTCATGGCAGGGGCCAACGAACCCACCCCTCCCCTTCCACCGCTCCCGCATCTGCTGCTAGGAACGTGAGGAGAAGGAAGAAGAAGACGCCCAAGCCCGGAGCCACTTCCACGGCTACCACGGACTCGGAGTTTGAGCCTCTAGCGCTCCCACTACCCCAAACAGTCGCCGTTTTACCGCCTTTTTTCTTTTTTTTTTCGTTTCTCGGCCTCCGGGTCGGGCCCCCATACGCCGTTTGGAGTCGACCGCCGGTCAAAGTCGTGCCTGGTTGGAAAAGAGAGTTTCCCCCTTTTGCTCGTCCACGGGTTTCCCCCGTGTTCTGCCGCGGGGGGTCTTCCCTAAAATCTGACACAATGCGCCCAGTACTCGTACTGGGCGCATACCTGCTGTACGCTGTACCCCATGTAGAGGGGCTCTAGCTCCTGATCTCGGTTCCCCGCCCAAGGCCCCCTTCAAGGGCCCGGCGTGAGAAGACGTAGACATACAGACGTACAGTTAGCCCTGAAGTTGCTTAAACAAAGGCAACTTATCCTAGTTCTTGTATCTTCGAATATCAATAAACGTATGTCGGTAATTTACCAAACCTGCGTTTCCATTAAAACCTTAGTGTTCACCACCACCGGAATGAAACCATAAACAGAATACTCCCATACAATCCCATTTTAAGTTACCTTTGTATGAATACCTATATGTACTAACCTTCATGCCGAGATTGTGGCGTTGAGCGAGCTAGCGAACGGTCGTGCTCGGCTTTACGACACATGTAGTAAATATTAATTAACATTTAATATTTCGCGAGTCGCAAGGCTCACGGCCGTTGCACGTTATCATGGCGCTCGTAGCTAACGAGCTGCTGGCTTTCATACAACACGTCATCAACGCCATGGACGAGGACAGCATCGTCCAACTCTGCAAGTCGACCTACACTAACGAGGAGATCTGCAAGGGCAAGCTGATGCTGTACGAAGCGCTCGGTAAAACCGCGCAGATAACGTCTCATAGGAGACATGGGAGCGACGGAAGCTTGCAAGGCATCATCTCCCTGCTCAAGCGGACCTGAATCCAGCAGACGTGCCGGTATTTGTGGCTAAGGTGCTGCACAGGCTACCGGCAGTATCTGCCGATAAACGTATATCAATACGTGACAAACTACAGTGTGTGTGTAAGAGTGAATGTGAATAATATAGAAAATAAGATTTATGTTGTTGCATAGTATTGCATAGTAAAAAATTGGGTATGTGTATAGTATTTTCTCTCGATATGATTTAAGCACTAACAACAACAGCTGTTCATTTGCAATAAATTCGACATACTTCGACGGATTCCACTTGTAGACAGACCCGGGTAAAATAAAGTCAACTGTTTAATTTTAAATAATTACGCACAGTCTGACCCTACAATAGCACGCGCACTTGTTGTCGGCAAATTCTTTTGAGTTTAGCCGAAAGTAGAAAATAATATTTTTCAAAGAATTATTTAACGTCGGCATCGTTTGAATTTTGCCGAAAGTAGATAAAAGAACTACCTATTTAGTTTTAAAATAGATATTCGAATTTAGTTGCCATTTTTCTCTCGAGATAAAAGGTTGTCGTCTGAATTGAGTTTCACTATTAGGTCGTGTTTAAAAACGTATTGTTGTGTTGTTAAATTTTTACGTCATTACGTGTTTTGAGTTTTGAATTTTGGTGCTAGCAACATTTTTCAAAATGCAACAAAAACACTTTCTAACAAATTTAACTTTTAACGCGACACTTCGCCCCGGTCACCTGATGGTCAATGGATTCCGTGAACTTAGTACTACGAGACGAGTAGAGTTGGTACCTACTAGCAGTTATTTAGTACCTACTCAATACTTCTTTCACGTAAGTAAATAGCCATTAGTCATAGTTTTACTTAATACGATCGGTGTACTTACGTATGTAACTTATTATGATTAATAATAATTTACCAATGCGACTTCGAGCACCATAATTGGACTGTTTACAGCCAACTGACCTAAACTGAAAAAATGATTTTATGTAAAAACATAACATGTGGCATATGCCTCGAACCGATAAATTTGATATGTTGTATCGATAGTTTTTCATATCGATAAATTATTATTTATTTTGCATACGCATTGATTTGTATGAACTTATTAAATAACTACTTAAGTAATAGAAAATTAACAATAAATTTATTAAAATAATGAAATGTATATATTTAATATAATAATGTAAATGTATATAAACTTATATTCCTAATCTTACAAACTTTTTTCGATCGATTTACGATCAGTTGTAACTTGTATTGTTCCAAATGAATATTGACCTACAGATACTAAGGTTTAGAGAATGGATTAGCACAAAAAGAGAACCTTACCAAATGATTGTCGATTAGAACTACTAGCACGACAAAAGTCGCAGATAACAATACCTGTGTAATTTTCATCAAATAATTAATTTATATTGTTACGACACTCGTCGTAAACTGTCGAAATTAGCGTTTGCGTTATGTTTCGTTGATTAAGTTTCCGTACTGGAGGCTCAAAGTGCATAAAAGATCGGTAACGGACATGTGTCAGGTACGTTAATCGCATACCATCAGGCGATCTGACTGCTCGTTTGCCGGTTATAAATCATTAAAACTCCGCTGACTTGATATAAAAACAGTGACTTACTTATTACAAAAAACAAAGAAAAAAAGCATATCAAACAATTAATTAATTTAAATATCGGCGACGTACAAGTAAATGATTCAATTTTCATAGGTCACATCACTTAGCCTAAAAATAGGTACCGCCTTTGAAAGAGCGGCCCGCTTTTGATATTTGCCGCGAAAAGCCATGCCACCGACACAGATTTTAAGAATTTAATCAAATCTAATAATATATTAATTGTGTGGCGTTCAATACTTTATTCATTACTGTTATCAGATATCTCATAGGACATAATTTAAATTAAATTATTAATTTAAAATTAACTCGTATTATAATCTTATTTTCTTTAATTTTACCCAGTGTAAGCTCCAAAGTATTTATGTGTTATGGCTCTGAAGATTTGACGAATTATCAGTTGCAGAACATAGTTATGACCATTTAGGTTAAACAAATTAAAATACGAGAAAATAAACGAATTAATCGATTTCTTTTTTCTCTCGATATGATTTAAACACAAACAACAACAGCTGTTCATTTGCAATAAATTCGACATACTTTGACGGATTCCACTTGTAGACAGACCCGGGTAAAATAAAGTCAACTGTTTAATTTTAAATAATTACGCACAGTCTGACCCTCTACAATAGCACGCGCACTTGTTGTCGGCAAATTCTTTTGAGTTTAGCCGAAAGTAGAAAATAATATTTTTCAAATAATTATTTAACGTCGGCATCGTTTGAATTTTGCCGAAAGTCGATAAAAGAACTACCTATTTAGTTTTAAAATAGATATTCGAATTTAGTTGCCATTTTTCTCTCGAGATAAAAGGTTGTCGTCTGAATTGAGTTTCACCTATTAGGTCGTGTTTAAAAACGTATTGTTGTGTTGTTAAATTTTTACGTCATTACGTGTTTTGAGTTTTGACTTATGGTGCTAGCAACATTTTTCAAAATGCAACAAAAACACTTTCTAACAAATTTAACTTTTAACGCGACACCTCGCCCCGGTCACCTGATGGTCAATGGATTCCGTGAACTTAGTACTACGAGACGAGTAGAGTTGGTACCTACTAGCAGTTATTTAGTACCTACTCAATACTTCTTTCACGTAAGTAAATAGCCATTAGTCACAGTTTTACTTAATACGATCGGTGTACTTACGTATGTAACTTATTATGATTAATAATAATTTACCAATGCGACTTCGAGCACCATAATTGGACTGTTTACAGCCAACTGACCTAAACTGAAAAAATGATAGTTTTTCATATCGATAAATTATTATTTATTTTGCATACGCATTGATTTGTATGAACTTATTAAATAACTACTTAAGTAATAGAAAATTAACAATAAATTTATTAAAATAATGAAATGTTTCATCAATAAATCGTATACGTATACAATACAACCATTAGGTAATAATGAGAACAACTTATATTCCTAATCTTACAAACTTTTTTCGATCGATTTACGATCAGTTGTAACTTGTATTGTTCCAAATGAATATTGACCTACCGATACTAAGGTTTAGAGAATGGATTAGCACAAAAAGAGAACCTTACCAAATGATGGTCGATCAGAACTGCTAGCACGACAAAAGTAGCTGATAACAATACCTGTGTAATTTTCATCAAATAATTAATTTATCTTGTTACGACACTCGTCGTAAACTGGCGAAATTAACGTTTGCGTTATGTTTCGTTGATTAAGTTTCCGTACTGGAGGCTCAAAGTGCATAAAAGATCGGTAACGGACATGTGTCAGGTACGTTAATCGCATACCATCAGGCGATCTGACTGCTCGTTTGCCGGTTATAAATCATTAAAACTCCGCTGACTTGATATAAAAACAGTAACTTATTTATTACAAAAAACAAAGGAAAAAAAGCATGTCAAACAATTAATTAATTTAAATATCGACTACGTACAAGTAAATGACTCAATTATTATAGGTCACATCACTTAGCCTAGGTACCGCCTTTGAAAGAGCGGCCCGCTTTTGATATTTTCCGCGAAAAGCCATGCCACCGACACAGGGCTGCCACCGTCACAGATCTTAAAAATTTAATTAAATCTAATAATATTTTTAATTGTGTGGCGTTCAATACGTTATTCATTACTGTTATCGGATTTCTCATAGGACATAATTTAAATTAAATTATTAATTTAAAATTAACACGTATTATAATCTCATTTTCTTTAATTTTACCCAGTGTAAGCTCCAAAGTATTTATGTGTTATGGCTCTGAAGATTTGACGAATCAGTTGCAGAACATAGTTATGACCATTTAGGTTAAACAAATTAAAATACGAGAAAATAAACGAATTAATCGATTTCTTTTTTCTCTCGATATGATTTAAACACTAACAACAACAGCTGTTCATTTGCAATAAATTCGACATACTTTGACGGATTCCACTTGTAGACAGACCCGGGTAAAATAAAGTCAACTGTTTAATTTTAAATAATTACGCACAGTCTGAACCTCTACAATAGCACGCGCACTTGTTGTCGGCAAATTCTTTTGAGTTTAGCCGAAAGTAGAAAATAATATTTTTCAAATAATTATTTAACGTCGGCATCGTTTGAATTTTGCCGAAAGTCGATAAAAGAACTACCTATTTAGTTTTAAAATAGATATTCGAATTTAGTTGCCATTTTTCTCTCGAGATAAAAGGTTGTCGTCTGAATTGAGTTTATTACTATTAGGTCGTGTTTAAAAACGTATTGTTGTGTTGTTAAATTTTTACGTCATTACGTGTTTTGAGTTTTGACTTATGGTGCTAGCAACATTTTTCAAAATGCAACAAAAACACTTTCTAACAAATTTAACTTTTAACGCGACACCTCGCCCCGGTCACCTGATGGTCAATGGATTCCGTGAACTTAGTACTACGAGACGAGTAGAGTTGGTACCTACTAGCAGTTATTTAGTACCTACTCAATACTTCTTTCACGTAAGTAAATAGCCATTAGTCACAGTTTTACTTAATACGATCGGTGTACTTACGTATGTAACTTATTATGATTAATAATAATTTACCAATGCGACTTCGAGCACCATAATTGGACTGTTTACAGCCAACTGACCTAAACTGAAAAAATGATAGTTTTTCATATCGATAAATTATTATTTATTTTGCATACGCATTGATTTGTATGAACTTATTAAATAACTACTTAAGTAATAGAAAATTAACAATAAATTTATTAAAATAATGAAATGTTTCATCAATAAATCGTATACGTATACAATACAACCATTAGGTAATAATGAGAACAACTTATATTCCTAATCTTACAAACTTTTTTCGATCGATTTACGATCAGTTGTAACTTGTATTGTTCCAAATGAATATTGACCTACCGATACTAAGGTTTAGAGAATGGATTAGCACAAAAAGAGAACCTTACCAAATGATGGTCGATCAGAACTGCTAGCACGACAAAAGTAGCTGATAACAATACCTGTGTAATTTTCATCAAATAATTAATTTATCTTGTTACGACGCTCGTCGTAAACTGGCGAAATTAACGTTTGTGTTATGTTTCGTTGATTAAGTTTCCGTACTGGAGGCTCAAAGTGCATAAAAGATCGGTAACGGACATGTGTCAGGTACGTTAATCGCATACCATCAGGCGATCTGACTGCTCGTTTGCCGGTTATAAATCATTAAAACTCCGCTGACTTGATATAAAAACAGTAACTTATTTATTACAAAAAACAAAGGAAAAAAAGCATGTCAAACAATTAATTAATTTAAATATCGACTACGTACAAGTAAATGACTCAATTATTATAGGTCACATCACTTAGCCTAGGTACCGCCTTTGAAAGAGCGGCCCGCTTTTGATATTTTCCGCGAAAAGCCATGCCACCGACACAGGGCTGCCACCGTCACAGATCTTAAAAATTTAATTAAATCTAATAATATTTTTAATTGTGTGGCGTTCAATACGTTATTCTTTACTGTTATCGGATTTCTCATAGGACATAATTTAAATTAAATTATTAATTTAAAATTAACACGTATTATAATCTCATTTTCTTTAATTTTACCCAGTGTAAGCTCCAAAGTATTTATGTGTTATGGCTCTGAAGATTTGACGAATCAGTTGCAGAACATAGTTATGACCATTTAGGTTAAACAAATTAAAATACGAGAAAATAAACGAATTAATCGATTTCTTTTTTCTCTCGATATGATTTAAACACTAACAACAACAGCTGTTCATTTGCAATAAATTCGACATACTTTGACGGATTCCACTTGTAGACAGACCCGGGTAAAATAAAGTCAACTGTTTAATTTTAAATAATTACGCACAGTCTGAACCTCTACAATAGCACGCGCACTTGTTGTCGGCAAATTCTTTTGAGTTTAGCCGAAAGTAGAAAATAATATTTTTCAAATAATTATTTAACGTCGGCATCGTTTGAATTTTGCCGAAAGTCGATAAAAGAACTACCTATTTAGTTTTAAAATAGATATTCGAATTTAGTTGCCATTTTTCTCTCGAGATAAAAGGTTGTCGTCTGAATTGAGTTTATTACTATTAGGTCGTGTTTAAAAACGTATTGTTGTGTTGTTAAATTTTTACGTCATTACGTGTTTTGAGTTTTGACTTATGGTGCTAGCAACATTTTTCAAAATGCAACAAAAACACTTTCTAACAAATTTAACTTTTAACGCGACACCTCGCCCCGGTCACCTGATGGTCAATGGATTCCGTGAACTTAGTACTACGAGACGAGTAGAGTTGGTACCTACTAGCAGTTATTTAGTACCTACTCAATACTTCTTTCACGTAAGTAAATAGCCATTAGTCACAGTTTTACTTAATACGATCGGTGTACTTACGTATGTAACTTATTATGATTAATAATAATTTACCAATGCGACTTCGAGCACCATAATTGGACTGTTTACAGCCAACTGACCTAAACTGAAAAAATGATAGTTTTTCATATCGATAAATTATTATTTATTTTGCATACGCATTGATTTGTATGAACTTATTAAATAACTACTTAAGTAATAGAAAATTAACAATAAATTTATTAAAATAATGAAATGTTTCATCAATAAATCGTATACGTATACAATACAACCATTAGGTAATAATGAGAACAACTTATATTCCTAATCTTACAAACTTTTTTCGATCGATTTACGATCAGTTGTAACTTGTATTGTTCCAAATGAATATTGACCTACCGATACTAAGGTTTAGAGAATGGATTAGCACAAAAAGAGAACCTTACCAAATGATGGTCGATCAGAACTGCTAGCACGACAAAAGTAGCTGATAACAATACCTGTGTAATTTTCATCAAATAATTAATTTATCTTGTTACGACACTCGTCGTAAACTGGCGAAATTAACGTTTGCGTTATGTTTCGTTGATTAAGTTTCCGTACTGGAGGCTCAAAGTGCATAAAAGATCGGTAACGGACATGTGTCAGGTACGTTAATCGCATACCATCAGGCGATCTGACTGCTCGTTTGCCGGTTATAAATCATTAAAACTCCGCTGACTTGATATAAAAACAGTAACTTATTTATTACAAAAAACAAAGGAAAAAAAGCATGTCAAACAATTAATTAATTTAAATATCGACTACGTACAAGTAAATGACTCAATTATTATAGGTCACATCACTTAGCCTAGGTACCGCTTTTGAAAGAGCGGCCCGCTTTTGATATTTTCCGCGAAAAGCCATGCCACCGACACAGGGCTGCCACCGTCACAGATCTTAAAAATTTAATTAAATCTAATAATATTTTTAATTGTGTGGCGTTCAATACGTTATTCTTTACTGTTATCGGATTTCTCATAGGACATAATTTAAATTAAATTATTAATTTAAAATTAACACGTATTATAATCTCATTTTCTTTAATTTTACCCAGTGTAAGCTCCAAAGTATTTATGTGTTATGGCTCTGAAGATTTGACGAATCAGTTGCAGAACATAGTTATGACCATTTAGGTTAAACAAATTAAAATACGAGAAAATAAACGAATTAATCGATTTCTTTTTTCTCTCGATATGATTTAAACACTAACAACAACAGCTGTTCATTTGCAATAAATTCGACATACTTTGACGGATTCCACTTGTAGACAGACCCGGGTAAAATAAAGTCAACTGTTTAATTTTAAATAATTACGCACAGTCTGAACCTCTACAATAGCACGCGCACTTGTTGTCGGCAAATTCTTTTGAGTTTAGCCGAAAGTAGAAAATAATATTTTTCAAATAATTATTTAACGTCGGCATCGTTTGAATTTTGCCGAAAGTCGATAAAAGAACTACCTATTTAGTTTTAAAATAGATATTCGAATTTAGTTGCCATTTTTCTCTCGAGATAAAAGGTTGTCGTCTGAATTGAGTTTATTACTATTAGGTCGTGTTTAAAAACGTATTGTTGTGTTGTTAAATTTTTACGTCATTACGTGTTTTGAGTTTTGACTTATGGTGCTAGCAACATTTTTCAAAATGCAACAAAAACACTTTCTAACAAATTTAACTTTTAACGCGACACCTCGCCCCGGTCACCTGATGGTCAATGGATTCCGTGAACTTAGTACTACGAGACGAGTAGAGTTGGTACCTACTAGCAGTTATTTAGTACCTACTCAATACTTCTTTCACGTAAGTAAATAGCCATTAGTCACAGTTTTACTTAATACGATCGGTGTACTTACGTATGTAACTTATTATGATTAATAATAATTTACCAATGCGACTTCGAGCACCATAATTGGACTGTTTACAGCCAACTGACCTAAACTGAAAAAATGATAGTTTTTCATATCGATAAATTATTATTTATTTTGCATACGCATTGATTTGTATGAACTTATTAAATAACTACTTAAGTAATAGAAAATTAACAATAAATTTATTAAAATAATGAAATGTTTCATCAATAAATCGTATACGTATACAATACAACCATTAGGTAATAATGAGAACAACTTATATTCCTAATCTTACAAACTTTTTTCGATCGATTTACGATCAGTTGTAACTTGTATTGTTCCAAATGAATATTGACCTACCGATACTAAGGTTTAGAGAATGGATTAGCACAAAAAGAGAACCTTACCAAATGATGGTCGATCAGAACTGCTAGCACGACAAAAGTAGCTGATAACAATACCTGTGTAATTTTCATCAAATAATTAATTTATCTTGTTACGACACTCGTCGTAAACTGGCGAAATTAACGTTTGCGTTATGTTTCGTTGATTAAGTTTCCGTACTGGAGGCTCAAAGTGCATAAAAGATCGGTAACGGACATGTGTCAGGTACGTTAATCGCATACCATCAGGCGATCTGACTGCTCGTTTGCCGGTTATAAATCATTAAAACTCCGCTGACTTGATATAAAAACAGTAACTTATTTATTACAAAAAACAAAGGAAAAAAAGCATGTCAAACAATTAATTAATTTAAATATCGACTACGTACAAGTAAATGACTCAATTATTATAGGTCACATCACTTAGCCTAGGTACCGCCTTTGAAAGAGCGGCCCGCTTTTGATATTTTCCGCGAAAAGCCATGCCACCGACACAGGGCTGCCACCGTCACAGATCTTAAAAATTTAATTAAATCTAATAATATTTTTAATTGTGTGGCGTTCAATACGTTATTCTTTACTGTTATCGGATTTCTCATAGGACATAATTTAAATTAAATTATGAATTTAAAATTAACACGTATTATAATCTCATTTTCTTTAATTTTACCCAGTGTAAGCTCCAAAGTATTTATGTGTTATGGCTCTGAAGATTTGACGAATCAGTTGCAGAACATAGTTATGACCATTTAGGTTAAACAAATTAAAATACGAGAAAATAAACGAATTAATCGATTTCTTTTTTCTCTCGATATGATTTAAACACTAACAACAACAGCTGTTCATTTGCAATAAATTCGACATACTTTGACGGATTCCACTTGTAGACAGACCCGGGTAAAATAAAGTCAACTGTTTAATTTTAAATAATTACGCACAGTCTGAACCTCTACAATAGCACGCGCACTTGTTGTCGGCAAATTCTTTTGAGTTTAGCCGAAAGTAGAAAATAATATTTTTCAAATAATTATTTAACGTCGGCATCGTTTGAATTTTGCCGAAAGTCGATAAAAGAACTACCTATTTAGTTTTAAAATAGATATTCGAATTTAGTTGCCATTTTTCTCTCGAGATAAAAGGTTGTCGTCTGAATTGAGTTTATTACTATTAGGTCGTGTTTAAAAACGTATTGTTGTGTTGTTAAATTTTTACGTCATTACGTGTTTTGAGTTTTGACTTATGGTGCTAGCAACATTTTTCAAAATGCAACAAAAACACTTTCTAACAAATTTAACTTTTAACGCGACACCTCGCCCCGGTCACCTGATGGTCAATGGATTCCGTGAACTTAGTACTACGAGACGAGTAGAGTTGGTACCTACTAGCAGTTATTTAGTACCTACTCAATACTTCTTTCACGTAAGTAAATAGCCATTAGTCACAGTTTTACTTAATACGATCGGTGTACTTACGTATGTAACTTATTATGATTAATAATAATTTACCAATGCGACTTCGAGCACCATAATTGGACTGTTTACAGCCAACTGACCTAAACTGAAAAAATGATAGTTTTTCATATCGATAAATTATTATTTATTTTGCATACGCATTGATTTGTATGAACTTATTAAATAACTACTTAAGTAATAGAAAATTAACAATAAATTTATTAAAATAATGAAATGTTTCATCAATAAATCGTATACGTATACAATACAACCATTAGGTAATAATGAGAACAACTTATATTCCTAATCTTACAAACTTTTTTCGATCGATTTACGATCAGTTGTAACTTGTATTGTTCCAAATGAATATTGACCTACCGATACTAAGGTTTAGAGAATGGATTAGCACAAAAAGAGAACCTTACCAAATGATGGTCGATCAGAACTGCTAGCACGACAAAAGTAGCTGATAACAATACCTGTGTAATTTTCATCAAATAATTAATTTATCTTGTTACGACACTCGTCGTAAGCTGGCG
The DNA here is from genome assembly GCA_037179445.1 of Phengaris alcon alcon. Taxonomy (NCBI): domain Eukaryota; kingdom Metazoa; phylum Arthropoda; class Insecta; order Lepidoptera; family Lycaenidae; genus Phengaris; species Phengaris alcon. The sequence goes on along the minus strand of JAYRCH010000072.1, from coordinate 122,644 downwards.
AAATTAACGTTTGCGTTATGTTTCGTTGATTAAGTTTCCGTACTGGAGGCTCAAAGTGCATAAAAGATCGGTAACGGACATGTGTCAGGTACGTTAATCGCATACCATCAGGCGATCTGACTGCTCGTTTGCCGGTTATAAATCATTAAAACTCCGCTGACTTGATATAAAAACAGTAACTTATTTATTACAAAAAACAAAGGAAAAAAAGCATGTCAAACAATTAATTAATTTAAATATCGACTACGTACAAGTAAATGACTCAATTATTATAGGTCACATCACTTAGCCTAGGTACCGCTTTTGAAAGAGCGGCCCGCTTTTGATATTTTCCGCGAAAAGCCATGCCACCGACACAGGGCTGCCACCGTCACAGATCTTAAAAATTTAATTAAATCTAATAATATTTTTAATTGTGTGGCGTTCAATACGTTATTCTTTACTGTTATCGGATTTCTCATAGGACATAATTTAAATTAAATTATTAATTTAAAATTAACACGTATTATAATCTCATTTTCTTTAATTTTACCCAGTGTAAGCTCCAAAGTATTTATGTGTTATGGCTCTGAAGATTTGACGAATCAGTTGCAGAACATAGTTATGACCATTTAGGTTAAACAAATTAAAATACGAGAAAATAAACGAATTAATCGATTTCTTTTTTCTCTCGATATGATTTAAACACTAACAACAACAGCTGTTCATTTGCAATAAATTCGACATACTTTGACGGATTCCACTTGTAGACAGACCCGGGTAAAATAAAGTCAACTGTTTAATTTTAAATAATTACGCACAGTCTGAACCTCTACAATAGCACGCGCACTTGTTGTCGGCAAATTCTTTTGAGTTTAGCCGAAAGTAGAAAATAATATTTTTCAAATAATTATTTAACGTCGGCATCGTTTGAATTTTGCCGAAAGTCGATAAAAGAACTACCTATTTAGTTTTAAAATAGATATTCGAATTTAGTTGCCATTTTTCTCTCGAGATAAAAGGTTGTCGTCTGAATTGAGTTTATTACTATTAGGTCGTGTTTAAAAACGTATTGTTGTGTTGTTAAATTTTTACGTCATTACGTGTTTTGAGTTTTGACTTATGGTGCTAGCAACATTTTTCAAAATGCAACAAAAACACTTTCTAACAAATTTAACTTTTAACGCGACACCTCGCCCCGGTCACCTGATGGTCAATGGATTCCGTGAACTTAGTACTACGAGACGAGTAGAGTTGGTACCTACTAGCAGTTATTTAGTACCTACTCAATACTTCTTTCACGTAAGTAAATAGCCATTAGTCACAGTTTTACTTAATACGATCGGTGTACTTACGTATGTAACTTATTATGATTAATAATAATTTACCAATGCGACTTCGAGCACCATAATTGGACTGTTTACAGCCAACTGACCTAAACTGAAAAAATGATAGTTTTTCATATCGATAAATTATTATTTATTTTGCATACGCATTGATTTGTATGAACTTATTAAATAACTACTTAAGTAATAGAAAATTAACAATAAATTTATTAAAATAATGAAATGTTTCATCAATAAATCGTATACGTATACAATACAACCATTAGGTAATAATGAGAACAACTTATATTCCTAATCTTACAAACTTTTTTCGATCGATTTACGATCAGTTGTAACTTGTATTGTTCCAAATGAATATTGACCTACCGATACTAAGGTTTAGAGAATGGATTAGCACAAAAAGAGAACCTTACCAAATGATGGTCGATCAGAACTGCTAGCACGACAAAAGTAGCTGATAACAATACCTGTGTAATTTTCATCAAATAATTAATTTATCTTGTTACGACACTCGTCGTAAACTGGCGAAATTAACGTTTGCGTTATGTTTCGTTGATTAAGTTTCCGTACTGGAGGCTCAAAGTGCATAAAAGATCGGTAACGGACATGTGTCAGGTACGTTAATCGCATACCATCAGGCGATCTGACTGCTCGTTTGCCGGTTATAAATCATTAAAACTCCGCTGACTTGATATAAAAACAGTAACTTATTTATTACAAAAAACAAAGGAAAAAAAGCATGTCAAACAATTAATTAATTTAAATATCGACTACGTACAAGTAAATGACTCAATTATTATAGGTCACATCACTTAGCCTAGGTACCGCTTTTGAAAGAGCGGCCCGCTTTTGATATTTTCCGCGAAAAGCCATGCCACCGACACAGGGCTGCCACCGTCACAGATCTTAAAAATTTAATTAAATCTAATAATATTTTTAATTGTGTGGCGTTCAATACGTTATTCTTTACTGTTATCGGATTTCTCATAGGACATAATTTAAATTAAATTATTAATTTAAAATTAACACGTATTATAATCTCATTTTCTTTAATTTTACCCAGTGTAAGCTCCAAAGTATTTATGTGTTATGGCTCTGAAGATTTGACGAATCAGTTGCAGAACATAGTTATGACCATTTAGGTTAAACAAATTAAAATACGAGAAAATAAACGAATTAATCGATTTCTTTTTTCTCTCGATATGATTTAAACACTAACAACAACAGCTGTTCATTTGCAATAAATTCGACATACTTTGACGGATTCCACTTGTAGACAGACCCGGGTAAAATAAAGTCAACTGTTTAATTTTAAATAATTACGCACAGTCTGAACCTCTACAATAGCACGCGCACTTGTTGTCGGCAAATTCTTTTGAGTTTAGCCGAAAGTAGAAAATAATATTTTTCAAATAATTATTTAACGTCGGCATCGTTTGAATTTTGCCGAAAGTCGATAAAAGAACTACCTATTTAGTTTTAAAATAGATATTCGAATTTAGTTGCCATTTTTCTCTCGAGATAAAAGGTTGTCGTCTGAATTGAGTTTATTACTATTAGGTCGTGTTTAAAAACGTATTGTTGTGTTGTTAAATTTTTACGTCATTACGTGTTTTGAGTTTTGACTTATGGTGCTAGCAACATTTTTCAAAATGCAACAAAAACACTTTCTAACAAATTTAACTTTTAACGCGACACCTCGCCCCGGTCACCTGATGGTCAATGGATTCCGTGAACTTAGTACTACGAGACGAGTAGAGTTGGTACCTACTAGCAGTTATTTAGTACCTACTCAATACTTCTTTCACGTAAGTAAATAGCCATTAGTCACAGTTTTACTTAATACGATCGGTGTACTTACGTATGTAACTTATTATGATTAATAATAATTTACCAATGCGACTTCGAGCACCATAATTGGACTGTTTACAGCCAACTGACCTAAACTGAAAAAATGATAGTTTTTCATATCGATAAATTATTATTTATTTTGCATACGCATTGATTTGTATGAACTTATTAAATAACTACTTAAGTAATAGAAAATTAACAATAAATTTATTAAAATAATTAAATGTTTCATCAATAAATCGTATACGTATACAATACAACCATTAGGTAATAATGAGAACAGCTTATATTCCTAATCTTACAAACTTTTTTCGATCGATTTACGATCAGTTGTAACTTGTATTGTTCCAAATGAATATTGACCTACCGATACTAAGGTTTAGAGAATGGATTAGCACAAAAAGAGAACCTTACCAAATGATGGTCGATCAGAACTGCTAGCACGACAAAAGTAGCTGATAACAATACCTGTGTAATTTTCATCAAATAATTAATTTATCTTGTTACGACACTCGTCGTAAACTGGCGAAATTAGCGTTTGCGTTATGTTTCGTTGATTAAGTTTCCGTACTGGAGGCTCAAAGTGCATAAAAGATCGGTAACGGACATGTGTCAGGTACGTTAATCGCATACCATCAGGCGATCTGACTGCTCGTTTGCCGGTTATAAATCATTAAAACTCCGCTGACTTGATATAAAAACAGTAACTTATTTATTACAAAAAACAAAGGAAAAAAAGCATGTCAAACAATTAATTAATTTAAATATCGACTACGTACAAGTAAATGACTCAATTATTATAGGTCACATCACTTAGCCTAGGTACCGCCTTTGAAAGAGCGGCCCGCTTTTGATATTTTCCGTGAAAAGCCATGCCACCGACACAGGGCTGCCACCGTCACAGATCTTAAAAATTTAATTAAATCTAATAATATTTTTAATTGTGTGGCGTTCAATACGTTATTCTTTACTGTTATCGGATTTCTCATAGGACATAATTTAAATTAAATTATTAATTTAAAATTAACACGTATTATAATCTCATTTTCTTTAATTTTACCCAGTGTAAGCTCCAAAGTATTTATGTGTTATGGCTCTGAAGATTTGACGAATCAGTTGCAGAACATAGTTATGACCATTTAGGTTAAACAAATTAAAATACGAGAAAATAAACGAATTAATCGATTTCTTTTTTCTCTCGATATGATTTAAACACTAACAACAACAGCTGTTCATTTGCAATAAATTCGACATACTTTGACGGATTCCACTTGTAGACAGACCCGGGTAAAATAAAGTCAACTGTTTAATTTTAAATAATTACGCACAGTCTGAACCTCTACAATAGCACGCGCACTTGTTGTCGGCAAATTCTTTTGAGTTTAGCCGAAAGTAGAAAATAATATTTTTCAAATAATTATTTAACGTCGGCATCGTTTGAATTTTGCCGAAAGTCGATAAAAGAACTACCTATTTAGTTTTAAAATAGATATTCGAATTTAGTTGCCATTTTTCTCTCGAGATAAAAGGTTGTCGTCTGAATTGAGTTTATTACTATTAGGTCGTGTTTAAAAACGTATTGTTGTGTTGTTAAATTTTTACGTCATTACGTGTTTTGAGTTTTGACTTATGGTGCTAGCAACATTTTTCAAAATGCAACAAAAACACTTTCTAACAAATTTAACTTTTAACGCGACACCTCGCCCCGGTCACCTGATGGTCAATGGATTCCGTGAACTTAGTACTACGAGACGAGTAGAGTTGGTACCTACTAGCAGTTATTTAGTACCTACTCAATACTTCTTTCACGTAAGTAAATAGCCATTAGTCACAGTTTTACTTAATACGATCGGTGTACTTACGTATGTAACTTATTATGATTAATAATAATTTACCAATGCGACTTCGAGCACCATAATTGGACTGTTTACAGCCAACTGACCTAAACTGAAAAAATGATAGTTTTTCATATCGATAAATTATTATTTATTTTGCATACGCATTGATTTGTATGAACTTATTAAATAACTACTTAAGTAATAGAAAATTAACAATAAATTTATTAAAATAATGAAATGTTTCATCAATAAATCGTATACGTATACAATACAACCATTAGGTAATAATGAGAACAACTTATATTCCTAATCTTACAAACTTTTTTCGATCGATTTACGATCAGTTGTAACTTGTATTGTTCCAAATGAATATTGACCTACCGATACTAAGGTTTAGAGAATGGATTAGCACAAAAAGAGAACCTTACCAAATGATGGTCGATCAGAACTGCTAGCACGACAAAAGTAGCTGATAACAATACCTGTGTAATTTTCATCAAATAATTAATTTATCTTGTTACGACACTCGTCGTAAACTGGCGAAATTAACGTTTGCGTTATGTTTCGTTGATTAAGTTTCCGTACTGGAGGCTCAAAGTGCATAAAAGATCGGTAACGGACATGTGTCAGGTACGTTAATCGCATACCATCAGGCGATCTGACTGCTCGTTTGCCGGTTATAAATCATTAAAACTCCGCTGACTTGATATAAAAACAGTAACTTATTTATTACAAAAAACAAAGGAAAAAAAGCATGTCAAACAATTAATTAATTTAAATATCGACTACGTACAAGTAAATGACTCAATTATTATAGGTCACATCACTTAGCCTAGGTACCGCTTTTGAAAGAGCGGCCCGCTTTTGATATTTTCCGCGAAAAGCCATGCCACCGACACAGGGCTGCCACCGTCACAGATCTTAAAAATTTAATTAAATCTAATAATATTTTTAATTGTGTGGCGTTCAATACGTTATTCTTTACTGTTATCGGATTTCTCATAGGACATAATTTAAATTAAATTATGAATTTAAAATTAACACGTATTATAATCTCATTTTCTTTAATTTTACCCAGTGTAAGCTCCAAAGTATTTATGTGTTATGGCTCTGAAGATTTGACGAATCAGTTGCAGAACATAGTTATGACCATTTAGGTTAAACAAATTAAAATACGAGAAAATAAACGAATTAATCGATTTCTTTTTTCTCTCGATATGATTTAAACACTAACAACAACAGCTGTTCATTTGCAATAAATTCGACATACTTTGACGGATTCCACTTGTAGACAGACCCGGGTAAAATAAAGTCAACTGTTTAATTTTAAATAATTACGCACAGTCTGAACCTCTACAATAGCACGCGCACTTGTTGTCGGCAAATTCTTTTGAGTTTAGCCGAAAGTAGAAAATAATATTTTTCAAATAATTATTTAACGTCGGCATCGTTTGAATTTTGCCGAAAGTCGATAAAAGAACTACCTATTTAGTTTTAAAATAGATATTCGAATTTAGTTGCCATTTTTCTCTCGAGATAAAAGGTTGTCGTCTGAATTGAGTTTATTACTATTAGGTCGTGTTTAAAAACGTATTGTTGTGTTGTTAAATTTTTACGTCATTACGTGTTTTGAGTTTTGACTTATGGTGCTAGCAACATTTTTCAAAATGCAACAAAAACACTTTCTAACAAATTTAACTTTTAACGCGACACCTCGCCCCGGTCACCTGATGGTCAATGGATTCCGTGAACTTAGTACTACGAGACGAGTAGAGTTGGTACCTACTAGCAGTTATTTAGTACCTACTCAATACTTCTTTCACGTAAGTAAATAGCCATTAGTCACAGTTTTACTTAATACGATCGGTGTACTTACGTATGTAACTTATTATGATTAATAATAATTTACCAATGCGACTTCGAGCACCATAATTGGACTGTTTACAGCCAACTGACCTAAACTGAAAAAATGATAGTTTTTCTTATCGATAAATTATTATTTATTTTGCATACGCATTGATTTGTATGAACTTATTAAATAACTACTTAAGTAATAGAAAATTAACAATAAATTTATTAAAATAATGAAATGTTTCATCAATAAATCGTATACGTATACAATACAACCATTAGGTAATAATGAGAACAACTTATATTCCTAATCTTACAAACTTTTTTCGATCGATTTACGATCAGTTGTAACTTGTATTGTTCCAAATGAATATTGACCTACCGATACTAAGGTTTAGAGAATGGATTAGCACAAAAAGAGAACCTTACCAAATGATGGTCGATCAGAACTGCTAGCACGACAAAAGTAGCTGATAACAATACCTGTGTAATTTTCATCAAATAATTAATTTATCTTGTTACGACACTCGTCGTAAACTGGCGAAATTAACGTTTGCGTTATGTTTCGTTGATTAAGTTTCCGTACTGGAGGCTCAAAGTGCATAAAAGATCGGTAACGGACATGTGTCAGGTACGTTAATCGCATACCATCAGGCGATCTGACTGCTCGTTTGCCGGTTATAAATCATTAAAACTCCGCTGACTTGATATAAAAACAGTAACTTATTTATTACAAAAAACAAAGGAAAAAAAGCATGTCAAACAATTAATTAATTTAAATATCGACTACGTACAAGTAAATGACTCAATTATTATAGGTCACATCACTTAGCCTAGGTACCGCTTTTGAAAGAGCGGCCCGCTTTTGATATTTTCCGCGAAAAGCCATGCCACCGACACAGGGCTGCCACCGTCACAGATCTTAAAAATTTAATTAAATCTAATAATATTTTTAATTGTGTGGCGTTCAATACGTTATTCTTTACTGTTATCGGATTTCTCATAGGACATAATTTAAATTAAATTATTAATTTAAAATTAACACGTATTATAATCTCATTTTCTTTAATTTTACCCAGTGTAAGCTCCAAAGTATTTATGTGTTATGGCTCTGAAGATTTGACGAATCAGTTGCAGAACATAGTTATGACCATTTAGGTTAAACAAATTAAAATACGAGAAAATAAACGAATTAATCGATTTCTTTTTTCTCTCGATATGATTTAAACACTAACAACAACAGCTGTTCATTTGCAATAAATTCGACATACTTTGACGGATTCCACTTGTAGACAGACCCGGGTAAAATAAAGTCAACTGTTTAATTTTAAATAATTACGCACAGTCTGAACCTCTACAATAGCACGCGCACTTGTTGTCGGCAAATTCTTTTGAGTTTAGCCGAAAGTAGAAAATAATATTTTTCAAATAATTATTTAACGTCGGCATCGTTTGAATTTTGCCGAAAGTCGATAAAAGAACTACCTATTTAGTTTTAAAATAGATATTCGAATTTAGTTGCCATTTTTCTCTCGAGATAAAAGGTTGTCGTCTGAATTGAGTTTATTACTATTAGGTCGTGTTTAAAAACGTATTGTTGTGTTGTTAAATTTTTACGTCATTACGTGTTTTGAGTTTTGACTTATGGTGCTAGCAACATTTTTCAAAATGCAACAAAAACACTTTCTAACAAATTTAACTTTTAACGCGACACCTCGCCCCGGTCACCTGATGGTCAATGGATTCCGTGAACTTAGTACTACGAGACGAGTAGAGTTGGTACCTACTAGCAGTTATTTAGTACCTACTCAATACTTCTTTCACGTAAGTAAATAGCCATTAGTCACAGTTTTACTTAATACGATCGGTGTACTTACGTATGTAACTTATTATGATTAATAATAATTTACCAATGCGACTTCGAGCACCATAATTGGACTGTTTACAGCCAACTGACCTAAACTGAAAAAATGATAGTTTTTCATATCGATAAATTATTATTTATTTTGCATACGCATTGATTTGTATGAACTTATTAAATAACTACTTAAGTAATAGAAAATTAACAATAAATTTATTAAAATAATTAAATGTTTCATCAATAAATCGTATACGTATACAATACAACCATTAGGTAATAATGAGAACAGCTTATATTCCTAATCTTACAAACTTTTTTCGATCGATTTACGATCAGTTGTAACTTGTATTGTTCCAAATGAATATTGACCTACCGATACTAAGGTTTAGAGAATGGATTAGCACAAAAAGAGAACCTTACCAAATGATGGTCGATCAGAACTGCTAGCACGACAAAAGTAGCTGATAACAATACCTGTGTAATTTTCATCAAATAATTAATTTATCTTGTTACGACACTCGTCGTAAACTGGCGAAATTAGCGTTTGCGTTATGTTTCGTTGATTAAGTTTCCGTACTGGAGGCTCAAAGTGCATAAAAGATCGGTAACGGACATGTGTCAGGTACGTTAATCGCATACCATCAGGCGATCTGACTGCTCGTTTGCCGGTTATAAATCATTAAAACTCCGCTGACTTGATATAAAAACAGTAACTTATTTATTACAAAAAACAAAGGAAAAAAAGCATGTCAAACAATTAATTAATTTAAATATCGACTACGTACAAGTAAATGACTCAATTATTATAGGTCACATCACTTAGCCTAGGTACCGCCTTTGAAAGAGCGGCCCGCTTTTGATATTTTCCGCGAAAAGCCATGCCACCGACACAGGGCTGCCACCGTCACAGATCTTAAAAATTTAATTAAATCTAATAATATTTTTAATTGTGTGGCGTTCAATACGTTATTCTTTACTGTTATCGGATTTCTCATAGGACATAATTTAAATTAAATTATTAATTTAAAATTAACACGTATTATAATCTCATTTTCTTTAATTTTACCCAGTGTAAGCTCCAAAGTATTTATGTGTTATGGCTCTGAAGATTTGACGAATCAGTTGCAGAACATAGTTATGACCATTTAGGTTAAACAAATTAAAATACGAGAAAATAAACGAATTAATCGATTTCTTTTTTCTCTCGATATGATTTAAACACTAACAACAACAGCTGTTCATTTGCAATAAATTCGACATACTTTGACGGATTCCACTTGTAGACAGACCCGGGTAAAATAAAGTCAACTGTTTAATTTTAAATAATTACGCACAGTCTGAACCTCTACAATAGCACGCGCACTTGTTGTCGGCAAATTCTTTTGAGTTTAGCCGAAAGTAGAAAATAATATTTTTCAAATAATTATTTAACGTCGGCATCGTTTGAATTTTGCCGAAAGTCGATAAAAGAACTACCTATTTAGTTTTAAAATAGATATTCGAATTTAGTTGCCATTTTTCTCTCGAGATAAAAGGTTGTCGTCTGAATTGAGTTTATTACTATTAGGTCGTGTTTAAAAACGTATTGTTGTGTTGTTAAATTTTTACGTCATTACGTGTTTTGAGTTTTGACTTATGGTGCTAGCAACATTTTTCAAAATGCAACAAAAACACTTTCTAACAAATTTAACTTTTAACGCGACACCTCGCCCCGGTCACCTGATGGTCAATGGATTCCGTGAACTTAGTACTACGAGACGAGTAGAGTTGGTACCTACTAGCAGTTATTTAGTACCTACTCAATACTTCTTTCACGTAAGTAAATAGCCATTAGTCACAGTTTTACTTAATACGATCGGTGTACTTACGTATGTAACTTATTATGATTAATAATAATTTACCAATGCGACTTCGAGCACCATAATTGGACTGTTTACAGCCAACTCACCTAAACTGAAAAAATGATAGTTTTTCATATCGATAAATTATTATTTATTTTGCATACGCATTGATTTGTATGAACTTATTAAATAACTACTTAAGTAATAGAAAATTAACAATAAATTTATTAAAATAATTAAATGTTTCATCAATAAATCGTATACGTATACAATACAACCATTAGGTAATAATGAGAACAGCTTATATTCCTAATCTTACAAACTTTTTTCGATCGATTTACGATCAGTTGTAACTTGTATTGTTCCAAATGAATATTGACCTACCGATACTAAGGTTTAGAGAATGGATTAGCACAAAAAGAGAACCTTACCAAATGATGGTCGATCAGAACTGCTAGCACGACAAAAGTAGCTGATAACAATACCTGTGTAATTTTCATCAAATAATTAATTTATCTTGTTACGACACTCGTCGTAAACTGGCGAAATTAGCGTTTGCGTTATGTTTCGTTGATTAAGTTTCCGTACTGGAGGCTCAAAGTGCATAAAAGATCGGTAACGGACATGTGTCAGGTACGTTAATCGCATACCATCAGGCGATCTGACTGCTCGTTTGCCGGTTATAAATCATTAAAACTCCGCTGACTTGATATAAAAACAGTAACTTATTTATTACAAAAAACAAAGGAAAAAAAGCATGTCAAACAATTAATTAATTTAAATATCGACTACGTACAAGTAAATGACTCAATTATTATAGGTCACATCACTTAGCCTAGGTACCGCCTTTGAAAGAGCGGCCCGCTTTTGATATTTTCCGCGAAAAGCCATGCCACCGACACAGGGCTGCCACCGTCACAGATCTTAAAAATTTAATTAAATCAAATAATACTTTTAATTGTGTGTCGTTCAATACGTTATTCATTACTGTTATCGGATTTCTCATAGGACATAATTTAAATTAAATTATGAATTTAAAATTAACACGTATTATAATCTCATTTTCTTTAATTTTACCCAGTGTAAGCTCCAAAGTATTTATGTGTTATGGCTCTGAAGATTTGACGAATCAGTTGCAGAACATAGTTATGACCATTTAGGTTAAACAAATTAAAATACGAGAAAATAAACGAATTAATCGATTTCTTTTTTCTCTCGATATGATTTAAACACTAACAACAACAGCTGTTCATTTGCAATAAATTCGACATACTTTGACGGATTCCACTTGTAGACAGACCCGGGTAAAATAAAGTCAACTGTTTAATTTTAAATAATTACGCACAGTCTGACCCTACAATAGCACGCGCACTTGTTGTCGGCAAATTCTTTTGAGTTTAGCCGAAAGTAGAAAATAATATTTTTCAAATAATTATTTAACGTCGGCATCGTTTGAATTTTGCCGAAAGTCGATAAAAGAACTACCTATTTAGTTTTAAAATAGATATTCGAAATTAGTTGCCATTTTTCTCTCGAGATAAAAGGTTGTCGTCTGAATTGAGTTTCACTATTAGGTCGTATTTAAAAACGTATTGTTGTGTTGTTAAATTTTTACGTCATTACGTGTTTTGAGTTTTGACTTATGGTGCTAGCAACATTTTTCAAAATGCAACAAAAACACTTTCTAACAAATTTAACTTTTAACGCGACACCTCGCCCCGGTCACCTGATGGTCAATGGATTCCGTGAACTTAGTACTACGAGACGAGTAGAGTTGGTACCTACTAGCAGTTATTTAGTACCTACTCAATACTTCTTTCACGTAAGTAAATAGCCATTAGTCACAGTTTTACTTAATACGATCGGTGTACTTACGTATGTAACTTATTATGATTAATAATAATTTACCAATGCGACTTCGAGCACCATAATTGGACTGTTTACAGCCAACTGACCTAAACTGAAAAAATGATTTTATGTAAAAACATAACATGTGGCATGTGCCTCGAACCGATAAATTTGATATGTTGTATCGATAGTTTTTCATATCGATAAATTATTATTTATTTTGCATACGCATTGATTTGTATGAACTTATTAAATAACTACTTAAGTAATAGAAAATTAACAATAAATTTATTAAAATAATGAAATGTTTCATCAATAAATCGTATACGTATACAATACAACCATTAGGTAATAATGAGAACAACTTATATTCCTAATCTTACAAACTTTTTTCGATCGATTTACGATCAGTTGTAACTTGTATTGTTCCAAATGAATATTGACCTACAGATACTAAGGTTTAGAGAATGGATTAGCACAAAAAGAGAACCTTACCAAATGATTGTCGATTAGAACTACTAGCACGACAAAAGTCGCAGATAACAATACCTGTCTAATTTTCATCAAATAATTAATTTATATTGTTACGACACTCGTTGTAAACTGGCGAAATTAGCGTTTGCGTTATGTTTCGTTGATTAAGTTTCCGTACTGGAGGCTCAAAGTGCATAAAAGATCGGTAACGGACATGTGTCAGGTACGTTAATCGCATACCATCAGGCGATCTGACTGCTCATTTGCCGGTTATAAATCATTAAAACTCCGCTGACTTGATATAAAAACAGTGACTTACTTATTACAAAAAACAAAGAAAAAAAAGCATATCAAACAATTAATTAATTTAAATATCGGCGACGTACAAGTAAATGATTCAATTTTTATAGGTCACATCACTTAGCCTAAAATAGGTACCGCCTTTGAAAGAGCGGCCCGCTTTTGATATTTGCCGCGAAAAGCCATGCCACCGACACAGATCTTAAGAATTTAATCAAATCTAATAATATTTTTAATTGTGTGGCGTTCAATACTTTATTTATTACTGTTATCAGATATCTCATAGGACATAATTTAAATTAAATTATTAATTTTAAATTAACTCGTATTATAATCTAATTTTCTTTAATTTTACCCAGTGTAAGCTCCAAAGTATTTATGTGTTATGGCTCTGAAGATTTGACGAATTATCAGTTGCAGAACATAGTTATGACCATTTAGGTTAAACAAATTAAAATGCGAGAAAATAAACGAATTAATCGATTTCTTTTTTCTCTCGATATGATTTAAACACTAACAACAACAGCTGTTCATTTGCAATAAATTCGACATACTTTGACGGATTCCACTTGTAGACAGACCCGGGTAAAATAGAGTCAACTGTTAAATTTTAAATAATTACGCACAGTCTGACCCTACAATAGCACGCGCACTTGTTGTCGGCAAATTCTTTTGAGTTTAGCCGAAAGTAGAAAATAATATTTTTCAAATAATTATTTAACGTCGGCATCGTTTGAATTTCGCCGAAAGTCGATAAAAGAACTACCTATTTAGTTTTAAAATAGATATTCGAATTTAGTTGCCATTTTTCTCTCGAGATAAAAGGTTGTCGTCTGAATTGAGTTTATTACTATTAGGTCGTGTTTAAAAACGTTTTGTTGTGTTGTTAAATTTTTACGTCATTACGTGTTTTGAGTTTTGACTTATGGTGCTAGCAACATTTTTCAAAATGCAACAAAAACACTTTCTAACAAATTTAACTTTTAACGCGACACCTCGCCCCGGTCACCTGATGGTCAATGGATTCTGTGAACTTAGTACTACGAGACGAGTAGAGTTGGTACCTACTAGCAGTTATTTAGTACCTAATCAATACTTCTTTCACGTAAGTAAATAGCCATTAGTCATAGTTTTACTTTTTTTTTTATTAAATAAGGGGGCAAGCGAGCAAACGGGTTACCTGATGGTAAGCAACTACCGTCGCCCATAGACACTCGCAACATCAGAAGAGCTGCAGGTGCGTTGCCGGCCTTTTAAGAGGGAATACGCTCTCTTCTTGAAGTTTGCAGGTCGTATAGGTCCGGAAATACTGCTGGTGACAGTTCGTTCCAGAGTTTTACAGTGCGCGGCAGAAAGTTACGCGAAAGCGCACGGTGGAAGACTGCCACTCATCAAGGTGATGAGGATGGTATGTTCTTCGCGTGGGACGATGGCGAAAAGTTGCAGGTGGTATGATTCCGAACAATTCCTCAGAGCACTCCCCGTGATACAACCGATAGAGGATGCAGAGTGAAGCTACATCTCGGCGTAATTCCAAGGGGTCCAAGCTGTTTGAAATACTATGGCAGTCAACAATTCGAGTGGCCCTTCGTTGGATACGATCCAGAGGGAGCAGTTGGTATTTTGGCGCCCCTGCCCAGAGATGAGAACAATATTCCATATGAGGCCGAACCTGCGCCTTGTAGAGTAGTAGGCGTTGGTCCGGACTGAAGTACTGTCTCGCTCTGTTAAGAACACCAAACTTCTTCGAGGCTAACTTGGCCTTACCCTCTAGATGATATCGGAACTGGACTTCGCTCGATATGCTGACGCCAAGTATCTCAATGCTAGGGGAGATGGTTAAAGATGTGCCCTCGAAACGAGGATATACGACTTAACACGATCGGTGTACTTACGTATGTAACTTATTATGATTAATAATAATTTACCAATGCGACTTCGGGCACCATTTTAGAGCTACTTAGTTTCATTGTTACCTACAGTTCAAGCACGTTAAATCTTTCGGTTATTGTCGTTTTTCACATACCGTCTGTAATTTCGATAGAAAAACTATGGTTGCCGTTGGACATTAAGAATTTAGTTGCACTATACACTGGTTTCGTTATTTGTCAAGCAACATTTTGTGCGTGGTATTTACGAACCACACTGCAGGCGGTGTAAAGCAGTGATTTCCAAAGTGGGTTCCGTAGGATGGCCATCAAGGATTCCCCAAAATTATTTGAAATTATGAAATTAGGATCTTTACTTGGTAGTTGGCAAAAATCCGGACTAGGGCATTAACTAGGTCAGAGGTCCGAGTACCAAAATTGGATTTTGGAATGTTATCTAATCATCTGTCCGTCACTTTTGTGTGTGTACGGTTCTTAGTCACCGCATACACCACCGCTGAACGCGTGTAGGTACTGGGAGGGAGCACGGCGCGGCGGCATGTCAGCTGTGCCCATTGCTTAGCCGGGTCATTGGCCCGCGTGCGTAATGAAGTAAATTACATTGCGTAATGAAATAAATTTTAGATTTTAATAAAAAATCTACTTCTAAACAGCTTGTTCTTATAATTAAAAGGTATAAAATGTAAAAAAAAAAATTAAAAAATGAGATTTTTGAAAAAAAAAAAACATTTTTGTAATGAGAAAAAGTATTATAATCATATACCAAAGATAATGGAAGTGGTCTTCAGACACCCTGTATATTAGGTCATTATACAGAATGTTTGGAAGATGGGTGCAAAGCTTTAACACCTTGTTAGTATAGACCATTTAGAACCGTATTTGACCATTCTTAGCGTTCGTAACGTACGATTTTATTTTTAACTAATTTTTAAAATTTTTGTTGAAAAAACCCAAAGTTTCGCAATTAATTGCAAGTAATGGGCAATCTGGAAGATATTGCAAATATTTTTTATTGTATTTGAATTAAGTAATGTGTAAACAACCAAATAAGACTTGATGTACATATCTGTATCATGAGATAAATTTGAACAGGGGTTTGAAGTTAATAATTTTTTGTAGATTTCGGAAATCAAATTTTTTGAGGCCACAAATAAAAAAAACGGGAACTGTTTTTTTGTTCAAACATTTTGAAAGACATGGTTATTATTCTTTCTTTTGGGATATCAACTGCAAAGATAGCTTACCAATTTTTGAAATTATGACTTATAAAGTAAATTGAGGGACTAACTTAAAGAAATAATAAAAAAATATTTTTTTTAATTATCATTTATTTTTCGTCTTCAAAATGTCCGCCGCGATTTCTTATACAGGCACGAGCCCTTCTTCTCACCTCTGTTGTGGTTATTTTTAGCATCATCTCCAGCTTCAATGTTTCAAAGGCCGAGTTAATCCTCTGTTCCTTCCAAGTTCCTTGGCTCTACCCCACACAAAAAAGTCAAGCGGAGTGAGGTCGGGTGATCGAGCGGGCCAAGCAGTAGGCCCCATCTCTGCCAATCCAACTGTTCATCGCATCGCAAGTCAGCCTTTGTTAGAAATCTCTCCCTAAATTTAATTTAAAATGTGCAAAATAATATTCAAAATTGATCTTTGTTATAATTTTCAACACAAAAAGTATTTATTAAAAGTGCAAATGTCGTTTAATCTACTGGCCTAAACTTTTTAATTTTCTGCCTAGTTTTGCTCTGTAGGTCATAATTTCAGTAATTGGTGAACGATCTTTGTAGTTGATACCTCAATTGAAATAGTAATAACTAGGTATGTTTTCCAAAATGTTTGAACAAAAAACCAGTTACCGTTTTTTTATTTATGGCCTCAAAAAAATTAGATTTCCGAAATTCACATTAAATTATTAACTTCAAACCCCTGTTACAAATTTATCTCATGATACAGATGTGTACATCAGGTCTTATTTGGTTGTTTACACATTAATTAATTCAAATACAATAAAAAATAAAAAATCTTCCAGATTGGTCATTATTTGCAATTGATTGCGGAATTTGGGCTTTTTGCAACAAAAAATGTAAAAATTCAATAAAAAATAAAATCTTCCATCACGAACGCTAAGAATGGTCAAATACGGTTCTAAATAGTCTATACTAACAAGGCGTTAAAGCTTTTCATCCATCTTCCAAATATTCGGTATATGAAATTGGCGTTTTGTAAAGGAGGAAGATAAAGTCGTTTTTTTAAACATAATATATTTATTTAATCAAAGTATATACCATTGTGTTAACTGTCACTTATCCCCCTTTGTTTATCTGTATAATTTATTTATCACTTTGTTATTTTGTTCTATTTTAAGTGGCAACACTGTAATATCAAAGTCGACCAATCAGAAAGACGTTTGGCGGGTTGTTGGTCGGGTAGAGTGGGAGAGGTGGGGGTTGGCGGGCAGATGCTTCCATGCCAGTCGGACAAGCAGTCTGACGACAGCCTTAGTTGTGAACAGTTGTAGTAGCATAGCAGTGAAGCTATATTTCAGATTTTTAATTTGGTTAAGCTAAAATATTATAATAAAAGTTGAGTGAAAAGTTTTATCTGCGTATTATTTCTGCACAAGTTAACAACTTCAGAAGTGGGATAACTACGCCAAAAAAGGTCAGTAAAAATGTATTTTTATTATATTTTTTTTTATTTTTTTTTTTTTTTTTGTAAGAAAATGTGGGTATTGATTATACTATTATTTGATTAGCTAAAAAAAACAATGTTATTTTTCTTTCCGTTGCTTTGATGACTAATTGTTTAGAGTGCAAATAATTTACAAGAGTATATTATAGCATTTTTAAGCACGATTTATTGCATAATTGGTTAGGGCACTCCCTAGTAATGTGTAAAAATAAGCTCTGCTTGGAACAGTATTTATCACTGGAGCGGGGAAATGAAGAATTGTTGGAAATAATTGCTAGTTGTATGATTTTCCTTATGTTGAAGAACGTAATAATTATGTAATTTTATTTTTAACTTAAAAAAAAAGGGCTTTTAATGAGTAGATTTTAAACTTTGCTGACATTAAAAGTTATTATAATGATGGCCTTTATAATGCTTGGGTATTAATGAAAATTAGAAATAGAAAGTAAAAAAAAGAAAAAAAAGAAAAGAATAATAAGTAATAATCACTAATTACTTGATATACCCTGCCTTAAAAATTAATAATTGAAATCTTGAGTGTTATCTTTGTTTTTGTTTATTTTACTAATAAATCAAAGAGCTCTCATGTCCAGAGCATTTAATTTACATTTCAGGTCGCTAAATAAAATGGGAAATGATAAGGAAATGATGACGACCTCTATGGCTCAGTGGTTCAGCGCGTTGGTGCTCAAGCCGGGGTCGCGGGTTCGAATCCCGCCGAAGGAACAAAAAGTTTTCTATGTTCCTGGGTCATGGATGTGTATTAAATATGTGTATAATATAATAAAAATCTTAAATATATGTATAGTATAAAAGTATTAAATATACTTCCCGTTTTCTGGTACCGGTAACACAAGTTCTTCGGATACTTAGCACGGGGCCAGATTGACGTGGTGCGAAGCGAAGGTTAGAAACATCTGAGCGCCCCAGACGTGGCAACCGATCGCGCAGTCCTACACGCAAGCGATCACGAAGCCGCAGGTGCAGATCTCGTCACAGTAGTGGGACCAGGGTTAGTGCACATATCCGACGTGGAAATTTATTGAGTGACCAGAGGAAACGATCACATGCTGCGAGTCCTGATCGTTCTTCACACTCTCAACGACGGCTATGCAGCCGTAGCAGGACGCGGTCTACAGCAAGAGAACCTCGCGAACGGTCAGTAATTCTTTGTCAATCTAATATTTTACAACCGAAAGAATCCGAAGTAATTCAAAGCGAAAGTCGTGGCCGTGGATCAAGAAATCGGTCTCGTAGCCGGTTAGAGTTGTTTCATCATAACTGTCAAAGTAATGATACAGTACCGAATCAATGTGTACAGCCAATCAATGGCACTGATTCGACTATTTCTTTAGTGCATCAAAATAATCAGGACATTGCGACTATTTTTAAAGAATTTATAAAAGTAATGAAAAATGAAAACCTTTCCAAGCCACAAGAGAGGTTTAATTTAACTAATAATAATGCAGTTCCTGAGTTTGATCCAATGAAGAAAAATCAATCTATAAATATGTGGATCACTAAAGTTAACGAGTGTGCTAACATCTATAATTGGTCTGAACGTGAGATAGTTCATTATGCTTTACCGAAATTAACGGGTGTAGCCCAGAGGTAGTATCAAGGCCTGCCCAGCGTTTTGTTTACGTGGGAAGAGTGGCAGAATAAATTAAAAACTGCATTCCCGAGTTCCGAGAATTATGGTCAACTTTTAACTGAGATGTTAGCATTACGAGCTAAGTTTGGTGATTCATTAGAAAATTACTTTTACGATAAAATGATTTTGTTTAATAGATGTAGAATCTCGGGAAAAGATGCAGTCGATTGTATACTATTTGGAATTGATGATAGGTCAGTTCGTGCAGGGGCAGAGGCAGTACAGTTTTCAGATCCTGATAAGCTTTTAGTTTATTTGAGGAACGTTAAATCTTTTAAACGACCAGAAAGGAATGTACAGACTCGTGCTGCATCTGCCACTGAACAAACAACGAAACACAAGCCACAGAAACATGAACATAAGACACTTAAATGCTATAATTGTGGGCAAGAAGGACACCCCAGTTTCAAATGTACTTTACCTTTAAAGAAATGTAATTTATGTTTTAAATTAGGTCACTTATCTAACGACTGTTTTTCCAAAAATACAAATGTTAAACCGGACAAATCTGTTATGATAGTTTCTGAAAAGGATGATGTAGAAGATAAATTTTTCAAAACCGCTTACATTAATGGCACTGAGCTACCATGTTACATTGACTTTGGTAGTCAGTGTACTATGATGAGGTTGTCTGAGGCTAAAAATATTATTGGAACTTGGACAGAAAATGATTTACCTCTTTTGCGAGGATTTGGAGATGGAACGGTTAGAGGCATTAGGAAAATCTGATATAAAATTAACAATTGATTCAGTGGCTGCTATAACACCATTACTAATTGTACCAGATCATACTCTTCGAGTCCCTCTGTTAGTGGGCCAAACATTTACGGAACAAGAACACATAACTATTTTAAAAACCTGTGACTCGTTACACATTTCCTCTAGTTCTAGCACCAAAGATAAAATACTATTATATGCAACCCGAGACACGAAGGTTTACGACGTATGTAAAATTGAAATTTATACTGAGCCAAAATTTACAGGAGAAGTTTTTATCAATCATGAACTAAGACAACAACCAAGAAAGGAATTTGAGATCATACCGGGGTTTTGTGAACTGACAGAGGGTAAAGGACATTTATTTTTGAGGGGCCTTCCAAACCGAGAATTTTTGATATCCAAGGGTACACTAATGACTCGATCTTCAGCAAATGTTTCTTTAAAAGTGAATTCAGTATCAGCGAAAAATGGTAATGATGTCAAAGGTGAAATTACTATAGATGATATTTCATTAGATAAAGATGTAAATCCTAAAATATTATCAAAACTAATAATATTGGTTAATAATTATAGAAAATGTTTCGCGTTTTCGACGAAAGAAATTGGATGCACCAATGTAACTAAAATGGAAATTCATCTCAATGATCCCACCCGGTTGTTTATCGGCCTTACAGATTATCCCATACAGAAAGAAACTCAGTCAGAGAAATGGTGAGTGATTTAGAAACTTATGGTATAATCAGAGAATCGTATTCAGAGTATGCGTCACCTATAGTTCTAGTGAAAAAGAAGACCGATGAAAATCGTATGTGTGTGGATTATAGAGCCCTCAACAAAAAAACTGTAAAAGAGCGCTATCCTCTTCCAAGAATCGAAGATCAAATTGATGGTTTAGCCGGAAATAAATATTATACAACTCTTGATCTTGCGTCAGGATATTATCAGATTCCGATAGCTGAAGAATCGAAACACTTGACGGCGTTTGTGACACCGGACGGTCATTATGAATTTAATAGGATGCCGTTCGGTCTAGCAAATGCGCCGTCAACGTTTCAGCGAACTATTAATAAAATTCTGGATAATATCAGGTTCCAGCATGCATTTGCTTATATGGATGATGTTATAATCCCCTCTATAGACGCTGACACTGGATTTGACAAGTTAAAGGTAGTTCTGGACCTTTTGACTTTAAAATTATCAAAATGCAATTTTTTTAGGCAAAGAATTGATTATCTCGATTTTGAATTAAGCTATAACGGAATAAAGCCTGGTTCGAGAAAAATTGAGGCTGTGCAAAACTTTCCCAGACCAATAGACCAACACACGGTCAGACAATTCATTGGTTTGGCGAGTTATTTTCGCAGATTTGTAAAGGACTTCTCTTTAATTACTAAACCTTTAACTCTGCTACTAAAGAAAAATTCTAAATGGCAGTGGCAAGAAAATGAGGAGAGGGCCTTTACTGATCTGCGTAATGCTCTTGTTGACAGACCGGTACTTGCTCTTTACGATCCAACTTTTGAAACTCAGTTACACACTGACGCGAGTAAAGTAGGAGTGGGTGGTATATTACTCCAAAGAAAGAGTCCCGACGTACCCTTTAGACCTGTTGCATACTATAGCAGGCAAACCTCGCCACAGGAACAACATTTCACATCATATGATTTGGAAACCCTGGCTGTGGTCTGCTCGTTACAGAGGTTTAGAGTATATTTGTTGGGTGTGCCTTTTAAGATTATCACGGATTGTCAATCACTTCGTGCAACGTTTGAGAAAAAGGACATGATACCTAGGGTGGCTCGATGGTGGAATTCCATGCAGGAATACGATTTTACCATGGAATATCGACCAGGTTCAAATATGGCTCATGTCGACGCACTTAGCCGAAATCCTACCAAACATCGGACTTTATCGAATGCCGAACAATCTTATAATATTGCAAATGTTACAGTTGATTGGATCGCTACTGTACAGTAAAATGATTGCGAAATAAGAAAAACTCTTGCAATACTTAATGACAAAGATTTGGATAATGTACCTGACATCAAAAATAATTATGTTTCGTAAGACTGACGCAGGGGATAGTTGGGTGGTTCCGAAAAGTGTAACTTGGCATATTTTACATGCCAACCATGATCATATTGGGCACTTTAGTTTTGATAAAACCCTTGATAAAATTAAAAGTGATTATTGGTGGCCGAAAATGCGCAGAACAATAAAAAATATGTTGAAAGTTGCCTTGAATGTGCTCACTCGAAGGGTCAAGGTGGGAAAAAGCCAGGAGAATTACATCCTATTCCCAAAGAGACTTCTCCATTTCAAACGATCCATTTCGATCATTTGGGACCATTTGTTCGAAGCAAAAAGAGAAATTGTTACCTGTTTGTCATTATTGATTCCTTTACGAAGTTTATTGTTTTAGTACCAGTGAAAAACACAAAATCATCTACATCCATTGCAGCACTGCGAAATTACTTCCACTTATTCGGTGTACCTAAGCTCATTATTTGTGATAGAGGAAGTGGGTTTACATCAAAAACTTTTAAAGAGTTTTTATCAACATTGGGTGTAAAGCAAATCCTCAACGCCGTAGCAACTCCTCGAGCCAACGGGCAAGTGGAGAGATACAACAGGACTATTTTGAGTTCCCTAACATCGGCAAATTATGGTAAGCCTGAAAATTGTTGGGATGAGAAAGTGTCTGAGGTTCAATGGGGGTTGAATAACACAATAAACCAAGGTACAGGGAAGACACCAGCCCAAGCGCTGTTTGGCTTACGAATAACTGGTATGGGTGACGCACGTCTTACAGCAAACATTCAAGATGACTCTCCTGATGTGGAAAATCTTGAAACTCTGAGAAAAGAAATATCTGAACGTGTAGAGAGGAGTCAAGAGCAACAAAAGAAAATATTTGATAGGCATAGAAAACACTTAAAATTTAATATAGGTGATTTAGTTCGAGTTGAGAGGGAAATTTCAGCAAGTGGACAGAGTAGAAAACTAGTAGCAAAGTATCAGGGTCCATACAGGGTCACTCAAGTATTAGGTAATGATCGTTATGAAGTTTGTGATACACCACTTTCACGTAAAAATAACAGACCATTTAAAAGTATTATATCTGTCGATAAAATGTTACCGTGGCTTGTATTTAACAGAGAATTTGAAGATGAAGTCAGTGATGTCAATAGTTAAAATGCATGTTACATTTAATCTAATGTTAATTTAGTGATTATGTACATTTTATTTTAATCTGAATCCAGTAAACAAAGATTTAAAATGAATTCTATAAATAAATCGTTATCAATTAATCAGTGATTATGTACATCTTATTTAATTTGAAGTAAACAGTTTTGTTATGAATTATATTAAGAATTTATATATTTCGTACAATTAAAATTTATGTATTTAAGCTAATGGTTCATGATAAATTAAAATTTAATAACTTAAGTATTATGTTAAATAAATTTTCAAAGGTGATGGAAACATGCAGGAGTTCTCATCACTAATTTATAAAAATGTATAAAATATAATAATATAAGAACCATGAAGGAGTTACAGTTATTTATTTGTTAGTATGACGGAAACATGCAGAGTGGGAGAGGTGGGGGTTGGCGGGCAGATGCTTCCATGCCAGTCGGACAAGCAGTCTGACGACAGCTTTAGTTGTGAACAGTTGTAGTAGCATAGCAGTGAAGCTATATTTCAGATTTTTAATTTGGTTAAGCTAAAATATTATAATAAAAGTTGAGTGAAAAGTTTTATCTGTGTATTATTTCTACACAAGTTAACAACTGTTATCTGTGCACTTTTGCCATCTCATAGGTAGTTCATTGATTCCTTTACTAAAAAACCATTCGGACAGGAATCAATAAAATCTTTGAAGGCGCTTTGGACTGCCCCATCGGAGTTGAATTTTTTCCCTTGCAAGAAGAAGAACTTTTGGAGCAAGGTCCGGGGAGTACGGTGGATGTTTTAGACATTCCAATTGAAGCTCCTCTAATTTGGTAGCCGTCTGTTGTGCAGTGTGTGGTCTAGCGTTGTCCTGAAGCAGCAGTGGCCTAGAGCGAATAACCAACCTCGGTTGTTTAGCAGCTAGCTATTCCATCATGATTTGCAATTGCTGGCAATAGACATCTGCCGTAATCGTCTGGCCAGATTTAAGAAAGCTGTAGTGAACGACACCGGCACTAGTCCACCAAACGCTCACAAGTAACTTGTAAGCTAGGACTTACACACGCGACTTTGAGCTAAGGGAAGTAGGTACATAGGTTAACGTGAGGGCTGGAGACAACTGGGTCTGACCTTATTGCTGAGCTGGTGGTTCTGGACCTGGGCGGAGGTTTCTTCTCACTACACTACACAGCTGTTGAGAGTAAATTTTCGCTTGGGGCAGGCCCCAATCAATCAATCAATCAATCAATCAATCATTCATTCATCAACCCAACCCACCTTTCAAGCTTTTTCACCTTCCCAATTTGATTTAAGTGGATTAAAACAGTTTTATCACTAACATCGCAGCCTGCAACTAACTAGGACGTGTTTTTCGATTGATCAGCTTCCACAATAGCCTTCAATTCTTCATTATCAACTTTGGTCTCCGGCCGTCCACGGGGCTTGTTCTGCAGGTCGAAATTTCCAGAACAAAAACGTTGTAACCAAAAACGCACTGTGTTTTCTTTTGCGACACGGCCGCTATACACATCATTAATCCTTTGAGCCGTTTCTGCAGGTGGAACTCGTACTCGAAAATAATACGATATTTCAAGTTTTCCATTTTCTAAACAGAGTAACGCAAAGAAAAAACCAAAAGAGAAAAAATCATATGAATGACGGTTTTCGAAACACAAATGCATGAGTAAATAGCGGTATAAATTTGAAATTTCTAACCAAAGAAGATATATTTGTTATCAAAGTGGCCAGTACGACAAAACGCCAATTTCATATGTAAGAACCTAATATTATATATTTATGTATATTTTGATAAATGTATTATTAAATTATTTAAAATACCAAATGTTTATATTGACCTTGGGTTTATAAAAAATCTTCCTCAACTAACGCAAAAGAAGAAGGGATGGATCTCCATTTTTGTATGGAGCCCATCCCAATTACTGTAGCACTATAAGACATATATCAAATAAAAGGGCTTGAAAAGGTGTCATTTTATTGTATGACAAAAAATATTAAGCCATGGCAGAAAAAAGTTAATGAAATTAATTAATTTAAAGGGTTTAAATAAACTTTAAAAATTTCTGTATTATTGCGCCATTTCATAGTGTTGCTGGTAAGGAACAATATCTGGGAAGTAATTGTATACGGCAAACTTTAGGAAAATATTGTATTTCCTCATATTTTTCAAGAAATGTATGAGAATAATAAAAGAACAACAAAAAATAATAAAATGATCAAAATAAGCTCTATTCTCAAGTTTTTCGCTCACAATTACTTCCCAGAAGTTGTCACAATATTATCGAATGGTGCAATAATACAGAATGTTTTTTTTTCACAATCTATGGGTTCGAATCTGGCTAGGAAAATTGAGATTATCAAAAATCTAATGATGCAGTTTACGTTTTCATCAAGTGGGACTCGACATTCCGTTGGGCTAAATTGCTATTTCTAATTTGTTTAAGACTTCTCTTACAACACCCAGAAGAATAATTCTCCATGTAGGTACTATATCTTTTTAATTTTTTTTCTATACAAAAATAATTAATTATTTTTGCTATTTAATTCTATGTATTTTAATGTAATTGTTTTATCGGCATCATTAGATTTTACATAAACCAATTTTCCGGGCCAGGTTTCGAACCCGCAGATTAGGAAAAAAATACATTTTGTATTTGCACCATTCGATAGCATCACTAGTAAGAAACAATTTCCAGAAAGTGCGAAAAAATTGAGAAAAGTGCTTATTTTTAGCATTTTATTATTCTTCTATACATTTCTTCACAATATGATGCAGATTATCAAAATATAACACTTTTCTGAAGTTTGTAGTATGATTCCCATGATTCCCAAAAATGATTACTTATTAACATCACTATGAAATAGTGCAATAGTACAGGTGATTCTTAAAAGTTAATGATAATTTATTTCTCCCATGGTTTAGAGATTTTTCATCATACAATAAAGTGACACACTTTTTAAGCTCTTTCATTTGACATATATGTCTTGTAGCGCTACAAGGGTGGGGACATTTTGCCCCACTTTCTGTCAGAATGGGATAATAAATGGAATAACAGTCACTACGCTGGTGTTGCTAAAAACTAAAACTAAAATTCTAAAATAGCACTGCAATTCCAGTGCCCTTTTCATTCTTCTGTATATACGGGTGAATGCACTTGGTATATTAGAGGATTGCTTATTTATAGACAATCACAATATATCTAATGCAGTTATATTTTCTGACTCGCGGAGTGCCCTGGAATCTCTTTCTTCTAATTCAATATATAATAAACTAAATAGCTCTGTTATTTTAAACATTAAACAATCTCTCTTAAATAGTTTTCAAAAAGGTCCAAATATTTCTCTTGTTTGGATTCCAGGATATTCAGGCATTAGGGGTAATGAAGTGGCGGAATACCTAGCTAAGTATGCTTCCTTACATCAAGTGGATCATAAACACTTTAGGTATCGAACATGTGACCTACTTACTATCCCACAAAAACATGCTCTCAAATCTTGGCAAGCTGATTGGGAATCGTCAAGCAAGCTTAGGGGGAGCCCTTATGCCTCAATTCAATATACAATTAAGACATAAACCTTGGTTCTGCAAATATAAAAACTTATCACAAAAATATTGTTTCTACATCGTGTAGAAATCGTTTATGCCATTGCTGCTCTCCTGTTTTCTTAAACAAAATTATAATTAGAAATTCGCCCTTGTGTGAGTGTGGCTTAGACGATGGGATGGGCACATTTTCTTCAACTGTCCTAATAATTCCTCTCTGTTACACATCTATGATCATATTCCAAATCTTAACATCCCCTAATCTAAGAAGAGTTCCTATTTCGATAATATTAAATTAGTATTTCTCCTATCATATTTGTAAATTTCAATAATATTAGTTTATAACCTATATTTGTCTTCTCCTTATACAGAATGTCCGGTAATTAATATCTCTCTATTATATATTATATAAAAATAACTCTGAAATGTTTTATAGTAGAACTTATAACCATTAAAAATATATATAAATAAAATCTATCATAAGTAGTACCTAAGATAAGGTTTATTTAAAGAAGTCTATTTATTTTTATTTTTTTTAACACTATGACCAGAAATTAATTAATTACATCGGTTTTTTATTGTTTTGATATTATACACTAACTGATAAATAAATAGACAGTAAATAGTATGACTAGCTATTGCACTTTAAAAAAAATGCGTTCATTTATTTTAGAAAAAATTATACAATTTATTTTTTAATTGAAGTTTAAGCATTTTGGGTATAAAAAAATGTATGAAGGCATGAGTGACAAATATTTTTTAAATAATGTCGGTTTCAAGTAGATTTTATAATGGTTCAATTCATAATTTTATCTACCATGAATAGTGACACCTGTATACGTATAATTCCCTATTAGTTACTAACAAATGTATTTCAGATTCAGATCTCAAATACTCAATTTTTTTTTAAATAATTATAAGTCTAAATTTTACTCTCATACTTGTCACTGGCAGAATGTTGTAAAAAGTTGGTTTACCAATAATAAAAGAAGAAGAAGAAGAATAGTTAAAATGCATGCTATGAATTTTCGCAAAAAACGCCTGATCCTACTAACAAATATTTTGATTTACAAAACGTAAGAATAACGAACAATATGGGGTGTTAAATTTTGAACATAAACATACTTTACTTTAAACATAATTTATTTATAGTGATATGAAGTTGCTTGTTCGAGGCATCATAATATCAGGTGTCAGCAGATCCTTTTCCCAACTGAGGAGTGACGCAGTTCCTCTCTATTTCGTGGGATGGGGACTGGGATCTCGATTTTTCAATAGTTTTCAGCTGCTTTCTTCCTGATAGATTACCGAATCGGGACTGGGTCCCCTATGGCGGTGTCGACCGCTTGGCGTTAAGTTGACATAACTGGCTACCGGTGAATACTCAGCAGAAGGCGACGTACAACAGGAGCACTGCGTAGTACTGTACCGCGGTGTACTGGGCGGGAGGCGGCCATACCTGAGGAAAAATTTGGATTTTTAATATTTTCATGATTTACGTCTTCTCACGCCGGGACCATGAAGAGGCCTTGAGCCTTATTAGAGACGGGCATTATCTCGGCAAGCGGTGGCAGTCGGGCGGGAGGGCCTGCCATGGCGCCAGGTCAGCCAGGTCGACGAGGTGCGAGACATTAGTTTTGCGCGAAAGGGTTCGTAGTGAGACGGGCTACAAAAGCCTCTACGCTCTCCACTCGTAGTTGCGATGGCGTCGTTCCTCACGTACCAGGAGGTACCCATGATTCGGCGCAGCACTCGGTTTTAGGCTCTCTGTATAGAACCTTTCAGGGACGCAGAGACTAGGTGGTGCCACGTTGGTGAGGCGGTCAAATGGTAATGGACAAATGTTCTGTAGTGTAATGCGCATGCTTAGGGGGATCTGCGGAGACGAGTAGGCTGGGCGCAGCTGGGCTACCGTTGCTCTAGCCTTGGCCACCGCGGACCTACATTGGTCATTAATTGTCAAATTTTCAGCTTCCGGTCTATCGTTACACCAAAGTATTTCACCGTCCTACCCCATGGGACTCGCTAATTTTTAGAGGAAACCTCTCCTCATTTTCGCCTTTTGCTCAGCTGTCAGGGAGGAGGTCCAGCGTTCTCTGAATTTTGATGGCGGTATAGTCTGGGTTGAAGGTCACACACGCCACGATGTCAATAGGAGTGGCATTAGGGCTGCCACTCGTCAGGCACCGGGCGAGTAATAGAAGTTTGCGCCGGTATTTTTGTTGCGGGGAAAACGATCCAGCCGTGGTCGGGGCGTAGAGCGCGCTAACGCGCCATGGCGCCTCCTCTTCGGGAGCGGGGCGGCAAGCGGCGTGACTTGTGGGGTCCCCAGCGCTGATGGCGTCACGGGGTAGTAGTCTGCGGTCAGGCGGACGGGCGTGCCACGGCGCCAGATCGGCAAGCTCGATGCATCAGCTCGTTCGAATAAGGTGGTAGCGATCCAGGAAACGAAAGCTTCCACGCTCTCTATTTATGGTAGTGTTTCTCACGTACCTCGGTGCTCCAACGATGCGGCGCAGCACACGGTTCTGTGTATGCTGCATCTTCTTTTGTAGAGACGCAGCGAGCAGGTGATGCCACGCGGGAGCCGCGTACGTGAGACGTGACCAAATGTACGTTTTATAGAGAGCCAGCCTCATATTGAGCGGGCCCTGGAAAGCAGAAAAGATAGGCGACAGTTTGGCTGCTGCGGCTCTGGCGCTAGCAACCGCGGCAGTTATTCTGTCCCTCAAATGACAGTACCGATGGAACCACATAATACCAGGCACCGTGGTGTTTGCGCCGTGGTGGTATGCCTGAGTTTTTACATTATTTTACACTGCACTAGCGACCATCTGATTCTGGCAGCACCTAGTATTAAAAACTTTAATATTATTCCTCTACCATTTTATGTTATTTATTTATCTTAATTTTATATTTTTTATTGTGTTTTTATTTTAATGTATATAATAACTTGTAGTGTATGTCCTAATTTGTCAAATAAACGTTTTTTTTAGGCTTAGAACACAAGCGTACGATAGTAGTTGTAAATAGAGTAATAATTGTTAAAAATAAATTGAAAAAGATAATGTCACCAAATAAAACTAATAATATTTACGTTCATAAAACTATTGTTGTTCTGTTTAATAGGAAATAAGTAATATTGCTAAACATATTTACTATAATTATAGTTTAGTTAAAAAGTTTAAAAATATGATATTAATACGAGCGCAATGCCTGCCGACAAACTGTGACGCAGTTTGCCGGGTTTAATACTGTATTAAGATGTTTATTTGCCAATAAAGATATTATTATTATTGTTGTGAAAGGGGGTAACTGCCGGCATAGCATTTAACATTGGTTACGATACATAATATAAAAATGACCGACCTGTTTACATCAGTAAATTGCAACAGAAATTTCCGGGGTCTCGTATGATGACATTTAGTTAGTAATACTTTTTAAACAATAACGTAAAAAATACACAAAAATATGAATATTTGAACTTATTACACTTTGATACTCAACACAAAAAAATCATTAAAATACTTTTTATAATTATAAAAATTCTCTAGTTGAACGTTGGGGTACACTGAACAAATGCGTTTGATGAAAAAATCATAGCTTATTTATACAGAAATATCTCTGAAAACAAATGACGGTATATGTAAATTAAAAGATTCCAAGGTTCTGATTGGCCACTCTATCGGAGCGCTGATTGGACGTTGGAGAATTTGACGCAAACTGGTGGGGAGGCGATTGGTATAAAAAGGGCGTAGTAAAATTTACGTATTATATTAATCGTCGGGAGTCGGGAGTCGGGGAGTCGGGCAGTCGGGCGGGAGTGGTATGCGGGAGCTGCGTAAGAAATATTATTTTAATAATTGTGTAGTATGTATGTATGTATGTATGTATGTATGTATGTATGTATGTACTTTTAAAATCATTATTATTGTATTGTATATACTTATGTGCCCTTACTACGCTTTTAAAATTTCAATTGTTTTCTAGACTAATAGAAGTTGTAACATATTTTATAAGCTTTCTTCTAGTTTAGTAGTAGTAGTTGTAGTCGTTGTAGTTGTAGTGACAGAAAGCTTATAAAATATATGAACACTTGAAATTCTAAAAGCGTTTTACTTTACTAGGTACCTAGGTAGGTACATACATAGTTTCGCAGGCCAGTGAATTTAATAATATTATAAATTACATACTTGTTTAACAATATTAATAATTATTGTTAAACAAACAACATACATACACACTAATGATATTCACCAAACACCGATCACCGATGGTAATATTTTGTCAAGAAGTACACAAGTGTGGAGTTATTTATTGTGCTATGCTATGTTTACGTATCGTAGTAGATCGAAACAATAATATATTATGTTATGTCGCGTCCCATTCCATTCGGGGCAACTTTAAAAGAAATATATTGTGGCCCTGAAAAGGGCCTTTTAGACACTCGAGAATCGGAGAAGACGAACGAAGGGATCGTCATCGTCATCGTCATCGTCATCGTCATCGTCATCATCATCATCTTCGCCGTCCACGTCCGCGCAACCAAATAATTTTTACCTTACTTGGAGCTAGTGTATTTGGTGACGGCCTTAGTGCCTTCACTGACGGCGTGCTTGGCGAGTTCACCGGGCAGCAGAAGCCTCACGGACGTCTGCACCTCCCTCGACGTGATGGTGGAACGCTTGTTGTAGTGGGCCAGACGGGAAGCCTCCGCTGCGATGCGCTCGAAAATGTCGTTAACGAACGAGTTCATAATCGACATGGCCTTGCTGGAGATACCGGTGTCGGGGTGGACCTGCTTGAGCACTTTGTAAATGTAGATAGCGTAGCTCTCCTTCCTCTTGTGCTTCTTCTTTTTCTTGTCAGATTTGCTGATATTCTTTTGCGCCTTTCCGGACTTCTTCGCTGCCTTACCACTCGTCTTGGGCGGCATAATGGATCGAATTCGAATTAGTAGTTACCTCACAAACACACCAACACAACCAACCGCGATAGCGAGCAAGTGATAGAATGGTGAATCACCGATTTTGTGAAATCGCTTATAGTCACTTTGCTCGCTTGGGGTCGTCGAGCGGCGTAATCGTGTCCCTTTCGACCAATAGCGTGCAAGAATGTCGCGTTGGCCGAGTCGGCTCGATATTATGCCTCTTTCTAAGCGACGGTCCCTTTTTATCCTCGGGTTTTTTTTTTTTTTTTTTTTTTTTTTTAATCCTGTGTAACAATCGTAATAATATTATTTATTTATTTATTTACTACCCCCTAGACCCTAGGTTATGTACTGGTTTTGTATGTTTCACCCCCCCCCCCCCCTTCCCCCTCCCCCCCCCCCCCCCCCCTACGTTGTTTCGTCATTAGGTTAGGTTTGTAGTAGGTTTGTTTTGTACAGGTAGTTTTATTTATACACACAATATGTCGAATGGTGCTCTTAGTTTGTAATTGTAAATTCAGTCGGATCAGGTTTGGTTTAGGTTACTGATTAGATGGCTGGATAGAAGGTTAGGTTAAAGGTTTAAGGTTAAGACCACCCACCCGCCCTGTCCGCGATTGTACTGTTATTTATAACTAGGATGTTTACAATTTTATTGTCCCCCCCCCCCCCCCCCCCCCTCAGGGAAAACAATTTTTTTTTTTTTATAACCGTATTAAAATTAACATTTTGTAATCATGAATATTCATTCGTTCACGAAGTACGAACGAAACGGAACCGAGTAATATTGTTTAATCTAATATTATAGATCAACAACAAAAACATACTTGATAGCAGGTTCATAGATGTATATTGTGGCCCTGAAAAGGGCCTTTTAAGAAGTAGTAACCCACAATACATTAACACAATGTTAATATTGTGATTACTATCAATATAATTTTGTATTATTATAATACACTACACATTTTATGCCTTCTTCTCGGTCTTCTTGGGCAAAAGAACGGCCTGAATGTTAGGCAAGACACCACCCTGCGCGATCGTGACGCCGGAGAGTAGTTTATTCAATTCCTCGTCATTTCGGATCGCCAGCTGGAGATGTCTAGGTATGATTCTGGTCTTCTTGTTGTCGCGAGCCGCGTTACCGGCCAACTCGAGAACTTCAGCGGCCAAGTATTCCATCACGGCCGCGAGGTACACCGGCGCTCCGGCACCGACGCGCTCGGCATAGTTGCCTTTCCTCAGCAGCCTATGAATACGCCCGACAGGGAACTGGAGTCCGGCGCGGTTCGAACGGGACTTTGCCTTGCCCTTCACTTTTCCACCTTTGCCACGTCCGGACATGTTGACAAACAACAAACAAAATTCGCGTAAAACTGATACGTACTAAGACGACGTGCGCGTCGTACCGAGTTCGGATGAATAATGAAATTCGGCCGCGATTTTCACCGATGTTATGCGGCGATGCGAGTGGGGATGTGGCGGTGCTGTGTCGCTACACGTTCGACGAAACGAAAGAGAGGCACGAACGAAAATATAAGGAGGGAATAGGACAGCGATGTAATGGGAAGCGTGCGTATAAAAGAGACATAAGAATGTTGTTGCCTACGACTTCGTACGCGCTAAAAGGATCCCACGGGAACCGTACTTTTTATTGAAGGAAAAAAAAAGAAAAAAAAAAAAAAAAAAAGTATGTGTGTATGTATGTATGTATGTATGTATGTATGCATGTATGTATGCATGCATGTATGTATGCATGTATGTATGCATGTATGTATGCATGTATGTATGCATGCATTCATGTATGTATTTATGTATGTTTGAATGTATACATGTGTGCATATTACGGCATAATATTATTGTATTATATCAAATGTTTATAAATATTATTATTGCACATTGGGATTCTGTCTAGGAGGAGTCTTAGATATAATCACGTTATTCGCCCGATTCGTAAAATTGAAACAATACGTTCACAACCAACTCTCAATCCAGTTGGTTGGATGGTTAATAGAGTCGTATGCAGGAATGATATGTTAGCCCTGAAAAGGGCTTTTTATTATCAACGTGTAGGCGGCAGCTGCAGCGGCTATAATATAATATAATATTGTATACACGAACGCACGCACCACGGCACCACAACGTGTGACCTTCCGGTACCCATCTGTATCGTTGTAACACTCACTCTTACTTTTTGGCGGCGGAGGTTGCCTTCTTTGCGGCCGGTTTCGACTTGGGAGCGGCCTTCTTCGGCTTGGGTGCTTTTGGCTTCTTGGTGGGTGGTTTCGCAGACTTTTTGGCCTTCGAAGCGGCACCGCCGGCGGCCGCCTTCGATTTGGACGGAGACGCCGACGACGCCTTCTTGGCGGACGCCGCGGGAGTCTTCTTCTTGGCGGCGGCGGCGGCGGCTTTCTTGTCCCTGGCCGTAGCCGAAGCCGATTTGCCGCCCTTCGACGGAGAACCCGTAGACGAGGATGCGGCGGATGCGGCCTTCCTGCCGCCCTTCGCCGCGGCGGATTTCTTGCTCTTAGCGGCCGCCGCAGATGAAGCGGCGCTTTTAGCGGCGGATTTCTTCGCGGCCTCCGGTTTCTTAGCGGACGACGACTTCGATTCGAGTTTGAACGAACCGGACGCACCCTTACCTTTGGTCTGTATCAACGTACCGGATTCAACGGCGCTCTTCAGATATTTCCTGATGAACGGTGCCAATTTTTCCGCGTCCACTTTATATTGAGAAGATATGTACTTTTTGATAGCCTGAAGCGAGGATCCGCTCCTCTCTTTCAACTCTTTGATGGCGCTGTTCACCATTTCCGACGTTTTAGGGTGGGTGGGTTTAGGTTTTGGCTTCTTCGCAGCACCGGATGCGGCGGCCTTCGGTTTCTTAGCGGGCGTCGCCGGGGCGGGTGCTTCTGTTGCAACTGCGGTGTCGGCCATTATAATTATTGATGATTTTATTATAATATTATTCAACGCGACACTTTAATTAATATACTACGAACGAACGACGAACGACGAACGACGAACGAACAAACACGAGTACGCGTGCGCTACGACAAGTTATAGCACGAATCACGAGAGATGATTTCGAGTTTCGCTCTAGAGGTCGCTAGTGGAAGGTGGACGTCGGCAATGCCGTATAGAGAGCCCCTTTGTCACTAAACATTTTCTCCTACGGAGACTTGATACTTTTCACTAGCCGACATTCAAGAATGTTCATTTTATAAAATATTTGTTACAGTAGTTATATTTTTTAATGACAATAACGGCAACTCATAAGATAAACTCGTCCAAGAGAAGCGCATAATCTACTTATGCGTGCGTATTATCGAACTGCGAACGTTTGAAATGCATAGTGTGGTACGCGCGTACCTAGTGTTCGCTTTAAATGTTATTTTTCTTTATAAAATCAATTCCATGACATTGTTTGATCAAACAATACGAAAGTGTATTATTCTAATTATGTCCTGACAATAAAATATGCTCACGGCGGACCTCCGTTTACGATTTCGTGGTGCGTTAAGTGGACCGTCGTAAAACACACCACCGTGCATCTGTCCGAGGTGTAGATGTTATACTCCTTCGCAATTTATAAAAATGTTAAATATTCTATTTGAATAAATAGATATATTTTTTATAAATATGATACACTTTATAAAACAATAACAGTAATTCAATCTTAATGTCGTGAAAATGTATAATATTTAAATTACAGTCTACCGCGTTGAATATTATATTGTAGAGTGCTCGTATAGTCGGTATAGTCAATGGAAATGGAAATTTCGCACAACAACAACAATATTTATAGTGTACGGAAAAAAAAAAAAAAAAAAAAAACGATATATATATATGTATATCTCATTATTATATCATTATTATAATAATAAAACATTCAAGTTCATTGTGCACCAATTATTATTAAATGCAATATTAAGAGTCGACACGTCTCTATGATGTTATTGTGCCTATATTTTATAACCTATCTATCAAAGGCAAACTTCGTAATAATAATAATAAAACATGATGATTATGATACATAATATAATATAATAATGATATTTTTTTTTTTTACATACCTACGTCAGTATAAAACGTGTATTAAAATTTACGTAGGTAGGTATCGAATGAATCTCTTAAGATGGACCATCAGTTTTGAAGTCTTTGGGACCACTGGACAATAGTAGTGTAACACAGCAAGTAAACTTAAAAATACGTTGATCTATTTCATGAAACTAAGATCACACGTCTTGTACATAAATAATATTATTATTATCATATTATGTACTACGTGAGACGTACAGATAGTTTTGCGGCCCTGAAAAGGGCCTTTTTATAATAACTTGAATTATTTTATATGCGATTAACGATCGTTTTAAGCTGTTGTTGTTGGTGTTGTTGGTGTTGTTGGTGTTGTCGTCGTCAGTTCAATAATTATTATTATATAAACTAACACACAACACGCACATAAAATAATAATAAGTACACAATGTGTGCACCACCACAGATTTAACCGCCAAAACCGTACAGAGTGCGGCCCTGACGTTTAAGAGCGTAGACGACATCCATAGCGGTGACGGTCTTCCTCTTGGCGTGCTCGGTGTATGTGACTGCATCGCGGATCACATTCTCCAAGAACACCTTCAATACACCGCGAGTCTCTTCGTATATCAGACCGCTGATACGCTTCACGCCACCCCTGCGCGCCAAACGACGGATAGCCGGCTTCGTAATACCTTGGATGTTATCACGAAGAACCTTCCTGTGCCGCTTGGCTCCTCCTTTTCCCAAACCTTTACCTCCCTTACCGCGACCGGTCATCTTGACGACGGACAACCACAGATGATGATGATAATAATAATAAAGAAAAGAACGAACGCGCGCGCACGTCCGCTCACCACAAACTGTAGAGACTGAATAACTGCCACGAATCACTGTATCCGGTTTATATAGACTTACGGAACTAGACGTTCGCTGGAAGCTAAAGAGAGATACCACCTAACAAACGGCGTTTATAATGTAAAGAAAAGAGTTGGCATGCTTTTTATTATGTACATCATGTGTATGTTACATGTAGAATAATATTTAGCTTATTAAATTTTGAAACGATTTAAACATTATTTGGTGGCGCAGAAGATTGATATTAATTTATGTTATAACACTTTACACGGCTTAAATTTAATAAGTACACTTCACAATTGTAAATGTACATAATAATATTGTACACTAAGAATAATAAAATAGACTTCCGTGTAAAGCCAAATGAAGAAATATATACCGGTGATATTATATTAATATTGTACCTACCTACCTATCTACCTACTTCTGGCACTAGGTAGGTACAAGTTGTTCTCGCAAGACCTCTACATTTTATTGTTATATTATATATTCTGACTGACTGACTGACTCTCATGAATCATGATTGTGTATGTATAACACACAACACACAACACACAACACACATATATTAATATAAAAATAATATATTAAAATAATGACGTTACGTTACGACGATTTTAAACAATATGCATATTATATTATACTATATAATATAATATAATATAATATAATATAAATGCAACAAGGACAACATTTGCGGCCCTGAAAAGGGCCTTTTTATATTATAATATTATGTATAACTTCATATCAATACTACTAAACCAGTATAGTAGCCAGTAGGCGGTAGATATAGAAATAACCCAACCACCGCCGGCAGCTACACCAGACACAGATATTATCGATAGAACACAACATCGACGATGATGACGGTTGCCGTTGTTGTTGTTGTTGTTGTTGTTGTTGTTGTTGTTGTTGTTGTTGTTGATAATTTACGTTTAGGCACGTTCGCCGCGAATTCTGCGAGCGAGCTGTATGTCCTTAGGCATGATGGTCACACGCTTAGCATGGATAGCGCACAGGTTGGTGTCTTCGAAGAGACCGACGAGGTAGGCCTCGCTTGCCTCCTGAAGGGCCATCACAGCAGAACTCTGGAAACGCAGGTCAGTCTTAAAGTCTTGAGCGATCTCACGGACTAGACGCTGGAACGGAAGCTTGCGGATAAGCAACTCGGTACTCTTCTGGTAGCGACGAATCTCACGAAGAGCCACGGTCCCGGGCCTGTAGCGATGCGGCTTCTTGACACCGCCGGTGGCCGGTGCACTCTTGCGTGCAGCCTTGGTGGCCAACTGTTTACGCGGGGCCTTGCCTCCGGTGGACTTGCGAGCGGTCTGCTTCGTACGAGCCATGTCTGCTGCGCGCAAACAAACACACACAAACACACACAACACAACAAATCGAATTTATATTTGGACAACGAGGGACGCGCGCGCGCTACAAGGTACACGGGTCAAATGATCCAGTCGACGGTATAATGTCGGCTTATATAAAACATTTACATATAGTGTCATCTCACTCTAGCACACGACCACGACGATATACGAGTACGAGTACGAGTCGGGCAGTCGGGCGGGAGTGGTATGCGGGAGCTGCGTAAGAAATATTATTTTAATAATTGTGTAGTATGTATGTATGTATGTATGTATGTATGTATGTATGTATGTACTTTTAAAATCATTATTATTGTATTGTATATACTTATGTGCCCTTACTACGCTTTTAAAATTTCAATTGTTTTCTAGACTAATAGAAGTTGTAACATATTTTATAAGCTTTCTTCTAGTTTAGTAGTAGTAGTTGTAGTCGTTGTAGTTGTAGTGACAGAAAGCTTATAAAATATATGAACACTTGAAATTCTAAAAGCGTTTTACTTTACTAGGTACCTAGGTAGGTACATACATAGTTTCGCAGGCCAGTGAATTTAATAATATTATAAATTACATACTTGTTTAACAATATTAATAATTATTGTTAAACAAACAACATACATACACACTAATGATATTCACCAAACACCGATCACCGATGGTAATATTTTGTCAAGAAGTACACAAGTGTGGAGTTATTTATTGTGCTATGCTATGTTTACGTATCGTAGTAGATCGAAACAATAATATATTATGTTATGTCGCGTCCCATTCCATTCGGGGCAACTTTAAAAGAAATATATTGTGGCCCTGAAAAGGGCCTTTTAGACACTCGAGAATCGGAGAAGACGAACGAAGGGATCGTCATCGTCATCGTCATCGTCATCGTCATCGTCATCATCATCATCTTCGCCGTCCACGTCCGCGCAACCAAATAATTTTTACCTTACTTGGAGCTAGTGTATTTGGTGACGGCCTTAGTGCCTTCACTGACGGCGTGCTTGGCGAGTTCACCGGGCAGCAGAAGCCTCACGGACGTCTGCACCTCCCTCGACGTGATGGTGGAACGCTTGTTGTAGTGGGCCAGACGGGAAGCCTCCGCTGCGATGCGCTCGAAAATGTCGTTAACGAACGAGTTCATAATCGACATGGCCTTGCTGGAGATACCGGTGTCGGGGTGGACCTGCTTGAGCACTTTGTAAATGTAGATAGCGTAGCTCTCCTTCCTCTTGTGCTTCTTCTTTTTCTTGTCAGATTTGCTGATATTCTTTTGCGCCTTTCCGGACTTCTTCGCTGCCTTACCACTCGTCTTGGGCGGCATAATGGATCGAATTCGAATTAGTAGTTACCTCACAAACACACCAACACAACCAACCGCGATAGCGAGCAAGTGATAGAATGGTGAATCACCGATTTTGTGAAATCGCTTATAGTCACTTTGCTCGCTTGGGGTCGTCGAGCGGCGTAATCGTGTCCCTTTCGACCAATAGCGTGCAAGAATGTCGCGTTGGCCGAGTCGGCTCGATATTATGCCTCTTTCTAAGCGACGGTCCCTTTTTATCCTCGGGTTTTTTTTTTTTTTTTTTTTTTTTTTTAATCCTGTGTAACAATCGTAATAATATTATTTATTTATTTATTTACTACCCCCTAGACCCTAGGTTATGTACTGGTTTTGTATGTTTCA
This sequence comes from Phengaris alcon alcon, assembly GCA_037179445.1. NCBI lineage: Eukaryota > Metazoa > Arthropoda > Insecta > Lepidoptera > Lycaenidae > Phengaris > Phengaris alcon. The sequence continues at coordinate 82,897 of JAYRCH010000072.1, read as the reverse complement.
CCCCCCCCCCCCCCCTTCCCCCTCCCCCCCCCCCCCCCCCCCCCTACGTTGTTTCGTCATTAGGTTAGGTTTGTAGTAGGTTTGTTTTGTACAGGTAGTTTTATTTATACACACAATATGTCGAATGGTGCTCTTAGTTTGTAATTGTAAATTCAGTCGGATCAGGTTTGGTTTAGGTTACTGATTAGATGGCTGGATAGAAGGTTAGGTTAAAGGTTTAAGGTTAAGACCACCCACCCGCCCTGTCCGCGATTGTACTGTTATTTATAACTAGGATGTTTACAATTTTATTGTCCCCCCCCCCCCCCCCCCCTCAGGGAAAACAATTTTTTTTTTTTTATAACCGTATTAAAATTAACATTTTGTAATCATGAATATTCATTCGTTCACGAAGTACGAACGAAACGGAACCGAGTAATATTGTTTAATCTAATATTATAGATCAACAACAAAAACATACTTGATAGCAGGTTCATAGATGTATATTGTGGCCCTGAAAAGGGCCTTTTAAGAAGTAGTAACCCACAATACATTAACACAATGTTAATATTGTGATTACTATCAATATAATTTTGTATTATTATAATACACTACACATTTTATGCCTTCTTCTCGGTCTTCTTGGGCAAAAGAACGGCCTGAATGTTAGGCAAGACACCACCCTGCGCGATCGTGACGCCGGAGAGTAGTTTATTCAATTCCTCGTCATTTCGGATCGCCAGCTGGAGATGTCTAGGTATGATTCTGGTCTTCTTGTTGTCGCGAGCCGCGTTACCGGCCAACTCGAGAACTTCAGCGGCCAAGTATTCCATCACGGCCGCGAGGTACACCGGCGCTCCGGCACCGACGCGCTCGGCATAGTTGCCTTTCCTCAGCAGCCTATGAATACGCCCGACAGGGAACTGGAGTCCGGCGCGGTTCGAACGGGACTTTGCCTTGCCCTTCACTTTTCCACCTTTGCCACGTCCGGACATGTTGACAAACAACAAACAAAATTCGCGTAAAACTGATACGTACTAAGACGACGTGCGCGTCGTACCGAGTTCGGATGAATAATGAAATTCGGCCGCGATTTTCACCGATGTTATGCGGCGATGCGAGTGGGGATGTGGCGGTGCTGTGTCGCTACACGTTCGACGAAACGAAAGAGAGGCACGAACGAAAATATAAGGAGGGAATAGGACAGCGATGTAATGGGAAGCGTGCGTATAAAAGAGACATAAGAATGTTGTTGCCTACGACTTCGTACGCGCTAAAAGGATCCCACGGGAACCGTACTTTTTATTGAAGGAAAAAAAAAGAAAAAAAAAAAAAAAAAAAGTATGTGTGTATGTATGTATGTATGTATGTATGTATGCATGTATGTATGCATGCATGTATGTATGCATGTATGTATGCATGTATGTATGCATGTATGTATGCATGCATTCATGTATGTATTTATGTATGTTTGAATGTATACATGTGTGCATATTACGGCATAATATTATTGTATTATATCAAATGTTTATAAATATTATTATTGCACATTGGGATTCTGTCTAGGAGGAGTCTTAGATATAATCACGTTATTCGCCCGATTCGTAAAATTGAAACAATACGTTCACAACCAACTCTCAATCCAGTTGGTTGGATGGTTAATAGAGTCGTATGCAGGAATGATATGTTAGCCCTGAAAAGGGCTTTTTATTATCAACGTGTAGGCGGCAGCTGCAGCGGCTATAATATAATATAATATTGTATACACGAACGCACGCACCACGGCACCACAACGTGTGACCTTCCGGTACCCATCTGTATCGTTGTAACACTCACTCTTACTTTTTGGCGGCGGAGGTTGCCTTCTTTGCGGCCGGTTTCGACTTGGGAGCGGCCTTCTTCGGCTTGGGTGCTTTTGGCTTCTTGGTGGGTGGTTTCGCAGACTTTTTGGCCTTCGAAGCGGCACCGCCGGCGGCCGCCTTCGATTTGGACGGAGACGCCGACGACGCCTTCTTGGCGGACGCCGCGGGAGTCTTCTTCTTGGCGGCGGCGGCGGCGGCTTTCTTGTCCCTGGCCGTAGCCGAAGCCGATTTGCCGCCCTTCGACGGAGAACCCGTAGACGAGGATGCGGCGGATGCGGCCTTCCTGCCGCCCTTCGCCGCGGCGGATTTCTTGCTCTTAGCGGCCGCCGCAGATGAAGCGGCGCTTTTAGCGGCGGATTTCTTCGCGGCCTCCGGTTTCTTAGCGGACGACGACTTCGATTCGAGTTTGAACGAACCGGACGCACCCTTACCTTTGGTCTGTATCAACGTACCGGATTCAACGGCGCTCTTCAGATATTTCCTGATGAACGGTGCCAATTTTTCCGCGTCCACTTTATATTGAGAAGATATGTACTTTTTGATAGCCTGAAGCGAGGATCCGCTCCTCTCTTTCAACTCTTTGATGGCGCTGTTCACCATTTCCGACGTTTTAGGGTGGGTGGGTTTAGGTTTTGGCTTCTTCGCAGCACCGGATGCGGCGGCCTTCGGTTTCTTAGCGGGCGTCGCCGGGGCGGGTGCTTCTGTTGCAACTGCGGTGTCGGCCATTATAATTATTGATGATTTTATTATAATATTATTCAACGCGACACTTTAATTAATATACTACGAACGAACGACGAACGACGAACGACGAACGAACAAACACGAGTACGCGTGCGCTACGACAAGTTATAGCACGAATCACGAGAGATGATTTCGAGTTTCGCTCTAGAGGTCGCTAGTGGAAGGTGGACGTCGGCAATGCCGTATAGAGAGCCCCTTTGTCACTAAACATTTTCTCCTACGGAGACTTGATACTTTTCACTAGCCGACATTCAAGAATGTTCATTTTATAAAATATTTGTTACAGTAGTTATATTTTTTAATGACAATAACGGCAACTCATAAGATAAACTCGTCCAAGAGAAGCGCATAATCTACTTATGCGTGCGTATTATCGAACTGCGAACGTTTGAAATGCATAGTGTGGTACGCGCGTACCTAGTGTTCGCTTTAAATGTTATTTTTCTTTATAAAATCAATTCCATGACATTGTTTGATCAAACAATACGAAAGTGTATTATTCTAATTATGTCCTGACAATAAAATATGCTCACGGCGGACCTCCGTTTACGATTTCGTGGTGCGTTAAGTGGACCGTCGTAAAACACACCACCGTGCATCTGTCCGAGGTGTAGATGTTATACTCCTTCGCAATTTATAAAAATGTTAAATATTCTATTTGAATAAATAGATATATTTTTTATAAATATGATACACTTTATAAAACAATAACAGTAATTCAATCTTAATGTCGTGAAAATGTATAATATTTAAATTACAGTCTACCGCGTTGAATATTATATTGTAGAGTGCTCGTATAGTCGGTATAGTCAATGGAAATGGAAATTTCGCACAACAACAACAATATTTATAGTGTACGGAAAAAAAAAAAAAAAAAAAAAACGATATATATATATGTATATCTCATTATTATATCATTATTATAATAATAAAACATTCAAGTTCATTGTGCACCAATTATTATTAAATGCAATATTAAGAGTCGACACGTCTCTATGATGTTATTGTGCCTATATTTTATAACCTATCTATCAAAGGCAAACTTCGTAATAATAATAATAAAACATGATGATTATGATACATAATATAATATAATAATGATATTTTTTTTTTTTACATACCTACGTCAGTATAAAACGTGTATTAAAATTTACGTAGGTAGGTATCGAATGAATCTCTTAAGATGGACCATCAGTTTTGAAGTCTTTGGGACCACTGGACAATAGTAGTGTAACACAGCAAGTAAACTTAAAAATACGTTGATCTATTTCATGAAACTAAGATCACACGTCTTGTACATAAATAATATTATTATTATCATATTATGTACTACGTGAGACGTACAGATAGTTTTGCGGCCCTGAAAAGGGCCTTTTTATAATAACTTGAATTATTTTATATGCGATTAACGATCGTTTTAAGCTGTTGTTGTTGGTGTTGTTGGTGTTGTTGGTGTTGTCGTCGTCAGTTCAATAATTATTATTATATAAACTAACACACAACACGCACATAAAATAATAATAAGTACACAATGTGTGCACCACCACAGATTTAACCGCCAAAACCGTACAGAGTGCGGCCCTGACGTTTAAGAGCGTAGACGACATCCATAGCGGTGACGGTCTTCCTCTTGGCGTGCTCGGTGTATGTGACTGCATCGCGGATCACATTCTCCAAGAACACCTTCAATACACCGCGAGTCTCTTCGTATATCAGACCGCTGATACGCTTCACGCCACCCCTGCGCGCCAAACGACGGATAGCCGGCTTCGTAATACCTTGGATGTTATCACGAAGAACCTTCCTGTGCCGCTTGGCTCCTCCTTTTCCCAAACCTTTACCTCCCTTACCGCGACCGGTCATCTTGACGACGGACAACCACAGATGATGATGATAATAATAATAAAGAAAAGAACGAACGCGCGCGCACGTCCGCTCACCACAAACTGTAGAGACTGAATAACTGCCACGAATCACTGTATCCGGTTTATATAGACTTACGGAACTAGACGTTCGCTGGAAGCTAAAGAGAGATACCACCTAACAAACGGCGTTTATAATGTAAAGAAAAGAGTTGGCATGCTTTTTATTATGTACATCATGTGTATGTTACATGTAGAATAATATTTAGCTTATTAAATTTTGAAACGATTTAAACATTATTTGGTGGCGCAGAAGATTGATATTAATTTATGTTATAACACTTTACACGGCTTAAATTTAATAAGTACACTTCACAATTGTAAATGTACATAATAATATTGTACACTAAGAATAATAAAATAGACTTCCGTGTAAAGCCAAATGAAGAAATATATACCGGTGATATTATATTAATATTGTACCTACCTACCTATCTACCTACTTCTGGCACTAGGTAGGTACAAGTTGTTCTCGCAAGACCTCTACATTTTATTGTTATATTATATATTCTGACTGACTGACTGACTCTCATGAATCATGATTGTGTATGTATAACACACAACACACAACACACAACACACATATATTAATATAAAAATAATATATTAAAATAATGACGTTACGTTACGACGATTTTAAACAATATGCATATTATATTATACTATATAATATAATATAATATAATATAATATAAATGCAACAAGGACAACATTTGCGGCCCTGAAAAGGGCCTTTTTATATTATAATATTATGTATAACTTCATATCAATACTACTAAACCAGTATAGTAGCCAGTAGGCGGTAGATATAGAAATAACCCAACCACCGCCGGCAGCTACACCAGACACAGATATTATCGATAGAACACAACATCGACGATGATGACGGTTGCCGTTGTTGTTGTTGTTGTTGTTGTTGTTGTTGTTGTTGTTGTTGTTGTTGATAATTTACGTTTAGGCACGTTCGCCGCGAATTCTGCGAGCGAGCTGTATGTCCTTAGGCATGATGGTCACACGCTTAGCATGGATAGCGCACAGGTTGGTGTCTTCGAAGAGACCGACGAGGTAGGCCTCGCTTGCCTCCTGAAGGGCCATCACAGCAGAACTCTGGAAACGCAGGTCAGTCTTAAAGTCTTGAGCGATCTCACGGACTAGACGCTGGAACGGAAGCTTGCGGATAAGCAACTCGGTACTCTTCTGGTAGCGACGAATCTCACGAAGAGCCACGGTCCCGGGCCTGTAGCGATGCGGCTTCTTGACACCGCCGGTGGCCGGTGCACTCTTGCGTGCAGCCTTGGTGGCCAACTGTTTACGCGGGGCCTTGCCTCCGGTGGACTTGCGAGCGGTCTGCTTCGTACGAGCCATGTCTGCTGCGCGCAAACAAACACACACAAACACACACAACACAACAAATCGAATTTATATTTGGACAACGAGGGACGCGCGCGCGCTACAAGGTACACGGGTCAAATGATCCAGTCGACGGTATAATGTCGGCTTATATAAAACATTTACATATAGTGTCATCTCACTCTAGCACACGACCACGACGATATACGAGTACGAGTACGAGTCGGGCAGTCGGGCGGGAGTGGTATGCGGGAGCTGCGTAAGAAATATTATTTTAATAATTGTGTAGTATGTATGTATGTATGTATGTATGTATGTATGTATGTATGTACTTTTAAAATCATTATTATTGTATTGTATATACTTATGTGCCCTTACTACGCTTTTAAAATTTCAATTGTTTTCTAGACTAATAGAAGTTGTAACATATTTTATAAGCTTTCTTCTAGTTTAGTAGTAGTAGTTGTAGTCGTTGTAGTTGTAGTGACAGAAAGCTTATAAAATATATGAACACTTGAAATTCTAAAAGCGTTTTACTTTACTAGGTACCTAGGTAGGTACATACATAGTTTCGCAGGCCAGTGAATTTAATAATATTATAAATTACATACTTGTTTAACAATATTAATAATTATTGTTAAACAAACAACATACATACACACTAATGATATTCACCAAACACCGATCACCGATGGTAATATTTTGTCAAGAAGTACACAAGTGTGGAGTTATTTATTGTGCTATGCTATGTTTACGTATCGTAGTAGATCGAAACAATAATATATTATGTTATGTCGCGTCCCATTCCATTCGGGGCAACTTTAAAAGAAATATATTGTGGCCCTGAAAAGGGCCTTTTAGACACTCGAGAATCGGAGAAGACGAACGAAGGGATCGTCATCGTCATCGTCATCGTCATCGTCATCGTCATCATCATCATCTTCGCCGTCCACGTCCGCGCAACCAAATAATTTTTACCTTACTTGGAGCTAGTGTATTTGGTGACGGCCTTAGTGCCTTCACTGACGGCGTGCTTGGCGAGTTCACCGGGCAGCAGAAGCCTCACGGACGTCTGCACCTCCCTCGACGTGATGGTGGAACGCTTGTTGTAGTGGGCCAGACGGGAAGCCTCCGCTGCGATGCGCTCGAAAATGTCGTTAACGAACGAGTTCATAATCGACATGGCCTTGCTGGAGATACCGGTGTCGGGGTGGACCTGCTTGAGCACTTTGTAAATGTAGATAGCGTAGCTCTCCTTCCTCTTGTGCTTCTTCTTTTTCTTGTCAGATTTGCTGATATTCTTTTGCGCCTTTCCGGACTTCTTCGCTGCCTTACCACTCGTCTTGGGCGGCATAATGGATCGAATTCGAATTAGTAGTTACCTCACAAACACACCAACACAACCAACCGCGATAGCGAGCAAGTGATAGAATGGTGAATCACCGATTTTGTGAAATCGCTTATAGTCACTTTGCTCGCTTGGGGTCGTCGAGCGGCGTAATCGTGTCCCTTTCGACCAATAGCGTGCAAGAATGTCGCGTTGGCCGAGTCGGCTCGATATTATGCCTCTTTCTAAGCGACGGTCCCTTTTTATCCTCGGGTTTTTTTTTTTTTTTTTTTTTTTTTTTAATCCTGTGTAACAATCGTAATAATATTATTTATTTATTTATTTACTACCCCCTAGACCCTAGGTTATGTACTGGTTTTGTATGTTTCACCCCCCCCCCCCCCCTTCCCCCTCCCCCCCCCCCCCCCCCCCCCTACGTTGTTTCGTCATTAGGTTAGGTTTGTAGTAGGTTTGTTTTGTACAGGTAGTTTTATTTATACACACAATATGTCGAATGGTGCTCTTAGTTTGTAATTGTAAATTCAGTCGGATCAGGTTTGGTTTAGGTTACTGATTAGATGGCTGGATAGAAGGTTAGGTTAAAGGTTTAAGGTTAAGACCACCCACCCGCCCTGTCCGCGATTGTACTGTTATTTATAACTAGGATGTTTACAATTTTATTGTCCCCCCCCCCCCCCCCCCCTCAGGGAAAACAATTTTTTTTTTTTTATAACCGTATTAAAATTAACATTTTGTAATCATGAATATTCATTCGTTCACGAAGTACGAACGAAACGGAACCGAGTAATATTGTTTAATCTAATATTATAGATCAACAACAAAAACATACTTGATAGCAGGTTCATAGATGTATATTGTGGCCCTGAAAAGGGCCTTTTAAGAAGTAGTAACCCACAATACATTAACACAATGTTAATATTGTGATTACTATCAATATAATTTTGTATTATTATAATACACTACACATTTTATGCCTTCTTCTCGGTCTTCTTGGGCAAAAGAACGGCCTGAATGTTAGGCAAGACACCACCCTGCGCGATCGTGACGCCGGAGAGTAGTTTATTCAATTCCTCGTCATTTCGGATCGCCAGCTGGAGATGTCTAGGTATGATTCTGGTCTTCTTGTTGTCGCGAGCCGCGTTACCGGCCAACTCGAGAACTTCAGCGGCCAAGTATTCCATCACGGCCGCGAGGTACACCGGCGCTCCGGCACCGACGCGCTCGGCATAGTTGCCTTTCCTCAGCAGCCTATGAATACGCCCGACAGGGAACTGGAGTCCGGCGCGGTTCGAACGGGACTTTGCCTTGCCCTTCACTTTTCCACCTTTGCCACGTCCGGACATGTTGACAAACAACAAACAAAATTCGCGTAAAACTGATACGTACTAAGACGACGTGCGCGTCGTACCGAGTTCGGATGAATAATGAAATTCGGCCGCGATTTTCACCGATGTTATGCGGCGATGCGAGTGGGGATGTGGCGGTGCTGTGTCGCTACACGTTCGACGAAACGAAAGAGAGGCACGAACGAAAATATAAGGAGGGAATAGGACAGCGATGTAATGGGAAGCGTGCGTATAAAAGAGACATAAGAATGTTGTTGCCTACGACTTCGTACGCGCTAAAAGGATCCCACGGGAACCGTACTTTTTATTGAAGGAAAAAAAAAGAAAAAAAAAAAAAAAAAAAGTATGTGTGTATGTATGTATGTATGTATGTATGTATGCATGTATGTATGCATGCATGTATGTATGCATGTATGTATGCATGTATGTATGCATGTATGTATGCATGCATTCATGTATGTATTTATGTATGTTTGAATGTATACATGTGTGCATATTACGGCATAATATTATTGTATTATATCAAATGTTTATAAATATTATTATTGCACATTGGGATTCTGTCTAGGAGGAGTCTTAGATATAATCACGTTATTCGCCCGATTCGTAAAATTGAAACAATACGTTCACAACCAACTCTCAATCCAGTTGGTTGGATGGTTAATAGAGTCGTATGCAGGAATGATATGTTAGCCCTGAAAAGGGCTTTTTATTATCAACGTGTAGGCGGCAGCTGCAGCGGCTATAATATAATATAATATTGTATACACGAACGCACGCACCACGGCACCACAACGTGTGACCTTCCGGTACCCATCTGTATCGTTGTAACACTCACTCTTACTTTTTGGCGGCGGAGGTTGCCTTCTTTGCGGCCGGTTTCGACTTGGGAGCGGCCTTCTTCGGCTTGGGTGCTTTTGGCTTCTTGGTGGGTGGTTTCGCAGACTTTTTGGCCTTCGAAGCGGCACCGCCGGCGGCCGCCTTCGATTTGGACGGAGACGCCGACGACGCCTTCTTGGCGGACGCCGCGGGAGTCTTCTTCTTGGCGGCGGCGGCGGCGGCTTTCTTGTCCCTGGCCGTAGCCGAAGCCGATTTGCCGCCCTTCGACGGAGAACCCGTAGACGAGGATGCGGCGGATGCGGCCTTCCTGCCGCCCTTCGCCGCGGCGGATTTCTTGCTCTTAGCGGCCGCCGCAGATGAAGCGGCGCTTTTAGCGGCGGATTTCTTCGCGGCCTCCGGTTTCTTAGCGGACGACGACTTCGATTCGAGTTTGAACGAACCGGACGCACCCTTACCTTTGGTCTGTATCAACGTACCGGATTCAACGGCGCTCTTCAGATATTTCCTGATGAACGGTGCCAATTTTTCCGCGTCCACTTTATATTGAGAAGATATGTACTTTTTGATAGCCTGAAGCGAGGATCCGCTCCTCTCTTTCAACTCTTTGATGGCGCTGTTCACCATTTCCGACGTTTTAGGGTGGGTGGGTTTAGGTTTTGGCTTCTTCGCAGCACCGGATGCGGCGGCCTTCGGTTTCTTAGCGGGCGTCGCCGGGGCGGGTGCTTCTGTTGCAACTGCGGTGTCGGCCATTATAATTATTGATGATTTTATTATAATATTATTCAACGCGACACTTTAATTAATATACTACGAACGAACGACGAACGACGAACGACGAACGAACAAACACGAGTACGCGTGCGCTACGACAAGTTATAGCACGAATCACGAGAGATGATTTCGAGTTTCGCTCTAGAGGTCGCTAGTGGAAGGTGGACGTCGGCAATGCCGTATAGAGAGCCCCTTTGTCACTAAACATTTTCTCCTACGGAGACTTGATACTTTTCACTAGCCGACATTCAAGAATGTTCATTTTATAAAATATTTGTTACAGTAGTTATATTTTTTAATGACAATAACGGCAACTCATAAGATAAACTCGTCCAAGAGAAGCGCATAATCTACTTATGCGTGCGTATTATCGAACTGCGAACGTTTGAAATGCATAGTGTGGTACGCGCGTACCTAGTGTTCGCTTTAAATGTTATTTTTCTTTATAAAATCAATTCCATGACATTGTTTGATCAAACAATACGAAAGTGTATTATTCTAATTATGTCCTGACAATAAAATATGCTCACGGCGGACCTCCGTTTACGATTTCGTGGTGCGTTAAGTGGACCGTCGTAAAACACACCACCGTGCATCTGTCCGAGGTGTAGATGTTATACTCCTTCGCAATTTATAAAAATGTTAAATATTCTATTTGAATAAATAGATATATTTTTTATAAATATGATACACTTTATAAAACAATAACAGTAATTCAATCTTAATGTCGTGAAAATGTATAATATTTAAATTACAGTCTACCGCGTTGAATATTATATTGTAGAGTGCTCGTATAGTCGGTATAGTCAATGGAAATGGAAATTTCGCACAACAACAACAATATTTATAGTGTACGGAAAAAAAAAAAAAAAAAAAAAACGATATATATATATGTATATCTCATTATTATATCATTATTATAATAATAAAACATTCAAGTTCATTGTGCACCAATTATTATTAAATGCAATATTAAGAGTCGACACGTCTCTATGATGTTATTGTGCCTATATTTTATAACCTATCTATCAAAGGCAAACTTCGTAATAATAATAATAAAACATGATGATTATGATACATAATATAATATAATAATGATATTTTTTTTTTTTACATACCTACGTCAGTATAAAACGTGTATTAAAATTTACGTAGGTAGGTATCGAATGAATCTCTTAAGATGGACCATCAGTTTTGAAGTCTTTGGGACCACTGGACAATAGTAGTGTAACACAGCAAGTAAACTTAAAAATACGTTGATCTATTTCATGAAACTAAGATCACACGTCTTGTACATAAATAATATTATTATTATCATATTATGTACTACGTGAGACGTACAGATAGTTTTGCGGCCCTGAAAAGGGCCTTTTTATAATAACTTGAATTATTTTATATGCGATTAACGATCGTTTTAAGCTGTTGTTGTTGGTGTTGTTGGTGTTGTTGGTGTTGTCGTCGTCAGTTCAATAATTATTATTATATAAACTAACACACAACACGCACATAAAATAATAATAAGTACACAATGTGTGCACCACCACAGATTTAACCGCCAAAACCGTACAGAGTGCGGCCCTGACGTTTAAGAGCGTAGACGACATCCATAGCGGTGACGGTCTTCCTCTTGGCGTGCTCGGTGTATGTGACTGCATCGCGGATCACATTCTCCAAGAACACCTTCAATACACCGCGAGTCTCTTCGTATATCAGACCGCTGATACGCTTCACGCCACCCCTGCGCGCCAAACGACGGATAGCCGGCTTCGTAATACCTTGGATGTTATCACGAAGAACCTTCCTGTGCCGCTTGGCTCCTCCTTTTCCCAAACCTTTACCTCCCTTACCGCGACCGGTCATCTTGACGACGGACAACCACAGATGATGATGATAATAATAATAAAGAAAAGAACGAACGCGCGCGCACGTCCGCTCACCACAAACTGTAGAGACTGAATAACTGCCACGAATTTTTTTTTTTTTTTTTTTCGAACGGGTCTATGCTAAGGGTCGGGTTAAGACCGCTGTAGCTAAGTCGGACTATAACTAGCCTGGTGGCTAGTTTGTTTGGTGGTAGACGATGGGAGGGTTTGACCCTCCCTAACATCACCCGGGTGATGTTCAAACCGGATATTGGGGACAGCTACGGATTAGAAGCTATTATTTTGACAGGGGAGACGCGGGTCTCTCCTGCTGAGGGGTCCGACCCCTTCCTCACTCGCTGATGAGTGAGGTTGCTCGCGCGCGGTAGCAGAGACTAGCGGCGTGCGAGTTATCGCGATAGAGGAGCTCTCGATTTGATCGATATCGGTACTGAGAGGGCCGTCCCTCTCCCCTTCCGCGTACGGTCGGGATGACTCGCGCGCGTAAGTCCTAATGTCGATGAGGTTCGCGGTATTGGTAGAGCTCTCTATATCAATATCGCGGTCGCGGACACTATTTAGGAGTGTACCTAGACTACTGGGATGCGAACTCGAACTCGGGTTCGGGTCCGGTCCCGTGTTAGGGTCGGTCTGTACGTCTGTACGTGTTGTCGTGTCGGATGTGGGACCTCGGGGTAGGCGCCGGCGTCGACCCCGGTGCAATGCTAGCGACGCGGGTGCGTGTGATTTGTGTTTACGTAACTGTACACAGTACGTTACGTATTTTGTGATCGGGTCAACGGGATCGGCTAAGATATGCTTAGGCCGTTTGTGCGGGTGTCGGAAAGTCAGTGCGTCGTGGTTGTAGTCCAGTGCCTTTTTTATAAGGGGGTTTGGGTGGTTTTTGCCTTTATCAAAGAATCTCTCTACGAGTTCCTTGATATAGGCTTTAATGGTGACTAGTTCGCAGTCCCTATGCAAGTCGATGTTACGCATGTACCAGGGGGCGCCTGTTGCCATGCGTAGAAACCGGTTCTGGACTCTTTGCAAGCGGTCCATTTGAGACTCGCTTATCTGTGCGAAGGAGACGCACGCATAAGTGAGTATCGTTCTGATGCAAACCTTATACAATGTAAGCTTATGTCTTAAGGACATTTTGCTTCGCGAATTAAGTAGCGGATATAATTTGTAGAGTACAAATTTCGCTTTACGCAGTGTGTTACTGATGTGACTCGAAAACGTCATCGACTTGCCTAGTACTACGCCTAAATATTTGACCTGAGAGACCTCAGGGATAATGTTGCCGTGCAGGCTAATAGGGCTCATTACTTTACGGGGGCACTTACGCCCCGCTGATTTATTACCATTGAATTGAATGGCGTGACTTTTATCGGGATTGACTTCTATTCTCCACTTGGAGAACCAATTACCGAGAGCGGTAACTGACTCCTGGAGGACTTTAGACGCGGTACGGGCTCGTGTGTTTGAATAATAAAGGGCTGTGTCGTCCGCGAACATAGCTAATTGCACCTTAGCGTGTTTGGGGATGTCACTAGTGTACAGGTTATATAGGGAGGGCGAGAGGACCGAGCCCTGCGGTACTCCCGCCTCCATATATCTTGGCGACGACAGTGCGCCTTCTACGCGGAAATGAAATTTACGATTTTTTAAAAAGTTACTAATTAGTAAGACGAGATAATCGGGTATTTCCATTTGATAGAGTTTGTATAACAGTCCGTTATGCCAAATTTTATCAAAAGCTTTTGCAATGTCAAAGAATACGGCGCATGTCGTCTTCCTGTCGTTTTTGCTAGATAATATGTACTCCGTTAAGCGGTGTACTTGAGCGGGACAGCTGTGCATTTCGCGGAAGGCGAACTGCTCGTCTGGAAGGAGTTTTTTGTCGGTTATGACGTCATTAAGGCGCCTTTTAATAACTCTTTCGTAGACTTTACCTAGGGAGCTAATGAGACTTATTGGACGGTAGCTACCAGGCACCTTCCGGGGTTTCCCCGGTTTGTGGATACCTATGACAATAGCTACTTTCCAAATGTCTGGAAATGAACATCCTACTAAGAGGGCGTTAAAGATGTTCACTAGGAGTTGAATTAGCTCGGACGGTAACATTTTAAGTGTTTTGTTTGAAATACCGTCGAGGCCTGGGGCCTTTTTGGCATTCATACACTTAATAATGTCACTGACCTCCTCCGAGTCCACCATCCTCACCCTGTCTACGTCAGGTGGCCTCGAGAGTCGGCTGTTGACCTCGCTATTAACTAAGCTAAGGTGCACGGGATCAATCGGGAGAGTACTCGGCCGGCACTGTTGTTCGAAATTATCAGCTAGGCACTCGGCCTTGTCAATGTCTTCGAATGCAGGAGGACGGTTAGGTCTATCTAACGGAGGCATGTCGCTCTCCGTGTTGTTTTTGAGGGCCTTCGCGAGTGGCCAGTACGCCACGTGAGATGGTTCTAAATCACTGAGAAGTCGATCCCAACTCTCGGCTTTGTGCTGTTTGATTTTAAACTTAACTTCCCTCTCGTAGTGACGGAGGGCTTTCCTCCACTCTTCCGACGGGTAGCGATCATATGTGCGCTTAGCCGCATTTCGGAGTCTGATGGACTCCCTTATGTCCTCAGGGAGGGGCCAACGGCCCTTGGGGGTCGTTGGCACCTCCCTAGATGAGTTCTCTATGGTCGCTACCAGGTGATCGGTCAAGTGGGAGGCGGCCTCTATGGCTGTCTCTTTACTATCTATAATATCGGGGATTTTATCTAAGTGGCTAGAATGAAGGACTTTAATGTTCTCCGCTAGTGATTTATAATCTATTATCTTCCTAGTACTAGAATTATTGGGGTTAAGACTACCGAGTGTAATCCTAACCGGTCTGTGGTCTGAGTTAAGCTCGTGGAGAGTCTCAATATTGATATTGAGAGAAACATTTTTAACTAAGGCTATGTCTATCGTACTAGGATCGCGTATGACACCGTTGATGTTTTCATTGGTGTCATAGCGAGTGGGGTCGGTGGGGGCTAATAGTGCAAAATTTAAAGTGTCGGTTAAATTACAAAGGATGGTGCCGTTTCTATTGTTATGAACATTGCCCCACTCGGTGTGTTTGCAATTAAAGTCACCGGCAATGATGACAGCGTTACCTAAATTGAATAGCGCCTGTAGGTCGCTTGAATGGAGTTCTTTGTTGCACGCTAAGTACGCGCTTACTATAACAATGGGTCCGTGGCCGGACATACTAATATGGCAAACAGATGTTTCTAAAGTTAACAATGGCGGTGGCTCTAGTGGAATACAATGTAGTGATTTTTTATAGTAGATAAGAGTACCTCCGAGTCGGGATCGAGTTCTATCGTTTCTGACTATTTTGTAGTTAGCTATTTTAGGGCTCCTCATGCTAGGTTTTAAGAAAGTCTCCTGCACTAGAAGAATATCGACATTTTGGCTGCTTACAAAATCGCGAATTTCGCTAATGTTATTCCTAATGCCGTTCGTATTGAACGACACTACGCGTAACGAGTGCGGCTTTGTCCTTCCCGAGGGCTCCATTAATTACCGTTTGTGGAGAGGGCCTTGATCTGACGGATCAAGACCTGATGGTCTGACAAAGCTTGGATGCGGTCTGTGGCCGAACCTTTTAGCTTTGTCGCTAAAATAGAAAGCTCCATCGGGTCAATAGGCCCGATGTTGCTTAAAAACTGCTGGACGAAAGAGAGGTCTGCAGTGAAGCTAGGAGTCGGAGGGGGACTGCCACGAATCACTGTATCCGGTTTATATAGACTTACGGAACTAGACGTTCGCTGGAAGCTAAAGAGAGATACCACCTAACAAACGGCGTTTATAATGTAAAGAAAAGAGTTGGCATGCTTTTTATTATGTACATCATGTGTATGTTACATGTAGAATAATATTTAGCTTATTAAATTTTGAAACGATTTAAACATTATTTGGTGGCGCAGAAGATTGATATTAATTTATGTTATAACACTTTACACGGCTTAAATTTAATAAGTACACTTCACAATTGTAAATGTACATAATAATATTGTACACTAAGAATAATAAAATAGACTTCCGTGTAAAGCCAAATGAAGAAATATATACCGGTGATATTATATTAATATTGTACCTACCTACCTATCTACCTACTTCTGGCACTAGGTAGGTACAAGTTGTTCTCGCAAGACCTCTACATTTTATTGTTATATTATATATTCTGACTGACTGACTGACTCTCATGAATCATGATTGTGTATGTATAACACACAACACACAACACACAACACACATATATTAATATAAAAATAATATATTAAAATAATGACGTTACGTTACGACGATTTTAAACAATATGCATATTATATTATACTATATAATATAATATAATATAATATAATATAAATGCAACAAGGACAACATTTGCGGCCCTGAAAAGGGCCTTTTTATATTATAATATTATGTATAACTTCATATCAATACTACTAAACCAGTATAGTAGCCAGTAGGCGGTAGATATAGAAATAACCCAACCACCGCCGGCAGCTACACCAGACACAGATATTATCGATAGAACACAACATCGACGATGATGACGGTTGCCGTTGTTGTTGTTGTTGTTGTTGTTGTTGTTGTTGTTGTTGTTGTTGTTGATAATTTACGTTTAGGCACGTTCGCCGCGAATTCTGCGAGCGAGCTGTATGTCCTTAGGCATGATGGTCACACGCTTAGCATGGATAGCGCACAGGTTGGTGTCTTCGAAGAGACCGACGAGGTAGGCCTCGCTTGCCTCCTGAAGGGCCATCACAGCAGAACTCTGGAAACGCAGGTCAGTCTTAAAGTCTTGAGCGATCTCACGGACTAGACGCTGGAACGGAAGCTTGCGGATAAGCAACTCGGTACTCTTCTGGTAGCGACGAATCTCACGAAGAGCCACGGTCCCGGGCCTGTAGCGATGCGGCTTCTTGACACCGCCGGTGGCCGGTGCACTCTTGCGTGCAGCCTTGGTGGCCAACTGTTTACGCGGGGCCTTGCCTCCGGTGGACTTGCGAGCGGTCTGCTTCGTACGAGCCATGTCTGCTGCGCGCAAACAAACACACACAAACACACACAACACAACAAATCGAATTTATATTTGGACAACGAGGGACGCGCGCGCGCTACAAGGTACACGGGTCAAATGATCCAGTCGACGGTATAATGTCGGCTTATATAAAACATTTACATATAGTGTCATCTCACTCTAGCACACGACCACGACGATATACGAGTACGAGTACGAGTCGGGCAGTCGGGCGGGAGTGGTATGCGGGAGCTGCGTAAGAAATATTATTTTAATAATTGTGTAGTATGTATGTATGTATGTATGTATGTATGTATGTATGTATGTACTTTTAAAATCATTATTATTGTATTGTATATACTTATGTGCCCTTACTACGCTTTTAAAATTTCAATTGTTTTCTAGACTAATAGAAGTTGTAACATATTTTATAAGCTTTCTTCTAGTTTAGTAGTAGTAGTTGTAGTCGTTGTAGTTGTAGTGACAGAAAGCTTATAAAATATATGAACACTTGAAATTCTAAAAGCGTTTTACTTTACTAGGTACCTAGGTAGGTACATACATAGTTTCGCAGGCCAGTGAATTTAATAATATTATAAATTACATACTTGTTTAACAATATTAATAATTATTGTTAAACAAACAACATACATACACACTAATGATATTCACCAAACACCGATCACCGATGGTAATATTTTGTCAAGAAGTACACAAGTGTGGAGTTATTTATTGTGCTATGCTATGTTTACGTATCGTAGTAGATCGAAACAATAATATATTATGTTATGTCGCGTCCCATTCCATTCGGGGCAACTTTAAAAGAAATATATTGTGGCCCTGAAAAGGGCCTTTTAGACACTCGAGAATCGGAGAAGACGAACGAAGGGATCGTCATCGTCATCGTCATCGTCATCGTCATCGTCATCATCATCATCTTCGCCGTCCACGTCCGCGCAACCAAATAATTTTTACCTTACTTGGAGCTAGTGTATTTGGTGACGGCCTTAGTGCCTTCACTGACGGCGTGCTTGGCGAGTTCACCGGGCAGCAGAAGCCTCACGGACGTCTGCACCTCCCTCGACGTGATGGTGGAACGCTTGTTGTAGTGGGCCAGACGGGAAGCCTCCGCTGCGATGCGCTCGAAAATGTCGTTAACGAACGAGTTCATAATCGACATGGCCTTGCTGGAGATACCGGTGTCGGGGTGGACCTGCTTGAGCACTTTGTAAATGTAGATAGCGTAGCTCTCCTTCCTCTTGTGCTTCTTCTTTTTCTTGTCAGATTTGCTGATATTCTTTTGCGCCTTTCCGGACTTCTTCGCTGCCTTACCACTCGTCTTGGGCGGCATAATGGATCGAATTCGAATTAGTAGTTACCTCACAAACACACCAACACAACCAACCGCGATAGCGAGCAAGTGATAGAATGGTGAATCACCGATTTTGTGAAATCGCTTATAGTCACTTTGCTCGCTTGGGGTCGTCGAGCGGCGTAATCGTGTCCCTTTCGACCAATAGCGTGCAAGAATGTCGCGTTGGCCGAGTCGGCTCGATATTATGCCTCTTTCTAAGCGACGGTCCCTTTTTATCCTCGGGTTTTTTTTTTTTTTTTTTTTTTTTTTTAATCCTGTGTAACAATCGTAATAATATTATTTATTTATTTATTTACTACCCCCTAGACCCTAGGTTATGTACTGGTTTTGTATGTTTCACCCCCCCCCCCCCCCTTCCCCCTCCCCCCCCCCCCCCCCCCCCTACGTTGTTTCGTCATTAGGTTAGGTTTGTAGTAGGTTTGTTTTGTACAGGTAGTTTTATTTATACACACAATATGTCGAATGGTGCTCTTAGTTTGTAATTGTAAATTCAGTCGGATCAGGTTTGGTTTAGGTTACTGATTAGATGGCTGGATAGAAGGTTAGGTTAAAGGTTTAAGGTTAAGACCACCCACCCGCCCTGTCCGCGATTGTACTGTTATTTATAACTAGGATGTTTACAATTTTATTGTCCCCCCCCCCCCCCCCCCCTCAGGGAAAACAATTTTTTTTTTTTTATAACCGTATTAAAATTAACATTTTGTAATCATGAATATTCATTCGTTCACGAAGTACGAACGAAACGGAACCGAGTAATATTGTTTAATCTAATATTATAGATCAACAACAAAAACATACTTGATAGCAGGTTCATAGATGTATATTGTGGCCCTGAAAAGGGCCTTTTAAGAAGTAGTAACCCACAATACATTAACACAATGTTAATATTGTGATTACTATCAATATAATTTTGTATTATTATAATACACTACACATTTTATGCCTTCTTCTCGGTCTTCTTGGGCAAAAGAACGGCCTGAATGTTAGGCAAGACACCACCCTGCGCGATCGTGACGCCGGAGAGTAGTTTATTCAATTCCTCGTCATTTCGGATCGCCAGCTGGAGATGTCTAGGTATGATTCTGGTCTTCTTGTTGTCGCGAGCCGCGTTACCGGCCAACTCGAGAACTTCAGCGGCCAAGTATTCCATCACGGCCGCGAGGTACACCGGCGCTCCGGCACCGACGCGCTCGGCATAGTTGCCTTTCCTCAGCAGCCTATGAATACGCCCGACAGGGAACTGGAGTCCGGCGCGGTTCGAACGGGACTTTGCCTTGCCCTTCACTTTTCCACCTTTGCCACGTCCGGACATGTTGACAAACAACAAACAAAATTCGCGTAAAACTGATACGTACTAAGACGACGTGCGCGTCGTACCGAGTTCGGATGAATAATGAAATTCGGCCGCGATTTTCACCGATGTTATGCGGCGATGCGAGTGGGGATGTGGCGGTGCTGTGTCGCTACACGTTCGACGAAACGAAAGAGAGGCACGAACGAAAATATAAGGAGGGAATAGGACAGCGATGTAATGGGAAGCGTGCGTATAAAAGAGACATAAGAATGTTGTTGCCTACGACTTCGTACGCGCTAAAAGGATCCCACGGGAACCGTACTTTTTATTGAAGGAAAAAAAAAGAAAAAAAAAAAAAAAAAAAGTATGTGTGTATGTATGTATGTATGTATGTATGTATGCATGTATGTATGCATGCATGTATGTATGCATGTATGTATGCATGTATGTATGCATGTATGTATGCATGCATTCATGTATGTATTTATGTATGTTTGAATGTATACATGTGTGCATATTACGGCATAATATTATTGTATTATATCAAATGTTTATAAATATTATTATTGCACATTGGGATTCTGTCTAGGAGGAGTCTTAGATATAATCACGTTATTCGCCCGATTCGTAAAATTGAAACAATACGTTCACAACCAACTCTCAATCCAGTTGGTTGGATGGTTAATAGAGTCGTATGCAGGAATGATATGTTAGCCCTGAAAAGGGCTTTTTATTATCAACGTGTAGGCGGCAGCTGCAGCGGCTATAATATAATATAATATTGTATACACGAACGCACGCACCACGGCACCACAACGTGTGACCTTCCGGTACCCATCTGTATCGTTGTAACACTCACTCTTACTTTTTGGCGGCGGAGGTTGCCTTCTTTGCGGCCGGTTTCGACTTGGGAGCGGCCTTCTTCGGCTTGGGTGCTTTTGGCTTCTTGGTGGGTGGTTTCGCAGACTTTTTGGCCTTCGAAGCGGCACCGCCGGCGGCCGCCTTCGATTTGGACGGAGACGCCGACGACGCCTTCTTGGCGGACGCCGCGGGAGTCTTCTTCTTGGCGGCGGCGGCGGCGGCTTTCTTGTCCCTGGCCGTAGCCGAAGCCGATTTGCCGCCCTTCGACGGAGAACCCGTAGACGAGGATGCGGCGGATGCGGCCTTCCTGCCGCCCTTCGCCGCGGCGGATTTCTTGCTCTTAGCGGCCGCCGCAGATGAAGCGGCGCTTTTAGCGGCGGATTTCTTCGCGGCCTCCGGTTTCTTAGCGGACGACGACTTCGATTCGAGTTTGAACGAACCGGACGCACCCTTACCTTTGGTCTGTATCAACGTACCGGATTCAACGGCGCTCTTCAGATATTTCCTGATGAACGGTGCCAATTTTTCCGCGTCCACTTTATATTGAGAAGATATGTACTTTTTGATAGCCTGAAGCGAGGATCCGCTCCTCTCTTTCAACTCTTTGATGGCGCTGTTCACCATTTCCGACGTTTTAGGGTGGGTGGGTTTAGGTTTTGGCTTCTTCGCAGCACCGGATGCGGCGGCCTTCGGTTTCTTAGCGGGCGTCGCCGGGGCGGGTGCTTCTGTTGCAACTGCGGTGTCGGCCATTATAATTATTGATGATTTTATTATAATATTATTCAACGCGACACTTTAATTAATATACTACGAACGAACGACGAACGACGAACGACGAACGAACAAACACGAGTACGCGTGCGCTACGACAAGTTATAGCACGAATCACGAGAGATGATTTCGAGTTTCGCTCTAGAGGTCGCTAGTGGAAGGTGGACGTCGGCAATGCCGTATAGAGAGCCCCTTTGTCACTAAACATTTTCTCCTACGGAGACTTGATACTTTTCACTAGCCGACATTCAAGAATGTTCATTTTATAAAATATTTGTTACAGTAGTTATATTTTTTAATGACAATAACGGCAACTCATAAGATAAACTCGTCCAAGAGAAGCGCATAATCTACTTATGCGTGCGTATTATCGAACTGCGAACGTTTGAAATGCATAGTGTGGTACGCGCGTACCTAGTGTTCGCTTTAAATGTTATTTTTCTTTATAAAATCAATTCCATGACATTGTTTGATCAAACAATACGAAAGTGTATTATTCTAATTATGTCCTGACAATAAAATATGCTCACGGCGGACCTCCGTTTACGATTTCGTGGTGCGTTAAGTGGACCGTCGTAAAACACACCACCGTGCATCTGTCCGAGGTGTAGATGTTATACTCCTTCGCAATTTATAAAAATGTTAAATATTCTATTTGAATAAATAGATATATTTTTTATAAATATGATACACTTTATAAAACAATAACAGTAATTCAATCTTAATGTCGTGAAAATGTATAATATTTAAATTACAGTCTACCGCGTTGAATATTATATTGTAGAGTGCTCGTATAGTCGGTATAGTCAATGGAAATGGAAATTTCGCACAACAACAACAATATTTATAGTGTACGGAAAAAAAAAAAAAAAAAAAAAACGATATATATATATGTATATCTCATTATTATATCATTATTATAATAATAAAACATTCAAGTTCATTGTGCACCAATTATTATTAAATGCAATATTAAGAGTCGACACGTCTCTATGATGTTATTGTGCCTATATTTTATAACCTATCTATCAAAGGCAAACTTCGTAATAATAATAATAAAACATGATGATTATGATACATAATATAATATAATAATGATATTTTTTTTTTTTACATACCTACGTCAGTATAAAACGTGTATTAAAATTTACGTAGGTAGGTATCGAATGAATCTCTTAAGATGGACCATCAGTTTTGAAGTCTTTGGGACCACTGGACAATAGTAGTGTAACACAGCAAGTAAACTTAAAAATACGTTGATCTATTTCATGAAACTAAGATCACACGTCTTGTACATAAATAATATTATTATTATCATATTATGTACTACGTGAGACGTACAGATAGTTTTGCGGCCCTGAAAAGGGCCTTTTTATAATAACTTGAATTATTTTATATGCGATTAACGATCGTTTTAAGCTGTTGTTGTTGGTGTTGTTGGTGTTGTTGGTGTTGTCGTCGTCAGTTCAATAATTATTATTATATAAACTAACACACAACACGCACATAAAATAATAATAAGTACACAATGTGTGCACCACCACAGATTTAACCGCCAAAACCGTACAGAGTGCGGCCCTGACGTTTAAGAGCGTAGACGACATCCATAGCGGTGACGGTCTTCCTCTTGGCGTGCTCGGTGTATGTGACTGCATCGCGGATCACATTCTCCAAGAACACCTTCAATACACCGCGAGTCTCTTCGTATATCAGACCGCTGATACGCTTCACGCCACCCCTGCGCGCCAAACGACGGATAGCCGGCTTCGTAATACCTTGGATGTTATCACGAAGAACCTTCCTGTGCCGCTTGGCTCCTCCTTTTCCCAAACCTTTACCTCCCTTACCGCGACCGGTCATCTTGACGACGGACAACCACAGATGATGATGATAATAATAATAAAGAAAAGAACGAACGCGCGCGCACGTCCGCTCACCACAAACTGTAGAGACTGAATAACTGCCACGAATCACTGTATCCGGTTTATATAGACTTACGGAACTAGACGTTCGCTGGAAGCTAAAGAGAGATACCACCTAACAAACGGCGTTTATAATGTAAAGAAAAGAGTTGGCATGCTTTTTATTATGTACATCATGTGTATGTTACATGTAGAATAATATTTAGCTTATTAAATTTTGAAACGATTTAAACATTATTTGGTGGCGCAGAAGATTGATATTAATTTATGTTATAACACTTTACACGGCTTAAATTTAATAAGTACACTTCACAATTGTAAATGTACATAATAATATTGTACACTAAGAATAATAAAATAGACTTCCGTGTAAAGCCAAATGAAGAAATATATACCGGTGATATTATATTAATATTGTACCTACCTACCTATCTACCTACTTCTGGCACTAGGTAGGTACAAGTTGTTCTCGCAAGACCTCTACATTTTATTGTTATATTATATATTCTGACTGACTGACTGACTCTCATGAATCATGATTGTGTATGTATAACACACAACACACAACACACAACACACATATATTAATATAAAAATAATATATTAAAATAATGACGTTACGTTACGACGATTTTAAACAATATGCATATTATATTATACTATATAATATAATATAATATAATATAATATAAATGCAACAAGGACAACATTTGCGGCCCTGAAAAGGGCCTTTTTATATTATAATATTATGTATAACTTCATATCAATACTACTAAACCAGTATAGTAGCCAGTAGGCGGTAGATATAGAAATAACCCAACCACCGCCGGCAGCTACACCAGACACAGATATTATCGATAGAACACAACATCGACGATGATGACGGTTGCCGTTGTTGTTGTTGTTGTTGTTGTTGTTGTTGTTGTTGTTGTTGTTGTTGATAATTTACGTTTAGGCACGTTCGCCGCGAATTCTGCGAGCGAGCTGTATGTCCTTAGGCATGATGGTCACACGCTTAGCATGGATAGCGCACAGGTTGGTGTCTTCGAAGAGACCGACGAGGTAGGCCTCGCTTGCCTCCTGAAGGGCCATCACAGCAGAACTCTGGAAACGCAGGTCAGTCTTAAAGTCTTGAGCGATCTCACGGACTAGACGCTGGAACGGAAGCTTGCGGATAAGCAACTCGGTACTCTTCTGGTAGCGACGAATCTCACGAAGAGCCACGGTCCCGGGCCTGTAGCGATGCGGCTTCTTGACACCGCCGGTGGCCGGTGCACTCTTGCGTGCAGCCTTGGTGGCCAACTGTTTACGCGGGGCCTTGCCTCCGGTGGACTTGCGAGCGGTCTGCTTCGTACGAGCCATGTCTGCTGCGCGCAAACAAACACACACAAACACACACAACACAACAAATCGAATTTATATTTGGACAACGAGGGACGCGCGCGCGCTACAAGGTACACGGGTCAAATGATCCAGTCGACGTTTTTTTTTTTTTTTTTTTTTTCGAACGGGTCTATGCTAAGGGTCGGGTTAAGACCGCTGTAGCTAAGTCGGACTATAACTAGCCTGGTGGCTAGTTTGTTTGGTGGTAGACGATGGGAGGGTTTGACCCTCCCTAACATCACCCGGGTGATGTTCAAACCGGATATTGGGGACAGCTACGGATTAGAAGCTATTATTTTGACAGGGGAGACGCGGGTCTCTCCTGCTGAGGGGTCCGACCCCTTCCTCACTCGCTGATGAGTGAGGTTGCTCGCGCGCGGTAGCAGAGACTAGCGGCGTGCGAGTTATCGCGATAGAGGAGCTCTCGATTTGATCGATATCGGTACTGAGAGGGCCGTCCCTCTCCCCTTCCGCGTACGGTCGGGATGACTCGCGCGCGTAAGTCCTAATGTCTATGAGGTTCGCGGTATTGGTAGAGCTCTCTATATCAATATCGCGGTCGCGGACACTATTTAGGAGTGTACCTAGACTACTGGGATGCGAACTCGAACTCGGGTTCGGGTCCGGTCCCGTGTTAGGGTCGGTCTGTACGTCTGTACGTGTTGTCGTGTCGGATGTGGGACCTCGGGGTAGGCGCCGGCGTCGACCCCGGTGCAATGCTAGCGACGCGGGTGCGTGTGATTTGTGTTTACGTAACTGTACACAGTACGTTACGTATTTTGTGATCGGGTCAACGGGATCGGCTAAGATATGCTTAGGCCGTTTGTGCGGGTGTCGGAAAGTCAGTGCGTCGTGGTTGTAGTCCAGTGCCTTTTTTATAAGGGGGTTTGGGTGGTTTTTGCCTTTATCAAGGAATCTCTCTACGAGTTCCTTGATATAGGCTTTAATGGTGACTAGTTCGCAGTCCCTATGCAAGTCGATGTTACGCATGTACCAGGGGGCGCCTGTTGCCATGCGTAGAAACCGGTTCTGGACTCTTTGTAAGCGGTCCATTTGAGACTCGCTTATCTGTGCGAAGGAGACGCACGCATAAGTGAGTATCGTTCTGATGCAAACCTTATACAATGTAAGCTTATGTCTTAAGGACATTTTGCTTCGCGAATTAAGTAGCGGATATAATTTGTAGAGTACAAATTTCGCTTTACGCAGTGTGTTACTGATGTGACTCGAAAACGTCATCGACTTGCCTAGTACTACGCCTAAATATTTGACCTGAGAGACCTCAGGGATAATGTTGCCGTGCAGGCTAATAGGGCTCATTACTTTACGGGGGCACTTACGCCCCGCTGATTTATTACCATTGAATTGAATGGCGTGACTTTTATCGGGATTGACTTCTATTCTCCACTTGGAGAACCAATTACCGAGAGCGGTAACTGACTCCTGGAGGACTTTAGACGCGGTACGGGCTCGTGTGTTTGAATAATAAAGGGCTGTGTCGTCCGCGAACATAGCTAATTGCACCTTAGCGTGTTTGGGGATGTCACTAGTGTACAGGTTATATAGGGAGGGCGAGAGGACCGAGCCCTGCGGTACTCCCGCCTCCATATATCTTGGCGACGACAGTGCGCCTTCTACGCGGAAATGAAATTTACGATTTTTTAAAAAGTTACTAATTAGTAAGACGAGATAATCGGGTATTTCCATTTGATAGAGTTTGTATAACAGTCCGTTATGCCAAATTTTATCAAAAGCTTTTGCAATGTCAAAGAATACGGCGCATGTCGTCTTCCTGTCGTTTTTGCTAGATAATATGTACTCCGTTAAGCGGTGTACTTGAGCGGGACAGCTGTGCATTTCGCGGAAGGCGAACTGCTCGTCTGGAAGGAGTTTTTTGTCGGTTATGACGTCATTAAGGCGCCTTTTAATAACTCTTTCGTAGACTTTACCTAGGGAGCTAATGAGACTTATTGGACGGTAGCTACCAGGCACCTTCCGGGGTTTCCCCGGTTTGTGGATACCTATGACAATAGCTACTTTCCAAATGTCTGGAAATGAACATCCTACTAAGAGGGCGTTAAAGATGTTCACTAGGAGTTGAATTAGCTCGGACGGTAACATTTTAAGTGTTTTGTTTGAAATACCGTCGAGGCCTGGGGCCTTTTTGGCATTCATACACTTAATAATGTCACTGACCTCCTCCGAGTCCACCATCCTCACCCTGTCTACGTCAGGTGGCCTCGAGAGTCGGCTGTTGACCTCGCTATTAACTAAGCTAAGGTGCACGGGATCAATCGGGAGAGTACTCGGCCGGCACTGTTGTTCGAAATTATCAGCTAGGCACTCGGCCTTGTCAATGTCTTCGAATGCAGGAGGACGGTTAGGTCTATCTAACGGAGGCATGTCGCTCTCCGTGTTGTTTTTGAGGGCCTTCGCGAGTGGCCAGTACGCCACGTGAGACGGTTCTAAATCACTGAGAAGTCGATCCCAACTCTCGGCTTTGTGCTGTTTGATTTTAAACTTAACTTCCCTCTCGTAGTGACGGAGGGCTTTCCTCCACTCTTCCGACGGGTAGCGATCATATGTGCGCTTAGCCGCATTTCGGAGTCTGATGGACTCCCTTATGTCCTCAGGGAGGGGCCAACGGCCCTTGGGGGTCGTTGGCACCTCCCTAGATGAGTTCTCTATGGTCGCTACCAGGTGATCGGTCAAGTGGGAGGCGGCCTCTATGGCTGTCTCTTTACTATCTATAATATCGGGGATTTTATCTAAGTGGCTAGAATGAAGGACTTTAATGTTCTCCGCTAGTGATTTATAATCTATTATCTTCCTAGTACTAGAATTATTGGGGTTAAGACTACCAAGTGTAATCATAACCGGTCTGTGGTCTGAGTTAAGCTCGTGGAGAGTCTCAATATTGATATTGAGAGAAACATTTTTAACTAAGGCTATGTCTATCGTACTAGGATCGCGTATGACACCGTTGATGTTTTCATTGGTGTCATAGCGAGTGGGGTCGGTGGGGGCTAATAGTGCAAAATTTAAAGTGTCGGTTAAATTACAAAGGATGGTGCCGTTTCTATTGTTATGAACATTGCCCCACTCGGTGTGTTTGCAATTAAAGTCACCGGCAATGATGACAGCGTTACCTAAATTGAATAGCGCCTGTAGGTCGCTTGAATGGAGTTCTTTGTTGCACGCTAAGTACGCGCTTACTATAACAATGGGTCCGTGGCCGGACATACTAATATGGCAAACAGATGTTTCTAAAGTTAACAATGGCGGTGGCTCTAGTGGAATACAATGTAGTGATTTTTTATAGTAGATAAGAGTACCTCCGAGTCGGGATCGAGTTCTATCGTTTCTGACTATTTTGTAGTTAGCTATTTTAGGGCTCCTCATGCTAGGTTTTAAGAAAGTCTCCTGCACTAGAAGAATATCGACATTTTGGCTGCTTACAAAATCGCGAATTTCGCTAATGTTATTCCTAATGCCGTTCGTATTGAACGACACTACGCGTAACGAGTGCGGCTTTGTCCTTCCCGAGGGCTCCATTAATTACCGTTTGTGGAGAGGGCCTTGATCTGACGGATCAAGACCTGATGGTCTGACAAAGCTTGGATGCGGTCTGTGGCCGAACCTTTTAGCTTTGTCGCTAAAATAGAAAGCTCCATCGGGTCAATAGGCCCGATGTTGCTTAAAAACTGCTGGACGAAAGAGAGGTCTGCAGTGAAGCTGGGAGTCGGAGGGGGCGTGGCCTTAGGCGCTACGGGCGCGGAGGGCATGGCCTTACTGGTGAGAGCGGGGAAAACCGCTAGCTCCGAACTACGTTTCTGCGCGGGCTTGAACCATGCAGATTGGGAGGGTAGGGGGGCAGCGACGAATCTCTGTTTGGGGGGGGCACTTTTAGTCTGCGGTGCACTACGCTTTTTTACTTTGGGTGCTTTTTTGCACCCTCTATAATTGGCGGGGTGTCCTTTAGACTTACAGAGAACACAGCTGGGGGGTTCGGACTCCTCAGCTGGGCTCTTACGGAGACAGTCAGAGGTGCCGTGGTCACCGAGGCACTTAACGCAACGCGGCCTAGCTTGGCAATTCCGTGCCGAGTGCCCGTAAAGTTGGCATCGGTGGCACTGGCCAGGGATGCCCCTTTTACGGGGGGGCTCGACGCGGATGCCCGTAATATGACAGATGGCTCGGATATTGAAGATATCCTTGCCCTCTGGTGTAAGAGGGAGGGTTACTAGTACCATATTGTACTCGTGTTTTTTAATTGGGTGGTACATGCGATGTACCTCTAAGGCGGGAAAACCTTGGGACTGGATGTCCATGAGTACCTCTTTTGTGGAGAGGCACTTATCGACTCCTGTAATGACGACGCGCAGAAGGCGCTCGTCTTCAAGGGCATAGGTATGGTAGCCTATGTTCTTTGCGCGTAAGAACGCGGTGAGGAGGCGGTGGTCCTCCGACGATTTTACCTGCACTTTGATCCCTATGGGGGTCGTGTGCGCAGAAGAGTATCGGAGCTTTTGCTCGTTTATTGCCGCAGAAATTATATTCCATTTGGCCTTCTCCTGTATGATTACAGGAGGAGGCATTTTTGGCGTACGGACGGCCTGAGGGGCCTGGGAGGCCTGAGGGGCCTGGGAGGCCTGAGGGGCCAGGGAGGCCTGAGATGCCGGAAGGGCCTGGGAGGCCAGCGGAGCCTGGGTGGCCAGAGGGGCCTGGGAGGCCAGAGGGGCCGTCGAGGTAACGGGGGTCGCGGAGCCATGAGCCTGCACGGTTTTCCTATTTTTTCGGACCGATTTGGTCGGGGAAGATAAGACTGGAGAGGAGGTGCCTTCTGGGCGCTTCCTCTTCTTCGTCTTCTTGTATCTGACGGTAGTGAACTCGCCTTGTTCACTACGGTCGGTTTCTTGCTCTGAGCAAGACATCTCTGAAGGAGATGATAAGGCCTCTGTTTCGGCCGGGATTAGCGGGGCGTCGCAATCGGGCGACGCCGGTGAGTCCGCTTCATGGGCGCTCGCGAAGCGTTCCCATTTCTTGGCGGCATCAGGGAATTCGTTCTGAAGGAACGTCAGGAACTTCCTGATTAAGGCGTCGGCCATAATTAGGAAGTTTTATCCTGGTTGTGAAAGGAAATTCTGCTCTCTAATTAATATTGGGGGATACAGCCCCTCCCGGCGACCGGGAGGGGAGGTGTGTAGTGAGGAAAACTCCTCGTGTAGTGTGCCTAACCGTGACACGGTACTTACAATTGTTCCTTGGGCGGCTGGAACTCACTCACACACTAACGTTGCGCTAACACTAGGGCGCTAGTGTTCGCGAACGAGACGCGGCGGAGCGCGAGCAGAAGGCTCGCGCTAAGAACGAGACGGACGATGCGACCGGTCGCACGCTCGTCCTAACGCGGCGATAACTTCGCGGCGGGTGTGCGAGCAGAAGGCTCGCACTAAAAAGCGAGACGGACGATGCGAGCGGTCGCACGAATCGTCCGGTAGGCGGCGATCGCGGCGCGGCGCGAGACACGGTACGGCACGGGTCGGGCGGCAAAGGCGGTTGGGTGGCGCCTTGTCTCTTCACTCTTGAGTCTTGCCTCTTGAAGCTTGGCTCTTGAGTCTTCTGTCTTCCTGTCTTCTTTCTTCCAGTGGTGCACTATTGTGAGCAATGACACTCGGATAGAGCGAGAGCGCAAATAGAGAGCGCGGGACGACGGCAACGATCGTAGCGAGCGGAGCTGTTCATCGGACGGTGTCCGAGAGCAGAATCACTGACTGCCACGAATCACTGTATCCGGTTTATATAGACTTACGGAACTAGACGTTCGCTGGCAGCTAAAGAGAGATACCACCTAACAAACGGCGTTTATAATGTAAAGAAAAGAGTTGGCATGCTTTTTATTATGTACATCATGTGTATGTTGCATGTAGAATAATATTTAGCTTATTAAATTTTGAAACGATTTAAACATTATTTGGTGGCGCAGAAGATTGATATTAATTTATGTTATAACACTTTACACGGCTTAAATTTAATAAGTACACTTCACAATTGTAAATGTACATAATAATATTGTACACTAAGAATAATAAAATAGACTTCCGTGTAAAGCCAAATGAAGAAATATACCGGTGATATTATATTAATATTGTACCTACCTACCTACCTACCTATCTACCTACTTCTGGCACTAGGTACAAGTTGTTCTCGCAAGACCTCTACATTTTATTGTTATATTATATATTCTGACTGACTGACTGACTGACTGACTCTCATGAATCATGATTGTGTATGTATAACACACAACACACAACACACAACACACAACACACAACACACATATATTAATATAAAAATAATATATTAAAATAATGACGTTACGTTACGACGATTTTAAACAATATGCATATTATATTATACTATATAATATAATATAAATGCAACAAGGACAACATTTGCGGCCCTGAAAAGGGCCTTTTTATATTATAATATTATGTATAACTTCGTATCAATACTACTAAACCAGTATAGTAGCCAGTAGGCGGTAGATATAGAAATAACCCAACCACCGCCGGCAGCTACACCAGACACAGATATTATCGATAGAACACAACATCGACGATGATGACGGTTGCCGTTGTTGTTGTTGTTGTTGTTGATAATTTACGTTTAGGCACGTTCGCCGCGAATTCTGCGAGCGAGCTGTATGTCCTTAGGCATGATGGTCACACGCTTAGCATGGATAGCGCACAGGTTGGTGTCTTCGAAGAGACCGACGAGGTAGGCCTCGCTTGCCTCCTGAAGGGCCATCACAGCAGAACTCTGGAAACGCAGGTCAGTCTTAAAGTCTTGAGCGATCTCACGGACTAGACGCTGGAACGGAAGCTTGCGGATAAGCAACTCGGTACTCTTCTGGTAGCGACGAATCTCACGAAGAGCCACGGTCCCGGGCCTGTAGCGATGCGGCTTCTTGACACCGCCGGTGGCCGGTGCACTCTTGCGTGCAGCCTTGGTGGCCAACTGTTTACGCGGGGCCTTGCCTCCGGTGGACTTGCGAGCGGTCTGCTTCGTACGAGCCATGTCTGCTGCGCGCAAACAAACACACACAAACACACACAACATTTTTTTTTTTTTTTTTTTTTTTTTTTTCGAACGGGTCTATGCTAAGGGTCGGGTTAAGACCGCTGTAGCTAAGTCGGACTATAACTAGCCTGGTGGCTAGTTTGTTTGGTGGTAGACGATGGGAGGGTTTGACCCTCCCTAACATCACCCGGGTGATGTTCAAACCGGATATTGGGGACAGCTACGGATTAGAAGCTATTATTTTGACAGGGGAGACGCGGGTCTCTCCTGCTGAGGGGTCCGACCCCTTCCTCACTCGCTGATGAGTGAGGTTGCTCGCGCGCGGTAGCAGAGACTAGCGGCGTGCGAGTTATCGCGATAGAGGAGCTCTCGATTTGATCGATATCGGTACTGAGAGGGCCGTCCCTCTCCCCTTCCGCGTACGGTCGGGATGACTCGCGCGCGTAAGTCCTAATGTCTATGAGGTTCGCGGTATTGGTAGAGCTCTCTATATCAATATCGCGGTCGCGGACACTATTTAGGAGTGTACCTAGACTACTGGGATGCGAACTCGAACTCGGGTTCGGGTCCGATCCCGTGTTAGGGTCGGTCTGTACGTCTGTACGTGTTGTCGTGTCGGATGTGGGACCTCGGGGTAGGCGCCGGCGTCGACCCCGGTGCAATGCTAGCGACGCGGGTGCGTGTGATTTGTGTTTACGTAGCTGTACACAGTACGTTACGTATTTTGTGATCGGGTCAACGGGATCGGCTAAGATATGCTTAGGCCGTTTGTGCGGGTGTCGGAAAGTCAGTGCGTCGTGGTTGTAGTCCAGTGCCTTTTTTATAAGGGGGTTTGGGTGGTTTTTGCCTTTATCAAGGAATCTCTCTACGAGTTCCTTGATATAGGCTTTAATGGTGACTAGTTCGCAGTCCCTATGCAAGTCGATGTTACGCATGTACCAGGGGGCGCCTGTTGCCATGCGTAGAAACCGGTTCTGGACTCTTTGCAAGCGGTCCATTTGAGACTCGCTTATCTGTGCGAAGGAGACGCACGCATAAGTGAGTATCGTTCTGATGCAAACCTTATACAATGTAAGCTTATGTCTTAAGGACATTTTGCTTCGCGAATTAAGTAGCGGATATAATTTGTAGAGTACAAATTTCGCTTTACGCAGTGTGTTACTGATGTGACTCGAAAACGTCATCGACTTGCCTAGTACTACGCCTAAATATTTGACCTGAGAGACCTCAGGGATAATGTTGCCGTGCAGGCTAATAGGGCTCATTACTTTACGGGGGCACTTACGCCCCGCTGATTTATTACCATTGAATTGAATGGCGTGACTTTTATCGGGATTGACTTCTATTCTCCACTTGGAGAACCAATTACCGAGAGCGGTAACTGACTCCTGGAGGACTTTAGACGCGGTACGGGCTCGTGTGTTTGAATAATAAAGGGCTGTGTCGTCCGCGAACATAGCTAATTGCACCTTAGCGTGTTTGGGGATGTCACTAGTGTACAGGTTATATAGGGAGGGCGAGAGGACCGAGCCCTGCGGTACTCCCGCCTCCATATATCTTGGCGACGACAGTGCGCCTTCTACGCGGAAATGAAATTTACGATTTTTTAAAAAGTTACTAATTAGTAAGACGAGATAATCGGGTATTTCCATTTGATAGAGTTTGTATAACAGTCCGTTATGCCAAATTTTATCAAAAGCTTTTGCAATGTCAAAGAATACGGCGCATGTCGTCTTCCTGTCGTTTTTGCTAGATAATATGTACTCCGTTAAGCGGTGTACTTGAGCGGGACAGCTGTGCATTTCACGGAAGGCGAACTGCTCGTCTGGAAGGAGTTTTTTGTCGGTTATGACGTCATTAAGGCGCCTTTTAATAACTCTTTCGTAGACTTTACCTAGGGAGCTAATGAGACTTATTGGACGGTAGCTACCAGGCACCTTCCGGGGTTTCCCCGGTTTGTGGATACCTATGACAATAGCTACTTTCCAAATGTCTGGAAATGAACATCCTACTAAGAGGGCGTTAAAGATGTTCACTAGGAGTTGAATTAGCTCGGACGGTAACATTTTAAGTGTTTTGTTTGAAATACCGTCGAGGCCTGGGGCCTTTTTGGCATTCATACACTTAATAATGTCACTGACCTCCTCCGAGTCCACCATCCTCACCCTGTCTACGTCAGGTGGCCTCGAGAGTCGGCTGTTGACCTCGCTATTAACTAAGCTAAGGTGCACGGGATCAATCGGGAGAGTACTCGGCCGGCACTGTTGTTCGAAATTATCAGCTAGGCACTCGGCCTTGTCAATGTCTTCGAATGCAGGAGGACGGTTAGGTCTATCTAACGGAGGCATGTCGCTCTCCGTGTTGTTTTTGAGGGCCTTCGCGAGTGGCCAGTACGCCACGTGAGACGGTTCTAAATCACTGAGAAGTCGATCCCAACTCTCGGCTTTGTGCTGTTTGATTTTAAACTTAACTTCCCTCTCGTAGTGACGGAGGGCTTTCCTCCACTCTTCCGACGGGTAGCGATCATATGTGCGCTTAGCCGCATTTCGGAGTCTGATGGACTCCCTTATGTCCTCAGGGAGGGGCCAACGGCCCTTGGGGGTCGTTGGCACCTCCCTAGATGAGTTCTCTATGGTCGCTACCAGGTGATCGGTCAAGTGGGAGGCGGCCTCTATGGCTGTCTCTTTACTATCTATAATATCGGGGATTTTATCTAAGTGGCTAGAATGAAGGACCTTAATGTTCTCCGCTAGTGATTTATAATCTATTATCTTCCTAGTACTAGAATTATTGGGGTTAAGACTACCAAGTGTAATCATAACCGGTCTGTGGTCTGAGTTAAGCTCATGGAGAGTCTCAATATTGATATTGAGAGAAACATTTTTAACTAAGGCTATGTCTATCGTGCTAGGATCGCGTATGACACCGTTGATGTTTTCATTGGTGTCATAGCGAGTGGGGTCGGTGGGGGCTAATAGTGCAAAATTTAAAGTGTCGGTTAAATTACAAAGGATGGTGCCGTTTCTATTGTTATGAACATTGCCCCACTCGGTGTGTTTGCAATTAAAGTCACCGGCAATGATGACAGCGTTACCTAAATTGAATAGCGCCTGTAGGTCGCTTGAATGGAGTTCTTTGTTGCACGCTAAGTACGCGCTTACTATAACAATGGGTCCGTGGCCGGACATACTAATATGGCAAACAGATGTTTCTAAGGTTAACAATGGCGGTGGCTCTAGTGGAATACAATGTAGTGATTTTTTATAGTAGATAAGAGTACCTCCGAGTCGGGATCGAGTTCTATCGTTTCTGACTATTTTGTAGTTAGCTATTTTAGGGCTCCTCATGCTAGGTTTTAAGAAAGTCTCCTGCACTAGAAGAATATCGACATTTTGGCTGCTTACAAAATCGCGAATTTCGCTAATGTTATTCCTAATGCCGTTCGTATTGAACGACACTACGCGTAACGAGTGCGGCTTTGTCCTTCCCGAGGGCTCCATTAATTACCGTTTGTGGAGAGGGCCTTGATCTGACGGATCAAGACCTGATGGTCTGACAAAGCTTGGATGCGGTCTGTGGCCGAACCTTTTAGCTTTGTCGCTAAGATAGAAAGCTCCATCGGGTCAATAGGCCCGATGTTGCTTAAAAACTGCTGGACGAAAGAGAGGTCTGCAGTGAAGCTGGGAGTCGGAGGGGGCGTGGCCTTAGGCGCTACGGGCGCGGAGGGCATGGCCTTACTGGGGAGAGCGGGGAAAACCGCTAGCTCCGAACTACGTTTCTGCGCGGGCTTGAACCATGCAGATTGGGAGGGTAGGGGGGCAGCGACGAATCTCTGTTTGGGGGGGGCACTTTTAGTCCACACACAACACAACAAATCGAATTTATATTTGGACAACGAGGGACGCGCGCGCGCTACAAGGTACACGGGTCAAATGATCCAGTCGACGGTATAATGTCGGCTTATATAAAACATTTACATATAGTGTCATCTCACTCTAGCACACGACCACGACGAGATACGAGTACGAGTACGAGTCGGGCAGTCGGGCGGGAGTGGTATGCGGGAGCTGCGTAAGAAATATTATTTTAATAATTGTGTAGTATGTATGTATGTATGTATGTATGTACTTTTAAAATCATTATTATTGTATTGTATATACTTATGTGCCCTTACTACGCTTTTAAAATTTCAATTGTTTTCTAGACTAATAGAAGTTGTAACATATTTTATAAGCTTTCTTCTAGTTTAGTAGTAGTAGTTGTAGTCGTTGTAGTTGTAGTGACAGAAAGCTTATAAAATATATGAACACTTGAAATTCTAAAAGCGTTTTACTTTACTAGGTACCTAGGTAGGTACATACATAGTTTCGCAGGCCAGTGAATTTAATAATATTATAAATTACATACTTGTTTAACAATATTAATAATTGTTAAACAAACAACATACATACACACTAATGATATTCACCAAACACCGATCACCGATGGTAATATTTTGTCAAGAAGTACACAAGTGTGGAGTTATTTATTGTGCTATGCTATGTTTACGTATCGTAGTAGATCGAAACAATAATATTATATTATGTTATGTCGCGTCCCATTCCATTCGGGGCAACTTTAAAAGAAATATATTGTGGCCCTGAAAAGGGCCTTTTAGACACTCGAGAATCGGAGAAGACGAACGAAGGGATCGTCATCGTCGTCGTCGTCATCATCATCTTCGCCGTCCACGTCCGCGCAACCAAATAATTTTTACCTTACTTGGAGCTAGTGTATTTGGTGACGGCCTTAGTGCCTTCACTGACGGCGTGCTTGGCGAGTTCACCGGGCAGCAGAAGCCTCACGGACGTCTGCACCTCCCTCGACGTGATGGTGGAACGCTTGTTGTAGTGGGCCAGACGGGAAGCCTCCGCTGCGATGCGCTCGAAAATGTCGTTAACGAACGAGTTCATAATCGACATGGCCTTGCTGGAGATACCGGTGTCGGGGTGGACCTGCTTGAGCACTTTGTAAATGTAGATAGCGTAGCTCTCCTTCCTCTTGTGCTTCTTCTTTTTCTTGTCAGATTTGCTGATATTCTTTTGCGCCTTTCCGGACTTCTTCGCTGCCTTACCACTCGTCTTGGGCGGCATAATGGATCGAATTCGAATTAGTAGTTACCTCACAAACACACCAACACAACCAACCGCGATAGCGAGCAAGTGATAGAATGGTGAAAAGCCACCGATAGGAGGGAGACTCTCCTCGCGCGCCGGGCCCCTGAAAAGGGCCTTGGGCGGGGAACCAATACCAGGGGCTAAGCCCCTCTAATTGGGGTGGACGACGCACCCAGTACGAATACTGGGCGCATAGAGTCGGTTTTAGGGAAGACCCCCCGCGGCAGAACGCGGGGGAAACCCGAGGTGGCAGAGGGAATGACGCGGTAGCAAGGGCCGTGGGCGGCCAAGACCTGCGGTCGACTCCGACGACGCGTGGGGTCCTGGTCCGGGGACCAGGAAGCGTGTATGGGTCCACTCCCACACGCGCCGCTTTTGTCGACCACGGACAC
The DNA here is from genome assembly GCA_037179445.1 of Phengaris alcon alcon. Classification (NCBI taxonomy): domain Eukaryota; kingdom Metazoa; phylum Arthropoda; class Insecta; order Lepidoptera; family Lycaenidae; genus Phengaris; species Phengaris alcon. The sequence goes on along the minus strand of JAYRCH010000072.1, from coordinate 45,565 downwards.
AACCGACCAGGGAAATGAGGGGGGGGGGGAAAGGGTATTTCCCGAGCCCCAGACTTTTTATGTCGGGGGGGAAGGGGCTGCCACGGGGCTGACGTATGGGCAATAGGGCTGCCTTACGTCACACTCCGGGCGCACAAGAGAAGTATTTGCGCCGGTTTGAGCCGGCGCGGGGTAAAGGGGGCGGGGGCATCGATCCAACGGTGCAATTTCGGAGGCGCACCGCGCATGGGGGCGTCTCGGCCGCGTGGCTCCGGGATGCTCCATGCGTCTGGTGTCGTCAGGGCGGTGGCTGTGGGCGAGCGGGCATGCCACGGCAGCAGGTCAGTTGACCGGGCACGCGGCTACCGCTCGCTCAGAGGAACAGGTGATCCTGCAACTTAAAAATTACATTACACGTTCAAAGAGCGTGGGGGGGGGGGGCAGTGCATAGCACGCGTGAGTCCCGAGTCCGGGACGCGCGTCGTGGATCCCCGGCAATCACAGTCGGCTCCTATGATAGGAGCTTCTGGATGCCGGAGATATCCAGGCGCGGGTCCGAGCTAGGGTCTGGGGAGCCAAACTTTTATTAGGGCTGCGATAGTGGGGGCGCCTTTTAGGAGGGCCTGTATGATGGCTTGTAGTATCTCCTCCCCAGCCTGGACCTTCTGAACTAGGTCCATGACCAGGGAGAGGAGGGTCTGTAGTAGCTCTGCAGAGGATATGGGGGTCTCGCTTAGCCCCAACTCTTGGGGCAGCGACGGGGATGCCGGGGGCTGGGAGTACGGGACAGCCGCACGTTTTGCGGGTTCCGGGGCGATGGAGATTTCCACGGCTGTGGTAGCCGAGGAGGTGGCACTGGGTGTGCGCGAGGTGCGCGGAGTGCGCGGGGAGCGCGGGGGGCGCTGTGAGACCCGCGTGTGGTCAGGCTGCGGTGGAGCGAGCATGGGTGGCTCCAGCTCCAGGCTGCTGGCTGGGGGTGAGGCGACAGCACAGGCGGTGACCTCAGGAGATGCGGCGTCTTCCCTCCTGGATCTCGTCCTCGGCTTCTTTGTCCTCCGTGCTGAGGGGTCGGAGTCCGGGGGGGCGACGCGTCTAGGAGAGCAATCGTTTGCCTCCGCCATCAAGGATGTTGAAGTTGGCGGAGGGGGAGGGGCCTCCTGCACGGTAGGAGGCATGTCATAGTTTGCGCAGGGGCGGGAAAGGCGGGCCTTTGCTGCTCGCAGTTTCCTTGCCACCTTACGGAACTTTGGGCAATCTCTACTATTACCTGGGTGGGCCCCACTGCAGTTTGCGCAGGTGGGCGTATCGGTAGAGCAGCGGGGGCAGTCCCTCGCTGAGTGTTCTCCGGCACACCGGGCACATACTACCTTGCGGTGGCAGTTGTGGCTGGAGTGCCCGAACTGGAGACATCGGTGACATTGGGCCGGGCCGCTGCGGCCCCGCCAAGCTTCGATGTATATTCCCGGCATATAACAAAGTTCAGTTACCTTGAATATGCCAGGGATGACGTCTGGGGTCCTGGCGATGCGGGCGAAATAAACACAGCCACCGGGTTCAGACCTCGCCGGAACTTCGGATACGTATCCCGCCACGTATCCTAGCTCGGCGAGTGCAGCCTTGATTTGCTCGGTGTCCGTGGCAGAGGGTAGGCCCCTAATTCCTACCTTGATTTCCCTGTCTTGCGGTAGTGAGAAGGAGAACCAGGAAGCAAGTCCCTGTCTCTCCAGGTCTGTCAGGTATCTCTTCACGGTCCTGAATTCGTGTTCGCTTCGGGGCGAGAAGCGAATACCAGGACCGCTTTGTTTGGCATTCGGTGTGTGCCCCAAGATGTCACGGAGACGGCGGAAGTGGTGCACCCAGTCGTCGATCCTCTCAACGACCAGGGGTGGGTAGCGGGGGGTAATTGGGGGTGGCGACGTTTTAGGGGTCGCCGGCGCCGGGGCGGGAGGTCTATCAATAACTGCCTGATGGCTGGTGGCACTCACCTCGGCGTAGGTCCGCTGGCGGTCAGCGTGCCTGGCCTGTCGTGGTGCTTGCAGGTTGATGAGTGGTGGCGGAAATATGGGCGCGCGGTAACGATACTCACGCGGCATAAAGGAGTGGATTTCTGCGGCCGCGGCGGGTGCGGCTTGTTGGTTGACGCGCGGCTGTGGAGCCGGCGAGGCATCTGGTGAGCGCGGAGAGCTCGCGGAAGGCAAGTGTAAGCCGTGCGGCTGGATAGCCAGCGCGGCATGATGTTGTCGCGGCTGGGTAGCCAGCGAGAGGCGGGCTGAGCCCGCGGTGTCGCGGGGGGTTCCCGCTATCAGGACGTTGTGGCGTCCAGGGTGTGCAGCAGGGTAGCGAGAGTCGCTCGTCTGCGCAGAGCGGCGCGATGTGCGCCGGGTTTTGGCCGAACCCTGTTCGGCTGTGCGGAACAGGGGCCCAGACTCGGCGCAGGCCGCCATCGGAAGGCATTGGGGCGGGGGGGTGCCAGTACACCCCCGCGAGAATGCCGAGGGCGACCCGGGGCGAGCGGTGTCCTGTCCGCACAAGCTAGGCTCGGCGAGCGTGCGGTAGTGCGCGCGGTCCGGGATCGTGCGTGAGCTAGACCTCGACGAGGCCAGGCTGCACGACGATTCGGAGTCCGCACAGGAGTCTTGGTAGACGCGGCTGTATAGCCGCGGGTCGTGGTTTGTCATGCTCGACACGAATGGAGCACAACATGTAACACACAAGTCGCACAAAACAGTTACACTGACGGCAACAAGTGTACGTCTTCTAAAATTGAGGTAATCACGGAAACAAAAACGAAAACACTAAGTGTACGCACACGAGGACGGTACACACACTTAGGGGGGCTGTCTCCTCGTGACCCAACGCTGAGCCGAAACTCAACGGGAGGCCAAGAGCAGGGCAACTCCCCAGCAAGGCGCAAATCCACAACTTATTCTAATGAATAAGGTGTGAATTTGCGGTCGCTATCAGGAGTTTATAGGCACTGCACTAAAAGGGTCGGCACGTTCACGGGGTTAGCGCGACACTCGACGCGTTTCCGAGCGAGACGGCACTGGTGAAAAGCCAATTTTGTGAAATCGCTTATAGTCACTTTGCTTGCTTGGGGTCGTCGAGCGGCGTAATCGTGTCCCTTTCGACCAATAGCGTGCAAGAATGTCGCGTTGGCAGAGTCGGCTCGATATTATGCCTCTTTCTAAGCGACGGTCCCTTTTTATCCTCGGGGTTTTTTTTTTTTTTTTTTTTTTTTTTTATATCCTCATATTGCATATTGTACATATTGTACCCCCTATAAACTACCCCCTAGACACTTGGTTATGTGTCCCCCCCCTCCGTCGTCGTCAACCCCCCCCCTGGTTTCGTCATTAGGTTAGGTTGTAGTAGGTTTGTTTTGTACAGGTAGTTTTATTTATTTATTTATTTATTACACAATATTATGGTGCTCTTAGTTTGTAATTAAATTCAGTCGGATCAAGTTAGGCTTAGGTTACTGATTAGATTGCTGGATAGGAGGTTAGGTTAGGTTAGGTTAGGTTAAAGGTTTAAGGTTTAAGGTTAAGACCACCCACCCGCCCTGTCCGCGATTGTACTGTTATTTATAACTAGGATGTTTACAATTTTATTGCCTCCCCTTAACCCCCCCCCCCCCCCCCCCCCCCCTCTCCCCCGGAAATAATTTTTATAACCGTACCACGTAATACAATTAACATTTTGTAATCATGAATTAATCAATTCGTTCACGAAGTACGAACGAAACGGAACCGAGTAATATTGTTTAATCTAATATTATAGATCAACAACAAAAACATACTTGATACAGGTTCATAGATGTATATTGTGGCCCTGAAAAGGGCCTTTTAAGAAATAGTAACGCACAACACATTAACACAATGTTAATATTGTGATTACTATCAATATAATTTCGTATTATTATAATACACACTACACATTTTATGCCTTCTTCTCGGTCTTCTTGGGCAAAAGAACGGCCTGAATGTTAGGCAAGACACCACCCTGCGCGATCGTGACGCCGGAAAGTAGTTTATTCAATTCCTCGTCATTTCGGATCGCCAGCTGGAGATGTCTAGGTATGATTCTGGTCTTCTTGTTGTCGCGAGCCGCGTTACCGGCCAACTCGAGAACTTCAGCGGCCAAGTATTCCATCACGGCCGCGAGGTACACCGGCGCTCCGGCACCGACGCGCTCGGCATAGTTGCCTTTCCTCAGCAGCCTATGAATACGCCCGACAGGGAACTGGAGTCCGGCACGGTTCGAACGGGACTTTGCCTTGCCCTTCACTTTTCCACCTTTGCCACGTCCGGACATGTTGACAAACAACAAACAAAATTCGCGTAAAACTGACACGTACTAAGACGACGTGCGCGCGTCGTACCGAGTTCGGATGAACAATGAAATGCGGCCGTTTTTTTTTTTTTTTTTTTTTTTTTCGAATGGGTCTACGCTAATGGCTTTAAGCCCTCTTAGCTTAGTCGGTCTAGTGACTGCCATTTAGCAGTCGTTTGGTGGGGAAATGCGGCCGCAATTTTCACCGATGTTATGCGGCGATTCGAGTGGGGATGTGGCGGTGATGTCTCGCTACACGTTCGACGAAACGAAAGAGAGGCACGAACGAAAATATAAGAGGGAATAGGACAGCGATGTAATGGGAAGCGTGCGTATAAATGAGACATAAGAATGTTGTTGCCTACGACTTCGTACGCGCTAAAAGAATCCCACGGGAACCGTACAATTTTGTTGAAGGAAAAAAAAAAAAAAAAAAAAAAAAAAAAAAAAAAAACCTGTAAAGAAAGTTAGATGTACGTACGTATGTATGTATGTATGTATGTATGCAAGTATGTATGTATTTATGTATGTAGAATGTATACATGTGTGCATATTACGGCATAATATTATTATATTATATCAAATGTTTATAAATATTATTATGGCACATTGGGATTCTGTTGGAGTCTATATAATCACGTTATTCGCCCGATTCGTAAAATTGAAACAATACGTTCACAACCAACTCTCAATCCAGTTGGTTGGATGGTTAATAGAGTCGTATGCAGGAATGATATGTTAGCCCTGAAAAGGGCTTTTTATTATCAACGTGTAGGCGGCAGCTGCAGCGGCTATAATATAATATAATATTGTATACACGAACGCACGCACCACGGCACCACAACGTGTGACCTTCCGGTACCCATCTGTATCGTTGTAACACTCACTCTTACTTTTTGGCGGCGGAGGTTGCCTTCTTTGCGGCCGGTTTCGACTTGGGAGCGGCCTTCTTCGGCTTGGGTGCTTTTGGCTTCTTGGTGGGTGGTTTCGCAGACTTTTTGGCCTTCGAAGCGGCACCGCCGGCGGCCGCCTTCGATTTGGACGGAGACGCCGACGACGCCTTCTTGGCGGACGCCGCGGGAGTCTTCTTCTTGGCGGCGGCGGCGGCGGCTTTCTTGTCCCTGGCCGTAGCCGAAGCCGATTTGCCGCCCTTCGACGGAGAACCCGTAGACGAGGATGCGGCGGATGCGGCCTTCCTGCCGCCCTTCGCCGCGGCGGATTTCTTGCTCTTAGCGGCCGCCGCAGATGAAGCGGCGCTTTTAGCGGCGGATTTCTTCGCGGCCTCCGGTTTCTTAGCGGACGACGACTTCGATTCGAGTTTGAACGAACCGGACGCACCCTTACCTTTGGTCTGTATCAACGTACCGGATTCAACGGCGCTCTTCAGATATTTCCTGATGAACGGTGCCAATTTTTCCGCGTCCACTTTATATTGAGAAGATATGAACTTTTTGATAGCCTGAAGCGAGGATCCGCTCCTCTCTTTCAACTCTTTGATGGCGCTGTTCACCATTTCCGACGTTTTAGGGTGGGTGGGTTTAGGTTTTGGCTTCTTCGCAGCACCGGATGCGGCGGCCTTCGGTTTCTTAGCGGGCGTCGCCGGGGCGGGTGCTTCTGTTGCAACTGCGGTGTCGGCCATTATAATTATTGATGATTTTATTATAATATTATTCAACGCGACACTTTAATTAATATACTACGAACGAACGACGAACGAACAAACACGAGTACGCGTGCGCTACGACCAGTTATAGCACGAATCACGAGAGATGATTTCGAGTTTCGCTCTAGAGGTCGCTAGTGGAAGGTGGACGTCGGCAATGCCGTATAGAGAGCCCCTTTGTCACTAAACATTTTCTCCTACGGAGACTTGATACTTTTCACTAGCCGACATTCAAGAATGTTCATTTTATAAAATATTTGTTACAGTAGTTATATTTTTTAATGACAATAACGGCAACTCATAAGATAAACTCGTCCAAGAGAAGCGCATAATCTACTTATGCGTGCGTATTATCGAACTGCGAACGTTTGAAATGCATAGTGTGGTACGCGCGTACCTAGTGTTCGCTTTAAATGTTATTTTTCTTTATAAAATCAATTCCAAGACATTGTTTGATCAAACAATACGAAAGTGTATTATTCTAATTATGTCCTGACAATAAAATATGCTCACGGCGGACCTCCGTTTACGATTTCGTGGTGCGTTAAGTGGACCGTCGTAAAACACACCACCGTGCATCTGTCCGAGGTGTAGATGTTATACTCCTTCGCAATTTATAAAAATATTAAATATTCTATTTGAATAAATAGATATATTTTTTATAAATATGATACACTTTATAAAACAATAACAGTAATTCAATCTTAATGTCGTGAAAATGTGTAATATTTAAATTACAGTCTACCGCGTTGAATATTATATTGTAGAGTGCTCGTATAGTCGGTATAGTCAATGGAAATGGAAATTTCGCACAACAACAACAATATTTATAGTGTAGGGAAAAAAAAAAAAAAAAAAAAAAAAAAACGATATATATATATATATATATATATGTATATCTCATTATTATATCATTATTATAATAATAAAACATTCAAGTTCATTGTGCACCAATTATAATTATTATTAAATGCAATATTAAGAGTCGACACGTTTCTATGATGTTATTGTGCCTATATTTTATAACCTATCTATCAAAGGCAAACTTCGTAATAATAATAATAATACATGATGATTATGATACATAATATAATATAATAATGATAATAATATATATATATTTTTTTTTTTTTTTTTTTTTTTTTTACATACCTACGTCAGTATAAAACGTGTATTAAAATTTACGTAGGTAGGTATCGAATGAATCTCTTAAGATGGACCATCAGTTTTGAAGTCTTTGGGACCACTGGACAATAGTAGTGTAACACAGCAAGTAAACTTAAAAATACGTTGATCTAATTCATGAAACTAAGATCACACGTCTTGTACATAAATAATATTATTATTATCATATTATGTACTACGTGAGACGTACAGATAGTTTTGCGGCCCTGAAAAGGGCCTTTTTATAATAACTTTAATTATTTTATATGCGATTAACGATCGTTTTAAGCTGTTGTTGTTGGTGTTGTCGGTGTTGTCGTCGTCAGTTCAATAATTATTATTATATAAACTAACACACAACACGCACATAAAATAATAATAAGTACACAATGTGTGCACCACCACAGATTTAACCGCCAAAACCGTACAGAGTGCGGCCCTGACGTTTAAGAGCGTAGACGACATCCATAGCGGTGACGGTCTTCCTCTTGGCGTGCTCGGTGTATGTGACTGCATCGCGGATCACATTCTCCAAGAACACCTTCAATACACCGCGAGTCTCTTCGTATATCAGACCGCTGATACGCTTCACGCCACCCCTGCGCGCCAAACGACGGATAGCCGGCTTCGTAATACCTTGGATGTTATCACGAAGAACCTTCCTGTGCCGCTTGGCTCCTCCTTTTCCCAAACCTTTACCTCCCTTACCGCGACCGGTCATCTTGACGACGGACAACCACAGATGATGATGATGATAATAATAATAAAGAAAAGAACGAACGCGCGCGCACGTCCGCTCACCACAAACTGTAGAGACTGAATAACTGCCACGAATTTTTTTTTTTTTTTTTTTTTTCGAACGGGTCTATGCTAAGGGTCGGGTTAAGACCGCTGTAGCTAAGTCGGACTATAACTAGCCTGGTGGCTAGTTTGTTTGGTGGTAGACGATGGGAGGGTTTGACCCTCCCTAACATCACCCGGGTGATGTTCAAACCGGATATTGGGGACAGCTACGGATTAGAAGCTATTATTTTGACAGGGGAGACGCGGGTCTCTCCTGCTGAGGGGTCCGACCCCTTCCTCACTCGCTGATGAGTGAGGTTGCTCGCGCGCGGTAGCAGAGACTAGCGGCGTGCGAGTTATCGCGATAGAGGAGCTCTCGATTTGATCGATATCGGTACTGAGAGGGCCGTCCCTCTCCCCTTCCGCGTACGGTCGGGATGACTCGCGCGCGTAAGTCCTAATGTCTATGAGGTTCGCGGTATTGGTAGAGCTCTCTATATCAATATCGCGGTCGCGGACACTATTTAGGAGTGTACCTAGACTACTGGGATGCGAACTCGAACTCGGGTTCGGGTCCGATCCCGTGTTAGGGTCGGTCTGTACGTCTGTACGTGTTGTCGTGTCGGATGTGGGACCTCGGGGTAGGCGCCGGCGTCGACCCCGGTGCAATGCTAGCGACGCGGGTGCGTGTGATTTGTGTTTACGTAACTGTACACAGTACGTTACGTATTTTGTGATCGGGTCAACGGGATCGGCTAAGATATGCTTAGGCCGTTTGTGCGGGTGTCGGAAAGTCAGTGCGTCGTGGTTGTAGTCCAGTGCCTTTTTTATAAGGGGGTTTGGGTGGTTTTTGCCTTTATCAAGGAATCTCTCTACGAGTTCCTTGATATAGGCTTTAATGGTGACTAGTTCGCAGTCCCTATGCAAGTCGATGTTACGCATGTACCAGGGGGCGCCTGTTGCCATGCGTAGAAACCGGTTCTGGACTCTTTGCAAGCGGTCCATTTGAGACTCGCTTATCTGTGCGAAGGAGACGCACGCATAAGTGAGTATCGTTCTGATGCAAACCTTATACAATGTAAGCTTATGTCTTAAGGACATTTTGCTTCGCGAATTAAGTAGCGGATATAATTTGTAGAGTACAAATTTCGCTTTACGCAGTGTGTTGCTGATGTGACTCGAAAACGTCATCGACTTGCCTAGTACTACGCCTAAATATTTGACCTGAGAGACCTCAGGGATAATGTTGCCGTGCAGGCTAATAGGGCTCATTACTTTACGGGGGCACTTACGCCCCGCTGATTTATTACCATTGAATTGAATGGCGTGACTTTTATCGGGATTGACTTCTATTCTCCACTTGGAGAACCAATTACCGAGAGCGGTAACTGACTCCTGGAGGACTTTAGACGCGGTACGGGCTCGTGTGTTTGAATAATAAAGGGCTGTGTCGTCCGCGAACATAGCTAATTGCACCTTAGCGTGTTTGGGGATGTCACTAGTGTACAGGTTATATAGGGAGGGCGAGAGGACCGAGCCCTGCGGTACTCCCGCCTCCATATATCTTGGCGACGACAGTGCGCCTTCTACGCGGAAATGAAATTTACGATTTTTTAAAAAGTTACTAATTAGTAAGACGAGATAATCGGGTATTTCCATTTGATAGAGTTTGTATAACAGTCCGTTATGCCAAATTTTATCAAAAGCTTTTGCAATGTCAAAGAATACGGCGCATGTCGTCTTCCTGTCGTTTTTGCTAGATAATATGTACTCCGTTAAGCGGTGTACTTGAGCGGGACAGCTGTGCATTTCGCGGAAGGCGAACTGCTCGTCTGGAAGGAGTTTTTTGTCGGTTATGACGTCATTAAGGCGCCTTTTAATAACTCTTTCGTAGACTTTACCTAGGGAGCTAATGAGACTTATTGGACGGTAGCTACCAGGCACCTTCCGGGGTTTCCCCGGTTTGTGGATACCTATGACAATAGCTACTTTCCAAATGTCTGGAAATGAACATCCTACTAAGAGGGCGTTAAAGATGTTCACTAGGAGTTGAATTAGCTCGGACGGTAACATTTTAAGTGTTTTGTTTGAAATACCGTCGAGGCCTGGGGCCTTTTTGGCATTCATACACTTAATAATGTCACTGACCTCCTCCGAGTCCACCATCCTCACCCTGTCTACGTCAGGTGGCCTCGAGAGTCGGCTGTTGACCTCGCTATTAACTAAGCTAAGGTGCACGGGATCAATCGGGAGAGTACTCGGCCGGCACTGTTGTTCGAAATTATCAGCTAGGCACTCGGCCTTGTCAATGTCTTCGAATGCAGGAGGACGGTTAGGTCTATCTAACGGAGGCATGTCGCTCTCCGTGTTGTTTTTGAGGGCCTTCGCGAGTGGCCAGTACGCCACGTGAGACGGTTCTAAATCACTGAGAAGTCGATCCCAACTCTCGGCTTTGTGCTGTTTGATTTTAAACTTAACTTCCCTCTCGTAGTGACGGAGGGCTTTCCTCCACTCTTCCGACGGGTAGCGATCATATGTGCGCTTAGCCGCATTTCGGAGTCTGATGGACTCCCTTATGTCCTCAGGGAGGGGCCAACGGCCCTTGGGGGTCGTTGGCACCTCCCTAGATGAGTTCTCTATGGTCGCTACCAGGTGATCGGTCAAGTGGGAGGCGGCCTCAATGGCTGTCTCTTTACTATCTATAATATCGGGGATTTTATCTAAGTGGCTAGAATGAAGGACTTTAATGTTCTCCGCTAGTGATTTATAATCTATTATCTTCCTAGTACTAGAATTATTGGGGTTAAGACTACCAAGTGTAATCATAACCGGTCTGTGGTCTGAGTTAAGCTCGTGGAGAGTCTCAATATTGATATTGAGAGAAACATTTTTAACTAAGGCTATGTCTATCGTACTAGGATCGCGTATGACACCGTTGATGTTTTCATTGGTGTCATAGCGAGTGGGGTCGGTGGGGGCTAATAGTGCAAAATTTAAAGTGTCGGTTAAATTACAAAGGATGGTGCCGTTTCTATTGTTATGAACATTGCCCCACTCGGTGTGTTTGCAATTAAAGTCACCGGCAATGATGACAGCGTTACCTAAATTGAATAGCGCCTGTAGGTCGCTTGAATGGAGTTCTTTGTTGCACGCTAAGTACGCGCTTACTATAACAATGGGTCCGTGGCCGGACATACTAATATGGCAAACAGATGTTTCTAAAGTTAACAATGGCGGTGGCTCTAGTGGAATACAATGTAGTGATTTTTTATAGTAGATAAGAGTACCTCCGAGTCGGGATCGAGTTCTATCGTTTCTGACTATTTTGTAGTTAGCTATTTTAGGGCTCCTCATGCTAGGTTTTAAGAAAGTCTCCTGCACTAGAAGAATATCGACATTTTGGCTGCTTACAAAATCGCGAATTTCGCTAATGTTATTCCTAATGCCGTTCGTATTGAACGACACTACGCGTAACGAGTGCGGCTTTGTCCTTCCCGAGGGCTCCATTAATTACCGTTTGTGGAGAGGGCCTTGATCTGACGGATCAAGACCTGATGGTCTGACAAAGCTTGGATGCGGTCTGTTGCCGAACCTTTTAGCTTTGTCGCTAAGATAGAAAGCTCCATCGGGTCAATAGGCCCGATGTTGCTTAAAAACTGCTGGACGAAAGAGAGGTCTGCAGTGAAGCTGGGAGTCGGAGGGGGCGTGGCCTTAGGCGCTACGGGCGCGGAGGGCATGGCCTTACTGGGGAGAGCGGGGAAAAACGCTAGCTCCGAACTACGTTTCTGCGCGGGCTTGAACCATGCAGATTGGGAGGGTAGGGGGGCAGCGACGAATCTCTGTTTGGGGGGGGCACTTTTAGTCTGCGGTGCACTACGCTTTTTTACTTTGGGTGCTTTTTTGCACCCTCTATAATTGGCGGGGTGTCCTTTAGTCTTACAGAGAACACAGCTGGGGGGTTCGGACTCCTCAGCTGGGCTCTTACGGAGACAGTCAGAGGTGCCGTGGTCACCGAGGCACTTAACGCAACGCGGCCTAGCTTGGCAATTCCGTGCCGAGTGCCCGTAAAGTTGGCATCGGTGGCACTGGCCAGGGATGCCCCTTTTACGGGGGGGCTCGACGCGGATGCCCGTAATATGACAGATGGCTCGGATATTGAAGATATCCTTGCCCTCTGGTGTAAGAGGGAGGGTTACTAGTACCATATTGTACTCATGTTTTTTAATTGGGTGGTACATGCGATGTACCTCTAAGGCGGGAAAACCTTGGGACTGGATGTCCATGAGTACCTCTTTTGTGGAGAGGCACTTATCGACTCCTGTAATGACGACGCGCAGAAGGCGCTCGTCTTCAAGGGCATAGGTATGGTAGCCTATGTTCTTTGCGCGTAAGAACGCGGTGAGGAGGCGGTGGTCCTCCGACGATTTTACCTGCACTTTGATCCCTATGGGGGTCGTGTGCGCAGAAGAGTATCGGAGCTTTTGCTCGTTTATTGCCGCAGAAATTATATTCCATTTGGCCTTCTCCTGTATGATTACAGGAGGAGGCATTTTTGGCGTACGGACGGCCTGAGGGGCCTGGGAGGCCTGAGGGGCCTGGGAGGCCTGAGGGGCCAGGGAGGCCTGAGATGCCGGAAGGGCCTGGGAGGCCAGCGGAGCCTGGGTGGCCAGAGGGGCCTGGGAGGCCAGAGGGGCCGTCGAGGTAACGGGGGTCGCGGAGCCATGAGCCTGCACGGTTTTCCTACTTTTAGGGACCGATTTGGTCGGGGAGGATAGGACTGGAGAGGCGGTGCCCTCTGGGCGCTTCCTCTTCTTCGTCTTCTTATATTTGACGGTAGTGAATTCGCCTTGTTCACTACGGTCGGATTCTTGCTCTGAGCAAGACATCTCTGAAGGAGATGATAAGGGCTCTGTTTCGGCCGGAATTAGCGGGGCGTCGCAATCGGGCGACGCCGGTGAGTCTGATTCGTGCAAGCGCACGAAGCGTTCCCACTTGGACGCGACATCTGGGACTTCTAATTTCAAAAACTCCAGGAACTTTCTAATTATGGCGTCAGACATAATTAGGAAGTTTATCCCGGGATTGGGATTCTACTCTCTAATTAATATTGGGGATACAGCCCCTCCCGGCGACCGGGAGGGAAGGTGTGTATTGAGGAAAACTCCTCGTGTAGTGTGCCTAACCGTGTCACGGTACTTACAATTGTTCCTTGGGCGGCTGGAACTCACTCACACACTAACGTTGCGCTAAACACTAGGGCGCTAGTGTTCGCGAACGAGACGCGGCAGAGCGCGAGCAGAAGGCTCGCGCTAAGAACGAGACGGACGATGCGACCGGTCGCACGCTCGTCCTAACGCGGCGATAACTTCGCGGCGGGTGTGCGAGCAGAAGGCTCGCACTAAAGAGCGAGACGGACGATGCGAGCGGTCGCACGAATCGTCCGGTAGGCGGCGATCGCGGCGCGGCGCGAGACACGGTACGGCACGGGTCGGGCGGCAAAGGCGGTTGGGTGGCGCCTTGTCTCTTCACTCTTGAGTCTTGCCTCTTGAAGCTTGACTCTTGAGTCTTCTGTCTTCTTTCTTCCAGTGGTGCACTATGTGAGCAATGACGCACGGATAGAGCGAGAGCGCAAATAGAGAGCGCGGGACGACGGCAACGAACGTAGCGAGCGGAGCTGTTCATCGGACGGTGTCCGAGAGCAGAAATGACTGACTGCCACGAATCACTGTATCCGGTTTATATAGACTTACGGAACTAGACGTTCGCTGGCAGCTAAAGAGAGATACCACCTAACAAACGGCGTTTATAATGTAAAGAAAAGAGTTGGCATGCTTTTTATTATGTACATCATGTGTATGTTGCATGTAGAATAATATTTAGCTTATTAAATTTTGAAACGATTTAAACATTATTTGGTGGCGCAGAAGATTGATATTAATTTATGTTATAACACTTTACACGGCTTAAATTTAATAAGTACACTTCACAATTGTAAATGTACATAATAATATTGTACACTAAGAATAATAAAATAGACTTCCGTGTAAAGCCAAATGAAGAAATATACCGGTGATATTATATTAATATTGTACCTACCTACCTACCTACCTATCTACCTACTTCTGGCACTAGGTACAAGTTGTTCTCGCAAGACCTCTACATTTTATTGTTATATTATATATTCTGACTGACTGACTGACTGACTGACTCTCATGAATCATGATTGTGTATGTATAACACACAACACACAACACACAACACACAACACACAACACACATATATTAATATAAAAATAATATATTAAAATAATGACGTTACGTTACGACGATTTTAAACAATATGCATATTATATTATACTATATAATATAATATAAATGCAACAAGGACAACATTTGCGGCCCTGAAAAGGGCCTTTTTATATTATAATATTATGTATAACTTCGTATCAATACTACTAAACCAGTATAGTAGCCAGTAGGCGGTAGATATAGAAATAACCCAACCACCGCCGGCAGCTACACCAGACACAGATATTATCGATAGAACACAACATCGACGATGATGACGGTTGCCGTTGTTGTTGTTGTTGTTGTTGATAATTTACGTTTAGGCACGTTCGCCGCGAATTCTGCGAGCGAGCTGTATGTCCTTAGGCATGATGGTCACACGCTTAGCATGGATAGCGCACAGGTTGGTGTCTTCGAAGAGACCGACGAGGTAGGCCTCGCTTGCCTCCTGAAGGGCCATCACAGCAGAACTCTGGAAACGCAGGTCAGTCTTAAAGTCTTGAGCGATCTCACGGACTAGACGCTGGAACGGAAGCTTGCGGATAAGCAACTCGGTACTCTTCTGGTAGCGACGAATCTCACGAAGAGCCACGGTCCCGGGCCTGTAGCGATGCGGCTTCTTGACACCGCCGGTGGCCGGTGCACTCTTGCGTGCAGCCTTGGTGGCCAACTGTTTACGCGGGGCCTTGCCTCCGGTGGACTTGCGAGCGGTCTGCTTCGTACGAGCCATGTCTGCTGCGCGCAAACAAACACACACAAACACACACAACACAACAAATCGAATTTATATTTGGACAACGAGGGACGCGCGCGCGCTACAAGGTACACGGGTCAAATGATCCAGTCGACGGTATAATGTCGGCTTATATAAAACATTTACATATAGTGTCATCTCACTCTAGCACACGACCACGACGAGATACGAGTACGAGTACGAGTCGGGCAGTCGGGCGGGAGTGGTATGCGGGAGCTGCGTAAGAAATATTATTTTAATAATTGTGTAGTATGTATGTATGTATGTATGTATGTACTTTTAAAATCATTATTATTGTATTGTATATACTTATGTGCCCTTACTACGCTTTTAAAATTTCAATTGTTTTCTAGACTAATAGAAGTTGTAACATATTTTATAAGCTTTCTTCTAGTTTAGTAGTAGTAGTTGTAGTCGTTGTAGTTGTAGTGACAGAAAGCTTATAAAATATATGAACACTTGAAATTCTAAAAGCGTTTTACTTTACTAGGTACCTAGGTAGGTACATACATAGTTTCGCAGGCCAGTGAATTTAATAATATTATAAATTACATACTTGTTTAACAATATTAATAATTGTTAAACAAACAACATACATACACACTAATGATATTCACCAAACACCGATCACCGATGGTAATATTTTGTCAAGAAGTACACAAGTGTGGAGTTATTTATTGTGCTATGCTATGTTTACGTATCGTAGTAGATCGAAACAATAATATTATATTATGTTATGTCGCGTCCCATTCCATTCGGGGCAACTTTAACCTGTTAAATGTCAGCCGTACACCATGTGTACACTAACTTTTGTTGCGGGAAGTGTCGCTTGTACACCATGTGTACATAAGCGATGAGCTCTCATTGGGCGTCGATTTGACCGTCTAAGGTGGCCTCTATTTACTTTATGCTCTGTTATTTTGTATCTGTGTACCCTTAACTTTGTAATCGTGATGCCTAAACCTAAACCTCAGAACAAAATTTAAAAAAAAAATAAAGAAATACGAAATTCATTTGTTTTTACACGCCATTTTGAAATATTGCGGATTTTACAGTGCGTACGTCAGTGTTGATGAAGTGTTATAACGTGTTCTAAGGTGCGTAATATTTTATGATTATTATATGAAATTACTGTTTATAAAACGAAGATTATGATTAAATTATTAGATAATAAAATATTTTAACAGAAGATATTGAAAAAAGTATTTAATTTTTAGATCGGGTAAAATTTCTTATGTCAGATGTCGTAATATTCATATAATTCGGTGAAAAAATCAATATAATGGTTGTAATTGCTAAAATATGTTTAAATATAGACCATTACAATATTATGTAATCAGAAAATCCAAGTTTAATTGTAGAAAAAGATTGTTGTAATACCTAAAAGTTTGAACGAAATTTACAGTGCGTACGTCAGTGATTAAAAATGTTTTCTCGTGTTTTAAAGTGCGTAATATTTTATGATTATTATATGAAATTACTGTTTATAAAACAAAGATTATGATTAAATTATTAGATAATAAAATATTTTAACAGAAGATATTGAAAAAAGTATCTAAAGTTCGGGTAAAATTTCT
Organism: Phengaris alcon alcon; assembly: GCA_037179445.1. Classification (NCBI taxonomy): domain Eukaryota; kingdom Metazoa; phylum Arthropoda; class Insecta; order Lepidoptera; family Lycaenidae; genus Phengaris; species Phengaris alcon. Next base: position 29,022 of record JAYRCH010000072.1, on the reverse strand, counting down.
TATGTCAGATGCCGTAATATCCATATAATTCGGTGAAAAAATCAATATAATGGTTATAATTGCTAAAGTATGTATAAATATAGACCATTACAATATTATGTAATGAGAAAATCCAAGTTTCATTGTAGAAAAAGATTGTTGTAATACCTAAAAATTTTAGCGCGCGTAATAATACTCGTAAGTACATTTCCGCCATTCTATAAATAAATCGAATCATAGTACATTGCGAAAAGTACTGACACCAAATACATTGTTTTTATTTTACATTATTAATTATTAATTAATAAAATAAAACTAAGTACTAAGTAATATGGTGATTTTGCCGAGTTATTAATATAAATAATTATATTTAAAGACGTTAGTATAACACGTTAATCTGGTCCCGTGGTAAGTTCTTTAATAATTAGCGTTACGGATACCAGACTAAGGAAAATATTTTGTATTAATGTAATATTTTTTAAACTAAACACATTTTAAAACAATATATTTGTATGGAATTTGGTTTTTTCTTACATTTTAGCTTAATATGATTATTTACTCAAAAACACTTTTATCTTTATATATATAACTAGCTGTTGCTCGCGGCTCCGCCCGCGTAAGTATATTATCCCTCGGGAACACTACTTTTTCGGGATAAAAAGTAGCCTATGTTTTAATCCAGAGTCTAAACTACTACCATACCGAATTTCATCGAAATCCGTTCAGTAGTTTTTGCGTGAAAGCGTAACAAACATCCACGATTTCACATTTATAATATTAGTAAGGATTCTACTGTACGTGTGTATGTCACTGAACTCCTCCTAAACGGCTGGACCGATTTGAATGAATTTTTTTATATGCGTTTGGGTGGCGCCCTGGATGGTTTTGATTCACAAATCAGCCCGGCAGGACAATGTCTGTCGGGTCCGCTCGTTAAATATATATGTTATTTCTTAGTTTTAGTTTAATAGAAAATTATAATTTAATTAATTTAATAAGCTAAAATTTGTCACTGTCGCAAGATAAAAAAATTGGAAATATGTTTTTTTTAATTATGTGATGTAATTTTTTTTTTCACATTTAAGTAATCTTTAATAATTTTTAGATTAGCACGTCTGAGCACGACGCCGATATCGGGGTCTGGGATCAAGGAAGGCTGGAGCTAATCCCCAGAACTTCAACAGCTGAAAACACGGTATAGTTTTTTTTTCTATAATACAAAATATATATAACTCATACTCCGCTCTAAACTCATCGGCTTACGTGTTGTTTTCTTAAATTATATATTATATAGATTATATAGATTAAATATAATAGATAGATAGAGAATATATAAGATATAATTATATAGATTAAATATAATAAATATTTAATCTACATTTACAGTTGGACTAAATTACTGTAAATGTTGTACGCAGTAATTTAATAAGCTAAAATTTGTCATTGTCGCAAGATAAAAAAATTGGAAATGTTTTTTTTAATTATGTGATGTAATTTTTTTTTTCACATTTAAGTAATCTTTAATAATTTTTAGATTAGCACGTCTGAGCACGACGCCGATATCAGGGTCTGGGATCAAGGAAGGCTGGAGCTAATCCCCAGAACTTCAACAGCTGAAAACACGGTATAGTTTTTTTTTCTATAATACAAAATATATATAACTCATACTCCGCTCTAAACTCATCGGCTTACGTGTTGTTTTCTTAAATTATATATTATATAGATTATATAGATTAAATATAATAGATAGATAGAGAATATATAAGATATAATTATATAGATTAAATATAATAAATATTTAATCTACATTTACAGTTGGACTAAATTACTGTAAATGTTGTACGCAGTATAATATAATAATAATAACTTTTTATATACTTTGTGTGTGTGTGCGTGTGCAGGTGTGTTTGTATGGGCCCTTAGTCCTTACTTCTTCTTACTAAAAGAAACTCAAGCAACTAAAGAAAAATTCCAGAAGTTTTTTTCCGCGATTAGTTACGCGTGTCATATTTTGATTCACAGCTCGACGGCTCCCGGCTCCCGGCTCGTGGTACGGTGGCACACTTATGCAGAGGACCTTGAGATCGCTTCGTTTTTAACCTAACCTAAAAAAGATATATCTTTGATAGAAAATATTGGTTTTTAGCTGACTATTCCTCGTGTAAACTGTCTTATTTTTCAAAGCACTATTCATTTATGTAATAAAAAATAAAGGTAAATAGCATATTCCACTGTTTTTTTTTACCAATAAAATATTATTCACAACTATTTTGTTTTTATTTTACCATGAGCTGGTGTGAAAACCGGCCAGTTTCAATAACCTATATATCTATAAATATTTGTAAAAACGTCGTCATTAAATCATTTGACGGTTTTTTGCGATACAAATTTGACGTTTCTAACAAATACTTTTTGGTAGATAGGTTATTAAAACGGGCTATTAGTGTGGTTGGATAAGATTATAATATACGGCCACTTATATAATAATATATAACCACTTATATGATATAATAATAAGCTATGGACCGCGTCAGGGAAATATTTTTAATCTTTTTATACTAACTTATATAAGATTTTTATTATACGTTTTTTTTATATTGCCACTGCATTGCCATTTTTCATATTCCACTTTCCAGCTCTAGCATTATATCAGTTACATATATTACGATTTATATTGTAGTGTGGGGACACAATATATTGTATATCGATGTGATCATGTGTCGTTATATTATATCGATGTTCGATGCATGTGGTGAACTAACATGTAAAATATCAGTGGTTCTTGGTGCAGCAACCCGAGTGGTCGCTTGCGTAATAAACGTAATCCAGTAGGCAAAAGGATTTTATTTATGAACACTCATTCTAGTTACCCCAACGTAATAACATAGGGTGTAATATTGGTGACCCCGACATACATCTCCCCACTGCCGTGCGAGCCGTTCTCGCCGTCACAGAAGTCAAAGACATTGATAACCTAGCCACTGTGGCCGACAAAATCATGGAGACTTCACAGCAGCCACAGATCTCCGAATTATCAACATCTCAGCCTGTCAGAGGGGATGATAAAATTTTGGCCGAAATCGCGAAACTGAGCGCCAGGATAGCTGACATGGAGCGATCTCGCAGCAGTTCCCGGAGGAGAGACTCCAGTCGTTTCCGGCAACGTTCCCGGTCTCGCAATCCCAGCCAGCCTCGTCGCAGCCCTCAGAGTGAAGATTGGTTGTGTTTCTACCACTTCCGTTTCAAGGAACGTGCCAACAAGTGCGTACAGCCCTGTTCCTGGAAGAAGGGAAACTCTTCGGGAAACTAGAATGTGCGCAGGTACGTGAGGCGGACATCTGTGCAGTTTCCCCAACGCATCGCCTTCGTGTTATGGACTACAACAGTGGTTACAATTTTTTGGTGGACACAGGTGCGAACGTTTCTGTTATTCCGGTAAGAAAACGCTATTGTAATAATTATTCTAAGTTATCCGATTACAAACTATATGCAGCTAATGGTACAGCAATTCGGACTTTCGGTATAAAGTCATTAGAGTTAAATTTGCATTTACGTCGTCCGTATCGATGGGATTTTAACTTTTAATATATTATTGTTATATATAGGTTGTAATCATCTCAATGTAATCATCTCTTCTGTCATCCCTTCTGTTTGTAGAACTCCTGAAGGCATCCACTCATCCCACAATATATAAGTATGCAAAATTTCAGGTCAATCGAAAACCGGTCATAGGACAATGGGCATATTGGTGGACAGCTACGAAGTAGATTTTAAATGATGTACTATTACTAAGGAGTAACTTTACTATTGACACAATCCTGTAGCTCATTTAGATCAAAATAATTATAACTTCTAAATAATAAAATATGATTTGGACATTAGCCAAACAAATCATTTTACACAATAAACAATACATTGTACCTGCTCATTATACAAAAAACCTAACCTGCCAGATGGCAATGTTTATATTTTGTTCTTTGGTGACGCAGATGTGTGCGGATAGGAAGGTCAGAAGCGCACTTAACAAAATCTATTAAATACTTATTTGCTACATACGCTGGTATGTAGCAAATTAGGATAGAAATGTAGGTTTAATGTTGATCTTATATTATATTCTTATATATAATAGGTACAGGTGACAGACAGAGACAGGTCACATTATTGTAATGATGTATGGTGTGATTATGGTGTTGATGATGATGATTACCGCAATTGACATAGTGGCATATGCTTGCAGTTCTTTAAACAACGCCGAAATCCCCAAACATGTATCTATAAGGCGTAAGGAGTTCTGTTCAGTACTTTTAGATCCAGGTTATACCTTGGTGCAAAATCTTAGCTTTTGGGAAGCATATGCTTGGATCACTTCTGAAAAAATTGAAATCACCATATGTGTCCATATAAATTTCGAGGAGTTCCCTCAATTCCTCATGGATCCCATCATCAGGTCACCACTTTGGTGAAAACAGGATCAACTTGGGATTATACCCTTTACATCAAAAAAAGAATATTGAAAATCGGTCCAGAGGCGGCGGAATTATCGTTGAACATACAATATATATATATATATATATATACTGGCACTATATGTAATTACACGGCGAGGAGTAGTTTAAACGCACCTCACTTTGTGGTTCGCAGAACTCTGTCTTCACTATTTTATTTGGTCTGAGACTATAGTTTAACATTATAAATTATATACCTATTGCCTATATGCCGAAAGCATTCCGTCCTTCCATATGAAACGTGTATCTTTTTGTGTAGTGAATAAAGTTACATTTTGGATAGTTATGCTTTAATGCAGCGCCGCGTATCGTCGCGTATCGTCGCGGTGTGACTGACCCTAAGGCGTCAGCATGAGGTGCGCTGTACTGGTAGTATGCCTTTTTTTATTGGAAGTACCGTATATAGTTTCATACGCATTTAGAGAAAAGCAGTTAGTTAAAAATTACAAACGGACACTTCAATTTTATTTATTTGTATATATTTACTAAATAACTATACAATTATAGAGTTCAAAACTCGTTTCAGTTAATTATTTCATACAAACATTTTTATTATTTGAGTCAAATAATCTTACTATAAAATTATGTAATTAAAATTTTTTGTGTTTCTTTGTTATCCATACGACATCACGTGACCTACAGGTGAATGCGCTACCTACCCGATCGGGCCCCACGATCGGGCGACCGGCACAGTACGAATGTAGATGCCGGCGGCGTCCATGTTTGTTTTTTTATACAAGGACACTTGTAGGTTGTTATGTTTATTTTAACTTTGTGAAGTGGGTATTGTGTTTCGAACTGAAAGATTTATGTGATCGTATCTTGATAATGTGAGCTTGCTGTTGTAAATATTATTTTAGTGTTAGTGAATGAGTGTATAGTGTAAATATGTGATTAAAGTTCATGTTCGTTGCAAAAATGTGCTAACCTGAGAATTATTTGGAGTCTAGGAATAAAGGTATGTTTTAGTTAGGTATTTAATTAGTAAATTAGACAGGAAATTTAATACAGATTACGGTAATATATGACTCATAAGATATAATTACGTAGTTTTCTTGAAATAAGTCGGTAATAAAAGGTCTAACAAAAAATTTTGGCGGGCTGTCAACAGCAGACGTCCCCCCACAAATGTCAATTTTTGAGGTCTGGCGCTCAACAGGTTAAAAGAAATATATTGTGGCCCTGAAAAGGGCCTTTTAGACACTCGAGAATCGGAGAAGACGAACGAAGGGATCGTCATCGTCGTCGTCGTCATCATCATCTTCGCCGTCCACGTCCGCGCAACCAAATAATTTTTACCTTACTTGGAGCTAGTGTATTTGGTGACGGCCTTAGTGCCTTCACTGACGGCGTGCTTGGCGAGTTCACCGGGCAGCAGAAGCCTCACGGACGTCTGCACCTCCCTCGACGTGATGGTGGAACGCTTGTTGTAGTGGGCCAGACGGGAAGCCTCCGCTGCGATGCGCTCGAAAATGTCGTTAACGAACGAGTTCATAATCGACATGGCCTTGCTGGAGATACCGGTGTCGGGGTGGACCTGCTTGAGCACTTTGTAAATGTAGATAGCGTAGCTCTCCTTCCTCTTGTGCTTCTTCTTTTTCTTGTCAGATTTGCTGATATTCTTTTGCGCCTTTCCGGACTTCTTCGCTGCCTTACCACTCGTCTTGGGCGGCATAATGGATCGAATTCGAATTAGTAGTTACCTCACAAACACACCAACACAACCAACCGCGATAGCGAGCAAGTGATAGAATGGTGAAAAGCCATTGAGAGAAGGAGACTCTTCTCAGCTCGACGCCGGGCCCCTGAAAAGGGCCTTGGCGGATTACCAACGTCAGGGGCATAGCCCCTCTAATTGGGATGACGCGCCCAGTACGAGTACTGGGCGCAAAGAGTCAAGTTTTTGGGAAGACCCCCCGCGGCAGAACGCGGGGAAAACCCATGGTAGGGCAGCCGACAACAGCAAGGGAGTGACGACATGCCAATCCAGGCCCAACCGAAACCGGCGGTCGGCTCCAAGCGGCGCGTGGGGGTCCCGACCCAGGGGCCGGGAAACGTGTGTGGTTCCACTCCCTCACGCGCCGCGTTTACCGGACCGCGGACGCGAACGACCTGGGGAAAGGGGGGAAGTCGAAGGGGAAAGACTTCCGGGCCCCGACTTTATTGTCAGGGGGAAGGTGCGTCAAGGAGGCGACGGGGTGGCAAGAGGGCTGCCACTCCGACAGGCCCCAGACGATTTATTGAAGGTGTAGTTTACACCGGCAGGTTTGGGTTTCTACCGGTGTGTGGAAAGGAGCGGGGGGGGATTGTGATCCCGCGAAGGTGGAGCGCCTGTACAGGCGCCTCGGTGTGGCGCATGTCAATGCGCCGGGACTCCTCCTCTTCGAGGGCGGTGTTCGGGCGCGCCATTGCGCCTGGACTCCTCCTCTTCTGGGGTAGGGGGGGGCACATCATTGCGCCCGGGCTCCTCCTCTTCGGGGGTGGCGGGGGTCCGATGGGGCTGCCGGCGGGACAGCGTCCCTCGGCAGGATGTGGCGGTCGGGCGGGCGGGCGTGCCACGGCGCCAAGTCGGTCAGCTCGACAAGACGCGAGGCATCCGCTCGCGCGAACATGTTGGTGGCGAGTCGGGCCACGAAGGCCTCCACGCTCTCCATCCTAAGATCCCTCTCGATGGTGGAGTTGCGGACGTACCAGGGGGCGCCCGCAATGTAGCGCAGCACCCGGTTCTGGGCTCTCTGCAGCGTCCTCTTCTGGGGTGCAGAGAGCAGATGATGCCACGCAGGTGCTGCGTAGGTGAGGCGGGACCTAATGTAAGTGTTATACAAGGCCGTCCGCATGTTGAGGGGGATCTGAGGAGAAGAGAAGGCGGAGTGCAGTTGCGCGGTGGCCGATTTGGCCTTCGCCACTGCATGCTGGCGTTGGGCGACCATGGAGAGACGGCGATCTATGATGACACCTAGATATTTCGCCGTTCTTCCCCATGGTATCTCGGCGTCTCCGATCTTCAGAGGAGCTGGGAATCCCGTTCTCGTGGTGACGGCGAGCGCCTGGGACTTACCTGCGTTTACAGACAGTCGCCAGTTGCTCAGCCAGTCAGGGAGAAGGTCCAGCGTCCTCTGAAGTTTCAGGGCGGCATGATCGGGTGTTAGCGAGCTGGTGATGAACGCCGTGTCATCGGCGTATAGCGCTGCAGTGGTACCCGGGTCCTTTGGCACGTCGCTGGCGTAGAAGTTGTACATGCTTGGCGAGAGCACGCTGCCTTGAGGTACGCCGGCGGTGATGGGACGCTCGCTGGAGAGAACGCCGTCGACACGCACCCTGAAGGTGCGGCCGGAGAGAAAAGATGCCATAAGTCTTACCAGAGGGGGTGGGACGTTGGCTCGGATGAGCTTGAAGAGCAGACCTTCATGCCAAACACAGTCGAACGCCTTTTCCATGTCGAGGAAGACTGCGACCGAGGATTCTTTCTTGTTGGCCGCAACGGACAGGTGGTGGATGACCCTTACCAGCTGGAGAGTGGTGCTCAGCTCCGACCGGAAGCCGAATTGGTCCTTGCGAGGAGGGAGGTGAGGAGCAAGGTGCTTGAGGAGAAGGACTTCAAATGTTTTTGAAATGGTTGAGAGGAGGGTGATGGGGCGGTAGCCCTCTGCCCTTCTCAGGTTCTTATGGGGTTTGGGGATGGTGGTAATTATCCCCAATTTCCAGGTGGTGGGAAAGTGTCCGGTCCTGACGATTCCGTTGAACAGACGGGTCAGGGCGGCCACCGTCCTGAAGGGGAGATGACGAAGGGCAGAGTTGGGAATACCATCTGCTCCGGGGGCCTTCTTGGGTTTAAGGCGTGCGATCACCTTCTGCACTTCCCTCGGAGAGAAGGAGAAGGAGGGGGGGGAGGAGGGAGAGAGTAGGAATACCTTTACCTCCTCGGAGACCGTTCGGGCGTGGTCCGTTGCGGTCGTTGGCAGTGGTGAAAATTGGCGCTCGAGGTGTTCAGCATGAATCTCTGCTCTATCCTCTGCACGGTACCTTAAATTACCATCCGGGTGGAGCAGGGGGTAAACAGGGGCAGTGGCTCTGGTAAGACTGCGGCAAAAACGGTGTAGGGAGGGCCAGTCCTCACCCGCCTCCTGGATGCGTCGGGTCCAGTTTTCCGCACTGAGGAGCTCTAACTTAGATCTTACCTCAGCGGTGAGGCGGTTGAGCTGCGTCTTCAACGCTGGGCATCGGGTGAGTTGCCATCGTCGTCGCGGTGAAAAGCCAATTTTGTGAAATCGCTTATAGTCACTTTGCTTGCTTGGGGTCGTCGAGCGGCGTAATCGTGTCCCTTTCGACCAATAGCGTGCAAGAATGTCGCGTTGGCAGAGTCGGCTCGATATTATGCCTCTTTCTAAGCGACGGTCCCTTTTTATCCTCGGGGTTTTTTTTTTTTTTTTTTTTTTTTTTTATATCCTCATATTGCATATTGTACATATTGTACCCCCTATAAACTACCCCCTAGACACTTGGTTATGTGTCCCCCCCCTCCGTCGTCGTCAACCCCCCCCCTGGTTTCGTCATTAGGTTAGGTTGTAGTAGGTTTGTTTTGTACAGGTAGTTTTATTTATTTATTTATTTATTACACAATATTATGGTGCTCTTAGTTTGTAATTAAATTCAGTCGGATCAAGTTAGGCTTAGGTTACTGATTAGATTGCTGGATAGGAGGTTAGGTTAGGTTAGGTTAGGTTAAAGGTTTAAGGTTTAAGGTTAAGACCACCCACCCGCCCTGTCCGCGATTGTACTGTTATTTATAACTAGGATGTTTACAATTTTATTGCCTCCCCTTAACCCCCCCCCCCCCCCCCCCTCTCCCCCGGAAATAATTTTTATAACCGTACCACGTAATACAATTAACATTTTGTAATCATGAATTAATCAATTCGTTCACGAAGTACGAACGAAACGGAACCGAGTAATATTGTTTAATCTAATATTATAGATCAACAACAAAAACATACTTGATACAGGTTCATAGATGTATATTGTGGCCCTGAAAAGGGCCTTTTAAGAAATAGTAACGCACAACACATTAACACAATGTTAATATTGTGATTACTATCAATATAATTTCGTATTATTATAATACACACTACACATTTTATGCCTTCTTCTCGGTCTTCTTGGGCAAAAGAACGGCCTGAATGTTAGGCAAGACACCACCCTGCGCGATCGTGACGCCGGAAAGTAGTTTATTCAATTCCTCGTCATTTCGGATCGCCAGCTGGAGATGTCTAGGTATGATTCTGGTCTTCTTGTTGTCGCGAGCCGCGTTACCGGCCAACTCGAGAACTTCAGCGGCCAAGTATTCCATCACGGCCGCGAGGTACACCGGCGCTCCGGCACCGACGCGCTCGGCATAGTTGCCTTTCCTCAGCAGCCTATGAATACGCCCGACAGGGAACTGGAGTCCGGCACGGTTCGAACGGGACTTTGCCTTGCCCTTCACTTTTCCACCTTTGCCACGTCCGGACATGTTGACAAACAACAAACAAAATTCGCGTAAAACTGACACGTACTAAGACGACGTGCGCGCGTCGTACCGAGTTCGGATGAACAATGAAATGCGGCCGCAATTTTCACCGATGTTATGCGGCGATGCGAGTGGGGATGTGGCGGTGATGTCTCGCTACACGTTCGACGAAACGAAAGAGAGGCACGAACGAAAATATAAGAGGGAATAGGACAGCGATGTAATGGGAAGCGTGCGTATAAATGAGACATAAGAATGTTGTTGCCTACGACTTCGTACGCGCTAAAAGAATCCCACGGGAACCGTACAATTTTGTTGAAGGAAAAAAAAAAAAAAAAAAAAAAAAAAAAAAAAAAAACCTGTAAAGAAAGTTAGATGTACGTACGTATGTATGTATGTATGTATGTATGCAAGTATGTATGTATTTATGTATGTAGAATGTATACATGTGTGCATATTACGGCATAATATTATTATATTATATCAAATGTTTATAAATATTATTATGGCACATTGGGATTCTGTTGGAGTCTATATAATCACGTTATTCGCCCGATTCGTAAAATTGAAACAATACGTTCACAACCAACTCTCAATCCAGTTGGTTGGATGGTTAATAGAGTCGTATGCAGGAATGATATGTTAGCCCTGAAAAGGGCTTTTTATTATCAACGTGTAGGCGGCAGCTGCAGCGGCTATAATATAATATAATATTGTATACACGAACGCACGCACCACGGCACCACAACGTGTGACCTTCCGGTACCCATCTGTATCGTTGTAACACTCACTCTTACTTTTTGGCGGCGGAGGTTGCCTTCTTTGCGGCCGGTTTCGACTTGGGAGCGGCCTTCTTCGGCTTGGGTGCTTTTGGCTTCTTGGTGGGTGGTTTCGCAGACTTTTTGGCCTTCGAAGCGGCACCGCCGGCGGCCGCCTTCGATTTGGACGGAGACGCCGACGACGCCTTCTTGGCGGACGCCGCGGGAGTCTTCTTCTTGGCGGCGGCGGCGGCGGCTTTCTTGTCCCTGGCCGTAGCCGAAGCCGATTTGCCGCCCTTCGACGGAGAACCCGTAGACGAGGATGCGGCGGATGCGGCCTTCCTGCCGCCCTTCGCCGCGGCGGATTTCTTGCTCTTAGCGGCCGCCGCAGATGAAGCGGCGCTTTTAGCGGCGGATTTCTTCGCGGCCTCCGGTTTCTTAGCGGACGACGACTTCGATTCGAGTTTGAACGAACCGGACGCACCCTTACCTTTGGTCTGTATCAACGTACCGGATTCAACGGCGCTCTTCAGATATTTCCTGATGAACGGTGCCAATTTTTCCGCGTCCACTTTATATTGAGAAGATATGAACTTTTTGATAGCCTGAAGCGAGGATCCGCTCCTCTCTTTCAACTCTTTGATGGCGCTGTTCACCATTTCCGACGTTTTAGGGTGGGTGGGTTTAGGTTTTGGCTTCTTCGCAGCACCGGATGCGGCGGCCTTCGGTTTCTTAGCGGGCGTCGCCGGGGCGGGTGCTTCTGTTGCAACTGCGGTGTCGGCCATTATAATTATTGATGATTTTATTATAATATTATTCAACGCGACACTTTAATTAATATACTACGAACGAACGACGAACGAACAAACACGAGTACGCGTGCGCTACGACCAGTTATAGCACGAATCACGAGAGATGATTTCGAGTTTCGCTCTAGAGGTCGCTAGTGGAAGGTGGACGTCGGCAATGCCGTATAGAGAGCCCCTTTGTCACTAAACATTTTCTCCTACGGAGACTTGATACTTTTCACTAGCCGACATTCAAGAATGTTCATTTTATAAAATATTTGTTACAGTAGTTATATTTTTTAATGACAATAACGGCAACTCATAAGATAAACTCGTCCAAGAGAAGCGCATAATCTACTTATGCGTGCGTATTATCGAACTGCGAACGTTTGAAATGCATAGTGTGGTACGCGCGTACCTAGTGTTCGCTTTAAATGTTATTTTTCTTTATAAAATCAATTCCAAGACATTGTTTGATCAAACAATACGAAAGTGTATTATTCTAATTATGTCCTGACAATAAAATATGCTCACGGCGGACCTCCGTTTACGATTTCGTGGTGCGTTAAGTGGACCGTCGTAAAACACACCACCGTGCATCTGTCCGAGGTGTAGATGTTATACTCCTTCGCAATTTATAAAAATATTAAATATTCTATTTGAATAAATAGATATATTTTTTATAAATATGATACACTTTATAAAACAATAACAGTAATTCAATCTTAATGTCGTGAAAATGTGTAATATTTAAATTACAGTCTACCGCGTTGAATATTATATTGTAGAGTGCTCGTATAGTCGGTATAGTCAATGGAAATGGAAATTTCGCACAACAACAACAATATTTATAGTGTAGGGAAAAAAAAAAAAAAAAAAAAAAAAAAACGATATATATATATATATATATATATATGTATATCTCATTATTATATCATTATTATAATAATAAAACATTCAAGTTCATTGTGCACCAATTATAATTATTATTAAATGCAATATTAAGAGTCGACACGTTTCTATGATGTTATTGTGCCTATATTTTATAACCTATCTATCAAAGGCAAACTTCGTAATAATAATAATAATACATGATGATTATGATACATAATATAATATAATAATGATAATAATATATATATATTTTTTTTTTTTTTTTTTTTTTTTTTACATACCTACGTCAGTATAAAACGTGTATTAAAATTTACGTAGGTAGGTATCGAATGAATCTCTTAAGATGGACCATCAGTTTTGAAGTCTTTGGGACCACTGGACAATAGTAGTGTAACACAGCAAGTAAACTTAAAAATACGTTGATCTAATTCATGAAACTAAGATCACACGTCTTGTACATAAATAATATTATTATTATCATATTATGTACTACGTGAGACGTACAGATAGTTTTGCGGCCCTGAAAAGGGCCTTTTTATAATAACTTTAATTATTTTATATGCGATTAACGATCGTTTTAAGCTGTTGTTGTTGGTGTTGTCGGTGTTGTCGTCGTCAGTTCAATAATTATTATTATATAAACTAACACACAACACGCACATAAAATAATAATAAGTACACAATGTGTGCACCACCACAGATTTAACCGCCAAAACCGTACAGAGTGCGGCCCTGACGTTTAAGAGCGTAGACGACATCCATAGCGGTGACGGTCTTCCTCTTGGCGTGCTCGGTGTATGTGACTGCATCGCGGATCACATTCTCCAAGAACACCTTCAATACACCGCGAGTCTCTTCGTATATCAGACCGCTGATACGCTTCACGCCACCCCTGCGCGCCAAACGACGGATAGCCGGCTTCGTAATACCTTGGATGTTATCACGAAGAACCTTCCTGTGCCGCTTGGCTCCTCCTTTTCCCAAACCTTTACCTCCCTTACCGCGACCGGTCATCTTGACGACGGACAACCACAGATGATGATGATGATAATAATAATAAAGAAAAGAACGAACGCGCGCGCACGTCCGCTCACCACAAACTGTAGAGACTGAATAACTGCCACGAATTTTTTTTTTTTTTTTTTTTCGAACGGGTCTATGCTAAGGGTCGGGTTAAGACCGCTGTAGCTAAGTCGGACTATAACTAGCCTGGTGGCTAGTTTGTTTGGTGGTAGACGATGGGAGGGTTTGACCCTCCCTAACATCACCCGGGTGATGTTCAAACCGGATATTGGGGACAGCTACGGATTAGAAGCTATTATTTTGACAGGGGAGACGCGGGTCTCTCCTGCTGAGGGGTCCGACCCCTTCCTCACTCGCTGATGAGTGAGGTTGCTCGCGCGCGGTAGCAGAGACTAGCGGCGTGCGAGTTATCGCGATAGAGGAGCTCTCGATTTGGTCGATATCGGTACTGAGAGGGCCGTCCCTCTCCCCTTCCGCGTACGGTCGGGATGACTCGCGCGCGTAAGTCCTAATGTCGATGAGGTTCGCGGTATTGGTAGAGCTCTCTATATCAATATCGCGGTCGCGGACACTATTTAGGAGTGTACCTAGACTACTGGGATGCGAACTCGAACTCGGGTTCGGGTCCGGTCCCGTGTTAGGGTCGGTCTGTACGTCTGTACGTGTTGTCGTGTCGGATGTGGGACCTCGGGGTAGGCGCCGGCGTCGACCCCGGTGCAATGCTAGCGTCGCGGGTGCGTGTGATTTGTGTTTACGTAACTGTACACAGTACGTTACGTATTTTGTGATCGGGTCAACGGGATCGGCTAAGATATGCTTAGGCCGTTTGTGCGGGTGTCGGAAAGTCAGTGCGTCGTGGTTGTAGTCCAGTGCCTTTTTTATAAGGGGGTTTGGGTGGTTTTTGCCTTTATCAAAGAATCTCTCTACGAGTTCCTTGATATAGGCTTTAATGGTGACTAGTTCGCAGTCCCTATGCAAGTCGATGTTACGCATGTACCAGGGGGCGCCTGTTGCCATGCGTAGAAACCGGTTCTGGACTCTTTGCAAGCGGTCCATTTGAGACTCGCTTATCTGTGCGAAGGAGACGCACGCATAAGTGAGTATCGTTCTGATGCAAACCTTATACAATGTAAGCTTATGTCTTAAGGACATTTTGCTTCGCGAATTAAGTAGCGGATATAATTTGTAGAGTACAAATTTCGCTTTACGCAGTGTGTTACTGATGTGACTCGAAAACGTCATCGACTTGCCTAGTACTACGCCTAAATATTTGACCTGAGAGACCTCAGGGATAATGTTGCCGTGCAGGCTAATAGGGCTCATTACTTTACGGGGGCACTTGCGCCCCGCTGATTTATTACCATTGAATTGAATGGCGTGACTTTTATCGGGATTGACTTCTATTCTCCACTTGGAGAACCAATTACCGAGAGCGGTAACTGACTCCTGGAGGACTTTAGACGCGGTACGGGCTCGTGTGTTTGAATAATAAAGGGCTGTGTCGTCCGCGAACATAGCTAATTGCACCTTAGCGTGTTTGGGGATGTCACTAGTGTACAGGTTATATAGGGAGGGCGAGAGGACCGAGCCCTGCGGTACTCCCGCCTCCATATATCTTGGCGACGACAGTGCGCCTTCTACGCGGAAATGAAATTTACGATTTTTTAAAAAGTTACTAATTAGTAAGACGAGATAATCGGGTATTTCCATTTGATAGAGTTTGTATAACAGTCCGTTATGCCAAATTTTATCAAAAGCTTTTGCAATGTCAAAGAATACGGCGCATGTCGTCTTCCTGTCGTTTTTGCTAGATAATATGTACTCCGTTAAGCGGTGTACTTGAGCGGGACAGCTGTGCATTTCGCGGAAGGCGAACTGCTCGTCTGGAAGGAGTTTTTTGTCGGTTATGACGTCATTAAGGCGCCTTTTAATAACTCTTTCGTAGACTTTACCTAGGGAGCTAATGAGACTTATTGGACGGTAGCTACCAGGCACCTTCCGGGGTTTCCCCGGTTTGTGGATACCTATGACAATAGCTACTTTCCAAATGTCTGGAAATGAACATCCTACTAAGAGGGCGTTAAAGATGTTCACTAGGAGTTGAATTAGCTCGGACGGTAACATTTTAAGTGTTTTGTTTGAAATACCGTCGAGGCCTGGGGCCTTTTTGGCATTCATACACTTAATAATGTCACTGACCTCCTCCGAGTCCACCATCCTCACCCTGTCTACGTCAGGTGGCCTCGAGAGTCGGCTGTTGACCTCGCTATTGACTAAGCTAAGGTGCACGGGATCAATCGGGAGAGTACTCGGCCGGCACTGTTGTTCGAAATTATCAGCTAGGCACTCGGCCTTGTCAATGTCTTCGAATGCAGGAGGACGGTTAGGTCTATCTAACGGAGGCATGTCGCTCTCCGTGTTGTTTTTGAGGGCCTTCGCGAGTGGCCAGTACGCCACGTGAGACGGTTCTAAATCACTGAGAAGTCGATCCCAACTCTCGGCTTTGTGCTGTTTGATTTTAAACTTAACTTCCCTCTCGTAGTGACGGAGGGCTTTCCTCCACTCTTCCGACGGGTAGCGATCATATGTGCGCTTAGCCGCATTTCGGAGTCTGATGGACTCCCTTATGTCCTCAGGGAGGGGCCAACGGCCCTTGGGGGTCGTTGGCACCTCCCTAGATGAGTTCTCTATGGTCGCTACCAGGTGATCGGTCAAGTGGGAGGCGGCCTCTATGGCTGTCTCTTTACTATCTATAATATCGGGGATTTTGTCTAAGTGGCTAGAATGAAGGACTTTAATGTTCTCCGCTAGTGATTTATAATCTATTATCTTCCTAGTACTAGAATTATTGGGGTTACGACTACCGAGTGTAATCATAACCGGTCTGTGGTCTGAGTTAAGCTCGTGGAGAGTCTCAATATTGATATTGAGCGAAACATTTTTAACTAAGGCTATGTCTATCGTACTAGGATCGCGTATGACACCGTTGATGTTTTCATTGGTGTCATAGCGAGTGGGGTCGGTGGGGGCTAATAGTGCAAAATTTAAAGTGTCGGTTAAATTACAAAGGATGGTGCCGTTTCTATTGTTATGAACATTGCCCCACTCGGTGTGTTTGCAATTAAAGTCGCCGGCAATGATGACAGCGTTACCTAAATTGAATAGCGCCTGTAGGTCGCTTGAATGGAGTTCTTTGTTGCACGCTAAGTACGCGCTTACTATAACAATGGGTCCGTGACCGGACATACTAATATGGCAAACAGATGTTTCTAAAGTTAACAATGACGGTGGCTCTAGTGGAATACAATGTAGTGATTTTTTATAGTAGATAAGAGTACCTCCGAGTCGGGATCGAGTTCTATCGTTTCTGACTATTTTGTAGTTAGCTATTTTAGGGCTCCTCATGCTAGGTTTTAAGAAAGTCTCCTGCACTAGAAGAATATCGACATTTTGGCTGCTTACAAAATCGCGAATTTCGCTAATGTTATTCCTAATGCCGTTCGTATTGAACGACACTACGCGTAACGAGTGCGGCTTTGTCCTTCCCGAGGGCTCCATTAATTACCGTTTGTGGAGAGGGCCTTGATCTGACGGATCAAGACCTGATGGTCTGACAAAGCTTGGATGCGGTCTGTGGCCGAACCTTTTAGCTTTGTCGCTAAAATAGAAAGCTCCATCGGGTCAATAGGCCCGATGTTGCTTAAAAACTGCTGGACGAAAGAGAGGTCTGCAGTGAAGCTGGGAGTCGGAGGGGGCGTGGCCTTAGGCGCTACGGGCGCGGAGGGCATGGCCTTACTGGGGAGAGCGGGGAAAACCGCTAGCTCCGAACTACGTTTCTGCGCGGGCTTGAACCATGCAGATTGGGAGGGTAGGGGGGCAGCGACGAATCTCTGTTTGGGGGGGGCACTTTTAGTCTGCGGTGCACTACGCTTTTTTACTTTGGGTGCTTTTTTGCACCCTCTATAATTGGCGGGGTGTCCTTTAGACTTACAGAGAACACAGCTGGGGGGTTCGGACTCCTCAGCTGGGCTCTTACGGAGACAGTCAGAGGTGCCGTGGTCACCGAGGCACTTGACGCAACGCGGCCTAGCTTGGCAATTCCGTGCCGAGTGCCCGTAAAGTTGGCATCGGTGGCATTGGCCAGGGATGCCCCTTTTACGGGGGGGCTCGACGCGGATGCCCGTAATATGACAGACGGCTCGGATATTGAAGATATCCTTGCCCTCTGGTGTAAGAGGGAGGGTTACTAGTACCATATTGTACTCGTGTTTTTTTATAGGGTGGTACATGCGATGTACCTCTAAGGCGGGAAAACCTTGGGACTGGATGTCCATGAGTACCTCTTTTGTGGAGAGGCACTTGTCGACTCCTGTAATGACGACGCGCAGAAGGCGCTCGTCTTCAAGGGCATAGGTATGGTAGCCTATGTTCTTTGCGCGTAAGAACGCGGTGAGGAGGCGGTGGTCCTCCGACGATTTAACTTGCACTTTGATCCCTATGGGGGTCGTGTGCGCAGAAGAGTAACGAAGCTTTTGCTCGTTTATTGCCGCAGAAATTATATTCCATTTGGCCTTCTCCTGTATGATTACAGGAGGGGGCATTTTTGGCGTACGGACGGCCTGAGGGGCCTGGGAGGCCTGAGGGGCCTGGGAGGCCTGAGGGGCAAGGGAGGCCTGAGATGCCGGAAGGGCCTGGGAGGCCAGCGGAGCCTGGGTGGCCAGAGGGGCCTGGGAGGCCAGAGGGGCCGTCGAGGTAACGGGGGTCGCGGAGCCATGAGCCTGCACGGTTTTCCTATTTTTTCGGACCGATTTGGTCGGGGAAGATAAGACTGGAGAGGAGGTGCCTTCTGGGCGCTTCCTCTTCTTCGTCTTCTTGTATCTGACGGTAGTGAACTCGCCTTGTTCACTACGGTCGGTTTCTTGCTCTGAGCAAGACATCTCTGAAGGAGATGATAAGGGCTCTGTTTCGGCCGGAATTAGCGGGGCGTCGCAATCGGGCGACGCCGGTGAGTCAGCTTCGTGCAAGCGCACGAAGCGTTCCCACTTGGACGCGACATCTGGGACTTCTAGTTTCAAGAACTCTAGGAACTTCCTAATTAAGGCGTCGGCCATAATTAGGAAGTTTTATCCTGGTTGTGAAAGGAAATTCTGCTCTCTAATTAATATTGGGGGATACAGCCCCTCCCGGCGACCGGGAGGGGAGGTGTGTAGTGAGGAAAACTCCTCGTGTAGTGTGCCTACTGCCACGAATCACTGTATCCGGTTTATATAGACTTACGGAACTAGACGTTCGCTGGCAGCTAAAGAGAGATACCACCTAACAAACGGCGTTTATAATGTAAAGAAAAGAGTTGGCATGCTTTTTATTATGTACATCATGTGTATGTTGCATGTAGAATAATATTTAGCTTATTAAATTTTGAAACGATTTAAACATTATTTGGTGGCGCAGAAGATTGATATTAATTTATGTTATAACACTTTACACGGCTTAAATTTAATAAGTACACTTCACAATTGTAAATGTACATAATAATATTGTACACTAAGAATAATAAAATAGACTTCCGTGTAAAGCCAAATGAAGAAATATACCGGTGATATTATATTAATATTGTACCTACCTACCTACCTACCTATCTACCTACTTCTGGCACTAGGTACAAGTTGTTCTCGCAAGACCTCTACATTTTATTGTTATATTATATATTCTGACTGACTGACTGACTGACTGACTCTCATGAATCATGATTGTGTATGTATAACACACAACACACAACACACAACACACAACACACAACACACATATATTAATATAAAAATAATATATTAAAATAATGACGTTACGTTACGACGATTTTAAACAATATGCATATTATATTATACTATATAATATAATATAAATGCAACAAGGACAACATTTGCGGCCCTGAAAAGGGCCTTTTTATATTATAATATTATGTATAACTTCGTATCAATACTACTAAACCAGTATAGTAGCCAGTAGGCGGTAGATATAGAAATAACCCAACCACCGCCGGCAGCTACACCAGACACAGATATTATCGATAGAACACAACATCGACGATGATGACGGTTGCCGTTGTTGTTGTTGTTGTTGTTGATAATTTACGTTTAGGCACGTTCGCCGCGAATTCTGCGAGCGAGCTGTATGTCCTTAGGCATGATGGTCACACGCTTAGCATGGATAGCGCACAGGTTGGTGTCTTCGAAGAGACCGACGAGGTAGGCCTCGCTTGCCTCCTGAAGGGCCATCACAGCAGAACTCTGGAAACGCAGGTCAGTCTTAAAGTCTTGAGCGATCTCACGGACTAGACGCTGGAACGGAAGCTTGCGGATAAGCAACTCGGTACTCTTCTGGTAGCGACGAATCTCACGAAGAGCCACGGTCCCGGGCCTGTAGCGATGCGGCTTCTTGACACCGCCGGTGGCCGGTGCACTCTTGCGTGCAGCCTTGGTGGCCAACTGTTTACGCGGGGCCTTGCCTCCGGTGGACTTGCGAGCGGTCTGCTTCGTACGAGCCATGTCTGCTGCGCGCAAACAAACACACACAAACACACACAACACAACAAATCGAATTTATATTTGGACAACGAGGGACGCGCGCGCGCTACAAGGTACACGGGTCAAATGATCCAGTCGACGTTTTTTTTTTTTTTTTTTTTTTTCGAATGGGTCTACGCTAATGGCTTTAAGCCCTCTTAGCTTAGTCGGTCTGGTGACTGCCATTTGGCAGTCGTTTGGTGGGAAAAACAAAGAGGGAGTTTGACCCCCCTCTTACATCACCCCCTAGTTGGTGATGTGCTAACTGATTTTTGGGAATAACCTCGGTTTAGCTATTTTTAGGACTGGAGAGATAGTCCCTCCTGCTGAGGGGTCCGACCCCTTCCACACTCTCTGACGAGTGTGGTTGCTCACGCGCGATAGCACAAACTAACGGCGTATTTGTACGGATAGAGAAGCTCGATTTTAAGGATCTGGGAGGGCCGTCCCTCCCCCCTTCCGCGTGCGGTCGGGTGGACTCGCGCGCGAATGTCCTGATGTCGAGTGCTTCCGCAGTATTTATAGAGCTCTCTATAACAATATCGCGGTCGCGGTCATAATTATTTTTGTCTACACTAAAGGGAGTCGAACTCGTATCCGGGTTCGAGTCCGGTGGTCCCGTGTTAGAGTCGGTCCGTAAGTCTTTACGTGTGATCGTGTCTGGTGTAAGACTTCGGGGTAGGCGCCGGCGTCTACCCCGGTGCTTTTCTAATCACGCGGGTGCATGTTTTGTGTTTAGGAGAACTCCTTTATTTTGTTTATCAAGTCCGTGTGACTTGCTAGTGCTGACATGCGGTCCTCGAAGGAACCTTGTAGTTTTGTGACGAAGACGTTTAGCTCCGTCGAATCTATTTCACTGAGAAATCTGGCTGCGAACGCTATGTCGGCGCCGAAATTGGAGGTCGGGGGCGGTTTTGCAGGTCCCGTTTCTGTGGCCCTATTGGCCGGGGGAGGGAGGACCTTTGTCGGACTGGCTGGGAGGGCCGTCGACCTTTGAGAAGGTGGAGGAGGTCCTTTTGGACTCTTTTTTGGTAAACCCCAAGCAGGTTTGGAGGGAGGAGGGGCAGGGACGTACCTCTGCTTTGGAGGGGCATCTCTACTTGGAGGAATTTTGCGCCTTTTTGCTTTGGGTGCGCGTTTGCACCCTTTGTAGTTGGCCGGATGGCCAGAAGAATTGCATAGGACGCAGCTGGGGGGAGTAGTCTCCTCAGCTGGGTTCCTACGCGGACATTCGGACGTGCCGTGGTCGCCCAGGCATTTGACACAGCGCGGTCTGGCGAAGCAGTTTCGCGCTGAGTGGCCGTATAATTGGCAGCGGTGACACTGCCCCGGCATTCCCCTCTTATAGGGGGGTTCGATGGCTAAGCCTGTAATGTGGCATATATTTTTAATGTTAAAGATGGCTTTTCCCTCCGGAGTGAGGGGAAGCACGACAAGTACCATGTTGTATAGGTACTTTTTTGTTGGGTGGTACATCCTGTGTACCTCTTTGGCGGGGATCCCCTGTCTGCAGAGGTCCTCGAGGACGGAGTCTGTGGAGAGCTCTTTATCGACACCCTTGATGACGACTCGCAGAGTGCGTTCGTCCTCCAGGGCATACGTATGATAACCGATCTGCTTTTCTCTGAGAAAAGCAGTCAGTTTCCTATGATCGTTTGGGGTTGGGACCTGCATCATGATCCCGTTTGGGGTGTTTCGGGCTGACGAGTAGTTTATACACTGCTCGTTTATTGCTGCATTTACAAGGTTCCACTTTGCCTTCTCCTGTACTATAACAGGAGGCGGCAATTTGGGGGCCTTGGGGCTTTTCGGGGCTGCGACTGTTTGGTCGTCAGTCTGCATGGGTTCAGTACGGGTGGGGGTTCCGGGTTTAAAACCCCTGAAGACTCTACCGTTTCCGCTTTTCGCGGTTTTTGCCGGTGGTGTCGGCGAGGAGCAGGCCGCAGAGGAAGCGCCGTTCGCGCGTTTCCTCTTCTTGGTCTTTTTACTCTTTACGGTTTGAAAACCGTCATCCCCCTCGGAGATCTCCTGCTCGGAGCAGGACATCTCCGACTGGGATGAATTATTGTCATCGCTCTCTGGCGATGACATTGAAGTCGCTGTCGTCGCCGGCGACGACGGCGACTCTTCGGACGTAGCTGCCGGGGAAGCCGGAGAGCTAACGGGGATGGGATTCAATTTAATGAACTCATCCCAGGCCTTAGAGAGTTCTGGGAATTCTTTGCTCATATGAGACACGAACATACTAAAAATGGTATTGTCCATGGTCAGGCTGGCCCTTCTGGGCTGGGCTTCTGCTCTCTATTTGAAAATTTTCAATTTGGGGATTCAACCCCTCCCGGCATCCGGGGGGGGAGGTGTGTGCGTGGAGGAGTCCACAGGTGTGTATCCTAATCGGCAATTTCACTCTACTTACTTTTCTTTTGTTCCTCGGACGCAGGAACACACCGACACTACACTATCGCTATGCGAAGCGATCGCGAAGGTGGAAAAGTGTTAGAAAACGGTCGCGCCTAAAAATAACGGTCGCCGCGAAAAATAACGGTCGCCGCGAAAAATAACGGTCGCGGCGGGAAAACCCAACGGTCGTGATGGAACCCGCGAACAATTCCGGCGTCACAACGATGCTTGAAGCCCCGAGGTGAAAGCACTGGCACTGTGTTGCGTATTATAATAATCACTTAATAAAGAACTGTGCATTAACGTTAGCAGTTGTGAGTTACCAATTCTGGCTGCCGCCCAAATCGGAATTTGAGAGCAGAATGTCCAGTCGACGGTATAATGTCGGCTTATATAAAACATTTACATATAGTGTCATCTCACTCTAGCACACGACCACGACGAGATACGAGTACGAGTACGAGTCGGGCAGTCGGGCGGGAGTGGTATGCGGGAGCTGCGTAAGAAATATTATTTTAATAATTGTGTAGTATGTATGTATGTATGTATGTATGTACTTTTAAAATCATTATTATTGTATTGTATATACTTATGTGCCCTTACTACGCTTTTAAAATTTCAATTGTTTTCTAGACTAATAGAAGTTGTAACATATTTTATAAGCTTTCTTCTAGTTTAGTAGTAGTAGTTGTAGTCGTTGTAGTTGTAGTGACAGAAAGCTTATAAAATATATGAACACTTGAAATTCTAAAAGCGTTTTACTTTACTAGGTACCTAGGTAGGTACATACATAGTTTCGCAGGCCAGTGAATTTAATAATATTATAAATTACATACTTGTTTAACAATATTAATAATTGTTAAACAAACAACATACATACACACTAATGATATTCACCAAACACCGATCACCGATGGTAATATTTTGTCAAGAAGTACACAAGTGTGGAGTTATTTATTGTGCTATGCTATGTTTACGTATCGTAGTAGATCGAAACAATAATATTATATTATGTTATGTCGCGTCCCATTCCATTCGGGGCAACTTTAAAAGAAATATATTGTGGCCCTGAAAAGGGCCTTTTAGACACTCGAGAATCGGAGAAGACGAACGAAGGGATCGTCATCGTCGTCGTCGTCATCATCATCTTCGCCGTCCACGTCCGCGCAACCAAATAATTTTTACCTTACTTGGAGCTAGTGTATTTGGTGACGGCCTTAGTGCCTTCACTGACGGCGTGCTTGGCGAGTTCACCGGGCAGCAGAAGCCTCACGGACGTCTGCACCTCCCTCGACGTGATGGTGGAACGCTTGTTGTAGTGGGCCAGACGGGAAGCCTCCGCTGCGATGCGCTCGAAAATGTCGTTAACGAACGAGTTCATAATCGACATGGCCTTGCTGGAGATACCGGTGTCGGGGTGGACCTGCTTGAGCACTTTGTAAATGTAGATAGCGTAGCTCTCCTTCCTCTTGTGCTTCTTCTTTTTCTTGTCAGATTTGCTGATATTCTTTTGCGCCTTTCCGGACTTCTTCGCTGCCTTACCACTCGTCTTGGGCGGCATAATGGATCGAATTCGAATTAGTAGTTACCTCACAAACACACCAACACAACCAACCGCGATAGCGAGCAAGTGATAGAATGGTGAAAAGCCGTGAGGAGTAGGGAGACTTCTCCTCGCGCGCCGGGCCCCTGAAAAGGGCCTTGGGCGGGGAACCAATGCCAGGGGCTAAGCCCCTCTAATTGGGGTGGGAAGACGCACCCAGTACGAGTACTGGGCGCATGAGTCTCGGTTTTAGGGGAAGACCCCCCGCGGCAGAACGCAGGGGAAACCCATGGGGGGGGCACCGCAAAGTCCGAGGGAATGGCGAGTGCCAATCCAGGCCCGACCAAGAACGACGGTCGGCTCCAAACGGCGCGTGGGGGTCCCGACCCGGGGGCCGGGAAGCGTGTTTGGGTCCACTCCCTCACACGCCGCGTTTGCCGGACCGCGGAAACAAGCGACCTGGGGAAAGGGGGAAAGGGTAAGCTTCCGGTTCCCGACTTTTAATGTCGGGGGGGAAGGTGCACCAAGGAGGCGACGGGATGGCAAGAGGGCTGCCACCCCGACAGGCCCCAGGTGATTAGGTGACGGCGTACACCGGCGTCTGGTTTGCCGGCGTAGGGGAAAGGTGTGGGGGGATACAATCCCGCGGTGAGTGGGGCGCTGTTGTTGCGCCGGGGCGCATCATTGCGCTCGGTGTGACGCGTCATTGCGTCAGGGCTCCTCCTCTTCGGGGGGGGGGCGGTGGGGCGGGCTGCTTGGCTCCGCAGGGTCCTCCGTGGGGGGGACGGCATCTCTCGGCAGACGGTGGCGGTCGGGCGGGCGGGCATGCCACGGCGCCAGGTCGGTCAGCTCGACCAGGCGCGAGGCATCCGCTCGCGCGAACAGCTTCGCGGAGAGCTGGGCCACAAAGGCATCCACGCTCTCCACCCTGAGGTCCCTCGCTATGGTGGCATTGCGGACGTACCACGGTGCGTCCACGATGCGGCGCAGCACCCGGTTTTGGGCCCTCTGCAACAACCCTTTCTGGGGTGCAGAGAGCAGGTGGTGCCACGCGGGTGCCGCGTACGTGAGGCGGGACCGTACGTACGTCTTGTAGAGGGCGATGCGCATCCTCAGGGGGATCAGCGGGGACGCGTAGGCCGGACGCAGCTGGGCTACCGCTGAGTTCGCCCTCGCCACCGCCGCAGAGCACTGGGCGACCATGGACAGGCGGCGGTCGATGGTGACCCCTAGGTATTTCGCCGTCTTACCCCATGGAATTTCGGCGTCACCGATCTTCAGAGGAGCCGGAAAACCTATTCTCGTAGTGACGGCGAGCGCCTGGGACTTACGTGTGTTCACGGATAGTCTCCATTTGCTCAGCCAGTCCGGGAGAAGGTCCAGCGTCCTCTGAAGTTTTCTGACTGCATGGTCCCTGTTGAGCGAGCTGGCGATGAACGCTGTATCGTCAGCGTACAGCGCCGCGATGGTGCCGGGATGCGTGGGTATGTCGCTGGCGTATAGGTTGTACAGCCCTGGGGAAAGTACGCTACCTTGGGGTACGCCAGCGGTGATGGGGTGCTCGGCGGAGAAGACTCCGTCCACGCGCACCTTGAAGGATCTGCCGGAGAGGAAGGAGGCCACAAGCCTTACCATTGGGGGAGGTACGTTGGCTCGAATGAGCTTGCAGAGCAGGCCCTCATGCCAGACACTATCGAACGCCTTTTCCATGTCCAGGAAAACGGCGACCGAAGCTTCCTTCTTGTTTGCCGCAACGGAGAGATGGTGGATCACGCGTACCAGCTGGAGGGTGGTACTCAGCTGGGACCTGAAACCAAATTGTTCCTCACGAGGAGGGAGGTGTGGAGCAAGGTGTTTGAGGAAAAGGGTTTCAAAGACCTTGGATAGGGTCGGTAGCAAGGTTATAGGCCGGTAGCCCTCGGCCATCCGAAGGTTCTTGTGGGGTTTGGGGATGGTGATGATGAGTCCCATCTTCCAGGAGGATGGAAAGTGGCCGGTCCTGACGATGCCGTTATACAGGCGGGTGAGGGCGGCCACCGTCCGGAAGGGAAGGTGTCGGAGAGCGGAGTTGGGAATGCCGTCTACACCGGGGGCCTTCCTCGGTTTGAGGCGAGCTAGGGTCCTTTGGACCCGTCCTCGGTGAGAAGGAGAAGTTTGGGGGGGAGGAGGGGAAAGTAGGAAAACCTTTACCTCCTCGGAGACCATTTGGGCGTGTTCCGTTGCGGACGTGGGCAGCGGCGAGAATTGGCGTTCTAAGTGCTCGGCATGAATACCTGCTCTGTCCTCCGCGCGGTACCGGGGGTTGCCCGTCCGGGTGGAGCAGGGGATGGACGGAGGCAGTGGCTCCGGTAAGGGAGCGGCAGAAACGGTGAAGGGAGGGCCAGTCCTCTCCGGCCTCCTCTATGCGTCGGGTCCACTCCGCGGCGTGTAGGTCCTCGAGCGCGACTCTTACCTTTGCAGTGAGGCGGTTGAGCTCCGCCTTCTGCGTGGGGCAGCGCGTGCGTTGCCATCTCCGGCGTAGGCGCCGCTTCTCCGCCAGGAGGTCGGCGATGTGGCGAGGGAGTGAGGGCCGCTTGTAATGGCGGCGGGTGGGCGGCTGGGTAGCCGCGTTCATTGCAGCTGTAATCGCCTCGGTGATCTGCAGCGTCATGGACTCGACGGTATCTGCAGAGTCGACCGGGAAATTGGGTGTGGACTCGTGCAGCTGCAATGAGAAGGCGTCCCAGTCGCGGACTGGGTAGGGGGGGAGGGGGGGGGACGCTAGCCGGAACGGCGCGTATGATGGCTAGGACCGGAAGGTGGTCAGAGCCGTGGGCCACATCGAGGACCTCCTGGTGGAGGTCACCGGGGAGTTGGTGGGTAATAGCCACGTCGAGGACATCAGGAGAGAAGCGGGGATTCTCGGGGTAGAAGGTGGGGGAGTAGGTGCCCACCACCGAATATCCGACTCGAACGGAGTCGGCATGCAGGCGGTTGCCGTCCGAGTTGGGGGTGCGAGAGCCCCATCCGGGGTGCTTGCAGTTCAGATCTCCGGCAATCACAGTCGGCTCCTCTGATAGGAGCCTATGGATGTCGGAGATATCTAAACGCGACCCCGGAGGTTTATAGCACCCATATAAATGGGTGCGGCGCGAGCCGAGGAGCACTTCCACTCCAAGAGCGTATAGTGAAGAGACTGGGGGAGGGGGGAGGAGTTGGTGCAGAATTTTCCTGCCGACCAGGACGGCGAGGCCTCTGCACACTCGCTCACCCCCTGGGAAATCCTGGCGGTAAATGTGGAAGCCGGGAACACTAAAACGGTCCTGAGGGGACAGGAGGGTTTCGCTAAGCAAGGCGACATCCACCTCGTACTCCGAAGGAGGTGGCGAATCGAGGTCACCTTGCCGCGGACCCCCCGGACGTTCCAGTGGACGACCTTTAGGTGGACTGGGGCGTGGTTAGCCATTGGGAAATGAGGGAGGCAAAGAGGGTGGCCCCCTCGGGGAGGGCCTTCAAGAGGGTCTGGAGGATTTCCTCCCCGGCCAGGATTCTATTAAAGACATCCATGGCCAGGGAGAACAGAGCTTGTAAAAGCTGGGCCGTGGTCCTGGGGGACTCTCGGCGGCGAGAAGAAGGGGGGGCACGAGGGGGCAAAATGGCGGTAGTGATCGCCGGGTTTGCGGCCTCGGTGGAGAGCTCGGTCACCTCTGGTTTAGTGACCGGCGGGACAGTACGTTTGATGCGCGCAGGGCGCGGGGGCGCGGGGTGCGCTGCGGTAGTGGGGGGGCCGATAGAACGGCATCATCCACCGAGGGGGCTGCTACAACAGGGGGGAGGGGGAGGGCGAGGGGCTCTAACTCGGAGTCCGTGGCGGCATTAGAAGTCGCAACGGATTTGGCCCTTTTTTTGATCCTGGTCCTCGTCCTAGTCCGCTTCCGCTGCTTCGGGGCAGCTGGGGGGGGTGCGGCGGAGCGGGGGGTGGGGTCATTTGCCTCCGCCATGAGGGATGTGGCGGTGGGCGGCGGCGGGGCAACCTCTCTCTCCTGAATATTGGGAGCATCACTTACCCGGTTTGTGCGGGTTGTGCGGGCTAGGGGGCCCGCGCGGCGGTTGTTTGTTTCCCGGCGGAAGACCGGGCAGTTCCGACTATTGGCGGGGTGGGGCCCCTTGCAGTTAATGCAAGTGGGCGGATCCGTTAGTGGCCGGGGGCAGTCGGCGGCGGCGTGCTCCTCGCCGCATCTGACGCACGCCGGTTTGCGGTGGCAGTTCCGGCTGGAGTGCCTGAACTGCTGGCAGCGGTGGCATTGGGCAGGGCCACTCTTCCCACGCCAGGCCTCCACCCTAATATTTGTCATATTTAAAATTTCTGTTACCTTGTAGATATCTGGTACCAGGTTCGGGGTGCGCTTCAGTAGAACGAAGTAGGCGCACCCGGGTCGGTCCTTCCGGGCGAGGATTCGGGATACATGGTCCACCTCGAACCCTTTGGTGGCTAGATCAGCGGCTATCCTGTCCGTGGGTGTATTGACCGGTAGGCCATGGATGCCTACCTTTAAACCGCGGTCCTGGGGCAGCGCGTACGAGTACCAACTGACCTGGTTGGACTCGCTCAGGTCAGCTAGGTACCTTTGTACGCACCGGTACTCCGTTTCTCCCTCTGGGGAGAATTTTACCCCCTGGCCGTACGTCTTCGCATTCGGGGGGTGCCCCAGGAGGGCCCTGAGGCGGCTAAAATGGTCAATCCAGTCGTCGAGCTTCTCGACGATGATTGGAGGGCACCGGGGAGGTGCTTTCGGCGGCGGAGAAGATGCCTTCGCTGTGGGGCCGACGGAGGTTACCGGATTCACTACTTCCATCGGCGAGGGGGCCCTCGAAGTAGAGGCCACTGGGGATCCGGATGACACGGGGGCGGTGGTCGCTGCGGCGTAGGTTGCCGGGCGATCGGCACGCTTGGCAGGCGGCGAGACGTCTGAAGACGCCTCTTGGCGCTGCCGCTTTGTTACCTGCACGGGAGGGGCAGGGGGCGGGGGCATGATGCTCGACGAAGGGGCCGGTACCGGGGCCTTCGGAGCAGGAGCACTTAC